>OX276343.1:19094311-20380082 GCA_946251885.1 Cosmia pyralina
AAACGGACGCCTTTACACCTTAAAGTTGCTTTTTGTATATACTGATTCACCCTGCCCCTATGGTCCATTGTTTGTCCTATAATTGCAGCTTGCAAGCAAAATTGCTTCGAAATTGGAAAGGCCTGGCGTTTGTCGATAGTACACCCACATTTGGCAGGGGGTGAGCCTATTGCCATCAACCGGGCACAGATCCAGACTCCTGGTGCTACTGAGAAATTCCTGATGAAAACCTAATAATGTTTTATATTTAGGTAGCAGTAATTACCTAATATTAATATCAGCTTGAGGGAAGCCTGTTTCCATGCACGAGATTTATTACGTCATATTACAACACTTGAAAGCAAGATTGTTAATTTGTTTGTTTATCCTGCTTTTACGTCTTAAGGCGCGGACTGACTACGATTTTAAACGGTACAACCGCACTCACACAACCGCGTAATCTATTGTCACCATTAGCTGGCATGAAATAAGGTTGAAAATTGAAAATAATATTTGTGTTGACGATGTGACCAAGCTGTGAATGGGCATTTATTTTCCCCGTTTTCTTTAGATTATTCAGAATATACGCAATAAATTAAATAATTGTCCGGTTAAAGTTTTTAAAAACTGCTAAGTAATTCTATTATTTTCTTAAAAAAATAATGTCGTTAACGCTGAAAATACAGAGATGTTCGACCTTTGTTCGACACCAAAGTTTATTTTTGTGGAGCAACTCCAAATTTTTTATTGGAAATAACAAATTATTTTTTACTATTCTCGGTTAAAATTTTTCTTTTAACCCTTCTTTGTCCACTGTATTTTTTGCATCGTATATTTTCATTGCGTTACGTCATACTCGACAATCCAAGAAACTAATTTTTGTGAATATTGAGCTAATACCGCACCTTAACACCTCGTCTCAGTAGTAAGATATACTGCACTTGGTGCAACCCACCCTAAGTGTGTATTCAATTACGAAACGAAAGTTTTAAGAAACGTATATACAACACTACTTATTTTCAAAGTAAAAGTACAGGCTAGGACTTATTAACTTATTATATAACCGCTCACACCACGCAGTAGTTTGCAAGATGCAATTAGTACAAGTTGACCAAGTGTACTAACTACTAAAGACTTGCTTTTCATTAACTTCTCCGTACAAAGCAACGCAACGTTAAGATGAAACCTGTTTAATGCTTCATAAGTTCACAACCTTAGTTCTACGGAACGACACTAGTGTGTCTTTAGAGGTGAGGATTATACTTTTAATTTATTAAGGAATTCAGATATACAGTGCCCTACAAAAATCTTTTTAAAAAAAAAAAAAAAAAAAATAACCGACTACCAAAAAAAAACACTACAAAGTGAAAAATAACTAGGTTCGAACTTTTATTCGACAACTAAATTCCAAATTTAATGTTTGGTATCTTGATGATGGTACCTTGGGAGGCGATGTAGATACTGTTTTAAATGACCTTCAATTCTTAAAAAATGGATTTCATTCCATTGGTCTTGATCTCAACCTTTCGAAATGTGAACTATTCTTAGCGGACGATACTGACAGACATCTAACACTTCCCAAATTTAACGCAATAGCCCCAGAAATCAAAATTATTGAAAAGAACTCTCTTCGCCTCTTTGGGTCTCCAATATATGAAAATTCATTTCCTGTTTTCTTTGAAGAAAAAATTCAAAATTTCAATGACGTTTCGGAAAGATTGCTCCAAATTAACATGCATTCGGCCATAACATTAATCCGTTACTGCTGTTTCGGCCCTAAATTAACATAGTTCCTTCGCGCTTCCCATTTATGGAAGCAGATTCACCTTTTAGACAAAATGGACAAAATTATCCGGCATACTTTATCTTCGATCTTATATGTGGCCATGGACGACCGCGCTTGGGCACAAGCTACTCTTCCCATTCGTATGGGAGGCCTCGGCGTCCGCAAAATTTCTAGTATTAGTTTACCAGCATTCGTATCCACGGTCCACGGCACAGAGAAATTAATCAAGAAAATCTAGCCTCCACATTGGTTAATTTTGATGTGCCTTGTTTCACCGAGGCTATGGATGCCTGGAGACTCACTTGCCCGAATTCACATCCACCCGACAATCCATCTTCCCAGAGACGGTGGGATGAGCCGCTCTGCAGAGTAGTACAGAACAATTTACTTGATACGTCTGCTACTACTGCGGAGCGTGCGCGCCTGCTGGCTGTGGGTAAGTGGGAGTCAGGTCTGTGGCTTCATGCACTACCGTAGTCGAACTGCAATACTGCTTTACTGCGACTAGGAGCTCCTTCTTGTTCTCCACATCGCTGTCACTGTGGTGAAGTTATCAACAGCCTCGGACACTACGGCCTGTCTTGCAGCCGAAGTGCGGGTCGCTTTGCGCGGCACGCGAACATCAATGACATCATCCGACGAGCCCTTGTCACCATCGGCGTTTCAGCTGTATTAGAACCTTGGCACGCGACGATGGCAAGAGACCGGACGGCATGTCTTTATTTCCATGGAAGGTGGGAAGGCCTTTAGTGTGGGACGCAACGTGCGTCGATACTCTTGCGCCATCCCATCTTCCTGGCTCGGTGTGCTGTGCTGGCACTGCTGCTGCGGCTGCGGAAAACCTCAAGCGGCGAAAGTATAATAATAATACCTTATCGGTAATTATATTGTCGAGCCGTTTGGGGTTGAAACCCTTGGGCCGTGGAGTCCGAGTTCTCATGGTTTATTCAACGAAATCTCCAAGCGGCTGGTTGACACTTCTCATGACCCAAGGGCTGGCTTTTACCTTGGCCAGAGGCTTAGCATTGCCATACAACGTGGCAATGCCGCCAGTCTCTTGGGTACTTTACCAGTCGACAACGATGCGGAGGAATTTTTCGATGCCATATTTTAGTTTTTTTAACAGTTTTAGTTATGTTAGGATGTAATTTTGTTATTTTTAGGTTATGTTTATATTAAAAGTAACTGTCAAACAAACAAAAAAAAAAAATCGGAAGTCGGTGTTTTTGGTTTTTATTTTCGTTTTTGCCACCGACTTCCGAAATTAAAGTTATTTTTCACTTTATAGTTTGTGGTAAGTACATAACATACCCCACACAAAAAAAAATATCAGCATATACGCCTCGACTTGCAACTAACTTATACATTTAGTTAGTTGACATTTTAACACTTCAGCTGCAAAACTGAAACAGGGTTATAAAAAAACAGGTAATCCCATAACATAGGTAGGATGAACCATTAACGCCCATCCACAAAATTGATCATTTCAATGTGCGAGATGAAATACATAATGCAACACTTTACTTGTGTGCGTGCGGCGACTGTACTGTCAACACGGACTCGTCGCCGCACTTAGAGGTCAACTAAACGTGCGATCAGTCCAGGTAACAACATTGTACGGCGGGGAGCATGCGCTTTGTATGGAACGACACGTTTGCTCTGTCGCGCGTTAGTGTCATTAATACACTAGTTGGCCGACAAATCCGGCTGTTTGACGTTTGGGCAAGTCGGTTAGGTACCGTTGGCATGAAAAAGTCTGTGTTATTGTGTATATTTTTATGTATTTATTTGTTAGTCTGTAAGCGTATTTGTTGACCGTACTCGCCGGTGACTGAGCAACCAATGACAAAGACCAGTTATGTGTATTGCGTCTTTACTCTTCATTGTATGTGATCGTAACCAATGTGGAGGGGCGTTCATTTTCAGAATGGTGTGTCTCTACCCACGTAGTGGGATTAGTCAATAAAAATGTTATAGTATACAGTTCAAACATTTAAAGCTTGAATTTTAAATCATAAAGTGGGATTCGATACAGCTGAAGTGGAACAATGTCAACTAACTTTTGAAGGGCACTGTAAATAGGTTTTGTCTGCCCCGTTGGGTTGGTGGTTGCAAGCGCTACTGCTGAACATGAGGTCCTAGGGTTGATTCCCAGGTTGGGTTTATTAGGTTTATATATTAGGAATTTCTCAGTAGCAGCCCGAAGTCTAGATTTGTACCCGATTGGTGACAACAGGCTCGCCTGTTTAGTGCGATCGTCTGCGCTAAAATTTGGGTGTACTATTATAGGTATACTTCGGACAAATCATTTGGGGAAACTGGCTTGATATTAAGTATGTTATGTGTTTATGCAAATAGGTATATCTTCGTGGCTCTGTTGTCCAAGGGACTACGAAACATTAAAGCATGTCAGTTTTATTATTGAACTCAATATGATTCTTTGATCTCAAAATATTTAACACGAAGCAAACTTCAAAGCTAGTTTTCTTTGGTTATCCCGTTTTCGGTTTAGTTAATCTCATAGACAGACAGACACGTATTCACGTATATGCCGTACATACACTTCAGTGGTACAAAGACTCTTCGTGGCTCTGTTGTCAAAGGGACTACTAAACATTAAAGCATGTCAGTTTTATTATTGAGCTCAATATGATTCTTTAATCTCAAAATATTTAACACGAGGCAAACTTCAAAGCTAGTTTTCTTCGGTTATCCCGTTTTCGGTTTAGTTAATCTCATAGACAGACAGACACGTATTATGCCGTACATACACTTCGGTGGTACAAAGACATTGACACCTTTATTCCGTAGAAATAAGACTTGTTTTCGTAATTCAAAGTGTTAGGTACGACTAACGTGGGAGCCATGCGCGGGACTGACTGAACTTTTTCTTCGCTGTTGTGTTATCCTTTTCACGTGTAACATAAACAAAGACTCAATTAACGAATAGACTCGTTACAAATGATTAAATAGGTATCACTGTTAATTAAACAAAGCTTTCCAACTATCAAACAGAGGTAATTAAAAATAATTGTTACAGTAGAACGTAACGCGATGCTGTGGCAAAAAACTAACCAATTCAATTAAATCCGCGAGTGTAACTTCAAATTGGTTGCGTGTTTTCAGTTTCAATGGGTGTACAGATTTTATTAGAGAAATAATTTTATTTTGTGCGGTGTTGCACCTGCGACGTACGTGCTGTTTTATAAACGAATGTAAGTATATATAGTGATATAAGTATATATAATACCTGCAGCTACACCTACATTTACTTTTAAAATTATGCAGTTGGTACTTACATAGATAAATTACCAATTTTGAATAATACTGGTTCGCCATTGTATCAAAAAATGTTTTAAAACATGCCTCAGGGAATCAGTCAACTCCAAGCTGAAGGGAGTCGCAAAGAAAGTAGCTATTCATTTTATTCTCTAGAGTATTTCATTCCAGCACAGGTTTTGCCAGAGTTTTCCTTATACCCATAAATATGAATAAAAACGTTAACCGCTTTGCATGAAACAAAATAAAACAAAATCAAATCATTTATTTGACAATCAAATCATTTTACATAGAAGGCTCTTTTGAACGTCAAAATTGACAAAACTATGGAATTGATTCTACTCGCCCCTTCCAAAAGGTTGTTTCGTATGGAGAAGAATGGGCAAGTAACTCCACTGTTACTCTTTTATTAAAACTGTTTTACAATATTTTTAACCGACTTCAAAAAGGAGGAGGTTCTCAATTCGTCGGAACTTTTTTTTTTTTTTTTTATGTATGTTCCCCGATTACTCAAAGATGGCTGGACCGATTTGGATTTTTTTTGTTTTCTTCAAGAGGGTATACATCATAGTTGGTCCCATATAAAATTGATTAACTTTGCTTGGGTAGTTTTTGAGTTAGCTTCAATAATACGTATTTTTTCCCCCACTTTTCTATGGATGATGTTCTAGTTTGTTTTGCAGGTAGTGGTATTAGAATTTGTGTGGAGTAACTACTACAACTAAAAAGTGAAAAATAAAAACTTTTTTACAAAAAAATTCAACCGACTTCCAAAAACAACACTACAAAGTGAAAAATAACTTTAATTTCGGAAGTCGGTGTCTAGTTAAATGTTTTTTGCCACCGACTTCCGAAATTAAAGTTACTTTGTACAAAAAAAAAAAAAAAAAAAAAAAAAAAAAAGGCACTTTGTAGTCTTGTTTTTGGAAGTCGGTTAAATTTTTTTGTAAAAAAGTTTTTATATACATTAATTTTTGTATGTCAAACATTAAAACATGTCCGATTTGTACATATCAATTGTATTAACGAGCACAGGTACGGTAAAGCAGTTATTTGATGCCGGCTATGATTGGATTTCAAATGAGCCCACTATACGGCTCGCTCCCCGAAGTGTACACCTATTTAGATATTAATTAAAATACAATGTATTAACGAGATTGCGAACGCAAATGAAGCAATTACCTTCATTTGCAAATACGAGCCAGTTTGTTGATATAATTTATTTTGTGTATCACGTTTGATATAAGCTGCGGTGTGGATTTACAATAGCCACACGGACTAGCGTATTTGCTTTTGCTGATTGAAAAATTATACAGATTTATTTATTCTAATATTATGCAACGTGTACAATACTTACCTTGTATTAATTTCATCTCTTTCCGTTCTCGATAACGGATTTAATAAAGGAAGATAAACCTTTGATCTGTGTTTTAACTTGTCATATCAGACGATGTGTGAATATAGCTATTAAATATCTTTACTTATAATATATGTGTAATAGGCACATTGTATAATAGGTACGTACAATTGATGAAGTGGAGAAATTTCACGTGAACACTTCTATTCATTGACAAAGATTCTAGGATTCCTCGAAACCATATTCCATATTTTATTTTATTTTTTTGTCGTCAGAAGCCCGAAAGTCTGACAACCAGTCTTACCAAGGGGTATCGTATTACCCAGTTACTGGGTTGTGGAGGTCAGTTAAGCAGTCGCTCCATGTAAAATACTGGTATTCAGCCGCATCCGGTTAGACTGGAAGCCGACCCCAATATAGTTGGGAAAAGGCTAGGCCGATAATTTTTTTTTAATTTTTTTTTTTTTGTCGTCAGAAGCCCGAAATTCTGACAACCAGTCTTACCAAGGGGTATCGTATTATCCAGTTACTGGGTTGTGGAGGTCAGATAGGCAGTCGCTCCATGTAAAATACTGGTATTCAGCCGCATCCGGTTAGACTGGAAGTCGAGCCCAATATAGTTGGGTATAGGCTAGGCAGCTGATGATGATGATGAAGATGATTTTATTTTTTCATTGCTATTTTAGGGTTTCGTACCTCAAAAGGAAAACGGAACCCTTATAGGACCACTTCCGTCTCCGTCTGTCTGTCTATCTGTCTGCCTGTCAGTCTGCGAAGACCCTTTTTCTCAGGTACGCGTGGAAGTCAAATTGAAATTAATATCGGTCTATGGTCCTTTTTTTTTTGTGGACAGGAATCCATCAAATGACTTCTCCCGCTCTCCGACTTTGACTGACTAAAACCCACCCGATGATTATGATGATAATAATAATAAAAAAAAAATGCTGAACGTGCCCACTCTGAGTATTAATCGGCCTTTCAAGTCACTTAATCAATGTTTAACTTCATGGTAAACAGATGTTGAGCAACAGTTACTAAACATTGTTTCCAGCATCAACAAATGTTACCAAAAACAGTGTTTTCCTCCTGCGTACAACACGTTACTGGAACATTCCATGAAGCCAGCAACACAAAAACATGTTGTTGCAACAATATTGCTCAACTATTACATACCATGAATACCAGGCTTTAAGGCTCGCGACAAACAGGCGCGACACGCGATACGAAACGCGAACGACACAAAGGCACCTGTGTCGCGCGACGAACGCTGGCTTCGTGTCGCGCTCGATTCGCATCGCGTGTTGCGCTTGTTTGTAGGTGCCTTTACGCTTTTATGTACCCACGATATGTGCATAACGTAATGAAGTTTTAATAATTCTAAACCCATTAATAAGCCACTATGACTAAATATGGTAATATTACATTATTCTCGCCCATATTAAACTACTTTAAAATGGGTCACCATCGATTTGGATGGTAAAGTAGCCCAGTTAAGGTAAGTTAGGATATTATAGGTTAGAGCCGGATCTAGTGCCGTAGCTCGGCATACTAATGGCTGCTTGGCTTCGCGTTGTAAAATAAAAAGTAGTCTGGTGCTGTTCGGTAGTTTGCAACTTTTGTATTAAAAAGTTTTTGCTAAACTTGTTTGTTTTTATTTTAAAGCAATTGCAAAGACAATTGCACCGGCGTTGCTAAAATAATAAATCTGTAATTAATAGATTAATAATGTTGTCCTTAGGGTTCCGTAATTTTATATTTTAGTTTCTTACGTAAGTCGATAATTGTAAGATTGTTTGGAGAAATAAATTCTTAAAACTGAAACCTAACTAACAAATATCGATCACCTAAAATTTTACACGCATTTCGATGAAACTTAATTTACCGATTTCTATTTACCATACCAAGGTCGGGCCAAGGAAGAGGTGGCGAGATGACTTAGACGCGTACCGCAAGGGTTGGATCGAGGTGGCCCTGGATAAGGATACTTGGAGGGATTTGTGGGAGGTCTTTGCTCAGCAGTGGGACAGTGTAGCCCACAGAATAGATAAAAGAGGTATAGCCAAATATAAAAAAAAAACTTTTTTACAATAAAATACTACCGACTTCCAAAAACAACACTACAAATTGTAAAATAACTTTAATTTTGGAAGTTGGTGTCTGGTTCGATGTATTTTCGTTTTTTGCCACCGACTTCCAAAATTGAAGTTATTTTTCACTTTGTAGTGTTGTTTTTGGAAGTCGGTTGTATTTTTTTGTAAAAAAGTTTTTATTTTTCACTTTTTATCCCACACAAATTCTAATACTAGTAGTATTAGAATTTAGAATTTGGAGATGTTCTAATTTCTATTGCAGGTAGTGCTTGCAAAAGAAATTAGAACATCATCCACATAAAAAGTGGGCCAAAAATACGTATTATTGAAGCTAACTCAAAAACTACCCAAGCAATGTTAATAAATTTTATAAGGGACCAATTTTAAGGAATAGTTCTCGAATAAAACCATTTTTTTTCAAATCGGTGTACTCTGTAAAAAAATATGAATGGTCAAATACAAAAAAAAAATACGTGTCTACTTGAGAACCTACTCATTTCTTTACGTCGGTTAAAAAAAATACCTTCACAAAAGATACTTAGTGCTCAAAGGAAATCAATTTCTATTCTGTCCATATGTTTCCACAACCTAAGTAAATACAGCTATATTTTACAGGTAGCAAAGGTATTTCATAATTATTACGAACTATTTAATGTACGCTGTGACATTAACTTGGATATTAGTTTTGGGTGTAACTAAATAATGTCACATGATGGAACTGGCATGCACGGTTCATATATCACTAGTAAATACCTAATTATGTATATTTTAACTATGTTATGGACGAAGCAATTAATTTGCCGTGTGTGTGTGCCATGCCGGAGTTGTGTCAGAGGGCCAAATGTCCATATTGTGAATCGTGTATTTCGCTGTGTTATAGAGTATGAAAGTCAATTCAAGTGCTGCAAATAGGCCTCTTGACAAAGAATTCAATCTTCTAAAAACAGTTTATATTTACTAGTTTAGCTCAGACGAATTCCAAATATGTTTAAACTTATACCGTAGTCCGTACGATAGGGTCGTATTTCTTTATAGAAAATCAACATCCAGTAAGGATATTAAATTTATAATTTAGTAATATTATAAATTCAAAAGTTATTCTGTCTGTTAGTTACCTGTTCATTAAAATGGCTGAACAGAATTCGATTGGGCACATAGGTAGACAATAACCTGGCTTATAGGACATAGGATAATTTTTTCCCGTGGGATAAAATCCTACCTCCACGCGGGCGAAGCCGCAAGCCAAAGCTAATAGAAAATAAATAAAAATTATGTACCTACATCATTAACGATAAAATTAATAATGCCTATAAAAGTTGTTGTTTTGCAAAATAATGAGTTTCCGGGAATACGTTTCTAAGAATACTCGGAAATAAAACGTAGCAAGAACAACGAATACCATTCGTAAAATACAATTTTATGCCTACTTGAAAGTCCTTCTTCTCTAGGACTAAGTTAGCTATGGGTATATTTGCATCGAAAATTTAGTTATTATGCATCGGGGTAGGTAGATACAATGACAGACGAAAGATTATTAAAAACATACTTTTTGCACTTACCTATCTTCAATATTGAACAAAACATTCCTATCCATTCATTATATTCACTCTGTCAGTACTTATTAAATAACTAGCTGTTGCCCGCGACTTCGTCTGCGATCCAGGATAAAAAGTAGCCTATGTCCTTGTCCACTTACCTATCTTCAATATTGAACAAAACATTCCTATCCATTCATTATATTCACTCTGTCAGTACTTATTAAATAACTAGCTGTTGTCCGCAACTCCGTCTGCGACCCAGGATAAAAAGTAGCCTATATCCTTGTCCAGGTCCCAAGCTACCTATTTGTCAAATTTCATCCAAATCCGCTCAGCCGTTTTAGCGTGACAGCGTAACAAATAAATAAACAAACTCACTTTCGTATAAGAATATTAGTTAGTATAAATACTCAATGAAGAATATTAGATTAATGCAAATGAGTAAAAAAAAGTTCAAATATGTTTGGTCAAAAATTCAGCTGCGGGAACTCCGCTCACTGACACAGTCATAAGCTCATCAAGTGCACAGGTGTGGTGGCGCAAGATGGAAGGCAATTAAAACAATATCAGGTCATCATTATGCCAACATGTTGATGCGCTCTGCTGTGCCTACGACGCAGCTGTACATTTCACGTCTGCATCACTCCACGACAGTTCAGGACGTCGTGCAGTATGTGAGAGTGAAGACCAACTGGACTCTTACCGTCTTATTACAAAACAAGGCTCATCTTCAAACCGAGGTTTAAACCATGGACCCTTTTTTGAATTTCGATCTTTATTCCGACACATTAAGAGGTCTGTTTTACAAAACTGACAACTTAGTACCGGACTAAATTGTCATTTTTGCATAAAGAACTGTATTTCTATCACAGCTAGGTTCTTATTACAAAAACTGGCTCGATGGTTTAAACCATGACAGAAGAAAAACCTCGTTTTGTAATAAGACCGTTTGGGTCGGAAGGTTGGAGTCGTGCTACGATGTCAACTTTAAGTCATTTGTGGTGCGAGTTTCAACCTACCATCTGCAAACCTTCTTGAAAGAGGACTTTTGGCCGAAAGGTGTCGTATTTCGACGTTTTCGAGGACGGTTACGCGACTCCGTGCAGCGAAAGACGACGCTGACAACATGACGTGTATAGTAATTAGTTTATATAGTAATATGTAGTTTATATTGTTTATATTATTTTGTGTATTTTTTCTATGGGCTTTCAGTTGCCTGATAATAAAATGATTGTTTGATTGATTATCATCTGCCTAGCATTTTCCCAACTACGTTGGGGTCAGCTTCCAGTCTAACCTGAATACCATTATGGAGTAACTGCCTACCTGACCTCCACAACCCATTTACTGGATAGGTATTAAAATAATCAAAAGAATATTCAATAATTTATAAAGACATAGTACCCACACAGTTGGTAATACTGTGGAGGTCAGATAGGCAGTCGCTCCATTTAAAGCACTGGTATTGACGACATCATTCATCATTGGTGGTTTTGACGACATGGTTGGCGCAGTGGTTGAGCGATTGACTGCTGCGCAGCATGTCGCGGGTTCGATTCCCGCACGGAACAAATATTTGTACGACCTACAAGTATTTGTTCCGAGTCTGGGTGTTTTTCTATCTATAATATGTATGTATTTACAAAAAAAAAAAAAAAAAAAAATGTATATAAGTAGTTTATCAGCCATCTCGTTACCATAACACAAGCATTAGGTTGCTTAGCTTGGGGCTAGATGGCGTTGTGTGATATGTCCAAACATATTTATTATTATTTCGTTTATTTATTTAATTTCTTATCTATTTACATTTTTAAATATTTCTTAAAAAAAGGATATAAAAAAACATTTAAAAATATAAAAAAATAGAGGTCCGCCGGTGTCGGGAGCAGGGTCCAAGCTACCGGTGGTTAGGGCTGCAGAGACAGGAACCTTCTCACAATGCGAGCCGTATCAAGGAGTACTGCCTTCTGAATCAGGCCCTTGATCCAACCGCCTAATGATAGCCTCGAGAGATGTTGTTCGAGGCTTTCGGCCATCAGGCCATTGGCCGTTACGACAATCGGCACAATGACAGCCGAGCTCACATTCCACATATCAACAACCTCGCGAGCTAAGTCGAGATATTTTATTTGTTTCTCTTTCTCAGCTTTCACGAGGTTCTCGTCATGTGGAATGGTAACATCGACTATCATTGCTTGGCGCACTAACCGATCTATCACTACTATATCAGGCTTATTGGCGACAATAGTCCTGTCAGTAATGATAGACCGATCCCAGTACAAAGTGACATGGTCATTTTCGAGAACTGGGTCGGGCACATACTTGTAGTATGGTACCTCAGAATCGACTAGTTTATATTTCAAAGCAAGTTGCTGGTGGATAATCCTAGCTACTTGGTTATGCCTGTGCAAGTACTCGCCGTTAGCCAGACGAGAACAACCGGAGATAATATGTCTGATGGACTCACCCGGACGGTGGCATGCCCGACACACGTCAACCGTCCCATCCTTCATAATATGTTTCCGATAGTTATTCGTCAAGATAACTTCGTCCATAATTGCACAGACGAAACCTTCAGTTTCCCCGAAAAGGTCACCGAAACGTAGCCAGGATACGGACGCTAAGAAATCTACACCGGGCTCATGAAGAGCCCGATAGAAGCGCCCGTGGAGCTCCTTGCTTTGCCATACCTTCTTGCGGTCATCGGTAGTAAGTACTACAGGTTTGCGCCAGTTCTCTTTAGCCATGGACAGCGGGGTGAGCCCCTTGTCCACTGCAACCACATCACGGTGCATACCCACTTCGACTTTTAAAAAATATTCTCTGAGGCTGCACACCTCGCGGTTGTGGAGGGTCTTTGCATTTAAAAAGCCTCGACCCCCGCACTTCCGCGGGATGTACAGTCTCATCACCGATGATCGTGGGTGATGCATCCGGTTTGCAGTCAGCAGTGTACGGACCCTTCTATCCAGGGCGTCGAGTTCAGTCTGAGTCCATCTGAGTATGCCGAAAGAGTACATCAAAACCGGCATGACCCAACCGTTGAAAGCGCGCACCTTGTTTCCGCCTGAAAGAAGACTGGTTAATACCTTCTTCAGGCGACCAAAGAAGCGCTCCTTCAACGATTGCTTCATGTCAGCAACGTTGATGCCTAACGCTTCCGACATACCCAAATACTTATAGCTTTCGGATGAGGAGAGGGATCTAAGATGTATGGAATCCGAAAGTTGAATTCCATCGGATTCCATAACCTCACCTCGTTTTACATGCATGATTGCACATTTGTCCACACCAAATTCCATCCTGATGGCGCTACTGAAAGTTTCAGTAACCTTAAGTAGCTCCATCAGCCGCAATTTGTTGTGGGCAAAGAGTTTCAAATCATCCATGTAGAGGAGGTGAGATATCACCTGACCACCTCTCTTCAACCGATAGCCTAGACCTGAATCCTCCAACAGTGTGCTTAGAGGATTCAGGGCTAAGCAGAACCAAAGTGGACTCAAACTGTCGCCCTGAAATATTCCCCGTTTAATCCATACAGGATCATCATTCCCTTGGATCTGTCGACATCCAGGATAGCGAAGGATCGTCCTCCATTGCCCCATACACGACTCAAGGAAGGAGCGTAGAGTCGCATCAATCTTGTACAACTCCAACACCTTTATGAGCCATGTATGTGGCACCGAGTCATAGGCCTTCTTATAATCTATCCAGCATGTCGACAGATCCTTGCGGGATCGACGAACCTGTTGGCTAATGGCCATGTCGATGAGGAGTAGCTCCTTAGTACCGCGAGACCCGTTCCTACATCCATTTTGAGAGGTAGACATAATCGTGTTACTGTCAATGTGCGTATTAATTTTCGCTCTCAAAATGGATGTAAGAAGTTTATAGACCGTCGACAAACACGTGATCGGTCTATAATTCTTGGGTTCCACGGGACTACCTGACTTATGGAGCAGGTGGGTAACGCCTGTTGTTAGAAACGGCGGTAGCGACCTAGACTCTAAGGATGATTGGAACTGAGATGCCAGGCAAGTGTGTGAACTACTTAGCCATTTCAACCAAAAATTGTGCAGTCCGTCCGGTCCCGGTGATTTCCAATTCGGTAACGGACGGACTGCTCTGGCTACGTCTAATGGTGTAATTGCGACTTTTCCCATTTCTGGTATAGTTTCACACACTCGCTCGACATCCTGCATCCAGTCAGCCTCAGAGTGATAGACGGGTACCGACCATATGCTGCGCCAAAATTCACTCGTAGCGGCATCATCCGGGCGGCATACGTCTGTCACATTTTGTTCAGGTCGCTCCCAAGTTCTATATAATATTATTATTATTATTATTATTTAGCTATATCCGGTTAGACTGGAAGCCGACCCGAACATAGTTGGGAAAAGGCTAGGCAGATTGAATTAAAATAATATTTAAATAAGTCCATGATTATATACATTGATGACTCCTCATTAATGTTTTAATACTTTGATGTAAATGTAGGTACTGTGTTTTACTCGGCCCACGATAATTTATTTACAAATTAATTACAGCAAAGGTCTTCCTGAGTTTTAGTTCTGGTCGTAATCAAAATATGAGGGCCACGTAAATAAAAACAGACCTTGAATTAAGCGTTACTTTTAATTTTTAGGTGTTTCGTGTAATTAGGTAATAAAACATCCGTGGAATTTGTTCGCGACGACGCATCATCAAAATCATGCAAAGTTTGGCGTTTCCAAAGTGTCGGCGGCGAGACCCTATCTGGCGCACGCTAGCGCAAGTAGCGGAGGGTCCGCCATCGTATAACGTACCGAGTCGCGAGTGAGTTAAGTTTTTGTTCGCTTGATGCGTCACCAAACAGTTGTTTATAGCTTAATTTAGTCAAAAATAACATTAAAATCAATTTAAATAAAAAAACTCAAAACTCAAAACTCAAAGCATTTATTTCAATTAAACCAATTACAGGCACTTTTGAATTGTCAAGGGGTCGGTCAGTCAGAAAGATGAAGCTAGGCGCCCATTCCAAAGCATAGTAGGTACCTATGGAGAAGAACGGGCAAGAAACTCCACGGACACTCTTTTAAATCAAGATATGGTTACAAAATAATGGTTACATCATTCATGTTGAAATTTCATATGTGAGAACGATGCAGAACGTTAAAAGCGTCCTTAAAAAAAAACAATTCAAATATTTAAATTAAATTAAAATAAGCCCTGACCGCTAAGGTATGCCCAGCCTTCACTGACAGCGCTTATTCACGAACCTGACGCATGGATTGGCTAAATGATCCAACACGCGCCACCATCAGCGAGACATTAGTGTGAGCGTCAAAGTCGCCAGGGCACATTCAAGTCAAACAAAGACGTACCCAGTAAATGGTAGCTTTAGAGTATGTACATAGTACTCACACATGTGCTATGCAATTATATAATACAAAGGAGATTGAGTCTATACAATGCAATGATAGTCTTACAATCTTCAGCATCTCCAACAGTATCTTCAAATGTTAATTAATTAGTTGTGGTTGTGGAGCAGGACCAGCATTGAGCCAAGCATTTTTATCGGTTATGTAATCCCCAAACTTATAATATGCCTGCCTGCATAGTGTGCGTTTTATACAAGTTTTGAATTTAGTCTCATTAAGTTGAAGTATAATAATAGTGTTTTATAGTTAAAAAATATGATGTTTATAGTTAAAATATGTATATAATAGTGTTTTATAGTTAAAAAACAGTGAAAAATAGTGTTTCCTAAGGAAAACGTGAGTACCACCCCTATAAACTCCAATTAAGTGGGCTACATAGCCGAAATTTACAGTTTAGTTGGTGCGTCCAGGTACCCTAGACCAAGACCTAGCCCTGGACGTACCATTATAGTCCTGAAAAGCCTACTTGATTGGATTTATAGGGGTCGGAAACTTTAATTTGCTGTTTTTTGGTGACTCGTTCTAGCAATTTAGGTTTTCAGGGCCTGTCACGCCCTGAAAAATATAGTTGTAATCGTGATTTCTACATAGTGTTTCAGGTCATTAGACCAGCTTGAGATACCTGCTTACCCCGTTGAAATGTCTTCTTTGGTTATCGAATAAAATAGTTTGAAAAATAATTTTAAATCAAAATAATTAACATTTTTGTGTTTACACGCTGAAATCTTTTCAGTAAATAATGTTACAGGAAATGCAGGTGTCTCAATCGCTGGATAATTTAATGACAATTTTAACAGTATATAATATGATGTAATTATAGTGGTTTTTCAGCTGCTTATAAGCAAATTTGTAACACTTGGAAAATAAAAATAAACTTGAAATCAGGAGACGGTTCGCGGCTCTCGTTAAGGTAAAGTTTTGAGGTACCTTAGCGCGCAAGCGAAAATACAGACTCGTAGCCATCGGCATGGTACCTTTTTAACATCGATCTGTTCCTGAAGAGTTACGCAAATCGTCTCCTGAAATCTCCTGAAGACTTATCAAAATTGCTGTTATTATTTCATCTTCAAGAAACCCTTCCCCGTCAAGACTTCACACATAGCTACTGGTCGCCAGCCTGCAGATATCATGAGCCTATAGGTGCAGGACGTCAGCGCCGTTTGGACTAGGAGGCCTAAACTCATATAGGGATACACCTGGATAGGCATTACACACTCCTTCAACACACCGTGTCCAACGACCACGCCCGTCCGGCACAAAATTATTACAAAAAAATATGATTTTGTATCACTTACCTACAGCAGATAGGTAGACAAACCAAAAATAATTGTGTATTTATCTTTGCCTTTTACACTAAAACTCTAAAGAATATCAAATCTCAAAACAGTATTTTCTATTCACACAACATGGATAAGACTCGGACTTCACTGCGGAAGATATAACTCCACATAAAAATCTTAATTCTATTCTTACCGCAAAACGTCATTTCCTCTTTCATAAAGCACACTAAAACACTAAATTGAAGCGCAGATTGTTTTAAATAACAAAAAGGGGATTATCACCGCTAAAAATTCCAATAAGACTGCAATGTGGTGAATAAAGTAACCGAATTTGAATTGGCAAGTCTGTCCCATACATATTCAGCTGCGAAGAAGGGAGACGCAGTGCGCAAAACTTTTGGCATTCTCACTTGCATACAAAAAATGAAAGTGCTAGGCGGTCGGGAAATGGTGCATTACCAGCCCTGTCGTCTGACCTATTTAGCACCTATCACCTCTCATGTATTGTGGATTAATTTGCCTGATGTGACGCTACATAGTATCGGGTTTTATTTCATCGGGCCAGCGCACCCCTATTCATAAATACTGTGAACGTACCGTTTTAGAGCTGAGCATTGTTTGGCATTGTTTTGTTTGTGCCGTGCGGGTCTAAATGAATTTGGGTCAGTGTTAATAAATCACCCTCATTTGAAAGCTTAAGGGTCGTTTTGATAACTATTTAGATATTGATCATTTAAATGTAGTAAAATTAATTTAATGTTTAGGTACGTTATGAAAACTGTTTTGGGTAGTCTACTCCCAGATGTCATGGGTATAAGTACTAAAAGGGACGCCGTGTCAAGAAGCATGTTATAATTATCATTTAGGTAAATATCAAAATAATACATATGAATAAAGCCATGTGTTATATTCACTCATATCACAACATATAGTAAGTTTTGAGAAGCTACTACACGGACAAACAAGACAAGACACAAAACAAGAGAAAAATATCATAACAAGGTTATTATTTTGTTTGATTCGAGTCAAGAATAAGTTACACCCACGTGACATAGCGTATATGTTTTATAGAGCCTGAGTAAAACATACTAAAGAATAGAGAACGGAACAAAGTGATGTCTGACATTTTTTTTTAATTTATACTTTATGTTTCAGTGTAGATAGTAGTACAGAAATATTAATGTTAATGTTTTCCAAAGGAACTCAAGCATCTAATCTTTTTGTCTCTCACATTATTTGTTTATTAATATTATGTTTTTAGCCAATAAATAATAATAAATTAATATTAAAATCATTTATTTGTCACTAAAAGAAATATTTCAGAAATATGACAGACACTCAAAGTCACAATCTTATAATTTAGATGTATTACAAAGAATAATGATCCTAACTCCCAAACTAGGCCCAGCCCTGTATTTTGGGGGTCAGTGTTTATCTGTTAAAACAAGACATTTTTTTTAGAGAGGAGTGTCGCCACTTGACACGTGGCAATGGAGGTAAGTGATATGTGGAGTGTTACGAAAAGATCATGCATTAACTAAAATATTTAAAAGAGAATGAATATGTTGTGGTGGTATAATTGGAGGATGAGTGAGTGCCAATGGTTTTCCACTGCAGAGCCAAAGGCCACCGTTTCTCCTTTTCACTTCTCTCTGTCCTGAACTAGTGTGAACCCTACCCTGAGTACATTATAACCTCATACTGGCTCATAATACGAGTCGACTTGAGAACCTCCTCCTTTTTTTCTTACGGTTAATAAAATTGATAGCCTCCAAAGTTGGTAGCGAGTGAATTGGAAATATTTTTATAACTTTTTAATAACAACCTGTTAGCGACATGAATAATATGTATATACATGAACAAGTAAATGGTACATAAGGACGAGTAGATAGAACGTTAATTGTGTGTACACTTTAAGAAAAGGTGATATACTGTATCGAGTCTCCGTGGCAAATTCTTGGCAAGTTATTTTCGACTTGCTGAAAATTCTCCTCCAACTTGTCAGGTTGAATAAGCGTAGGTAAGGAAAAGTTACATAATAAGTGTCTATATAATGTGCAACATTTTAAAATGCGATATATGTTTTTATAGCTAATTCTAACACGCACAGGTAACTACTCGTTATTTATTTATTTATTCAATTAATTAACGAATAATAACTAAAGACGAATTTTTTGAAGCCCTATGATTATTCCCCCCCCCCCCCTCCCTCTTTTTTATATACTTGTAAATATTATTATTATTATTTTAAGACCGTTGCTTTATTTGAATTCATTCTTAAAGTCTGATTAACCCCTAGATCAGTAGGCTCATAAATCGCTATCAAATATCATTTTGTGATCCGTTTGACAATACATGAAATTACAAAGGCTTTTAGAAACCGGGCGTATTATACAAGTGACTGTTATTTAAAAACTCGAGACTGAAAAATAAAGAAAATTAGCTTAAGCATAAATTATAAACAGCCTATAATGTTCCCACTGCTGGGACGCAGGCCTCCTCTCTTTAAGAGGAAGTGGGCCGTAATCCACCACGCGGGCCCAGCGCGGGTCACGTGAGTTGGGATGTCACGTGTCTTCAAACGTTTAGTTCCAAGCGGTTTCCTCACGCTGTTTTCCTTCGCCGTTTTGAGAGCGTTATATCGGTAAGTAAACAACCTCATTTACTTATACAAACAATAATTATTAGCTAATCAATTTTAATATTTCCATGTAGCTACTACATAACATCGTACATCACGACTTGTTTCCCCGAGGGGATGGGCAGAAGTGATGTACCACCCATATTTCGCCAGTTATTTTTACTTTCCATGTAATAGGGGGCGAGCCTATTGCTATCAACCGAGCATAAATCTAGACTCCGGGCTGCTACTGAGAAATTCCAAATGGAAAACTCAATAACACTTTGCCCGACCTGGGAATCGAACCCAGGATCTCATGCTTAGCTTTAAGCGCTTGCGACCACTAGAGCAACGAGGCAGTCCTACTACATAATGTTGGTACATTCTTGTTTACATTATATGTTGGTACGAGTATAATGTAATCAAGAATGTACCAACATTATGTGTGTACCAACCCGCTCACGCTTCACTCGCTTTTCAGAATATACTCAGTAGTTTTCGAGATAAACGTTTTTTCCAAAAAACTTACGCCGCAGATTAACTTATGCAGTAACTTTTTATTTTTTTTGTGGATGCGAAATCATCAAATGACTTCTCCCGCTCTGGGTGGAACGGGAGGGCGTGTCAGACTTCTACTGACTAAAACTCACCCGTGTTCCTTCAGTTGCCTGTGCCAGGGCCACGGTATCTCTTTCGAAAACCCCGCGACCCCGGCGGCTTACGCAATACTCTGGCAAATGTACCTATAATTTTCGTTTTAATTTTTAGTAGCAGATGTAGGTATTCTTTTTACTATTACAAGTCTGAAAGAGCTTTGTCCATACATGAAAAAAAACCATGTGTTTATACTCTTCCAGCAGCAGTAATTAAAAATCATGTTCGTTTTTGCTAAACTGCACTGTATTCGCATAAAAACCCAATGGAAAGACTTGGAAGAACTTTTATCCTTGTGTAGATTAATGTTTTTTCTGATAACTAGTGACCCGCCCCTGCTTCGCACGGTTTTTACTACTTGACAAAACATGAAGGTTTATATATTTTGTATAAGTTAAATATTAATGTATAATATTAATACTTAAACATATCGGAATAAATGATAGTGAAAACTGCATCAAAATCCGTTGCGTAGTTTATAAGTACAATGCGGCCACACAGACAGACATGAAAAGCGACTTTATCCTACTAATATTATAAATGTGAAAGTTTGTAAGTATGTTTGGATGTTTGTTACTCAATCACGCAAAATCGGCTGAACGGATTTGGCTGAAATTTGGTATACAGATAGTTTATAACCTGGATTAAGACATAGGATACTTTTCATCCCAGTAAAAGGTTCCCGTGGGATAATTTCTGACATACACGCGGGCGAAGCCGGTGGCAAAAGCTAGTCTTATAATATTATAGATATATAAAACAGTTATAAAGCTATGCACTTTTATATCATGATATAAAAGATATCACGTTTTAGAAGTTTTATCCCTTCCCCTCGGACCGCGAAAGCGTATAGACGTGAGCCACCCGTGTTAAAAGTTGTCAAAATTATTTAAATTATCTATTTTTAACTAAAAATACGACAAAATAAATTCCGCGAAGTACCAGGAGCGCATGATACTGCAGCGGTGAGCGCAGGTCGCTGAGTCGGCGAAGAAACGGGACAGCAACACTCGAGACGCAAGGTGTTACGCGAGCTACTCTGCGCACGCGGCAAGTACATCCCAGTGGTAGCCGCTGCCGCGACTCAAGAACGACAGCGATTAGCGGATTATTTTGGAGCGTGGCCCAAGTTAATATAAATACAAGATATTTTTAATTTTTAATAATGCCACTGAAACGTACTCCTCCAAGTACACCTACAGAAGATCGCAATGTAAATTCCACCGTTTCTTCTCACCCAAGAGCACTTGTGCAGTCTGGATCCTCACCTGATCTCACCACTGTTGGTCATGACAAGAATGTTACTGTTCGACTAAAGAAAAAGCGCTATGAGTGCGACTGTTTATCTCGTTTGGACGAAATACGTTCTTTATTGTCGACATCTACAACGAAAGCAGATAGCAAGTTCTCGGATTTACAAAAGGCCATTACCGAAATAATGGCTCAGAATGCTGAGATAAAAGAATCAATCAGTTTCATGTCAAAGGAATATGATGACATAAAAACAAAAATCTCCAGCTTGGAGACAGAGCGTGAGAATGAGCGTCGCTACATTCGTCAATTAGAAGAAAAAGTTGATAATATGGAACGTCAACTATTCTCTACCAGGATAGAAATAAGAAATGTGCCTCAAAAACAAGACGAAAGTAGGGAAGACCTGTGCGCGCTTGTAGAGAAAACAGCCAATGTAATTGGCCACACCCTGAAACCAAATGAAATTAAGGAGGTATACCGTGTTAAAAACAAAAACAACTCCTCGACAATAAATGTCGACTTTATAAGCACAGTAACTAAAGAACTAATAATAAAAAAGGCACGTAAATTCAACAACACTAACAAGAACAACAAGCTAAACACTACGCATCTTAAAATTGAAGGACCCCCGAAACCTATATTTTTATCTGAAAAACTCACTCCGAAAGCACAACGACTGTACTACCTAGCGCGCTGTTTTGCTGAAAATAATAATTTCAAGTATTGTTGGACCTCTTTTGGAAAAATCTTAATCAAGAAAGCTGATGGAGACCGATATGTCATGATAAAAACTGAAGCAGACCTAGATAATCTCGCTAAAAAGGAATGACTAGTGAGTATATTTCTAATAAACACGACGGGATCCTGCTGCATATTGTACTCTCTTTCATTTTTTTACATTATTTTATATTTTTTTTGATTTACTGTTATTCAAGTTTGCAATCTCCATTTTTTCGCATACGTCAACACATTCACACTATTCACACCACTCACACAGGCTAACATTTTTCTTAATCATACATTCAGTAACAATATCACACGAAACACGTACCTATCACCTAATTAAATCACCTAACAACACAAACACAATTAATTCGCAACCAAACCTTAATTACTGTCTTTATTTACCTAGCATTTATGTGAATACTTTTTATAACTTAAAGTCCATTAAAACTAAGTACTGTAAACAAACTCTAATTACTTTGATTTGCAAAGAAAATATCTTGTTTATTGAGAACAAAGCTAAATCAATTTCATTGAAAATTAACTGTGTCACAGAACTTTTTTTTTGTATAAAAATTCAATACAATTAATTCTACAATTATTCAAGACGTTGATAGCCAAGGTATTGAGTGCAAACGGCTAAAAGATCCTGTTGAATATTCGCAACTAATACCTTGTTCTAGTAATAAATCGTTTTCAATTCTGACTGTTAACATAAGAAGTATAAAAGCCAATCTTGATATATTTCTTATTTTTCTTACACAATTTAACAATATGATTGATGTCCTAGTTTTAACGGAATGTTGGACAAATGAACACCTATTGATACCAAATATAAATAACTATAAGCTGTTTAAATCTTGTGTCTCTCTAAATCAGAATGACGGGGTAGTGGTGTATGTCCGTGAGGAACTTGAGGCGACTTCGTTTGAACCAGTATGTTCTGAAGGAAATTGTATTGTAGTTAACATCAAGGATGAGATAAATATTATATGTACTTATCGTCCACCCAGTTTCAAAAACACACTCAACTACCTAAATTCGCTAGATAATATATTAAACCAATGCTCTGGAACTAGCAATGTCATTCTAACTGGTGATTTAAACCTGGATATCATGCCTAATAATATAAATGCCAATTCTGCTAAATACCTCAATCTAATGGCCAGTCATGGCCTAAGGCAAGGGGTTGACTGTCCCACGAGATTAAATGCATGTCTTGATCATTTTATGATAAAATCATTTGCTAAGACACAATGTTTTGTTTTTGATGAACTAACGGATCACTCACCGATTTTATTACGTATAGATTATGGTTCTATTTCCAAAAAAAATACGTTCGTTCGTAAGATTGATATCGATCTTGACGGTATAAATGACGACCTGGCAAATGAATCATGGAACGAATTATATTCGACAACAGATGTTAACCAGGCAGCTATAGTGTTAACAACAAAACTTGAAAACGTGATAAATGCTAACACTAAAGTAAGAAAAATTTCTAGACGTAACAGTCCACTAAAACCGTGGATTACCATAGGAGTTGTAAAATCTATAAGAAAACGAAATAAAATGCATAAAACCTTAAAAACTAATGCTAATAATAAAGAAATTAGAGATAAATACACAGCTTACAGAAATACTTTAAAAAAAATTATAAAAGCACTAAAAAAAAACTACTACACTGACAAACTACAAAAAAGTAAAAATAATCTTAAAGAAACCTGGAATACGATTAAGGAATTATGCAATATGAAGAAGTCCAATGTATCAGCCAAAGAACTACTCAATTTAAAAACGAATGCTACTGAGTCTCTAGACGAAGTAAATGAGTTCTTTACGTCGGTGGGAGCCAATCTTGCTAATAAGACCCTACAAAAATTGGGCACGGATGAGGTAACTCTGTCTCAAAAAGCCAAAACACAGAAGGATCCCATAAACTCCATGGGACTACGCTTTTCAGACCCAGCTGAAGTGATGGAAGTTATCAGTAGCCTTAAGACGCATAGCGCTCCAGGTCAAGACAAAATCACAGCATCTATCCTTAAAACTTTTCGTACTGTCGTTGTTGAGCCAATAGCTTACTTAACTAATTTGAGCTTTGAACACGGAGTTTTCCCTAAAATATTTAAACGTGCTATAGTTTGCCCCATTTTCAAATCAGGGGATAAGTTTATGGCCACCAACTATAGGCCCATTTCTCTATTAAGTACCCTCTCTAAGATAATAGAAAAAATTATGAACAAACGACTAATCAACTACCTGGAAAGCAATAAATTCCTAAGCGAAAATCAGCATGGATTTCGTGCCAATCGTTCCACAGATGATGCTGTTTTAGAGCTTACATCTAAGATTACGGCTCATCTTGATAAGAACAGCAAATGTATAGGAGTCTTTCTAGACTTACAGAAGGCGTTCGATACTGTATCTATTCCAATCCTCCTAACACGATTAGAGAACGTTGGTATCAGGGGGAATGCTCTTTTGTGGTTAGAGGATTACCTTGTAGAAAGGCAACAATGCGTTAGAGTTGAAGATTGTTTCAGTAATTTTAGTGGGGGATCATATGGCGTGCCACAGGGCAGTACGCTAGCCCCGACATTGTTTCTAACCTACATTAACGAACTCTGTAAATGTCAAATAAAGGGTGCTGATATTCAAATGTTTGCTGATGACACTGTCATACTGTTTCATAGTGACACTTGGGAGAGTGTTAAACAAATTGCTGAGGAAGGCATGTCTGTGGTCACCTCTTGGCTTGAAGATAGTTTATTAACGCTAAACACTGACAAAACAAAAGTTCTATGTTTCAGCAAAACCAAAGCATCTTCACCAAAAAACTTCCTAGTTCGCATACATTCCTACCCTTGTAACAGATCTTACAATACTCTTTTGCCACGCTGTAACTGCGCCACGTTAGTTAGATCCACAGAAATTAAATACTTAGGAGTAAATATTGACGACAAACTATGTTGGAAGAAGCACATAACTGCAGTTAGCAACCGACTAAGGAAACTCATTTACATTTTTAAAGACTTGAGATTGATACCAGATTTAAAACTTTTGATTCACACCTACAAAGCCTTGGCAGAATGCGTAATAACCTATTGTATATGTTCCTGGGGTTCGGCAGCCAAAACACATCTTCTTGAACTTGAGAGGGCGCAGCGTGTTGTGCTCAAAGTACTTCTCTCGCTACCGTTTCAACATCCTACAGATTCTGTTTATGATAAGGCCGATGTTATGTCTGTCAGAAAGTTGTTTGTGTATCAATGTTTACGTAAATATCATAAAAACACAGTACCCTATCTAATACCTTCTGGCAAAAGAAGAGACGAATGCCCAATCCCTAGAGTAAAAAGCAAATTTGCCCAACATCATTATAACAATGTAGCACCTAGATTGTACAATAAACTTAATATAGCTCATAAAACCAAACAATTATCTAACTATCAGTTTAAAAATAAAATAAAATTATGGCTGAAACCATTAAATTACGACGAAATAGAAAATCTATTCCTAATTTTAAAATAAAAATAAAGCAGTAAAACACAAAACCCACTCTCAAATTGCCACATACACACACGCACTCCCACAACCACAAACATGCACATGCACACACACACTCACCCACACACACACACAAACACACACACACTATTTTTAGTTCGCAGATTGTAAACTTTTGGTTATAAACTTAATTAGTAGATAAATTATTATAAGTTATGATTGTAACACTAGATCGACATATTTATCTGGAAGGAACTGATTCCCAACATACAGCTCACGCTAGTTTGGGAAACAGGGCTTGCACATGAAATGTAAATACTTGTTGTTGCAATAAAGATTTTGTATTTTGTATTTGTATTTTGTATTTTATCTCCGTTTGCAGAGTAGAAGTTAATAGTGTTTCTGTCTCATGTGCTGAACGTATATTGAATGATTATTTATTATCGTGTTTCAATGCATGTATCGACAGTTCGACACATAATACTCATAGATCCCAGACCTTACTTATTTTCTGACTAACAAAATGTACGGGGTAGACTAGTGTTAGTGTGTACTTTGAACATGCACACACCTGCTAGCTTGGGCCGACGGCCAATTCTTAGATATTAGGTACCTACTAAAGGCACTTAAAAATATACTCATTTTTCTTAAAGTCTGACTGCTGATTTTTATGTATGTTTTACAGAATATTGTTAAAATTAATAATCAATACTGAGTCGGCGGTTATTTCCGCTAGACGCTATAAAGCTCTCAAAAAATGACGTCATCTTGCCTATAGTTTGAATCTTAATTTTAACTATTTCAATACCATTTGTAAGCAGCCAGATCAATCGTAGCGGTCAAACATGTTTAAAAGATGACGTCATTTTTTGCGAGCTTTAAGCTTCTGTTGGAAAAAACCGTCGACGGGAAGTATCTGACAGTATTGATTATTAATTGACACAATTAATTGTGTCTGGGGATGATTAAAAGATGACGTCATTTTTTGCGAGCTTTAAAGCTTCTGTTGGAAAAAACCGTCGACGGGAAGTATCTGACAGTATTGATTATTAATTATTAACAATATTCTGTAAAACCCTTTAGGCGCGATAAAACATACATAAAAATCAGCAGTCAGACTTTATGAAAAGTGAATAATAGTTTTACGTAACTTTAGTACCTGATACCTGAAAACTGACCGTCAGCGTCGGCCCAAGCAAGCAGGTAGGCGTAGGCTCAAAATACATACTAACACTACTCTATCCCATACATTTTGTTAATCAGAAAATAAGTAAGGTCTGGCGGCCCTAAGGAAAGGATCACTTCGAGTCTAAAAGCGGTGACAAGCAATAAATTACACAGCAAAACAACTAGAACAGTAGTCTGAACGACTACATTCAAAATTACCAATGAAACGACACGTTTCGCATAAACCTTATAAACAAATTATTTTATTTTAATTGGTGACATTGCATAACTTTGGAGGAGCTCGTGGCTAAGTAATAACAGCCGCTTGGGTCGATCGACCAGGTTAAGCTACGCTTGCCGGGGTTGGTCCGTGGATGGGTGACCATCTTTACATACCGAGACTCCTCCGTGCCTCGGAAAGCACGTTAAGCCGTTGGTCCCGGCTGTCATTCGTGGATCTTTGACAGTCGTTACGGGTCGTCAGAAGCCCGAAAGTCTAACAACCAGTCTTACCAAGGGGTATCGTATTACCCAGTTACTGGGTTGTGGAGGTCAGATAGGCAGTCGCTCCATGTAAAATACTGGTATTCAGCTGCATCCGGTAAGACTGGAAGCCGACCCCAACATAGTTGGGAAAAGGCTAGGCAGATGATGATTGCATAACTTTACAAGCTGGAATTTGTGATACAATTACCGTTATTAAAAAAAAGGACTTTCCCTGTTGCCGATAAGAACATAATAACATAACATCACGCTTGCGTACTCCGTAGGGGTCGATAGAAACTACGTTATATAAGGTGCTATAAAAATATCTGCCACGGCTTCAATGGGAGATAGTTTTGTGTATATAGATTACAATAGTGAATAAATTTCGTACCCCGGAATAGTTAAATCATTTTGAGAAAATAAAGTAATTAAATAAACATTTACTTTATTCTGCATAACGTGGTTCACAAACAACGCGCGATGTGTCGCTTCGTCAATAAAAACAATTGATATCTCTTTCTAACTGTTCTGTAAATGAACACTAATTACTACGAGACGGTTTCTTAAATAAATCAATTCGCACATTTTTTTTGTATGAAAAAAATTAAATAAATAATTTATCTTCACTATACTAATCCAATATATACACAATACTGTCTCCCGCATTGCAGCCGTGGCAGATATTTTTATAGCATCTTACATAATGGCCCATTAGACAGGGTGTAAGGGACAGCCGCAAACTAACAGGGTGCATTCAGTTCCTTATTTTGAATCATATTTCACCGGAAAAATTTTCAGAAAATTTTTCATTTTTTATCATTTTTTCAGTTACTCCTTTATTTCAATGTAAAATTACATTCTCTGTACGCAGCACTATATTTATGTAAATAAAACAGCTAAAATAAAAAAAATCAGCAATGGATGTTGAAATACTCTAACGAACGACGCATGAAATGGCGGGGAAGGCTGGCTGAGCTGCTGTTCGCTACGTGCGTTTTGCCACGATAACGACACATCGCGTGTGAGGTAATAAAACAAATCAGGTTTATTGGATTCCCACTAAAATTTCCCAATAATTTCATGTACCGGTCATCTTAGTATGATATATATTGAATTCATCCCATCAGTCTGCGGAAGACTGTTCCTTACACCCAGTATATAAAGTCCCATTTGACTGAGCAAATCATTCATTACCTAATCACAAAACTAGTATCCGATTAGCTTCTGAAAATTTCATAATTAAAATCAATCTGCCTGCCTTTTCACAACTGTTTTGAGGTCGGCTTCCAGTCTAACCGGATGCAGCTAAATACCAGTATTTTATATGGAGCGACTGCCTATCTGACATCCACAACCTAGTTGGTAAGACTGGTTGTCAGACTTTTGGGCTTCTGGCTACCCGTAACTACTGTTAAAGATCTACGAAAGATAAGCTGATAGATAAGCGAAAGAGAAGCTGGCACCAATTACTTATCGTGCTTTCCGAGACACGGAGAGGTCCCGGTATATTATAGACGGTCACCCATCCACGGACTAACCTCGACAAGCGTAACTTAACCTTGAAGTTCAACCCGCGCGGCGTTATTTTTTGCCACGAGTCCCTCCTGAATTTCATAATAATAAAATTCTATGACAGTTTGCCTGTCGCGCTTGTGGCCACTACACTCAAGGCAGTAAACCAACAAGCCATTCAGGAAATTAAGAAAATAATTAATAGTGCCACCTTTTCCTTGTTGTCGATAAGAAATACATAATATTATATCTAAGATAGAACCTAACCTTTTTGTGATATTTTCCGCATGATTTGTGGGAGCAACTCTCTAAGGTACATATGTACCTATATTTTTATCTTTATAATCTTGGCGTTGTTTATTGCCCGTAAGTCGACGTTCGCACGGACGTAAAAATATCGCGGCGATTATATTTCGCGCACTGGATTTTCAACGCTCTGCTTAGCGCCGAGTGTTGAAAATCCAACAGTGTGTTATTTCGACGAGCTAGAATGCACTCTGTAGTTGTTAAGTTGGACTCTCAACGCTCGGCTCAAAACAACGAGAGTTGAAAATCCAGTGCGCGATAAAATCCCGCCGCGATATTTTTACGTCCGTACGAACGTCGGCTTAGTCCGCATTCAAACCCGAGTACTTACCTAATGATAATGATTTAAAAACAAGTCTTGCGCTCCCTGGGCAGTCAGGCTCTTCTTCTTACCATCTTACTAAATGGCTAATCATTTCACCCTGACATAAGCTAATCTCATTACATACACATCGATGTATCGATACTCAGAACAATAACTAAAGACGACTGCACAGCATACTTGCGTCACTGTCAGGTAGCTATCAACGCTCAACGGTCAACACCCTTTTTGGCACTTAACATGCAAATAATTGAAATATAAATAATATAGTAGAAGGGTAAGCCACGCTTGCCGCGGTCGGTTCGTGCATGAGTGACCATCCCTTACATATCGAGACCCCTCCTTGCCTCGGGAAGCACGTTAGGCCGTTGGTCACTGGTGTCATTCGTAGATCTTTGACAGTCGTTACGGGTAATCAGAAGCCCAAAAGTCTGACAACCAGTCTTACCAATGGGTAGGTACTGTGTTACCTAGTAACTGGGTTGTGGAGGTCAGATAGACAGTCGCTTCTTAGAAAATACTGGTATTTAGCTGCATCCGGTTAGACTGAAAGCCGATCCCCACATAGTTGGGAGAAGGCTAGGCAGATTGATGGTTTAAACCATCGATACAGTTTTTCTAATAAGAACGTTACAGTCATTGAAATACAGTTCTTTGTATAAAATTGGCCACTTAGCCCAGTACTGTGTAGTCAGTTTTATATTAAGAACTTTACCATAGCCGGTAACAAAGTTCTAAATTAAAAAATAGCTTCATAATTTTAAAAACCTGGGTCTGAATATAAACCTAGTTAGTACCGTAGCAGTTAGTAACCTTAAGAGATAATAAGAAGTCAAGGTCTCCGTTTCAATATCATGTATTTGACGTAGATAATGTAACAAGGATGCTGAACGAGATAGATTGAGAAACACTTGACTCCCTTCTTTGAGTAAAGGCGTGCTTAAGCCCCCGGTTATTGTCCAAATTGTTTCTTATTTGATATTGGAATTTATGGCCGAGAAATTGTCTCACGGCAACGTTTTACGAAATAATCTGTCGTGTTTAACATTGTTATTAAAGTATTTAGTAGATTTATAGCAAGCAGCTGGTTATAATTATTGAAACGGATACAATTTTAGAGTAACCAGACTTAATTGCAGTCATTAAAAATGGAAAAATTCAGTTGCAATACAAAAACATGCACAAAAAGTGACATGTAGAGTTCTAACGTTTCCATTCTATACAATAAATCATAGCTATTTGTAACAAAATACACTTTTGAGTGGTGTTAAACCAAAAACTGTGCTGTTTACGGTGAATACCAATATAAATAATGACCGTATATTAAAAAGTTATCTTATTTACTTATTTTTATTTACATTATCGACGGCCTGTATAATTTATAAGTTCTCCAATTACCTTCTCCGGTAAGACGAACGTCTACCTTACGTCCACATCGAATTGTGAAAAAAGCATCTACAAAATGAACCCAACAACAGCTACTAACTACATACAACATTCCTTTAAGAGTTCATGTATACTCACCAAACATCACGTTCTTACATACAAACATCTGTACTGTCCGTATTGCCACAGAAAATGTCAAACGAACACAATATATTCACTCACTTTACTCACTTTAACGTGTGTTTTACAAGAAAAAAAGCTTCGGCCTTTATTTAAAATCACATGCGAGCACACGGAGAGTGTGTCAAGTTTATTATTTTTTATTTTCACGTGACTTACGTAAGTACGCACGCGGTTTGCCGGGCGCGCTCGGATCGCGCGCGTGCTGGGCGTCGCGCCGAATGCCACTGAGCCTGGCTTCCCTGCCAGCCGCGCACCGCGCATGCCTCCATCACAATAAGCCCAAGCTCACACGAACATCTAAAGAGCTTGCACATCCCGTGAAACTGATTTTTATTTAAACAACAACTCTATCGGCGACTGAATCCGCAATGTTTTATGTAGCAGTTAGCTTTGCTGAATTTGGAATATTGAGTTTTCCGCGAGACTCGCAGTTGAGGTTTGCGATGTATTTTTCTGGTTCATGTGGACATTTCCTTAGAGGTTCACATTTTAACTATTCATGAACGGTTGGTCCTATGTTTGCCGCGCCGATAACCAGCCGGGTGATAGCTTCCTTATCGTATTTCTAGAGCGGTCATCGGTCCTTCAGTTTGACATTAAGTGACACCTCTATACTTTATTAGGTCACTATCTGATATCTCGGGTGGCTGAATCAATTATGAATGACAAGTCGAGAGTTAATTCAAACTTTTTTATTGAGGCAGCAAAATGTTGGATAATTTGATAAGTCTGAGGAAACTTCTCTAATAGGAGAGCAAGTCCCGGTACTGCTCAGACCCGGTAACACAATATGCTAGAAATTGGAGCATCCCCGCATTATATAGAGAGCAGCTCTTAAGGATCCACTATAATATGTAAAATGCTTTTTATTTAAGAAGGTACGAGTAATCGTATACGTATGTTTTAAAAATATTTATTATGTCTTTACTTTGTGAATGACCACTATTTCTAAATACCTACATTATCTTGAGAATGTTTACTGTTATGTTTGAAATGCGGTTGTATTTTATTTCTTGCGGTAGAAGAATGAAAAATCACCTTGGCTTTGAACTTTTGTATTTCATATGTGCTACCAATAGGTAGCACAATTTAAAATTAAAATTTGTTTATTAATACATTACAATTACATAAAGGAGAATGACCAAATCACTATGAGAAGTGGCGCATTTGGTTTTATACCGCGGCCGTCATTGAAACCTTAGTCGGTATTGGAAAAACCTGTCACAAATATTAATTGATAAACGATTTTTCTACTAATGCAGTCCGAGATGATATTTTTAACTTGAATTTATGTAAAAATAATGTTTATTTTTATTATCTATATATATAACTCGGTTACATAGATAATAAAGGAGGAGCTCGTGGCTAAGTAATAACAGCTGCACGGGTCGATCCATCAGGTCAAGCTACGCTTATTGGGGTTGGTCCGTAGATGGCTGACCATCTTTACATACCGAGACTCCTCCTTGCCTCAGAAAGCACGTTAAGCCGTTGGTCCCGGCTGTCATTCGTGGATCTTTGACAGTCGTTACGGGTCGTCAGAAGCCCGAAAGTCTGGCTTCCAGTCTTACCATGGGGTATCGTAATACCCAGTCACTAGATTGTGGAGGTTAGGTAGGCAGCCGCTCCATGTAAAATACTGGTATTCAGCCGCATCCGGTTAGACTAGACGCCGACCCCAACATAGTTTGGAAAAGGCTAGGGCAGATAACTCGGTTCAGACTGATGTTCGTTTATATTAATATTAACTTTTGTTCGTCATAATATTACTCTGTTTTAATTAATAATGTTCGGTTGACGGCCGAGAAAAAAATTTAAATTGTGACATTTTTGGCTTTTTATACTAGAAACGCAAGTCCTTGTTTGAAAATTACTCTAACATTGCTTCCACATTAAGGACCAACTCCATAACATATCCCAAACATGGTTGAATGATGAGCGTGTAAACAATATTGTCATCGCGTAGTTGATGGTACATATGTATGTGTTTACAAGCTCATTGCGAGCGCACACGTGATCCGAATTAAGTGGGTGCCGGCCCGTTTTTATACTGAAACATGTCGACCAAAATATACGTGTAAACATCCAATAAATAATTCTTTTACTATTTTGTCACTAGTGTAGCGGCAAAATGAGGAAGGAATTATGGGGATTTGATTCCCAGAAATTAGTGGAGGAGGGTATTTCTATATTGGAAGATAGGTAAATAACTAATAATAATAATACCTCGGACCCTTCGGGGAATACAGACGTCATGTTATTTCATGTTGGTAAATAACTACGAAATCTTTAGAAATATACCTTTTTAGGGTTCCGTACCCGAAGGGTGCCATACTGAACCCTATTACTAAGCTTCCGCTGTCTGTCTGTCTGTCAGCGGGCTATATCTCATGAACCATAATAGGTATATAGCTGAAATTGTCACAGATTGTGCATTTCTATTGCCGCTATAATAACAAATAATAAAAATAAAATACCTTAAGCTAGAAAAGAAAGAAATACAAGATAAGTACATGTTTTTTTAAACTAAAGTACTTTTTTAAAATAATTATGTAGTTTTAAATATTGCATATTGGCACGGAACCCTTCGTGTGCGAGTCCAACTCGCAGTTGGCCGGTTTTTAATGTCTTAGGATGTTTTTTGCAAAGTGTGAGGCACCGTATTTGTTGTCATCTAAGTGATTATTTTTCCACTGTAGGAACATTTTGCAAATAAGAATTTTAATACCGGTCTTGATACTATTTGTAAAAGTCTGTGAAAGATTTATTTATAACAGGTTTGATTTACATAGTCATTTAAATTACCTGAGATGATTGATTTTCTAAATTACATAAAATAATATAAGATAACTTCCTTATTCCCCACTGTGTTTATACCAATACTGGGCCGTCAAAGTCAAAGACTAATAATTTATTTCAAGTAGGCCGGCCATTAAAAGGCACTAATGAACATCAAATGTACAAGAAAATAGAATTGTCTCTAGATACGCTTTCCAAAATGTAGTTTCGTATGGCGAAGAGCTATATTTAAATCCTATATCACTGGTACTTACATTTTTAAAGCCAAAAATATAGGAAGCAGAAATATATTAATCACATGTCGCATTTTGTCACCTCTCTTGCTCATACGGGACAATTTTTTTTAAGAGTGTGAAATGAAAAGATGCTTTTTTGAAATATGTAATCAACTGGCGAAATAATTCATGGGTAAGTAATAACAGCCGTACGGGTCACTCCATCAGGTTAAGCTACGCTTGCCGGTACGAGTATTATGATCTGTTTTTGAAATGAGTTAAATAAATGGCACAATAAAAATGTGTTTTTGATCATTACCTACATAATAAATTAATATTACCTACCTACTTATTAGTTCGCCAATTGATAACATTTTGCGGAAAAACATTTTTTCATTTAACATTATCAAAAATGTGGTCCCGTGTGAGCGAGACAGATGACAAAATGCGACGCCCTATAGTTAGACTTTTCCCGCCCTGGCCTAGCGGAAGTCTGAATGTATCGGCCGCTTAAGGACGCTGTTACAAATGGGTAGTCGAATCATTACTTTTTTACACAAAAGTGTGTTTATTAAATAAAATGCTTTGCATTCTTAAAATGTTTTTGGCCGAATTGTTGATTGATGTGAATGGTACTATTCTGAACTATTAATATAATTTTAGATGGTTACAGATTCTTAATAAATTTACCGAAGTGAATTTTTTTTTAAATTATATTTTTAGTTCACAATCGTAGCATGCACATCTATCAACAATTCGCCCAAAAAACATTTTAAGAATGTAAAGCATTTTATTTAATAAACACACTTTTGTGTAAAAAAGTAATGATTTGACTACCCATTTGTAACAGCGTCCTTAATTTCGTGCTTCCCCTCATATGATAGGTTACCAACCTGCCAATCTCTATTCTTTAAAAATCTCACGGTGATAACCAAATGTGAAGTGAGCTGTCATTCTACCTAATGCTTTTTTTTTTTTTTTTGTGGATGGGAATTCATCAAATGACTTCTCCCGCTCTGGGCAGAGCGAGAGGGCGTGTCAGACTTTTACTGACTAAAACCCACCCATGTTCCTTCAGTTGCCCGTGCCAGGGCCACGGTATCTCTTTCGAACTACCCGCGATCCCGGCGCGCGGCGGCATTCCATCTAATGCTTGAGATTGACATTATTGACACTTTAAGCTCATTTCACCTAAGTTATCACCGTGAGTTTTTACAGAAGATCGGCTGTTACCGCTGCCTTTTTGAAATTGATTTACATAACAATTATTTTTTATGTATTGCTAGCATTTGCTTCGCCCGCGTGTAGTACAGATATTTTCCCATGGGAACGTACTACCGGAATAAAAAAGTATCCTATGTCCCATCCCAGACCATGGTCTACCCGTGTGCCGAATTTCATCGAAATCTGTAAGCCGTAAAGGCGTAAAAAGGTCACGGACAGACAGACATACAGAGTTACTTTCGTATTTATAATATGTATTAGTACTAAGTATTATTAATATTATTTAACTTATAACATGAGTTAGGACCGAATGTTATAACAAAAATCTGATGGCCTATTTATTTTATTTGTATTTATTTAAAATCAAAGCATTACAAAATAACGATTTTGAGAATCTATTTATGTAAATAATTAATCCATTTTACACAATTTGATCCAGCAACTTCTCGATTTAGCCTGATTCAAAAATATGGCATCGTAAAAAGAATAGCAGTAAAAGATATTAAGATGATTATGTCACATTTTAAGTCTGAGTGTCTTAAAAAGGCAATTCGTCTGTGTCTTTAATATCTTACTATAAAGCTAGGTGCCACAGTAATCAGGGCGACGCGTCTAACACCCTTGCAGACCTCCTAATAACCACGAGGACGCTCCATGAACAATTATGAACATCTAATTTGTATTTGTATGACACCCTAGTAAATTACATGGAATTAACTATAGTAATTGAAATACGAGATACTCGTGCTAGATAGGATTATTACAGGCTTTAGCTGTAATATTTAGGTTGAGGTCACCTAGCAACTATTGACAATAGTGATAGTCTTTTTCCAATCAAATTAAATCAAATATGTTTATTTGTGCAGGAGCTCGTGGCTTAGTAATAACAGCCGCACAGGTCCATCCATCAGGTTAAGCTACGCTTACCGGGGTCGGTCCGTGGATGGGTGACCATCTTTACATACCGAGACTCCTCCGTGCCTCGGAAAGCACGTTAAGCCGGTGGTCCCGGCTGTCATTCGTGGATCTTTGACAGTCATCACGGGTTGTCAGAAGCCCGAAAGTCTGACAACCAGTCTTACCAAGGGGTATCGTATTACCCAGTTAATGGGTTGTGGAGGTCAGATAGGCAGTCGCTCCATGTAAAATACTGGTATTCATCTGCACCCGGTTAGACTGGAAGCCGACCCCAATATAGTTGGGAAAAGGCTAGGCAGATTGATTGATTTGATGTTTATTTGTGCACACAGGTTATAAGGTGATGGTGATCCTTGTATCTTGTACTTCACGGATTTAAAAAATAATGCATGATAGCTATTGAATTGCATTACAGATTCCAATTAACTTTTTTAAGACACAGAAGGACTCCATAATGAAACAATAAATAAATGTTGGTATTAGGTCTTTACCTATGAAATTGCCGTTCTGCAGTACCGGGCATTTCAAATCAAAATAATTTTTGTTTGGCTAAGAATTCTAATTTCAAATTAATTTTATTTTAAAAACATGGATTTTTTTTTCCAAAAGTAGTCATTTGTTTATTGATTAGTGTTACATTTTCATCGCATTTCAATCTTTTTCGTCATCATGGATACGTTAAAAATTCGTGTAATTATGGAATATGAGTACCGTCGTGGCAGCAACGCGGCACAAGCGGCACGCAACATCAACGACGTTTACGGAGCTAACACTACAAACCAACGCACCACTTGTTCTTGGTTTGCTCGCTTCCGTTCTGGAAATTTCGACCTGAAAAATGAACCTCGCGGTCGTCCGAAGACTTTGGTCGACAATGACGAATTAAAGGCGATTGTGGAAGCTGATGATACACAATCTACGGCTGAATTAGCAGCAGCTTTCGACGTTAGCGTCAAAACAATATTGGTCCATTTGCGTCAAATTGGCAAGGTAAAAAAGCTTGACAAATGGGTGCCCCACGAACTCAATGATCGCCAGCGCGAAGTACGCGTCGAGACGTGCCTTGCACTGCTCAACAGACACACAAATGAAGGAATTTTGAACCGCATTGTTACCTGCGATGAAAAATGGATTCTGTTTGATAACCGCAAGCGCTCAGCAAGTTGGTTGGATCCTGGTTAAGCACCTAAACAATGCCCTAAACGAAAACTTACCCCTAGAAAAGTGATGGTCACTGTTTGGTGGTCTAGCGCCGGTGTGATTCATCACAGCTTCTTACCAAACGGGGTGAGCATTACTTCAGATGTGTACTGTGAAGAACTGAACACAATGATGGAGAAGCTGGCACATCTCCAACCAGCATTGGTCAATCGCTCGTCTCCGCTGCTCCTGCACGACAACGCGCGACCTCATACTGCACAGCAGACGGTCTCCAAGTTGCAAGAACTGGGGTTGGAAGCTCTCCGTCATCCGCCCTACTCACCAGACCTTGCGCCTACAGACTACTACTTTTTCCAGAATTTGGATAACTTCTTGGCGGGAAAAAAATTCAATACCCGAGAGGCAGTACAAAATGCCTTTGAAGAATTTGTTGCCTCCCGTCCAGCTGATTTCTTTAAGAAGGGCATCAATAAACTGCCACTGCGTTGGCAAAGATGCATTGATTGCATGGGTGATTACTTCGATTAATACAAATAAAAAATGCATGAAAAAAATTCGTTTAAATTTTTTCATACAAAACGGCAATTTCATAGGTAAAGACCTATTATTTCAACGTGCTTGCTACGAAGATGCTACGCCGTAGCTGATGCTACGGCGTAGCACATACTACGGCCAGCAGCGTAGCTACGTCTAACACACGAGCGACGTATCTCACAACGGCCAAATTTTATAATAATACTAGCGACGCACCCGCCCCTGCTTCGAACGGAGCGCCACCTATCGGATCCAAAACTATCCCAGCTTTCAAGCCGAGGAACCGATCATACACAATCACAAAATTTCAATGAAATCGGTTGGGTGGTTTCGGAGATTAGCGTGTACGAACTTAGTGATTTTGATGCATGTCTTCACCTACTTGAATTAGTTTGAAATGTCACGACAATTATTTTAACATCAATCCAATTCATGATCCTAAGCTGTCGTTTCATCGTTAACACCCTATCAAGTCCACCAGATTCTCAATTCAATATAATTAAGTATTAAATATAGGTGTCCCCGATTCAACAAAGTTGTTGATATAATTTTAGGGCTCGCCAACGATGCGGCGGCGGCACCGATGCTGAAAATAGCCGCAATCAATAGAAACAACGCGCATTATTTAGTACCTGACGCCCTGGCCGATCTAAAGCGAATAATACGGTAAACTTCAGTCCATTATACACGGTCCTGTTTTTATCTTATTTGCTTTTCATTTCACAGAATAATGTAGAATAAATACGTTTTTATTATGAGAGATGTAATGGTTTTCCTTGTTCAGTTTTTGAGGACAACTTGATGATTTTTTGGGCCCAAAAGTTAAGTTTAATTTATTTTTAAATCTCTAAACGGCTGGCTGACACTTCCCGTGACCCAAGGGCTGGCTTTTACCTTGGCCAGCGGCTTAGCATTGCCATACAACGTGGCAATGCCGCCAGTCTCTTTGGTACTTTACCAGTCGACAGCGATGCGGAGGAATTTTTCGACGCCATATTTTAGTTTTTTTAATAGTTTTAGTTATGTTACCTTTTAGTAAAATAATGTTTATATATTAATTTTTAGTAGGTACTTTTATTACTTGAAACGGACCCACGATATTCGACATACTTTCCCATACCATCCTAGAGCACACATTAGTCTAAACACACAATCTAAAAAGCCGCACAAAACTTAAACATAAAATTCATACAAAACTTTTCTCTCGATACACAAATTTTAAATTCAGTGTAAAATATTTGGCGCGCTCGACGACATTGTTAGAATTTATTGGGGAGCGGAAGAAGACGCCGCGCATAGTTATGGACCGCGGGCTTCCCCGCGATGTTACTTTCCGCGGACTCGCTGCATTTCAATGAATCCCGCGTTGTCATGGAAATATAGCGAATACCTCATACAAAAGCCGCAACTTTGATGTCCTACTATATGCAGTGCAATCTTGCCCAAGTTGTTCTGTTCAAAACCTACTAAACATAGTTCGAGTCGGACGTCGGCAAGCATGAGCTGAAATTAGGTCAAAAGTAAACTCATATTCTAGAATGAGCTACGTTCTAATTATGAATTCCCAACTCTGCTTAAAATGTGCGGTTTTTACACGACCTCATCATTTTTTAGACGGTTAGCAACTTTTTATGTTCTGCATCCATGTTGAAGTTTCCATCTAGTAGGTGCCCAATATGCAATATTTAACTAATCGCACAAGAACATCACAATTCGCGCAAGCCCTTATCAGATTGCCATCACTTTTACCATACTTATCCATGCTGATGGATAGGTCCATGAAATGAACCATGGCAGCCGTTATCCCCTTTTTTACGTGAGCTAATGCTTTTACAAGCCAACTTTACGAGGAGCGACATACCGATGGCTCGATAGCAGATTGTCGCAAGCTCCTGATTGCATTTGATTGGCAGCGCCTAACAAGAAAAGGATCGATGGGCACTCGCGAACCGTATGGGCACGGAAAAGGTTTTATGTGCGGCTTAATCTGTCTCAGGGGGCAGTCGCCATTAATTAGGTCGGTCAAGCGCTGCCTCGGCAGTTTTTGCGGTGACAATTGACGTATGTCTTTCTGCGATGTTGCACGGATATTAGCGGCTGGGGTCAAGGTACCGCTGTGGTTATTAGCCGCAAATACGCCAGCGCGGTGGTTGATTTTACGTGTGCCAATTTGGTGATGCGAATTATATTATAAATGTCGATTCTAGGTATAGTTTGTTCCAAAAGTATCTGATTAAAATGTAAACAAATGGATCAGAAAACTTACCGGTGGATGCCAATTTGTATTTTTTTGATTTAATTTTTTGAATTTCTTATTCTAAATCACCTCGTATAGGTTTTTCATTTGAAAATAAGAGCTTAATTTTATAATCTCAATTGGTTGACACTTCCCGTGACCCAAGGGCTAGCTTTTACCTTGGCCAGAGGCTTAGCATTGCCATACAACGTGGCAATGCCGCCAGTCTCTTGGGTACTTTACCAGTCGACAGCGATGCGGAGGAATTTTTCGACGCCATATTTTAGTTTTTTAATAGTTTTAGTTATGTTAGTATATAATTTTGTTATTTCCGTCTATGATTTTTCAATTACAATAAAAATAATGTTATTCAAACGTTATTTGTTAGAAAAAGTGGTGAAATATAAAGTTGAACCTTTTTAAATATAGATACCTAAATGTGTCACTAATTCCCTTTAGTGTGCTATTGCGTAAGAATTTCACCTGAACAGGGATTGTTTACAATTTCATCAAATAATTTTGGAACAGACAATACAGTTATATGATTCGATATATATAGCTTCTAGTTATTTGACCACTTTCGCTTCATAAATTTTAATTATAGCTTATTAGTAAGGTCAAATATGTCGCTACGAATAAGTACCTAGACCAGCCATCCTTGAACGAGGGTTTCAGTTGCTACTTTTGTTAAATTCCAGTCTAGTACCTTTGACCGATACAATCTTCAAATTAGCACTATGAAACACATTCTACATTATAATTTTAAATTGTAGTGACGGTGAAATTGGATGCATATTCACGGCAGCCTCGGCAGAGCGATTACGATAATAGCCAGTTAACTACGTAGCTTAGCGGGAAAAACTTTATGAATATTCAAAGTAGCAAAGTTCTTAGATAATTGGTCGCAAGAATAATGCTGGCATCAACATATTCAAGTGTTTTTATAGATCAAGGAAATTTGCTCTGAATAACAATAAAAAATAATAAAATTTCAGTAGTAAATTCAACGGTAAATCACAGACGGTTCGTTGAAAAATAAATAGGTGACAACTGTTCAGAGCCGTTTGGGTTTGAAACACTAGGGCCATGGGGTCCGAGGGCCTTTCGGTTTTTCGGGATATCGCTAAGCAGTTGCTCGACTCTACACGTGACCGAAAGGCTGGCCTATTTTTTGGCCAAAGAATTAGCATTACCATACTTGCAACGTGGCAATACTGACGCCAGCTTTTTGGGCATTTTTCCTATCGATAGCGACGCGGACGAATTTTTTGATGCCCTATGACTATTTCTCCTCCTTTTTTATATACCTGTACATTTTTTTTTAAGACTTGTTTAAATCGAATACTTTAGTATACTGGTAATTGGATAATCTGATTTCAAAATTTTACTTTATTAGATTATCCCGTTTGATTAGCAGCAAAAAATTTGTATAGATCTAATTCATTGTTTTAAAAGCTAGGTATTTCATAAAATTCTAGTTGGAATCTGTATAAAGATGAAACTCTTTAATAAAACGCATTTTCAGAAAAGCGTACATTGCTGAACTTTTACTGAACACAAATGTACTATCACTGGTATTCAGTAAATAAAGTTTAGCTGTCCTTTTTCTTCCTATACTAGCTTTTGCCCGCGGCTTCGCCCGCGTGGATGTCGAAAAATTTCCCACGGGAATACACTACCAGGATTAAAAGTACCCTATGTATTAATCCAGGTTATAAACTATCTGTCTGCCAAATTTTATCCGAATACGTTTAGCCGTTTTTGCGCCAATTCGGAACATACAAACGGATAAAAATTCTAAAAACTATATTTTTTTATTTACTACTAGCATCCGCCCACGGGTCCGCCCGCGTGATATGTCGATTAAAAGTAGCGTATGTCCTTTGCTAGGTCATGGTCTACCTGTGTGCCAAATTCAATCCAAATCCGTTCAACTTTTTTAACGTGAAAGCGTTACAAACAAACAACAAACTCACTTTCGCATTTATAATATTACAACCTACAACGGGGTACTTGTATTTGTCTTTTTCCATCCCTCTGAATTACATAAGCATTGTGGGGGTTACAAAAATAGCGGTAACACTCAATTCAGTATACACAGCATTATAATATATCTATGTATGTAAGGATTCGGCACTGGGTCGGCCATTACGTTGTTTCCATGGGTGATTGATTCTATTTTTGCCTAGAAAGGATCAAAGGATGCTGGTATCTATCTACGTAATGTGTGGACACGTAATGAGAGGGACGATTTTATCCGTTAAATATAAATGATACCTTTGTTATACTACGATAAGAGGAGCTCGTGGCTAAGTAATAACAGCCGCACAGGTCGATCCATCAGGTTAAGCTACGCTTGCCGGGATCGGTCCGTGGTTAGGTAGGTGGTATCTTTACATACTGAGACTCCTCCGTGCCTTGGAACGCACGTTAAGCCGTTGGTCCCGGCTGTCATTCATGGATCTTTGACAGTCGTTACGGGTCGTCAGAAGCCCGAAAGTCTGACAACCAGTCTTACCAAGGTGTATCGTATTTCCCAGTTAATGGGTTGTGGAGGTCAGATAGGCAGTCGCTCCATGTAAAATACTGGTATTCAGCTGCTTCCGGTTAGACTGGAAGTCGACCCCAACATAGTTGGGAAAAGGCTAGGCAGATTGATTGTTTTACTACAATTTCGATTAGGTATAAATGTTTTCTTAAGTTGGTACCTATACGTAAGTATAGTTAATGGACTTATGAGTGAATCAATCATTATCAAAACACAGCCATAGCATACTTAATAAACTCAATCGCAAATTGCTGACAGCTCTTGTTTAAGTTCCCAGCAGATAGAGGGCGTGCGATGCCAACAAACTTCCCACAGGCAAACTCCTTATTATTCATTGCAACACCGGCTAACTGATAATAAAACTTGTAAACGCTTAAATTAAACTGCCGACGTTTAATCCTCAGGAATGTGTTGGTTATCTAACGCTATTATCGATTTTAAAACTTTCGTTTCCGTAGTTCATTTGTGTGTGTAGACAAGTCTTGTGCCCAGTGCGTGTTGCCAATGATGACCTGCGGCACTGAAACATGGTCTCTCACAATAGGCCTTATTATGAGGCTAAAAGTCACCCGAAGGGCAATGGAGAGGGCTATGCTTGGAGTTTCCCTACGTGATCGAATCAGAAATGAAGAGATCCGCAGGAGAACCAAGGTAACTGACATAGCCCGAAGAATTGCCAAAGTTAAATGGCAGAACAGACGGCCGATGGGATCGAAAGGTTCTGAAGTAGCGACCGCTTATTGGAAGACGTAACGTTGGAAGGCTTCCCACAAGGTGGACCGATGACCCTGTGAAGGCAGCAATCCGTTGGATGCGGGAAGCACAGAACCGGTCGAAGTGGACGCCTTTCTGCTGAAATGATGATGATGAGTTCATTTGTGGTGTTGCATAAAAGGTTCATATATCTTCCTCCCTCTTTCTAATATGTTATGATTAAGAGGATGCCATCTCTCTATTACCTAATATTATCACTATCCCACACATAAAAACAGTGTTATGATCGTTCACGGTTTAACTTGCGTATATTTTTAGGGTTCCGTACCGAAAGGGTGCTAACGGGACCCTATTAATAAGGCTCCGTTGTCTGTCTGTCCGTCTGTCCGTGTGTCTCAGTAGGGCTATATGAACCGTTATAGTAGACACTTAAAATTGGATTGAATTTGGGATAGTGATACTAATTTATAACTTAAACTGAGCTAATTTCATGCACTATTACGAATTTACAGTAATTCAAGATAGGCACTAGAACTTTAGATCAAATTTGAAAATGCTTGACTTAATTTCTGAAAGATTTAAACTCGTACAATTCTTTTATAATTACCAAAAATGTCGAATATTGGTACTTCGTCCATTTTGGTAAAAGAAAACGAATATAATATGGGTTATTCCACAAATTCCCTCTGACAATCAATGGTGATTTGTGAACTTTTTGTCCAAAATTCCCATTATAACCTCTATGAGAAATCAATGGCGATTTGTCGACAAAAAGTTCACAAATCCCGATCGGTTCAAAAATAAAATACAAGCAACATATTATATAGGTAATAATCACGAAGTATTTATTTGTTATCGAGGTAAGAACTCATTGATTATTTTAAAATATGATCTCTAAAAGATTATTTGTAGTAAATTTTAGACTGTAATTTTATTCTTTTTGCTAAAATATTTTACACTTAGGCTAATTACTTTAAGATTAGGTATAAAATAATCAATGAGTTTTTACCTCCTTAGGAAATAAAGACTTCGTGACCATTTCGCTAATACGTTGTTTGTATTTTATTTTTAAACCGATGGGGATGGGGATGGGGACCTTTTTGTCCACAAATCCCCATTGACTTCTCATACAGGTCTTATTGGGGATTTGTGAACAAAAAATTCACAAGTCCCCATTGATGGGGGCTGACAATGGGGATTGGTGGAATAACCCGAGGGATGTTCCGACTAATATGGGGGCCTCTAACAAGTCTAGTCCGGAAGAGGTACTCGTATACCGCAATGTGTTTACTACTGCTACAGGTCCTGTCTAACTATTACCAACCCGTACTTTGAGGTTAGCTGACAGCAGTAGACAGACAGTAATAATGTTATATGATATGATGCCGCGCGGAAGGGAGCGGAGTGACAGATGTACAGGCAACGTCGACATGAATGTTATATATACTCTATTAGGTGCAATAAACTGTGTATACAGGGTAGCAGGGATATTGACGTGCAACCAGTTACCATGGAATCAGTACATAATTCTGGACCCGTGCGTTGAAATTTTTCGTCGGCTATTAAAAAAAAGTAGCTGTTCCATTTTGAACGCTTCGGTATTGCATTTTTGTAGGAAGCAGCTGACTAATTCTGGAGGCCCCTGCATTGAAATTTTTCGTCGGCTATTAAAAAAAAGTAGCTGTTTTGAACGCGTAGGTATTGCATTTTTGTAGGAAACAGCTGACTTTTTTTTTAATTAGTAGGGTCTTGTTCTTGAGCAAATTTCGATACTACAATGACATGAACTACATATATCGTTTAACTCTAACGTACACGAGAGAATGAGAAGAATATACCTGAAATACCTTGCTCGCACTTTGACACTATCGACAAGCAAATCAGCATACTTACCAACATCCATACTTATAAAATGGCTACAATAATCTGCACTAGAAATACAAAGATAAAAGTTGTTACGCAAGTGCTCAAGCTCTCAAACATAACACATATACCCTTGGAACTAATGCAGTTTTTACAAATACTTGGCAAGTAAAGTCGGTTCACACATATTATTTGGCACGACCACGAGCTTCAGACCTTGACCTCCAAAGACAGAGGTCCGCCACAGAGCCTTTTGGAACGAAAAAGGTGTTTGTGTTTCAGTTATATTATGAAATCGTTCAAACCTCTGCCAAGTTGTTAGCTGACTAGAAGAACTTTGGAGGATAACCTTGGTACAGTTGGGGCACAGTTGATACGACAAACACGGGATTGTAAATTCTATACATATTACATAGGTTCATTTGGGCACAATCTAATTCTGTGTGTACACTGAAAAATAAACCCTATTTACTGATTTATGTAGAGCAGTGGTGGCGCAGTGGGAACGGCCCTTACGAGTTGTAGGTCGTGGATTCGAACCCAGGCAGGCGCCTTACTTTGTGTAAATAATTTCATCACCACTCTCAAAACGGTCTAGGAATACAATGTGAGGAAAGCGGCATGTCCTAGAACCAAAAATTGGAAGACATAACTGTGACATCTACTAAGCTGCACTGGACCCGCGTGATGGACTACAGCCCACCACTCCATCTGGAAGAGAGGAGGCCTGTATCCCAGCAGTGGGAATATTATAGGCTGATTATGCTCTCAGTACCTATATCATTTTTAACCAGGGTAGTCATTACAACTAATGCGCACCAAATATTTTGTTTCCTAATTAAAATTTTAATAAGATATAATAAAAGTACCCAAACATTACATTACATTTTGTATCTATTACACGTGGAACCGTGGATCATTCCTTTAGAGTTTAATGATGTTGTTAAGTCTCAAAAAACATTTTATTTAGACAACATTTTGATTAGATCTATTTTTTGTAATGAAAACCCCGAACGAGGGTGGCTACTTAAACCTCTAAGGATCTAGCAAAGCACTGAGTATTCTCACTTAAGCTCAATTACGAGCTATTAGGGGATTTGTTGAATAAAAGTGTAAAAATATGGTTTTACGTGAAGAGCATGATTATTGTGAAATGGTCTTTGTTCATTACCTACTTCAAGTAATAAATTGCGACCACAACTTAAATTGACACAAAAAGCGGCCAAGTGCGTGTCGGGCCACGCGCAGTAATAGGGTTCCGTAGTTGCACAATAATGCGGACTAAGAAGAAGGCTTTTTGTTGTTTCGTGAATATTTGACTATTACTCGTAAACTTGAAAAGCCTACTTAGTTGGGATAGTTTTCCTTTTAATTTCGTTGTATATACTACTACCGTGATTTTTTTCACCTGTCCAAAACTAACCGTTTAGCTGGCAGGGGGGGGGGGGGACACGACTCTAACAAAAATTTGCACTTTAGTATGAAATTGCCGTTTACTGTATTAGGAACTTCGAATTGACATAGAACCTTCATGGTTTAAGATTTTTGAGTGAAACATTTTTCACATGGTACCTATGAAGTTCTTCTTTTAAAATATGTGCAACATGTGATTATCGACTTTCAGTTGTTTTTTTTTTATTCAGCTTAGACAAGAAAGATGGATACTTCGAAAATTCGAGTTATTTTTGAATACGAGTTCCGACGCGGAACTAACGCGGCAGAAACAGCTCGCAATATCAATGTTGCGTTTGGAGAGGGGACTGCTAATGAACGCATTGTGCGATTTTGGTTTAAACGCTTTCGTGATGGAAACTTTGATTTGAAGACCGAACCACGTGGAAGACCGCCCACACAGGTGAATAACAATGAATTGAAAGAGATGGTGGAAGCCGATCCGAGCCAAACTACCCAGGAATTAGCGCCATGGTTTAACGTTACCTTACCAACAATATTGACTCATTTGCGTCAAATCAATAAAATAAAAAAATATGAGAAATGTTATGAAAAGACGATAACCGTAAACGAAAAATGCAATGGCTGACCCCAGGTCAAACGCCGCACCAGTGTCCTAAAGCAAAGCTTACCAATAAAAAGGTAATGGTAACTGTTTGGTGGTCTCAGCATGGTGTTATTCACTATAGCTTTCTTCGATCTAGTCTAGCAATAACGGCAGATGTCTACTGTGCCGAACCGGAGTTCGGAAACAATGATAGCAAAACTAGCAGTGAAACAGCCCCGACTCATGAATCGATCTTCACCATTATTGCTCCATGAGAACGCGAGACCTCATACAACACGAGAAACCGTTTTAACTCTACAGGAACTGCAATTAGAAACCATTCGTCACCCTCCGTATTTGCCAGACCTTGCTCCAACGGACTACCATTTTTTTCGTGATTTGGACAATTTTCTACGTGATAAAAAGTTTTCTTCTCAGGAGGCAGTACAAAATGCTTTCACACAGTTTGTCGAATCTAGATCACGAGAGTTCTATCGCAAAGGCTTATATGACCTTCCTATTAGATGGCAGCAATGTATAGATAATAATGGTAATTATTTTGATTAAATAAATATGTTAAATTAAAAAAAAAAAAAAAATTCGTTACAAATCGGCAATCTCATACTTTAACCCCTAATATTTCAGAAAAGGATCCCTAAATGGAAATTTTTTTTCACAAACCCGCAATATTTTTAAAATACCCATCCAACAATACCCCATACCATGTGGTAGACGAGAAAAAAAAACATCCCCACTTTACTTGTACAGAAGGTACCCTAAAAAAATTTTTTTTTCATGATTTTATTTTACCACTTTGTCGGCATGATGAATATATATAACCATGCCAAATTATAGCTTTCTAATTCTAAGAGTCACTGAGCTAAGGTGCGGACGGACAGACGGACGGACATAGCGAAACTATAAGGGTTCCTTGTTGTCTACGGAACCCTAAAAAGGGTGCGAACATAATTATACATTAAAGAGTACAGCACGCGGGGGTTAATATGGCACATGGAGTTTTTGTGACATCTTTAGTAAGTAAACTGATAAGGGATAACTGACTGATAAGGGAGAAAAGCAAAGAAAATCTGTTCAGATGATGAAGATTCATTTAAGACTCTGCCCTGGATTACAAATCAGCCTTCAAAGCAAGAGTGAACAGGCATCTTCTGGGCTTACTCGTTCCATCATAGACCTCACCATCGCTTTCCATCAGGTAAGATCGAGGTCAAGACCTGGTAAATATCGCAAAAAAAAATGTGGTCCAGTTCCACAAACGATGGGATACTTTATATCGTGTTCTGTGTGTCCTGTTGTCAGCACGTCACAGTAACTTATACAGGCTATTGGAAGCGACAAACTCATAGCCATATTCTGGGCAGACTCAATTTAGATTGCCATAGAAGAAGAAGTTAGAGTGGCTGGTTAAGTAACAACAGCCGCATGGGTCGATCGATCATGGTTTGTTTGGTTTGGTCAGTGGATGGGTGACCATCTTTACATACAGAGAGTCCTCCGTGCCTCGGAAAGCACGTTAAGCCGTTGGTCCCGGCTGTTATTCGTGGATCTTTGACAGTCGTTACGGGTCGTCAGAAGAACGAAAGTCTGAGAACCAGTCTTACCAAGGGGTTTTGAGGGGGTTGTGGAGTCACCGGGTGCCAACCTACCTCCGTCGAGTGGTCGAGGCCTATTTGACGGACAGGGCCGTCATCTACCCCGGTCATCAGGGAGAGTGGAACCGGCGAGAGATGTCGTGCGGTGTCCCACAGGGATCTGTCCTGGGGCCACATCTGTGGGACATCGGGTACGACTGGGTGCTGCGCGCCGACCTCCCTAGCGGCGTCAGCGTTGTATGTTACGCTGACGACACGCTGGTCCTGGCGCAAGGGAGGTCGCACCAGGCGGCGGCTGAACTAGCGACACGCGGGGTTGCGACAATCGTAGAGAGAATCCGGCAGTTGGGACTCGAGGTGGCCCTGCACAAGTCCGAGGTCATGTGTTTTCATGGTCCTCGGAACGCGCCACCGTCGGGTTCCCAAATAACGGTAGGAGGGGTTCACATCGGAGTCGAGTCGACGATGAAGTACCTGGGACTCGTCCTCGACAGCCGGTGGAACTTCGTGGAGCACTTCCGACGTTTGGCTCCCAGACTGGAGCGGGCCGGGGCTGCCTTGAAGCGGCTCCTGCCCAATCTGGGGGGTCCAAACGCCTCCTGCCGGAGGCTTTACGCGGGGGTCGTGCGGTCCATGGCCCTTTACGGGGCACCGGTGTGGGCGCGTTCCCTGAGGCTGCGACCAGCCCGCCGGTTGAACGCGTCCCAGAGGGTCATGGCCATCCGGCTAGTCCGGGGATACCGCACGGTCTCCTGTGAGGCGGCGAGCCTCCTTGCCGGATTACCGCCATGGGATCTGGAGGCAAAAGTTCTCGCGCACGTGTGGGAGTGGCGCGAGGAGGCGAAACGCCGGGGCGTAACTCCGCTGCCGCGAGAAATCACGGTACAGCGGACAGAGCTCCGGTGGGATCTCATGGCGACATGGAGAGTGCGATTGTCGCAACCCAGCGCTGGGCACGCCACAATTGCGGCGATAAGTCCCCTCTTTGAGGAGTGGTTGGAGAGGCGCCACGGCGTCCTCACCTTCCGCCTAACGCAGGTCCTCACCGGACACGGTTGTTTCGGGAGGTTCCTGTTTCGGATAAGGCGGGAGGAAACGCCCGGGTGTCACCATTGTGTAGATCGCCCGGAGGACACGGTGGAGCATACAGTGGAGGTCTGCCCGGCTTGGGCGGAGCACCGCCGTGTTCTCACGCAGGCGATCGGCGGCGGCGATCTCTCGCGTCCAAACCTGGTCCAGGCCATGGTGCGGAGCGAGAGTGCATGGGAGGCCGTCACCTCCTTCTGCGAAGCAGTAATGCTCGCAAAGGAGGAGGCGGAACGCGAGAGGGAGAGGCAACAGCCGCGCCCTCGCGCCCCTAGCCGCCGCAGGAGACGCCCTGGGCGGCGGGAATCGATTGCCGATTCCCGGCCACCGTAGGCGCGGGCTTGCGGACGACGAGTAATGGGCAGCTCGCCGTCCGGTAAGGACCAGGCCCGGGTCGACGGCGCGTTGTGTTCCACGCGCGCCTCAAAGAGATGTCAGCAGTGACGGGGTCCAATAGGGCCGAAGCCGCCGGGGTCGCGGGTAGTTCGAAAGAGATACCGTGGCCCTGGCACGGGCAACTGAAGGAACACGGGTGGGTTTTAGTCAGTAAAAGTCTGACACGCCCTCCCGCTCTGCCCGGAGCGGGAGAAGTCATTTGATGATTTCCCATCCACAAAAAAAAAAAAAAAAAAAAAAAAAAAAAAAAGGGGGTTGTGGAGGTCAGATAGGCAGTCTCTCCATGTAAAATACTAGTATTCAGCTGCATCCAACCCCAACATGGTTTGGAAAAGGCTAGGCAGATGATGAGGCACGTCAAGAAGAAGAAAAGTAATGCTAGAACAATCTCACATCTTCATTAGTATAACTTTATACTTTAAAGAGCTAAACCACTTTATTTTCCGTACAATCCTCAACACGGAAAAACTTTACACGAGAAAACTTCGCAAAATTGTTTTAAATAGAATTACACTTCCGGCCGAAGAAAGTTATCGACGGGCGGCCTGATAATTGTCTGTTAATAATACTTATAGCAGCAGTTCCCAGCACATGGCGCCACCATTTTGAGTAGATAATAGGATTTTAATTGAGATGAAGCTTTACAGAATAGAAGGCTATTTCGAAGCCTATAAATTTTTATTCATAACCATTATCGCCAGTGCCTCGGGTGCGGATTTTGATCGTCGATATTCATGGTTAAATATCTATTTTAGGTGATTCGGTCGTGTTAACTGCATTTAGTGGACCGTAAAATATCTTATCGTTCGGTCAGTATTAGAGTAAATGTATCGAGTGCCCCTGATAACGGGATTAACGTCTATGTTAACTTTGCAAGGTATATTGACATAATACGGAGAACGTGTATGCTTTGTTATGTAGGTAGAATATTTAGACCGTTTGCGTTGTAACATCTAGAGAAACAACCCCTACACAAAGACTTCACAATCAACTGGATAACACAAAATTTAGCAAAACTATCTTGTACAAAATAGATCCTAGCAGGTTTAATCCCCTACTAGTGTTGTACCAAAAGCCGTCGTCATATTTCCCGGCTTATACATGCCACGCTTGCTCCCTTCCCATACACAGTGACGATATCTCATTCTGTCCCGCAGTGCACGGTCAACATTGCGCGGTACGTACGACACTACCAACATACTTCAGGAGCTCGACGGCAAAATTTTACACTTCCCATCAGCAGCACTAGCCATAAAATTGGAAGATCATAAAATGAAAACGTGCGATATTTTAACGGGGAGCTATTAATATGACACATTTACCGGCTCCGTGACCGCCCCCGGAATTAACGGAGCCTGCATTGGACTGTGCCAACTGGCCAGTTAACGACTATTTGCCTTTCACCCATTAAATATATTCATCCGAAGTGTAAAATGGTATTAAACTAGTGTTTTGTATGCGTTGACACTACAGGGCCAAATTAAATTAGGTAGCTAGCGGAACTCCGCACACGTGATATCTACATTAATCTCTATATATAGGTATATATAGATATATATATATCTCGATATCTAAACATGATAAAGCAAAAAAAAAATATTATTTCATTTTTTTTTTGGGGGACATTAACCACAGTTTAGTTGAAAAATCAGTTTAAAAAGTCAGTTTTTCGTTCCTAAAGTTCACTGATGAGATGGATATTGTTATAGTTTAAATGCGATAAAATACACTTCTATTTTTTAATTAGTACAAAAAAAATGGGGCTCTATCCGTACCCCTTACTGAAGATATTTGTGTAGTCAAAAATAAAAAAATGAAATCCCAAAATTGTCAAATTGGTAAATTCATAAATTTCATAATTGAATCAATCATTCATTAGAATTGGTACTAGAAAATACTACACGCAATGCTTTTCCATGATTAATGAATACTACTATGTAGCCTGTACAATATTTCCATAAACTGAGTGACATTTTGGGATATAAACAAACGCTAATAACTTTGCTGTGTAAAAATATTATTTATTATTATGTCGTTTATTTATTTTATTTCTTATCTATTTACATTTTTAAATATTTCTTAAAAAAAGGATATAAAAAAAACATTTAAAAATATAAAAAAATAGAGGTCCGCCGGTGTCGGGAGCAGGGTCCAAGCCACCGGTGGTTAGGGCTGCAGAGACAGGAACCTTCTCACAATGCGAGCCGTATCAAGGAGTACTGCCTTCTGAATCAGGCCCTTGATCCAACCGCCTAATGATAGCCTCGAGAGATGTTGTTCGAGGCTTTCGGCCATCAGGCCATTGGCCGTTACGACAATCGGCACAATGACAGCCGAGCTCACATTCCACATATCAACAACCTCGTGAGCTAAGTCGAGATATTTTATTTGTTTCTCTTTCTCAGCTTTCACGAGGTTCTCGTCATGTGGAATGGTAACATCGACTATCATTGCGTGGCGCACTAACCGATCTATCACTACTATATCAGGCTTATTGGCGACAATAGTCCTGTCAGTAATGATAGACCGATCCCAGTACAAAGTGACATGGTCATTTTCGAGAACTGGGTCGGGCACATACTTGTAGTATGGTACCTCAGTAATTTATTATTATTATTATTATTATTTATTTAATATCAAGTAACATAGACTCATTATTATTTTCATTATTTACACAATTACAACAACAATACACAAACAAATATAATAAAATTAATTAAATCTAAATTAAATCAAATTAATAAAATTAAATTACATTAACTCAAAATCTTAACAAATTAAAATAAAATCAAAATTACGTCAAATTATATCAATAAAATTAAATACATACATTATAATTATAATTCTCTAATTGGCATTGGAACAGCCACATGCCTGCCACAGCCATGCCGGACATAAGGACAGTCCAGCCTGTCAGCGATCATTGCCAGGATAGCATTGGGGCTGGCCCGCACCCGACGCACCAGGGACGCACACCTCTTGCGCATAGTAGCGTGGAAACAGTCAGTGCGTGCCATCGCGAACATCCCTGATGCGCTACAGAAACGGGGCAGATTGAGACTATAGAGACTATATAATAATAACAAGACCTTCTCTAATAAGCCCTTTAAGAATTTGTACTAATTAAAAATTAGTGTTGTATAAACAAAAAACAGATTTTTCAACACATACCTCCTTCAAGTAAGAACACTCAAAGAACACTACCATCGGTTGTTGACCCCAAAAAAATATCAAATCTTTTTATTTTTTTATTTTGTCGTGTTTAGATATCGATACCCATCATGTTTCCGGAGTTTCGCTAGCTAATTTAATGTGAACCTGTATATTCTCATAAAATTGCTGTCTCCGCGTCTTCTATGTAGACGCGTCCTATTTCTCCACATAAAACGGTATTTAATCCTTTTATTTTACTTTAACTTGACCGGTCAAAGCCAATCATTCCTGTAATTAAAAAAGTTTCGTTTTACTTTTCTTGGTAACGAGTAGGCACCATACATGTGTCTACATAATTTGTGTCACAACAGGGCCGCAGGGCTGCTACTTACATTGTAATAAATATAATAATAGTGATTCCCTTTCCTCGTTAACGTTCCGTTTACTTTTAGGTACCCCATGGGAGTGAGGGTTTTAATCAAGGAAATAGGTAGCATCTTAATGACACTTTGACATCATACCTTTGTCTAACAATATTTAATATGAAATCTGTACCTATACACACCATCATTCAGACGTAGTTATTATTCGAGGTTGAGGGTTTGAAATCTGGAATGCTGGAACGTAACTTTTAAGGCGCTGAGCAGATGATGGACTATTTGACCGTGGAAAATTTGTCCGAGACGATAGAACGTATTAGTACAGTAGCCGCCAAACAAGTTATGAAATTTTTGCCATGGAGCGGATAAGTCGCGGACAAATTGTCGCGACGCAATAGGAATTAACGATAAATCGACTAGATACTACGCTTCCCCACTTTTTTGACAACTTGCGTAGCGAATACTGTAATCTATGCAATAAAGCACACTTAGGATAAATGATAGGACTCCATAAGATTTCCATAAGACTCCAAATTTTCCGCGGACAAATTGTCCATAGCCTGCTCAGCGCGTTAGTGACACTGCGGTTGTCTCACGGCGAACGATACATCGTCAAACCTGCTTCACACAGTAAGCAAGTGTGGTGATCAACATTTATATCATGTACCTACGTATGAGAAGAGCCCTATAACCGAGCCCTATAGTGGGTTAGTGTTCGAATAGATAATGCTAAATAAATAATAGCTGAATTAATGCAATCACTGTTCCGCAAACTTTCCGATTGCTGAATAAATACTGAGCTCCATACTTCCCACAATTTGGTCAGTTAACAGTGTTATCTATAGCAAAGTTTAGTTAGTAGATTGATCAAAGAAGAGATAATTTTGTCTATTATAGAGCAACTTAAGCTAATACAAGTGGTTTTATACGGAGCGTCTTCCTTAACATTATTTGTAAAACCTTTTAAAAGCTTAATTTTCGTAGCGGTGTTGTTCTAACAAAGATTTCGCTATCTCGCGTGGGTTGAGTAAGTTTCAGCTGCTACTTGATTTATTTACTTGACTGATTTTATTTTAGAACAATAATTGTTCTTTGGGTAAATAGGAAAACAATAGGAGGAGCTCGTGGCTAAGTAATAACAGCCGCACGGGTCGATCCATCAGGTTAAGCTACGCTTGCCGGGGTTGGTCCATAGATGGGTGACTATCTTTACATACCGAGACTCCTCCGTGCCTCGAAAAACACGTTAAGCCGTTGGTTCCGGCTGTCATTCGTGGATCTTTGACAGTCGTCACGGGTCGTCAGAAGCCCGAAAGTCTGGCAACCAGCCTTACCAAGGGCTATCGTATTACCCAGTTAATGGGTTGTGGAGGTCAGATAGGCAGTCGCTCCATGTAAAATACTGGTATTCAGCTGCATCTGGTTAGACTGGAAGCCGACTTTCCCCAACATAATTGGGAAAAGGCTTGGCAGATTGATTAAATAGGAAAACAATAATGTTAATAAATTATTAAAATTATGTTATTAAACGTAATGGAAACTGAATAATCGAAGTTCCCTTGAAAAGCAAATTGTATTAATAAAATATGCTATCACGTTTAGACTACATTTCGCTATTTCTATCAGAAAATTTTAAAACACTAATAACTAGGTAAGAAAGAAAAAAAAGAAAGAAAAATAAAAAAATGACAAAGTACACACATGCAATGTAAGTAAACGCCTCGTATCAAATTGTCAATTTTGTCCATTGGTTGATGTCAGATCAAAGACAATACCAAAGGTAGGTACCTAATTACAATGCATCCTATTGTTATGATTCAGAAATGAAGATACAGTTACATGAATATACTGTCAGAACCTGTTCACATGAATAAGAAATGAATTTTGATTCATTTATTAGCAGGCTGATCCAGTTATTCCTTATTCAGCCCAAAACATTCATATTTATCGGATTCAAAGATTCTGAAAATGGATTCAGATTGGATTTTGGCAGTTCATTGTGATATGCATTATTCATTCAGTTAGTCCGTTAAATCAGCCGCTTGCGAGACAATAGAGAAACAATACACTGCCGTGATTGAAAATACTTCCCCAGCCAGCTGAATTTTAATAAATATCTTTGGCATTCAGACCTTTTGACTTTAGAATTTCGTATTTTCATTAAATAGAGTGTTTTCTTAATGCCTTCCTTTGTATAGGTAGGTTTATATTCTGTTTTATGGAGTATAGCGTGGGAAGACGCGTAGTAATCGTTTAAAAACCAATAACGTATCATGTTCAAGGACTGTTATACCACAAAAGGCACACAAAGGGGAAAAAGGCCTTCATTTTCCTCAACCAGTCTTGAGGTAAATGAAAAACTATTTCTTACAGCTTGAAATCTTTTCCTACGAACAATAAAAATCTTCACCGCGTCGCTTTATTTGATACAAAACAAATGCAAGTAGCATTTATTATTTATTTTAATTGTGAAAAATAAAGAGAACTGTCACAGATAGCTGCGGTACTATCATTAAACTTTTTACCGCGCAGACCGCTAAAAAGTGCCGTACTTATTCTGGCGGCGCCGCAGATAAATTCCACGATCGTATCTGGAAAGGCAATTAAGATAAGCGAACATTGTGCTGTCACTGTTGCTCAGTGCACGTTTAGCGGACGCACGCTCGATTTATGCCCTCCTGCCAGGATAACTGGCTTCACCTACGCTGCATTACGTAACTTACCAACGTCTGCTGGAGCAGTGATAAACACATCACTATGAGTGATGACGAACTGTTGCTGGACCTCGTAAATCTGTTGTCTCGTAACTCACATTTTATGCACTTACGGACGTTTCCTTCCTGCATGTGGAACAAGCTGAAAGTTTTTATTTTACTTCCATAAAGGAGGAAAGTATTTCAGACTTGAGCGTTGAAAGCAAAATTATTATGCTAAAAACTTCCATTCGCTGTAAGAGCAACGAGCTTGTAAACGCTGTTTATGCTCTATGTTACTTCTACATCTTATTTCACATTACCTACGTGAGTAAGTATTCTACCTCTAAACTTAGACAAACGAAAATGAAGATAGCAAGCATGGGTTTGAATACATGAGAGCCTGTCATCAATGCTGAGATGTCCCTCTCGATCTGTTTTTAGGGTTCCGTTTCTCAAAAGGAAAAAGGAACCCTTATAGATCACTTCGTTGTCCGTCTGCCTGTCTGCCAGTCTGTTAAGACCCTCTTTCTCAGGAACGCGTGGAGGTATCAAGTTGAAGTTAATATCAAATACGTCGGTTTATGATCCCTTGGAGCTCTAAACAAATCTCCCGTTGACCTGGAATCGTAAAATTTTGCAAGAAGCAAGGTCTCACAGCACAAGTAAAGAAAAATGTCCGAAAATTGTTAATTTGTAATTTTATCTCATAAACAAATTTTTTTTTGCGATAAATTCTTTTCAACTTCGGAACCATTCATTGTGCGTGGTCCAACACGCACTTGGCTGGTTTTTTTTTATATTTCTATGCTCTCGATAGTATGACTCCACTAACCTCACAGGAGCGACGTAAAAGCTTTTGTTAATACAAACAAAGTTAAGTAATACTCGTCAGGGCGTATTAATTATTTAGTTCACAATGTAAAAGTTTACACAATGGCTGCCACCACAACATTCGAAATCTAAACTATGTTCCGGTTTGAAATCAGTGTTAATATTGTTATACTTTAGAGGCCCGCCAATCGAGGTGAGGGGAAAGTAATAAATATGAAGTAAGACTTTCTGGCCTTTTGTTAACAAATTATACGTACTACGTAGTCAGTCTTTGTTGGCTAGAGAATCCCTTTTACCCTCAACGCTTTTCAGCCTTAAAGAAGAGTCAGTAAGATAATGATGAATGAGCCTTCTTTCTTATGATAATATAAGAATGATAAATAACACATCCCTCACAGTACCTACACGTTTTTTGTTCTTCATATTGATCTCTTTTTAATGCACCGATGAATATGAAAACTATTAAGGACGTAAATTATGTGAGAGTAATGTGATGGCTGCTACCGAAAGTTTGTAATCTCTGGATGTAATCTCTTACGGACCAATAACTTTCTGTAATATTATATGGTGGTGTCTAACCTAACCTAACATGATTATATTTTGAAAACTTTATTTTTTTACCCTATTTTTATATTAGGATGTTATTTTCGTTGAATTCCCTGTTATTGATTATACATATTTATTTCAACCTTAACAACCACTAAACCATTAAAATACTGAGCTGAACTTTGAACTTCGTCAAAAGTTATTTTATTGAAATAATTTATTGAAACTGTATGACAGAAATTGATTGTGTACAGTGTACGAATTAAATCACTCTAGCTCAATCTGATTAAGCTAAAGTAAACCTTACGTGGAATTGGAAATCTCTAAAGACGGGCAACGTTATGAAGTAGTAATACAAACGCCGTAAAAAATAAACTAAGTTTACCGTGTCAAATTGCAACTTTTTAGAAGTTAGAATAAGGTTTAAAGTTGACTGTCGTTTTTGCAGTTAATAATAGCAATTATCGTAGAGTAACGCGTTATGAGAGGTAGCATGTTAATGCACAGTGTGCACGCAAGCCACGGGTGCTTGGCCGCTCGAAACGTTGAAAAAAGGAATCTAATTAAAAATGTAATCACGTTTGTTACAGGGGTTCAGATTTAAATAAAAAAGTTGGGGTTGTTCCATGAACGAAACTGAATTGTAAATCGAGCATTTTAAATTCATGTCTTGAACAGGGGAATCGGTTCAATCTGCTCTCGAAATGAACGAGTTATCTCTCAAGGGCATCGCGTCAGGGTTCCAACACGAAATCACTTACATTGCTTTGTTCAGACCGCGGAGCACCGAACGATACGCCTGTCAAACAATGATACGCCAAGAGTCACAAGGCGACAGTTTACATGCTAATGAATCCGCATTACACACGATCCCGTTTACTATGCGCTAATATATGTACATACGTAGGTACATACGTAGTATACATATGAGAGTACTATCTATGAGGCATATTTAAATTATGATTTCGGAGAATGATGGTTTCAGATTCACATACTGTGTTGACAATCAGACTACTACGAGTATAGTCTATTTTTTTAACATACGAGTACTGAGTTATGTCTCTCGCACATTTCCAATATTGACAGAGTGAAATGGGTCATTGGTCGGGGTGAGGCCAATGCCATTGTTTTGTTTTGAAATTGTTAAGGCCCATTCATATTGAATACTTCTAAAAATTACTGTACAGGAGACATGTCCGCCATGACTCACGGACAAATAATATCGTCTGGTTCACTTACTAAAACACGTGCGACGCGCAGGTAGTCGATGACTGAATTGAATGTACATGTAAATACAGCGTTTGGTTTGTGTGGTACGGACCTTATATTGATTACGTGGACCAATAGCAACGCAGTCAAAATTTTCGGTACTCGGTTGTTAAAAAAACAGACTATAATAGAACGTGGACTGTTATTCTGACGGTCATGTCAGTCAGAATTCTAGGTGTAACAACTGTCCACATATTACCATTAATAATTGATACATTACCATCAAGCGGAAATTGAGTAGCAAATGCACGTGAGATAACTGATTATTAGATTTTGTATTCCATGAATACAAAACGGAATAAATTTATCTAAATGAACATTCTCAAGAGACGCGTATCAAACGTGTCATGTATGGCGCAACCTTTAGAGTAATAAAATAATCGATGTCTACTTGCTATGCTAGTCGACAGCGATCTGAACAGAGTGTTAGAAAGCGAGAAGTTGGTCTAAACCGAACTCGTCCGTGCCCTCGGCTCCAATCATCGAGTCCCAAGTCGGGAAAACAACAACTGGGAACGAGCTCACTTCATTCGTGCCTTCACAACTTGGGGAATAACTTAGAAATTCAATTTGCTGACGGTGAACGTTGCAGCGGCCTGTACAGTGCCGCCTATGCAATGCCAACTTAGACATTGCTAACGTCACCAAACTTGCTGAATTTCGACACCGTATTAAATTCACACAGAACGAAGAAAAAGTTAAACAAACTAGATTTGGTGCAACAATTTAGAGCAACGGTTCTTGTTAAAAGGAAATGAACGTTGAAAGTAAACATAAAGTTGTTTTAACCCAGGTTACGATGTCATTTTCGTTATTCCATTAGCACGAAAAACTTTCTGAAATTTTTGAAAATTTGTTTTTCTCTCCACCTACCTATCTTACTTAATTGCTCAATTAAATCTTGAATAAACAAATTCGTGAACCAATCATTGTATAAGTACAACAGCCGTAACATAAATCAAGAAACCAAGACCTCATTAACGAGCATTTTAATTAAACAATTCTTACAATGAAAATTATAAAACAAACAAAAGAAAGCGGGAAATAGACGGCTAATGAAGTGGTGGAAATTAATTAATAAAGACTCAAATGAAAATCTGAGTAAACAAGGACAATTTGTTTATTTCTCCAGCAATCATAAATAAAGTTGTCGCGCTAAGGGTCCCCACCCTTAACCCACAGATTTGTACAATTATGATCATGTCATTACAACGGTCCTACATACTGGTATGGGCATACATAACTACGTACATCGTGGGACTATTTTGCTGTGCGTACGTTCGGACTACGTAACCTAATCGTTACGTTTTTTTGTACGTTAAACGTTTGTGGTGCCATACAATCCATAACCAATTAATTTATTAAAATATTATGTATATGTCGCTGTATAATTATGAACTTGGTTAGTTTAAAATCTTATTAATTGCTCAATGTGCGTTCCGTCGCATTCAAGTATGATGCCAGTTTACAATTTACCGGTTTGACATGGGTAGATTATAACAAAGAAAAGATAAAGAGGTTAGAAGGGACTTGTGGGCGGGGCAGGCGCGCCGCACGTATGTGTAGACGCACATAGTCAGCCGAAATTTGTTTTTCCGGCCAGTAATCGCGCTCTCACTGTGACAACGTACGACGCTCCGCGAAAAAACTAGAATTATGCCTTGTTGCGCTGTTGTAAAGTGTCGGAAAAGTAGCGAGTGGTGTAGTGTAGCCCGACAAGGGATTTCTTTTCACCGGTAAGTCCAAAAACCTTAAAATACCAGTGATATTTGTAATTATTACAATAGTATTATGTAGTTTGTAAATAAAAGCGATACAATCACAAACAGATGCACAATTATACATTGCTTGCAATGCATGGGTACCGTCTTGTACTACGTGAGCGATGCGAGATACGAGAGCGAGAGTCTACACTATTCATACCCCGTCCTGATCCCGAAATTAAAGTGAAATATAGCAAAACTTAAAATAACAAAATTATAGTATATTTTATCGATATCAATATCGATTAATGCAAGCCGTAACGTGTATGAGAAATAAATTGCTTTTGCACGTGTGTGAGTGAACGTCAAGCGCAGTGTTTGCGTTAGTGTGAGAACCAATAGCAAACTCGCGATCTAACTGCGTGTGGTTTATTTGTGTGCGTAATGCGCGTACGTATTGGTCTCTTGTTTGTAGTGGAGTTACAGAGTGGGGGACAAGCGGCGACACGCGTTCTAGTACAAATCAGGAACTATTTCCTTTCTAATCTCTTTATCTGTTCTGTGGATTATAAACTATCCAAAATTAATTCGTTATATTGTAAGCAGTATGGTACAGTCACAATTTATCAACAGTTTACAATCTCACGAGATAGTTTAAAAATAAACTAACGAAGTTCATGATTATACGGCGACATGTACAAGAAAAATCTACATCTTTTTAATAAAATAAGTGTTAGACATAATTTTAATACTAAAAATAAGGATAAAATACATCAACATTTTTCAGATTACCTAAAGTGCATAAATATTATTTATTACTGTGTTTTAAATATTACAATAAAATACCTTTCACCGAGTCATAATCGACAAAAAAAAAAAATGTAAATAACGCAAACGCGCATGTGCGATACTTTTATATAATATATTGTTAGGTCCACTGAGAGTAGTCTATACCCAAGTTTGCAACACTGAAAACCTTGTGCTGCTCCCATGGTGCGCGAAATTCTGGCACTTGTTTCAGTTTTTTTGAAAGATATTATACCTTAAGGACGCATTTTTAAGTATCTGTGTTCCATATTTTAGTAAAGCAAACTAAATTTGGTACAATTTGCTTCCAACTCAAACACTTTAGGTCTATTGGTTGCGAAGATACAGCTAGTCAAAGATGGGCACTTTTATGCAAAGTTACCGATAGAGTCATTTGCCAACACACGTATAGTTGTTTTATCTCACGAAAGCGGGTGAGCCATACTTGTAGTTGTAATGCGTATAGACACGCGCTCTTGCGTGCGTAACTACAGGTCGCAAGCTCATCGCTAATGAACAAAATAATAAAATTATTAGATTTTTGCTACGTATAGATAAGACATTAAGACATTGTACAATAAAATAATAAATTATATAATAAATAATATAAAAGTAGTAATATAAAATTAAATAATAAATAATATAAAAGAAACTTATATTCAAGAAACATTTAATTTTAGCAATATTTTGAATACAATTTATATTTTATTTAAATTAATATTTCAAGTAGAATCGTAACTAGACTCTTCTTCAGAGTCAGTTTCTTCTTCACCGTCATCTTGTAAATTTATTATTAATTCAAAATCAGTGTCAAAATATTTAATATAATCAGTTTCTTTTTTAATGACACTATTACAAGTATTACGCTATGTCTCACTTGTTATTTTTGTAATACTCTCTTCAATAAGTTTTTCTGTGTTGGTCATATTTTGCTCGTCGTTTCTTAGAGCAATGTAGTTTTTAAGGACCCCCCAGATGTTCTCTATGGCATTAAGCTCAGGGTGGTAAGGAGGGAGGCGTAATACTTCAAATCCTTTACTTTTTATGTAGTCATCGATTTTGTAAGTGATAAAATCACTTTTATGGTTTTTTATTATATCATATAACTCAACTTTGCGCAAATTTGTGTCGAAATGTATACCCTTAGAAGTGAGCCATTCTTGCATCTCAGATTTTGCGGAGGCTGTCGTTGGCAATTTCTCAGCACGCGTATTATGATACGATGCATTATCTAGTACTATTACGGAACGATCTGGCAAATTTGGCAGCAACTTTTCATTCAGCCATTTTACGTAATTTTCAAAACTCATGTTGGAATGGTAGTCTCCAACTGTGGAATTAGCTTTGTAGACTAAGCAAGCGTTCTCAATAAATCCGGCACAGGTTCCAGCGTGTACTAAAATAAAACGAGTACCATGACTAAGTTTTTTTTAAAAATGGAGATGGTTTGTCTTTTTGGGCCCAGGTGTTATCTCGAACATGTGTTGTCAATACGTAACATTCGTCAGTATAGACAATAGGCCGACCTTGAGAGCGGTATTCGGTTATTTTTTTTTAAGTATTTTAGTCTCCACATCTGGATATCATGCCGTTCAACTAATACTTTCCTATTGTTATCGGTTTTACGCCACTTGTAGCCCAATTTATTTAATAACTTACATAGCGTTGCGAGACATCCATCAAAACCAATTTTTTCATTCAAGACTGACCTTAGTTTTAAGCCAAAGTTGGAATTTGTTTTTGTACGATATGAAAATTTTGTGTTGTGCTCCGTACAACGTCAGCTGTAAATCCATCAATGTCTACTTTATTTTCTCTCTTTCTTCGGTTTTTCATGGGAGACATAAAATTCGAAGATGTACTTGCGACATCTCTTCCTTCTTTTAATATTTTTTGCACTGTTCTTTCACTTACCCCCGTAGCTGCTGCAGTGCGTTTTGTAATATTACGCAAATGTGATAAATCACAATTTGGTTCTCGATGAAGTTCCGTAAATATTTGCAATCTATTGACGAGCCTAAAAGAAACAATACATTATTCAAATCTCGTTTAACATGTTCTTATTAAACTAACTAATACATTAATTCATTACACACAACATAAATACACACCAAACATGAACATTTAATTTGCCTTTTGCCTTTTTTTTGCGAACAACTTTTCTCCGTTTCTTCGTACTTTCCATGCTGACGGTATTTGATAAATAATTTTGGCGCGAAACAAGAAGCACTACTGACTCGGCCGGCGACTCGGCCACGACTGGACGCTCCTGAGCTTACGCACGCAAACACAGTGTGCATGTACACTTACACACACAAGTATGGGTCACCCGCTTTCGTGAGATAAAACAACTGTACCGGCTGAACTAATGGTCCTAGAGAAAAGTCATCGAACAAGAATTTGTATAAAATTAAATTAGCTTTAAGCTAATTCTAAAGTGGGTGCCTCTAGGCTTCATAGATTCCTCAAAAATAAAAAAAATTGTAAAATGTCGGATTACGTTTGTAAATATGTGGCTGTAACGATTTAGATGAAACTTGCAATATAGGGGTATACGGGGGCGAAAAATCGATTTAGCTAGGTCTCATATCTGGAAAAATATGAGACCAGAGCAGAGCTCGGTCGCCCAGGTATTAGATACTAATGTTAGTAAAAAACTCATATGGTACCTCAGACTAAATAAAAAGAAGCGGCTTCTGCCCAATCTGGGGGGTCCAAACGCCTCCTGCCGGAGGCTTTACGCGGGGGTCGTGCGGTCCATGGGCCTTTACGGGGCACCGGTGTGGGCGCGTTCCCTGAGGCTGCGACCAGCCCGCCGGTTGAATGCATCCCAGAGGGTCATGGCCATCCGGCTAGTCCGGGGATACCGCACGGTTTCCTGTGAGGCGGCGAGCCTCCTTGCCGGATTACCGCCATGGGATCTGGAGGCAAAAGACCTCGCGCACAAGTGGGAGTGGCGCGAGGAGGCGAAACGCCGGGGCGTAACTCACGAGAAAACACGGTACAGCGGACAGAGCTCCAGCGTGATCTCATGGCGACATGGAGAGTGCGATTGTCGCAACCCAGCGCTGGGCACGCCACAATTGCGGCGATAAGTCCCCTCTTTGATGAGTGGTTGGAGAGGCGCCACGGCGTCCTCACCTTCCGCCTGACGCAGGTCCTTACCGGACACGGTTGTTTCGGGAGGTTCCTGTTTTGGATAAGGCGGGAGGAAACGCCCGGGTGTCACCATTGTGTGGATCGCCCGGAGGACACGTTGGAGCATACAGTGGAGGTCTGCCCGGCTTAGTCGGAGTACCGCCGTGTTCTCACGGAGGCGATCGGCGGCGGTGATCTCTCGCGTCCAAACCTGGTCCAGGCCATGGTGCAGAGCGAGAGTGCATGGGAGGCCGTCACCTCCTTCTGCGAAGCAGTAATGCTCGCGAAGGAGGAGGCGGAACGCGTGAGGGAGAGGCAACAGCCGCACCCTCGCGCCCCCAGCCGCCGCAGGAGACGCCCTGGGCGGCGGGAATCTATCGCCGATTCCCGGCCACCGTAGGCGCGGGCTTGCGGACGACGAGTAATGGGCAGCTCGCCGTCCGGTAAGGACGAGGCCCGGGTCGACGGCGCGTTGAGTTCCACGCGCGCCTCAAAGAGATATCAGCAGTGACGGGGTCCAATAGGGCCGATGCCGCCGAGGTTGCGGGTTGTTCGAAAGAGATACCGTGGCCCTGGCACAGACAACTGAAGGAACACGGGTGGGTAAGTCTCACACGCCCTCCCGCTCTGCCCAGAGCGGGAGAAGTCGTTTGGTGATTTCATATCCACAAAAAAAAAAAAAAAAGACTATATAAAAAACCCAGACATAGCACTGCGAACAATACAGTGAAGCATGCGCAAAACTACACCTCGCTCTGTGTGTTTATGCTCACACGTACACATTTACACCAGACTACAATTAGGCTGGCCGCATGCGTACGGTTTCCTGGTTCAGTTTCCTGAATTCAATGAGACTAGCGCAGACGTTCGGTTTTTTGTATTATGAATTTATACTGGCAGTACGTAGAGTAATGCATTCGTGAAAGCACATTTAATATGGGCGACGACGAATTGATTGCTATTGCACTTTTACTGGCGCTAAACAAGAAGAAGAGGAAACTTCGCTATTGGGTACACCCAATATATACTCAGAGAATAAAAGAGAGTCAATTCTATTAGAAAAGAGCAACATTACAAGCACACCCAGAAGAATTCTTCAAATACAGGAATATTCTTCAATATATAATATCAATGAAATCCTTTGATGAGCTTCTTAATGACTTACGAGAGAGAATAATTAGGTGTATATATTATACCTATTTCTAGTTTTAATAAATATATATATATATGTTTTCTTTATTTTTAAATAAATATGTATTCATCAATTCTCGCTATTACACGTACCACTGTTTGTCTCTGGATCACCCAAAGGTTGACTGGTAGAAAATGCCTATGGCATTAAGTCAGCCTCTGTACATTTGTGTACATAAAATTTAAGAATAATTTTAAGAATAATTTATTGTTCCAAAAATAGTGTTACAGATTGCTTTTCCACCAGTTACTGAAAAGCAGAAACTATGCAATACAATACAGTACTTAACTTTAGTGGATAAGATCACCTGTATCCTGTACTAGTTAAAAAAAACTGTATCACAGGATACAGGGCCTCCCGTATAAAATGAGTCAGCGTATTGATAGTGTATTTAAGCTGATGTTTGTTGGAAAATGCTAATAAGTAATAAAAACATACATGAAAGATTAGGAACGAGTTAGAATTTAAACTAAAGTAACTGTAGGTGTGAGTGTGTTGTGTAGATGTATTTTGTAAGTGTGGCGAGTGGTGTGAGTGAGTTGATGTAGTGAGTGTGTGTGTGTGAGTGTGTGTGATTGCGTATGTGTGTACAGATTTCACTGTTGAACTAGGTCGGTTGTACAAGAAGACATTCAGTATCACTATATGAAAGACTTAATAGCCAATCACGCAACAGCAATTTGCACTTAGAGAATGAATGCTCGTAAATGTTGAGTTGTTTGTTCGCTTTGTTATAAAGACGAGGGCCGAGGACATAGTAATGTCGACTAACAAGAGCGGTCCTATGGCGTACGGTGGGACATACATGGCTTTTGCGTCGTTTTGGATGTAGGTGAGAGAGGAATGTTGCCGCAGAAATGATTGAAGGACAAAGAGCTGTCTCACAGATAGAAGTTTACACTCTCTATATAACAAAACTGTAGGGTACATGCGTGGTTTCTTATGTATAACCTTTAAGACAGCTCTCTGTGCTCTTTCAACTTTTAGAAACGCCGCGGCATAAGCACCACCCTACGCCGTTATACAGTATGAGAGAAGGGACTGTGCCAAATCATAATACACAGCCCTAAGCGAACCATTCTGCAGAGTCGATCTAAACCTTTTGAAGGTAAATATAAGTTTGCGGACACGTCCTGTCAGTACCTTTAGATGTGTGTGCCATTGCAGGGTGGGGTCAAGGAAGACACCAAGGTACTTGACGTTATTTGCCCTCTCTATGCATTGGCAATTGCAGGTCTGAGTATTTGTGCCAAGACAACTATGAGCCTTAAGGGATATCAAATTACTTGCAGGTTGGGATTGAGTGGAAGATGAGAAAGTGACATAATTAGTTTTAGCGAAATTAAGAGTGAGCAGGTTATTATTCAACCACGTCATAATAATTCTGAGAGCATTTTCTGCATCAGTCTACATCTTCCCAGGTTTTGCTACATACGAGTATAGCGGTTTCATCTGCATAGGCGAAAATTTTTCAATTTTTTATGTTTAATTGACAAAGTTCATTTGCGTAGATTAGAAAGAGTGTAGGACCAAGTGCACTACCCTGATGCACCCCAAAGCCACTGAGATCAATGTTATCACTTTGTGAGGTTTGTAATTTCACACAAATAAAATATTAAGTAAATAAATAAAAAAGCAAAATACATGCATGAGGTTATGTTTAGATATGGAAAATTTCCGTTCGTGTACGGATTATTGTATGCAAGCGCTGCGTTCGGAATAACGTTATTCGGTTTTCTTCGTTATTCATTCCAAACGCACCGGCGTCATTCCAAAACGAACGTTAGGAATTATTTCCATTCGGAAAATATAAGAACGTTTGTGTCATATAAGTAGACAATTTTGTATGAAATGCTTGCATTCGGGTCTCCGAATCTGAATTCCTGATCAGGAAACCGAATCAGGACACCGTACGTATGCGGCCAGCCTTAAACTACACCTCATTACGTGCACACATGTTTACGTAACACGAAACGTGCGACCTCACATCAGTCTTGACAGCGCTTTATCTTGGTTTTTTTATTTAGTCTGAGTCTGGCACATAAGAAAGAAAACACTGATCGCGTTACAAACTACATACCTAAGTACTTACAAAATATAATGTATGTACAACTACCGCTGAAGGTACTTTATCTTACTCAAACGACCCTAACGGTGCCAAACCGGCACATAATACTCAGCAAACAACAAAACAACGACCCACGCGTTCACACAATACCAATTGTCCAATTCATATTCAAATAAACTGCGCAATTTATCCACTGGTTAAAGGGAAAAATATTGCTAAATAATAGAGTTAATAGGCGTTTATCGGTGGGGAGCGACGAGCATTATTCCAAACGATCGATGAGATCCATATTAATCACCAGGGACTCCGTAAATCGTTCAATGTCGTCTGCAGGCGCTTTGAGTGCGAATCGCGCGACACTGTCATGAGTTCATGACTATTTTGCCTCGCTTTATAAATTAATGTCGAAAAACAAACAGTTCAATAAAACGTTTAAAGTAAGTGAGAAAAGTGTTTTATTGCGTTCAACTTTGAAGTGCTTTCGTATAATATAAATCGTCGTTCAGATATCTACTTCGAATTGAGTTGAAATGAAAATAACAAACGCGAGTGAACCTAAAGTTGAGGTTGGGAGTCCATTCCTAGGTAGAGCGAAGTGTAATTGGATTTTTCGATTCGGAACAATCTTAATTACAACCAACAGATTGCAATTGTGTTCCGTAAATGGTGCATGGTGTGTGCAGCCAATGCCTTCAATGAATACAAGCTTGACAGCCGCCAAGCTTTATTTTTGTGCTCCATTTATTAAAAACTAGCTAGCCAGCGGCTAGAAATCGGCGGAAATCGGCTGTCATGGTATGGGCATGTGATGCGGAGGAGTGAGGAAAATGTCGTGAGGAAAGTTTTGAGTATGAATGTCGATGGCTATAAGAGTAGGGGAAGACCAAAGAAACGATGGATGGATTGTGTGAAAGATGACATGGCTAGAAAGGGGGTGACTACCGAGATGACGAATAATAGAGAAGTATGGAAAAAAAGGACATGTTGCGCCGACCCCAAATAGATTGGGATAAGGGCAGAAAAATGATGATGAGCTAGCCAGCGGCTCTAACCGCGTGTCAAATGTTTTAGGGTTCCGTACCTCAAAAAAAAACGGAACCCTTATAGAATTACTTCATGTCCATCTGTCTATCTGCATGTTAGTCCGTCACGACCCTTTTCCTCAGGAACGCGTAATGATATCAAGTTCATACTAATATCAAATACGTAAGTCTATGGTCTGTTAGAGCTCTAAAAAAACAAGCTTTAGTCAACGCAATAAAAAAATACGGCCATTTATGCGACATATTTTGATACTCGCAAGTAAATCAAAACCTATAAGGTACTAACCATTTAGGTACTAACGTTGACCTAGAATCATGAAATTTGGCAAGTAAACGAAAAATTCCAAAAATTGTTATTTGTAATTTTATCACATAAAAAATTTTTTTTTGGTATCACCGTTCGAGTTTATCAATGTATGAGAGAACATGTTTTTCAGCTACAATGTTATGTTTGTTTTTGGCACGGCTATCTATGGTTTTAGGGATAAATTCTTTTCAACTACGGAACAATCAATGGTTTTTTTATTATTTTAATAGCCCAAATGTATCCATGTTTCTTATTTACGATCACAAAATATATTTTAATGAACTTTGGAACACATGCCTCTTCCAAATATCATCTGAATCGGCTTAGTATTCTAGCCAGGAAAACGTAATAAATAGTCTCATTCCCGCTTTTATATCATCATCTTACGAATGCCGTAAAAATTTCGCTATAAATAAATAAACTCTTCAAAATAAAGCGTTAATTCCTTCGAAAGAGGTAACCCTCACATTTCAGTAGGGGTGAAATTTATTGGTTCACAATACAGTTATCTCGCTGCCTGCGATCGGCGGCTCCCTCGCAACTTGACAGCAATCCGGCTTACCGCACTTTTTAACCGACCACCCCGAGTATAAGGAAAGGTAGGTTTTACTTACATTCATTTTAACAGGTACGTAGCTTAACAAGTTTTTGTAAATGTTATGCTTTGGAGAGCGACGTCTCTGTCACCCATCCCATGAGAGCCATACTTTACCTACATGTAGTAGGTAAACAATAGTAACAGTAGTATATAATATACATATCTTAGAATAATTATGTATAACGTCGAGACAAAAGATCAACGTGTTAATTGTGAAAATAATAAATAGCATGACAAGTGTTTTCTTTATAATGTTATTTCTCAAAAACCCTTAAGACTGTTTGACAAATGAAGTTTTAAATTCGTCCCAAGCCAGTCAAGTTAATATTTCATAAAAAATTATTTAAGGCGAAAGCGGCGGTTTAGGCCGTAAAATTCAAATTTTCTCACGTTTTTTTTTTTGCATATCAGTTGCAGTTGAGTCAGGTATGTTGACCAAAATACGATTTGCGATCGTAACAAGTATGTATTTACAGAATCATACAGAATTATAGTAATTAAAGTCATCAATACAATTATTTAAGCCCCCTTAAGTGGATAAATTATTTTAACCCTATTGAATGACTATTTCATGAAATCTTGACATTTGAGATTATACTAACTTAAGGAATTCTATTACTCATTCTAATGATTACAATTATGTAAATACAATTTGATACGGTCGCAAATCACACGTACAACCTAATACTTACTTGGAAATTGCATGAAACGTAAGACAATGTTAATTTACGGGCTACCCTGGCGCTTCCCCCTTAACGTAAACTGTGCGTAAATGCGTGCGAGAGTTCCATTCATTACTCAAGTGAGACCTTTTATGTTTCGATAACACTCGGTGTTTTCTTGCTATTATAACTGAAATCGTTAAAAGAATTGAAGGGCACAAGAAAAGAAAAACTTGTTATTGTTTACTTTAGATTTTATGACAGCGAAAATAATATTTTTTAAATATCATAGACTAGTTTAGTAAGTGTTGTCGTATCTCAAAAGGTTCGGACATAGATAATCTATCACAGTAAATGCATGGAATTGGATATTCCTACTTAATAGTGGTGGAACAAGGTTAAAAGTAAAAAAAGATTGTCTTAGGAACTTTGTTCCCACGGACAACCTACTGTTGGGGAACAAAGTTCCCGCGGTCACGCAAGTGTATAGGTATAATGTCGCAACCAACTAGCTTAATTAGCCGAGTAGCCTTTGGAAGTAGCGTTAGCCGGCCACTGCCACGGCATCGCTTGCTTCGCTCGCGCGCGGTTGTTCACGGTTCTAAGCTAACCTAACCCATTTGGCCGACCAAATGGGTGCTCTGGCTTAGTTACTGCGACCAATTCGGCTCGCGCGTGGTTCCAACCTAACCTATAATTGAATATCATTCAGCGGGGCAATTGCGTAACACAATATCAATCGTAATCGGTTTCATTATGACTATTCAACAACATTCATATTTACGTTGTCGAGCAGACAACATATGAAGCAATGGATTAGCAATTTGCTTCGCTAGTCAGCTGTGACCACAGAACAGATAAATAGGTTTATCTTTTCTGTGGCTGTGACGTATATGTATAAAAAACTTTCAATTGAAGTTGGGCCATATTATCGACACAACACCTTTTACTCAAATGTCCTTTGTTTTTATTTTCCTTGAAAACGGATCAGTTATGGCTAAATATCGTTCAAGACCTAATTAAAAACACGTGCCAAACAGCTAAATTTCATCATCTCAAGAGCCGCGCTGTAAGCCTTTTTCTTTCAGTTGACAAGCGAGCAGCCAGACAGCTTTAGTATCTCTCAGTCCTACAGTTTATAGTTTTTTTTAAACTTTCAGCAAAAAATTTCTTCTGCGAATCTCGCAATTAGTGCGATGAGGGATGGAGAGATCTGTAGCCTTGCTTTTACTTTATACAGATGACTTTTCCCTCCTCATCAAGTCGTAAAAACTGTTGCCTGGGCTTGAATACGAAAATTATTCTTAGCGACGCCAATGATCACATAAGTACTGTGGAAGAGTTCGTAGTTCAGCAATCGATGCGTCTGTAGGTCGTGGAAGGTGCCACATAACTGCCCGTTGGAGACCAATAGGTATTTTATTAGGCTATAAACATCAAACTTGCTAGTTTCATGTAATGAAGGTTTTCAAGAACGTAAGTGCTTTGGGCATGTGGGTACCTACGTAGCGTGTCTGTGTGGGTAGTGTTAACAAATGAAATGGGAAAACTTAGGCGGAAGTAATAGAATTGGTGCGAGTCGGACTCGCCCATGAAGGGTTCCGTAGCAGCAAGTAACATATTATAAAAGTTCTTGTAGTTCGTTGTAACGATGTTTTAATAATTGAGTTGATTGAATGAAAGGTAACTTGAACTACTTACTAGATCTCGTTCAAACCAATTTTCGGTGGAAGTTTCCATGGTAATGTACATCATGATTTGATGAAATGGGTTTGATGAAAAAAAAATTTTGAGTTTCAGTTCTAAGTATGGGGAACCCCCAAAATTTATTGTATTTTTTTTTTCTATTTTTGTGTGAAAATCTTAATGCGGTTCACAGAATACATCTACTTACCAAGTTTCAACAGTATAGTTCTTATAGTTTCGGAAAAAAGTGGCTGTGACATACGGACGGACAGACAGACATGACGAATCCATAAGGGTTCCGTATTTTGCCATTTGGCTACGAAACCCTAAAAATGTGGTCGAATAACGACGAAATAATATTCATTTTTGTTTTATTCTATTTTTTCCTTATGATAAATATCTGAAATAGAACTTTTCAAGCCAGTTATTGAAATAGCCATAGTTTTCAACGTATTTCGTAGATCAAGGTCACAATTCGTGTAACTTTTCCATCACATTTCACAACGTAAATGTGTTTCCTTGTTGTTAGTTGAAAAACTAAAACAAACAAGGGAATAATGCATAAACTTGACTAGGAAAGTGCCATAAATATTATTTTTCTCCTTTGTAATCGATATTGTCAGCGATTTGCCACGTAACCGCCCTGATGGATGCTGTGCCGACGTTGAAAACACCGGCCCGTTTTGTCTTTCTCTATTTTTAACCAATTTTTGTAGTTGTGAATACGTAGGAGTTTGCATGTTCGTTTTATATCGTATGTTCAAAACAAAATACGCTTTGTGAGCAGCGGAATCTATTTGATGTATACTCAATCGATTTCTTTCTAGAAAATAAAGATGAAAAGGTAGGTAAACAGCTAAACGTACCTATTTATTCTTGATTAAACATACAGTTGCTCGGTATCAGTACCTATCACTTAAGTAAAGATACTATAACTAGAACAATGTTTAAATTAAACAATGGAAGGCTACCTGAGTCAGTAGCAGTATTCATAAGGAATACTGAGACATAGAAGTTACACTAAGAAAACCAAATAAAGTTGCATTATTAAGACCATTTTATAATGTGCAAAGTAGGACAATCTTCATGCTCTTTATTTTCCATTTATTCCCATAATCCCAAAAAATTGAATAACAAACGCTTTGCATAATCCAATATTTTTACGTAACACGCATTTTCAGTCCCTTGATATATGTAGATATGTCTAAATAAACCGTCTTAATTTCCCCGGAGCCGGGCGGGTACTGAGCCAGCAATCTGCCCGGCCGTCTTATTATGAAACTCGTTGTCTTGAGACACGGTTCCGGCCCGGATCCGACGCCTGACGCCACATCAAATGCATAATACTGCACCAATGAGCCGAGAAGAATTTACTCATATTGTTCACGTACTTTCTACTAAGTAATCTACCCTTGGTTTTAATAATGTAACGAGGTAGATATGTGTGTGGCTGCTCCACTCTTATTATCTTGCAAAAGCACCGCCGTTGCAATTAGATTCTATTGAACATGAGCAATCAACATTTACAACATTACTTAAACTGCATATAGAACGTATAGCGAGCATAAATGCGGCACTTAACTATTGAGCTCTTGCTAGTAGGTAGTACCTGCATTAGCATTAGTACAGCAAGCAAATTCCCAAACGTGTAGCACAGGCTTAATTCACGCAAGAAATCTTCGCTCGAACCATTCCCTTGAGTGCTCTCTAAAGACTTGCTACGAAAAACTCCCAACCGCTTCGCCACTTGCACAATTTATGACGGTAGTTAGGCCAACGCAGCGTCTCTGTTACCGCAAACAGGTAGGAGCCATTGTACCAACGGACATCCCTCCCCCCGCACAGCTGTACCAACATGGCCACCGAGGGGTCGCACAAAGGTAATAATGAGGGTCTATTTTAAGTAGTAGGTTTGCAGCTAAAGCAATATACAAGCGAGTTGAAGACGCGACGCGAATGCCTGATGAACTTTAATTACAGCGGCGGAACCAACCAACGTGGAAGCAATTGCCTGCCTGGTGTATTAGCATAATCATTTTGTAGCCCTGCCGTGGCTAATTGATGTGAAATTGCTGATTTAGGGTGCCAATTTTAGAGCAGTGCATATACTTTAATCTCAGTGATAATCATTTGAATATCACAGGGGCCATTTAGCAATACGATCTCTCGGTCCTTGGGTTTTATACGTCTATGTAAAAATATTGATTTCGATAAAATGGGTCAGATGAACCTTATTTTTATACGTCGTAAGTCGTAACAGACCTCCGGATGCTTTTAAAGCATAAAACCAGAATGGTTTTTCCGGAGTTATGGAGAAATTATGTGTGTTAAGTCTAAGGCCAAGGGCATAAATAAAAACGTTAACGCCAAGATAGTTTTCGTCGGCAACCCTAAATTTTGGTAGATTTATGACCGATTATCACTATAAGAATATTTGTTCATAAAGTCCTTTTATTTTGCGAGTTTATTCTTTTATGAAAATGTTCGTTGTGGTAATTATTAATTGCGAATTCATTTTGTTTCGCCGATTTCCAGTAAGCAAGTAGGTAATTAGCAACATTTTTACTCGACTGACCCAGAAGGAGGGTAATGCTTGTATGTACGTACTTATGTCAGTTCCATTATGACCTTAGCCTAAACGGCTTGATGGATTTTAACAAAGGTGTCGTTAGATTTGTCTTAATTGTTAGAGTGACATAAGCTATACACGTTGCTTTTTTATTGGCTAGGAAGCTACCACAATAGTGTTATACTCATCGTTAAATTTTACTATGGAAACAAACCAGAATTCTTAAAAAAAATCTGCTGTTCCCAACATTCATGTTCGCATAAGGCGCGTCGCTCACTGGTAAGTCGAGGCGAAGGCGCAGCGTCGCGGCAAGGTCTAGTATGAGTGCACTGGCATTTATTCCTAAAGAAAATGTAGATGCGTCGCGCCACTTGTGCGCCTGCCGCGCCGCCTCGACTCGCTCGTGTGAGCGACGCGCCTAACTCGTCAAAATCTAGGGAGCAGCAAATTTTTTTTTCGCGATTTCAGATTTTGTCCTCTAATAAAGTTGTTTATAATGATGAGTACAAACCTATCGTGGCACCTCCCTTTTTTTTTTTTTTTTTTTATTTTTTATCGTGTGGAAATCCTCATGGATGTCCTCCACCCTGGGGCAGGAGGAGAGGTCTGTCAGACTTTTACTGACTAAAACCACACAGTGTTCTGCTGCTACCTTTAGCCGGGGTGCTGGAGTGCTTGCGCATTTCGTCACGCTCCCCCGGCTAGGTGTCGGCCCGCATGAATTCATGCGGACCCCGTCACCCTCAGCGGCCTTATACGGCCGCAATCCTTCCAGAGAGGCGCGCGCGGAACACGGCGCGCCGCCGTCTCGGGCCTTTCACTGTTCAGGCAACAAACTCCCCCAGTCTCTTGCCTGCAGGCCTCACCTTAAGGCGGCTGGAGATCATTTCGCGCCCTCCGCCACCCGGTGCGTCTGCTACGGATTGGAAGGGAAGTTGTATCCTCCCTCTCCCTTTCCGCCGCCTCCTTCGCGACCATCACTTCCTCGCAAAAGGAGGTGACGGCGTCCCACGCGCTCTCACCTCCGACCATGGACTGGACCATGCCCGGAAGCGAGAGAGAGTCCGCAGCACCAACCGCCGCGACGAGGTCACGACGCTGCACTGCCCAAGCAGAGCATTCCTCAAGAGTGTGCTGCGCCGTGTCGTCGAGGCAGCTGCAGTGGTGACAACAAGGTGTTGGTTCCCGGCCTATGCGGCACAGGTACTTTCCGAAGCACCCATGTCCGGATAGCACCTGTGTCAACCGGAAAGTAAGAGCGCCATGCCGTCTCTCCAGCCACTCCCTCACAACGGGTCTTACCGCCGCTATGGTATCGTGCCCTGCGCTGGGTTGCGCAAGTCGCTGCTCCCATTCCACCACTAGGGTCTGGCGGAGCTCAGCCCTGTACACCTCGACATGACGAGGCATCAGGTGTTCGCCCCGCTCCAACGCGTTCCGGCGCCACCGGTATAGTGACGCTAGGTTTTTGGCGTCAAGATCCCAGGGTGGTGATCCGGCCAAGAGGCTTGCCGCCTCGAAGGAGATCGTACGGTATCCTCTTATCACCCTGACGGCCATTGCTCTCTGAGGTCTTTTCAGTATTGCAATGTTGCGGACCGTCAGGTTGTCCGCCCATACAGGATCGTGGCACCTCCCTAGCCAATAAAAAGCACCGTGTGTAATATTTATATACTGGATCTGGAAATACAAAAAAGGGAGGGGAAGGTATCTAACAATATTGGTATCAAATAAAAGCTATAATGAGTCAATACCAAATATATAATAATAAAATAGAAAAGCTTGGAACAAAACAAATTATGTTACAGAACAAAAAATCCGACTGCAATAGTACATTTTGATAGAAGTGGAGAATGTTTGTTATTGCATTCGAGGTGGAATTAACACCCGAGCCGTAGGCGAGGTTGTTTTTGAGCCGAAAACTGCAATAACAAATGTCCACGTGTATCAAACGACGTTTTTCAATACACTTTTGAAAAAATAAATTTAAATAACGAAAAATATTTTTGTCATGAATTATTACGAAACTATGATTTAATTTTTTCTTCCGCGCTTTGCTTTCGCCAGGTTGAAGGAGAAGCAAAGGTATAAAGCCGATATGTTTATCGGCTTTATACCTTTGCTTTCTAATATGAAAAATAGAAAATTCTATTATTTTTGAGTTTAGAACACAAATAAATGTTAATTTGTTAATAAACGTTTTTTTTTATTGTAATCATGGTTTTTGATGATATTTTATTTATAAACATTATTTAAATATTCAAAAAATATTAATGCCGGAAAGACGCATATCTCTTTGCCGAGATTAAAAAAAAACATTCACCTCCGAATAGAGAAGACCGTCTCGCGCCAGTTTCATTTTGGCACTTGCAAGTGCCAAAATGAAACTGGCGCGAGACCGTGTGAAGTGCATTGAACCAATTAGGACTAAGTATAGGTATAAGTTATCCGTGGCACTTTTTATTCCAGCACACGTGTAAGAAAATGAAAAATCGCACTCGTGTGAAATGCATTGCATTGTGAACCTAATCGTAGTGCGATATGAACTAGTTTTCGAGGAAATGTATTGAAAAAACACATACGTAACTGAAAAGAAAAAAACAAGCATTATAATCTATAGAATTTTGTTATTGCAAGCGGGACAAACCAATAACTTGAAATATTATTATGGTGTAACTTTTGATTGTCCCGCCTGCGATACCAATATTCTATAGATTATAAGGCTTGTTTTTCTCTTTTCAGTTATGTGTTTTTGCAGTCAGGTTTTTGTTTTTTTTTTAATAATTTGTTTTATTGGTAATACAACTTTGCATTTCCTTGCATATTTATATGAGATATGAATAAAGCGAACAGAAACACTTCGATAGCTTTATGATGGATAGATGCAAATTCCTAGGCCACGGGAGAAAAATGATGAGAGTCTTATTGTTCCCTGAGAGTATTTTAAATTCAAATAAGACAGAGAAGAGTTTTGGACGCCACCTTGGAAAATAATACAGGAATACTTGAGCTGCGGGAGGTGAATAAATAAATTGTGACATTTTCTTCCCGTTTGTCATGAAAAAGAAAATTACAAAAAATACTTAGATGCAAAGTACCTGTGGTTCATACAAAGGTAGTCAGGTGAAGTTAAGTATTACGAAAAATAATATGCTGGTCTTCATTAAAGGATTTGCTCACTAAGAGCTCAACAGACATAAGTAGGTACCTTAACACCCTATGAAGTAAAAAAACGAATAAAACAGCTGTTTTATTGGATTATTCGAATAAAACAGTTGTTTTATTCGTTTTTTCCGACCGACTTCAGAAGCTCTTAAGTTTTTTATGAAAGTTTTCATAAAAAACTTAACAGCTTCTGAAGTCGGTGCCAAACTAAGGTGCATGAATTGAGGACACCGACTTCAGAAGCTGTTAAGTTTTTTATGAAAGTTATTTTATTCGTTTTTGGTTATTGAACTCAAATTTAACTTTGTTTAAAGTAAATTTATTTTTCCATTTTAGTTTAATATACAATTACATAAGTAAGCCCAAGACGAACGAAAAGAAGAATCATCAAAATCGGCTTAGAATTGCCGGAGATACAAATGTACATTTATGCATATAACTTCGTACATAAGAATAATTACATAATGTAATAAATAGCTAATAATATATACCTTAGTGTAATACCTTATACCTTAGTGTAATACCTTAGTGAAAGAATCATCAAAATTGGTTTATTAGTTTTTGAGAAAATCGCGGACAAACATACATACATACTTACATACATACATACGGGTCGAATATAGAACCTCCTTTTTTGAAATCGGTTAAAAAAAATCAAGGATACAAACAACATTCTATCACTAATTTTGTTTCTAAGAAAGCAAATATTGTTTACCTACATCTGTTTATTGATGAGATAAATAATATTGAAACGAAAATAAATATTATTTGAGAGAAAATATTCGTTCTTTAGGTACCTATGTCTCGAAACTTTTCTCGCAATACTAAAATAGCGGCCAAGTGCGAGTCGGACTCGCATACGAAGGGTTTCGTAACACCGGACAATATTTAACACTACATACGATAACTGCTGTAGTAATTGGTCACGCTTTAGTAACTGGCCACTCATAAAAAAAGAGGTAGAAACAAGGTAATGCAAGCAAAACTTGCTTCTTCTCCTTGTTTCTTCCCATTGTTCCTTCCCATTATTCCGACTACCACTTTTTATAAGTGGTCAATTACTAAAGCGTAGCCAATTTCTACAGCAGTTACCATGGTACTTATTACACACTCTGTGAAAAATTAAAATTTTACGGTTCAAAAGATACAGCCCTGTGGCAGACGAACGGACGGGCGGACAGTGGAGCCTTAGTGGGTACGGAACCCTAAAAAGTCAAGTTTTAATTTATTTATCTTCTTACCCAAACGTTTGAATAAAATTGTTCCAGGAAATGTCAAATATATTTTTACACAATCATCTCTTATTTATTCAAACGCGAGACAAATTACGCTATGACTCCCAAGCCCATTTGTAAAAATGGCGGCTTTTAAACAAATTGCCCTAACACACTTGAACCCTTGAACTGTATTACTTTGTCATGGCATGGGGGGTTGCATATTAGAAAATCAAAACTTTCCTGAGCAAATTTCAAAAGAACAACGTACAAATCAACAAAGTTTAAAATAACGATGGACATTTGATCAAAAGTTCAGCTGACCAAAGTCTGGAATATCAATGTTTAAATTATTTATTACACTATTGGCCAAATCGTTTAAAGGTCAAAATGGATTACTGGATAAATTATTAATTATCAAATGGATTAACTGAAAAAGGTAAAAATAATATTAATATTAGCGAATTGTTCGATTAATCAAGTTCTAAATAATGTCAGAATCAGAAGATAGAAAAATACAAATGTTTAAATTGAAACCCTAACCCTGGACGGTTGACGTCAGGGGCAGCCCGAGGTTCGGTTGGGTTATTAGGTTCCTTTAAACCCTTTTTCTTTTTGTGGATGGGATATCATCAAATGACTTCTCCCGCTCTGGGCAGAGCGGGAGGGCGTGTCAGACTTTTACTGACTAAAACCCACCCATGTTCCTTCAGTTGCCCGTGCCAGGGTCACGGTATCGCTTTCGAACTACCCGCGACCCCGGCGGCATCGGCCCAATTGACCCCGTCACTGCTGACATCTCTTTGAGGCGCGCGTGGAACACAACGCGCCGTCGACCCGGGCCTGGTCCTTACCGGACGGCGAGCTGCCCATTACTCGTCGTCCGCAAGCCCGCGCCTACGGTGGCCGGGAATCGGCAATCGATTCCCGCCGCCCAGGGCGTCTCCTATGGCGGCTAGGGGCGCGAGGGCGCGGCTGTTGCCTCTTCCTCACGCGTTCCACTTCCTCCTCCGCGAGCATTACTGCTTCGCAGAAGGAGATGACGGCTTCCCATGCACTCTCGCTCCGCACCATGGCCTGGACCAGGTTTGGACGCGAGAGATCGCCGCCGCCGGTCGCCTAAGTGAGAACACGACGGTGCTCCGCCCAAGCCGGGCAGACCTCCACTGTATGCTCCACCGTGTCCTCCGGGCGATCCACACAATGGTGACACCTGGTCGTTTCCTCCCGCCTTATCCGAAACAGGAACCTCCCGAAACAACCGTGTCCGGTGCGGACCTGCGTCAGGCGGAAGGTGAGGACGCCGTGGCGCCTCTCCAACCACTCCTCAAAGAGGGGACTTATCGCCGCAATTGTGGCGTGCCCAGCGCTGGGTTGCGACAATCGCACTCTCCATGTCGCCATGAGATCCCGCCGGAGCTCTGTCCGCTGTACCGTGATTTCTCGCGGCAGCGGAGTTACGCCCCGGCGTTTCGCCTCCTCGCGCCACTCCCACACGTGCGCATTCAGATCCCATGGCGTCCTTTAAACCCTGCAGACAGAAAAAGGAGCCCCGCGCAGCGGGGCTCCATCGACCTGCTGACGGAAACCCTAACCCTAGACGGTCGACATCACGGGGAGTTAGGTTCGAAATGTATTGATATTTTAAAATTACATCTAGCAACTTTTGATCAGTCGTCATTTGATGTCACATAAATTGGGATTTTAAATTTTTTCTAAATAAAACATTTGGTCATTTAAATTTTGTTATTTCGTTTATTGTTCTTTTGAAATTTGCTCGAGAAATTTTTGATTTTCTAATATGCAACCGCATGGGGTACCTATTTTTCATTCAGACTGGTGGAACAAGTCGGTATCACATAATAAGATTTAGTTGGAATTAAATATACAAACCTACTTGCAGTGCTTTTTGTATACTGATCTTTAACATAAGAAAAACCATACCAGAAACCGTTAATAATGGCATAATAATAACTTAGTTTTCCATTTACAATTCAGTAGACATTAAAACATTCAATTAAACTCCATAAAAATTAATTAACGGGCTACAATTCCTTACAATACAAGAATTTAGTCAACTAGCAAGTTCCATTAATATCTCAACCGCTACGACTTTAATTTTTCAGCATTAAACCCAGCTGAAGCTATGAGAAATCGTCCTCAGCAAAATTCAAATATTATTTTATCCTTTATTTTGCAAAGTAAAAATATAATTTTGCAGAAAATCTGAAACTATCACGAAACAGCATTGTGGGAGATTTATTTTATACTTTGGAAAAATTATTGTTTTGAACATTATTAATAAGTAATGTAAACTACTATTTGTCACACTTTATTAATTAATTCGTGAAAATGTACTGGGGAGTGAGAATAGTATGAGACGACACCAGACACATTGAACGTGAGCAATTAATAGGAGTAGTGAGTGAAACGTCATACTAGTGGCGTTTCGCACACCAACACTACATAAATAATATTTAATCACCGGATTTTCTAAGTAGGCCGTCAGGATATTGATATAATCACCACGCTTAATGATAATTGATGGAGTCGATAGACGTAATCGTGGTGATTATTACTAGCAGATCGAAGGACACTGCTGCCCACTCTCTTGACAATGTACCTTCGTCACTTTTCTGGTGGACGTCGCCTGTACTTAACAAACTTTTAGAAATAATGATAGATTAGTGTTTAAAATTTAACGCATTTAATTTCCGGCCAATGACAGAGCAGCCATTATTACGGCAAAGTAATTTATTACGCGGCTGTCCTGAAAATATTGAAAGGAGAAGTGTGTACTATTTATCATTGTACGGTGAAGAGCGGGGTGAAGCAATTAAAACAGTGCAGGGTGCATACTGTAGGGATAAGATGAGGTTACGAGCAGGCGGGGAGCACACAATTGTCACCTGCCCCACACTCCCTCTGATATTAGGTGGCACTCGTTCTTTATGTGTATTTGGAACCGGCACGGGGGCGCTGCACTGTTTATTTAATCTAACCTCTTTTTTTTAAACATTTACAACGTATCCCTACAAAATGATGTATCGGAAAAGTAATGAGGTCATAGGGTCTTTATTTTATCATAGTTCCATGCGATGCAAAGCAATATGGTGCCGAGCAGTCAGGCGAGAACAATTGTCACCTGCCCAGACTACAGACTACTCTCAGATATTAGCTAGCACAGCATCTTTACGGATGCTACCGACCGACGCCGAAGCAATCCACTGTGTATTTTATCTAAGCTCGGACACTTTTGTTTTAAAACTTTGCTATACAATCTCGAACTAAAAGCGGTTTCTTTGCCTGTACAGCCGAGTTTTTAAAATATAAATTTTAGAATTGGCAAAGCGCCATCTTCATGGCTCCATGGTCGCAGGTATTCGTGTAGTTACAAAATATATGTCGTCCGCTCATTTATCAGACTGGCGACCTTCCGTTAACCTCTCTTGTTTGACAATATATAAACTTGTACAGCACTAAACGAGACAAATTAGAGAATACGGTTAAAATGGGACTCAATTTTTGGCTTCCCTTTTGTAAAGTGAAAGTTGAAGTATTTACCATACTTGAAAAGTAGGGTGGAATTTCCCCAACACCATGCGGAGTACCCCCCTGTCATTGTTCAACTTCCGTGAAATATATGAGGGCTTGTCATATACCATTTTATGTTTAGATACCATCGACAAACGTCAGGCCTTTCCAATTTCGAAACAATTTTGCTTGCAAGCTGCAAGGACAAACAAAGGACCATGCAGGGCGGGGTGAATTAGTACGAGTATATCCCTAGGGATATAGCTATCTACCATTCTATAGTTATATGAAAGCGGTTCATAACTATCTTACTAGGAATAAGTGTTAGGGCACTCCGACCAAATAGGTTAGGTCAAGTTAGAACTGTGACCAACCACGCGCGAGCTGAGCGAGCGAAGCGAGCGGTGCTGCGGCAGCGGCCAGTGAGCGCTACGTCTAATTGGTCGCAGTAGCAAAATTAGGGCACTCCGGCAGTTTTCATACAACTATATTACGGTAGTTAGCTATATCCCTAGGGATATATCTATATCACGGCGACAACCATCTTACTGCGACATATGCAAAAAGCAACTATAAAGGTCTAAAGGCGTCCGTTTTGTCGATAGTACATGTCTCTATGACATGCATCTTCAGTAACCGAAGTTTTTGAATGTTAATAATTCACTCAGTTGGATTTACAATGTGAAACCTTTTAAGGTTATTTATATAAATAAGTACCTATGTAAGGCTTTCTGGTCTTCCGTTTGAATAATAAACCCAAAGTTTTCTTGCTATACGATACGGTACTCATGAGAGCAGTGGTGGCCGAGTGGTAATTGGTCCCGATTTGCGAATGGTAATGAGTTCGAATCCAGGCAGGCACTTTACTTTGTGTATTTAATTTCCATTGCTCTCAAAACGGTGAAGGAAAACATCGTGAGGAAACCGGCATGTCCTAGAACCAAAAATTCGAAGGCTTGTGTACTGGAAACACGTCACGATCACTTTAAAGGGTGCTTGTAGAGGTCATTAGGTATCAAATCACTCATGGGACACGGGTCAAAAATGAACCACCTTCGAGATATTTTATATTTTCAAAAAACAGTGGTATGGTAGATTATAGCCCACTCCCTCTCGAACAGAGGAGGCCTGTGTCACAGCAGTGGGAACACTATCGGCTAATTATATATGTATATGTATGCATATTAGACTCCCTACACGATACATGGTACGAGTTCTTCATACTGTTTTTCACCCTAACATTTAGTCTGATAAAACATAGCCTATAAAGAAAGTCTGCGTCTGATGTGGGGTTTATGCCTGAAGACCTAAAACTGAGCTAGATTTATTCTAACGAGGTGTTACAATATATGCCTCTACCTTATGCTAAATGCTCAATAAAGCTATCATTTTACTTTAAACTACTAAACCACAAACTTTTTATCTTCAAGCGAGGTAGTTTCACGTATTGTCACTGGTTGTGTATTGTAATTTGTACACAATGCTATTAGAATTAGTAGTCTGAGTGTCAAAGTACAGTGACTAGTTTATTTTAGTATCTAAATATTGTTCTCATTTAATTTAAATGTAAACTTGATGAGGAATAAATTATCTTTAACCAGAAAATTTACGAATGTTAACTTGAACCCTGTTCCCAATACAGCGTTCCCTCACCGGAGCATTCGCCTGTAATGTAACAATACAAGATTCGATAAGATTCGCGTTCATGTTTCAAATTGTATCACGGGTGCTCCCACAGTTACATCACAGGCAAATGGTCCTGGTGATTGTAATGTTACAAATTGTGTCATTACAGGTTGTGCACTGTAATACTCGGTTCTCCTCGCTCACTGATGTAATGCTCGAATCTGAACTGTTTCATTACAGGCGAATGCTCCCGGTGAGGCCTTTCCATTTAATAGAGGTAGGTCGAAGTAAAAATGTTTTACCAGTTCCCAGGAACATGCAACGTTTAGTTTCCTAGTTCATATCCGTTCATTGTGTGAAAAGTAAAGTACCTAAATCTCGAAGTGACTCAACTGAAAAGAGCCTAAAACATCACATTCATAACAGTAAACATGGTCAGATCATATACTCAAATTCGCGCATAGCTAAAAGGGCATAAGTGTTAATTTAGTCCTATCTTACAATACATTTTCCTTTACAATGTTTCTCAGAGAAATATTCAATTTTACAGACAGCCTACTGCTTCAGACAGGCTACAAATACATCTAAAACTAAATAGCTATTTCCTTCCAATTACATCAAACAGACATACGCCCTTTTAGTTTCCACACAGTATATACAGCAGGGGGTGAAATTGTTGACAGGCTCCTGGAATGAATTATTGTTAGTCGCGGAACGACGCCGCAGAAGACGTCTGCTCGTTACTGCGCCTCGCACCTATTCCCGTCGACAAATTTGACGAAAACGCAAGTTACACCTAGGACAAAATATATTTCTACGTTAACGTATACGTTACGTTTCTACGTTACGTTCGTATTAGTATATGTCTTGTTGGATACACTGTGTATGTACGGAAGAATTACAGGCTTTACATGTTTTGTTACTTAGCCTGAGTGAAATTCATGTCTAATTGCATAAACTCCTTCCGGTCCATTCTGTAAACATCTCACAGTGAAAACTTAGGTGATATGAGCTTGGAGTAAGCTGTCATTCCACCAGATGCTAGGGATTGACACTATTGACAGCTCCGTAGCTTAGCTTGACTTTAGTTGTCACAGAAAGATTTTTTCAATACACTTCCTCGAAATCAGGTTCATTTCGCACTACGATTAGGTTCACAATGCTACATATTTCACACGCGTGCGATTTTTCATTTTACAACGCCACAGATAAATTATACCTATATTTCACACCGTCTCTATTTGGAGGTGAATATTTTTTTTTAGACTCGGCAAAAAGATATGCATCTTTACGGCGTTAATACTTTTTGAATATTTAAATAAAGTTTCTAAATAGAATATCATAAAAAACCATGATTATTACAATAAAAAAAAAGTTTATGAAAAAATTACGATTTTTTTGTGTTCTAAACTCAAAAATATTTGAATTTTCTATTTTTCATATTAGGCTGTTTATCGGCTTTATACCTTTGCTTCTCCTTCAACCTGGCGAAAGCAAAGCGCGGAAAAAAAATTAAATCATAGTTGCCTAATAATTCATGACAAAAATATTTTTCGTTATTTTATTTTATTTCTTCAAAAGTGTATTGAAAAACTTCGTTTGATACACGTGGACATTTGTTATTGCAGTTCTCGGCTCAAAAACAATTTTGCCTACGGGTCGGGTGTTAATTCCGCCTCGAATGCAATAACAAAAATTCTCCACTTGTATCAAAATGTACTATTACAGAATAGATCGGCTGTTATTAAAGTCATGCTTATCTACAATTCTCTGCCATTCTCCGATCTTCAAATGACATGCTACCAACATGCTACTATTAGACTTTTTCCTAGGAAATTCTCATTAGCAGCCTCAGACCCAGAAAGAAATGAGGAGCCTTTTGTGCAGAATTAAATAGCATTCGGCCTATAATGTTCCCACTGCTGGGACACAGGCCTCCTCTTGATGGGAGGAAGTGGGCCATGATCCACCATGCGGGCCCAGTGCGGGTTGGTAGATGTCACATATCTTCGAACTTTTGGTTCTAGGAGGAAACGGCATGCCGTTTCCTCACGATGTTTTCCTTCACCTAATTGAGAGCAGTGGTAATGAAACGATTTACATTAAATAATTTAAGTAAAGCGCCTGTCAGGGTTTGAACCTATGACCTACAACTCGTAAAACACGGCCGTTACCACTGGGCCAACACTGCTCTTAGTGCAGAAATGTATCTGGTAAATGGCAACCGTCTCACTTCTAACATAAGCACATTTTGATCGAAATGAGACTACTGCGCTAAAACTGTCACATAACAAAGGTGACACAGAACAAATTGGCAATCCAGTGTATCTAGATAAATATGCTCGCACGCACGTTCTGAACAAATGACCAACGACGGGGAAATTGTATTTATTTGTTCCACTTTATTGAGTCCATTTGTACTAATTTCCTTCGAGGCGTTAGTGACGCCGTGTAAATGAATGAAATTGATTTTCTTGCTTGGGTTATAGAAGAAACGTCGTTTTATTGGTTTCAGTTACAAGAAGTTAACCTTAGCTAAATTAAATTACAATGAAATAGTAATGATCGTTTATGAATCAGTACTTAAGTATCGTGCTTTCATATTATTCCACTTGCTGTAAAATATAACAATAAGATCAGAACTATCTAACAGGTTCATAATATTTTTAACACCGTATTTACACTTGATCATACAACACAAACTTCCCACAAAATAAATATTCCCGTCTCGCAGCCCTATCGTAAATATAACACGTAATCGAGACTTAGCCGGTAGCGTTGGCATTGGCTTCTCGCTATAGTGCGCAGGCTATTTTCCGCTACGCTGACTCCCTGGTCGAACTGTCACCCCCTGGGCTTTGATGTAAAATGATACCTAACGCCATTGTCTTCGGCGTCATCTTCAATCAAATACAACGCTATCTCTATAGGCCACGATACACCCTTCAAGATGACTTGAGCCATCTCCGTAAACTAGCGAAGTAAGTTAGTTATAGGTTACAGGGTTATGTTAATATTGACAGTTTTCGCTTTGAGTTTGTGTTTGCATTCGTAAGTTGTGGGATGTATCTTAAGTTCTACATTATTGTGATGTCATGTCGATAGTGTCATTTCTAAATGTTTGTATCTGTACTTTTTATTGTGTACGTACATAATAAAGAGTAGGTATACTATCTATCTATAAAAACGGTGACGGAAAACATCGTGAGGAAACCGGCATGTCCTAGAACCAAAAGTTCGAAGACATATGACATACGACAGTCCGCACTGGGCCCGCGTGGTGGATTACGGCCCACTCCCTCTCACAGACAGGAGGCCTGTGTGCCAGCAGTGGGAACATTATAAGCTGATTAAACTATCTATGTATCTATCTATAGCTTTCAATTTTGTTGTCAATTTTTGTCTACCGGCCCTATTCATGACAAAGTCGCTAACAGGAATGACCCATTCAATAATGGACACTGTCGATAGTACCAGGAAATAAATGAAAAATCTGAAAAATATTTTATTAATTTTAAAAGGAATTGCACGATTCGTGTCATAATATTCCGGTGTGGGTGACACCTGCCGGTGGCGGCCATTGACCCTTCCCAAACAAAGTAGCGAGATATTCTTTTATAAACGGGATGCAAGACACTCACATTGGAATTTAGACTCTATGAATTTGAATGAAAAGCACACGATCCGTTGAAGGTTAGATGGTGGAAATATTTGACAGCTTTCGAAGAGGGTAAAGAATTTACGCAAAATTAGAAATAAATTAAGTTACTGTACAAATTGATGCATCATGGCGAAATGTTCTTTTCTGATATAAAATGCTATGAAAAGTAAATAATGACAAAGGGTGAACAAAAAGGTTTGCTTCAGAGATTAAGTTTCATAGCAATAAAATTCTAAATCCTATTTTTATTAATCACCGAAGATATCAAGAATGCAACACAAATGCGAAAAAATAAAACTCCTTGATAATAAAATAAACAAACTCAAACTATACAAGAAAAATTAAATTTTTTTCAAAGATTGAGTAATGAAACATGAAACAAAAATGATAGGCAAGGGATTCCGAATAGGTACAGTAGTTATTTAAGTAAGCAATAAACTCGGTTATGTCCGTCCCGGCGCCGAGTCCGTCCACATAATCAAATAAAACCTAGTACAAGCTATGGATTTACGACCGACAAAGAGAATCATTCCACCTATAATAATATATAAACGCTTAGGTAGGATCAGCTGACATTATTACTTTATGATCATTAAGTGACATATTATGAAGATCGTCGTTCATCTTATTGTAATGATAGCTGACAATTTGCTATACATACATTCATCATCCTAAAGCCGTGTCTCCTGCGCGGTTTTTCGAAACACTACACAAAAACATCAAAACAAAGACGCGTGGCCATACACATTTGTGTATGCAAACACGATGTTTTTGTTTTCCGAGTTGCATGGAAAACATTCCCCGCGCGGGGGAAGAGAAGGGTTCGTTTCATTTTGTCAACCGCCCGCGCACACCCGCGCTATTTTCACTGTCAGTCAACATAGGTTTTGACGTTAATTGTCTTGTGAATAGTTGTGAACAAATTGTGAACATCAATCAGTAGCTCTTGGTAAATGTCAAAATTTGGAAGTCGTAAATACGGTCTGACTCGAAATCTGTCTTCTCCTAGATATTGAGTACATAATTGTTAAAGCTGATAGCACGTCTTCCTCGTCGGAACGAACTACGACATCTATGCAAAATGTGTTATTAATCTAAAAAATATTGTAGGTAATACGCAGGAGACAGCTTGTGTTGCGAAAAAACAGGCGCAAGAGACACGGCTTTAGAAAGACTTCCACTGTTGAACATACCTACATAAATTCCTCCCACAAGATGCTGCTCACACAAGAACTAGCTGCCGATACCCCGGCCAATACCCATCCCAATTTAGAAAATCTCTGATTATTTGTAACTAGCTGACCCGACAGACGTTGTTCTGTCTTAGCTATGAATATTCTAATGTACCTAAATGCGCGAAGATCCCGAAGGCGTAAGCTGAGAACATTTTCAATTGTGTAGGAAAACTTAGTTTATATTTTAAGAACTGAACCACGATTTTCTGCTCAAAAGTAAAATACCGGAATAAATTTAAAGTAAAAAGTCAAAAATATGAAAAACATTCACTGGAGCTAATTAATTAGAAGAATAAAATTGTTTTGAGTATGAATATCGATGGCTCTAAGAGTAGGGGAAGACCAAAGAAACGATGGATGGACTGTGTGAAAGATGATATAGCTAGAAAGGGAGTGACTACCGAGATGACGACTACTTGAGAAGTTGGAAGAAAGGGACATGTTGCGCTGACGCAAAAATAAATTGGGATAGCGGGTTGTTACTTGTATCTAATCTCCACATATTTAGTACAGTAGTGACAATAAATTAACTATGTAACAATAAACTGTGTAAAAGTTCTTTTCATACAAACCTTGTCCTGACCATTACAAATACAACAAAAGAATTAGCCAAATAGATGCATCCGTTCTGAAGTGGCAATTGATTTTTATTTTAGAATAGGTGCTACATAGCTGACCCGCCAGACGTTGTCCTGTCAAATTTCAATAAATCGAACAACTGATTATAAAATGAGTTTGAATTTGGAATTCTAAATAGAATTGGCCCTGTCCAACGTATGAGAAAATGAATTTTCTTCATATTTTTTTTAGAGAAATTTCTTGTGTTTTTAATAGTTATTTTGCTATTCGGGACGGAGACAAATAAAACAAACCAAAAGCCATGAAAATCGATCCAGCCGTTCTCGAGTTATAAGTGTTCGAACAAACCCGACTTTGTTTTATTTAAGATTAAGGATCGAATTTTATAGTGCAATCTTAATGTCAAAAGATTTGCCACTAAAAACAGTTTCAATAGGGAATATGCATGTGATTCAAAACTCTTTCATTATTTAAATACATGTTACGGTAAATGTGATTAATTGAAAATTATTAATAATTAGCCATCATTATTAATAATTACCTCATGATTTGGTAAATGTGAACATAAAATTGAAATTCATTACTTTTAGCAGTTGTTATTAATAATTCACTACTCTCCTCGGTAAAAGTAATAAAATAAAATAATACTCGATGTACTCTAGTAGGTATTTATTTATAATACCACAGTACTTATAAATACATAACTAAAAGAAACTTACATGCAAAATCGTTTAATCTTTGGTTTTGCTTAAATCAAACAAGAACAGATAAAATCAAACAAGTTCTTGTTTTTATCTGTTCAGATAAAATCAAAACTATAAGTACAATCATAGACTCGAGGAGCTCGTGGCTAAGTAACAACAGCTGCACGGGTCGATCCCTCAGATTAAGCTACGCTTGCCGGGGTTTGTCCGTGATGGGTGACCATGCATCTTTACATACCGAACTCCTCCGTGCCTCGGAAAGCACGTTAATCCGTTGGTCCCGGCTGTCATTCGTGGATCTTTGACAGTCGTTACGGGTCGTTAGAAGCCCGAAAGTCTGACAACCAGTCTTACCAATGGGTATCGTAATACCCAGTCACTGGGTTGTGGAGGTCAGATAGGCAGTCGCTCCATGTAAAATACTGGTATTCAGCTGCATCTGGTTAGACTGGAAACCGATCCCAACATAGTTGGGAAAAGGCTAAGCAGATTGATTGAAGTACAATCATAGACTCCGTAAAATCAACATTAAAAATTTAAATATTTTTTCTATTTCTTTGTACAATAGGTATTTATTGATAATACCTACCAGAATACTTCTAGATACTGTAGTGCTATTCTGTAAATATCTCACCGTGATAACTTAAGTGAAGTGAGCGTGAAGTGAGCCGTCATTCCACCTGATGCTAGGGTTGACACTATTGACAGCTCACTTTAAGATCTCACTCATGTTTTCACGGTGAGATATTTACAGAATAGCACTACTGAACTAAAATGCTAAATAAACTTTGAAAATTGATATATTTATCGGTACTAAGGTTACATTATTAATAATCAACGGTAAATGTGATTAATTTCTTACTTTTACCTCGACTTTCGGTAATTATTAATCATTAATCATTTTCAATTAATCACACTTACCGTAACCCGCTCACAAGAGCAGGAGCGCCCACTTAAAAAAAACTAGTCGAAAGTACCACCCGCTGACGTCATTCGGCCCGCTGCGCGCGTTTGTTTACAAACTGCGATAGCGGCACAGTTTCTAGGAATTCTGTAGCTCCTGTTAATTTTTTGGAAAGCTTTTGTCTAGATCTCTATTATGGTGTGTGTTTCGTTTGAATTTGTTATTGTTTATATTTCTAGAAACGGTTAAAAAGACGAACAAAGACAATTTAGCTTCAGATTTCAAAGAAATGGCTCTAGTAAGAAAAAACAAGCGATGACCTATATGTTTTAAGGTTTAAAATGCATGGTGTGTTAATTCTTAACATGAAACATAAATAAACCCACTTACCACAGTACAATTAAACTATTAACTGAGTAAAACACTTTCACACTCGACCGACCGAACAATGACATGACAGAGAAAAAAATTTTTTTTAATGTCATAGACGAGTCTCAGTCAGTGTTGACGTATCTTAAATCGTTCGGAAATAGATAACGCATCAAATTAAATGCATAGTATTCGATATTAGTACTTAATAGTGATGGAACAACGTTAATAATAAAAAAATATTTTCTTGGTATAGAACTCACACCACGTACAATATTAGGTAAAATGACTCCACGAACCCGATTCACACCGCGCTCGCGTGAGCGGATATACATTGTATTCGAGTCTAGAAACAAATTGCAATTTTTTTTACATTTTTTAACGCATTATGTACTTATTTTATTTACTACTATTTTTTTTTTACTACTTTTTTTCTTTTTTTTAATTTTTTTTCTTTTTATAGTACCTACTTTTTTATTATATTTCTATGTTACGTTTTTTTTTTTTTTGTGGAACGGAACGCATACTCGAAATGCGTCTTCTTCGAAAATGCCGGAAGTGACCTCAAAAGGCATGTGAATAAACCTACAAATAATCTTTTCTTAGCAAACTGTTCTGAGTTGTGAGTTCTCACTGAGGTAAGTTACAAGTGCGGTTTTTGCTTGAATAAAGAACAAAAAATAATTTAATTTATATGATTTGTGGCTAAAAATGAGATGTAAACAAACAATGATGTATTATAGAGGTCATCATTGTAAACAAAGCAGTATCGTAAGGCGTATCACAAGGCCGCGACAATAACAAACTGTAGAAAATTCTAGAAAATTCTTGGAGTTTAATCATTGTTTTGAGCAACAAACAGTAGTAACATTGACTTTTAATATTTTTCTTGGGTTTATATTACTGTACTTTATTGATTAAGAGAACAAAAAAACAATGCATATTCCATAATCTGTGCGGATCTATCGGCGCGCGTTGGAATGACGTTGACGGGGAAGCGCTGTCGGTAAACATTTGTGTAATTGTTTTGTGAAATGTATATAAATAAAAATTTTAAAAATCCTCCGACACAAACAAAAGCCTCTAAAAAGTAAAAAATAATATGTGTTGGCCCTTTAAGTTTAATTTAAATTGTCGGTAACATTTTGATCCAAGCGTCATCGTCGCGTCGCCGTCGCGTCGGGCGACGGCTAATGAAAATAGAACAGCAGCTATTTCCCGACGCGACGACTACGCTTGGATCAAAATATTACCGATAATCTAGATTAAACTTAAATGGCCAACACATATAATTTTTTTTTTGCTTTTCAGAGGCTTTTGTTTGTGTTGCGGGTTTTTTAAAATTTTAATTTAACTTTTGTTTCTGCTTTTTAAAGTTTATAACTAGTAGAGCCATCACAGGTATAATACCCGTTTCAATTCTCTGCCACATAAGTACTCTTCTTAATAAAGTAGAAACTCTTCTATTCTCACATCTGCTGCTTCAACAATACTTTCAAGATTAACTGGAACTTCTGTAACAATATGCATTATGATAGATAACCATAACTATAACTACAGATTCTTAAGGGTGGGTTGCACCATCTTCATCTCATCATCATCATCGGATTCAGTGCGATGTTTGTTATTGTTAAAGTAACTGTAAAATAAAAAACGAGTTGTTCCATTTGACAACTTGTTAGCTGACGTCATAACTTTAACTGTAACCTTAACCGCCCACGCTTCGCTGGTTAAAGTTATTGTTAAATATCTGTCACTTCTGTCAGACGCGTCGAATGTCGAATGTCATGTCCCTACTCCGAACTTTAACGTCTACATTTGACATGACGGTGCAACAGCATGGAGTTAGATTCTATGGTAATTGTTAATGTTACTATTAAAATTAACTTTGACAGAAACTATAACGTAGCCCTTGATGCAACCCACCCTTAGTTTCGGAATAACAATTATTGCCACAAATCCTAAAGTCAGGAATTTCATCAAAGCACCAACGGTTAAGTATTTTTTAGTAAGATTAGCAAATAAAAGGATAATTATATAAATTAGCAGTTAGCACTTACTCAAACAAAGAAAATTTGTATGGTGGCCACTATCTTTTCGGGAGGCTTTTATGGCATCTCTCAATGACTCGACTATAACATATGCCAGGCAGCACGGGGGTTCACCAGCAGCTATATAGATATTATAAATGTAAATATTAATAATGTTTACAGTATTCTTCCAACGATGTCTAATAAAGATATTACAATCATTTTCACCTTTAGATCCCAAAATACCAACAGGATTCGGTCTTTTTCGTCTTAAATACACGCGGAAATCGTAAGGGATGTCTTTAGCTCCCATTATTTTGTAAGTCCACGTTCGGTCACTGTATAATTCTCCGCTAAACTCATTGTAAACTGTATTTTCCATCATCCACAACGATGCAGCCATTATAAATGCTCCTTCCACCTAAAATAACGAATAAATTGAATGTAACTAAACTCATTCATTAAGTTGTTCCATTAAAAAATTTCAAATTCGATACAAATGAATTCAACAAACACTTCATAACTATTTAATAAACAGCATCATCCAAACTCAAAATATATCTCACCTGGCCCATATCTATAGCAGGATTCAAGGAGCGACCAGCATCTTCAAATATGTCCGTGCGAACAATCCATTTACTGCCGGTCAATATGTCTACCTCAACCTCGGTTACAGCTATACCAAATATCGAGTAATTCACCAATCTTGGATCATTTGGACTCGTCAAATAATTAGCTTGTAACAAAACTCCCTGCCTGTCAGCTTCAAATACAATTTCTCGCCATGAAGCAGTAGGCATAGCGGCTCTAAAAGGCGCCAGTCTTGCTTTAATCTGATCACAACATCTAATTACGCTGTAAGCACAACATTCACTAGTTATACTAGAAGCTGTCGCAAAAGAATTAGGGGTTGCAAAGTTAACAGAAGGTATGACTGACACAGTCTCAACCGGGACATTGAACTCATAAGCTGCCACTTGCGCCATTTTAGTGAAAATTCCTTGTCCAATCTCAATAGCACCTATATTAACGATTACGCTTCCATCACCATGGTACACAGACACTAAAGCTCCATAGTTACCAAGGTATTGCGTTGGAAACGCCATATTGTTCAGCTTTATCCCACGTTTCTTCCATCTATTAAGATTATTAAACTCTTTTATTCGCTCCTGTCGCTCTTTAAAGTTTATTCTCTCGAGAAACATGGGCACTAAAGCTGGCAAATCATTGTCTTCTCTACGATAGTTAGCCATGCGAACTTCTACTGGGTCTCTATTTAGTTCTTCGGCTATATGGTCCATTATGTGTTCTATTCCTGAAATTCCTTCCAAGCCACCTGAAAAAATAATAGAGTTATTTTATCCTCATATTTTATCCGAGAAACATTTTTTAAATGATCTCTCAACTTACCAGGGGCCCTCATAAAAACGTTCGATGGAGTATCAGTAATGACGCCAAAAGAATCACATTTCCATCTGCTGAAATCATAACAGCTTTTTAAGGAATCTGTAGAATACGGATTCTCATTTTCATTACGGGAAATGCCATCATTCACATAAAATATCGCATCCATATATTGTATTTCTCCTCTGTCGTCCACCCCGACCTAATTTAAAATAATGACAATTGATTAAAATATCAGTTTAGAAAAACCTTCAACAAATCATCTATTGTTAGATCAATTAGTATTCTGTGTTAGATACCTCGTAATCAAGTCTGGTATTTGGTCTTTTTCCAATAGCTCGTGTAATACTGTGCATTGGCATAGACATTCTACATGGCTTATTGAGTTTTTTTGCAACTAATGCCGTTGCACATGCTACAAAACCGTGCCGGCTGATTTTACAACCAAAACCACCTCCACACCTTCTTGTTTTTACTATTATTCTGAAATCAACAACACGTTTGCAATAGAAATATCGATTCAAATCAAGAATGATTGAATGTAAATATTAGTGTTCTTACAAACTCTCAGGCATTTTCAAAAGCTGTGCGATTGCTGCTTGTGTACTGTCCATGAACTGAGTTGACGATATAACTTCTAAACCTTCATCAACGGGCTTCGTAACTGTCGTATGCAGTTCCATCATATTGTGATACTGCCGAGGACTGATGAATTTTCCTTTAATAACTTTTCTGATATTAGCTCCTCTATCTGTTGGCACGATACCTGGATAAGGGTAAAGCCTATTTTCCTCTTTCGGTGCATGTATTGCATCATCAATGGTAAAAACAATAGGTTTTTTTTGAACATTCTTATAATTCACTTTAACTAAACACGCCATTTTATCAGCCAATACTTGAGTAACTGCAACAACAAGGGCCACTGGCTGATTGTAATATAATATTTTATTGCTGGCTAATAGTTCTTCATTCTCAAACATAAGCATAAAATCTGCTCGAACTATGCTGTTTACACCTGGTATATCCACGGAAGTCAGCACCGCTAAAACACCGTCAACGTTCTGAAATGTTAGAAAATCATTGAAGGTGACGTAAAAACAAATACAATACAATCGTGTGTACAAATTCCCCAACATTATTTACATTGCAAATTAGAAACAATTTATGTACTTACTAAAACTTCAGAACTATCAATACTTTCTATATCTGCCTTTGCTACAGTGGAGAGTACTAGTGCAGCAAAGACTTCATCTTTAATTGCCGGCGTGTCATCACTATAGACAGCTTCGCCTGCACATTGAATCATTCCTTCTTTTTTCAATAGCGGCTGTGTTATGGGAAAGTCTTTTTGGTCTGTGTCATATTCTTGGTAGCTACGACTGACCGATGGTCTGTCATCACTTGGAGTGGTAGCCCCAGACTTGTAGATGGGATGCAATATATCTTTTGGACAAAGTTTGATAATACACTGTAAGGAAAGTTAATATTAAATACTTTAAAAGCTATAATTCTTCTTTTGTGTATCCCAGAATTTTTTTTTATATCAATTAATCTTTAAAAACAGATTATTAATTAAAAACCTCAACCCCGAAAATACAGGCTGGCTGGAACGTCGATGCGCTACCTGTTATCATGGATTCAGTAATTAAGCTAAATTTTCATATAAAAAAGGGGTTTACCGAAAAAAAAAACAAAAGTTTAAAAGTGCAGGTATTTTGTATACATACCCACCTTATATACTCACCTTATAAAAAAGACCCAAGGCCACTTTTTTCCGAGCATATGGTGGTGGATATGGTGGTCGAACATCAGGATTAATTTCTTTCTCTAAGATATGCAGAGCAGATTGTAAAGTATGATTATTAAATATGTCGCGTCCAATCAAAAACTTCTCAGTGTCATAAGCGTGGGTAAACGATGGATTAATATTTCCGTACACAATGGACGCTTCTTCTACGAGATGAGTATGAGGGTTGAATTTCAAAAGAAAGCCTGAATTTATATATGCCTGAGCGTTTTGTTCCCTCGGCGTAATCTAGAAGCAAATGTTCATGTTTAGATTTCTTTGTTTGTCATAAACGTCTTGACTTTAGATATATCTAAGTTTTAAATTGGCAAAATATCTTAGTAGATAATACAACGTAGTTCTTATTAGAATTTGTTCTACACGATGTTATTAGTATTCTAAGCAAGTCTGAACTACATTATGTGTGATATTCCAATGTTCATAAATTAGTTGCTATAAAACCAAACATGCAGGTACATAATATGTTTAAATATAAAAAATCGATCGAAACAAAATAAAAAATTGCCAACAAAAAAGTAAATTTTTAGCATTACATTTTACGTTGCAGATCAGCATGAATATATAACAATAAAAGACCTACACTTTAGTACACAAAATAAAATTTCCCACCTTATAAGTAACTAATTCATAATGTCGCGATAAGGGGCGTAGTTTTATTTGTGTCATTACTTTTCCTCTTAGATTCGTAGTCAAAAGTTCAGGTAATTTCATCTCCGTCTGCCTCATCTCACGGTCAGCTAGAATAAAAATATTATATAGGTATTGCTTTTGTACTGTCCAAGCGTTTCTGTTTTTACGATAAAAATATAAAAATACCTAGAGTAACTGTAGCTCCAACACAGTCCAATAAGAGAAATATGTCTGATTGAAAACTTGGATCTAAATTTTTCAAAGCCAAATTACCAGCTACAGTTCCGATCTGAAAACGAAAAAAAAGAAGAAAAATTAATAAACAGTGCAGAAAAATTCTCAATGTAGAACTGAAACAAATGAAAATTAAAAGTAGTAAAAGGAGATTCATTTAATTTAGGGCTAATTTTTCAATCGTCAGATAACTTTTATTTAAGGAATAAATATGGCCGTTTGACAGCTTTTTTTATAGAAAATATGTCAAAGTGTCATATAGACAAAATATATAAAAAAAAAAATAAAAAAAAAATATAAAAAATATATATAGACAAAAGTTATCTGACTATTGAAAAATCAGCCCTTAATGCCTTTACCTACTCTACGAGTCTAGCGGCCTTTTGGCTACAGGCTCTTTTAACTTTTGAATTTAGTATATTATTAGGAACCGTTTATTTAGGTACCTACTTACATTTCTCACAGGTATATGAGCCACTCGTTCTATATGCTCAGACAGTATACCTAAATACCAGAAGTCCTCATTTGATATACTTAATTCTTTAAATAAGTACATAGTATCAGTCAACGTCATATTGGCTCCAAGGACCAAGTTTATGTCCAAGTAATGTGTGGCTAGTTCCTTCACATCGCTTATGTCTATCAACAACTTTGGGTAAAATAGTATTGGACGGACACCTGAAATCAATCAAGGTATTATTAGAACGGACTTAATAACAGCTGTTAAAACTAAATGTATAGAAATGTCATCAAATAAATTAGTCTCATAAGTTCATAGCATATACATATTATCTTAAATTACCTTTGGCAGTATTACCAGCGACCAACATGTAAGAATCATAACCATCATCGTCTAATACAGTAAATATTGATCTTATATCACTAACAGAGTACCACAGTCTTCCATCAGCGAGAGATATTTTCTTAGGCAAATCTGAAGCACTCCTATTATCCATATTTACTAAACACCAGTCCTCATTGATCCCACAAGTGCCGCCACACGTTTTACCGGATTTAGGACATATTTGCTCAGATATATCTTCAACATCCTTTATCTTCCTGAATATATTCGCGTCGGGGTGGACGGCAAAAGATTTGAATGCTTCTAAAATGGGACGGTAGCCGGTACACCTACATAGGTTGCTGCCCAAAGAGTTTTCTATTTCTCCTTCTGTAAGATGACGATCACTGCCCTGTATGAGGCTGGAAACATTGAAATAGTTTTCTATCATTATGATATCGTTATTTCAAGTTAAAAAGGATTACATAAATTGAGCAGATTTTATTTTACTGGAAAACCGTAAAACTTTTTACAAAAACAACTTTATTTATTTATTTATATATACTTTATTGTACACCACAAAAATACATAACAAAAAAAAGACATAATCAAACACTACAAAATATACAATGTAACCCGGCTAACACCACACGAATATTAATTGCAATATCGAAATTGCATTGTAGTTTCAAAATAAAATACCTATATTACAAAAAACAGCGAATAAATACAAGCCCGTCAACACAGAAACTAAATTTGATGCGGTTAAAAACCGCGTCCGGTTAAGTGCATTAATTAGGTGCCTGACCCAACCTCCAACCAACAGATGATTTTCAGCTAATTCAATTACATACCTGTACATGCTCATCACAAATCCCGGACTGCAGTAACCACACTGAGATCCAAAAAAATGGTTGAGTCGTTTCTGAATGATGTTGTACCCAATCTTCCGGTTGCCGATACCTTCAATAGTTGTTATGTCCCAGCCATCGCAGGACATGATAGCAACAAGACACTGAAAAAAAACAAAAAAGAAACGCTGATGAACTTGACTTTTTGTTTCGTCGGGATATCAATAATAAGTAAACGTTTTATTTTGCTGAAACATAATACGGTTGTTTGGTTGGTCCAAACAAGCGTATGTGTAACAACGTCTTGTATTTCAAACAATTAGCCTTAGGCCCTAATAAATATTGCTTAACAAACAAGATTTGAGCAATTGAAAAAAGTATTTGAGATTGCGGCACTTTTAACTCTATTTCTCTCTGGCTTAGGCAACATTTCATGCATCGGGTAGATTGGGCCTTGGAGACGCGGCTTAACGCACGCAGGTGACTTAATCGCCAGCCTGTAAAATAATGAAATAAGTTTTGATTATCTTTGTAGCATCCTTACAGAATTAACAGAGAACGAGGTGATCTCGTGTGTGTCAGGCGTGTGTGCTCGAACATTGACCACGCACGCTCCGCAGCCACCCTCGCGACACATGTACTTAGTGCCGCGCAACTCCGCATAGCGACGGATATACTCGTTTAATGTTAGGTCCACTGTGAACTCGGAACCCGCTGAAAATGTCCATAAAGAAAAAAGTTTAATTAGCAAATGGTCTTGGAAAAAATATTTGTAAAGAACAGAATTTTTCAACAGAAACAGACTTTTAAATTTAAAACATACTCGTACGAGTACGTCAAGGTGTTGATAAGTAATTAAATATACATTTTTATTTAAATCTATTAGAAGGTTTGAAAGCCTCGACGGGTTATAAAGTACAGCATTTATAACCATTTTTCACCGTTTTTTTTTATTTATCTTGTTAACCAGAAAGTACATTTCTAGCCGCTCCACGTATGCTGTCCAGTTGCCAGTTTTCACATCGAAGTCTTTGATTTTGCCCACAGACATTGTTACGATTGTCCACACAACACTATTATGTATACTGCACCGAACAATGGTGTTTTTTTTTTAATCCTCGTCGCCACTAGTAAATAAAAGACGTGCGTTCGTACCGAGCCGTATATTCAACTGAAGATTGGCGCTTACTTGCAATTACCCACATATGTAACAGTGTCATTCTACAAAAGTGTTCTACATGATGCTATGATACACGCAGAAAAAACATATAGCTTCTCACGAGCTGGTTATAAAGTACAGAGGAGCCTTCCAGTTGCAGCTGTATACCAGTATTTTACATGGAGCGACAGCCTATCTACCCTACCCTGTTACTGGGTAACACGATACCCCTTGGTAATACTGGTTGTCAGACTTTTGGGCTTCTGACTACCCGTAACAACTATCAAAGATCCACGAATGACAACCGGGACCAACGGCTTAACGTGCTTTCCGAGGCTCGGAGGGGTCCCGGTGTGATGGTCATCCATCCACGAACCGACCTTGGCAAGCGTAGCTTTACCTTCGACCTACCCGTGCGGCTGTATTATTTAGCCATGAGCTCCTCACAGGTAATAATAGGTCTTTACCTATGAAATTGTCGTTTTGTATGATATTATCAACGCAAAGTTAATATTATCATAGTCAAAAAAACAAAATTATAGTGTCTGTTTGTAATATCATAATAACAGCTTTTTACTAAATGCTTAGGAAAGTATACGGTACATACTCGTAAAACAAAAAAAAACTTTTTTTTTAATTTTTGTCTGTCTGTCTGTCTGTTTGTTCCGGCTAATCTACCAAACGGCTGGACCAATTTGACGGGACTTTCACTGGCAGATAATTGATGTTATAACGAGTTACGCTACTTTTATTTTAGAACAAGAATTAGGGTTCCGCCCAAAATAATTAAAACACATGAAATTATGAACAAAATCGGATCAAATCGGGAAGTATTGACATCTACGTGGACAAAGCCGCAGGTAACAGCTAGTTTTACACTAAAATGAAAAAAGACTTACCGCTATACTTTCTCCCATTTATCGTGAACTTCACTCGATCTATAGTCTCTGGTTTATCCATTATGATCTAAAACTAAATCACCATCACTGAATAACTAAAATAATTCTAAAGACTGATTAGCAAAGTAGGTTGTTCCAACATAAAACTTTAACTGATTTAAATAAAAACCATTTATTCCAACTAACATTAAATTGTCAGAATATCCGTGAAATTCACACATTCAGGCGTACCCTTAAGTATTTGTATCGATAATGCTACCTCGATTAACATAATGTTTATCGAATATTCGAAATGTTGCAACAATTACGGGTACAGCCGTGACGTGTAATACTAGTGTTGATTGTAATCATTTTTATTGCCGGATGGCTAATCAATTACTCGTTTAATAATTTCTCTATCTGAAATTATTTGTTTTTCTGTTTGTTTGTAATGCCTTTACGTCAAAACTGTTTGAGACAAATAATCTCAGAGGTTAAAATTAAAATAAACGTAAAGCGAAGCGGTGGGCAGTTTCTCTACTAAAACTAGTGACATGTTTGCTGGGACCACGCTGGGACTGAGGTAAAAACGGAGTGAATTAGGTGTATATTCAAAATTGGCTGAAATGTGATGATTATTGTTGAAGATGTCGGATGCCGACTAGGAGCTTTACCTACTGGCGTACGCCGCGTGAACCGTAATAGATACATAAAATTAATGAACAGTTCAACAGAAAAGTCCGCAATAGCTTAAATCTCTGTCATAAAATAAGTATGACCCACAGCAACCATTTTTATATTACAGAATTTGATAGTAAAATTATTATTATTTCCGAAGCTATTTTTACAGGCGACGGCCACGGAGACGGTAAGTAGGTATATGCGTTTGGGGTAACAGGTGTTGGTGGATGTGTGGGTGTGTGTCTGTTATCATCATAGAAATATAAAAAACAGGAGAAGTGGCATGGAGGCGTGTCTGTGTCCACGTGTTATGCGCACGCTGCGCCTTTACTCGCCAAATGGCCGTTTCCGCGAACTACATAGTACGCTTTCGACCGTGGTCACGATAAATTATAAAAATGCCGTGTTGTTCAGTGGTTTGCTGCAAAAACCGAAGTGATAATAAAAACTTCGTATCTCACGGAATCACTTACCATATGTAAGTAAAAGTATTTTACTGTATTTATCTTTAAAATCATAAAAAACAACAAATCGTAAAATATTTCTTTCTTTTACTACGTTATTTTTGTTTTCAAATATCGCAGCGGTTGTACTATTTTTGCAGCAAATACATTGCTCCTTAACCACTGTCTTAAGTATGTCGCTAAGCGACTGGACAAGCAATGTAAAAATAACAAAACGATACTTCATTTACGCGGAGCGTCGCATAGTACAGCCGCTGTGTCTTGCGGCGAGATAGTGATGAGGTTAAGATCCACTAAAGTAGGCTATCGATAATAATGTCGATTGCCCAACGAATATTATATTGCTATTATAGTTTATTTTTCAATTTGTCAACCGTTTTAACCCGGTTGGAACGCTTGAAAAGATGACGTTTAAGTACGGTTGGAAAACCTTTGAGAATGTAAAATAATCTTTTTTACTGTTTTTGATTATTTTACCTAGTTGAGAAATGCATAACCAACGGTCGTAAAGTAAGTTTTTTTTTTTTTTAGTTAGTTTAGTTTTTTGGAGTGTTTTTGGGTTTAAATTATCGCATCTTCGTGCTATTTCCTTACTTTTTTTTGGTTTTGGTATTTTACTTCCGCTAAAGTCTTTAACTATGCACGACAAGATTCGAATGCGTTGTAGTAATCGGTATGGTTCAGATAAAATATTAGTGATTTTTGCTTAAAATAAGTCAACATATTCATGCTATTTATTTGTTATGCATGAGTATGGCATGTGTTTGTTTTCATATATTTAACTATTTCTTAACTAAGGGTTTTTTTTTAATAACAAAAGCCTATTCGCCTGTTGCCTGCTACCTGCTTACTCATCGTGAGGTTAAGAAGTATAGACCGCGCGGAACTAGTTGACCGCGCCTTAGGTATGTGAGCGGTGTGATGGAGGAGCGGGGGCGCATTACTCAGTACGTGCGTTGCGAACCGCCGCCTCACCCCTGTCTCAGCGGCCAACTAGTTCCTAGACTATAGACTATAGCTTAAGATACTTATTATGTAAATGATAAATAAGTTCTTATAGTACCTTTTTAGCTTCCCAAAAGATACAAATACAAAAAAAGAATGGATTGATGCCACAGGAAGGCCACCTAACTGGTTCCCAACAAATTATAGCACCATATGCTCATTTTACTTTAAGAAAACTAGAGCCTCTAAAGAAAACTCGCAGGCTTTTTGAATGGGCAATCCCAAAATTAAGAGTACCTACGTCAAGTACTGAACAAATACCTCCACTTTACAGGTCAGTCAGTAAACACATCATAACAGGGTTCAACAATTCCTATGGTTTCACAGCCTAAACCAACGTAACCGGATTGTTTTAATTTATCGATTCGTGTTTTTTTTTAATATACATTTTTTTTAAGTTTAAAATATATAATACTTTCTGGACATATCATTTTTTATTTTATTTTCAGGACCCCAAATTTTTCTTGTACTAATAAATGGAAGTATCGATAACTTTCCGATTTAGTCAATCACTAGCGTATATGTAAAATAAATTGCTTTTTGCACAACACAATAATAGCGCCAAATGTTTTTGTGTGAGTAAGTTGTACGGTGCATGGTAAATGCACGCTGTGTGTGACGAGTTAAGGTTTATAATTGATTGTGTAGTATGTTCTGATTTATGAATTGCAAGTGTGTGCGCGACTTTGTATCTATTGCTTTTATTGAACTACATGTGTAGTAGTGGCGCGGTGGTGGGGCCAACCTAGCGACATCGGGTTCTGATACATTTTCAACTACCGGGCATATCTCCTTCTTTCATATATCTATGGTTATCATTGTTCTCAGAAACGGCTGAGCCGATTTTGAAACGGTTTTTTTGCTTTGAAAAGATACCTATACAAAGCAAAAAAACCGTTTCAATCGTTTAGCATGTTCGTAGCTAAGTTTTATAATGTTACAGACCGTCAGGGGCAACCTCATGATTTCATAAAATCTCTAGATTTGAGGTCAATTCTAACTTATGGAGCTATATTGCTGATTCTAATTCTGTAAAACTATATTAGTTACGGCCGCGAATCATATTTTAATCAACATAACCTGACACTGACTTGTAAATTGCAAAAACGTAAGAAAATTTGAATTTCGCGCTGCCTTAGCGCATCATGTTACGCTTTAATGTAGTGGGTTTTTTCAATTAAAGTTTTTCAATATTAATCCTTATCCAATACATTATGTTTTTTTTTTTTAAATTGGGCATTGAATTTAGATTAAATATGCCATTTAAATTAATATTTAAAAGACATCTTCTTAATATATAAAAAGAAAAGTCCTGACTGACTGACTCATCAACGCCTAGCCCAAACCATTGTACCTAGAAAGCTGAAATTTTGCACAGAGGTTTCCTTTATAATGTAGACAAGGAATAAGGAATAATTTTCGTTCCCGTGGCATATTTTCCGACATCCACGGCAGCGAAGCCGAAGCTGGAAGTGGATTCACAGATATTACGCGTAACAAAATAATTATAGTTGACAGCGGCGCGGCGTTAACACAGGAGTCAATGACCTTTTCCTCGGCTATTACCACGACAGATAAAACGGCTGAATGGATTTGGATGGTATTTGGCATACAGATAGTTAATAACCTGGATTAACACAGGGTACTTTAAACCCGGTAGTATGTTTCTGTGGGCATTAAGTCCGCCTTTGTACGGTATTTTTTTTTACTTGTGCATAAAGTTTTAATAAATAAATAAATAATTTCCTTTTTGTGGGACCTCCACACGGACGAAACCGCGGGTAACTCAACGATCTAATGTATCAACTTCACGATTTCTTAATTTGAACATTTCAAGTCATTCAGGCGAATATCCGTTACTTGAATACTTGCCGTTTCTCGTTTCCTGCTATATTAAATTACTTATGTATCCATGTATGTGAGTAGAATCTATTGATGAAATATTTAGTACATGTAATGCCATAAGTACTATAGGAAAAAGAAGCTAAATTAAATATTGACGAAAATGAATAGACAATGTAAAAAAAATAAAAACAACTAAAAAAAAAACAAAAGAAACAACACAAAATGTTCTTTTATTTTTCATTATAATAAGCGCCTGTAAATCTATCGAGGTTAATCAGTACTTAAGAGGGCTGTCGCATTTTGTCACTACTCTCGCTCATACGGGACCAAATTTTTAAGATTGTTTTAACAATCTTAAAAATTTGGTCCCTGAACTTTTCATTTATGAAAAGTTGCTATTTTGAAAAATGTAATCAATTAAAGGACTAGTAAATAATGTTAATTTACTATGTACCTAATTATTAAAACACTCATATAAGTATATATTGTGTTATATAATAAACTCAGCTATAAAAATATTATCTGTTTTTGAGATGAGTTAAATAAATGCCACAATAAAAATGTGTTTTTAATAGTTACATATTAAATTAACATTATTTACTAGGACTTTAATTGATTACATTTTTCAAATAAGCATCTTTTCATTTAACAATCTTAAAAATTTGGTCCTGTGAGAACGAGAGCTAGCTCATAAGATATCTGATATCTGCCTTCATAAGATTTTTTGCAGACACTGATACGGTTGCTACCATAATATGACCATAATACGATAAGTCATATTTTACATACTTATAGATTCTCTGACCTATTATGTAAATACAATAACTCATTGTAGCGATATTAGTTCGTATGTAGTGTAGGGCGTGTGTGTTTAGGTAGAGATAGGAAATGAAGAAATAAGTCCCAAGTATACAAGAAGAAGAACGAAAGTTTATTGGGTACACAGACACAGGTTTCAGTTCACACACACACGCTCTACACTACATTGGTGACCCCGGTGTGGTCTGAGTCTGGTGAAAAGTTGACGAGAAGCCGGTTCGAACCCCACAATTGGTTTTATCGTGGAAGGCGCGCAAGTTCCCATGATCCCCGGTCCAGGTGTGGGAAGAGAATACCGGGGTGGTTTTTAGTCAGTAAGAGTCTGACAGACCCCTCCGCTCACCCCAGGGCGGGGGACATCCATGAGGAGTTTCCACACCGACAACAAAAAAAAAAGGCGGTGCTCGAGTTCGTATGTGGCGATGTAGATGCCGCTACATCACTCCCCTCCGGAGACCGGAGGTAGATATTGGGGAGTGTTGTGTCCGGCGGGCAGTAGCCCACCAGACACAACACCCGTCTGGTCGGATGATCCTCCATTTTCTATGGAGGATGAGTGTACTTTACACCCTGTTCCTCATGCCTCTATACGTAAAGGAAAATTAAGTGCTAATTTTATAACCATATGTGGGTTCAATTAAAACTCTAATAATCCCTGTTATACAGAACCAACATAAATAAAATTGAAAGGTACTATATACTCGTAAAATATACCAAAGTGAAGTGAGATATTACAGCTTTACTGAGCTCTCCAATTGCGAGTCAGTTTAATTAATTCATCTGAAGTTAAGACGTTTCTTTTATTGTGTTCCTACCACTTAGCTACGCGAACATTGGAAATACATTTATTAATTAAAAACTGTGTTTAAAATTGTGCCAGCCGTTCTGGAAAATAAAACTGTGAGCCTGTTTGCATGTTTCGTTAGTTTCAATTTTGATACGGATTTCTAATTGTTTAGTAACAGAACATCACGTCTGGTTTTTCCGAAAGGTTGGGCAGAAGTGTATCTACCTACAGTACCTACACCACATTTCATTAGTTATGTTTACGTCCCATTTAATAGGGGGCGAGTATATTGCCATCAACCGGGCACAAATCCAGACTGCGTGCTGCTACTGGGAAATTCTAGATTCTAGATTCTGGGAAACCCAATAACACTTTGCCCAACCTAGAAATCTAACCCAGGCCCTCATTTTCAGCAGTAGCGCTTGCGACGACAAGACAAACGAGGCAGTAGTTGCTTAGTAATTTAAGTAAACAAAAACTGTAACCCGACTACGGAAAAAACATTTTGGAGCCAAAAATCCGCCATTTAAATTTTTTATTATTTTATTACGAGTATATCCAGTGAAACTCGCGAAATAAAGACGAATCTAACGACATATCAACGAACGGACATATGAACGGATACATACAGGTCAAACACATAACCCTCCGCCGCAGTCGGGTAAAAAGCAGTTCGGTTTCGCGATTGTGTGTTATTATTGGGTGTAGTTAAGAAACATAAGACGTAGAAAAAATTATAAGGATACAAGTAAACTAACTACACGTTGGTCAGTGCCCATTGAAATGCCTTGCTTGTCATCGAATATGCACACAGGTAAGCAACTAATTTTTGAGGTTATTCGCTCCGAATATACTTCAGTATATTTCTTAGTATATATTTTAATAATAGGTATGAAATTGCCGTTTTGTATGAAAAAATTTATACGAATTTTTTTCATGCATTTTTTATTTGTATTAATCGAAGTAATCACCCATGCAATCAATGCATCTTTGCCAACGCAGTGGCAGTTTATTGATGCCCTTCTTAAAGAAATCAGCTGGACGGGAGGCAACAAATTCTTCAAAGGCATTTTGTACTGCCTCTCGGGTATTGAATTTTTTTCCCGCCAAGAAGTTATCCAAATTCTGGAAAAAGTAGTAGTCTGTAGGCGCAAGGTCTGGTGAGTAGGGCGGATGACGGAGAGCTTCCAACCCCAGTTCTTGCAACTTGGAGACCGTCTGCTGTGCAGTATGAGGTCGCGCGTTGTCGTGCAGGAGCAGCGGAGACGAGCGATTGACCAATGCTGGTTGGAGATGTGCCAGCTTCTCCATCATTGTGTTCAGTTCTTCACAGTACACATCTGAAGTAATGCTCACCCCGTATGGTAAGAAGCTGTGATGAATCACACCGGCGCTAGACCACCAAACAGTGACCATCACTTTTCTAGGGGTAAGTTTTCGTTTAGGGCATTGTTTAGGTGCTGAACCAGGATCCAACCAACTTGCTGAGCGCTTGCGGTTATCAAACAGAATCCATTTTTCATCGCAGGTAACAATGCGGTTCAAAATTCCTTCATTTGTGTGTCTGTTGAGCAGTGCAAGGCACGTCTCGACGCGTACTTCGCGCTGGCGATCATTGAGTTCGTGGGGCACCCATTTGTCAAGCTTTTTTACCTTGCCAATTTGACGCAAATGGACCAATATTGTTTTGACGCTAACGTCGAAAGCTGCTGCTAATTCAGCCATAGATTGTGTATCATCAGCTTCCACAATCGCCTTTAATTCGTCATTGTCGACCAAAGTCTTCGGACGACCGCGAGGTTCATTTTTCAGGTCGAAATTTCCAGAACGGAAGCGAGCAAACCAATAACAAGTGGTGCGTTGGTTTGTAGTGTTAGCTCCGTAAACGTCGTTGATGTTGCGTGCCGCTTGTGCCGCGTTGCTGCCACGACGGTACTCATATTCCATAATTACTCGAATTTTTAACGTATCCATGATGACGAAAAAGATTGAAATGCGATGAAAATGTAACACTAATCAATAAACAAATGACTACTTTTGGAAAAAAAATCATGTTTTTAAAATAAAATTAATTTGAAATTAGAATTCTTAGCCAAACAAAAATTATTTTGATTTGAAATAGCCAGTACTGCAGAACGGCAATTTCATAGGTAAAGACCTAATATATTTTTGCCGATATTTCCGCAAATATAGTCAGAATTAGTGTTTAGCAACGGGTTCCTAGAAGAGGCTGGCCGCCACATAGCGTCTGCAATTTACCGGCGAATGACCGTCACTGACGCGTTATTTAAGTTCCATCACGGTGCAAGTCTCTGGAACGTTTAAGAGTAATAATTGCACGCCATAAAGCACGTTAAATTTGATTGCCATTCAAGAATTGCAAGCAAGTGTTTACACGCGTGCGATTACATAAAATGACGTACAATAACTGAACGCAAGTTTTGCTATTTAATAAAATCACATGCGATTTAATTGTAGGTAGGTACATATTGTTTAGACGGTGCCAGTTAATTGCCCTTCAATAAATTCACAATCAATCATCATCATCTTCTTCAATCTTCATTAGCACGGCAATCAAGGCAATAAACTTGCACCATGTAAGTGGAGCTTTATGAAAGTAAGTAGGTGTGTTTTCCTAGAGAGCATTTTTTGTCATCAAAATCAGACCCCGCTGCCAACATTTTTAAGTGTTACCGAAAGGGTAAAACGGGACCCTATTACTAAGACTCCGCTGTCCGTCCGTCTGTCCGTCTGTCACCAGGCTGTATCTCATGAACCGTGATAGTTAGACAGTTGAAATTTTCACAGATGATGTATTTCTGTTTGTAACAACAAATACTAAAAAACAGAATAAAATAAATATTTAAAAGGGGGCACCCATACAACAAACGCGATTATTTTACCGTTTTTATAGATAATGGTACGGAACCCTTCGTGCGCGAGTCCCACTCGCACTTGGCCGGTTTTCATGATAGCCGTCGCAGCGGCCACCACTCTTCTAAACAACCGAGCTTTAAATTTCTACTGACGTGAACCAGATCTACCTGCTAAATAATCTAGAATATCTTAGCGATACGAGTAGTGCACACACCTACAATAGCAGCCAGATTCTAACACACATCGAATCCTCAGAGTAGCTACCGACAGTGAATATTAACAGAAGGATTATCTCGTCGGAAGTTGGCTCGGCGCGCTCACACTAATATCTCAACTACGTGTTTACACTGGGATACGTGAATTAGACGGTATTAAATCCGTTACCATGGTGATTTGAAGGCTCACTACATCTTCGATTATAAGCCTGTTTCGCCGCTTATTAACAATTAAGTGGCAGTACAGTCAACAAAAGAGATATCTAGGCAGGGCACACCAACACATTTGTATGTGAATTGCTTCATGTTCAATTTTATACAGTATGGAACTGGCACCATGTGAAAGAATTTAATCTACTAGCAATACTAATCAACAGAAGTATAGCAAAATTAAATGTTAAATTAAAAACCGTAAATTAAAAAAGTTAATTTTTCAAACAAAATAAATATCAAAATAAATACAGTAAAAGTAATCACTCTGTTTAGACAACCGAGCTGGCCACCTGCGGTGCACCACAGTGCCCATTCCATTGTTCACCAAACAGGGATTTTTTGTTTGCACACATGTTCAAGGATTCAAGTTCATTGACTCATAGACCTAGTGATCTAATCTACAGAGTGTTCAAATTTACTCAAAATTAAAACTCTACTTTTTGACCTAATTACTGGACCGATTTTGTTAATTTTTTGTATATCGTCAGCAAAGGTGATATCAAGTATGTGGTTGGATTTATTGCATATATGTGAGCTCCATACTGTATATATTACTTTGTTTTTGCATTACTCCTACATTGTAACACACCAACACAAAATTGTATATTTTCATTAAATTGATCATGAAGCAATTCACACACAAATATGTTAGTACACCCTGCCCAGATATCTTTTTTGTTGATTGTACATTATGTACACGTGTCGGCCTGTAATTTAAGTTTAAGACGCAGGTATATGCCAATGGCCTTCAGTGGTTATCTTGCGTGCTCTGTCAGCTGTGCTGAGCTCACGCAACGCGTCGTACGTCTACCCAGTAATAGGACTCCCCCACAGAGTACTTTTGGACTAGCCCATCAAGGAGCACTGTCCCAAATTAGACACATTATTAACCATAAAACAAAAGGTTATTATATTAAAACACGTATACTAAAAAAAATACATTTAAGTTATCTTTAAAATGGTAAAGGTTTCATAAAAATACGCTTGATAGTTTTTGCGTGATTCTCAGTTTTCTATCTGCGTTAGATATAACTTTACAAATTATTAATTACACTATGTAATACCTATAAACATAATCTAAAATATTCACATAAACTCAAACTCAAAGCATTTATTTCAAATAAACCAATTACAGGCACTTTTGAATTGTCAATGGGTCGGTCAGTCAGAAAGATGAAGCTAGTTGCCCATTCCAAAGCGTAGTAGATCCCTATGGAGAAGAACGAGCAAGAAACTCCACGGACACTCTTTTAAATCATAATATTTTTACAAAATATTGGTTACATCGTTCATGTTGAAAATATACATGTGAGAACAATGTAGAAAGACGTGCACGTTAAAAAGCGTCCGTAATAAAAAGATAAAAACTATAACAACTAAATTAAATATTTAAATTAAAAATAAGCCATGGCAGCTAAGAGACGACCAGTCCCAACTGACGGCGCCCGTTCACGAACATGACGCATGGATCAGCATCAATACCATAAAAAATGATCTAATTTAACAAATATTTTTTTTAAATCATTAACACGTTTAGACGTGATCTTCAGTTTAAAATCAGTAAAAATCGGTTACCGTCGCCTTAAGGGCCCGAAAATGGTTTATTAGAGACTGTCTGTTACACTTGCTGCTGAAAATAAATTGTGGGTTTATTGTGTCCTGACACTTGTAAATAAAATGTACGTTTTACCGAAAAAACAACTAAGATAAAATAATAAAGAGGCAACCGCGAAGTCCAAAAATACGAGTAACTTGCCACTTGCCAGGTATGTAATCTTTTTTTCACCTAACCTTTTTATATCATTTCACGAAGCTTTACTTGTTTTACCAAGTCTATGAACACGCTGTTCATGAGTTCGTGAAGATGAGTAGCGGAAGCACATAAAACACACGCACACACACCCTCACTCTTCCGACTTCGCCATTGTCTCGCACGGTGGGTACCGAGAGCTGCGCTTACACAGAAATTCACAGCGTATTTGTACATTTGGTAAACACGAGTAAAGTGCGTGTCACTTCTTGAGATACAAATAAAAAAATCTTCTGTAGCACACCTTCTTTGCAAAATAACACTTGAATAGTAATACGGATGATAACTAAAATTTTATTCGTCCGTCATGTATATTATTAAAAAATATTGAACACGAATTTTTCTTTTTTTACGTAATCAAAAGGTCACGGCGATAGATTGAGTTAAAATGTGGCATGACGTCACTCCTTGCTAGATTTTATACGTAGTTTGTTATAGTTGTGACGTAGCAAAGTCCCGCTCCCCAACTTTAATGTGTTTTATCTAAGTATTTTTTTATTAATATTATAAAGCAAAAAATACATGTCTAATTTTTTTTTATTATCCGACTGATGCACTAAATAGATTTTTTTGCATCAACCCTATGTCTTTTGTCAAGGACATGTAATATCAGTCATAAATACTTCGCTACCAGTAGTAGTGGTCGAATTTAGCAAGACACTAGAGATTTAACTAGTAATTGCTCTGTTGAATATTCAAAGCCGTATGCCTGATGATCGCCAGACGCGGTTGCACACCCATGATTAGTACACCTAAGTACTATGTTTCACACCATTCTGTTTCCCTTTATTAGGGTTCCGTACCGAAAGGGTGCCAAACGGAACCATCTTACTAAGCCTCTGCGTCCGTCTGTCTGTCAGCGGGCTGTATCTGATGAACCGTAATAAGTTAAAATGTTCACAGATTGTGTATTTCTATTGCTGCTGTAACAACAAATAATAAAAATAAAATAAAGTTAAAAATTAAAAGGAGTCCCCATACAAGAATAACGTGTTTTTTTTTTAACTGAAGCAATTTTTTTAAATATGTACCTAGTGTTAAAATATTGTACGGTGGTACGGAACCTATCGTGTGCGAGTCCCACTCACACTTGGTCGGTGTTTACTTCCCTATTCTATTATTACTTATTATAACTTTTGTATAAGTTAATTATTCATGTTTACGGATTTTTTTACCAGCAGCCAACGCTGGACTGGAGGTGGATTTCATAAAAAAAGATATTTCCAAGTTCATCCCCTGAACGAGCCCTTTCAATTCCAAAATAATCAAAGGCAAGCTAGTTTACCAATAGCTTGTACAGTCAGCGTCAAAAATATCGGCATGAGCAGTTCAAAATTACCTCAACAACTTAAGAAAATTACACTTGTATCTCAATTGGATAAAGTTCTTGTCAGAATAACTGTTGTCGTGTACTGTCTTCATTCTGAAACATTCCATGTGTCATTAAGTTAATATTTCATTATGACAGTTGTTTAGATCATTTTGAACAGTCTGTTCGTCTCGATATTATTGACGCTGACTGTAAGCCAACGTACGCACGGACGTAAAAATATCGCGGCGATATTTTTCCGCGCACTGAATTTTCAACGCTCTGCTTAGCGCCTAGAGTTGAAAATCCAACAGTGTGTTTTTTCGGCGCGCTGGGATGCACTCTGTTGTTGTTAGGTTGGATTCTCGAAGCTCGGCTCAACACCGAGATTTGAAAATCCAGTGCGCGATAGAATCCCGCCGCGATATTTTTTCGTCCGTGCGTACGTCGGCTTACTGGCCTTACGAGCGTAGGCGTCGACAAAACTGGTCCGCGCTGGCCACAACGCACGCAAGGCACGGATTTTGGTTTGTTTGTATGAAGAAATGAAAATGCGGGCGGTACCGGTAATGGACGCAGTGCTATATGAATTCATACAAAGCAAACCGAAATCCATTGCGTGTCGTGCGTGCAATGCGGCCGGCGCGGAGCAGCCCCATACGTTCACAACTACTGATGATGATTTTTTCCATCGCATGATGTTTTTTACGTTTATATATATATATGATATAAGCTTATATACCTATTATATAAAGGATTTTTCCTTATGCACACCCATGTGTGCAATCGACACGTAAGGAGTTAAGAACACTGTTTAAGCTAGCTGTAAGGTTTCGGAATGAAATAGAATAGGTATGTCACTAGGTACCTTCAAATTGAGGTAACCCTAATTAAAAGAGTTTTCGGTTTGTTAGTTGCGACTTTACGATGAAACTACAGTACGACAACTTTCAAAGGTTCCTTCGTTTATCTTCGGAAAAGCCGAAATATAGCGAATAAAATGTTACTATCGACCAATAGAAATTGATTTATATTCCCAACTAAATTATTTTAGATTGACGCACTAATGAGGGTTTTCTGAATTGAAGTTCCCTAGATAGCAGCACTGAGACGTCAGGTCCGGGCACCTGTCAAAAGTGTCAAAGCGCCTATATTTTCTTTTCTTTAATAAGTATGACTGAATGAAGAACGAATGATGAACGTCATGACATATTTTATATTAATTGTCGAAATGGAAGACCTCTTGTCAAACACCAGCCAAATTGTGGCGTTAATTTGGTGGTGAAAACCTCATTCCGTCACTCCCAGACACATTTAATTTGGCAAAGTTCGGTTTTCCCGAAGATAATGGATGTAACCTTTGAACGTTGTCGTACTGTACTAAGCTTGGTACCCAGAAAACGAACCGAACATAGGTCAGTTGCAAAGAGATTTCAGAGGTTAATTGAAAACTTTTCACGTGGGTAAAGTTGTGGCCTCCGGTAGTTTTTCTATAGAACTTAGTACTAGAAGTTTGTACCTCTGTGCGGCTTTTTCTCAAGAAAATAAATCACTGAACCGACTTCGTAGACTTTGACTAGGCAATTTTTTTCAGTATAATTTTAATTTGTAAAGTAGGTTAAAGCTGTCATGCAAAGTTAAAAGATTTCTCTCAAAAACGATTGTAAAGCCTGCACTACACTTCTCGCGAAGTTGCTTCGACAAAGTAATGGTCGAAATTGACCGAAGCCCGAAGTACGTGACATACACTCGTGCAAATTACTACGGCACTCGTAGCATGACCACCATAGAAACGGGTTTTGTCGACGGAAGAATAGACAAAATGACAGATTGTTAAAATATTTCTACGCATTCTACGCGTCTAAGCATGGCAATTTGTCATTTTGTCTATTCTTCCGTCGACAAAACGCTTGAGGATTTGACTCGGGCGCAAAAACCAACACCGAATGGAAGTCGCCCGAGGCGATCCTAGGTCGCACGAAGCGAACCGAAGTACCCTTCTACACTCTCGTATTCTGTTAACTTTATTAACGTCGCGAGAAGTGTAGTGCAGGCTTAACAATATTCTTCTAAAGTTACTCGTAACTTCACTATAATTGGGTATCCTCTGTAATATTTTTTCTTCTCCTTTAATGTTAAAGGCTCCTTCAAACAGTCACGACACGCGATATAATCGCGCGCGACACCAAGGCACCGCGTGTCGCGCGACGAGCGGTGCCCACAAAGTACATTTATATATTAGTGATACCTTTGTGTCGCGCGCGATTATATCGTGTGTCGTGCCTGTTTTTAAGAGCCTTAAAGGAGCATTTTTCACTAACCTATAGATACAATTTTGCGACTTTTAAAAGTGACGCGTGCCTATAGAACAGCTTGGACTGATCAGCTCATAAAAATAATTCCCATCAATACATAAATCTGTGTCAATACTTACTTAATTCAGAAAAAAACATTTTACCTATCTAGAGAGAAATGTAACTATTTTTATTTTTGTTAACACTATACTTAGGTACAGTCAACAAAAGAGATATCTAGGCATGGTATACTAACATAATTTGTTTGTGAATTGCTTCATGTTCAATTTTATATATATTAAGTTCTTTGCTTTTGCAGTAGGTACTCCTACATTGTAACACACCAACACAAAATTGTATATTGTCACGAAATTGAACATGAAGCAATTCACATACAAATATGTTAGTATACCCTGCCTAGATATCTCTTTTGTTGGCTGTACATAAAAAACATAATTCTTTACTACTGCTCCAACGGCAACATCTCCACAGTAAGTTCCCAGCTGTCTTCAGCCCAGCTTGATCACTTGTAATCTTCGCCACAAACTATCTTGATTCAGAGAATATGTTGTAAAAGTACGTGCTACAGTAACTCAAGAGTTTGTGCACGTAATTAATTAGATGATGTGCCGGTCTATTGTTAATACCTGCGATCTTCTGGGAGCTACGTGCTGGAGCATACTTGCTTCTTAATAAACAACGTGGCTCGATTAACTGCCTGAAAAACTTAGCGTGATTCAATCATGAAGAACGTGAACAGATAAATGGATCAAAAATTTGATCTCGATAGTTGACCTATGAATTCGATATTAGTACTTAATAGTGATGGAACAACGTTAATAATAAAAAAATATTTTCTTGGTATAGAACTCACACCACGTACAATATTAGGTAAAATGACTCCACGGACCCGATTCACACCGCGCTCGCGTGAGCGGTTAAAGATTGTCAGAAGGATACAGCCTCAACTCTGCCTATTATGGGACCCAGCTTACACACCTCAGTCAAAGGTGCCAGATACTTCAGCACTTTTTCTACTCTTTGATCTGTAAATCCATGCAAGGTCTGCATCAATCAGCAACGTAGTAGTCAAACTCCACAGCAATTACCATCTTTTACGAAAGTACCGAGCGAAGGCGGGCGAAGCAAACCACCACCACCACCTACCACGATAAATAACAATAAATAAACACCAAGTACAGCAGTACAACATCCTGGATACTTGTGTATTCAGATCACAGAGCCGAGGCCGGGATACGCAACGGTATTCAATTTACACAAAGTAGAAGAAATCGCAAGGCTGTAGTAATTACCGAACACGGTGTTTTTCCGTTCACTTATCGTAATTGCTTTACCTAGATGTTACCTAATAAACATTTGTTCAAATTATAAGGAACGGTACTTTATTGTCGAATGCGTATTCCACATTTATTGTGCATGCGTATTCCACATTTTTTGTGCTTCCGTAGTTATTTTTAGTCATTATTTTAGGCTCGGCGCAAACGGGCCATCGACCACAGCCACCGATGGCCAGTGACACACTTTTTCATATATTTTGGCCACCACCGGCTACAAATATGCGGTGCATCTATACAAAATATATGAAAAAGTGTGACATGGACTACCCTTCTCAACAGAGCGAGGGCGGCTGATAGTGATCGGTGAAACAAACTGATGTCGCAAGCTCGTCTCGCGCGAGACGGAAGACAGCGTATTTCGCGGATTAAAAATGTAGTAAGCGCCGAATGCTTTGCATTCTGTTATCTTTTAAAATAGACAATATTTTTAAAATCGCTCACGGTCAGGACTAGGTTATAGTTGAGTGATAATATTTATCTAATTTATGGTTCAGTAATATGCACCAAAATAGAATACAAACCAAAAATGTTCAAAATTAGAGGTAACTTTGTGATGGTTTTCTATCGAGCAGATTTTATCCTACTATGTTTTTCGTCAGGGCCGATCTTTACTTATATCATGAAATTTCCTGACATATTTTTTTTTTTCAATTTGAGCATGATTTACTACTGTGTGTTACACTTATGTACTATTTTAGTATTGCGTTGGTGGTAACAAAAGCCAACACAAAGGTACTTCATAATTTAGAACATTTTGAAGTTCACCACGTAGCACTATGTAGGTATCATTAGATATTCATTTTGTCCCAAACCGCTAACCGGTTGGAGCTCCTTAGCCATCCTTTAGTAACAGATCGTAACGTTACAAGAACAATTCCATAAGTTACTTCGCCCCTTACAAACGGAAGGTTAATTCGACCACAGAATTACTCAACCGGATTAAAAACTCCAAATATTTTGCGCGGTTGTAACTTTTATGTCTTCTTCCAAAGTTACGCAAGTACTTACGAAGGCAGGTAATAAAGATACCTCCGTGTCACTGGATAAACTTATATTACAAGAGTGTTGGAGCTCTTGTAAGGAATTCCTCGCTCGGATGCCTTCCCAAGTTTGATGATGTCAACTAAATTAGGGTACGTTATTGCTCATAACATCAACATATGAGCAATATCTGGTAGTAAGTTTTTTTGCGTAGTTTTATACGGAATTCGGAAGATACATTGTGTGTGTCCATGTCCATCAAGTATTTCAAGTAATCAAATACTTACCTACATTATCAGGCTTCTAAGTCAACACAATAAAAAAATACGGCCATTTATGCGACATATTTTGATACTCGCAAGTAAATCAAAACCCGTTGGCCAAGAATCATGAAGTTTGGCTAGAAGCAAGGTCACAAGTAATGGAAAAAGTCCGAAAGTTGTTAATTTGTTTGTTTATCACATAAAAAAAATTATTTTCGGTATTACAATGTTAAGTTTGTTTTTGGGATAAATTCTTTTCAACTTCCTTGTGCGTGATCCGACACGCACTTGGCCGGCTTTTTGTACTGGGCTTGCTAAATCGGACCAAGGAATGTTGCTTGAAAAGTTAACTATTGGATTCTTAAGTCTTTACTTCGATAAAGACTAGACTACTACTACTACTACTACTACTACTACTACTACTACTACTACTACCTACTACTACTACTACTTTTAGTCTTGATCGCATTTTTTCCTTGTTTTGTTTCTTTATACATATACCTATTTGTACTCGTAAGTTTCTAATGTAAGGGAAGAGCGGAGCCTTCAACTACAGGCATATTATATGCCTAAATGGAGACTCCTCGACAGGCATTGTAAGCCAAATATGCTATATGAAATAAATTTATTATTTATTATTATTTATTTTACTTCGCCTAATTGCCGGAGTTCAAAACCATAGACCTTATAGCTTGATTGAAAAGTTTGAGGTAAGTAGTACCTAATCTACTCCATAGCAATACCATTTAGACCAAAAGGCAAATTACATGTAAATGCCCTCACAAAACCCCAAGTACTTGGGTTTTTCTTTTAGTTACAGCCCTGGATTGCAGTAAATGGCGATTGGTATCGACCCTCCATGGCATTATGACTATCCCAAAGCAAATTACCCAATATTAGTGCATTATTCCACAGTATTCAAGTACCAGCTAAAACCATACTGATGACTTTTTAGTGGTTTCCATAATTCTGCTTTAATTATTTATTTAAAATTATGATGATTATCTAAAACAAACAAAGCTTTTGAAAGTGTGTCGAAATATTGCCATCTTTTTACTATCCACTGCAAGACATGAATGTCCTAAAAATATCGCGGCGATTTTTTTTCGCGCACTGGATATTCAACACTCTACTTAGCGCCTAGAGTTGCAAATCCAACAGTGTTTTTTCGACGCGCTGGGATGCACTCTGTTGTTGTTAGGTTGGATTTTCAATGTTCGGCTCAACACCGAGAGTTGAAAATCCAGTGCGCGATAAAATCCCGCCGCGATATTTTGACGTCCGTGCAACGTCGGCTTAAACCTAATGAATCTTATTTCCTATCATGGAAGGTTGCACACGGGCGGGAGATGTATAGAGTGACTGGTAATTAGTGACCGACACTTAAACACAAGATTGTAGATGACAACAAACAACTTTTACGAGTACTATGGGACCAAACCTGAAATCGCGAAAAAAAAATCAGCTGTTCCCTACATTTATGTTGGCATTACTCGTCAAAATGTAGGAAGCAGCTGATTTTTTTTCGCGATTTTAGGGTTGGTCCCATAGTAAAAGTTGTTTGTTATCATGAGTACCTACAATCATGTGTATCGGTCACTATTTACCAGTCACCCTATAATATCAAGCATATTTAGATACAAATAGAATAAACATATGCCAAGAGCACGCTGACGAGGAAAGTTTAAGTTAAGGTGGAACTTGTGCTCACGACTCGTGCCGGCAATTATACCTATCAACCATAATCTGAAATACCTACTATAACTTAAAAATGGTGTACAGGAAAACAAATTGTGAAAACTTAAAAGTGCATGTAATCATTACACACGTCAGTCGACAAATCGTAATATAATAATATTAAATTGGTATATTTACATGATTCTTGCGAAACGTTAAAGTTATTTTAATTTTTTTCGATCCTCCTTTTTACCAGCCTTCGCCATTATTGCCGCCGCTCCTTATTTCGACTTCTTCTTCTTGCCCGCCTTTTTCTTTTTCTTTGATTCTTTTTCAGGAACGGCTTCATCTATGGAGTCGAGCTTAGGCTCTTCAAACTTGAATTCTGGAAACGCAGTCATGTCGACCCCTTTGCCAGCTCCATAGTTCTTGTCAAGTTTCTCCAATTCTTTCTGCAGTTCCTTTAAAATTGATGGGCTGGGATGTACAAGGTCATCATTAGGGCTCTGAGACCTGTACTCTTTTATTTTGTCGAGAAATAGCTGCTGAACAGGGTCGACAGCCGTACCGGTTCCTTTGTTCCTAGTGAAAATTGTGGTGACCGGCGTCGCCCTTAAACCGCACACAAGTTTAAAAGTAAACATATTTCTGAATTCTTTTCAATGATATTATTATTTAAACTGACTAGAAGTGGTTTAGAATCTTTTAAAAATAATGAACTAGGTATAATGACGTGGGAAATGACAGTAAAATGTCAGTGATTGATATTATACAAATGTACTCTGTGATTGATATTCTCCAAAGAGTATAACATAAATATTTAATTTAGTAGTTAATAATAAATAGGGAGAAGAATGCCCTCTTACGGTATTTTTATGCAAACCTGCAAACATGCGCATTGGCGCCGTCTACAATTTGTATCCGAACTAACCAGGCTATAAATAAGAGTGGTATCCGTGTCTTCATTATTAAATGACGTGAATTGGAATAAATTAAATGGTGTCGGACGCAAGTCAATTTGTGCATTTTTAATTCCCAAAAAAACTACATACAAATCATTGACTTATATAGATACAAATAGGTAAGTTTACTGCATGACAAAGTGACCATAATTATAAAATTATTAGGTACGTGTTATGTTCTATGTTTCTGGGTTTGGTTTCCGCAATTAGTCTTTCATGTGGACCATTGCACATGAGCCATGCCGGCCGTCGGTGGTTATTTCAACCAGCCCACTTCCCTCCGTTGATCACGTCTCACATCTGAGAAAAATCTGGGTGCCCCGAGGGTTTGTTCTAATCTGGGTAACGCCTGTGCATTCAAAGAGCATATGTGCAACGGCTTATGTTTAAAGCATCTTTTTAATTAAATTCTAATTTATTTATTTAAAGAGCTCAGACATTCGGCCGACATTGAAACGGCTTCACTTGTATATCGTTCCCTGTGTGAGTCGATTATTACCTACTGCATCCCGGTGTGGGGAGGAACTTTCAAGACCGTGATTCTTAGGGTGGAAAGAGCTCAGAGGGCTGTCCTCAAAGTTATGTATTTCCGTAAAAGGGACTACCCCACAACCCAGTTGTACTCCGAAGCCCAAGTACTCACGGTGAGAAAACTCTATGTCCTCCGCACTGCCTTGCGTCGACATTCCACGATGCCGCTTGATAGAAATCTATCCAATAGGCGGATTGGCTTTCCTATCTGCGAATCTGTTCAGTATCGTTCTGCGCTTGCCCGACGACACTTTCGTGTACAAAGTTCCCTTATGTACAATAAAATCAACAAGACCCTATCAATTTATAAACTTACCCTGCATAAGGTCAAGCTGAGTGTAAAGTCTTGGCTACTGTCCCTCAATTACGACGAAACAGAGCAAATTTTATAAACTCTTTCGTAATATAAATTCTAGCCTATGAGAGGCACTCAACTTCACCCTTTACTCGCGTTCCCAGTCAACCTTTCCTGTACATTCAATTTCAATTTACACACATACTCACATACTTCAAGGACACACCCACACACACACACACCCACCACACATAATACACGCACACACACACACACAATCACCACTACAGGCTTTTTCTAAACTTTTTTGTATTAGTTTAGTCTTATTATTTTTTTTTCATTGTTAGTCTTATTGCATATGTTTTCAATAGTATTTACTCCCGGGAGAGGGCACTGGCACTGACACAGGTTTATCACCTAGCACAAGTGTCAGGGACTTCACACTATTATTTTGTAATTCACTTTCTTATGTAATAATGTAATAATAAAAAAAAGATTATAAATGATTATATTAATTTTATAGATTCAACCTATGATTCAACATGATTAGATATTTTTATTCATATGACAGTGACAAACAGGATGACATGACATAATGCAAAATGAAATAAATGTAAGTCAATGCAAAGAGGCCACTTATTATTATACTAGCTTCAGCTCGCGATTTCATTCGCGTGAAATTTCTTGTCCTTCCCCGGCCCACCCCATCGCATCGCATCGCATCTTTTTCGCGCGCTATTACTTCGTTTGCGCTTAGCGTTCTTTCTGACTTTTTTTTTCTTTTTGCTGGGCTACTAAGGACCCTAGCGTAATGTTAAATTTAACATCACGGCTATAGCCCTATAGGCTATTAATAGCTTAGCCTTCTTCAAGAACTGAGCTATAAAATACAAAAAGATTTTTTCAAATCCGACTGGGGTAGTTCCAGAGATTAGCGCGTTCACACAAACTAACAAAAAACAAACTCTTCCGCTTTATTCCACAGACAATATTGAAATAATAAATCGAGAAGGGCCACTAGCCTCTGTTTAGCTAAGCAGATAGTCAGCTCATAATCAATGGTTAAATTTTCTTTACACTCCTACCAACTTATCTGTGAAATGGCGAAAATTGGAACTACGGCCGTCATGTTGAAATGTCATTCGATTGTGTCGACGCATCGACGGTGGCGTCCTCTTTCAGTTCACAGATATAAGTTGGTAGGACTGTATTTATAAACGCTAGTTAGCAAGTGATTAGTTGCAAAACGAAATAGAGGTGAAATTATGCGTTTAGCACAGATTATAATCAAAATAGTCGAATAAAAAACAGAATTTTAAGAAAAACCACGACTTTTGTACGAGTATCTGTCGTGACTTTAACAGACGAAAGCAAGACGAAAGTCAAAAATTTCTTCGGATTTGAATTTGACTAAAATAATTTACTATTTACGTTTATTTCATTGTGTTTGCGATGGTAGCAATGAAAATATTAAGCTTCAATATTTGGAGTAAACAGGAAAAGGTATTTTTTAAAGGAATATATTATGTAGCTTTATTAATGCAATGTATCAAAATAAATTGTTTTCTATAAAATGTATCTTGTTAATTGTGTGTGACCACAACGTGGCATTTTTGTAGTTCTGGGCCTTAAAACTGGCGTCATAAGACTGTGGCACATGGGCTAACACATTGAATAATCACCTATCTCCGATGAGCTTCCTCACGAACTCAATCTTTTCAAACCTCCTGAGCACCTACTGAGCCTCCTCCTTTCCCTAAAAATCCTTTCATCATGTGCACTTCGAATGAAGAACATTTTCTATTAGGTAATCATCCTCGTATCTTAATTAAATGCGCTTCGCTTGGTCTTCGTCCAATTTCCCGCCGGCCGGCGAGCGTTTCAAAATTACTTCATTCTTCTACGCCGTTCTGAAATCCCCTAAAAGATTCTCGAAATCCATATTTACTAAGACACAAATCGATATTAAGAACAAAATTTACTTCGAAGCACTCAATAATCCCATTGAATCGATCAGCTGCTTCAAATAAAATCCGCCATCTTGCTTGCCTCTTTTAAAGAGTGCACCGGTGGTGTTTAATTTTGACAGCTACTAATCAATTGCTTAACGACCTCTTAGCGCTAAGCTTAGTAATCGATTAAAATTTAAGAGTCGTTTATAAATAAGACTGTATACAGTCTATTCTAGACGTTCACGACAGCGTAAATTAGTAGCCTACGTCACGACTTGTACCTCACACCCTGCCTAGTTAGCCAATCAGGACACCTGACACTAATCTAGTAGATTATGCGCCACGCAGCGTGTTTGACAGTGGACCTCCTAGATTTCCATACGGACTTCATTAATACGCCCGTCTGGCTTCATAGCACTGTTATAATGTCGGGAGTTGGATCCTAGAGCCGTAGGAAATATCTGTCAAAGCTAATTGTAGCTTAGCACATGCATATAAATTAGCGTGTATGTGATGATTATTATTTGATATAGTATTCAATGAAAGTTAATTGGAGAGGCTTTTGCCTAACATTTGGGTTTTAGAATAGTATCAACAAATGTTTTTGACATATCATGGGACCCCGGGGTCCCGGACCTTTATAAAGCGTACGAGGGGCCAAAGCCAACTCACAGAGGCCTTTTAGACGTTTTAAATTAAATGAGGCACCAACCGACGATTATTCCTGTTCGCACTATGCAATTGCACGCAAGGACAACCCTCCATTGCGGTAGGACTATTGCAGAATATGGAAACTAAGATATTGGATTGGATACCAAAGACACAGATAATATAAGCCCAAGATCTTGGAAACCCAAAGGTTTGGCTGGCTAAACTGAACAGGTTATCTAGAACTATGGAGAGACTATGGCCCCCGCCTGACCAATGTTTTATACAAAGGATGTCCTAGATTAGTATCAACAATTATTAACTAGTGCAATATGCAACATAATGTTAGGAGGATAGTGAAATATTCGTACCTGCCTACTTAAGGTCCCACTTCTTTCAGAAGATACCATATTTAAGTACATGCGGCATACTCTCATTCAGTGATTTTCGCATAGCTCCGACACTATAAAAGAGCAAACAGAATATAAAAGAATCTTTTCTAAAATTCACACAATCACAGCCACAGATCATAACGTTAATTAAATTAAGAAGAAAAATAAGACGGCGACCAGCCTCTTGTGAAGCTACTAGTGCTACTGTAGCCGTGAAAGGTTAAAATCTAGTGCGGCTAGATACAGGGTAATTTGGTGAATTAACTGCACATGCCCGACAAAGCTTTTAACCGAACAGCGCCAACCTATCCCCGCTGCCTTGGTTAAAATGAATAAATTCAAGGAGACTTTTATGAAATAGACTGAAAGAATAATAAAATTCCGTATCAGTATTATTATAGTCGCTTTATAAATAATTTAGCTTCTGTCAGACTAAATAATTTCTTAACGTCTATATTACATACTCAGTTTTACAAGAAAATGAATATACCGTCGATGCACCGAGGTACGCACGGCTACAGATCAAGCTGTACATTTCCAGTATAAGCTGATCTCGCATTGTATAGGATTTCTTTACAATGAGAGGTCAGTGTAAACTGGAAATTTATAGCTTGATGTGTAGCCGTGTGTACAATAACCGCCGATACAGTTATCGGAAGTTAGCTACACCTAACCTCGCTTTTGTATTGGAAACCTTAAAAAGCTCTCGTTGCTAATAATTAAGAATGCTGTTTTAAAATACATTTGTAATTTTTTCTTACGCTGAAAAATTAAGAATCGTTTTATTTTTGTTTATTAATCCAAAACAATAAGAGAAGAATTTTCTTTTCGTATGATTAAAAACTTTCAAAAGCCATCGAAGTTAGTACCTACTCAGATAAAAGTTACATTAGAAAATAGGGAAAAATATTAGTCCAAATGTGTATACAGTATTTCAAACAAAATTAAGCAGTGTTTAAGCAAAAGAAAGTAATCTGTGAGTAACAATCCCAAAATCTTCCTTAGTTTACGTGTCATAAGAAACACATTCTCACAAAAATATCAAAATCTAAGAAAGTTTTAGAAATATGATTTACTAACAGAAAGAGAAAAGTAATTCGGGATATATTTAATTATTCAGAAGAACGGATTGTTTCCTGCGGCGAAGACCCCAGAATTGCTCCGCTTTGGACCGTACGCACACTACGCAATCAACGACGCCGAATGTACCAACCTCGTTTACTTATTCCGAAGATAATATTATTGTGTTACCTGCTATACTTGCTACACCTAATAACCTAACCTAACCTAATCTATTATATGTTTATAGTTAAAACAAAATCGTTTTGTTTTTAGGAAATGAAAGCAAACAAATAATATTATGACTGAATTTAGTCAGAATCGACACTACATATTCATGTTTAAAATATTAATAAAGTCTGTAATAGAAAATTTTACGTAAGTAGATACGTAAAATAATATTAACGTAAAATTATGGCTTTACAAACTTTATATTTTATTTTATTTTAAATAAAATTTAACGTAAAATTATCTCAGCAATTATGAATTACGCCGTTGAATATTAAAAACTACACGACTTTACAACAATGATGGCGAAATGGGTCACCCGTATTACGAGCAACTGAAGCATACTGTAACTTCGGGCCCTGAACAGGGAAAGTCAATTCCAACTGGCAACTTTTTCCAGAGAGCTTAAGCCGAGCGGCATTGAGTCGACCTTTTCTATTGATTTTTAACTCCGCCGTACTACATTGTTTTTCTTGTGATTGTCTTGAAACGTTAAACAAAGAATTTTGAATGCACACTGCTCCACAAATGAGTGTGTGTAGTGGTAATTTTTGTATTCTATCTCTGTCTCGCGCTGACTAGTTGGGCGCTCCACCTAAAACAAAAGATGTAATAAAGTTTAGTGAACCGCAAATTGCGCGGAAGGCAACGAAGCGCGAGATTCCCTAACAAGAGCGGCTCCACACTCGGGGAACACAACTTTATTCTTTGACACGGGAAGTCTCTCTATTCCTATTGCCTACCTGCGGAATTTTCCAAGAAGTTGTATAAAAGCCACTGAAACGTAAGTTATTATATTCTCATTTCTTACGAATTTTCTAATTTAAGTAATATATGTATAATTAAATCATGTCCCAGGTGAGTTGAATATAGAAAGAAAACAGATTCACATTGTTATAAATTACATTTTACATGAGATCTTTAATTTAGGGACAATTTTCACTTAACTGAATTTACTAGGAGTCTACACTCCTAGTAAATTGTCCTACCAGTTGTATATAACGTGCCGCTGCAATGACGACATAAATTTGTCAAGCGTACCTATACGGTTCCACGTCTTCATTTTATAAAGATAGTAGCTGCACCCCGCGGTTTCACCCGCGTAGACTGGGGTAAAAAGTAGCCTATGTGTTATCTACATACCAAATTTTATCCAAATCGGTCCCGCCATTTGAGCGTGAAGAAGTAACAAACATACACGCACACACGCACACACACTCACAAACTTTCGCCTTTATAATATTAGTGTGAAGTGATTTTAATTTCATTAAACGTTATTATTTATTGATTTATTTACAATTTAAAATAGCATCTTGGAGCAACCTGTAGCGCAGATATGAAATTAAAGCGAACGAGAGAAAGAAAAGGCCACACCACTCGAGTTTTTTTCTGTGAGTTTTACAAAAAAATCATTCATGAAGCCAGCTGGGTCAGAACAATAGACATACGATGCACAAAAAAAAAGGTGTCAGTCAATGGCCCTTTACCAGCTGGCATAGCACAATAGCTTCATGAATGAGTCCTTTGCAATAAAGTAATCCTAATTTTGGTTACTATTTTATTATTTAGTTTGTTTAATTTTTTTTTTTTTTTCAATTTACGAATTATTTTATCTTATTATAATTTTTATGATTACTGGCCATTAGCCCTACCTATGTTTTTAATTAATGTCGCCATTGCGGCGGCACGTTGTTTATGTGTGTGCCCACATTTACTCCCCCCGCAGAACGTGAAGAGTCAAATTTCTTGTTACAAAATCTATTTGATGCTTTTTCCTTAGATACTTTTGTATGTTGAAAAATGCTCTTTACTTTGTTTAAGATACTTCTGGAAGCTCTACTCGAGTAAATAATGGATGATGTATAAGAACTTGTTAAGAGGGTCATATTCTAGTTATATAATTAAATATTCGACACGCTCAAGTTTATTTGTTTTCACAATGTTTATTATAAAGTGTTGTGTTTCTATTTCTGTGATCAGATGCCATCGAGTACACACCGATTCAGCTTGTTTGTAATAGTAAGTTGAGTTCCAACCCTTAAACTTGGAAGAGTATTTTGATGCTTTTTCTGTTCTTACTGTATTTTTAACACATGCATTCAATTTGAAGCCATTATTTAGCCTAGTTGCCATGCCAACCATATTTCAATAATCTCGCTTTATGAACCCTTATCAGACAAACTCGGTTATTTTGGTCACATTGCCCATCGGGAACCAGATAACCTTGAAAAGTTGGTGGTGATGAGCAAGGTAGATGGGAAAAGACCTCGCGGCCGGTCACCTAACCGCTGGTCCAAGTAACCGCCCTCACTAGACTCTCTGTTACGACCCGTAACGGAGAAGCGTAGAACCAAACTAAGTGGAAGAACATCATACATAAAATCACGAAGGCCTTTCACACGACCTTCAGTAATGAAGTACGTGACCAAGAAGAAGAAGAGAAGATCAGACAATGTATGCTTTGATTTAGATAGATTGCCTGAAATCCAACGATCTTTACCAGCTCTTTGTAACATATAACACCGTATCACAGAGTATAGTTACCCCCAAGAGTTCAGCGCTTTCATGGCAGGATCTATAACCCCGCGATCTGCATATCCCAGCAATATGGTCTGAATAATGAATGCCACACGACCCGCCATATTGGCCCGTTTTTGTTTTTAATTTTCCATTACTTACATGAATAAATAATGGAACGAACGTGAGACGTATATTGCGTATCATTGATTATTCACCGTCAAGTTATGACGCATTTCAGTGGCGGTTCCTATATGTGGCACATTATAAACAGTAAACTTAATTATACGAGTAGCTCCCTTTATTTTTAAAAGTGAAGAAGAATTAAATTAGTATCACTGCCTCGTTGACCTAAACCTGATCGTAGGATCCTGGATTCGGTACCCAGATCCAGATCAGTCCGGCCACCGTAGGCGCGGGCTTGCGGACGACGAGTAATGGGCAGCTCGCCGTCCGGTAAGGACGAGGTCCGGGTCGACGGCGCGTTGTGTTCCACGCGCGCCTCAAAGAGATGTCAGCAGTGACGGGGTCAATTGGGCCGATGCCGCCGGGGTCGCGGGTAGTTCGAAAGAGATACCGTGGCCCTGGCACGGGCAACTGAAGGAACATGGGTGGGTTTTAGTCAGTAAACGTCTGACACGTCCTCCCGCTCTGCCCAGAGCGGGAGAAGCCATTTGATGAGTTCCCATCCACAAAAAAAAAAAAAAAGATCCAGAACAGCGATATCGGGTTGGTAGCTGACCGGACGCTGGATTTGTGCCCAGCTCTCCCCAGGATTTAAATAAAACAGGCGTAATAAGGGTGTGCTTACTTCTGCCTATCTCTACCTGTTCGCGGTACACAAGCTTGATGTTATTTTAAAAACATCGCAGGAAAGATGGCTAACAAGCACAGCTAACAAGTTATTTACTTAAGTTTAAACGTTTTTACAAAAAAAAAAAAACGAAGTCGGTTGTCTTTGGTTTTTTATTTACTTTCGTTTTTTAACACCGACTTTCGAAATTAAAGTTATTATTGAAGCTAACTCAAAAACCACCCAAGCAAAGTTAATAAAACTTATATGGGACCATTTAGGAAACCACCCTTTCAAACAAAAATGAATTTTCCAAATCGATCCAGCAGTCTTCAAGTAATCGGGAACATACCTACATAAAAAAAAAATATTCCGACGAACTGAGAACCTCCTCCTTTTTTAGAGTCGGTTAAAAAACGGCTATGTTCTCCTAACTAAAGGGATCATCATTCTCTTTGTCGAAGACTCTTCTTAGAAATGTTATGAACGATTTCTTAGTAGCCAATAGCCATCTAGTCAAATAACCTTTCAACGTTTTTAACCGAACGGGGTCATTCTAATTTTCCACAACAATGGTTTTAGGCACATGAAACGCGGGCGAGCTAAACAAATCGAAACATAACATAGGGTTTGATTAGGGAATTCGAATATTTTGGATGTAGTTATATGAAAATAGGAAGGCAATACACCCAACAATCGAAATTCTTAAGGCTTTTCCTCCATAAAATACGGTGAAACTAAGAAACTTTGTGTCCATCTTTTACGGTAACTGTAGCATATTTTTGATAGGAAAAAAAAACAGTAATCTACAATAGTACGAAGTGATTTTATTTGTTCTAAAATCTATTTTATTTTATTTTCAAGTTTTTGACCAACTTCAAAAAGGAGGTTTTTAACCGCCTTCAAAAAAAGGAGGTTTCTCAATTCGACCGTATATATATATATTTTTTTTTATGTGTGTTCGCAGATAACTTCGTCGTTTATGAACCGATTTTGATGATCCTTTTTTAGCTGTTCCCAAGGATGGTACCATGATAAGGAAACCAGGATCTGATGATGGCATCTTAGAGAAATCGAGGAAAACCTTCAAATTTTACAGGCACACCTATAGCGATATGGGTATTTTTTATAAGTAACTCGTGCATTTGCTCCCGGAAAGCACCATTTGATGAAGCGGAACTGATGAGGAAGACCACAGATGGCCATCGGAACTTCTCAATAATACATATTTCACGGGTTGCGATTTGATTATTGCTAAGCAGTTTATGCTCGTCACAATACATATGTGTGTGAAGAGGAGCTCATGATAACGTCACCAGCAGTTCCTGTTTTCCTGGTTCCTTACTGGGAGAACTCCTCAACAATTAACTTTTTTGTATCGAGAAAAGCAATATTTTGTAAAAGGTGATGAGCAGTTGACATTATGCTATTGTAACTTAGATAAATTACAGACTGACCCACTAAAAAGTGAAAAATAATAAACTTTTTTACAAAAAAAAAAAAAACAACTGACTTCCAAAAAAATACTACAAAGTGAAAAATAACTTTAATTTCGGAAGTCGGTGGCAAGAACTAAAATACAGATCCAAAGACACCGACTTCCGAAATTAAAGTTATTTTTCACTTTGTTGTTTTGTATTTTTTTGGAAGTCGGTTGTTTTTTTTTTTTTTGTAAAAAAGTTTTTTTTATCATATTACTCCTACAATTTTCATTAAAAATGTTCATAAATTTATAAAGTTCGCTACAAAATAATAAGGAATGATTTCATGTCATTACTCTTTAGTCCAAGCAATAGTTTTTTTGTAAATAGTTAATTGCTTCATATTTTGCAATAAATTACCAGCGTTGAGTCATCGCGCTTCTCTTTCTTTTCTATGCAGTCCAACAGTGACCGCGCTTTTTACGGAGGACAAGCCATAAAGAATATTATCTGTTAGTTTCGGTAAGATCGAATGTCAGGTCGTTTGACCTCAGGTGTCAGAATGTCAAGTTGTTTAAACTAAATTGTTTAATTTTTAGTTTACTAAACATTGCTTTTACGCATATATAAACAACATTACTAAATAGATCTGTTGACGAAGATGAAGTTAATTATAACTCCGTTACATAGTAAAAATGAGACCAAAAATCTTTAATCCGCGCATAATCCGCGATGCTATTTTGCAGAATTGAAATGTGAGAGAATGGAGGAATAATGAAGGAGGCCCACCTCGACCGGAAGCCATTCCTCCGTCGCACGTCGCTCCGGTGCGACGATATCCGGTGCAGCTCAATTTCCTGGACCGTGGAAATTCCACTGAGTTTTTATTTGCCCTCCTGATTCCTGCGTTCGTGCCGTTTTTATCCACAAATGTTATCGCTAGCTTTGTTTCGTTTATCCGTTGATATGATTTGGGATCTCATTTCTATATGTATAGGTAAGGTACTCACTGCTATGTTGCTGGCTGATGAGAAATACAAATGTTTTTGACATGCAATTACGACAATATTGAAAATTGACATCCTTTACCAATATTTATATTATTACTGTAGTTTAATATGCTTGCTACATATTAGTAATCTGTGCTTTATATAGTGTATTATCTATGGTATACAGTCTTACCCTTTTGTTAGCCAAGTTCATTATTAATAATAATTGAAAAAGATGCCGTTTGGACAAGAGTGCAGATCAAGGCTTCTTAAACAGGTGCCGCCTAAGCCAACAGTTCGGACCGGCCCCATAGCAAAAGAAGCAGTCATTCCCGGTCCAGCCTATTATGACACGCCACAGATATGCGGTAAGGCATTCGTATCTGTTTGAGTTTTGACAAGAAAGTTCTCGTTCTCGTTGATAAAAGGTATAAAAAGGCATGAGGAACAGGGTGTAAAGTTCACTCATCCTCCATAGAAAAGGGAGGATCCTCCGACCAGACGGGTGTTGTGTCTGGTGGGCAACTGCTCGACGGTTGATGTAGGGACGTTGTATGTATGCTAGTCGTACGGTAAACTCTAATTGCGCGATGCAGGATTGCGTAACGTCATGTGATTGGATGGTCGTATGTGGCGATGTAGATGCCGCCATAAGGTAATTAAGGAAAAAGGCAGCAGCGTCTTCCATCTCATCTAACACTCACAAGTAACTGTTATCAAAAAGTCGCCTACTGAGTGACGAGATAATATTTACCAACGTACGGCAACCGACGTATTTATTTATTTTAATGTTATCATTTTACCTATGAGGCCTAGTCACAACTACGGTGCATCTAACATGCAAAGATTTTTTTTTTTCTGGGGGAAACCTTCAAAAGGTGCCCGGGCTTTGGGTATAAGATATCTTATTCCCTAAGTCCGGGATAAGATAAGACCAGGGAGTGTGGGATTTTTACCCCACTAAAACTACCCCGGTGATCACTATCTGCACATGAAAGGGGACACTGTTACCTATCAAAAGACCGATCCGAAACCGCCTCTGTGCAACGAGCGTAGAATTGATTTTTTGTAAAACTCAAAGCCATAACGCCATCTCAGCCATCTTTCTTGCCTTTGTGATGTTGGAACCTTGGCTTGTAGTAATGGAAACAACTGTTTACAGTTAGGTGTCTTTTATTAGACTAAATACTTAATTACAATCAAGAATGAATATGAAGAAAAGTTGCTTACGTAGCTAAGTGCGCGCACACATAGATATCGTACTACATAATAATATACTCACACTTCACCTCCCGGGGGCGAAGAGAAAAAAAAAAAAATTACATTATTATTTTTATTTTTTTTTTTGTATTTTAAACTCAGTAAAACTATTATTTCGAATAAAAAATAACAAAATAAACATGAAAATGTTATACTAAAAATAAACAAAAATCAATCTATAATAATCTAACAAAGCTTTTATTCATAAAATGGTTTAGTCCTGTTTTTATGAATTATTTCTTCTTTATTTGAATTATTTTTTATCTTAACGTTACATCCTAAATCTTCTACAACTACATATGGTCCTTTATACAGAGGATCCAACTTACGTCCAGTTTCTATTTTAATTAATATTAAATCTCCTACCTTATAACTAACAGGATTCATCGAAATATCATACTTAGCTTTTCTCTTATGTTTTTTAGTTATTAAGTTATTTTTAGCTTCAGTTTGTGCCAACTGTAATCTATATTTTAATTGCAATGGATAACTGTCTACATTGTATAGTGGTTCTATGTGATCAGTCAAATTAGAAGGTATATTACATAGTTTACCAAATACTAATTCATGTGGCGTGTAATTTGTTTCCGAATGAATAGTATTATTAAAACTAAAACACCAAAAAGGTAACCATTGGCTCCAAGTTTCCGGATGATTGTCGCACTGAATTCTTAAAAATGAACCCAACACTTTGTGGGTGTTTTCTAAAGCTCCTATTGACTCATGGTGATAAGCCGTTGATGATAGTTTTATAATATTCAAAATCTTACATACCTGTTCCATTGTAGACGAAATAAACTCCGTTCCTCGATCAGTGGCTATTATCTTAGGAATACCAAATACTAGAATAAAATTACGCACGAATGCATCAGCAATGGACGTAGTTTCTTTATTTACAAGAGGAATTGCCTGTACGAATTTGGTCAATTCACATTGTATAGTTAAAATATAAGAATTATTATCTACTTATCTAGGGACTTATCTAGGGGTCCTACTACATCTAGATATACTTTTTCAAAGGCTGAAGATGCCGTACTGGTTATCTCCATTGGCTCTTTAGTGTAACGACTATGTTTCATTTTCTGACACTTCGTACATTTACGCACAAATTCTTGAACATCTTTTTCAATACTTGGCCAAAAATATCGTTTCTTAATAGTATTTATCATTCTGCGCATACCAGCATGTCCGCTAGATGGCAGTAAATGAAAATCGTTCATAATGAGAGTTTTCTCTTTATCGTCCGTTATTCTTTTAACACCTCGCAATATACATATGCGGGGTCCAGTCCAATCGTTTAGTGACTTTATTTCACTGCATATATGTTTAATAAATTCAACATTCTGTTCATCTTTTACTATGCAAACTTCTTCGACACCTATCTTTTTGCAAAATAAACTTAATTTCTGCACAAATTCGACTCGCGAGAAATGCGCCTTGAAATTAAGATTAATGTATAAATGTTTTACATCTGATCTAAAAGCGAAACACTCTGTTTCAGTAGTAATCTTATTTCTCATTCTAAATTTATCTAATGTTTTGCCATCCATAAACATCATTTCAATCGTGTCACGCGGTTTTCTTAATATATCTACGACTTTTGGTTGATCAGGCCAATCGTCTTTAGATTTATTAAGATCCGCATTCCCATTTAAAACTTTATTTTCATTCATCTCATCCATTCTTTTTTTCTGTGCTCTAGTCATCATATTTATAACTTGTTCATGCATATTCTTTAAATCATCCGATGTCATACTAACTCGTGATAAAGCATCTGCTACTGTGTTTTCTTTTCCCTTTACATATATAATTTTAAACTTATATTTTTCTAAAGCAAGTCTAAATTTAAGTAATCTATTAGAAGGATCTTTGATTCCAAATAGATACACTAAGGGTTTGTGGTCAGTCATTAATGTAAAATTTCGGCCGTAAACATAAGGCCTAAAGTACTTCACAGCCCAAACAATAGCCAAAAGTTCCTTTTGGATGGTCGGGTAATTCTTTTCTGCCTTATTTAATGGCCTACTTGCGTATGCTATGGGTCTCAAGTCTTTGTTGCATAGAACTGCACCAATAGCTATTCCTGATGCGTCTGTTTGTATTACGAATTCATTATCTTTAGAGAAATCAGGATATTGCAATATCGGGGGTGTCATTAACAACTTTTTTAAGATTTCAAACGCTTTTTGGCACTCCTCAGTCCATTGAAATGGTTCGTTTCTTCTGGTTAATTTATTTAATGGTATAGTAATATCAGCAAAAGATTTTATAAATTTACGATAATAATTACAGAATGCTACAAAACGCTTAACCTCGTTTGAATTTTTGGGAATTGGATAATTTTGGAGTGTTTTAGTTTTGTCTGGATCAGGAGAAACGCCTTTTTCCGAAACAACATGTCCTAAATACAAAAGTTCTTTTTTTAAGAATTCGCACTTTTGTGGATTTAATTTTAAATTTACTTTCCTGAGTCTTTCCATTACGCTTATTAAATTTTGGTTATGAGTAGTCAAATTGCGTCCAAATATTACTAGGTCATCTAAATACACAAAACATTTTTCAAATGCTAGGCCCGACATAGCAACTGACATCATACGACTGAATGAACTTGGACTAATTTTAAGCCCCATCGGTAAACGTTTCATCTGAGGGGCAATTCCCGTATTTTTATAACAACGTTCGCAATCTCATCTCAGTCTCAATCTGTCAAAATTGTATAGAGTTTGCCTACATTTTTGACATTTGAGTGTCGCTGGCTGACATTGCGACTTGAATTTGAACGTTTTTAATTACGAGAATTGGCCCTCTGATATTGTCCTGAACTAGTCGTAAATGCTGTGTACTCACGACTGTGAGGGTTCAAGGTCACTTGGTAATAACCTTGGTGGAGGTCAAGGTGACTGAAATAAATTGCGCCAGAAAGAGAGTCTAATATTTCATTGATATTAGGCAACGGAAATTTGTCATCAGCCACGATCTCATTTAGTTTCCTATAATCTACTACCAGCCTCCATTTCTTATTTTGACCCTCAACACTTTTTTTAGGTACTAACAGTATTGGGCTTGACCATTCACTGCTACATTCTTCTATGATATCATTTTCTTTCAAGGTTTTTTTTTGATTTTCAATTTCGGGCTTTAATGCTTGTGGTAAACGATATGGTTTAACATATACTGGGGAAACATTTGGTTTAAGAGTAATTGATTGTTTGTAAATATTTGTGGTTGTTAACATATCACCTTCTACGTGAAACACATCTGCATATTTCGCGCATATTGCTTCAATACTTTTTTGCTCGTCATCGTGTAAATGAGATAAATTTAATTCGTTCAGTAGTTTTTGAACTCTATTAACGTTTATGCCAGTTTTATTAAATGAACATATATGATAGTCATTTAAAGATTGTAACTCTGGTGTAAATAATGGTAACTCTACGTCTTTTTCAGTAACATTTAAGATCTTAATAGAAATCCTATTATTTTTTACTCTTGTAATTCCATTTGCTAAAAATATTTCTTTGCTCAGCTCTTTTCCACATACAACAATATCACCTTTTATGCATTTATCCACATAAATATGGTGTATCGATTCGGATCGAGCAGGAATAACTAAGAAGTTTTTATTTTTACTAACATTATTAATCAAATTTAATGAATAACTATAATTATCTTTATATAAAGTAACTAAATTTGTATGTAAATTAATATTAGGTCTTTACCTATGAAATTGCCGTTCTGCAGTACTGGCCATTTCAAATCAAAATAATTTTTGTTTGGCTAAGAATTCTAATTTCAAATTAATTTTATTTTAAAAACATGGATTTTTTTTTCCAAAAGTAGTCATTTGTTTATTGATTAGTGTTACATTTTCATCGCATTTCAATCTTTTTCGTCATCATGGATACGTTAAAAATTCGAGTAATTATGGAATATGAGTACCGTCGTGGCAGCAACGCGGCACAAGCGGCACGCAACATCAACGACGTTTACGGAGCTAACACTACAAACCAACGCACCACTTGTTATTGGTTTGCTCGCTTCCGTTCTGGAAATTTCGACCTGAAAAATGAACCTCGCGGTCGTCCGAAGACTTTGGTCGACAATGACGAATTAAAGGCGATTGTGGAAGCTGATGATACACAATCTACGGCTGAATTAGCAGCAGCTTTCGACGTTAGCGTCAAAACAATATTGGTCCATTTGCGTCAAATTGGCAAGGTAAAAAAGCTTGACAAATGGGTGCCCCACGAACTCAATGATCGCCAGCGCGAAGTACGCGTCGAGACGTGCCTTGCACTGCTCAACAGACACACAAACGAAGGAATTTTGAACCGCATTGTTACCTGCGATGAAAAATGGATTCTGTTTGATAACCGCAAGCGCTCAGCAAGTTGGTTGAATCCTGGTTCAGCACCTAAACAATGCCCTAAACGAAAACTTACCCCTAGAAAAGTTATGGTCACTGTTTGGTGGTCTTGCGCCGGTGTGATTCATCACAGCTTCTTACCAAACGGGGTGAGCATTACTTCAGATGTGTACTGTGAAGAATTGAACACAATGATGGAGAAGCTGGCACATCTCCAACCAGCATTGGTCAATCGCTCGTCTCCGCTGCTCCTGCACGACAACGCGTTACCTCATACTACACAGCAGACGGTCTCCAAGTTGCAAGAACTGGGGTTGGAAGCTCTCCGTCATCCGCCCTACTCACCAGACCTTGCGCCTACAGACTACTACTTTTTCCAGAATTTGGATAACTTCTTGGCGGGAAAAAAATTCAATACCCGAGAGGCAGTACAAAATGCCTTTGAAGAATTTGTTGCCTCCCGTCCAGCTGATTTCTTTAAGAAGGGCATCAATAAACTGCCACTGCGTTGGCAAAGATGCATTGATTGCATGGGTGATTACTTCGATTAATACAAATAAAAAATGCATGAAAAAAATTCGTTTAAATTTTTTCATACAAAACAGCAATTTCATAGGTAAAGACCTATTATTAGCTCCATATTTCCTTAGAAAATCTATACCTAAAATCCCATCAGCCGTTAGTGGTAACGATTCAAAAATTGCAAAGTTATGGTTAAAATGTATGTTGTGATCGGTTTTTAAAGTTAAATTAACCAATCCCCTAGATAGGGTCTGCCCTCCAATGCCATTTATTAATGTATTGTCTCTTTGCACTGGTGTGTTAAAGGGAATTGCTCCACGTTTTATAACAGATAATGAAGCGCCAGTATCAACAAGCCAGTAATATTTTATGTTGTTAATGTTTAATATCACGTATTTAGTGTCTCCATTACATGATAAGATGGTATTTTTAAGATCGAAAAAACTGAATCTGGCTATTATTTGATTGTTCACTACTTTGGGGCTCCTCTACATTGTGTTCTGCCGTATATAAGTTACGGTTTTGAGTGTTTAGTCTACCCCTGTTTTTCTGAATACTGTTAGACGGTCTGCAATTACTGTACTTTCCCCTGAAGTTTTTATTAAAATTATTTCCTCTATAGTTATTATAATTTCCGCGCCCTGTTCCACGCTGATACCAATTACCACTACTTTGTCCTTGCTGTCTACTAAAATAATTTGAGTTTTGACCATAATTGTGACTACCACCGCGACCACGACTGTCACTAAAGCGTCTATTGTTATAGAAAGTACGTCCTTGCTTTGATACATGCATGACATTACCTTGTTGCTGTGCGGCAGGCCTGTCCTCGTCTTTTGCAGCCTGTATTGCTTCCTTCAAGCTGTTGTAATTGCGCGACGCGATGATTGTGGATAGTCTTGAGCTGCGTAGTCCGTCTGAAAATGTTTTTATCGCAGATTTTTCATTTATGGGTTTAAGTACGGAATAAACACTGGAATCCCCGTCTGCTTGAGAAATCGTCATGTCAGTAAATAACTGCTCTATTTCCTTACCATATTCCTCAACAGACTTTTGACCTTGTCTTATAGTCTGCATCCGGGATTGAATAGCTGTGTATGACTTTTTTGTTGTTAAATTATTCCTCAAATCTTTAATTAGTTCAGAAACCGCCTCATATTTGCTAGAAATACGCAATTTTGCGTTTTCCGAAAGTCTACTTTTTAAAATGAAAATGATTAATAGAGAATTACCTTTATCGTCGAGCATGTTCGCGTACATTTCGATAGAGTCAATCATTCTCTTAGTGGTGCTTTCAGTGTCATCCATAACTAGAATTAAATTACATGCCACCTTTAAGTCGAATTCCATTTTGTTAGTTTCTATTGGCTTAGGAGAAATACATAAATTATTTATTTCGTCATGCAATTCCTGGCACTTTTCAAAAATATATTTTCCTAATTTAATTACTTCCGTATCGCTGCTTTTACATAAAACTAAAAATAATGTTTTACACTTTTCAAAAACATCATTAGCTTCTTTCAATTTTATTTCAATAGTCTGACCTTTATACCTACTTTGTCCTTTTTTTTACCAAATATTTTCGTATTTCATATAACAACTCTTGACATTCTTTTAAACTTTCTAACATAATGAATTTAATATTCTTAAAATATTGCTATAATTATTCAGAATTAGGTAAAACTTAACACTATTTCGTAACATACTGACAAAAGAATTCAACACGTTAGCACTATTCGCCGCGAAGTATCATGTTCGCTGAGTATCCGTGCGCCGTTTTATGAATTATAATTATTAGCATAATGAAATTTGATCACTGGCCTTACACTTTACACTCAATATTGTTGTCTGTAACCCAAATAATCCATTTGAATATATTCTAATTCTTCAAATAACACTCATAGTTCATCGGAAACATTTTTTTTGAGATTTTAAGAGTATGTAGGTATAGGTTTTAAACACTCACGGAAAGATTGTTTTGCTTACGCAGTAGTCTCCTCAACGCTGCGCCTGGCTCGTAGAGATGACCTGATGCGGGATATTGCTTGCATACCCATTTCTTCTTGAATTAGGCGTCGATGGCACGTCCTATATAACTTGCAACCAAAAAATAGTACTAGTACCAAAACCAGGGCCAGCAAAATATATGTTACCGTGCTTATACTTTGTATGTGGTTTCCGAAATCTTTTAACTGAGCCGAATTTTCGCCAGCAGCATTCTGGTTTAGAAACACGTCTTCTTTTTCCACTTTCGACTGGCACATCTTGAGAATGAATTTGCAACCAACTCAAAAATTGTACTTTTGTAACTAGCACCTAAAAACTTAAACGACAGAAAAAGTTCCTTGGCAGAGCCCTGGCAGGGTCGCCATGTGATGTTGGAACCTTGGCTTGTAGTAATGGAAACAACTGTTTACAGTTAGGTGTCTTTTATTAGACTAAATACTTAATTACAATCAAGAATGAATATGAAGAAAAGTTGCTTACGTAGCTAAGTGCGCGCACACATAGATATCGTACTACATAATAATATACTCACACTTCACCTTCGCAACCACACTAATATTATAAAGGCGAAAGTGTGTGAGTGTCTGAGTTTGTATGTTTGTTACTTGTTCACGCTCAAACGGCTGAACCGATTTGGATGAAATTTGGTATGTAAATAGCTTATAAGTACCCTGGATTAACACATAAGCTACTTTTTATCCCGGTCTACGCGGGTGAAACCGCGGGGTGCAGCTAGTAAATAATAAGCGTGATATTAATATCGTAACATCGTATAAAAGTTACCAACTAATTACAGTAAAGTTTATTAACGCTAACTTCACTCGATTCCAAGTTGTAATACCAGAAAGCTAAATCAGTTTGCTAACAAGAAATCTTATCAATTACAGTTGCTGTTTGGCTTTGATGTCAACTTTCTGAGACAGAATCTGTTGCTCAGCAATCATTACTAAGAATTATAATTATGCTCAAAACCTTTATCGATATTAATGCTTTCTGTCGAATCATTTGCAATATTTTTTGGATGTCATAAACGATTTGTTGCGCCTTTACAATTACTTTTCAGTCAATACAAAGATTGTTTTATTTGTCTCTTAATTTTCTAGCTGAATTTTAGTCTAACCTTGACGGTCTGACAGTTGTATTCTAACTGGTGCTGAGAATATAGGTGTATCCTCCCTTACGTTCCATGCTTCCCTGGTCTTTTTAGGGTTCCATACCTCAAAACGAAAATACGGACCCTTATAGGATCACTACATTATCCGTCTGTCTGTCTGTCTGTCAGTCTATGAAGACCCTTTTTCTCAGGAACGCGTCCAGGTATCAAGTTCAAAACCCAAGATTCTAAGTCAAAGTATTAAAAAATGCGATCATTTATGCGACATATTTTGGTACTCGCAATATATCGCTTATAGCCATCGACATTCGTGAGGAAAGTTTTGAGTATGAATGTCGATGGCTATAAGAGTAGGGGAAGACCAAAGAAACGATGGATGGATTGTGTGAAAGATGACATGGCTAGAAAGGGGGTGACTACCGAGATGGCGAATAATAGAGAAGTATGGAAAAAAAGGACATGTTGCGCCGACCCCAAATACATTGGGATAAGGGCAGGAGAATGATGATTTTGGTACTCGCAAGTATATCAAGAGTACTTCCCATTGACCTAGAATAATGAAATTCGGTAAGAAGCAAGGTCTCGCACACAATTATAGGAAAAAGTCAGAAAATTGTTAATTTGTAATTTTTATCGCATATTTTTTTTTTTTTGTGATTACAATGTTATGTTTGTTTTTGGGATATTTTTTTTCAACTACGGAACCCTTCATTGTGCGTGTTCCGACACGCACTTGACCGGTTTTTTATTACAGTGTGCTCTAGGTATTCTAATTTGAAAGCCGCAGAGACCCTAAAAACAATAACAATAATTAGAGTTTTCAAGGATTCAATAATAAAGGGTAACAGTCTTTTCGGAGCTCTTACATACACACATCAAAAGTGTCTAGGGATCAACATATATTTTTGCAATAACTTTTCTCCTGATTGATATTAATTAAAATTTTCTTTAAGGATTCATCAAATAAAGTGTTTTCGTTTGTCACAGTAACGATAAACCAAGTCACCTTTGCATTAATAAAGAAATTTGCCATTTTCCTAATAAAGGGATTTTTGACATTTGAACCACTAACATTAAAGTTCGAAAAAAAGACTGAAATAACAGTTTTCTTTAAAATTTTATTGGGTAACTTAAACAATTAATAATCCGTGTTTCTACCGCGAACACTAACAACACAAGAACATCGGTTTGGCATACTCAAAATGAGTTCATCCAAATCACGCTGTGGAATGGCCGCCCATGTTCGTTGCAACAACAAAAAAAGGTCTTCTTGCGACTGGATACCCTCCATATTCGGCAGAGCTCTTCTCTGTAGCATATCCCATGCATGCTCAATCGGGTTCAAGTCTGGCGACTGAGCAGGCCAGGGCAGGACATTGATGTTAGCTGCGGCGAGAGTCTGTCTTACAACTCTTGTGGTGTGCGGTCGTGCATTATCATGCATTAACTGAAATAAGGGACCGATTTGCACTTGTAGAGGAACGATGACGTCTGATACAATCGTCTCAGCATAAATTTGAGCGTTGAGGTTGCCTCTGATCCAAATCAACTCAGTTCTTCCGCCGATCCAAATACCCGCCCATACCATGATGGTTCCACCACTATAAGGATGGACTTCCTGGCAGGATTTTAATCGCTGTTGGCGTCCAGGGGTTCTCCAGTGTCGTATACGTCTTGTATCCGGTCTCATACCAAAACGAGACTCATCAGAAAAGCACACGAAACGCCATTGTTCTTCTGCCCAATTTCTGTGTTCAAGAGCCCATTGATATCGAATCCTACGATTGTGCATTGCTATAGGTGGTACCCGTAGCGGTCTTCGGGAATGAAGGTTCACTTCATGCAAGCGATTTCTGACTGTTTGGTCGCTAATTAAGTTCCCTGAAGAGTGATGAAGCCTCACGGCTAACATCATGGCGGTTATAGTTGGAGCTCTTCGAGTTAAGATTTGAATGTATCGGTCTTGTCTCCGTGTGGTGCAGCGATACCGTCCTCCATGGCGCTCAGCCACGGTACCAGTGCTTCGGTAACGTGTCCAAAGTCGACTGATAACACTCTGACTTGTATTCAGAGCTAAAGCCACAGTACGTTGCCGGGAACCAGCTTCTATCATTCCCACGGCTCTGAGCATTTCTTCCCTGCTTAAATGACGTCGCCGCTCCATAATAACGTTGGTTTTAATCAGTAGTAGGGAAACAGTAGCACTAATAATGTCTTCAATGCGTTGTATGTTTTTATAGGGAAAATATTGACAGCTGATTTTCATCTTTTACTCGAATTTGATTCACAGTTCCTGATTCAAATTATGAAATGCACCAAAAAGGATCCATATAAATTTATAAAATCATAAATTTATTACAAAGCCACATCTCAATCTCAAGAAATCCGCATAAAAATGCTTGATCCCTAGACACTTTTGATGTGTGTAATTGTTTATTGTAGTTTTAATAATTTAAGTCTTCACCAACGTTCGCGTTGGTTGCTGACACATTGCATCTGTACCTAAACGACATAAGCTTGTAAGTTCGTGTAATATATAGGTACGGGCTGGTTCCCGCGTATTTTGCGTACAACGAGTAACATATATTTCTCGTATCATTATTTAATTCTTTTATTTTCAGGTGGAAATGGGTTTTCAAAAATAAAGCGTGCCCCAGCCTACACCTTTGGTCGAGTATTAAAGCCCTATTTTCCCCCGTCTGTCAGACCTAATGCACCATTGGTCAATGTTAGTGGGGTTAATGCAAAATTAGGTACTAATTACATTATTTTATTTCTAATATTTAAGTAATCTATTTATTATGTAGTGTGTAATTTTAATTCAAATTGGTATTGCCTTGATTTTAATGTTATTTTCGTTCATAGAATTCTGTTATTGTCTATAATTTTATTGTATGTTAACTAACTAAATATTTGCATGCCATCACTGCATGGCGGAATGTGTCTTTGCACTAAATTTTATATGTAACACCTTTTGTACCTAACAAATTGTATGCAAATAAACGATTTTGATTTGATTTGATTAAAAAACTCAGTAGTTACCTAGTCCTGTAAAATTTTATACGATGTCTTATGGTATATGAATATTCTACAGGCTGGTACAAAATTCCGGGAGGGGTGATGACCCCAAAAAATTGGCCCGCAGACGGTAAGCTCAAAGTGCCCGGGCCTGGTACTCACGAGCCGTTGTTGAGGATAGGCGTCAAGCGTGCGCCAGCATACAGCTTGCGACTTGCTGCCAAGCCTCCGTATCAGCCATATGACATGTGGACCCCGCCACCTAATATGTATTGCCCGCCGATACCGCAAAAGTAAGTGAAAATAATCATAACTATATTAACGTATGTAAAAATGTAATGTAAATGTAAATTGGAAAATAAATTTAAAAACCGACCAAGTACGTGCGTAGTGTGTGTGCGTGCGTGCGTACGTAGTGCGTGGTTCCGTATTTCAAATGAATTCATCCCAAAAACAAACTTAACATTGTAAAGCCAAAAAAAAAATGTATATGATAAAAATACAAATTAACAATTTTCAGACGTTTTCCTTTACTTGTGCAGTGAGACCACACTTTTTGGCAAATTTCATGATTCTAGGTTAACGGGAAGTACCCTGTAGGTTTTGATTTACTTGCGAGAATCAAAATATGTCGCATAAGTGGCCATTTTTTTTTTTTATTGCGTTGACTTAGAAGCTTGATTTTTTTACGACTCCAAGGGACTATACCTACGTATTTGATAATAATTTCAACTTGATACCTCCACTCGTTTTTGAGAAAAAGGCCCTTGACAGATAGACAGACAGACGGACAACGAAGTGATCATATATGGGTTCCGTTTTTTCCTTTTGAGGTACGAAACCCTAAAAAAGGCCCTTAATGAAGCTTTGAGTCACTTGTACTCCTCGTCATTGTGATCATTTTATGTAATGGACCATGCCTTTTTTTTTTGTGGTTGGGAAATCATCAAATGACTTCTCCCGCTCTGGGCGGAGCGGGAGGGCGTGTCAGACTTTTATTGACTGAAACCCACCCGTGTTGCTCAGTTGCCTGTGCCAGGGCCACGGTATCTCTTTCGAACAACCCGTGACCCCGACGGCATCGGCCCTATCAGACCCCATCACTGTTGACAACTCTTTGGGGCGCGCTTGGAACACAACGCGCCGTCGACCCGGGCCTAGTCCTTACCGGACGGCGAGCTACTCATTGCTCGCCGTCCGTAAGCCCGCGCCTACGGTGGCCGGGAATCGGGGTACGGGTGGCTGGACCATACCTGAGCCCCAATTCTGTATGATTCCCCGCTTTATCTTACCACGTGCAAACCACGTCAATATCGTGTATTGTAGAAACTCATCACACAGTACTTTTTTACAAAGGCGGTTTCGTTCATTGTGTCACAGAGAATACGTTAGTAGCAGATGTTGTGATTAGCTCAAGCAATTGACGTGATTTCGAAGTAAGGAATTGTTAAATGATCATAGTGACGTAGGGGGCCCTGGGAAACTTCTGTTTACGGAGATATTGAAGGTTTCAACGTTTTATTACTTTTTTCCACGAAAACTAGTTTTAAATGTTATAACTTATCTTTACTATCTTACCTTTAATTACGGGTAGATTACGCTTTTTAAAGCTTATTGTCAGAGTTTTTACACCGGTAATCTTTGCGTCAACTATTCGAAAAGATCGCTGGATGTCCTACGTGTCCAATACAATAATGTTTATAGGATGCTGTTGCGACTGCCTCGTTATTGCAGTGCCTCGGAAATGTTCGCGGTAACCCATACCGATGGATTTCATGCGATTATCCGCAAAAAAACGACCTCACTCCAGCAGGCTTAGCCATGTTGACAATCTACAATCGATAACGCTAATAGAAAACTAATCAAATGTATAGGAATGACATCATCTCAACGTTATGTCACGTGGTCAGAACAAACGAATAGAAAATTTGTAGCCAAGTTTACAACTTAACCGATCGTTCAAAATGATAGAATGAAATGTAATCGTTTCTACAACGTTGATCGCTACATCCCATAGAAATGGTAGCCAAGTTACAGTTTTGACAAGCGCTAACGAAACGATGTCGAAGTTTTTGAACGATAGCTAAGCGATCACCGAGACCCAAGAGTAAACATTAAAAAAATGGCGTCTATTATGATACAGCTGTGAAGAGTTTTGTTTATTTACCATAATTTTGGACTGTTAGTTACCTTTTAACATTTAAAATGCATACTTTAAATATGTTGTGGTGCGCTCATAATGAAGAAGTGTGGCTTAGGCGCCAAAAAAGAGACTTAGATCGTCAGTGCATGGAGACAATACGCGAAATACCGGAAACGTTATTTGTGCAGCAATTTTGTTGTAAATAAATAAATATAAATAAATAAATAAAAATAAATAAATAAATAAATATTATTATATTATATAATAAATAAATCAATTCCAATAATGCTGCGAACTGTTCTGGGCTTGCTCGAGATCTAGATTCCATCCTATAAAAGTTATCACTTCATTTATGGTACCTTTCATTAATATACAGAATCACATCACATTTCTAGTCACAGAAATGTTTAAAATTACATTCCACACTGTGATAAACCAATTATAAGAACAGCTTTACCTTATTTCGCTTTCTTTGAAAACACTTAAAAAACAATTATTCGCCCGCGCCTTTACAACTTTGACGTTAGTTTGACGTTTATATGAACGCTCACCATAGACTAAAGTATAGGTTTTTTCTAAAGACGTTGAAGAATGAGCGATCGACTCAGTCGTGTCAACTTGGCTACCAACTTATCGTTTTCTAAAATCGCTTACGCTGAGGCGTTAACGTTTGTAGAAAGAGATTAGATATGAAACGTTAGTAACTTGGCTAGGCCTGCTGAGCAGAATAAGGGGTAGTCGCAGTAGTATCCTGAAGGCTGTGGCGGCAGACACTTCCTCTGCTATAATAAGACAGTTTGTGAGAAGGCTGATACCATAGTGACTATTTCTTGTTGTGTCCAGTCTTGTCATTAACTGTCTCTTGTCTTTAGCTTAAGTTACTAACAATAGTGTTGTAAGTTCTAATCCTGTTACTAACAATTTATGGATCTTTAGTTGTCCGAAATAAAATGATTTTATATTTATTTATTTAATACCCCCACAAACAACCCCTGTACCATTGCATGCACCCACACCTAAGCTTATTGTTTTGCTCTATGTTACTTAGTTTGATGTACAGAATGCATAGATAAAGGCTATGGATACTTGGACTTTTAAACGTATTCAGTAACTTGACAGTTGAAAGGAGTTCCTGACAATAAAAAGGAAATGAGGTGAAAAAAGAATCAGCGAAACTACCTCGATGTGCTTATAGTTTTAATTGAAACACCTTACATTCGTTTATACCAAAATATAAACGATAAGAGGAGCTCGTGGCTGAGTAATAACGCCGCACAAGTCGATCGACTAGGTTAAGCTACGCTTGCCGGGGTTGATCCGTGGATGGGTGACCATCTTTACATATCGAGACTCCGTGCCCCGGAAAGCACGTTAAGCCGTTGGTCCCGGCTGTCATTTGTGGATCTTTGACAGTCGTTACGGGTCGTCAGAAGCCCGAAAGTCTGACAACCAGTGTTATCAATGGGTATCGTATTACCCAGTTACTAGGTTGTGAAGGTCAGATAGACAGTCGCTCGATGTAAAATATTGGTATTCAGCTGCGTCCGGTTAGACCACAAGTCGACCCCAACATAGTTGGGAAAAGGCTAGGCAGATGATGATGAAACGATAAGTAATTTAAAAGCGAAAAATATTTTGCTTCCAACTATCAAGTTACTGAATACGATTAAAATCCAAGTATAGTGGGTATTATACACCATGTATACTATTGTAATTTTCAGATATTTTAAATATGAGGCTTAAAGCATACCCAACACATTATACATACAGCTCTAATTAGGAGAATTTACACATTAGTAATACCAGTTTTACCTTCTAATGAATTTGTTAGAAAATTGAGCTCCATTTTCGGGTTAATCTGAGGATTATAACCTTGCACTGGACATGCTTATATTATGCTCTTAGTGCTCTCATTGTGGCTATTGCAACTTAATTATGGATCTGTTGGTGTTACTAAACAACTTAGCACACGAAGCTAGCAACCGTGATCAAATCGGCTTGATACTCCATGTTTCAAACTGGCTTAGAATTTAGTTCACAGACGCTAGTAAGTATACCATTTCTAGAAATGTAAACAATAAGAAATTCAAACGAAACACACACCATAATAGAGGTCTAGACAAAAGCTTTCCAAGAAATGAACAGGAGCTACAGAATTTCTAGAAACTGTGCCGCTATCGCAGTTTGTAAACAAACGCGCGCAGCGGGCCGAATGACGTCAGCGGGTGGTACAATCGACTAGTTTTTTTAAGCGGGCGCTCCTGCTCGGGTGAGCGGCTATGGATGACTTCGCATCTAGCATTGGTACATCATGGGCGTTCGTCGAACGTATACGCACTATACGCAGCGAAAGCGCTGCGCAACCGCGATGCTAACGCTGAGGCGACGCGAGATTCTTCTCATTTAAATAAAAATCAAATAAAACTGCTAATCCCCTTTGAAGTTGGCTTTCGCGAGAATATCATAAGACTTGGAGTCGCGTTGCTATGTTACATGGGCCTAACCCGAAGTATAATGCTTTTAGTCACGGAATTGTATAAAAACTTTTTTACAAAAAAATACAACCGACTTCCAAAAAAAACACTACAAAGTGAAAAATAACTTTAATTTCGGAAGTCGGTGTCTGATTAAATGTATTTTCGTTTTTGCCACCGACTTCCGAAATTAAAGTTATTTTTCACTTTGTAGTGTTTTTTTTGGAAGTCGGTTGTATTTTTTTGTAAAAAAGTTTTTATTTTTCACTTTTTAGTTGTGGAACCTACCCCACACAAATTCTAATACCACTACCTGCAAAACAAAGTACTCGTAGAACATCATCCATATAAAAGTGGGGAAAAAATACGTATTATTGAAGCTAACTCAAAAACTACCAAAGCAAAGTTAATAAATTTTATATGGGACCAACTGTGATGTATACCCTCTCGAATAAAACAAAACAATCCAAATCGGTCCAGCCATCTTCGAGTAATCGGGGAACATACATAAAAAAAAAAAATAAAAAAAAAAAAAAAAAAAAAAAAAAAAAAAGGTTCCGACGAATTGATAACCTCCTCCTTTTTGAAGTCGGTTAAAAATCAACGGAAATTAAGAGAAATTCAAATTCATTTATTTCTTGAACACAGGGTACATACAGAAGGTGTTATAATAAAGAAGATCCGAGCTGTGTCCCGCCAAAAGGCATACAAAATATAAAAGGCATTATAAAAAATCAAAAGTCGGTTAATCACTAAAAATGTGAAATTAAATAAAGTAAAAAGAACCAAAAAATACAAAATAAAAATAAAAAAATTCTGTCAACTAATTCATTAATACAACAATAATCAAAATTAACAAAATTATTTAGCATGTCACATAATATCATGAAAACAGTCATCATTATAATTAAAATTTGTCATTTAAATATTCGTCAACAGAATAATACACCTTGTTATTTAACAACTCGAACAGATTTCTTAAAGACATATAATCTTTCTCACGTTTTTATTCTCATGTCTTAAGAGGTTTTTTTGTTTGTACAGAAATTCACCAGCATACACGTTCAGAAACGCGTATTTGATCCTCACCCCTTTCAACACCCCTGGTCCAGGGACACACGACCCAAAACCTAAGTACGTCCAGAAGACGAATCCAGCGTGCTCTTTCGGGCCTCCATTTAGGCCGCAACGAATTACTGAAAACACTCCTGCGCCCAACGTCTACTGCGAAAAGAAGGTACAGAATCATCAGTCCATACTAATATTGTAAATGCGAAAGTTGTCTGTCTATCGTCTGGCTGTCAGTCTGTGTGTCGGTCTGTCTGTCGGCCTGTCTGTCTATTGGTCTGTCTGTCAGTCTGTCTGTCGGTCTGTCTGTCGGTCTGTCTGTCTGTCGGTCTGTCTGTCGGTATGTCTGTCGGTCAGTCTGTTGGTCTGTCAGTCTGTGTCGGTCTGTCTGTCGGTCTATCTATCAGTCTGTCGGTCAGTCTGTTTGTCGGTCTGTCTGTCTGTCGGTCTGTCTGTCGGCCTGCCTGTCTGTCTATTGGTCTGTTTGTCAGTCTGTGTTTCGGTCTGTCTGTCGGCCTGTCTGTCGGTCTGACATGCTAACTTTTGACTCTCCACTACCATGGAGCAGCTGAGCTGACGCTCAAATCTATTATGCACTAAGGAAAAACTATTTTTGGTATGATTTTCAGCTGGTATAACATTACTATTTCAAACTACTCGTAATTCAAGCCCGTAATAAAATGCTGACTCACTCACTGACTGACTCATCAACGCCCAGCCCAAAACATGAGAATAAAAGAATAAATTATGATTTTTTTTGGGACATCAGTATAAATTTTTTTTTTTTTTTGTAAACTTCACAGACGTGATGGATAAGTACCAATATCGTAACACGATAAAACAGATTTTATCAACTCACATTCAAGTAACAATGATTTTTATTTTTATTTTGCTGTGTGATATCGATACCCTTCACGCCTGCGGAGTTTCCCTAGCTAATTTAATTTAACCCTGTGTATAGAGGACACATGACAGCCCTTGATATTGAAGGGACACATTTTTAGACCCGCAACAACTGTAATTATAATTGACGAAATAAATAAAACGTTATTGTTATACTCGTAGTCTTTTTTTTTTAGCAATTGAGTATAATTTGATTGAATCAAATCGTTTTTAAGTACATATTTACTATTTATTTTAACATCAACGGTTGGCTGATTGAAAACAAATTGGACCCGATTCTGAGAGCCTTGTTTAGCTAGACTATATAATATGTACCATAATCGTTTTGGCAATTGTTCACAGTTTATGGTGGGCAAGCCATCGATTCCAGCGCCTACTTTCGGCATCCGGCACTCTCCCTACTTGGGAAACCCAGGAATACACACGAAACCTCCCGATCTTGAGCAACGGATGAGTCGTGTCTGAAAAGGTACCTACAATGATATACATTCGTTTGAATACGGTTATTAATTCAAGTGAGACATTTGACGGATTTTATGTTGAGTATTTTTTATAGTTACTTTAAAGGAATAAATAAATTGATGATTAGACACAATTGTTGATTCTCCTTGAAAAATATTCTGTAAGAGCAACCGTTACTTAATGGGTTAACTTTAAAACGAATTCATAAACTAGTTGGATAAAGACGGCTTGGATATAAATTGAGATTTAATACTTTACCACGCAAGCGCGGGTATTAAAACGCGATCAAAGTTAATTTTGCAAAGTTTCGCTGAAAGTCGGCCACTGCGCTGATTTGTATGCAATGTTTAGCGGACCCGTGACGTCACTATGTTCCCCGCTTTTGTGGAGCCACTTGAAACTTCACCACTTTTGACCGTGCATTTTAGTTATTGTTGTGGCCTTGTAGGCCCGCGATCTATGCAGCGTCAGTCAAGCTGTTTGATATGCCATCAAAACAAATAGCTATGATGAATGTTTAGAAGGAATATTGAACTTTATGCATACTTATATACTTTTAAACATACATAAACTCAGGCCTTTTTCCCATGGGGTAGGCAGAAACTATAGAACGCCACCTGTTACGACTCTTACATCCTCCTTTTGCTTCGTTTACATTCATACATCTGGTAAAAGTCACTTTTTTAGCAGTCAATAAATACGTAGGTAGTATATCTATGTCGCAGATGGATTCTCAAATCCGATATTTTACATAACCGCTAGCTGTTTTACAGAACAGCTCGGTTATGTAAAACTGCTGAACGACGTTTAGCGATTTTCCATAATTACTGAACTTTAACACGCACAATTGCATAAACGTTTTGCATTTATCAATGTAGCGTGTCAACGATTAGAGGTTATGTATAACAGTGTAAAATGAAACGTCAGATTGTAGATTTAAATTTGTTCTAAATGTTTACAAATGGCGTCCAAAACGTAAATAAATAATTTGAGAGAAAATTACTAAAACTCTAAGTCAAGTGAAAACAGTGATTTTAAGGACAATTTTAACAAAGTTTACAGAGTTTTATGAAAGTCAGTCGTAAAAATACTGAATAGCCAAGTAACTGCGACCAACTTGGAAGTAGCGGTCGCCGGGCGCTGCCACGCAACCGTTCGCTTCGCTCGCTTGAATCGCGCGCGATTTGTCACAGTCTAACCTAATCTAAACCTAGATTTAGGGTGCCCTAGCTTAGTTACTATCACTGATTCGGCATTAGAAGCCACCCAAACGCTTATTGTGACTGCAAATAAGCAATTCTGCAATACGTCTAAACGTGGGTAGCAGTATCGTTACACGTAACGAAATAACAATCCAGCTGAACATTGTTCAGCTATTTTATAATAGGTTGGGAAAAAGTTTCTTCGCATTTTTAAGAAGATTCAAAACATTTTTTAATATACATTATTTACATTTATCTAAAGTATGTAGGTACCATTTTGTTCGATAACTTTTTGCCATCTTGTAGGTAGGGACATGATCCCAATGCTATAGAAATTTTGGGACTTCTGATCAAAATACCGCGACCAGTGATTTTGGCAGTCTTGATGTTAACCTGACGCTGCCTAAAGAATTCTGAAGAGACCGAAACAGGTGGAATTCTGAAGGTGCAGGATCAGGACTATACGGCGGATACATTAACACCTCACAGCCAAACTCTCTTAATTTTTGCTGAGTGGCTAAAGATGTGTGAGGTCTAGCGTTATCATGATGAAATACGACACCCCTTCTGTTGATTAATTCCGGCCGCTTTCTCTCAACTTCTTGCTTTAATCTCATCAGTTGTTCGCAATAGAGTTCAGAATTGATGGTCCTGCCTGGTGGTAACAGCTCATAATGAATAATGCCCTTCCAATCCCACCACACACACAGCATCACCTTGTTGCGAGTTAACCCGGGTTTCGCCACAGTCTGTGAAGCCTGACCGGCCTTTGATCACGACATTTTTCGCACGTTCTTGTCGTACGTGATCCATTTTTCATCACCAGTTATCAGCTTCTTCAAAAATGGTTCGATTTCATTACGTCGTAATAAAGAATCACAAATGAGTACATGGTTCATTAGATTTCTTTCAGTGAGCTCGTGAGGTACCCAAATATCGAGTTTTATGAGTACCCAGTTTTTTTCAAATGCGCCAAAACTGTTTTGTGGTCAATTCCCAGTTCTTCAGCTACGTCGTAACTACTGATATGCCGATCTTGCTCCACTTTTTCAATAATGGCATCCATTTTATCCGTAATAGGGCGACCAGAGCGACGTGCATCTTTGACATCAAAATTTCCGGATTGAAAACGCTTAAACCAAATTTGTGCTACTCTCACAGACACTGCACTGGGTCCATAAACATCGCAATTTTTTTTCGCGGCTTTCGTTGCATTTTTACCTTTTTTGTAGTAAAATTTTAAAATGTATCGCATTTCTTCATTAGATTCACTCATCGTGACAGTACGAAAAATAAATGAAAATCACACATTTTCCTAATTTGAATTTGGAATTATGTTCTTTAAAATTTAAACTTTCAATGACACCAAAACCAGCTAGATACAAATAGTATAGCCAAAGAGATTTTATTTTAAGTTCATACATACTATAATGCGAAAAGACTTTTTCCCCAACCTAATATAACGGAGCTGTTTTTTAAAACAGCTAGCGGTTATGTAAAACAGCGGATTCGCCAATCCATCTGCGACGTTTACATCAAATTATAAAACCAATAATAAACTTACAGTATTGTCAAGAGAAATGCAATATTCTACCAAACTCTCATGAACTCAAACAAAACAGGATACATAAGAGAATTGACGAGAATCGACGACGGCAAACTATTGAAAAGCTCAATATTAAATTTTCGGACAAAGAAAATACACTTCTGGACACATCTATTGGCCCACCTTAGAGTTTAGGTTTCGATGGCCCCTACCGAAATATGATTGCTAGATTGAACAAAAACTGTTGATGCAGTTTTAAACCTGATACATTTTACCATCTTTTTCGATCGTATTTTTTTAAATTTGAATTCAGAATACCATACGACATGGAGCTACGCCTAACAAGTCGGATATGCGCCTTGTTAAAGGCAATTGATTTTTGAATAAAAAACATGTTTTATCAAATAAAGGTTTAATTTAATAACGCGTGTTGCCTCCATGGGCATCTACCACAGCTCTCATACGATTAGGCATAGAGTTTATCAACCGCTCTATGAAATTTTGAGGGATTATCTCCCATTCCTCTTCTATGGCAGTTTTCAACTCCTGCATCGTCTGGGCAACTGGCTGACGAGCCCTAACACGTCTTTTTAGCTCGTCCCACATGTGCTCAATGGGGTTCATGTCTGGGCTTCTGGCTGGCCAGTCCATAACTGTGATGTTCACATCCCGAAGATATTCCCTGACGATGCCGGCCGCATAGGCTCTTGCATTATCATGCATAAAAAGGAAATTTGGGCCCACATAGTCCGCGTATGGTATCACGTGAGGTTCTAAGCACTCACGAATGTACCTTTCAGCATTTAATGTTGGCAGCCGTGGTCCTGTAACAACCTCAAGTTGAGTTTTGCCGCTCGCGGATATACCGCCCCAGACAGTCCATGAGCCACCGCCATAAGCAACCCTCTCTTCAAAGCAGCATTGTGCGAAACGCTCTCCCTTACGTCGGTAGACCTTCTTCCTTCCATCATTGCCATGTAACACAATTTTAGACTCATCAGAAAAGAGTACACGGCTCCAATCTTGCTGTGTCCAATTTAAATGACTGCGTGCGAAATGAAGGCGCGCTGTTCGGTGGGCTCGCGTTAGTTTGGGGCCATTAGCTGGCTTGTGTGGTACCATATCGCGTTCTTTTAACCTTCTCCGAACAGTCCGAGCGCTCACAGATACTCCGTGGAAGTCGCGAAGTTGGTTTTGTATCTCAATGGAGGTAAGGTGACGATTTCTCAAGCTGGTCGTCACGATGAATCGATCCTGCCTTTCAGTTGTGACCCGAGATCGTGGCCTTCCTTGGCGACGAACAAAGCCGCTTAGTCTCTAGGTACCTCCGATAAACATTTCGGACCGCAGATCGACTTAAATTAAGTTGAGCACTCACGTTTCTTTGGCTGTGTCCGGCCTGAATAAGTGCCACAGCTTGGGCGGCGACTTCAGGTGAAGTATCCATAGATTATTGATAGAACCTCACCTTAATGTTAAGAATAAGTAATGTTTGTTGCAAAACCAAAGATATCAATCACTTTTTCAAGAATTAAATCCAAGTAAACCAATAAAACCAAGTTTTCTTAGTATTCGATTGTTTGATATCAACAAACAGGCTCCAAATTGTCTTTTGTTTCTTTAAATTCTGTGTTCGAAATTCAAAAAAAGACTATTGAATGAAATTGTGAATGTGCCAGGTTCAAAACTGCATAAAAACTTTTTGCTCGACCTAATATAAAATTTTAGCTAGGACCAAACGAAACTGAAAATACAAGGTGGGCCAAAAGATGTGTCCAGAAGTGTATATTCCGAGAAGATGGAGCATACGAAAGCCAGCATACATATCATAAATTCCTTTAAAACCAAGACAGATTATTTGCCGTAGAGGGTCTCAATCACAAATAGTAGAAACTAGCTAGGTTTGTATTCCACAAACGTAGCAACTCAAACATATCTCAGCTGGGAATGGCCGATGCTCCTTCGCATAGTACCTGCTGCTAGTTTTCAATGATTAGGTTTACGTTGGCCAAGTGATGCCTTCCATCTATTCCGTATTTGACTACCGAAGTCAAATATCACTTAACAATCGAACTATTGGTAACCGAAGACTTTGCTATTAATGCCTTTTAGTGCATGTTTGTGGTACTGCGAAAATGGGATGAGCGTAGCATATCATACCCGCATGTAAGTGTTGGTTTTCACCTGTTCCATTAGAGCAACCAGTCTACTTAAAACAAAAACCACTACTTATTTAAAAATTATTTTATTTTATTTACTTAAAGATATACTATTACATTAATCAATTAAAAGATCAAAGCTTCCCATACATTTTTTTATTCCACAAGCTTTACAAAATTTAAAAAGCAATGAAAAAAAACAGGAAACCGGTCAAGAGCGAGTCGGACTCGCGCATCGAGGGTTCCGTACCATCATATAATATGTAATTATGTTGATGATTTCTGAAAAATCGTTTTATTTTTCCTGTAATCTCTACATAAACTTCTATCACATCATAGATATATGAAAGTATATTTCTATGTATCACATAGAATAATTTCAGATTTTTTTCTATGCAAACTTCGGAGACAAGGGGGGAACGGTATTTTATTTTTTAATTTTTCATCAAAAGTCGAAAACAATGGGGCCTAAAAAAATCGAATTTTTCAGCCCCAGTTGCAAAAAAAAATATATTTTTATTTCTTTCATATTTGTAAAACAGTTGGGCAAACGTCATCTAAAACTGTTCCAAATTTCAAGTTGATAGCATTAGTAGTTCTTGAGATATACAGCCATGACAGATGGACAGATAAACAGATTGCTTTTAAGCATGCCTGATCAACTATTAATCCACGATATTTTAATTTGTGGTCGAATTCACGATAACTCCATTCCATTTTTATAACATCATTACTGGCAGCTAAATACATAGGTGCTATTAATTGGCAGTTAAGTTCAGCGCGTCGCGGGTAGCCCTGCAAATGGCGTTAAATTGAGCCGGGGCGGCGCCGGCGCCTGAGTGCATAATCACTTCCACCGCGATCGCGATAGTGATGCGAATCTACTCATGTTTGATGTCGACTGCAGGCCGCCAACCGTGCTAATTATTGATAGGATTGCGGGAACATCTGGCTGATGTATTTACTTCACGAATCATGTTGGTGTATTGACTAATGTTAAACTAAAACCTAGCCAGAAATAAATAAATCTGAACTCAATCAAATAAATAATATTTTTTCCAACTATGCTGGAGTCAGCTTCCAGTCTAACCGGATGCAGCTGAATACCAGTATTTTACATAGAGCGACTGCCTATCTGACCTCCACAACCCAGTAACTGGGTAATAAGATATTTTTTTTTTATATAAGACTGGTTGTCGACTTTCGGGCTTCTGATGACCCGTAACGACTGTCAAAGATCCACGAATGACAGTCGCGACGTGCTTTCCGAGGCACGGCGGAGTATCAGTATGTAAAGATGGTCACCCATCCAGGGACCAACCCCGGTAAGCATAGCTTAACCTGATGGATCGACCCATGTAGCTTTTATTACTTAACCATGAACTCCAAATAATATCTGAACAAAACACACGTAACTCAAATTATTGATTCTCGATTCTTGAGTACTTTTTTTTTTGTGGATGGGAAATCATCAAATGACTTCTCCCGCTCTGGGCGGAGCGGGAGGGCGTGTCAGACTATTACTGACTAAAACCAACCCATGTTCCTTCAGTTGCCTGTGCCAGGGCCACGGTATCTCTTTCGAACAACCTGTGACCCCGCCACTGCTGAATTCTTGAGTACCTAATGATTGCACTAGCAATCTGTAGTCAATCAATTTGTCTGAAAGCCACAGACTTTTAAAATGGTGCTAAGTAATAATGCATTCTCGTTTTTGTTGATTTATATTAATAAAAATCCTTTTTAACCGACTTCAAAAAGAGGAGGAGGTTCTCAGTTCGTCCGAATCTTTGCTTTATGTATTTTCCCCGATTCTTTTTTTTTTTTTTTGTGTGATAGGTATAAGGGCCCTTCCGAAATTAAAGGTATTTTTCAAATTTTTGTAAAAAAGTTTTTATTTTTCACTTTTTAGCTGTGGTAACTACCCCACACAAATTTGAATACCAATCTGCTATGTAAAATAATACTGAGAGGAAGTTATTATAACATCATCCACATACTACCCAAGCAAGCAAAGTTAATAAAATTTATATGGGACCACCTAGACCCTTTAAACAAAAAAAATGTTTTCCAAATTATCGGTCCAGCCGTCTTCGAGTAATCGGGGAACATACATTAAACAAAACATTTTTACAAAAATAAACAACCGAATTTCAATAAAAACACTACAAAGTGAAAAATAACTTTAATTTCGGAAGTCGGTGTCTTTGGATCTGTATTTTAGGTTTTTGCCACCGACTCCGAAATTAAAGTTATTTTTCACTTTGTAGTTTTTTTTTTGTGGATGTCGGTTGTTTTTTTTTTTTCTTTGTTTTTGTAAAAAAGGTTTTTTTTTTCACTTTTTAGTGGGTCAGTTTGTAATTTATCTAAGTTACAATAGCCTAATTTCAACTGCTCATCACCTTTTACAAAATACTGCTTTTCCCTATGCAGGGACGTTAATTGTTGAGGAGTTCTCCTAGTAAGAACCTGGAGAACTGGAGCTGACGGTGAAGTCACCATCAGCACTATTTCACTAAATGCATTGTGATGAGTTTAAATTGATTATTAACAATCATTTAAAATAATCGAATTTGCAACCCGAGAAATACTTAGGTATAATTTTATTGAGTATAGAGTGGCCATCTGTGGTCTTCATCATCAGTTCACCAAATGGTGCTTTTCGAGAGTAAATGCACGAGTTACTACACAAAATACCCATTTTTGAAGTCGGTTAAAAGAGGATACAGCGTGTTTATTGATACTGAGGCATCTCCAGTTATAGATAGATCAGTTTCTAATATAAAATCCTTTTTTAATGAAGGCGCGTCGCCGCGTTTTGTTTACCTTCCTCGTCATAAATCACCTCTCGAGCTCAAAGATTAACTTGATCTACCTTTCAGGCCCTTTTCAAAATATTTAGGTATCACTTACTCGAAGTGGCAATCTGTGACTTTTACCACTAGAATATTTTAAGCATAGGTGGCCTAATAGGAAAATAGATTTTTTACCATCCATAGAAAATTTACCTTATTTAAAAGTTTGCTACGCCCGACAGGGTCCATAACTGTTTCTATTTTTATTAATTACTTACCACCTGTATGTGAACGTAGGTATAGATTGCAATAAAGATTAATTGAATTGAAAAAAGTGAAATCATCCATTAATAAAAGTGTCATTGGTTAACTAGATTTAAACTGCGGCTATTGAAGGCACTGTTAAGTTTTTTCCCTTAAGAAATCTTCAGTTGGTAGCAGCTCGATATCTGGATTTGTGCCCAGGTAGTGCCAATGAGTAGTCCCCTATTCATGGGACTTTTTTTCTGGTCAATTGTGGGTGTAGCTACTACACGTCTCTGTTAATCTCTTCCAGGAATATATGCGTGAGTTCACGATGTCTTCACATAGAGGGCGGGTTATAGAATGCGGTTGACTCATGCTATGTAAACTAGTGTATTCCATAACTTGCGGACTCGATGACGTCGATAGAGTATTTGACACAACACTACCACAGACCACAGCGCTACAACACCGCGCCGCTTAGCGGTTTGTGCGAATACTCAAGCAAGGAATTATTATGTTACCTAACTGTAACAAACAAATTCTGCCTAGACTTTTATCACCCATGTTGGGGTCAGCTTCCAGTCGAAACAGATGCAGCAGAATACCAGTATTTTACATGGAGCTCCACAACCCAGTAACGGGGTAATACGATACCCCTTGGTAAGACCGGTTTTCAAACTTTCGGGCTTCTGACGACCCATAACGACTGTCAAAGATCCAAGAATGACAGCCGGGACCAACGTCTTAACATGCTTTCTGAGGCACGGAGGAGTCCCAGTATGTAAAGATGGTCACTAATCCACGGACCAACCCCGGCAAGCGTAGCTGAACCTGATGGATCGACCCATGCGGCTATTATTACTTAGCCACTTACTTAAAACAAACATAACTAACTTTATTCCTAGGTGCAAACAAGACTGGAACAATTACGAAACAAATCAATTTTCCAGACGCAAGTCTCTTAAGTTTTGAGAGCTAACACGCGTGGTAGACCTAATTTGGCAAACTCGGGCAGTTTTTGTTCAGACTGAGTTTTTGTCATGATTTTAACTTAGTGATAGCATCATTAGTTAATAGAATACCTACTCTTAGTAGCGTACATCGGAGGCGGTGTTCAGTTAAAAGCTTTATCAGCAGGCTTAGCCATGTTGACAATCTACAATCGATAACGCTAATAGAAAACTAATCAAATGTATAGGAATGACATCATCTCAACGTTATGTCACGTGGTCAGAACAAACAAATAGAAAAGTCGTAGCCAAGTTTACAACTTAACCGATCGTTCAAAATGATAGAATGAAATGTAATCGTTTCTACAACGTTGATCGCTACATCCCATAGAAATGGTAGCCAAGTTACATTTTTGACAAGCGCTAACGAAACGATGTCGAAGTTTTTGAACGATAGCTAAGCGATCAACGAGACCCAAGAGTAAACATTAAAAAAATGGCGTCTATTATGATACAGTTGTGAAGAGTTTTGTTTATTTACCATAATTTTGGACTGTTAGTTACCATTTAACATTTAAAATGCATACTTTAAATATGTTGTGGTGCGCTCATAATGAAGAAGTGTGGCTTAGGCGCCAAAAAACAGACTTAGATCGTCAGTGCATGGAGACAATACGCGAAATGCCGGAAACGTTATTTGTGCAGCAATTTCGGCTAGACAAAACGACTTTCCAAGCCCTTTGTGAAGAACTCCGGCAAAAAACTTCGTTGAAAGGAACCAACGAGATTCCCCTAAAAGTTAAGGTTAGTGCTTAATAAGCAGACTTACATAAAGTACCTATTAGCAATTTTTTTATTAAGTACTTATCTATCATTTTATTTCCTCGATGTTTGTCTTTTTGTAGGTGTTGTGCGCTCTTAGTTTCCTAGCCACAGGATCCTATCAGCGAATTGTTGGCGTCACTCAGCACCTTGCCCAACGCACAGCTAGTTGGTGCATCAGACAAGTTGTTGATGCTTTGAACCGGGTGGTTGAGCAGGGTTGCTGTCATGGCAAAGTGGATTGTTTCCGAAAACACGACATTTGTTTCACATTTCTAGTCACAGTAATGTTTAAAATTACATTCCACACTGTGATAAACCAATTATAAGAAGAGCTTACCTTATTTCGCTTCCTTTGAAAACACTTAAAAAACACTTAAAAAACAATTATTCGCCCGCGCCTTTACAACTTTGACGTTAGTTTGACGTTTATATGAACGCTCACCATAGACTAAAGTATAGGTTTTTTCTAAAGACGTTGAAGAATGAGCGATCGACTCAGTCGTGTCAACTTGGCTACCAACTTATCGTTTTCTAAAATCGCTTACGCTGAGGCGTTAACGTTTGTAGAAAGAGATTAGATATGAAACGTTAGTAACTTGGCTAGGCCTGCAGGCCTTTGCAGTTAATTCACCTAATTAGCTCACATGCACCCGCACTAGATCATAAGCGACGTGTCACTTGTAATATATTGCTCTACGAGTACGTAGATATAACTGAAAGACACATTGCTATGAAGCTTTAACATATCAGTAGTAGATAAAAACATGTCCAATTCACTCATGTTAATCTATAAGTATCAGATTACCAGAATAAAAAAGTTTGTGTGTCAGCTCAAACTAAAACTCAAAGCATTTATTTCAAATAAACCAATTACAGGCACTTTTGAATTGTCAAGGCGTCGGTCAGTCAGAGAGATGAAGCTAGTCGCCCATTCCAAAGCGTAGTAGGTACCTCTGGAGAAGAACGGGCAAGAAACTCCACGGACACTCTTTTAAATCAAAATATGGTTACAAAATAATGGTTACATCATTCATGTTGAAATTATACATGTGAGAACGATGCAGAACGTTAAAAGCGTCCTAAAAAAAAACAATTCAAATATTTAAATTAAATTAAAATAAGCCGTGGCCGCTAAGATATGACCACCCTTCACTGACCACGCCCGTTCACGAACCTGACGCATGGATTAGCTAAATGATCCAACACGCGCCACCATCAGCGAGACATTAGAGTGAGCATGACATACTCTCAGCCGCCAGGGCACATTCAATGTCACAGCTCCGACACATGTTTGTTTACTCCTGTTTTTTGTGCCGTTTTAACTTTCTATTCTTGGACAAAAACAAAGGACCATAGGGGCAGGGTTTCTTCAGTGAATCAGTGAAGTACAAAAAGCAACTTTAAGTTGTAAAAGCCTTTGTTTTACTTTACGTTGCGCAGAAAAACGTAACAACGCTTTTGAGTTAACGCTTGCATTTCACTCCTCATAAAATTTCCATTTTGGGGGCCTTATATTAAAATCGATCTTTAAGGAGAAAACTCCAAAAAAAAATTAAACCAACAAAACTCAAATGTTTCCTGTATTCAAAATACTTCAAAACATTGAAAAATACTCCGGTTCCGCGGACAATGGCCAAAACAATAGAGCTTACACTGCAATATGTCATTTCTGTCATCAGTAGACGTTTTCCCATTAATTTGTTTGGTAATTAATCTTTTTCGACATTAACGACAAGGGCTCCGGGATGACAAAGAAGGTGCCGACAGCAAAGGGTCATTGAAGCTTTGTTAACTCAAGGAACAAGAGAGGGTTTGATCTCTTTGTTTTGTGCTGAAATATGATCGTGATCGCTAACAAGGACGCTGCGTTCCGCTCCACTCTGATGTCTTTGAATTTTTCAATGCAAAATGGATATATCAATTTGAAGATAAACTTATACTAATAACATTGCAATCATTATGTTAAGTTTGTACAATTTAAACAATTACTTTCTTTTGCAGATCAATGTATTATTGGCCTCTATTTTTCCCTTGATTGCTGTCCATAAAATCAGTATCGAAAAATCGTATCTTCGCATGGGTATTTTATGGGCATCATTACGTTACAAGGTATAGACCCGCCATCTTTGGACCCAAATTGTGACATCCGTGTCTCGCTATTGAATGTCGTAAAGCGGATAAAAAATAGTAAAGGCCGTTTCCTGGGCGGATGTTATACAGTTGTTAAACGAGGACGAAATAATATGGATCCGGTCGTCTTATAAAATGTAGTAGCCAGTAGGCAAAACTTATCTTCTTTATATAATAATTCTTCTGTATGTCACTGATCTCCTCCTAAACGGCTTGACTGATTTTGATGGAATTTTGTGGGTGTATTTGAATGGGTCCCTGGATGGTTATATTCACAATTAGACCCGGTAGGTGGTGCTGCGATTGAGTTCTAGGAAACTGGACAAGGTCTATCCGCCCGATCAGCTAGTAAAATATAAAGTTCTGTAAATAGAGTACTTAATTTTCTGGGGGAAACAGATAAGAGCTGCTGATATAAAACCGTCATTTATAATTTGTTAAAGCATCTGAAAATGTTATGTGTGGGTAGACAGCGACCTTTTCATTCAAATTGGACGGTGAACAACTAATTGTTAATATTAAATTCAGGTTAGAAAGTTTACATTCTATTATATATGTACTAGAAGCGATCCGCGGTTTTGCCCGCGTAAGTCTCGCACCCGTAGGAATATCGGGGATTAAAAGTATCCTATGTGTTAATCCAGGTTATAAACTATCTGTGTGCTAAATTTGATCAAAAAGCGGTCAGTAGTTTTGCGTGAAAGAGTAACAAACATCCATCCATCCTCACAAACTTTCGCGTTTATAATCCTTCCTAGTAATATTATAAATGTGAAATTTTGTGAAGATGTTTGGATGTTGGTACTCAATCACGCAAAAATGGCTGAACAGATTTGGATGAAATTTGGTACACAGATAGTTTATAACCTCGATTGACACATAGGATACTTTTTTATCCCAGTAGTAGGTTTCCGAGGGATAATTTCCGACATACACGCGGGCGAAGCCGCGGGCATTGGCTAGTTTTATAATATAATCAGCCTGTATTGTCACAGCAGGGCAAATGCCTTCCTTTCCTTTTTCCAAACAACTCGACTCTGAGCCAATATGGACCAATCCTTCCGCGTTTATACAACATCAGTTTTAGTATATGCGAAACTTTTTACAGAGTCGTCCGATTTGAAAAATTTTTGTTTTATTCGAGATACATCAAAATTGGTCCCATATAAAATTGATTAACTTTGCTGGGGTAGTTTTTGAGTTAGCTTCAATAATACGTATTTTTTCCCCACTTTTATATGGATGATGTTCTAGTTTGTTTTGCAGGTAGCAGCAGGTATTAGAATTTTTGGGGGGTAGGTACCACAACTAAAAAGTGAAAAATAAAAACTTTTTTACAAAAAAATACAACCGACTTCCAAAAACAACACTACAAAGTAAAAAATAACTTTAATTTCGGAAGTCGGGGGCAAATAACGAAAATAAATTTAACCAGACACCGACTTCCGAAATTAAAAGTTTTTTTTTACTTTGTAGTGTTGTTTTTGGAAGTCGGTTGTATTTTTTTGTAAAAAGTTTTTATTATGTAAAGAATCTTATGTACAAAATTTCAAAACTGTATCATGAAAAATCACAAAGTTATAAGCTTGTTATGTTACCTGGTTGTCCGTACAAAAACATGATCACCACGCGGCGCCCGCTGTGCGCCCGTGCCTAGTGCCGCTATGACCTGCAGTGACTTGTGTTCGTCGCGCGGTGTCCATATTGTAACCTTTTTTTAAAGATTTTTGGGGCAAAATATAAAACGGTATAAAAATGATTGGAATCGATTCAGTTATTTATTCTCAACAAACTATATTCAGGTTTCGCATATACTAAAAATAATGTATATCAGAATTAAACTGCATTTACACGCTTTATTTTACACAAGAGTTACACTATAAAGGCAAGGAAAAAACACCGAAATGCTAAACTTAGTACAAGTAATATAACGATTAAGCGTGTTTTTCCCTTCCTTTTTCATACAATGTGATACTGATTGAGACATGTCAATAGCAAACATATTAGTAAATTACTGTAATCGACCCGCAGGACTCGGTCGGGTCTCCGTGTATTGGCACATATTTAAACGAGCTGCATTTCAATGGGAACTGTTCAGTTATTTCATACAAAGGCATTTTACTCTGAATTATTATTCGTCAACAATTCATTTCGATAGAACAATTCAGACTTGAAAAACCTGAAATTCATAAAACTATTATGTAAGTTATGTTTCATTGAATTTTAATTTACATACTTGAGACGTCAACTTACTGTCATCCGTAATAGGTTTTGTAAGAAATAACTTTTATCCTCTTTTATTTTTTTTATTTTTTTTTTTATCTTTTATGTCTGACCTTTCATGTTTTTACTCTACCAAAAATATTTGTAACCCTAATCGACAATAAATTAGAGGAAAAACGTCCTGATATTAGTGATGTCCCATATTAGCTATTAGGTCATCACATTAATTGAAACCATGTAAGGACCATAGCTGGTGCTGTTCTGTAGTTTCTGCCTACCCCCATAGGAAGAAGGCGTAAGCTTACGTATGTATGAACCACGTAATCAGTACACGATTCTGGACCACATGCGCTGAAACTTTTCGTCGGTTATTTAAAAAAAAAATCTGCTCCTTCCTACAAAAGTACAATACCTACGCAGTCAAAATGTATGGAACAGCTGAATCTTTTTTTTTAGTAACCGACGAAAAATTTCAACGCAGTGAGTTCCAGAAGATGTCCGAATAGCCACTACTTACCGAATAAATTCAAAATTGGAACAGAATTAATTAAAAGTAAAGTTAAAGTAATTTAATAAGAACTTAATGTGATAACCTTGTATTTTAATAGGACGTTTTTTCTCGTATAACTGTATAGCTACGAGTATATTCGTATATATAGCTATAGTGTGTACCTACTACCGAGTTCATTTCGATTTCCGCTCGTTATTCTGACATTTTCGATAGCGGGACGTAACCTTTTCATACGACAGGAAATTGAATGTTGACGAAATATTGTGTCCAAACTGTGAACGTGACATATTTCATTTTTAAAATTCTTTCGCCGAGGCAATAAAATGTATAGCGCCAGTTTATTAATATATTATTATTTATTCTCCGTGTGAGGCGCAATCGTAACATAATACTATTTGTCAGGCGTTCATAGGCTTATTCTGCGAGGCGCTGAGCTCAACAACCTATTTGCATTTCTCATTTTCACCCCTCTTCTTACACTCCCTCGTGTACAATTTTCACTGTACGCCACACGAGTGTGTCTTAGGGTACCGTGAAAAACGGAAACCCTATTAGTAATACAACGATGCCTCTCCGGCCATCCGTAACTCAAATGTTTAAAATTGGAACTGAAAGCTCGATACTTTTAAGCAATAATGCGGAAAAACTTTTAAGCTGCAGAAGAAAACAAAAATGTCCTCTTATTAAATTTTTGGCGGAACCCAGATGATAAGAACAAGGCAACCTCTGCAGATATTATTGCCTAATTTCAACTCATACCTACATACCTTCACATAAGAATGAGTAAACAGAAATCTTTGAAAGTATAATCTTATTGTGTAGGTAATTTAATTACAAAACAGACTAGAAAATATTGAAAGCGTGACTCTTCAAAAGTAGCCAAGTTAGTATTATTCTAAGAAGTTTTAAAATGAATATATTTAAAACGCAATTAAAATCAGTTTTGTTTATTTATTCATAAAACTACCTACTAATTTCAAAAACTTTGATTATGTTTATTAAAAAGCGTATAATACTCAATTATGACCAGATCTTGTTTATAAACTGAATACTTATCTTAAACTTAATCATAATTATGGTAATTAATGTACACGCAGGGCTCTTATTAGGGTACTATTAGATTCAATGAAGTGATCGATAAGTGAAACAAAAAAAACCGGCCAAGTGCGTGTCGGACCACGCACAATGAAGGGTTCCGTAATTGAGATGAATTTATCCCAAGAACAAACTTAACATTGCAGTTGAAAAACATGTTCTCCCATATATTCCAACTGTAAATGTAAGTTTGTACGCACAATATTAAGAGATTTCCCAAGTTATTTGAAGTCCACAGACTTCTTATAGGTCTTTCTGTAATTTACAGGTAAAGAACAATTTTCTGTATTTTTTTCAAAGTTTTAGGCTCAGTAGTTTCGGAGATAAGAGGGGGAATGATCAATTTTCGTTCTTAAATAACTTTATAACCATTTATTTTAAAATAAAAAAATAAAAATTTGAGACCCTCATAGTAAGCCTTTTCATTTGATATGTCACACGGTATAGTTTGCAAAACTTTTTTTTTATTTTCTTATTTGCTCCCCTAAAAGTGACCCCCATATTCAAAATTCATTTATTTACTTTACCCGTCCATGTTTGGATCACAGAAGTTCATATATGTATCAAATTTCAACTTAATCGCTCCACACACTACTTCACTTTTTAAAAAGAAATTGATGTTATTACTCAATTGGCGATTTTTTGACCGATAAAAATTGAAATTGAGATTATGACATCTCTGTTTTCCTGACATGTACTAATTAATTTATATTTTTAATTTAACTGTATTCACCTCGAACTTGACAAATTTATAATACCATTTTATTAAACTTGACATTATGTATTGCCTATTTCAAATTATTTGCTGAATTTCATCTTGACATGGTAAACTTGTACTGATTTAATTGAATGTACTTAATAATATATTTTGAAGGAGTCCTTATTATTATAGCCTGCTGTTTGCGTGCCTTAATTAAGGTAGTTAGTATAAAGATCTCTTTAAACTAAACATCTGTAACTTGTACCTACTTTCTGTGCAAATAAAGAACTATTCTATTCTATTCTATTCTATTAGATTCGGAGCAAATTGGCTGTGATAGATGGACAGACAGACAGACACACGAGTGATCCTGTATGGGTTCCGTTTTTCCTTTTGAGGTACGGAACCCTAAAAACATAAAACAAGTTTAATTTAGCCTGTTTTGTTTAACAGTACCTACCTAGAAGAAAATACCCAAACCGGAAAATAAATGTGGAGCAATGTTTACAAAATGTTCAAGGAATACCTCGGCTTACGTTAACGTTAATAATGGAATAATGTAGGGGATATAGGGTAGTATGTTGAAAACGTGGTGTCTAATCTCAACCCGATACACAATATCGAACATCGCCGGACGAAGAAAAGCAATAAAACGCCTATTTATTTGAAAGCCAACAAGCCTCGCAGTAATGAAATTCCTCGCGAAATATTAACGCATTTTTTTTCCAACAACGTACTTGATGTAATATCAGGATAAGACCCAGCGAAGGCACTCAACATTGTACTATCCAAACCTTTTGTATCGAAAACTGTCTTGTATCAAGCCCACGTACAAACATTTATGTAGCAACTAAGTTTATTACAATAATTTGAGTTGAAAAATTGTTCGTAATACCCGAATATGTACTGGGCGAGAAAGTATATGAAACGTTTTATAAATGTAAGCCATTTATTCATCGGAATCCCTACAAATTACATGGGCTGTTACTGGCATCGAAACAATCACAGCCGATGATCCGGGGCGTGTTATGTAAATCTGGGCTTTGCGTCTAACAATAGACAGCGGCACATCTGACGGCTCGATACACGCGAACATTGCTAGTTACGCTTTTGTATTATTCACGATTGTTTTGCTGATCTTTCGAGCTTTAGAATATATTTCAAGAACAAACACTTTTACTGTTAGGTATAGGTATTGGAGGAGAAAATAACAGCCGCACTAGTCGATCCATCAGGTTAAACTACGCTTGCCGGGGTCGTTCCGTGGATGGGTGACCATCTTTACATACCGAGACTCCTCCGTGCCTCGGAAAGCACGTTAAACCGTTGGTCCCGGCTGTCATTCGTGTATCTTTGACACTCGTTACGGGTCGTCAGAAGCCCGAAAGTCTGACAACCAGTCTTACCAAGGGGTCTCGTATTACCCAGTTAATGGGTTGTGGAGGTCAGATAGGCAGTCGCTCCATGTAAAATTCTGGTATTCAGCTGCATCCGGTTAGACTGGAAGCCGACCCCAACATAGTTGGGAAAAGGCTAGGCAGATTGATTGGTATTAGACGAGTTATGATAATAAAATGAAGTCTGGATAATTTATTCCATTTATTAGTCCTGTAAGCGATTTGCTTTCGGATAGGCACTATAAATTTCCGATTACTTAAAGCTCGGAAGCCATAAAGTTAGGGCTCTTCCTGAAGAATCTGCTTCGTCAGAGGTAAAAAAAACGCCGGGGATTTGGTCGGGCAGACGTTTATTGTCTGCCGATGTTTGTACGCACGTGTAGTGTAGGTATAAGTTGGCACACGGTGCGAGTCAACAATAGGGTGTGTTGGAGTGTCGTCGGCGATGGAGCCGCGGGGCGTGCAATGAGAGCCCGTCACTCTGCCACAAATCACGAGACTACATTTACATACAGCGCTGTTCACCACGTCTCGAGGGGACGCTCCTAAGAATACTACAAATGTACATCGTTCAACACTAACTTTATCAATGTACAGGTTTCACAAAAAATACTGTCGAGTTAATAGGTGAATATATAAAGGGTCGTAATTCGAGACGATATAGTGACCTTAGCAGAGCAGATCGATAGGCTTAGTTATAACGCAACATTAAATTATCATTGTTTTAACTTGTAGTTTCTTTTATCCACTTGCGTGACCGCGGGAAGTTTGTTCCCCAACAGTAGATTGTCCGTGGGAACAAAGTTCCCAAGACAATCTTTTTTTACTTTTAACCTTGTTCCACCACTATTAAGTAGTAATATCCAATTCCATGCATTTACTGTGATAGATTATCTGTGTCCGAACCTTTTGAGATACGACAACACTCGCTGAACTATTCTATGACATTAAAAAAATATTATTTTCGCTGTCATAAAATCTTATGTAAACAATATTTAGATATTTAAGTGAATAATTCAGCGGACACTATTCCTAATGCCAGAAAATCAGCTTAAATAAGATAAAATAAACTTTTTTATTGTAATATTATGAACATTACACAGCTTCCCGACGCCTGTAACATCAATTTCTGCATGCAAGCCCCAAGAGCCCACAATTTACACTACCGAAGGTCGAATGATGTGATGCACTTTCGCATCACCCCGGATTGTCCTGATGTATTCATGAGCATTGGCACGATCACTTCACCAGCGCCACATGAACTAAACCTTAAACTGACATGCTAGAGTTTAAATTCATTTACCAACTTTAGTCTCGGAACAGTTGTCCGGGCAAGTTTAGTTGTTGATACTCCTCTGGTTGTCATTAATAGTTTGAATGTTCACAGTACTGAAACAGTTGTAGTACTCGCTTCTAGAATAAAAAACAATGACAATGTATTGTGCAGCACTTTGTCAAGCGTTCTGTTATAATGCGCCTCAAGAGACTCTTGAGTTATTGGTCTGAACCGATGTTAGCCACAAACTTTAGCCAGAACTCCCACGTTTTACGACGGTCGAATAAATCGAAATAACGTATAAGATTTCAGGATAACGCTTAGTGAATCCTTTTGCCTTAAGTTTTAGCCAATCGACTGTAAACTCCTGAACGTGACCTGCAACCAAACCCAGCATAATGTTTAGTAAGCCAGATTAATACGCTTTAATGTCTCGAGCAACAAGTTACGAATTAAACGTGTACATTTCAAGTCTGAATGTCTCCATTTAAACCATTTGGAAGCCTAATAAAATGTCATAACGGCCCTTATCGTAGATAATTACCCAATAATGACTTTCTAAAACATTTGACATGGAACAAAAAAGCTCGGGACTAACTACAAACATTAGACCCTCATCGCAGTACAAGTGCCATTTTATTTGGCGTCCTTTGTAAATAAACGATCGTTTTGCCGACTAACAAACTAGTGTAAGCAGGGAAAAATCGTCTCCGAAGCTTAGGCAGCGTGTTTACGTAAACAGGTGTAAAATAGATCGTTATGCGGCCGAATTACCATAATGTTTGTTGTCGAAATATTCGCTCGCCGAAACGGAATACGTAATGAGCGGGCCGAGTCAGCCCGGCAGATTTTACACGTTTATACGGCTTGATGTTCGTTAAAGGTACACCAGTAATTTTATGCAGTCATAAATTTAATTCATACTTTGTTTTCGGAGTTAGCCTTGCGTAGGAAATAAAAAATGTTTACGTATCACTCGTAAAGCGTTTTGCCCTGTGCTCCGAGATGCTCGGTCATTTTTCTCCCGAATAGTCGACGATTTAGAGCCCTTGGAGACACTGCGAAGTTTCCATTTCTGCGACGAGGAGTTGCAGATTGAAATTCAGCAAGAAGTTACTAGAGTTACTTGTACTATTAACCTAGAAACAACGAGATAGAATATTATACCAACGAGCATAATAGTTTGAACAGTATGCTTTCTTCTTTTACGTTATAAAACAAATAAATGATTGACTGTAGGTCTGTAGACCTGACGTGCTATTAGCATGCTACCTTCGCGAGTGGACGGCGTGACATACGAATCAAATATTTAATTAACCTATACATATAAGAACAATTTATCTAACGCTAGAAATAAAATTTACAATGTGAGGTCTGTCTCTTCCAAGAGAAAGCGCTTTCACTGAAGCTGAGCTGGATGGAGTGGAGAGGAGCTAACCGTGAATTGACCAATCAGAGTACTCGAAATCGCCACTCCGCGTCAGTGGAAATAGTGTAACTGGAGCGGAGCGGAGCTGAGCGGACTTTCAAATAAAATATAATGAACACGCGGCCTCGAGCCGGACAGAACGGAGTCGAACAGGGTGGTCCGACCAATCACAGTGCTCGAAGTCTCCACGCCGCTCCGCTCCGCTTCAGAGAAAACACTTGCCACTTTTCATTGCTCTTCTCCGCTCAGCTCTGCGTCAGTGGAAACGCACCCTAAGTCAGGACAAACGAATCGCGATGACCTGATCATGCTACGATAAGTGTCAGTCAAGTTCAACATTAATGTATGCTAATGTGCATCCACACAAACTAACTCTGTCATGTTTAAGCCTCGTCACACGAAAACTAGCGAAAAAGATGCGACACAGCCTCTCTCTACACCAATTACGAAATAATTGTATTTTTGTTTGATATTGATTTTGGTTAATTTTACCAAAACTGTGTCTTTTTTAAGCTAGTAACATGTGGAAACGTAGTGGATTGTACATTTACTTATAGCATACTGTGTATCTAGATATAATATACAATGTACGATTGTCTGTTTTCCCAAATAAAATAAAATAAAATGATGAAGTCGCTCGAAATCAAAAACATAAATAACCCCGGAACTGGTAAGCATCAACCAATTATATAAAAGCAAACAGATTAAATCCTGAAAAAATTAATTGGGATAATAAGCATCAACCTAAAGTGTTGTAACGAGTGAACCAGTCAGTGTACCAACGTCGCAGCGCAATTTTTGTTTTGCGCTTTGGAAGCCGAGATAAACGTCTTAAGTTAATCATAAGAACGAGGCATAATGAAGACAAACAGCAGTATCCTTGCTACAAGACGTGTATCTCCCTGGCATGACTCCAGCATGAAGCACGCGCCACTAGCCTCATCGGCTCGGGCCGCGCTAATATTTGCCCTCCATTAACAACCAACGCAAATTTATTGTTAATTTACAAACGTATAAAGCATTATCTTGGCACTGTACTCGAATTTAAACAAGCGTTATGTACCTTATAGTTATTGTTCGATTTGTGCATAGCATAATTTGAGAACCGAACCATCGCGCAATGTTGTTCACGAGACCTAGCCAAAAACTGCTGATCGTTTCTACGAGTATCTTAACTAATCCTAACTAATTTTATACTAATTTGTTTGTTTGTTACCTTTTCACGCCTAAACTACTGAACCGATCATCCTGAAATTTTGCATACTCGTTGTCAGGTGCACAGAAACGGACATACGCTACCTTTCATCCCGAAAAAAAGTACTGTTTTAAGTAAGAAGTAAGTAACGCTTTCACGCTAAAACGGCCAAATGGATTTGGATAAAATTTAGCACACGGGTAGATAATGACCTGGAAAAGGAGACAGGCTACTTTTTATTGACTTACCAGGCGGTCGAAGCCGCGGGCGGAAGCTAGTTTAGAATAAAAATGTCTGACCCGCACCGTGGGCCGTGATAACAAATTTTGCGTCTTTTCATCCGCTTAGGGGCCTCTAAAGAACCCGTTCTTAAACTCTTATGTCAGGAGAGGTATGTGGTACTTGCTACTAGCTCTTAGTATGTTAAAGTTGGACCGAGTACGGTTAAATGGACTGGAATAAATTCGGATACTTGTAAAAGATTTCATTCTGACTCGGTATGTACGTAGTGTGCGATCGCAAGCTTGGAAATAAAATGAGCGATATTTTCCTTAATTCTTGTAAGTTAACAATCTAATATTTTCCCTTGGGTGTCTAAGAAAACTTATATGATATTCACCTGAGCTCTAATAACATCATGTTACGAAATCCTGATTTCCCCGGGGCGGTGGAGGTCAGCCGCCAGTCGCTCTGCATACAGCCAGCAGCTAACCTTGGCATGTTTGCACCTGCAACTGAAAATTCAAGTTTATCATGATCAAATTAGAGTCCGGATTTGATTCGTTTTGTATGTAGGCTGATTTCTTTAGTGCCCTGAATTTGTCTGTTCATAACTTTTACGTATAATCTTGACTAGACCTACATATACCTAATTATTTATTTTATGGTCCTAACAATTATATATTTAAGTTGTAGTACAAACCGTGAGGCGCATACTTTTGTTGTTAAAACATTATTTTCACATTGTTTTTTTTTTCTTTTGTTTTTTGTATTTCACGAACTGTGTCCAAATAAACGTTTTTCTTTCTTTCTATTTCGTTGAAAATTTTAAAATATATTTTCTTCTGTATGTTTCTCCATCTACTTACATAAAATTAGTTTATAATAGTAAGTAGAACTTACATTACAACAGTTGCTAGCCATATTCCTGCATCAAAGTCCAGCAAAAAAAAAAAGTACTTAGTTAATATCAAGTTGACAAAGCAATACTCCAACTTTCACGTACCTCGGGCCTCCCTTACTATGTGTCTATTATCTAACGGCTTGATGACTGAAAGGATAAGCCGGCTTCCCTTCCATGCGTGCCTCTTCAGGTAAGTTGTAGTACGAGCTCGTTCTAACAATAGGTCAACTGGGCAGGATCTAACTCGAAACCTCTTGTCAGACGACACCTACGTAGTTTGTTAGCACATCTTTGCTTGTTCAGAAAAATATGTAAAAGTTATAATAGCAACCATATATTGTTGATTTCTGAAATTATCTTCAAATCGTTGATAAGTAAACAGCACTGTATCCCTAATAGAGCAAGATCCCAGAGCCGCCAGACCTTCCTTATTTTCTGATTAACAAAATGTGTGGGAAACGTACGCATACCTGCTAGCTTGGACCGACGGCCAATTTTCAGGTATCAGGTACGGTACTAACTAAAACCTACGTAAAAATATTACTCACTTTTCTTAAAGTCTGACTGCTCATTTTTATGTATGTTTTACGGAATCTTCTTAATACTTAATAATCAATATTGCCAGACACTTCTCGTCGGCGGTTTTTTTCCGCCAGACGCTTTAAAGCTCGCAAACATATAACGTCATCTTACTTAAAGTCTGAGTCTTCATTTTTAAATATGATACTCGGGGAACTTTTTCGGTATTATTTATAAGCAGCCAGAAGGCCAATTATTCTCGTACCTAAAAACGTTCAAATTCAAGTCGCAATCTCATGCCAGTGACAATCAAATGTCAAAAATTTAAGTATATGCTATACAATTTTTGACAGATTGAGACTGAGATGAGATTGCGAACGTTGTTAAAAATACGAGAATTGCCCCTTTGAATTGTCAAACATCACACATGTCATCTTTGACTATAAGCCGCGTTCAGCGGAATCAGCCGCCGACTGTGAGCCGGCTCACTGTGAGGTCAGTGTGAACTTGAAGTCATAATAATGTATTTTCTGTTCGGTTTGAGCGAGAAGTTAAATATGTATGGAAAAACAGTAAACTGCGTAACGTTCGGCAGTTGAAAATACATTTGGTGTGAACGCGGCCTAAAAGTAGGACGCATTCTACGGCTTACTTTTAATATTGATCAATCAATCTAGCAACTTTTATTGATATGTAGACCTCATTTTCAATCGTCTTCAAAAAAGGAGGAGATTCTCAATTCGTTTGTATGCTTTTTGTTTTGTTACCTCAGAACTCCGTCATTTATAAACCGATTTGGAAAACTCTTTTTTTATTTGAAAGATTTTTTTTTTCTTCCAGATTTGTTCCATTTTTATCAAAATTCAGTTCTGATGTTGGGATCCATAACGAATTGAGAGAACTCCTCAAAAATTATAGGCATACATATAGCGATTTTTGTATTTTCATCAACAAATCAAGCATTTGCATTCAGAAATTATCATCTGATGAAGTGGAACTGATTAAAAACATCACAAATGGCCACGGGAACTCTCAACGATAATAATTATTTCACGGGTGGCGATAACATATCTCGATTAAGACAGTTAAGCGACTATGATGAAACTTTAAATAAATGGTTCTGATGAAAATGGTACCCTCGAACCGATCTGTCGATGAAGAAGCCGGAAGGTAGGACCGGAACTCAGTAATAAAAAAATGTATTTTAGCCGTATTTGGGGTTATTGGAATTGTCATGAGGTGCACTCTGGCTATAAATGATTATAATGGTAATTATATGCCGCTTCAAATTGCGCTACTTGAGTTGTATTGTCACTAATGTCTCGCTGATGGTGGCGCGTGTTGGATCATTTAGCCAATCCATGCGTCAGGTTCGTGAATAAGCGCTGTCAGTGAAGGCTGGGCATACCTTAGCGGTCAGGGCTTATTTTAATTTAATTTAAATATTTGAATTGTTTTTTTTTAAGGACGCTGTTAACGTTCTGCATCGTTCTCACATATGAAATTTCAACATGAATGATGTAACCATTATTTTGTAACCATATCTTGATTTAAAAGAGTGTCCGTGGAGTTTCTTGCCCGTTCTTCTCCATAGGTACCTACTATGCTTTGGAATGGGCGCCTAGCTTCATCTTTCTGACTGACCGACCCCTTGACAATTCAAAAGTGCCTGTAATTGGTTTAATTGAAATAAATGCTTTGAGTTTGAGTTTTGAGTTGAGTATGTTATGTGTGGCCTTGATTGTCAGAAGTCAGATTTCGTAGTCTCGTTATCTCCGTCAATATCAAACTACGCCTTCCAAACTTCTGACACGGCTTAGCGCGACGTATATTTGCCTTTTTATAAAGTTTTTATTTGAAATGGTATACTCCTGAGATGGTCGCATAAAAATATCTTCAAGTTCTGATGAGTGGCTTTTGAGTTAGCTTCAATAATTTAATACGTATTTTTCCCACATAGTTTATGTGAATGATGCTCTAATTTATTTTGCAGAGTGGTATTCGAATTTGTGTGGGTTAGGCACCACTAAAAAGTGAAAAATAACAACTTTTTACAAAAAAAAAAAAACAACCGACTCCCAAAAAAAACACTACAAAGCGAAAAATAACTTTAATTTCGGAAGTCGGTAGCAAAAAACGAAACTAAAAACCAAAGACACCGACTTCCGAAATTAAAGTTATTTTTCGCTTTGTAGTGTTTTTTTTTTGGGAGTCGTTTAAAAAGTATTTATTAATTTTATGTTTCAACAGGAACAAAGAGTTACAGGAAACCTCTAGTAATCTCATATTCCTCCTTTAATTAAAGTGATAACACAGTTCAGGTCTCAACATTTAATTTAACTTCATCGAGAACAGTAATTAAGCCTTTCTCCTGCGATCTTTGCGGAACTTCCTCAGATATTGTTGATAGTATAAGCTCTGAGGATCAACTGTTAACACCAGTTACTGGCCAAATAGATTGCTTCTACCCAATGAGAAGGAAAATGAGATCAACAAGTGAGAAAGTCGTAATTACTTTTGTCGTAACGAGTTTCTTGACAATCAATTGGTAACAGCACTTTGTTCATTAAGAAATGGCTTCGAATTGTTTTTAAAATGTGAGACGAAATGTTTCGGTATTCTTGTTTCCTGAATTTCTGAAGGTCGGTCTTTTTTGTTTCGTTCAATATTTACGCTTTTCATTGAGTTTTAAAGATCGAGCAAAAAGAGGTCATACGCGTTTATAATAAGGATGATGACTACAATTTTGTTTTGTCCGTTATGTAGATTATTAAAAAATATTGGACACGTATTTTACTTTTTTTACGTAATCAAAAGATTACGGCGATACATTGAGTTAAAATGTGGCATGACGTCACTCCTTGCTAGATTTTATACGTAGTTTGTTGTAGTTGTGACGTACCGAGACCCCACTCCCCAATTTTAACGGGGGTTATCCGAATTTTCCTGTTTTAGAATCAATTTTAAATGGTCAAATTAGTGTATTAACGGGGGGTTATCCGAATTTTACCTGTTTTAGAATCAATTTTAAATGGTCAAATTATTGTATAAAGGTCCTGAAAAAAATATATGCCATAGATACATCCTTTCTTTAGGGAAATTAACGGTTCAAAACACGATAAATTGTAATTTCCTCGATGAAAAAAAAATCCGAAACATAGTCGATTTCAAAACCATTTTCCGTTTCATTTCCTAATTACAGCATAAAATTATATGAAAATTGCATGTACCATGAGGTAATCGTATTTCAGAGGGAATTTAACGGTTGGATTTTTGAGTTTCATAGATTTTTTTTAAATAAACTCAAAATTAGTAAATTTGGCTAAATCCGCTCGCGGTCAGAGTCCTGCGGGACGTAATCGAGGTTGGACCTGTGTCAAAATTTTTAAAAATTCGCTCTCCCTGCTGTTGTTCAAAAAAATTCAAACAAAAGACGAACACATTAGATATGAAATTGCGAAAGCTCAGAAAAAATATCTCGTAATTATATTATAGTTTTAATTCATAATATCGTTTTCGAAAATGTGATTATTTATATGTGGTATGATGACGTTTAATTGTCATCTTACGATAGTGTTAAGACACATTGCAAATTATTATCGATAAAATTATAGTCAAGCGCGAGTAGTTTATAATTTTTTATCGTGGTCCTTTATGAAGAAGTTATAAAACACATTTTTCTAAGATTTTTCATCAGATTCATCCACATTAGTATTTTCACTCTGGATCGAACTGTCTTCACTACTAGTCTGCTACCATATCCTACATAAATTACACATAATATAGATACAATGTGTCTGGTTGTCGGTTGGATACTAATAATAATCAACTTTCACTCTGGCAACAACAGTGAAAATTAGAAAAAAATAAAAATGTGCGGTCGGGGACCACCGTCAGGAATGAAGTTCCTTATAACGTATGATTTAAAACACAAACACAAAATTTTCACATCCGCCATCTTGAATTTTCATTATGACTTCATTACCGGCTTTGGCTCCCTCGAAAACCATAAAAACGACACCCCATGATCAGTTTTGAGTACAAAAAGTCACAGTATACGATAAAATATCGTGTTCTATACATTCGAAAAATAGCGCTTTGTGAACGTAGCCATGGTTAGGCGGTAACCGTATCACTCAGTGCCCTTGTTCTAAAGCAAGTTCGTCGATGACGTATCCTATTGTTGGTTTGTAACTTTTAACATATTGATACTTGCACTTTTGTTTAGGTAAATAGTCCTATGGGACGGCAATCCCACATGAGCGGGGCCGGTTAGACAATATACTAAATTAATTTTGATGTCTTAGAATAGTAGATTCGATAAATTATAGCGTAGCAGTAGGTACATCCCTTGATAATAAAGTACGTCAATTGTTCCTTCATATGTAGTTGTCAATAATTACTGATCTTCATGAGCAGTGGTCAACATCAAAAACAAAAGAATATGTTTGCAGCATAAGCAAAACAGTACGACCATTTTTAGCCCATTCTAAAAAAAAATTTTTTTTATTCAGTCACTAAAGGGGTTATAGGGGATGCAAGTTAGACACACAATATACTAAAACAACAGCCACATTTTATAAAACTTTCCTGTATAGTACATTTGTAGTTGTGATCTCTCTCAGCAGCCAAAATACACAGAGAGTTAGGACTGGTGACGCGGGAGCAAGCGACCGACGACGAAGCAGCTTGTCCTGAGGTCGAAACGCCCAGCCTTCAGTAGCAATTTCCCACTGCTTGCGAAGTTTTTCGTTTTTAGTGGATAAATAAACAAACGCCAGTTCACATGCAGTTCGTATGCAGGAACGACACGAACAGGCGTAATACCTAATGGCATAACACGAATACACTGAGTGATTCTTACAGATTATTTCTGACGAACCCGGCTATCGCTAAAAAATATAACAGTAGATTGTACACACGGGATTTCTCATTAACTGTCAGCTAACCATTAATATTTATTTTTATTATAAATATAGATGGTATAAGAGGCCTAAACTTCATGTTTTCTGTGTACGTTATGCGAACTATCAAATAACAGTAGGTATATAACAAAATATAAAAAAAAGAATTGAAAAAAATATAACAGTTGAGAATCAAACTTTTAACCACGGGTTTGCAAAGGAGTTGTCGAACCGTTAAGCTATTTGGTTTGATGAAAGTTTACTAAAATAGCCGTTTAAAGGTTCAATCTGTAACTATCTGCTATATTCGTTTCCTACTCAGCCCAATGAAGTAATGGAATAATTCGCTTTTGCATTGTGTTTTAATGTCACTTACATCGTCGTAGACAACGACCGATACCGATTATCAGCATTCTCCTGCCCTTATCCCATTTTTTTTTGGGGTCGATGCAACTTGTTTTTATCTTCCATACTTCTCTATTAGTCGTCATCTCGATAGTCATTCCCTTTCTAGCCACATCATCTTTCACACAGATTATCCATCGTTTCTTTGGTATTCCCTTACTCGTATAGTCATCCAAATTCATAATCAAAACATTCCAGACGATATTTTCTGCATTTCTCCGCATCACATGCCCATACCATGATAACCGATTTCCACACACACCGATACCGATATCGGCACGATATCTACCGGTGAAGACAGTGCGGGGTGAGAGTAGCGGGCATTCTTTCAATTGAGCAAACTTTTTCAAGCTGCCGCCGACTTAGTAGTGTGGTTGTTTGTCGTGTCGCGATGGTCATCGATATTCACCAATATCATGGGGCTGATAATAATTGTACCTATTGTTATCGAATCGTGTTGGTATAGTTATCTGATAATGTGAAAACAAAACGACATTTTATGTAATAATCTTAGTTCACTCCACCGTAGACACCATAAAATGTAAACCTAAGGAAAAAAAAATCGACCTAAGAAAAACTAATTAAGTTGATCAACTGCAAATATTTTACACTGTAGCATAGATTTTCCGCGAAATCGTCGGCAGCGCGTCGTAAATAAACACGTCGCGCTACATTTGGGGGAGGCGGAGGTAGCGTTTCAAAGGCCTACAGGCCCGAACAACCTAGCCTTAAGGTCTTGAAAAAAAAATATGCCACATATACATCCTTGCTTTCGGGAAATTAACGGTTCAAAACACGATAAGTTGTAATTTCCTCGATGAAAAAAAAATCCGAAACATGGTCGATTTCAAAACCATTTTCCGTTTCATTTCCTAATTACAGCATAAAATTATATGAAAATTGCATATATCATGAGGCAATCATATTTCAGAGGGAATTTAACGGTTGGATTTTTGAGTTTAATAGATTTTTTTGAAATAAACTCAAAATTAGTAAATCGGGCTAAATCCGCTCGCGCTCAGAGTCCTGCGGGACGTCATTGAAGTTGGACCTGTGACAATTTTTTTAAAACATTGCTCTCATTGCAGTTGTTCAAAAAATTCAAATAAAAGAAGAACACATTAGACATGAAATTGCGACAGCTCAGAAAAAATATCTCGTAATTATATTATAGTTTTAATTCATAATATCGTTTTCGAAATTGTGATTATTTCTATGTGGTATGATGACGTTTAATTGTCATCTTACGATAGTGTTATGACACATTGCAAATTATTATCGATAAAATTATAGTCATGTGCGAGTAGTTTATAATTTTTTATCGTGGACCTTTATGAACAAGTTTTAAAACACATTTTTCTAAGACTTTTTCATCAGATTCATCCATATTACTATATTCACTCTCCATCGAACTGTCTTCGCTACTACCATATCCTACATTAATTACACATAATATAAATGCAATGTGTCCGGTTGTCGGTTAGATACCAATATAGTCAACTTTCACTCTGGCAACAACAATGAACATTAGAAAAAAATAAAAATGTGCGGTCGGGACCACCGTCAGGAATGAAGTTCCTTCTAACGTATAATTTAAAACAGAAACACAAAATTTTCACAGCCGCCATCTTGAATTTTCATTTTGACTTCACTTCCGGCTTTGGCTCCCTCGAAAACCATGAAAACGACATCCATGATGAAAAATTCGAAAATTTTCCCCTCCGTCCTCGTCTGTCATCGTTTTCATCCTCTCTCTCTTTGTATCTTTCAAGATATAATAGAAAGAGACACTTTTGTTTTGGTAAATAGTACGTTGGGACGGCAATCCGACATGTCCGGGATGGTTAAAAAATATACTAAATTAATTTTAATGTCCTAAAATAATAAATTCGATCATTTATAGCTGCAGCAGTAGGTACGTCACTTGGCAATAAAGTACGGCAATTGTTCCTATATATGTAGCTGTCAATATTTACGGATCTTCATGAGCGGTGGCAAACATCTAAAACAAAAGAATATAGTTACAGTGTAAAGAAAACAGTAAGACCATTTTTAGCCTATAAAAAAAGAAAAAAAAATCAAGATTTTTGAAAATTCAGCCACTAAAGGGATTAATTAGAGTATGAAAGTTTGTATAGAAATTCACCATTTATGTCGAAGGGAAATACCATAGGGTACACGGCTTATCTACTTGATATAATACAATTCTTATATTCACTGACAGAATGCATAGCCTAAACCGCTGGGTCTAGAAGCAAGAAATTTTGCACAAAAGTTTCATTTGTGATGAATCAGGAATAAGGTATAAGGCCAAGATATTCGAGCGCAGTAGGCATTTAGCGTGGCAAGTCGCGCGATCAAATGAACTCGCTGACTCCGCTCTGCAAAAATGTTGCGTCACAGTCAAATGTTGCGGGACAATTAACTTTGTTTTACGGAATTCATGTTAATATTTCGGGGGTTTAGTTTTTGGGGAAATATAAGTAAAACGTTCTAAATTAATTTTTAAAGCATTAAAATTTATTTTAGTATCTACCTACCATTGTTTTTTATTTTTATTTTCACCTAATTTCATTTTCTTTCATGGCTGGTGCAGCGCTCTCGCACTATGATTACGATCCGACACCGATTAACACGAGATTTTGATTTTGGAATTAATAAATGCCTGTTTGTGCCGTTCCTTCATATAATACCTAATGGCACAACACTGCATATACTAAGTGATTTTTACAATTATTCCTGACGAACCCGGCTGTCGCCAAAAAATATAACAGAAGACTGTGCACCGAGATTTCTCATTAACTGTCAGCTAACCATAGATATTTTTTTTTTTATTATAACCATAGATGACAGAAGAGGCCTAACTTCATGTTTTTCCGTGTATGTTCTACAAACTATCAAATAACAGTAAAACAAAATGTAAAGAAAAAAGCATAAAAAATATCAACAGTTGAGAATCGAACTTTTGACCACGGGTTTGCAAAGTAGTCGTCGAACCGCTAAGCTATATACTTTGATGAAAGTTGACTAAAGTAGCCGTTCTTAGGTAATTATTATGTCATAATTGACATCCTTCCATACTCCATAAAGATTTAGCGCGATGATAATCATTTAAAGGTTCAATCTGTAAAGCTATCTGCTATATTCGTTTCCTACTCAGCCCAATGAAGTAATGGAATAATTCGCTTTTACATTGTGTTTCATTATCACCTATATCGTCTTAGACAATGACCAACACCGATAATCATCATTCCCCTGCCCTTATCCCAATTTTTTAGGGGATCGACCCCAACTTGTTCTAGCCATATCATCTTTCATACAGATCATCCATCGTTTCTTTGGTCTTCTCTTACTCGTATAGCCATCCATATTCATAATCAAAACATTCCAGACGAGATTTTCTTCATTTCTCCAAAAAGTTGGTCTAAAGTGAAAAAATTACGTTCGGTAAATTATGACTTAGCTTTTCAACTTTAAATAAAAAATTAAAACAGTTGACTTCATGGTTCCTAAGTAGGCTTTTTCATAACTTTCATCACAGTTACGAAGCTGATTATTTTATGCATAAAAGTACTACTCACAAAGATTCAGTTGCAAAAAAAAAAATCGCGACAAAGCCATGTACTTTTTTTTTTAATTTTTTTTAGATTGGTCAGGTCGATCATTCTCAAAAAGTCAGAAAAAAATTCGTAACTCGAAAACTATGAAAAGTCGCGGAACATACATGGGGGTGATTCGGATACCCCACGATACGAGGGACCTAAATTTTATTTTTGGACGTCAATGTTCCGGCCACCCTGTATATCTTTTTAGGGTTCCGTACCCAAAGGGTAAAACGGGACCCTATTACTAAGACTCCGCTGTCTGTCTGTCTGTCTGTCCGACCGTCTGTCACCAGGCTGTACTCTGAACTCTGGCTCATGAACCGTGATAGTTAGACAGTTGACATTTTTACAGATGATGTATTTCTGTTGCCGCTATAACAACAAATACTAAAAAACAGATTAAAATAAATATTTAAGGGGGCTCCGATACAACAAACGTGATTTTTTTGCCGTTTTTATAGATAATGGTATGGAACCCTTCGTGCGCGAGTCCGACTCACACTTGGCCGGTTTTTTTTTTCTTTTTCCAAACTGGTGATCGTGGATTCGGCATAGGTACATTTCACAGTGCCTGGAAAAAAAACCATTAAAAATACAAGCATATTTAGCCCATACTGAGGTATACAGAAACAAATTTTGTGCAATAAAAATGAATTTCTCATATTCCTACAGTTAGCTAGGTACAGCTGCCAACTAAAATGTAGCCAAAAAATTCAATATTATGGCTTGCGCTTTACCTGGAAAAATGTGACGTTTCTTTCGGAAGTTTTTTTTTAAATTGTTGTGTAACTTTCATCCGAATTTCCGGTTCAGATCATAGATGGTATTTTTTATTTCTATCTGTTCGATGCCTGAATTCCTTGAATCAAGTAGTAGTTGAAATTGAACTTGACGGAAGACAGATGGAAAATAAAAAGCCGAGTCTAAAATGTTGTGAAGCGTACAACAACGCCGCGGTTTCATCTAGATTTTTCAATTACTTTTCCTGACTCCGTAAAAGAAAATTGGTTTAAAAACAAGGAAAGAAAGGAGAGCAATTTAAAAGATTTCTTTACAAAATATAAACGTTAAACTTCCTAATTCAACTCTAAACTGCCAGGCGGTAGGCTTCATTCCTTTAGGGCTCTTACGAGGAAAATAGATTAGACCCCAATAAGCTTACTGAAATACCTTAAGTAATTAAGTCCTTAGTCTATTGTAGATTTCACGGTTCCGCGAACCTTTAATCCGTGCCCTATTTAAATTCGTTGTTCAGGTTTACAAATGAAACAATTTTGTTTTTCTTTTCTGAAATAGAAAAAGAAATCAATCAGAAAGCTGAAACATACGTGCATGAACAAGAATTTTTTACAGATTGGAATTGAAAACTGAATGCATAAAAGAACCAATCTGTCTAAAACGAAATAGTTTGTAAGAGTTTTTCAATGGATGGTAACAGAACACTAGAGTATGGTGACATGGAACATTTCCGACCGGGTGACAGCGATAGAGCAAAGTGTATGAAAAAGATAAGGGAAGCTGTGTGGTATTGGTAGGAACTGTCTGTTTAATTCCACACATTAGTATGGTGTATGCTGTCGAGAAATTAACACCCGATTTCTGGAACTAAAATTGTCGTTCTGTAAAAAATTAAACGCAAGTTTGGCTGTTGATAACATAGTAAACCAATCACGGCAGTTGACAAGCGCTTTTCAGAAACCGGGCGCTGCGTCCGGTTTCTTCCGTTCCGTCCCGCGTCCTTTTTGGTTTCTGTGATGTTTAACAGTTTCCTAGTGCCAGTTTCTGCTAAGTAACTGAGAACGCAGGTTTTTCTGCATGATGTTATCAGGGTAAGGGTTCCCTGCCCTATATATCCATAATCTTTTAAGTGCTTCGCACGGGAAACTTAGGGGTGGTCGCCCCATCTATTAAGCTTAGAACAGATTGTTAGCTAAGGCTCACACTAGCTATCTCTATGTTTATAAAATACCATACCTTAACATTATAATTCAATTCACGCTTCGATAATATATTCCTAGTTTACAATTGATTTACATGCCAAACATAACCATTACTTAAATGTTAGTCCCACATAAATAAGTTAAACAAAACTGTCAAGCTTCTGAACAAAAGTTACTGAATACACAAAACAAGTTTCGACATAAGTGCGTATCAACTGAGAGGCGTCAATATTGTTCGAACATACCCGACGTTCGAAAAGTAAATCCCTTTAGAAAAAAATGTGTAAAGGTATTGGTCAGTTTTCCTTAGTGAAAATACCTGCGTCACGGTAACTGGCATCATAAATCTACCCGGCTTCCTCGGCTTCCGAGGAGATTTCTCGTTGGGACGACTTCTCTTAGAAAGTTTTAGTACGCGTGCTCAAGACAGCCGTCCAACATTTTCAAGTACTCCTAAGTATTTTTGCCAAATTATGGGGAGACCTTTTTACCCCTCGGTACGACTTGATGTGGACTGATGTGGCTGTAAATTGAGTTATGTGAGGTACCTACCTACCTGAGTTAGCTACAGTAAAGTTATGTAATTGACAAAAAAGTTATCTAGCAAAAATAACCAGGTGTTTCATCTTTTTGTTTGTCTAGCCGTACCACAAAGATTTTGTTACAAAATAAATCACGGTTTCGTATCTTTAGATTTTGGATTTCTTCAAAGCCTTTTGGTAACGCCTAAACCAATGAACGACTGAAATAAAATCACTCTTCAGAAACATTTCCTTTTGTAACCTTTTTCTCAAAGCAAAAAATAATATTTATACATTATTTGATTGAAACCGAATACAATAAACATAATTATTACATGAAATTCGCAAAAAGAAAAAAACATCTTTACCCCGAGCCTTTGTTTCCGTAATTCAGCGATTCATTATAAAGCCTTAGTAATCTGGGGAATGGCCAGCCATTGTTTTCCACCATTCCATATTTTTCTTCGTCGTACTTACTTTATACACGCCCCAATATTATGCAAATACTAGGGAATAATCTTTAATTGCACCCGCGCCGCCATACCCGCGAATACGCCAGTAAAAATAAAATCTTTTAACATTAAAAAGTTTTCTTGGTGTTTCTATGTATATTTACCGTGCTAAAAGCCTTTTTGTTTGAGTAAGAAATAAAATATGCGAAAACAATTTGCACCCGCCTTCGCTGAAAATTTTGAGCTCCAAAATGTAGTCAGAAAACAACAAAATAAACTTATTTAGAGAGACATGCTAAGTTCAGGAACGTTCAAGTTTCATATGAAATAAATGTTAGTAAGTATAATGTTGGGGGCCGCAGGAATCAGCTGGATGCGGGAAGCACAGGATCGGTCGAAGTGGGAGGCCTATGTCCAGCAGTGGACGTCTTTCGGCTAAAATGATGACGATGATGATGAATGTTGGTGCAGAGAAAACTAAACAACAACCGAACTATATTCTCTAAACCTCCATCAAGCTTATTTTATAAATTTTTATTACAAGTTACTTAATTATCTTAATTACAATTAGCAAACTAATATTAATTTAATGTAATTATTAAAAATGCATTTTTATTGTGGCATTTATTTAACTCCTCTCAAAAACAGATTAGATACCTATTAAATTAATATTATTTACTAGTTCGCTAATTGAATACATTTTTCAGAAAAGCATCTTTTCATTTAACATTCTTAAAAATTTGGTCCCGTGTGAGCGAGAGAGGTGATAAAATGCGACAGCCCTCTTTACAAGTTTCATTCTGCACTAAAGCTAAAAATATACATGACGTCAGTTAGCCCACTAAATTATTAATGTGATGTGTCTCGTCCGGAGAATACATATTTTCGTAATAGAAAACTACCCTGTCTGGACGCTGTCACCTGTTATATTGAACGTCACATAAGGCCGAAAATATAAATAAGCACTCACCCACTTCACCCCTCCACCCGTGCAAAGGTAAAAATACGGCACGAAAAGGCTACAAAATTGTAGTGTTTTACATAAGTTCTTGGACGTTTTCAACGGATAACGGAACATTTAACGCCGTGCCGCTTAAACTTCGATAGCATTCAGTATTCAGCGAAGAAAATTATTTCGGGACCATTACCTCTCACAGCTGCCACACACTACTTTTATGTGTTTGCATCACGAACGAACACGAAGTGTAGGCACTGTATCTGTGTTACAGGCTCGCATGAGCCAGCTCTTTTCATAGTGTTGCGTTTTATAATACTTTGAAAGCACAACTTTATAGTGCCCCTGTATATTTTATTGAACTATCGTAATCATGCTTCGTTGCCAGGATTTTTCCATCAAATATTAAAGTACCTTTATGTTACGTTCAGAATTTACGAATGGAACAGATAAAAACTGGATTCTGATATTTTTGTACATCAAAAAGCCGAGAGCTTTTCGCTCATCTGAATAAAATAGTTGTTCAAATAATAATGCTTGCGGCAAACACGGCCACAGAAACCATCTCGAAAAGTTTTATCTATTACATATTTTCAAATATGTACTCGTATGTACGCTTCACTACACTTCTGAATTGAGTAAACATTTATGAATATATTCCATAGAATCTGACCTTATTTAAGGTATATAATGTGGATTGTTATACTGTGTGTTCCTTCTGCAGGGAATTTTCTACGAAAAAAAATCACCGTATGCTTTAGACCGTTACTTTAGACGTAAATACGTGAGCATACTGCACACATAATGAACTCCTTAGCATTTTCCTTATCACGGTGAGTGTGGGGCAAGTATGGGGGATCCCTCACGAAGTTTATTAGAGCGGCTTGCAGCCACGTGTAGCGATAACGAGAGAAGTCAATAGCCCATCTCCCACCACCATATCCGCCCATTTCCCGCCGACTTTCGGAACTTTGGCAGGAATATTGTTGCGATACAATTCGGCAGCAAAAGAGGAACATGGGCAGGGTCAATCGCTACTACTTGGGACTATTCAAATGGAGCTAACATTCATACACGATCTAATCATATTCATTTATGTCGTAATTATTTATGCAGTTATGCCTTATCAAGTTATCAATGGCTCATTTATTAAATCGACACGCCCCTGCTTCGTCCTGTTGTAACGACTTGTAATCGATATTTTATAATTTAGTACTAGCTGATCCGCAAGGCGTTGTCCTGTCAAACAATTTGGATTTTTTTACTTTTTTTTTCTTTTAAACCACCCGTGTATTAGAGCAAATAAAAAGAAAAAATATTCAAATTAGTCAAGCCGTTTTTGAGTTTTAGCGAGACTAACGAACAGCACTTGAGTTTTATTTATAAGTTTAATATTAATGTTGTTACACACATACATACACCATCCGGAATAATTCTATAAATTATGGTAAAACTCGCATCAAAATCCGTTGCGTAGTTCAGAAGAACATGGCAACGCAGTCATACAGACAGACACAAAAACCAACTTTATTTTATAATACGCATAAATAACATCATAATGCTTACATGCTATACCAAGACGAGGTGTACAAAACACAACCACGCTCTTCTAGTAACAGCGAGATCTATGTGACAAAACCAGAGCTCCTTACGGAACTAATCGAGCGCACATTTCCTAGACTCTAGAGCACTGTAATTCCTTCATCCACACATGCCAAGATTCACGAACGCGGTCACAGATATCCGAAACTGAAATCAGGTTATTCCAGTGTTATGTAATCTGTGTAACAGTGGATATTCCTCGTCCATTTAAAATAGTCTGGGCCAGAAACAGCACGGCTTTGTTCGGGCTAAGTAAATGTGATTTGCCTCATATTCTGCTGTCACTTAAACGAGATCACTGTCGTAATAAGAAACTAGGGCTCATAATAAAATACCGATATTAACAGTAATGAAGTGGAATAAATTCTACCTTCGTTGTTAGTGGCCGCGGTGCAGGGGCCGGTCGATATGGCTTCGACCAATTTAGTGCAGTCTCCCGTCGGTCTAATAGCGGAACATTCGTTCATATGTAATGAACCCTAGTCTAGTGGTGCTAATTAACAGACCAACAATTGAATTTGAGAGGATTGTGAGCAACTACTGTTTGAACGTGTATTCAGTTTTGCGAGAGGAATATAATTAATTATGTATGTGGTTTTACAAAGGTAAATTAAATACACGTTGTGATAATGTCTGCCGTTGATAAACTCTTTCGTACACTGAAACACAGAAGGGCGTTTAAAACCTAAAAAAAATAACAGAAAAATAAGAAAAAGTCTAGGTATAAAGGAAACGATTTCGGAAGTCTTTAGGGAATATCTTAAAAACTTTTCTGGAATGGGAAAATAAGAGAATGATCATCTATATTGTTACGATTATTGCCGGAATAATACTTACGTATAGCCATTTATTTCCCATCATGGTGGAAAATTACTTATTGGATAACGAGCGAGTGTTAAAAGTGGCTTTACCTACTTAGCTTCTGCTTTAGAGTAAGTTTAAGCTATCATAAACTTTAATGATGAAATATTTATTAAAACAGTCTACAGTCCGGCCGTTGAGAGACTGCTTTCTGAGACCTGTCAGTTTCACACTAACGAATGTGTGTCTTAAACGGTACATGTCTTGCTGACGCGGTGGCCTGCACCAGATGTGCGTTATTGTGTTACTAGGTATATTACAATAAATCAGTGAGTGCGATTACTGCTACGCAGTGACTAACAATAGAGAAAGGAATCGTCAACAGTATTTAGTAATAAACCTAACGGGAACTAAGTGATCTTTTCTCTACGCGCTTCAACCTGAACAACAACAACTCTGCAAGTGTACGAAACGTACAATATCTTTTGCGAATTTGGTCCTTACTTCTACTAGAAATTGTTCAACTGACAGGTGTCAGGATCGCATTCTTTCGATGGTCGGACTGTAGTTTAAAACAAAGACTGCTTTATTCATGTTGATTAGTTTGTCAAGAAATTAATAAATAATGCTGTACGAGTTATAAATAAAGAAAGTTCTTCTAGTTTTACTACAGTATCATGAACAGGGATTCAATAAAGAATTTACTTTAAAAAATAAAAACAGTTTACTTTTTTAGCCCCGCAGGTCAAGATTGCTCTTGAGGGATAAATTGGTGAACAATTTTGACTGAAAACTACTATAACACTTTTATTTTTATCCTCTGACATCCCTGAGGCCCTTAGCATACTGCTGCGAAACCATAGCAGGGAATCGCAGTAGTTTATATCAAGTGACTCGCATGATGTTCCGATCCTCGAGTAGCGGAACATCAGCGAAACGTCATGCAGTTTCGCTGTTTCGCGGTTTCGCGGTTTCGCGGCGGAGATGTGCTAAAGCCCTGAGAACCCCCTGCTGTCACAGTACCTTCCTATGTAATAGCTAGGTAACGTGAGCCTCGACTGGCGACAAGACTAACCAGCTTTTCTGACCGGCTAATCTTATCAGCTCAAAGTCAGCTTGAACTATTTTCGTAACAATACAGTGGAGTTTTCTCAACCTCTTCACATTGCGCCCGTGGACCAAGACCAAGACTAAGCCTTTTATATATAAGGTGTTAAAAAATTAACTTTAATGAGTGCTTTAGACCATCGAACTGAATAACTTTTACTGAGGGACCAACTTTGAAATTGCGAAAAAAAATCAGTTGTATAACAACACTAAACTAAACTGTATGAGACCGCCGTTTTTTTTTTCTCAATTTCAAAGTTGGTCTCATAGTAAAAGTTGTTCAGTTCGATGGTCTGAAGCACCTGTTAAAGTTTGTAAAGTTATTTTTTTAACACCTTTGTAATAAAATATTAACGAAGTGAAAACTGTACTGCTGCGAGATATGGGAACGAGTCTGATGACGAAAATATAGTTTTTAGAATTTTCCTTTTGGCTGTTTCTCTGGATGTTCTGGATTGGCGCAAAAAATGCTAAACGGATTTGGATGAAATTTGGCACACAGATAGTTTATAACCTTGATTAACAACTATGTGTACTTTTGATCCCGGTAAGTAGTACGTTCCCGTGGAATATTTTCCGACATCCACGTGGTCGATGTCGCAGTCAAAAGCTAGTTTAATAATACAACTTGTAGTGGAAGGAAGGAAGTATCATATGACCCTGTTGTTAAGGCCTTGGTTCTCATGCATGAGATTGTGGATTCAAATCTGGGCAAGTACCAATGTGACTTTTTCGAGTTTATTTCATATCGGTAAATAAGTCTGAAATTGCCAATCCGCTTTGAGCAAGCGTGGTGATCAATGCTCGTGCCTTCTCTGTTTGAGAAGATGCCTTTGTCCTGCAGTGGGACAATAACAGGCTAGTGTTATTTAGTTTTTAATTCAATCCACGTATCGGACCCGTTAAAAGTCGACACGTTTGCAAAACTGACGTCAAAAGAAAAGTATTTAAAACCAAACTGTGAAAATAGATCATAATATTAAAAGCTTAACGTTGAAATGCACTCAATCTACACGAGCGACCCGGTTCCATTCGTCGGATGAAGAGGGGTTAATGCAAATCACAGGTGACATCGTCAGTTTTAGCTGTATTATTTTTAAATGGGATTGGCTTATAGCCCCGACCGAAATGTCCATTATGAAATGTGATGTCTGTTTGTTGATAGTGAATTATCGATGTTATATTGTGATTAGTGTTTGGTTTGTGATTCTGCTAATCTCCTGGGGACACGTTTGTACACGATAACTAGAATATTTCGTGTATGTCAAGTTATTTTTCTCGGCGTTGTTCTAACACTTTTTTCTTGACTGTGCTGCTGAACAACAGACGATCTTCATGCTCATTAGAACAGAGTGTGTGTGTTAGGTCGTGGGTTCGAACCCAGGCAGGCGCTTTACTTTGTGTAAATAATTTCATCACCACTACTCTCAAAACGGTGAAGAAACACATCGTGAGGAAACTGGCATGTCCTATAACCAAAAATTTGAAGACTTGTGACATCTACCAACTCGCACTGGGCCCGCGTGGTAGATTACAGCCCACTCCCTCTCGAAGAGAGCAGGCCTGTGTCCCAGCAGTGAGAACATTATGGGCTTATTATTAATGATTATGTATGTTATGTAAAAGCTCAGACTGTACTTTTATTGAGACATTGAAAAAAGTATTCACATTACGTTCAATGAACTTATGTATTGTATTGTTCCCTTCTTCCAAATTCGGAACACTAGACTCTACGATAATACTACAATACCTAGACTGATATCGAAACTTTATAGTATCTACGTACTACAGACATTTTACATCATATACTTACACTTTACATTCATTAATACATGTATATATCATACTTCAATGATTTTGCGTTAATATTTTGCGAATCGGTCTAAAACGATTTGTTTTCTTTAATTTTCATTGTTATGACACTTATATCAGGCTGTCAAACTATCATTACTTTTTCTTCCAAATTTTCTCTCATAGAGTTTATTACTAGCTACAGCTAATTTAGGATACAATTATTCAGTAAACAATCATAATTATCTATAAAATACAATATTTGGGCTAACATATTGATAAAAATAATTTAAATTATATACGAGTAGATCAAAAGTAACCTTCATAGACTAAGCTAGTAGGAAAACAAATCTTTTTAGACCAATTCGCAAAATATTAATGCAAAATCATAGAAGTATGATATATACATGTATTAATGAATGTAAAGTGTAAGTATGATGTAAAATGTCTGTAGTACGTAGATACTATAACTTGCACAAGTTCAATAATAGCCCAACCTTCATAAATGCTAGACGGGACTCGGTTGAAATGGCTGGCGTTTTGACAGGAGCTATAACGGCTTGCCGTGAATAACAACATCTTCAAAGTAGAACACCTTCTTCTGGTGGAGGTAGTTAAATTATATTGACGGCCGGTTACATTATATAAGGTGCGGCATTGACTGATGTTTATTGAATATCGATATTGATGGCTTCTGATGGCACTCTCATCCATGTTTTTAAAACGCCTATCTTGAGTAAACCGATAGTAATACTTTAGTGATAAGTACCTATGACTTGATTCTACTAATATGTATCCACTAACAGCACACAACTTAATCAAACATTATATTATTATACATTACAAAATAAAGCTTTGATGCTGACTGGGCCACGACTTCGGTGATACTTACTGTAGATTTCACAATACAAAGTATTTTACGAAACAAGTTGCACTGTTATTGAAACTGGTGCGTGCAATTAATGTTGTCAGGTAAATTCGGCTTTATGTATGTTACACAGTTCTCTAGGGGCTCCTGACTAAGTAATAAAAGCCGCATGAGTCGATCGATCAGGTTAAGCTACGCTTGCCGCGGTTTGTCCGTAGATGGGTGACCATCTTTACATACCGAGATCCCTCCGTGCCTCGGAAAACACGTTAAGCCGTTGGTCCCTGCTGTCATTCTTGGATCTTTGACAGTCGTTAAGGGTCTTTAGAAGCCCGAGTCTGACAACCAGTCTTACCAAGGGGTATCGTGTTACCCAGTAACTGGGTTGTGGAGGTTAAATAGGCAATCGCTCCATGTAAAATACTGGTATTCAGCTGCATCTGGTTAGACTGGAAGCCGACCCCAACATAGTTGGGAAAAGGCTAGGAGTAGGACTGATGTTACACAGTTATCTACCCCGCTGTTCTAACCAAATACCAAAATCCGCGACCATATTATTTTACAACCACTAGACTAACGAGAAGAGACTATATAATCAGCCTATAATGTTCCCACTGTTGGGACATAGGCCTACTCTCTCCGAGAGAGAGTGAGCTGTAATCCATCACGCGGGTCCAGTGCGGGTTGGTAGTATGTCACATGTCTTCAAATTGTTGGTTCTAGGACATGCCGGTTTCCTCACAATGTTTTCCTTCACCGTTTTGAGGGCAGTGGTGATGAAATAATTTATACAAAATAAAGTGCATGTCGGTGTTCGAACCTACGACCTACAAGTCGTAAATCGTGGCCGTTACTACTGGGCCACCACTGCTCTCACGAGAAGACCATAATTAACACAAATTACTTTAAATATATTCCGGCACATCATCGAAAAATGGCTGATTACAATAATTTTGTAGCGGAAAATGGGGGCTGCATACAAAATTACTTTCAAGGCGAGTATAATTCAATTACCTAACAAGCATTACATATTCATTAAGTTGATGCTAATTAGGTCTCGTCGCCCCACCGAGCTACCTCGCGTCCCTACCGAGGTACCGAGGTACCTACCAATAGGGTGTTATTTATATTAATAGACGGGTCGACAGTAGGAAACGATTGTTATGTTATTTTTTTTTAAAGTAAAAGAAATGGACTTCTTTTGAAAGAAATCTATGATCGTTTCTTAAAAAAAAAGAGTCCAGCGTTCAGCGTGCAACGAAAAGTTCTAGGCTGCACATCTGTTGTTACTAACATAATTTTTAAGTAGGCACATGTACTAACATAACTGTGGATCATTGTGTCTGACATAAATAAATAAATTAATTAATTAATTAATTAACTGATGAATTGCAAATGAGATTACAAACTTAAATGTGCAGTTGGAGAATTGACCGTGACGTATATTGCAATGTATTGGAGAACATGTTTTACAACTACAATGTTAAGTTTGTTTTAGGGATAATTTTTTTTTAACTACGGAAGCCGTCATTGTACGTGGTCCAACACGCAACACGCGAAAAAACCGGTCAAGTTTTTTTTCCTAAATTTGATTTCAGTTGACGATATATGGTATATGAGGATGAAATATGTCATTCAAAAACACACCCTGTATTACGAGTTTCTATCTAAATAAGGAAAATGACGCGCTGAATCTTTTTGATGTATGTATGGTCACGTCACTTCCTATTTGAGGTACAATTAATTATTATTATAAATTGGCAACATTCAAGAACTTTATCCTTATCCACACTGACTGTATATGTATCTAGGTATGAAACTACATTATATAATTATGTTGTTTACGTTGATAACGATGTGTAAGCTATGTATATAAAGGTTAATTTATCAAAGTTTTACTGTGTTCAAATGTAAATTAACAAGTTCGCGATGAGTTTCCTCACCTTTGTTGTACAGAATTTCGAGTTCAACGAATTTTTGAAAGTTGATAATTCCTGTATAAACTTTTCAACAATAATTAATTATGTATATAAATTGTGTTTACCTGTGTTATCGACAAACGTTACAATTACTTGGAAATTGAGGGAGTAGGTAGCTCACGGCTACATAAGCAACGGCATCATCATCTGCCTAGCCTTTTCCCAACTATGCTGGGGTCGGCTTCCAGTCTAACCGGATGCAGCTGAATACCAGTATTTTATATGGAGTGACTGCCTGTCTGACCTCCACAACCCACTGGGTAACTAGGTAATACGATACCCTTTTGGTAAAGACTGGTTGTCAGATTTCACGAATGACAGCCGAGACCAAAGGCTTAACGTGCTTTCCGAGGCACAGAGGAATCTCGGTTTGTAAAGATGATCACCCATCCACTGACCGACCGCGGCATGCGTAGCTTAACCTGATCGATCGACCCGTGCGGCTGTTATTACACAACCACAAGCTCCTCGCATAATATTATGTAATTAACTCCTTACCATAACACAAAAATAACCACCATTTCGAACTGTACTCAGTTAGTCACGTATGTATTTATCTCCAAATCCAACAATATCTATGCAAACGCAGAGTGTCACGAGACAGCTTTGTTATCGTAAACATGAAAAGCCGTAACTCCATATAATCTTCAAAGCCAATCAGTGGCGAATTATTGGCTTATTACCAATCACGCGACGAACAGCACCGTAATCCTAATACTATTGTCGCGACCGTCTCTAACGAGATACCCCCAATCGAACATAAGGCGACTGATACGAGTACTTACGGGCTACAACTCGACAATTCATCGCAATCACCAGCACCCAGTCGCTACGAGGTGCTACGAGTAACGCTACGAGGTGCTACGAGTAACGCTACGAGGTGCTACGAGTAACGCTACGAGGTGCTACGAGTAAATGTCGTAGACCCTACCTACAGTCTACGGCGTAGAGGGTTCGCACTGTAATTATGCCATTATTGAAGGACGGGGACAAATTAATGTTTTAATATTTAAGGTTTTTATAAGCTCGAGTTATAAATGTTTCCATATTAATATCGCTTACCTAGAAATTCTGATGCCTACAATGAATTTCCATTGATGAGATAACAATAGACGAGTTATCTTTATACGAAGCCTTTGAAATATTAGTTAAGGATCACAAAAAACTAAAATGAAGCTGGTGGAATAAACTAGACACCTTTTTCTCAACGATCAAATAAGGCACTAAATTGGGGAACCTGAATTTCTTCTCTAGAAACTTTCATAATTAGTGGAACAATTGTGATTTTCAACGTAAGTTTTTTTTGTTAATACGAGTAAATGGATCCCGCTTTTGACCTTGCTCTCGCCTCAGTTTTCAACAAAAGGGTTTAAGCGCTGCTCAAGTGAAATCCTGAATTAGTTATATCTACTGTCTTTATTACTGAATTATTTTTCCTCGTATTTGACGTAGTTCGCACGGTATATCAGCAGCCAATCATTTATGTGTAATTAAAAGACGACTCGTTAGGTGCAGCTCACCGCGGCGGGGGGGACAGGCGCATTCATAGTCACAAATGTAATTTATCCCCTCCTGTCCCCTTTTTCCCAGGTGGATGGAACTCAATTAGCAACAATTATTCCGACGACGCGACGCCAACCCAAAAGTTTTCTCGACTATTTCGTAATTAATTTTGTTTCTACGACCTCGGGCCGAACTCGCCCTGACCGGCACACCCTTAACATTTATTTAGCACTAAATTATTTTAAAAGTTTATCGAGAGCTAGTTTCCAAAACGGAAATAGCTATTGTAGAAGAATTATATCAAATGAAGCGATAAGAGAAACTTTCCAATGGTTTTCACGCCTGCGCCTTCGTATTGGTCCATAACGACCATATAAGGCCGATTGCTTTCTTAAACTTATCCCATTTGTAGCCCCAGTGTGAAGGAATTGGAACTTCTTTATTGTGCCAAAGTTGCGAATGAGAGCGCCTATTTCCATTTCTATCGGGTTAGTGAGCCGAAACTAATAAATTATTATAACATAACTGTAATACATAGTAATGTGTAGCTATATACAGGGAATCGGTCGAGTGGATATGAAAGTTGTGAGTGATAAATGGGAGCACCACCTTCTCGCAGAACTTGCCGCGCCGTAAACTGACGCCAACTTGGACATACGAAAATTAAATAAATTACGAATAGCGAAACCGACCTCATTACTTAGTGGAACCAGCTTATGCTGCAGAGAACGGGTAGATTAAAATAAATTCATTACACTGTCTGCCGCTCCGCTATAAATTTAGTTTTGGAACTTGTATCAGAGCAGCATCAATAGAGAGGCTGCTTTTTCACTTTTTATTTTTAAAGTTCTTCCGTAGTGAAAAAGTATCAAAGTCGGAGCGGTACTTACTGACGTTAACTGTAGAAAGAATCGTCTACCGTAAGTAATTTAAACTTAGTTAAATTATTACCTGAAGATTATTTCACAACTCCAACACCAAAAAGGTGTAATTAACAGCAATCCATACAGGCTGTGCGTAAATAGTAGTCCAACGTTAAGGGATCAATACACCTTAGATTCAGCTACCAAATACCACAATTTGAACCATTTTTAGGATTCCGTACCTCAAAAGGAAAAAACGGAACCCTTATAGGATCACTTCGTTGTCCGTTTGTCTATCTGTCTGTATGTCAGTCTGTCAAGACCCTTTTTCTCAGTAACGCGTGGAGGTATCAAGTTGAAATTAATATCAAATACGTAAGTCTATGACCTCTTGAAGTCCTAAAAAACTCAAGCTTCTAAGTTAACGCAATAAAAAGATACGGCCATTTATGTGACATATTTTGATACTCGCAAGTAAATCAAAACCTATAGGGTACTTCCCGTTGTCCCAGAATCATGAAATTTGGCAAGAAGCAAGCTCTTATAGCACAAATAAAAGAAGAAGTCCAAAAGTTGTTAGTTCCTAATTCTATCATATAAAAAAAAAATCAACTATGTCAGTATGTCATGACCCTTTTTCTCAGGGAGGCGTGGAGTTATCAAGTTGAAATTAATATCGAATAGTCTATGGTCCCTTAGAGTTCTAACAAAATCAAGCTCCTAAGTCAACGCAATAAAAAATACGGCCATTTTGATACTCGCAACTGTCGCAAGTAAATCAAAACCTATAGGGTACTTCCCGTTGACCTAGAATTTGGCAAGAAGCAAGGTCTTCCAGCACAAGTAAAGGAAAAAGTCCGGAAATTGTTAATTTGTAGTTTTAAGACATAATTTTTTTTTTTTTTTGGGATCCTTTGTCAAGTTTGTTTTTGGGATAAATTCTTTTCAACTACAGAACCCTTCATTGTGCGTGTTCCGACACGCACTTGGCCGGTATTTTTTCTTTAGGACTCAGAAAAAAAAAAAAAATATCAAACCTTGCTTTACTAATTTGGCTGTAATTTCTACAAATTACATTATTTTTTTAATGTTGTTTTTTTTTTAATATATTTTTATTTATTTATTCATTAACAAATTAATGTTTGTGGAATACATGTGCATATCATATGAAAATATGTCAAATGTCTTTAAAAACGCCACACCCTGTATAAGAAAGTACATTATTAAGTTTTCGTACCTCCGTCTTTCAATCCACTTATAAGGTGTGACTAATCTTAGTACACAGTCCTAAGTAACATTAACCATCAAGTAATGAGTCAGCATAATCAGCGGCTATTCATAACATAAACGGTTATGCCGCAATACCCTGCATATTGCTGGAACAACGCGTGAATTGGTCCGCTCGGTGTAAAGTCCCATATTAACATAGTAAGGAACCCATTTCCATTATCATCCCCAATTTCGTGCTCGGGAGGCACTTAAGCACTTAATGGATCTCGGCTCCCCGTAATTTACCGGGACGTTGGATTGAATAAAATCGTAAATCTTAACACCGACCGAGGCGAAGGTGTTATTACGAAGAATGATTCGCACTCTTCTTTGAATGAAAGGATCATCACTAGAGACAAATTACCTCCGTCGAGATAGCTGCGGCCTAATAAAACAATGTGCTCAGGTACAAATTCCTTTCGTATATTAAGTAAGATTATGAATTCGTCTTTATTACTTATTCATGTTTAATGCGTATCAAAATAAAATATAATTACGATCTAGTCAACAGCCGTTGTTATGACTGTTCCTAAACTAGCAACTGCCTCTCAGACTTTATTTTAACGCAACAAAGAACGGAATTCTCAGAAATATCCATTATTAAGATTAAATAATTTAGCAAAAGTTTTCGTGGAATACAGTAGCATTTTAGAGCGGCTAGACATAATCTTTATTTAGCCGATTGGCTGGCTGGTGTGGGGCGACAGGCGGGAAGCATGGCGGACGGCGAACTGCAGCAGTCCACAAATAAACTGAATCAATACCATTACGGCGCGAGCTCACACCGCGGTGACCTCAGATATATACGAGTGGCCTGATTGTTATCATATTATTAGGAGAGACATTTGTTGTCCATAGCAATCCGATTATATTTTGCACTGGATTTGTTATTTAATGGGAATTTCAAGACTTACTAATGCGTTCTCGATAGAGAACCATGTGTTTTCGATAAGATTGACCCCGCGTCTTAACCAAAAGCGATCGTCGCGTTCATATGTCACTTTTTGTTCGGTGAACCGGAACGCGTGGTGGCGCCGACAAAGGGCGTCTTCCGGGTTTCCGAACAAAACGTGACATATGAACGCGTCGATCGCTTTTGGTTAGGACGCGGGGTCAGTCTTACCGGACACACATGGCTACATGTCGAGAACGTATTAGTTATCCTGACGCTGGAGGCAGTTAACATAATTATCACCGACCTATATTATGTTTATTAACACTTTTTGGGGGGCACTAAACGCTGATAGGCGTTATAACAATAAAACTTCAATTGTGTCTCGTTCTGTGTCCCGGAATGTGGTAAGTAGTTCTTCTACAATCATCTTAATAATAATATAAAAATAAATAAGTAATATTATATATGTTCGTGCCAGGTCAGGGCGCTTATCACCGTAGCCTAAACAACGCCTGCAGTACATAATTACTAACACATTATAAAACAAATTAAGAACGGGTCTTCTCGCGATATTCCTTTTTACGAGGTAAACAGGTACCTACTTGTTTCCCGACATTTCGACCGCCTTGCAGCGATCGTGGTCACGGGAGGACTGATGACAGCTCAGCGACGTCTGCGTAAAGTGCAGGTATCTACCCTCACTTGGTCTTCACAATTTTTATTATTATCACTGTCGGTTCTTCAACACACAACATTAAGGACGTCTACACACTGGCGGACCTCGTCGGATGACCGGCGTTGCTTGCCTGGACTGGATTCCAAGTTGTAGGCAGTCGGTATCCATCCTCTCTGTTGAAATTTTTATATTTCCTGATTTCAACCGCTTCACGTACTATTCTGGAGTAATAATAACGATCAGTGGAAAGAACCTGTGGCTTGTGTAGTTCAGTGGTAATAATGCACTAATATTAGAATTAGAGTAGACATATCATCATAAATGTCATAATGTTATCTTGGTTAAGATTTGTCAATTAGTTAAACTGGGGAAACGATAATTTGTTCCTTTCCCGCAGCACTTTATAAACTAGCCATACATCTAACAACTTTATTACCTCTCATGATCTTTTTGTAAACTTTAGTTTTTAGAAATACCTAATACTTAGGGAAACGGGATAAGGCGGGACACATTCTTTTTTGTGCCGAACATGGTCACGGGGCGAGGGACGGGGAGGTAAGGCCCTAGGTTAAAGGTGAAAGGCTTGGAATTGGTACGGTCAGCAACAGAAGTCGGTTAACACTGCTACTTTTTGACATCATCTAAATTAACGCAAAATTATTCGATAAACTGCTTTTTTTCGTTTAACTGTTAAGAGTTGATGTTTTTAAATATTTAAGTACTTCTGTTCCGATTTCAATTAAATATTTCGCTTAATAATTAAGATTAAAAAACTGCAAGTGTTAATCGACCTTTAACGACTGTACATTCCATTTTTGGCCAGTGAACCAAACGGTCGCGACTAGTCGCGAGACGAACTATTAGCTCACACGTATGTGTTTCCCGATGTTCCGAGGCCCTGTGAACTTGTGAACGTCTTATCATATTTAGACAGTATACCTAACTAAAACTTGTGTGAATGAAACTAAAAGTGTGTGAATTCATGTAAGACTTTAAGCCTGTAAATTACAATTTTCCATCTTACTGGTGCGTGTTACTTTTACCTACACAAGTGTTTTCCCTGACAACCTTATCCCTGACAAAGAAAAGTCGTAGAAAACCGCTCAAGCCATCTGCCACTACGACAATATCATCTTAGTATAAACTTTTTTCATACTCAAGAATTTTGTTTATAGGTTTATCAAATCAGAATATCTGTAATAGGTATACGTATTTAAAAAGTTTTTATATCACCGGTTTTGCAGAACAAACACAAAATCCTCGCCAGTTAAGCCGCAGGTAAATTTAAAATGGAAACCAAACAATAAAGGCTTTTCATTTGGTTTTGGGGTCACGCGGTCTCCTCAGTGAGCCGTAGAATTGCGACCAGCTGATCAATTATGCTCCACGACTTCGCTACAGGACCGTTCTGAAACTATATTTCACGTTAAAGCGAATTATTTGGTCTTAAGAACGTAAGCGTGGGCGCTGATGTAACTAATGTTAGGAAAACAATTAATAACTTACACATATGTAAGGCTATAGCTGTAACATAACACAGTTAAACCACAGAATAATAAAGCTGCAGTAGTTTACCTGGGCAGTGGCCTTGAATTAATTACGTACCGCCGCTCGACAGATAAATACGCGTCCGTCCGTGTGTAACTGCCGCGTACTCGAACTGTTACGTACTGGTATATACTGAGATTTCTAAGCGCGTTGTGTCGGCCGTTTTTTAGGAAGATAAGCTGCTGTAACTGATTTACAAAACATTTAGGTACTTAGTACTTGTTTGTTGTTTGTAATTATAATGATTATGATGTAGCCTTTAGTCCGAGAATTGACTCTAATTTAAGTTACGCTACCTAATTATTCAAATACTAATTAAGTCTGTTAAAATAACTTTCATCGCTTTTGAGGGTGCCGTACCTGAAGGCTCCAAACGGAGCCCTTTTGCTGTCTCTCACGTGTCCGTCTGTCCGTCGTCTGTCACACAGGTTTTGGAGCTCAGTCTTCAAATTTTCACAGTATAAGCATCTTGTTAACTCAAAGCCATACAAATTGTTACAGAATATTTTTAAATGTTTTTGAGGGGGCTCCCATATAGGTAAAGGGGGGTGAGAAAAAAACATTTTGACCTACCCCATCGAGTTGGGTATCGTTGTTTAGAGCTCGTCGAGTTTATAAATACTATATTTTTGTTTTAAAACATATTGGAAAACAAAGGAAGGAGAAGCCATCAAAGTCAGCTTTTTTTACAAAATTTTGTTCCGAAGAATTTTTTAACTTTCCATTGACCTATGAACTTGAAATTTGGTGATAATTTTTATTACTACGTATATTTTACTAACAAACACCAATAGATTGATAAATCAGATTTGGTACAGAACCCTAAATATGCGAAGCCCAACATGCACTTGGCCGGATTTTAATTTCTCTGTTCACTAAAATCATTAATGCCTGCTTCGTTTAAATAACAAATTCGTGCTATGTTAAGAGCCATTGGAAGAACCCAAAACAATGCTCAGACACGTCACTTCAAAGTTTACGAAGAGAGAACTATGCAGACGTATTTCAATTAAGTTCAAACAGCAGTAGCATTAGTTCTTGAGACACAATTGCCTAACTTTACGTCAGCATATCTGAGCCTAACATTGCCTCCACGAGACAGGTACATTTGATGGAACATGCAATTCCAAATACATTTTCAGAAGGCCTTTTGGGAAATACCAACTCTAATACAGTCGGGCAATAAAACATTGTTCTGCGTGTTCCCATGTAAATCCCATAACTACGTTTGAGCCACGAGTCCCGGGTGACTTCTAGTTCCAGCCTGAGCTTTAGGCTTCTGTTACATTCCATTGGAATGAGCCTCTGTTCGATTGACTGCGCATCTGTCGTTGGTAAGCGAGTGTAGGGCAAATAGAATATGTATGACTGAAATTTTGCGGACGTGCATCGAACGTGGATTTGTTGATAATCTTGATTGGCATCACACCCGATATTACGAGTATTTATATAGGGTGACTGGTACTTAAACACATCATGTGTTACACATGATTGTACTCATGATAACAAACAAGTTTTACTATGGAACCAAATCTAAAATCGCGCAAAAAAAATCAGGTTTTCCCTACATTTATGTTCGCATAACTCGTCAAAATATAGGGAACAGCTGATATTTTTAACCGGCTTCAAAAAAGGAGGTTCTGTATTCGACCCTTATGTATGTATGTATGTAATGTTTGTTTGTCCGCGATTTTCTCAAAAAACTAATCAATCAATTTTGATGATTCTTTCACTGACGTGATGTGCATGCTTTCAGGAAGGTTTTACGAAGTTATATGCATAAATATACTGTATCTCCAGCATTTCTAAGCCAATTTTGATGATTCTTCTTTTCGTTCGTCTTGGGCTTACTTTATGTAATTGAATATTCAACTAAAAATGCAAAAAATAAATTTACTTTAAAAAAAAGTAAAAACAGACTTCAAAAACCAAAAATGAATAAAATAACTTTCTTAAAAAACTTAACAGCTTCTGAAGTCGGTGTTTTCAGTTCTTCAATGCACCTTAGCTTGGCACCGACTTCAAAAGCTGTTAAGTTTTTTTAATAAAGTTATTTTATTCATTTTTGGCTTTTGAAGTCGGTTTTTACTTTTTTTAAAGTAATTTTTTTTGTCACGGTTTCAGGTTTGTTTCCATAGTAAAAGTTGTTTGTTATCATGAGTACAATCAGGTTTAAGTATCAGTCACTAATTACCAGTCACCCATAGAGACGATACCTACTAGACGAAGTACAGCTGTAAGTACTATTCTTTCATTGATGGGGTTAGTAAGCCGTTAAGCGGCGCTATTGCCTATTACCGAAAATGTTTTTTTTAAAAACCATCTAGGAACCAAACACAAGGAGACTTAACAGAAAAATGCATTTTTTTATATTTCTTTAACACCCCACCATAACTCGTAACATAGGAATAGTGTTAAGTGCACTAATAAACAGTTGACATGCTGACCGCTCTCACTACAGTGCTCCAGCGAGATTGTATAAACTTTAAACTCCCAGTATCTGTGCCAAATGTGGTTTTAATTAGTACTCTGGCACTAATTGAAGCTCCACTTAACTCTTTAGGCGCTTTTGATCTTGGTATACTTATTGTTACTTATAAGTATCGAGCGAGTGGTTCCCTCTTGTTTATCTTTTCTCATTCTCTTATTGGCACACGCTGTGCGAGCGAAGTTTTTGCCATAGCTGGTGAAAATGTAAGCCAGTCAGCATGGTTGCTTGCGGGACTTGCGGGGCTAGTAATAAGGGTAATCAAGTCATGTATTTAGTATGTATGTATTTAAGTAACGTTAGTCGTTCTTATCTATATAAATGAAAAAGAGAAGTCCTGACTGACTGATTGACTGACTCATCAACGCCCATGCCCTTGGACCTAAAAAGCTGAACATTTTCACAGAGGATCCCTTTATAATGTAGACATGGAATAAGGAAGGAATTCTCCGCAGTACGTTCCCGTGCGATACTTTCCGACATCCACGCGGGCGAAGCCGCCGGCAATTCACGATAAATTGACATTAAAATATCTAAATCATCATCTGCCTAGCCTTTTCCCAACTGTTCTATGTTTCCAGTCTAACCGAATACTGCTGAATACCAGTATTTTACCCATGTAAAATACTGGTATTATGGAGGTCAGACTGCCTATCTGACCTCCACAACCCAGTTACTGGGTAATACGATACCCCTTGGTAGGACTGACTGGACTTTTGAGCTTCTGCCGACCCATAACGACTGTTAAAGATCCACGAATGACAGCCGGTACCAACAGCTTAACGTGCTTTCCGAGGCACGGAGGGGTCTCGTATGTAAAGATGGTCATCCACCCACGGACCAACCGCGGCAAGCATAGCTTTACCTGATCGATCGATCCATGCGGCTGTTATTACTTAGCCACAAACAACAAAAATTAATCATAACTTTAGACTAACCTGTAAACAAGCTGTAAATATCTTCGTTTCACATTGGTTGAAAGTGAGTATGAAAGCTGCCACAGAATTTAGGTACTATAGGTAAATTAAGAAGTTTTTTTATTATAATGATAATGATTGTCATAAACATAATATCATGAATATACCGCTTTTGAAACTGAAAACGTATATCACTCAAGAAAGTTACTAAATTGACGACATCAATTACATTGTAGTTACAAACTTAACTTTACAAGCATTACAAATTGCTCGCTTTTCTTTGAAATTTAGTTTCATCCAATTACTTAAACTTTTGATGTTCGTTTATACATTATTACACTCTATTTAAGAATAGAAGTGTTTATTGCTTTGAAAAGTTACATAGAAAATAATCGTTGACAAAGGACTGAGAAACCCCGCCATATAATATATCGCGATATGTTTATAATATAATAGTATAAAGTTTATAATTAACAGTAAACACAAAATAAACCGCTGAAAAATTTACAAAATCTTTTCAACAAAATAAATGTTGAATAGGTTAATATTCGTTATAACCGGGCTAACCGAATATACTGATTAGCACACTGCCCACGGTACGGACTTGCGAATTTTACCGATGACTTTACCAAGTGGCGCGATGGCGTCCTATGTAATATGCTCAACGCAAATTACATAACGAACTTCGGGCACACGTCGAAAAGCTCGGGTTAAAACGCTAATTGAGTTTTGATTCTGACTGAACTAATTAAAAATTTAGTTACATGAACAAACTTTTCTAAAAATCCTGATTAAATCTTATAACTGAGCTTGTTATAAAACTGCGAAGTTTTTTTTTGTAATAAAGTTATCCGGATTGTTACTTGCTTCTTTTAACAAGCAGGGGTACCTATGATGTATCAACCCCGGCAAGCGTAGCTTAACCTGATGGATTGATCCGTGCGGCTGTTATTATTTAGCCACGACCTCCACATATGTATATAATTTCCGTTATTGGTATATTCTTAATAAAAGAATATATACAATCGGAAATTAACCATTTATCAGGAGTGAAATATGGCCGTTCTTCAGACAGTACTTTAAGCCGACCTTGTCCCTCGGGTCGATGGGTTCCGCTTAACGTCGTCTCTAAATCCCAAGTTTTTCCAGCGATCATTCATTACAGACGTGTTCTAGGTAAGTAATATTTAAGTGGAATTCAAAGAGCTTCTAGAGGAGTTTTTAGAACTCCATTTTGGTTGCAAGTGGAAGATCTACTTATTCTATAGCAAACGACATTAAAGCAAGGTAACTTAGACATTTAGGCATTTATTCCTTAAACAGGGTCCGTGACTTGTTCCTACATTCATGCTACAACACAGTAAATACTTAGTAATTTGCTGAGTTCAAACGTAAAAATTTTATCGCAGTGTTTTTTTAATAAAAACTAGCTTTTGACAGCGGCTTCGGCCGCGTGCGTGTAGGAATTTTCCCAGATGTGAGACCTAGCTAGATCGATTTTTCGCCCCCGCAAACCCCTGTGTTGCAAGTTTCATCTAAATCGTTAGAACCGTTTTCGAGAACGTGATTACAAATATATATATTTATAAACAAATATTGCTCGTTTAATAGTATAGGATAGATGTCTTGATTTTTAGCAAATTACTGTGTTTTTGTCTATCGTATCTCCGTAACGGTGGTAGGACAGACAAATTGAAAAAAAAAATTCAGATAACGCTCGGTCTCGTTATTATAAAAAAACTTTTTTACAAAAAAATACAACCGACTTCCAAAAACAACACTACGAAGTGAAAAATAACTTTAATTTCGGAAGTCGGTGTCGGTGTCGGTGTTAAATGTATTTTCGTATTTTGCCACCGACTTCCGAAATTAAAGTTATTTTTCACTTTGTAGTGTTGTTTTTGGAAGTCGGTTGTATTTTTTTGTAAACAAGTTTTTATTTTTCACTTTTTAGTTGTGTAGCTAGTTAAGTTTTCATTTACGAGGCCAGCATATACAAGTTTAGTTTCTGTTTATCCTACTTCTCATAGTCCCATAAAAGTTATTCATGATGATGAGTGAAATTTAGGATAAACAAAAACTAAGCTTGTACAGTTATTACAATATTAACACCCAAATAGTCGAGCGAAAGTCCATAGTTGCCACGACAATTGCACTCTAAAGTATTTTTGAAAAATAGCTTGTGAAAACCTTCAGATAAATGGTAGTATCGAACGATACAGTAACAAACTGTCGTATTAATTCGCAGCAACAGCGTGCGATAGCGACACGCTGCGCTGATGGTCAAACAGGCACTGGCTAATTGAATTTCCTCGAGGGCGCCAAACTCTATGAAATATTTCACCGAGACTGCATAATCTCACTGTGCGATTTTGCGTGCTCCTTTCTATATGAACTTGATGTTTTAATATACCATGATTTGCATATGCTCATCTTCATTATTCTGAACAAACCAAACAAACGGTTATTATTTTATGATATACTATTAATATGGTCGACTTTTGCATGAATGATGTCCTCACAACAACGGTGTTGGAAACTTTTTTAACGCACTCACGTCCGCCAAGCTATATCAACATTTAGGATTGATTTAAAACTTTCCGACTGCGCCGAAATATCATAAAACACGCATGTTTAAGTCCACAACACTGCACTGAAACTGCGCTAGTTCGGAAAATATAGCCGATAGGAATAAATATAGTGCACGGTTCCTGACGAATAGTACACATTCGTCAAGTTTACTTACCGCGACCACCCCGCTCGTGTGAATACCAAGACCAACGTAATTTATTCTAGTGCAACTTTGGAACATTTTGATGAAATTCAGTGCAGGTAAAGGATATTAGCTATACATCAAGGTGTCGGTGGGTCGTGGGGCCGGGGGCAGCTCAAATACCGAGGCACAGGTTCGCGCACAGCTGCCCATCGCCCGTAATCCGATTACCGGTACTGCACTGTGTCGCTTCCTGTTCGTACCATCAACAAGGTACGCGGCGAATAGTGTCTGATGCTTGTTTGATTCATTACCATAACAGCTTCCCTTCTACATGTACTTGCATCACTCTCAATAAAGTAACAAAGAAGCGTTTCCGCAATGTCGAAGGTATCTCCAATTTAAAGTATGTTTTATGGTTGTAATACTTTGTTATCAGAAGAATAGTTTCCGCAGTAGTTCACTTCATACACCATTTCGCAACTAATAGGAGAGCTCGTTCAAAATAATAAAATTACGAGCATATTATATTTCATAAAGAAACTTTCATTTAGATACAGAGTGAGTTAAAGTAGAAATTGCATTCAACAATTCTGAAACTGTGTTCACACATAAAGTAGTTGACAAGACTGACGTTCGCTGAGTCTACCCCTATCAGCCTCCCCTTTGTCCCGAACTTAGTAAACAACTTTGGTAAAATAATGTAAAAGGTGTTCTACAATTTTTAATTTTATTCATGCCTCAGCACTAGGCTTATTTTTGCTCCAAGAGTACTTAAATTTAATGATCGGAACGTCATCCTTGATTGATTAACCGAAGACGACGATAAGGGCGGTACAGAATAGCATCTATTTTTAGAAGAATCGATGTAAATGAGATGAGTTGTAAGGAAGTTTTATATCAGACAGACTTAATTGATGTCTAGACTGTAGACACTTAGAATACTTTGCCATGCATAAGAAAAGCTATTTCAAATGCGAAACAGGCAAAACGAAGTGTCAAGAATTTAATAACATGAAAATAAGTACGGAATAAAAGAAATTAGAGGAAACGAATTCATTTCCATTCTTCCTCTAATTACACTTTTTGCCTCACAGTAACGCCTGGCGCGGTTTAAACGGGCAAAAGTTTATGAAAAACTTCACTTGCATACAAACTAGTTCCATTTGCGAGTGTTTTGAAACAAGCGCCGTTTTAACCGTAAGTTTTTCGATGTGGTTTCGACATGCGCCAGTACAATTAGAATTTGCAATCGAAATTTGCCCCGGCAGCGTTGGGCAGCGTCGTTCAGCGTCGGGCTGTGTTGGGTGGCGGGCGATGGCCCTACACACTCAGCATTGTTATTTCCTACGCCTCTATCCTCTCACATCACAGTTCAACTCTGTAAGGGTTCGTTTGTTTAATGAAGTTGAGCTTTGTGTCTATCTTCAAGAGTATTTTTGCAAGGATTTATAAGTGCGTTAATATAGTTCATGCATCTTTATCAAATCCTATCAAGTTAAGCAACATTATGTTAGATAAAACACCTTTTACTGCGGCCTTGACTTTGTTACAGATTTTCTCTTGCATCACACAATTTTATTTGTCTCTTTTACAAGCAGATTTATTTTAAACGCTTCTCGGAGTAAATCACCCCAACGACTTTATCGTATCAAATAAAACCTTCACACGAACCGAATGTGCTCGCGAAAGCAGCCTGTGTATTTTAATTTATATTCAGTACACGGCTATTTGAGAATACGTCGTATCTTCACGGACTGGCAAAACATGCAGCCCGCATTGAATCAGTACAAAGTTATCTGCCATCGTGATCGTGGACTTTAGATGGAAAACAAAGAGCTTTACTGCAGTACTCTTCAAGTCATCGTACTCAAGTCATTACGTACTCGTACGTATCTGTAGCCAAAACAAACGAATGATAGACTACATTGCAATCGTCACAAATTACATGTTCATGTTTCATTGTTTCTTGAAATGTTAAAGGAATAATGGTAGCTTTGTAAGCTTTGAATTACTTACATAATGTTTTGGGGAACAGTATAAATGTTTGTAATTAAATTGTTGGGCATTGAATTACGGCAACAGAAATACTTTGGATAAGGTTAAGGCTTGATGTGATGAACCTTTAAGTGGTTTGTCTCACTTTGTAGCCTTAGGGCCGCCATACACGGACTGCTCGAGCAGTTAGCCATTGATCAACATACACGGACCGCTCTTGCAGTCATAGTCAACACAACCGCACGACCGCCCGCAGCAGTTGCAACTGCTCGAGCAGTTTCGTGTATGTCTGTACGTAGAAGACTGAATAGTTCACTATGCAGTCGCAGCTTGAAGCAGTTCACCCTGACTGCTTCAAGCAATCCGAATATGGCAGCCCTTTAAATATAATTATAAAATGTTCCGCAGACGTGTTCTTTAAAAGATACTGTGTTCTGGCTAATATGGCAGTGTTCTTTGAGTGGTCATACTCTGACTATTAAAAATTAGTGTTCTAGAGATCTCGCTCCATATTCAATACAAGCTTTTACCCGCGCTATTACTTCGTTTTCGCTTAGCGTGCTTTCTGACTTTTTCTTGTTGCTCGGCTCTTAAGAGTCGCATCGTGATGTTAAATAACCTATAGCCTTCCTCAACAACTGGGCTATCGAATGCAAAAAGAATATTTCAAATCCGACTGGCAGTTCCAGAGATTAGCGCGTCCAAACATACGAGCAAACAAACAAACTCTTTATTATTAGTATTAGTAGTATAGAAATAGATAGATAGAAGTAACCAAATAGTTGAATATCCAAATAATAACTTGGTAATCACATATGAGATACCTACGCAATAGAGATTCTGTCTGTATATTAACTATTCATCAAATGAACAGTCTAACCAAATCCTGCATGTCGACTATATACCTAGTAACAAGATTGCTGTCGAATACCCATCGGACTAACAAACACTAATTAACCAAATCCTGACAATCATACAGGAACTCGACACACGCATACCAATGATGCTAAACATGTATCAAATATGTATTGCCGGCATCAGTATCAGTTCTCCCCTTGAAACACGACACACTAGGTTAGTGTGCCAAATTCCATCAATATCAAATGTATCGAACACGGAATGCTTCAGGTATTTAATGCAATATAAAATGTTTCTGGTGAAACATTGTACGAGTATAGTATACTATGTCTATGTTACTCATTACAAACAAACCCAACTATGCAAAAAACAACCGATATTAACTAACAGTTAAGTTAAGTGGGTACAAAGATAAATGGAAACAGGAAAAACAGCTAGATAAAAAAACGTTTTACAAAAACTACAACCGACTTTCAAAAAAAAATGAAAAATATCTTTAAAGTCGGTGGCTTTGATTTTGTATTTTAATTTTTTGCAACCGACTACCGAAATTAAAGTTATTTTTCACATTGTGACGGACAGACAGACACACGACTGATCCTATAAGGGTTCCATTTTTTTCCTCGTTAAGTACGGAACCCTAAAACAAAGGATTCCGACGAACGAACTGAGAACCTCCTCCTTTTTTTGAAGTCGGCTAAAAAACGAAGTGTTTAGTTTATATACATTTTTAGTATACATTTTGCCCAATAAAGTCCACAATTTACGAAAAGAAAAAGAAACGTCGCGTAATCGGCGAGTGGACGCGTTATTATGAGCACCCCATTAAACTTGTCGCAAGTTGTGTATCGCGGATGTGTAGCGGGACCTGGGACGGCCAAAATATTCAATTGGCGTATCCTACATTGGCCACCGGCCAGGCGCCCCTGCATATTGATGTGCCAACTTTTACCGCCGACTCAGCTCATCGACGCAAACTTCACCCGCCAACCTGCCAAACTATAGCCTATGCGCTGAACGCTGATCGCATGAGTTTAATGACGTGGCTTCAGGCTAACAAAATGTCCATTACGATACGCACGGAACGGGTCGCTCCCCATGAAGCGCATGTTATTAGAAATTCCGTGGATATTGAAATATCGGGACGCTGTAAAAGTGCTTTTAACCATCCTATGTTCAAATTTATCAGTATTTCAAACGAGTTTTTCGTAAAACATTTTGTTATTGGAGGAAACCTTCGGAGCATAATTGGAAACGCTGCTAGTTGATAAACGGAAAGACTTTTATATCTTCCTTCCCTCTAAGTCTTCTCCTCATTATGTTCGTTATGAGTCCTAAGACAATGTGACATTATCCAAACGTTCTGAACATTATCTCTTGTTGTTTTCTTCGATGCCCACGACGATTTTTACCTTGGGAACCAAGCGCACGAAATCAGTAGCGAGTTGAATTTTTTATTCCAGGTCCCTGTCAATACATCAATAAATAATATCGTCTTACTAATTGAACCACCTAAATTGAGACAACAACAATATCGCTTTATTCGCCAACCTTCTCTGGGGACGGCAAAAAGCGTCGATTCTTCATAAAGTTTTCCAATATGACAGAGATTATTATGGCGGCACGAAAAGCAAACTATCGGTTTTCATAAATCGAACAAAGATCAACTTTGATTTGATGGATGACTCGGCTGCGTTTGCGTTCCTAGAGGCTCTCGCGATCCGAACCAAGGGAGTCGAAAGGTCACAAGTCACGACTAGAGTTAATTTTGTTTAAAAATACTTGTTGATAAATGTGCTGTGCAGTTTGTTTAAAGCTAGGGTTTGAGCCCAATCAAGTGAAGGTAAAACAATCTAAAAGAAAATGTAATTAAGAGCTACTCGTCCACTATTGATCCGGATGCAGGTATGTTTTTCAGAACAACAACTTTCTAAGTACCTACTTTCTTATATGACACTTGCTGCTGCCCACGACTTCGTCCGCGTGAAATTTCTTGTTCCCCCGACCCACCCCGTCGCATCGCATTGCCTGCCCGCGCTATTACTTCGTTTTCGCTTAGCGTTCTTTCTGCCTTTTTTTCTTTTAGCTCGCCACGTAAAGGTCCTAGAGTGATGTTAAATATGCCTATAGACTTCCTTTAGATTTGGGCTATAAAATGTAGAAAGATTTTTTAGAGTCCGACTGGAAGTTCCAGAGATTGGCACGTTCGTTCACCGCATCGTCTTCCCGCTAACCTCTCCCCCCACCCCCTCTCCCCCACTCTCAAACCCCCTTCACCACATCCCTTCCCCCTCTCTCCCACACCACCCCGTCCCAATCCCCTCACCTCCCCTTCACCTCCTCACCACCCCCACCCCTTCACCTTTTCCTCCTCGCCTCCCCCTTTCCGTCCTCACCACCCCCTCCCTTGCCCCTCTTCCCTTCCCTCGGGGGGAAAAACTATTAATAACAAACTTTATTACTAGCTTGGGCAAGTATTTCTGCCAAGTTTCAAGTTAATTAACCAACTAAATAAGATTTTTCATATAAACTGTATTCCCTGTTTTCATGCCCACAGGAGTGGAATTTTTAAAAATCGTTTCGGATGTTTCCATAACTTCTGAAAGATTATTTTTACCAATTTTCGAGTTAATCAAGCCCCGCAGTAAAATCCTCCCCTGAAAAATTTACTACCCCTTTTCACCCCCTTATGGGTAGATTTCCGAAAAACCCTGATACACGTTTTTCTTCATTTTTGGTCTCAAGAATAAGAATACTAAGTTTCGAGTTAATTGCGGCGCGGCAGCGCGTCGCCGTTGTCGAACGGAACGCGTATGGCTTTTTTTTATTCGTGAAAACTTCGAAATTAAATGTCCGATTCCAATGAATTAAAAAGTATTTTACTGCTACATAAATACCCTTGATGATAAAACTATTTATTTGAATAAGAATTAATACTACGATACGAATGTAACCAACTTTTGTTTCTACCGGCGATCTAATTAAATTTTAGAACACAAAAGCTGTTATTGTAACTTAACTATGATAGTTAGATATATTGCCTCGCGGACTTTTTTGAAGGTGAGTTTTGTAATGAGTACTTTAATCATGTAGTACATACTTTTTATGTATAACCAATTGTTTTCTCAGCGCACGCCAAATAATGAATTTTATAGGCAAAAGTTTGCTACTTTGGGTTACATTATTGCAATTTTCTTAAGGATCTCTAAATTTTTTGAAAATAAATTATAACCTATTCTATTCTCTCTGATAAATTAGCTTTCTACTGGTGAGAAAATGGTTACAATTGGTCCTGTAGTTTCGGAGCCTATTCGGTAGAAACAAACAAACAAACAAACAAATCTTTCCTCTTTATAATATTAGTATAGATAACATAACATCACATCTGTAAACCCCGAAGGGATAGGCAGAGGTGTAGATACCTACTTATAGTACACCCACATTTCGCCCCGTTATGTTTTAAGTCCCTTAATTGTAATGGGGGCGAGGCTATTACTATCAAATCAATCTGCCTAGCCTTTTCCCAACTATGTTGGGGTCGGCTTCCAGTCTAACCGGATGCAGCTGAATACCAGTATTTTATATGGAGCGACTGCCTATCTGACCTCCGCAACCCAGTAACTAGGTAATACGATACCCCTTGGTAAGACTGGTTGTCAGACTTTCGGGCTTCTGACGACCCGTTTCGACTGTCAAAGTTCCACGAATGACAGCCGGGACCAACGGCTTAACGTGCTTTCCGAGGCACAGAGGAGTCTCTGTATGTAAAGTCACCCATCCACGGACCGACCCCGGCAAGCGTAGCTTAACCTGATGGATCGACCCGTGCGGCTATTATTACTTAGCCACGAGCTCCTCCATCTATTACCATCAACCGTGCACAAATCCAGACTCTAGGCTGCTACTGAGAAATTCCAGATAGAAAAACGCAATAACACTTTACCCGACCTGGGAAGCGAACCCAGGAGCTCATGCTCAGCAGGAGCGCTTGCGACCACTAGACCAACGAGACAGTCAACACTCTTATTTTGTCTTACTCTCTTATATGGTATTAACGGTCATTCCTTAGCGGCCACGGCTTATTTTAATTTAATTTAAATATTTGAATTGTTTTTTTTTTTAAGGACGCTTTTAACGTTCTGCATCGTTCTCACATGTGAAATTTCAACATGAATGATGTAACCATTATTTTGTAACCATATCTTGATTTAAAGGAGTGTCCGTGGAGTTTCTTGCCCGTTCTTCTCCATAGGTACCTACTATGCTTTGGAATGGGCGCCTAGCTTCATCTTTCTGACTGACCGACCCCTTGACAGTTCAAAAGTGCCTGTAATTGGTTTAATTGAAATAAATGCTTTGAGTTTGAGTGTGAGTTTGAGTTTATATTACTATAGAAAATAAAGAGATTTAATTGTTATCGTCTCTTGCACTCAACAGTTTCTGTACCGAACGAGTTCACGCCTTCTTTATCAAAAAGATGGAAATATTGAGAACAAAGAAACGTTTCAAGTTTAAAAATAAAGCTCCGTTGACGCTTGCCGTCACTTACAATATCAATAGAATCGACTTTCTTACTATGCGCGAGTTTCTTACTTTTATATTTAAGTACTTACCTAATATTTTTCCCCGAGCTACCTTTCTTCGGATCTATTCATATTTTATCTCAAATATTTGTTTATCCCTTTCTCTTGATATTAAAGTAATATTTTCCAAGAATATTATAAACATGTAAATTGCTGTAAGAAAACACAGGGTAAAAATCAAACGCTTCTCCTTTTTGTAAGCAGCTTTTATTCCAAAGCCACCTAATACTTTAATATTTCTTGGTTTATTATCTTTGAAGTGAAAACTTCTGTAGGCGCGTTGAGCGATTTTTGGTAGGGGGAAATCTTATGGGTTCGTGTCACCACGTCTCACCGCGACACCACGACACCGCGCTTAAGTTTTTACTTCTGTCGGCAGTCCCTATGACTGCCTATTTTTGAAATTAAAACTTCTGTAGGCGCGTTGAGCGATTTTTGGTAGGAGGAAATCTTAATGCTATGGCCAGACCTGCGCGTCAAGTAGCGGGACGCGGGACGCGAATCGGGAGCGTCTACAACGCGAAACTTTTACGTGCACTGCACACCTGTGTGACACACCTAAATTGTTGTGTTATGTCAGTCTCATATTTCATCTCAATCGTTTCGATTGCAAGACATGAAGTCTCTAACATACGTCAAACTATTTTGTGTTAAATTAACTAAACCTTCTTATGAATTAATTTTAATTTTTGTACTAAGTACACACAACTAAGATTTTGTAATCTAAACAACTTAGTAGGTCTAAGATCAATCATCAAGAAGCATTCTTCCATATAAAATTACATTTTACGTGCATTTAATTAGGTTTATTTTTCCATCCCTATTCATCCGTTGAGTCCGTATTCGGAAAAAAAATTAAATCAGGCTAGTTTGCAATGCCAGGTATTTGAATCACGAAAATTGTGTGATATTTGAGCGTTGACATTGTAAAGCGCTATTAACATAATAAATGGGATAGTCACTATTATTAAAATTCTCGCTTTGATCTGAGTAGACAAGCTCTACACGTCTGACCACAAGACGCGTGCGTCCGCTTTGCAAACGCGGGGTAAGGCGCCATGAGAGAACACGGGCAGCGTCCGCCGCGCGACTGACGTTCCCACTTCGCAGTCACTTATCTCGCTCAAGTGTGACCGAAGCTTTAGGGTTCACGTCACCGCGTCACCGCGACACCGCAACATGCTATGCATAGTTTTACGTTTAAGTTTTTACTTCTGTGGGCAGTCCCCATGACTGCCTATTTTTATTTGTTTGCTATTATTTTATTAAATGGGGATAAAACTTACCACCATACACATATTGGGGAAACGTATTCGGATATAACAATCAATATACGTACGACCTTCCAAACATACAGCAACCCTCCGGAGATATTTAAGCATAGTGAATTAACAATGATCCAAGTAATTACAAAGTGATATAATAATTCGCTCCCAACCCTAATCAGCGTAGGATAAATTTGCATTTACTACTTCAAGTTAAATAGGAATTTTGTTAGAAATTACGGCAGCTCACCGGACCGCGCTCAAGTTTGCTACGTTCGTCGTACTTCGCGTACTTCGCGGACTCGCGGTACTTGGAAAGAGCGGAAACCTGAAAGTTTCGCTGGCTCAACTCGTTTTACGGGCGCCGCTATCACGCCCTAGAGGCCTAACCTCTTTCTTACAAGCTTAAATTGCTTACTTTTGTGAATAACTATAACGTCTGGAACTTGTTTGTAATTACGTAATGGGTGACATGGTAATTAAGTAATTAGTATGATAAAAGTTTTATAGAAGACCTACATAGACTTCTATAAAACTTTTATCATAATAATTATAAATGCAAATATTTGCCCTTGACTTCGTCCGCGTGAAATTTTTTGTTTCCACGACCTACCACGTCGCATCGCATCGTCCGGCCGCGCTATTACTTAGCTTCCGCTTAGCGTTCTTTCTGACTTTTTTTCTTTTTCCTCGGCTTCTAAGGATCCTAGCGTGATGTTAAATAACTTATAGCCTTCCTTAAGAATTAGGCTATCAAATGCAAAAAGAATTTTTCAAATCTGACAAGGAGTTCCAGAGATTAGCGCATTCAAAACAAACAAACCCTTCAGCTTTATTATAGATATAGATAGATAGATTAGTATAGATGTACTTACAGGTAAATGTTTTACTTTTACCTCGAAATACTTTTGCCTGCGTGGCACATCGCATACATACATAATCAGCCTATAATGTTCCCACTGCACACAGGCCTCCTCTCTTTGCGAGGGAGTGGACCTTAATCCACCACGCGGGCACAGTGCCGGTTGATGGATGTCACATGTCTTCGAATTTTTGGTTCTAGGACATGCCAGTTTTCCTCACGATGTTTTCCTTCACCGTTTTGAGAGCAGTGGTGATGAAATTATTTGCACAAAGTAAAGCGCCTGGCTAAGTTCAAACCCACGACCTACAACTTGTAAGTCCGCCGTTACCACTGGGCCACCATTGCTCTCGACACACATGGCACATCAATCCTATGTATTTTTTTTTTGTTTTTTTTTTATCCTGTTTTTTTAAATTGTATATGAATTCTATATAGGTATCCATTCTTCTGATTGCATAGTTTTTACCTCATCATTACTGATAATAAAATAAATAAACTACGAGTATTTTACTTACTCGGAAGTCAAATATTTAAAATGATAATGTAGATGTTACGGTAAGTGTGATTAATTGAAAATTATTAATAATTGTCTATCATTATTAGTTATTACCGAAAGTCGAGGTAAAAGTAAGAGATTAATCACATTTACCGGTGATTATTAATAATGTAACCTTAGTACCGATAAATGTAATAATTTTCAAAGTTTATTTAGTATTTTAGTTCAGTAGCTTTAAGTATTGTGGTAGGTATTATCAATAAATACCTATTGAACAAAGAAATAGAAGAAAGATTATAATTTTTAATGTTGATTTTACGGAATCTATGATTGTAAGTACATATATTTTTTAAGCAAAACCATAGAATAAACGATTTTGCATGTAAGTTTATTTCAGTTATATATTTGTAAGTACTGTGGTATTATAAATAAATACCTACTGGACAAATAACTTCGAGTCTTATTTTATTTTATTACTTTTACCGACAAGAGTAATAAATTATTTATAACAACTGTTATAAGTGATGAATTTCAATTTTATATTCAAATTTACCAAATCATGAGGTAATTATTAATAATGATGGATAATTATTAATAATTTTCAATTAATCACATTAACCGTAACATAGATACCATTACAAGAATTTCCAAAAAATAATTTTGTTTTGAACCCAATACTAATACCAACAATCAACAACAAACTACAACTACGATCAACTATGATTAATTACATAGAAAATCTCATCATAGTCTTCTTCTTCTTTCATAGTCTTTACCTATGAAATTGCCGTTCTGCAGTACTGGCCATTTCAAATCAAAATAATTTTTGTTTGGCTAAGAATTCTAATTTCAAATTAATTTTATTTTAAAAACATGGATTTTTTTTTCCAAAAGTAGTCATTTGTTTATTGATTAGTGTTACATTTTCATCGCATTTCAATCTTTTTCGTCATCATGGATACGTTAAAAATTCGAGTAATTATGGAATATGAGTACTGTCGTGGCAGCAACGCGGCACAAGCGGCACGCAACATCAACGACGTTTGCGGAGCTAACACTACAAACCAATGCACCACTTGTTATTGGTTTGCTCGCTTCCGTTCTGGAAATTTCGACCTGAAAAATGAACCTCGCGGTCGTCCGAAGACTTTGGTCGACAATGACGAGTTAAAGGCGATTGTGGAAGCTGATGATACACAATCTACGGCTGAATTAGCAGCAGCTTTCGACGTTAGCGTCAAAACAATATTGGTCCATTTGCGTCAAATTGGCAAGGTAAAAAAGCTTGACAAATGGGTGCCCCACGAACTCAATGATCGCCAGCGCGAAGTAAGCGTCGAGACGTGCCCTGCACTGCTCAACAGACACACAAATGAAGGAATTTTGAACCGCATTGTTACCTGCGATGAAAAATGGATTCTGTTTGATAACCGCAAGCGCTCAGCAAGTTGGTTGGATCCTGGTTCAGCACCTAAACAATGCCCTAAACGAAAACTTACCCCTAGAAAAGTGATGGTCACTGTTTGGTGGTCTAGCGCCGGTGTGATTCATCACAGCTTCTTACCAAACGGGGTGAGCATTACTTCAGATGTGTACTGTGAAGAACTGAACACAATGATGGAGAAGCTGGCACATCTCCAACCAGCATTGGTCAATCGCTCGTCTCCGCTGCTCCTGCACGACAACGCGCGACCTCATACTGCATAGCAGACGGTCTCCAAGTTGCAAGAACCGGGGTTGGAAGCTCTCCGTCATCCGCCTTACTCACCAGACCTTGCGCCTACAGACTACAACTTTTTCCAGAATTTGGATAACTTCTTGGCGGGAAAAAAATTCAATACCCGAGAGGCTGTACAAAATGCCTTTGAAGAATTTGTTGCCTCCCGTCCAGCTGTTTTCTTTAAGAAGGGCATCAATAAACTGCCACTGCATTGGCAAAGATGCATTGATTGCATGGGTGATTACTTCGATTAATACAAATAAAAAATGCATGAAAAAAATTCGTTTAAATTTTTTCATACAAAACGGCAATTTCATAGGTAAAGACCTATTATTAATTACTTTTTCATACCATTTAAAATTTTCGAAATCGGTCCACCGTCTTCGAGTAATCGGGGAAAATGCTTTTAAAAAAAAAACCGACGAAAACCTCCTTCTTTGTTTTTTTTTTATTTTAATTCCAGGGCCGATTTCACCAGAACGCGATCAGCACATTTAAACTGCAAGTCAAGAGCTGTCAGCATGAAGATTCCCCAACAATGATGAAGCTGGCAGCTCTTGAACGCGGTTTAGAAGTGCTGATCGCGTTTAGTTTCACTGGTGAAATTCGCCCTTAGTCCATTGTATCCAATAGTGTGCGGTCTCTATAGGATTGTGGGATTTCGGGCCATTGCTTTCGATTAACATAGATCGTCCCCCGGCTGACCAGAACTTACGGGTTCACGTAAATTACGAGAGTAACATACGCGTTGTATTCGAAGACACGTTACGTTACTCCTTCCCATTAATTTCTATTTGTAAGATAATTCTTCTTCTGAGGAGCTCGTGGCTAAGTAATAATAGCTGCACGGTTCGATCCATCAGGTTAAGCTACGCTTGCCGGGGTCGGCCCATGGATGGGTGACCATCTTTACACACCGAGACTCCTCCGTGCCTCGGAAAGCACGTTAAGCCGTTGGTCCCGGCTGTCATTCGTGGATCTTTGACAGTCGTTACGGGTCGTCAGAAGCCCGAAAGTCTGACAACCAGCCTTACCAAGGGGTATCGTATTACCCAGTTAGTGGGTTGTGGAGGTCAGATAGGCAGTCGCTCCATGTAAAATACTGGTATTCAGCTGCATCTGGTTAGACTGGAAGCCGATCCCAATATAATTGGGAAAAGGCTAGGCAGATTGATTTTTTGTAAGATAATTCTTATCTGAAGAATATAAATATTTCAATTTGACAACTTTTGTGATGAAAATATGTCAAACTATCATATTTTCTTCAGATAAGAGTTATCTGACTATTGAAAAATCAGCCCTGAAAGGCAAACATTTCAATAAATAAAGCAAACCTATCTACTTACCAAAAATCTTAAATTCATTCATTCATCACTGACAAATAATGCACAGCCTAAGGGTGAAGCATGCAATTTGGCACAAGAGTTCTTTTTTATGGAAGGTTAATACTAAGAAAGGATTTTTGAAAAGTCATCCCTACAGGGGTTAAATAGGGCCTGAAACTTTGGAAATAACATCGGGCGCACGGCTTTTTGACAGATATCTAAAGTCCGACTCATTTCGAATAAATTTATTTGTGCCTCAGCCCTTTATAATACCAAATTAGACAGCCATCAATGAGCTTTCGTTATTTTGAGGTCTACCTGATCGCATATTCGTCCGAAACCTCACTCACATCTGAAATACTTAAAACCTAGGTAAGCAGTTATATAATTATATATCTTCACTTCGATTCGCAACCCGTGCAAAATTGCAAACGCAGTGATCTCACTCCTCTTCATATTTCCTGTACCACCGCCATTCTTTAAAGTTATCAAATATGATATATAAGGAATAGTGCTGGAAGTAATGTGACGCGGAAGTATGAAATAGTCATAAAGTGTGTCACGCGCAGCGAGAGGGCACATCTCATGATGAAGACACTTTTACACTTTACGACGGCATTAGCTGCTGCAACAAAACTGAATGGTTTGATTTAACTGCGGTAAACTTAATCTTTCTATAGAGATGTTTACTGAATTATACATGGTGGTCCAAATAGTAACGTCCAAAAGAAAAATCTGAATTCCTCATACCCAGAGGTATTCGAAAATACCCCATGTATGTTCCGCGATTTTCTGTAGTTTTCAGATTTTGTTTTTGAGACATGAGATAATATTCAAGAATGAAAGTAAATTATTAATTATTATAAAATTAATTAAGTAAATTCAATATCAAAAAGAAATCTGAAAAATACACACTACAAAAAAAAGAAATGAATTTTTGAAGATCCACACCGGCAGAAAACTAAATAATTACAAAAACAAAAATAACTCGAAAACTACAAAAAATCTCGGAACATACATGGGGTACTTTCGAATACCCCTGGGTATGAGAAATTCAGATTTTTCTTTTGGACGTCACTATTTGGACCAACCTGTATATTAGAATCAGGTAATCGCTCTGATTTGTTTACACACTCCCACAAACTATCACAACAATTAAATCATTAACAAAATGTAAATATGTATGTATGTTATTAAAACTCCCAAGCTTAAACAACGATTGGCCTACCGAAACTAATATTAAATCAGCTCCTATAAACACAAACTTCGCACAAATTGCTCATGTAGTGAATTTGCTTTCATTAAAATAGTAGGAGTGGCTTAATGACTTGCCCATGCTATGAATATTCAACGGAGCTCATATTGCCAGATGAAGCTTCAAAGGGTTTATCTGAGCGATAAATGCTTTAATTCCTTGAGGTATATACTTATTAACAAGCCCCACGGTGCTCGGTGCATTGAAAATTATGTTCTACGCAGTGAACTAGGTATGTAGATACAATTTATTTCAGTTTTAAAATATTATATAAAAATTGTAGGTACTTTAGAAAGGCATTGTACGTTATAAGAATAGAATAGAATAGAATACTCTTTATTATGCACACCATTTAAATTACTGGTTACAATTTTACAATGTAAATAAATAAATTAAAATAAATAAAAAAAAAAATAAAAAAATGTAATAAAATATAATTTAAAAACCAATAAGTACTATAAAAGTTGTAATTAATTTTATATTAGTTTTTTTGAAAAGATGTTGAGACCGTCTTGAGAAATTGTGAAAGTTTTTACAACATATAGATAACAAAAGTCCTTCTTATGAGCTAAATGATTACTAGCTAACTTTACTTTTATGAAGAATATTTTACAAATTATTTAGGTACAGCAAAAGAAACTTATTCAACCACGAAGATAAACGAGGCTCCAAAAAATAAAAAGCCTAACTAGATTCTCTGAATCCCAATAAAATAGTTGAAACCACAAATTACAAAAGGAAACAGGACAAAGTTGGATTTGAACAAAGAAAAGGGCGGAGAAAGCAACAAAGTGCGTAAACAAGGGGTCTCATCGGTTTTATTTGAAAAGTTTCGATGATCGCGGTTTACTACCGCCACTCCGCCCCACTTCCACGAACAACGTCTTCATTAGATAAAATCAGCCCAGAAAATTTACATTATCTTTGATAACGGAATTCTCTTAATGTTGACATGAAGGAATGTAGCACAAAAGTTACCAGATTGTGATTGAAATAAGTCCCAAAAATATGTCACACTAAACACCCCAAAACTTCACTAATGCTATGATTCATTAGACATCGATACTTTTACGCTCGCAAAAATATTGGCAAAGTTCCTACACCCTAAATCATAACACTGCGTAATATATAACCCTTCGCTGGCTGGAGATGTAGAAACTATTGTTATCATATTTCTCGACCACAATGGGAAACAAAACTGCTTCTATTTCAATAGTGGCTTCAGATGACGAAGCGCTTAGTGCAAACGGATCTCATAATCTATTCCATCAATGGCGTCAGATAAGATTGTTCCGTCATTATTGGGTTGTAATTAATCCTTGTCATTGTTACCTTCGTCTGCAGATCTGCTCCTCACAGATACAGACTCTCTCTCTTTGTTACACTCCATTACGTATTTTGCTTGATGACGTTCGCAGTGATACGCGAAATATCTTCACTGAATTAAGTTTTGCTATAATAATTATTTATGTCTATCTTCTTATTGGAAATCTTAGATAACCTTTCTATGTTATCTTCATAAAACAGCTTAATAAAATCGTTTCACCAATATTTATACAGGGCTCGACTTTATTTGATTAATAATAATTCAACAAAGAAATAAAATTCATGAAACCATTATATTTATCTCGCAAATCAAAATAGAATAAACATATTTCCGTAAAATAAGATTACCCTAAAGTACCTAAATTGAAGCAAATTAGACAAGCGGATATTCCATCTTTCTGTATTCAAACAAACGAACATTTACAAATCGGATTACTTCAACAAAGACTCCTATGTAGACAATGTAAAATGAACATAAGAGAACAATGTAAAGCACGGTTATCGGATGCACGGCTCACTCATATATCTCTTTGGTAGGTGAGATTAAAGAGGCGATGGCGTGGGCCGATGCCATCCATCTCCGTTAATGCTGTATCGACGGCTCCATCCAACGGCTGTGAGCAGCGTGCAGCGGCGTGATGCACGGCCGCATCAAGTGCGATGATATTTATTGGGAACTAGCTTTTGGCCACTGCCTCCCACGCCTGAGTTGTGGTAGTACGTGAATGCTTTATGTTCTAGCTAGAGTCTTCCTCAATAAACGACAGTGCTTTCAGATGCGTTTTGTCAAGTTATGTTAGAGTTGCCAACCGTCCTGTTTTCCCAGGACATGTCCTGCATTTTTTTTTTTGGGATGTCCTGGGGTATCCTGGATAGATTCCTGGGTTTTTTAAAGCATCCTGGTAAAGTCCTGTATTTTAAATTTCGCGCGCTATTACTGCCTTCAACTTTACGTTTATCGGTAGGCCGTACTTATTACTTATACGTATTTCATATTACATCTTTTATATTTTAATTGAAGATAATTTAAAAATTATTTAAATAAAGTAAATACATAATAAAATTGTGACCCCCAAAATACAGATTCAGGCCTAGTTTGGGGGTTAGGATCAGATTTGTGGCAATACATTCGTGTGCTATTTTATGATGACTGGCTACAAGCCAGACGTGTATTTCTTAGTGTCAATAAATATTTTTATTATTTATAATTGAGTTTCATTGATCCTGTTTTCATTGCGTGTTACTACTAACTACTGCTCTTATACCGCGTCCTGTTTTTAATCCGAAATGTCCTGATATTTTCACCTTCTAATCCTGGTTTTCAAAATTTGGGGATGGGAACCCTATGTTATGTCCACACTATTGGTGCACTGACTGAGCGATTACTTATAATGCCGCATGAAATAAAGTATTTCTGCTTGTAGTACCTATAGTCTCAGATAGTTGTTCTGAGTCAAGACTGCTGCAACATTTTAGTACAAAGCAATCAAAAATGTCTTCAAAAGTTAATTATTTAATAAGCGTTGTTGAACTGCTGGTTGCAAATATCTGGCACGGCAAAGGAATCCTAGTTTAAGGCAACTCTCATGCATGACTCGCCCCAGACACATTCAAATACCCATTTTGCAAATGCACATTTTAACGACATTCGGCATTTGCCAAGAGAGGTTTTTTCACGGATATTAGAGGACGCTAACCATGTAACACATTTTACACAAACCTTGGCACGTAGCTTTGCAAATATCAGATTTGCATTGAGCCCACAAATTATATTTTAAATATAAGTATCAAATATAGCAAATTGAGGGTGATTCTAAAAAGTCAAAATATTATTTTATACTTACTAGTTCTCATTAAAACAAAAATAACGTTAATTTCGGAAGTCGGTGTCTTTGGTTCTGTATGTTCGTTTTTTGCCACTGACTTCCGAAATTAAAGTTATTTTTCACTTAGTAGTTTTTTTTTTTTGAAGTCAGTTGTTTTTTTTTTTTTGTTCAAAAGTTTTTATTTTTCACTTTTCAGTTATGGTTCCTACCCCACACAAACTCGTATACGACTACTTGCTATGTAAAGAACAGTGACAGGAAGTTATTACGAGTATAACATCAGCGTATACTAAGAGGAAAAAAGACGTAGGTAATAAATAAAGCTAACTCAAAAATCACTCGACAGAAATTTATATGGGACCAACTCAGGAGTATACCTTTTCAAACAAAAAATTGGTTCATTTACAAAGAAGTTATGCCCGAACGCACGACGCACGCGCGTTATGCATTTGGCGAGCTGTTGGGCAGTAGCGACCCCATAGACCCTATCTCCCGGGAGAAGTCTTGTTCCTCACCTCTGGCTTACCTTTAATGGCCGGCAGGAGTGAACACTGACGAGGAACAGAGCTTCCACCTCTTTCTTGTCTTTATTGGCCGGCTTGAGTGGAGATTCGCAAGAGCAAAAGTGGTCGGAGGAAGGAAGTAAGGTGCTGGTAGGGATCTTGACCGTACTTTCGGGATTGTCCTGATAGGCGTGGAATACTTCTCCACTCCTCAAGCACTTCAGGAAGTGTTGCCCCTTTGTTGCTACGTCACTATGTGCTAGCGACCGCTTTCGGGGGCCCATTATTGTGTGTGAAAGTCTCCCCCTGCCATTTTATCCGTATATTACATAACATTGATCAAGAAGGGGATATAATGCTTCAATAGTTCTAGGTAACCAATCCACTATAGCCACCCAAACCCATAGCCCAATATGTTTTGTTTCCATGTTCTGCAATAGCCTTGTACCAACCGGGGGTTGTTCTTGGGTGCAGTTGCATAGTGCATACAGCGATAATCGCCGGTTAGTGCATCCTCATCATTTAAAATGGTCTAAGGGGCCTTTGTGAGTTGGCTTCGCCCCTCGTACGCCTTCCAAAGGTCCGGGACCCCAGTGTCCCGTTAAAATAATAATAATATAACTGTACACAGACGAATTGAGAACCTCCTGCTTTTTGAAGTAGGTTAAAACTGATAAAAGAATATTCACTTTGGTAAATGAATACCGTCGGGGAAAAACTAAGAAAGACTATGCCCAATGGTACCTACACAAAGAATTCAAAAGAATTTAAATATTCATATCTTCATCTTAACTGAGTTAAGTCGTCAGTAAATACAATAAATAAACAGAAACCAAAATGAAAATTTTATGTTTTTTTTTAATTGTTTTCGTACAAATACACTCCATTCATAATCACGTACACTTAAATAAACATTATTGCACTGTGGTTGGCTAGTCAGTCGGTTGGATCAGCACCAGGGGTCGGCTTCTACAAGGTACACTTTCCTGAAACAAAAAACATCATGCATAAGAGAGACATCATTCAGAAGAACATTGGATATAATCATAGTTATATGATGCAAAATAGTAGGTACTATTGACATTTAATCGTGTTTTAGAAATTATAACCAACACCAATTCGCCTAGTGGTTTTACTAGGCGAATTTGTTTCACATGTGTTACAATTCATGTTACGTTTCACCGATCTGTACCAGGCTGGTAATAAAACTGCAGCAGGGAAACGAGGTCTTAACTCAAGATTGAATGGAGCAAAAGACTGCCAATGACATTGATGAATATTGCGGTAGATGATGTCATGAACTCAGAATGCAAGGCTTTACATCCTTCCTAGAAATTATACTGGATGCGTACCTATGTAAAAACTTTTTTGTGGTTATTACCAAAGTGTCTATACTTGTCAGTCAAGGTATAGTTTTAGCGAGAACTCCTTAGCACCAATAGTGACGATTATGAATCATTCTTCTTCAAGATAACCTTTTTATTCTCTTATACTCATTGTTATATGATGTAAAATAGTGCTATTGACGAATAAGCGTGTGTTAGAAATTATACCCAACACCAATGTTCAGTAATAATTAAGATGAATTGTAATACACGTGAAACAAATTCGTCTAGTATAACCACTAGGCGAGCACGCACAATGGTCCACATGAAGGACTAAGTGCGTAAACCAAATCCTTTAACATAGAACCACTAGGCGAATTTGTTTCACATGTGTTACAATTCGACATGACATTGATGAACATTGTGATCGATGATGACATGAACAGAGAGGGCAAGGTGCTACATCCTTCCTAGAAATTTTCCTGGGTGCGTGTGTCAAGATTTTTTGGTGTGTAACATCTTTCCTCTCGTTTTTCTCCAATCTGTGGGAGTGTTTTCGTGAAAAGAGACGGAAGTGACGCAAGTGTGTAACAGGAAGTTAAAATATTTTTCTAAAAGTTTTGAGTGACGAACTGAAATTTGGTATGGAACTAGAAAGTACTTTTTCAATACACTTCCTCGAAAACTGGTTCATATCGCAGTACGATTAGGTTCACAATGCAATATATTTCACACGCGTGGGATTTTTCATTTTCCAACACGTGTGCGGGAATAAAAATTGCCACATAACTTATACCTATACTTAGTCCAAATTGGTTCAATGCCTCTATTCACACCGCTTCTATTCGAAGGTGAATGTTTTTTTTTTTTAATCTCGGCAAAGAGACATGCGTCTTTACGGCGGCGTTAATATTTTTTGAATATTTAAATAATGTTTATAAATAGAATATCATCAAAAACCATGATTTTTACAATAATAAAAACGTTTATGAACAAATTAACATTTATTTGTGTTATAAACTCAAAAATAGTTGAATTTTCTATTTTTCATATTAGGCTGTTTATCGGCTTTATACCGTTGCTTCTCCTTCAACCTGGCGAAATCAAAGCGCGGAAAAAAAAGAAAATTTAAGTCATAGTTTCCTAAGAATTCATAACAAAAATAGTTTTCGTTATTTTATTTTATTTCTTCAAAAGTGTATTGAAAAACGTCGTTTGATTCACGTGGACATTTGTTATTGCAGTTCTCGGCTCAAAAACAACCTCGCCTACGGCTCGGGTGTTAATTCCGCCTCGAATGCATTAACAAAAATTCTCCACTTGTATCAAAATGTACTATTACCAACGTGAGAGGTCAGAGGTTACACATCATATGCGACTACTGTAAGGCTCGCTCGTTTTTGTGATTATTACCATAGTGTCTATACTTGTCAGTCAAGGTATAGTTTTAGCTAGCACTCCTTAGAACCAATAGTGACGATTATGAATCATTCTTCTTAAAGATACCTTTTTTGCTCTCTTAAGGTTTGGCCAGGCTGCTCAGGTACTTAAACAACTCCATCATACAGGACTGGTCCATGTATTATGACAAGAGCAATATGTAGCGAATATAGTATATTATGATTTCTATATTTTTTAACTGTGTATTACTGCAGTGGGTATATTATGGTGAATTGGTTCTGTGTGTAATGTAATCAGTTGGTTATTGCGGGAAATATTTTAATGATGATATCGATATGCTTCAAGTTAACCATAAAAGCGCCTGAAATAAACAAATACATTTTATGTAAATAAATATATACCTAGATATATGTCATAATTATTCGGATGCTGTTAAGGTCGCAGTCAATTTTATTATAGTAGATATTTACCGCCCTAATCATTAAAAAAATAAAACGCTCTACAAATCTATTTTTAACCGACTTCAAAAAAGGAGGAGGTTCTCAATTCGGTTGTATGTTTTTTTTTTTAGTTAAAATAGTGTTTTGTCTTCTTTCAAACTCAAATCATAATTCGGAAGAAATTGACAAAACCCTATTTTAACAAAAATTTGTTTCTAAAGCGTTTTAGTTTTGTTTTAATAAGGGGTTGAACATAATGGGAATAGACGTAGAGGGAATTATTATTCCCAAAGATAGAAATGGTTTTTACTTTATTTCAATATGACGTGATCCACACGACGTGGACGGTGACGTAGTACATACCTGTAACCGCCACCATGTCCGTATCCTCCTTGTCCGTAGCCGCCGCCGCCGTAGTATCCACCATAACCGCCTCCGTAACCGCCTCCGTAACCGCCTCCGTAACCGCCTCCGTAACCGCCTCCGTAACCGCCTCCGTAGCCACCTCCATAACCACCGCCGTAGCTCCTGCCGCCCGAGAGGGCTTTTCCAGCGATGGCACCACCAATGAAGCCAGCCTTAGCACCGATCAGACCGGCACCGACCAGGCCCAAAGCACCGACGCCGAGGGCACCAGCGCCGAGAGCAGCTCCGCCTGATCGAAAAAATACATAACGTTAGAATAAGAAAGACTTACAAGTAAGTTAGTTGACTATTGCCTTAATTCTGCACTTATTTTCTGCTCTCACTGTCAGATATTTCTATTTGGTGATAGAAAATAGATTTTTCTATATTTTACCCCACTACGGCGAAGCAAAAAGGAGGGTTATGATTTTGACCGGTATGTATGTATGTATGCTCATCTGTTCCCTCATAAGCTCATAACTTCTAAACTACTTATCATAATTTGACAAATGAGGTATCGTTGAAAGCTTTGTCCGATTGGTGGAGTCTGACCCACTATAGTACACATAGAAATATTTTTTTAAAAAAACAAGCAATTATTATACTAATTTAAACATAATGACGCCCAAAACGAACGTGATGTATACTAATCTAGACCCGTTTTATTATTTTCTATTTCAACCAAAAAGAACATAATAATATACCTATACATTAAAATTTATGCTTCAGGTACTAATAAAGTGAACAGTCTCAGCTTTGTTATGGAGTCATATGAAAGAGTTTCATTTAAAATTAAAATACTTAAACCTGCAGAACAGGTTAAGAGAATTTATGTGATTGACAACAATATCTTTTACATAAAATCCTAATTTATATCAGGTATCAATACGATACGATAATTTATGATACGAATCAAATTCCAACTCGACCGAAGTTGTTACCTTTGAACTTTGGTCGAGTTGTAATTTGATTCATATCATATTTTATTTGTATAATACTTTAGTTCATTATTGCCAAGAATAAAACTTGTATAAAAAATAATAAATATTCTCATAAAAATGATGTTACGAGGACAAGTTTCTTACTGTCCAACCATAAAAGAACTGAATAAAATGCGAGGGAAAATACTAAACAAACGCGCGAGGTCACACGTAAAGCAAAATTTAGGTGAAAAATATACAAGATTATCTTATTAAATAGACAACGTACCTAATTGTTCATAAAAATAAATCTTCGTACAGATTTGCATTTACGAGTGGTACGGTGTGACCCCACCGTCCGTCCCCACACCCCCACCGGACCACATTCTATACACATTTTTATGACGGCTTTAATTCCTTTACTTTTTCTGTTTTTATTATATATGTATATACCTAGCTTGAGGAATTTACATTTTTATGGTTTTTGTATATCCTGTTACTGAGCATTATAATAAAAATTATAACAGTTCAAGGTCTGTGAAGAAACGATGTTGTTGTTAACTTCGATCCTCTTATTTAATATATTAGCATATTACGGTTTTTTTTTACTCCCGCATTCCCCTTAAACTTAAGGGGAAGATATATAAAACAATGGTTAGACCTGCTGTCTTGTATGGATCAGATGATTGAATGAAAAGCAACTGTATGCAGCTGAGATGAGAATGCTAAGAGGGATGTGTGGTGTTACACGATTGAATAGAATAAGAAATAAGTACATAAGAGGAAGTATGATAGTGGCACCGGTGACTGAAAAGTTGTGCAGAAATCGGTTGTTATGTGATGCGAAGGAATGAGGAAAATGTCGTGAGGAAAGTTTTGAGTATGAATGTCGATGACTATAAAAGTAAAGGAAGACCAAAGAAACGATGGATGGACTGTGTGAAAGATGACATGGCTAGAAAGGTGCTGACGACTAATAGAGAAGTATGGAAAAAGGGCCAACCCCAAATAGATTGGGATAAGGGCAGGAGAATGATTACGCCTTTATGGCTAGCCAATCAGCTAGTTAATTGCGTAACACACTTACTTACAGTAGGAATGCGTTTCATTTTGACAGTTCAACAACATTCTTTGAGTTATTTTCGTTGTTGAGACATCAAATTTTTCGAACAAATGAAGCAATGAATTAGCAATAAGCCTCAAAATCATTCAGATTCTGATCGACAGTATGTAACGCATTAACCCGTCGCGCGCCAATTAGCAGACACAATTGAAATTCTATTGTTATCTGTACACATGGTGTACAATCGACATTTTAAGAGTTAATAGGGTGCGGGTCCGTCTCACATCTCTGTTACCTTATATGACGTCATCAATCTCTACCTCTAGGCTAGAAAGCGAGGTCTTTAGGGATCGACATGACGTATTTGTTACGCAGTATCTATTTCTCATTAGCCTTACGAGTATGCGCAACACGTTAGAATACGTTCCATGAGGGATTCCATAACATGACTGATTATTGACTGCACAAACAAAGTATATTCCCAAGTATTTAAACAGTATTGTTTTCGCATAAATTAACGAAGAACGTTTTTGCTTGTCGGGATGATTGGACAAAATCAATTGCCGGAGAAATTAGTCATACTAAAGATGACTGTTAAAACAACTTTTATTTAGAGGGACCTACTACTTGGTGCTAGGTCACCGGTGACCCGCGAATAATAAATTTTCTATTTTGTAGGTATATTGTCTGGCAGCGTTTAACGTGGTTACTCAGCGCTACGCGACTCTAGTAGATCAATTTCTATGAAAACTTCATGGAAAAATGTTCTACCAACATCGCGTCGCACCGTCGCATCGCGCCTGACTGCGGGAGTCTTAAAATGCTTAAATTCTTCTTTTACTTTTCGTAAAAAACCCCTTCTAATGTAAAATATATTCACATGAAAGTTTATTAATTAATAATGGATAGATTTTAAAATAAAAGCAGTCCTGTGAAGGTCAATGTCCGGTCATCAGCGGAACCTTAACTAACAAAGGTATGCCCCTAATGCATTTCACATCGACTGTTATCATTCATAGATTTGTTTATTCATATTGAAACAGTACTTTGACACTTATAATTCTATATAAATATTTATGAATCATAACGAAAAAAAGATGTGAAGGTAAACTCTGTACCTAATCGCTTTTCACTTAACTGTATACGATATTTTCTACTATTTTAGCATATAAACGAGCAATCTTTTACGGTTGTACGTGTGTATAAAAGTTCGGTCATAACGTGAAGGTATTGCGTATACTGTGGGAGTATTACACGTAGGTTTCAGTAATTCCAGTTTACGGCACAGGTGATTGCTGCGACATACCGCAGAGTTTCAGGTAAAAAGAACAATACAACTTACTACTACTTTCCTAACTAGCAATAATGTAGATGATTTTTTTTTTAAATCTTTTAAACTTTTTCACTTTTTCACTTTTATTACATAGTCTGGATATCATCTACGACCAGAGTCCTTGTCTAATAAACGAATCAAACGAGCCCTAACTCGTTAGGGTTGCATCGTTTTATTACTGAGTTCCCACACATTTTCCTGCTTCATCATCAAATCAGCTCCATGTCACAATAATATTACATTGTCACCCGATTTACATATGCAGGTAAAATTTCAGCTCAATCGGAAACCAGGAAGTTGGTAAAATTTATATTGCAAGATTAGATTACAGACAGACAGACAGATACCGGGACATGTGAAACTAAATGAAAGCTTGTAATAATATAGAACCTTATTTGGAATTCTAATTGAACATGCTATATAATACTCAAGATCTAAAACCTTTTTATTTTATCTGTCGCTTGCATTTAATAAAAGCAAATAACGAATTAAATCAATAAAAGCAACACGACCAAAAGTACGTTCTCTAAAACTATTCGCATAAACATGTTTATTAAAATTGAATTACTTCGTAGACAAATTCTGTTGCGTGTCCCCAAAGCGTTTTCATTCCTCATACATCATCATCTGCCTAGCCTTTTCCCAGCTATGTTGGGGTCGGCTTCCAGTCAAACCGGACGCAGCTGAATACCAGTATTTTACATAGAGCGACTGCCTACTTGACCTCCACAACCCAGTTACTTTCAGGTTTCTGACAACCCGATTGACAAAGATCCACAAATGACAGCCGGGACCAACGGCTTAACGTGCTTTCCGAGGCACGGAGGGGTCTTGGTATGTAAAGATGGTCACCCATCCACGGACCAACCACGGCAAGATCGATCCGTTTTCATTCCTCATACAAAGAACGAAAGTAGGTACCATAAAATAAAATTCAAAGTTATTTGAACTTTCATGTCTGTATGTAGGTACCTAAAACTGTAATCACAACCCTCCAGCGGGGATTTAAACCCCTGTTCTCATCATTGCAATATTTCAGACCAAGAAAGGCTGTAACAAATCCCTCGCGACTTGAACATCCCAGCAGGTAAGATAAGTGCGAGATGTACAAACTATGGCCGGGTGGCGAACACTTGGGTCGCTACTATATCATCGTTAATCCACTTTTTCTACATAAGCGGACCGTTTGCTCTGTAAGCTTTTTATCAAATGGATGTTTCAATTCAAACTTTCATTGGCTTAATAAAAAAGCCTGTAGAATACGAACAGTTAAATAATGGGATATACAACAATCGCAATCATAAAATACATTAATCATGGAATATACATTTAAAACGGACGGTTTAAATTGTATTTTGGTAATTCCATTGATGTTGAGCAGCATTAGTCCGGTACTGACATGTTAACAATTTGTATTCTACTTTTTTTATGTTTCATTCCGAGTTATAATACCTAAATCCAGTTGCGCTTTTACATTGTAAAATTATAATAAAATAAAAATGAGACGGTTGATATGTTGCAACTAAAATTATGATATATTAAAATGAATCCATAAGACTGGTTTCTAATAGCTAGCCTAGACCTCTCAAACTAAACAAACAGCTGATGCGTAGGTAAATTATGTAAATAGGTACTTCAGATCATCGAAATAAGGGCAAGTAACATACACGCATCTATTGCGTGATATGACTTGAAACCTTGAATTGTGCACTTGCTTGCATAATCATGACTCCGCGAGGCACGGATTAATCCCGAAAATTATATAATTACATAATTATAATTATCGACAGGATATCAGGCAATTAAGTAGAAATCGTGGCCTTGAACTGGCCTCTGACTGAAATGACCTCGCGTGGAGATAAGTATGTGTATCATTATGCGTTCCACGCACTCAAAACTTTATGCACGCAAAAGGGGGTAGGCAGAAAAGTATGATATAATTATGTGTTAACCTGGTACAATTTTAGATCTCAACTAATAATCTTCTATCGGGAATTTCAAATGGTTTCATTTAAAGTTTTGGAAGGCTCTCGAAAAAAAAAGTTATTAGAAGTTGGCGATTCGATTCAACTTTTGATTAGGATTGATCTAGATTTATAGAAGTTTGGGATTCTATAAAACAAAAATTAAATGATTTGTATTCATCGTCGTAAGGTGAAGTCGTGAAAAGGTGACACGAGTCGCAGGACTTATGCCCAAAGTGTGTTCATGAGTTGCACGACACATGTCGAGTCAAATGTTCGTTTTAGAGCATTTGCATGACATAACGTCAGAAATTGGTAATTCGATAGGTAATCGATTGTCTACCTGTCCAAAACTTTTAAGGAAAAAAGTCTAAAACGTTTTTTTTGGATCACTCACGCGATCCATCGTAAACTTAACAGACTAATGACTATAGTAAATACGAAATGTCACGAATCCGCAGGTAATCATCACTACGTTCACTGGCAATAGGTACATTGCTACAGGATCTTTTGGCGCTTGCATGACATTGACAGAGAGGCGTCGTAATAAAACATTTGTAAAATTATTTCGTGGAATTGTGTTAAATAAACAAGATGGCCGCGTTACTCCCGATTTTGGTCACGCGCCAAAAGATAATTGTACAACTATCGCCTAGCAAATGCTTTTACTCACCAAGAAGCAGACTCCTCTTCTCCCTGTTGCCCTGTGCGTCTACCAGCATAACTTCCTGGAGCTCGGGCTGTTCCACGGGCTGCAGCGCGGCCATCAGGGGACCGTTCTCAGCCACGAGGCTCGCCACACACGCCACCAACACCACGAAGACTAATGTGCACACTTTCATCTTGATTTGGTCTGTGAGTAACAGAATTTGTTTATGAAATACACTTTAGTAGGATCACCTATCTAAAAATTAAAAAAAAAAAAATTAAAAAAAAAAAAAAATTATACAGTATTTTGATAACTTGATTCCATACAATAATTTTCCCTTTTTTTAATTAAAAAAAAAAATCCTACATTTTTGGATTTTCCAGTTGTTTAGTTTTTGGAATCTAAAGTATTTTTTTTTATATATTTTTAACGTTTGCAATTATAACATGTAGTTGTGTAGGTAATTTATTGTAGACGTCTCATTTCCATAATTATGAAACATTAATGCTATTTAGGTTCCTAAACTTTGCTTGTTTTAGGTAAATATTTAGAAACCGGCTTTACACTCGTAAAGCTTTTGCCGGCAAAATTATCAGCATGTTCATTTTTAATAACATTTCAGCTTTCAACGAATATTTTCAACGAATGATTTATTATTTTACTTAGGTCTTTAGACGAGATAATTTAATTTCATCTCATTTCTATAAAAACTTTTCTTTTTATTCTTTGAAAGTCCTTTTGACCCTCTTATAGTTTAATTATATTAAATTAAATGGTTATTCTGTTTAATTAATGTGACATGACATTTAGCTAAAATTTTAAAAGAGGAGAGATTTTGTCATTATAATAAATGCAAAATATTGTAAGCACTAAACATTGCAACACTTGAAATTGCCTTAAGGCGAAAGCTCCAGGTAGCCCGCGAAATTCAAATTTTCTTACGTTTTTTGCAAATTGCAGGTCAGTATCAGGTTGTATGTTGATTTGAATATGATTCGCGACCGTAACGAATTTGTATTTTATAGAGTTTTAATCATTAAAATCATCAATACAACTCTCTATGTTCATATAATCCTAATGAATGAATATTTTATAAAATCTTGACATTTACAATTATACTAACATAAAGAGTTGTATTACTGATTCTAATGATTATAATTTTGTAAATATATATTCCTATGTTATGGTCGTGAATCATACTTTACTCGACATACAACCTAATACTGACTTGCAAATGCAAAAAAAGTAAGAACATTTGAATTTCGCGGGCTACCTGGAGTTTCCCCCTTAACTGAATGAATTGCAAGACTATTGCAAAGTATGATTAGTTTTCTTTTTTAAATACTATGTACAATCAAAATTCACATCATCTTAAATAAAACCAAAATAAATAACATAATATCACGCCTAAATTCCCCAATGGGATAGGCAGAGGTGTGCCAATAATAAACCCAAAAGAAACCTCAATAAATCAATATTAAAAATTAATCGCCGTTAAAAATGTTTAACTAAATTGTGAATCACAAAAATATTTAAAAAAAAACTTATTATCTCAAAAAACATTGGCGTCACTAGAAAATTCAAACGCAAAATTAAATAATTTGTATTGATTATTAATTTTACCTGTTTAAAAATATCACCGTCCAGCACAAACACTGATCACTGATCTACTGGTCGATGATGTCCTGCCTATGACTTTTATAGGTCGGCGAGTCGAACACACACGCTAACAGATAATTTATAATCTGTTGCCTTTAATAAGGTATGCTGTCGCCCCACCTATAACACTGTAACATATACCTACCACGCAACAGGCTCAGTAGTTTCAGTTATTCAATATTCATTAGACGTAATTACAAACATGAAATAGTTACTGCCACAGTTTCCAAACTCAACTTTGTTGGGATTCCCGAAATTCCGTAGATATTGATCAAAAGCTACGGTTACAAGTATCTGGGGATTATATTGTGCCTGTAACAAGCTGTAACATCATCTCGTTTGTTACAATAATAGGTCGAGTATACTCAAGTGTTTTACACTAAAAATGTACTTTATCTACTATGAGAGCAGTTGGAAATTGTGTTAATTACATATGTAATCGGTTACGTTGATGCTACCTCTTGGACTCCGTGAAGTACTATCTATATTATATGATGTCCTCATGTGTAGTACTCAATGTACTTAGGCTTTTGTTTTGTTATATCGTATTAGGTACCTAGCTACTACTCTTAGTATTGGTACAGGTAGAGTAAGGAGCTAGATAATCTTTATCGACGCTAGCCTTGATGTACCTAAATGATAATTCAAACAAAGGAAAAACGGATAAATTTATTCGGTTCGTAAAACAATTTTGAATAGGTACCAAACAGTTTTATATAGAAAATATGCATATCATTCATCTAATGACCCACTATACCACATCTAAAAACTTATGTCGTCGAGCAACAATGTCAATACTCCTTTAAGCAAATTAACGTCAAAGTAAACTCAAATAGAATTTTTGTCACCTTCGAGATAGTTGTTTGACATCAAACAATCCACGCCAAAAGTGAATGACCCCAACAGGATCACTTCAAAACTTTTTTCACACTTTACATAATAACATTATAGTTTTCTATGCCAAATTGAATAATCCAATTTTGGTATGCAAATCTCGAGGTGCCCCGGTAAATTGCGAACATACATAGCACCTGTTTTATCAGCTGTTTAGCTCATAAACCGCCCAGAATATTTTGAGGAAAGCGCCCGGGCCCTTCACAATGAAATATATTTGAATACATTACTCTTTTCCATTGCTACCGAATAATACACACTTTTAAGTCGGCACTCGATAGTGATCCAATCAAATAGAGATTATTCCACATCGGCGACTCGTGCAATGGTAAACCACGAATAAAATTGGAAATATTTTCGTAAAATAATTTGTTAATACAGGTAAATTAATATGCTGTGGATATTCATGTTTTACTGTTATTGAAAAAAGAGGTTTGTTTATTTTCTATACGTGAATTACTACTATATTTCTAATGTGAACATTAATTATACAAAACATTTTAACAAACCTAGATGAAACTATAATATAATATGCGTATTGGAACAACAATCCTTTAAAACAATTTTATTCCGAATGCGCTTCCATAAACACAAGACGCAACATCGGATTATCTTGACAAAAAATATACAATATGTAAGCTTCCCCTCAAAATATATGAGCCCATAACAATTGCTGCAATGAACACAATCCAACGCTAACAGTATCTTGGTACTGAAAAATTGAGAAGTGGGACCATATTTTGTAGGAGAACGAACATTTTCGTGCGGATGCAAGATGGAAGAAAAACATACCATGTGTGCGTTACGGATCCAATCCGCGTAAATCGACCGAAGGATTTGGGCAACCATGACTTGGCACTCCCATAGTAACTTCCAATATTCTTAAACTGCGTCTACGGTTCTATAGGAAATATATATGTATGCCGCCAAATAAAAATATTTACAAAAAACATCATTTACAAAAAATAACCCAAAAGTTCACTTACGAGTTGTGTAGGTCGTAGGTTCGAATCCAGACAGGTGCTTTCATCATCATCATCATCATACACAGCCTGAGTTCTCCCACTACTGGGCATAGGCCTCTCTTATCTTGTGCCAATCCTCACGCTCCTGTGCCAGCCCCATCCAGGTTTTGCCCGCGATGGCAACAAAGTCGTTCGCCCATCTCGTCGCCGCGCCGGACGACCGACATCTCGTCTTCCAGTCCTTGGACGCCACTCTGTCACTGCCTTACTCCACCTATAATCACTGCGCCTTGCCAGGTGTCCTGCCCAACTTGACAGGCGCTTTACTTTATGTAAATTGTTTCATCACCACTGCACTCAAAACGGTCAAGGAAATCATCGTGAGGAAGCCGGTATGTCCTAGAACCAGCAATATTCGAAGACATGTGACATCTACCAACCCGCACTGGGGTGCGTACGGCCCACTCCCTCTCACCGAGAGAAGGCCTGTGTCCCAGCAGTGGGAACATTAAAAGCTGATTATGCAATCCTAAAAGTAGTTTAATTATTTAAACTTCTCGTACACAAAAAAAACCGGTCAAGTGCGTGTCGGACCACGCACAATGAAGGGTTCCGTAGTTGAAAAGAATTTATCCCAAAAACAAACTTAACATAGCAAACCCAAAAAAAAAAATTGTGATAAAATTAAAAAAATTTGGACTTTTTCGTCTACTTGTGCTGTGAGACTTGCTTCTTCCCAGATTTCATGATTCTAGTACAACGGGAAGTACCCTATATGTTTTGATTTACTTGCGACTATCAATGTCGCATAAATGAGTGAGTGAGAATATCGCTTATTTTTTTATTGCGTTGACTTAATAACTAGATTTTTATAGAATTCCAAGGGACCTACGTATTTGATATTAATTTCAACTTGAAACCTCCACGCTTTCCTGAGAAAAAGGCTCTTGACAGACAGACAAACGGACGAAGTGATCCTAATAAGGGTTCCGTTTTTCCTTTTGAGGTACGGAACCCTAAAAAAGGTTTAAAGGCCATAAGAAAGTAAGTTAAGGTAAGTAAGTTTCATGAATGAGTTGTATGAGACAAGTCACAGTATGAGACGTGAGTTTATTTCTCAATAGTTACTCTCGTTGCTAACACCTGGTAGGTCCAAAGTCTTTTGGCTCAAAGTCGAACCAAGTTCAAGTTCAAGACGCGAGAGATTTCGAAAAGATGTAAAAATTTATAACGGTAACCCAGTAAAGCTAGTCAGTGTTCGTGCCGGTGTAACGCCATATAAATCATCGTATAAAAACTATAAAGCTCTGAATACCCGTAAGTAAGATTAATAGCTTTTTTAACCGACTTCAAAAAGGAGGAGGTTCTCAATTCGTCGGAACCTTTTTTTTTTCTTTTTTTTTTATTTTTTTTTTTTTTATGTATGTTCCCAGATTACTCGAAGATGGCTGAACCGATTTGGATTTTTTTTGTTTTATTCGAGAGGGATTCAACTGTGATGTATTTGTTTTATACATCACAGTTGGTGCCATATAAAATTGATTAACTTTGCATCGGTAGTTTTTGAGTTAGCTCAATAATACGTATTTTTCCCCCACTTCTATATGGATGATGTTCTAGTTTGTTTTGCAGATAGTGGTATTAGAATTTGTGTGGGGTAGCTACACAACTAAAAAGTGAAAAATAAAAACTTTTTTACAAAAAAATACAACCGACTTCCAAAAACAACACTACAAAGTGAAAAATAACTTTAATTTCGGAAGTCGGTGGCAAAAAACGAAAATACATTTAACTAGACACCGACTTCCGAAATTAAAGTTATTTTTCACTTTGTAGTTTTGGTTTTGGAAGTCGGTTGTATTTTTTTGTAAAAAAGTTTTTTTACTACTGATGTAAGACGCATTTCTAATATTAGAAGTAGATTTAAGGATAAAGGAAAGAGTAAACACATATTAAAAGGGCTTTGACCATTAGACGCTCCACGAGGCTACAGTAGTTATTTTATCCTGTTTTCTAATGGCCATTTCTTTTCAATGAGATCATCAAAAGTCGTGTGTTCTACGACATCATGCCTAAATTATATAATCATGACAGAAACTGTCTCTGTCTCGTTTATTTTTAGCAATAACTGGCTTCTTCTAAAGTCAACGACATTCGATAGAAAGATGTCATCTGAAAGTGACCTTTTACCTCTCAGATTATAATAATCTATACTATGTTACCTATATAAATTAATCCTTATTTCCCTTGGTCACGCCAAAAATTGAGAACGGATTGACCGATTTGAATAATTTTCGTTTGTTTTATTCTCCTTTTTACAGGGGTGGTTTAAAAGAAAAAAAAATAGGAAAAAAATAAGTTGAAATTTTGACAGGACAACGTCTGGCGGGTCAACTAGTAATAAAATAAAAAAGCGGCCAAGTGCGAGTCGGACTCGCCCATGAAGGGTTCCGTAGCAGCAAGTAACATAACATAAAAGTTCTTGTAGTTCATTGTAACTTTGATCGATGTTTTAATAATAGACCGATTTATGACGTATTAAAAAAAATACTTACTAGATCTTGTTCAAACCAATTTTCGGTGGAAGTTTACATGGTAATGTACATCATATATTTTTTTTAGTTTTATCATTCTCTTATTTTAGAAGTTACAGGGGGGAGGGACACATTTTACCACTTTGGAAGTGTCTCTCGCGCAAACTATTCAGTTTAGACAAAAATTATATTAGAAACCTCAATATCATTTTTGAAGACCTATCCATAGATATGGGTTTGATGAAAAAAAATTTTGAGTTTCAGTTCTAACTATGGGGAACCCTCAAAATATATTGTTTTTTTTTCTATTTTTGTGAGAAAATCTTAATGCGGTTCACAGAATACATCTACTTACCAAGTTTCAACAGTATAGCTCTTATAGTTTTGGAAAAAAGTGGCTGTGACATACGGACGGACAGACAGACAGACATGACGAATCCGTAAGGGTTCCGTTTTTTGCCATTTGGCTAGTGAACCCTAAAAAATAGGAAATAGATATTTTAATTTAATAAATATACTGCTGTACAGACTATTTAATTATGTAAATAGTCTTACTACACCTAAAGTATTTTTTCTTATTAATTAATGTCGTATTTATAAAATCGAGATTTTTTTTTTTTGTTTTATTTGCGGTAAATGCTTTGAAGAATTTGTCATTTAGGTATATTGAGGAGACCTCGAACCTCGTTTGCATGGATACCATTGAACAGCGGCACTTTATTGGCCTTACATACAAAGTGCACTTGCCCTGTCCCATGTTAGTTATTACAAGTGTTGACTAAATTTACTTAAAGCCAAAGATTTTGTTTCAAGTATGTGCTAAGCTAGTCACTTTTCTGTACATTTTAACAAAAAGTGCTAACGCTTGGGTGTAATAACTACAATTGCCTTTTATTTTAATATCTATGAGTATCTGCAACAGGATTCATGTATTATGTCTCGCCACCAAGAGTTCGAAATAAAATAAAATACAAGTAGTATTTTTTTTCAACTTGTTATAATTTGATGGTTAAAAATCAAAGTTTGCTTCCAGCTCTAGTGCAACGCTAGTCCGAGAAGAGCTGTAGTCTTTGTGTTGATGGTGCACGTATTTCTATTAATAAATTAATAATTACATTGTAGCCGTGTTGCTACAGAAAACTGATAAACACAGTTTTATGGTAATTGGGCTATGATGACGAAGATGATAGCCGTATTACCACTAAACTGTGTGTTTTACAGTTGTTGAGGCTAAACAGCGGTTTAACATGACATTAATGTATGGAGTTTGACGTAAGACTGACATTAGACACGCGTTGAACAAGCGTCTAAGTTTTTGTGGTATAAGTGTTCAATATATAAGTTTCTCGAATAACAATATAGACCAAACTACGCGTGGCGCTGGAAAAGGTAACTTTTTTAATATAATATTTTACTAGCTGCGGCCCGCGGTTTCACCCGCGTAGACCGGGATAAAAAGTAGCTTATGTGTTAATCCAGGGTATAAGCTATCTACATACCAAATTTCATCCAAATCGGTCGAGCCGTTTGAGCGTGAAGAAGTAACAAACATACACACACACACACTCATAAACTTTCGCCTTTATAATATTAGTGTGATACATCAAGAGAATGTGCAGCAGCGCCCCTCTGTCTGCTCATAGCAACATACTGCGTTTACGAATCCGTATGCTACAAAAGTTTACTAAGGCAGAAATCAGAGGAGCTAATAATTCCGATTCTTCTTTTTTTTGTTGCATTAATTTTTGACACTGCACCATATAAGATATGCTTAAGATAATATTTTAGAATAAAACCTTTTTAATTTATGGTATTGCCTACTTGAAAAATAACTGGCCATATTCGGTCAAAATAATTAAGAAATGCCATAAATTATTTTTTTTTTTATTTTTCTTTTTTGTATTTGAATAAGGCTGACTAACATTTTTTCGTTTAATTCAGACAGTCAGTATCTGTTTTTTTTTTTAAATGGAACCTTATTAGTTACTAAAATGTTAACAATGGATGAAAACATTTAATGATTATTTTCTGAATATTATGCTTACTGCAGACACGTTATTACTGTGTCTAGTTTTTATTCCATTAAAAAAAGGATTTATTTATAACTAGCTTTTGCCAGCGGCTTCGTCCGTGTTTATGTCGGAAAATATACCACGGGAACGTACTACCGCGATCCTTGTCTACATTATAAAGGGAACCTCTGTGCAAAATTTCAGACTTCTAGGTCCAAGGGTTTGAGCTGGGCGTTAATGAGTCAGTCAATCAGTCAGTCAGTCAGGACTTCTCTTTTTATTTATATATTAGATTAAATAGATTCTAGGATGAAAATCGGGTGAATAACCTCTCCAGAACACCGATTTTAATTTATAGTCTCTTATTAATCAACTGCGACAAACCGTATGTTAACAATTTAATCAATATCATGTTTTAATAATTTATCAATATGGAATTTATCATGTGGAGTGTGGAAAGGTAACGGTTCTATAGTGAAGGCATTTTAATGTGCTGGGAATTTTTGAAGAGAAGAACTGTTAATTTGTACGAACTGGTTTTACGGTGACAATATTATGTTGATCTTGAGATACCTATGAGTTTTTTTTATATCCGTACAGTTAATGGACAGGTGCTGACGCATTTAGTAAAAAAAACATAATAAGCCCTTCTACAAAATTCTCTTAGCAGTTCTATAAACAACTTTCCCCGTCGGAATTGTTTTAGTGAGTTGCTTATTTTATATTCGCTATTAATTATAACGAAACTAAAATAAGCTCATTAATTTGTTTTGTTTTGTTTTGTTTTGTTACTTAGATGTACCTAAGCGCTTTGTATCTGATTTTAAGTGAACTGTTATTTAAGTTCTTAAGATAAATAAATTATTGAAACCTATCATTTTTAACATAATACATCACGCCTGTTCTCCGCGAAGGGTTAGGCAGAGATAATTTTGGAGGGGAAATCTTTAATATTAATTTAAAACAGGATACCCCACACGATTCTGAATCAGATTTAGAAAATGATGTCCCTCTGATGGAGTTTAAAACAGAAGTGGAAGAGGAACAAAAAGTATCTAACAAGAAACGAAGAGCCAGGGAGACGACAAGTAAGACCAAACAAAATTAAAAAAAAAAACAAAAATCATTATTACATTCATTTATTATTCCTAACGAAACGGTAAAAATTGATAATCGCTTCGGCACTTTATGTTATAAATATTATAACAAACATCGCCATTCAAACAACTTCACAAAATATTTTTGACAATACTGCTCTAGTTTACATCAGCAAATTCAGGTGTAATTTGACGTTAATGTACAGCTAACTGACTACACAGTTTTATTAATATTTTCGGTCCTCAACAGTGACCTGGGCTATACTGAAATGATTGATTGATAAAATTGTAGCAACAGTTTATAAAAGTCATAAGCGAGCCATCATGTACTAGACCTTTTCGAAGTTCAAATGCCTTTATGTACATGAAATCGGAACTCATTTGTGTCTTTAAAATGTCTACAATATTTCCTGCAGACTGCAGTCAAATGGTGATAAACGATAAACGTGTATGTTAATATTCCAAGAGTTTAATGCAATGTGTGGGAAACATACAGCCTACTAAACTATCTACTATGGCATTCCTTCAGATGTTGACTTATTATTAAATCTTAGGTTTATGTAACAGGCCATTTACATATAATGCAAGTGTACGTTGATGGCATAACAAATAAATATTGAATCCTATTCGCCGGCCATGCGCGTGCACTTCTGCTTACTAATACAGAATACATCATTGCTATGGATATTAATAATTGAATCAAAATATTTGAATAAAAACATGAAAATCATAATGTACTGTAAACTTTATCGTTGACATCAAGCCATTGATCTAATTTGAAAACAGCGGGGCAATTGCGTAACACACATCAATCGGAATCGGTTTCATTTTCACAGTTCAACAACATTCATTGCGTTACCTATTTACACACAATGGATTAGCAATTTGCTTCATAATGATTCAGATTCCAACTGATAATGTGTTACGCAATTAGGTTGCAGGCATGTGATCCAATTTGAAAATAGGCAGAATAAATTAACAATTTTGATTTAAAAGTAAAATGCGATTTTAAAAATCCACTTTCCACAAGGATTGTTTTCATTATACTCTGGTTCTTTATCATACAGTGCTGATTCCGGATATAATTAACATGGCAGGTTACATTTGCGTTTCGCCTCAAGGGATTATGTCGCTTGCATACGAGCTGCCATTTCATCAAAGATGTTTATGCTACTCGCACAATTATTTTAACAATTTGTAGTGTAGTTACTACGAATCTTTGTTTAAATGACATGCATAGCAAATTGCAGTTTAATAGACCAGTGCCACGGACTTTCAAAATAGCTCATATGCAAGCGACAGGTTCAATATTTTGTCACCAAACGTCACAACTTTATAGCAATACCTTATACGAATGATCCGTGTAATCTAAATACCCATCACATAGAAGCCTCTCTTAGATTAAAACGAAATCCTAGCATTTAATACTATTTTACGCGCCATCCTGGTTTCTCTTAGAACGTAGACACACTCGATGCGTTATAAGAAAATCCCATGTGCAGACAATCACCAACTGAAAGATAATAAAAAAAAAACAATTATAGATCATAGATAAAAATGTTATCTACTCTACGAGAACTATGGACATTTCAATTTGTTGTATTATGTAAGTTTATCTCTTTATGGTTTCCCTATGTTAATGTGAAGTACTTTGCCATCGAAACATGGGCGTGTTAATACCCATTTCGGCAGCTTACAGCGACATTTTTGGATGATGTCACCAATAAATTTTGGAAGTCTTTCAGTTTATAAGGATATATCGTACAACTTTTATCGCCTCTTGAGTATATTCCTTTAATTTTTAATGGAAATGAAATAACAAAAAATTATAAACTTTTTGCCCGTCTTAATCCACCAATCCAACCCATCTTTAATTAAAGATGGGCGAAAAGTTTTTAATTGTTTGCTATTTCATTTATCAAATTAACACATATTCAAAGAATATCTAAAATTAAAATTAAATTATTCTACTAACTACAGAAAGTATCTAACATGATATTATGCGATTACTATAAAATGCTAAAACAGTGCAAATATGCAAACTACTCAAATAAAACAGAAAAGATGAGTGACGTGTAGGAAAGATTTCGAGAAAAATAAAATAGTTTTATAATGTCGTGCCCAATACTAACATGTGCTAAGAATATATGTTACGTATATGGGTGAACAATTTCATTATTTCTAATCTTTTATCACCTTCAAATCCGCATTCCATTCGTCGTCGGATATACCTATCACAGACTACTCACAGATCACGTACCTTGGTGAAATATGGAAATGGAATACCGGTTTATATTATTTACGTAATTAATAAAACTATATTAATTAAGAGGACGTGATTATCATTTCATATCTCATTAACATGCCAAATTAACAATTACACAAAGGTTCAAAGATAAGGTAAAATCAATTTAGGCGTTATTTAATTACTTCATTTGGGAAAAACCGCTAATATGTGAACTGTTCAAATAAGTGTGAATAAACAGAAAAATTCTCAATTCATACTTTTTTAACTAAACTATGTGCGATACTTGAATAATTTCAGTCACAACCAGCATCCTAATTGCGTAACACACTACCAATCGAAATCTCAATCATTTTGAAGCAAATTGCTAATCCTTTGCTTCATATTAAGTATGTTCAAAAAATTTGTCTGCTCGACAACAAAAATAACGCTATTAATGTTATTGAACTGTCAAAATGTATCCGATTCCGATTGATAGTACGTTACGCAATTGTCACACAGTTTTAGAATTATTTCTAAAGTAATTTGAGTAAGAATTTACTTATGGGCGTTGGCGTCGGATCCCATCACACTCATTAAAGTTCCTAAAAGCTTTAAAACCTTTCCATAGTACTTGACCCTGAAACCCAAATGACAGTTGTCGAAAGAACTCCCTTAGTACCCAGTTCGACCTTCACATTAAGTAAGATAAGATTCATTCATCATTGTATTATTGTTGTCAATTAAATGAACCATTGAATCTTGTATAATTACGATTTGTTGCTCAACTGATTTACGTATTTCACAATGAGACTGTCAGATAAACCTTTGGAATGTATTGAAGCATGACAGTACATTTTAAGGTGTTTGTTTAACTTCGCTACATCGGAGGCTGTCCGATACTTGCGTTTAGAAGTAAAGGTTATATTTGTACTTTATTACACATATTTCTTAACGTGTGTAAGCGTACACACCACGTGCACGAAACACAGTCAGACAAACTTGAATCACTTTTTGTTTAGAAAAAGTTTGATAAACTAAGAACTGTTCTTTTTTTTAAGAAAGTGCCGTTACTACACCCAAAAAATCTTGATTATTCATCATTAGACGCAAACTAAACTAGTTCTTAGTAATTATTTTTTTCATAAAATAATTTTTTATTTTTTTTTTTTTTTTTTATTCATTAACAATAAATTGTATCTGAAATAACAAACAAGTTAAACATTACAACAACACACAAATTAATATAACATTGTATTTACATTAAAGATCATCAATAATATATAGACACTTGTTCAATAAGAATCTTTTGAGTTTTATTTTAAAAGAGCTAGAGTATATAGCACTCTTTAAATCTAAAGGCAGCTTATTAAATAAAATAACCGATTGGTATCTAGGACAGTGCTTCACAATATTTAAATTAGGCTGTATCTTGTAAAATTTCATATCTTGCCTACGCGTGCCTTCTCTAATCTCTCGTTCTTCTGCAGTCTCATATTCGTGTATATATTTGGCCATGTTACTTAAAAGCACGAGTACATAAATGCTCGGTACTGTAAGTATATCTAGATTAGTGAAGTGTTCACGGCAACTCTCTCTTTGCGGAATACGAACTATAGTGCGAATTGCTCGTTTTTGTAATACTAAAGCTCTTTTGATGTTATAAGCATAACTATTTCCCCAAAACATTATGCTATATCTAATTTTAGATTCAACCAACGCAAAATATACCATTTTTAATTGTTCAATATCAATTTCTGTTCTCAGAGCTCTTAACGCGTAACATGCGGAGCAAATTGATGCGCTTATCGCATTTAATTCAGGTTTCCAATTTAGTAGTTCATCTATATGGATTCCTAAAAATTTTACTTCCTTCACAAGATCAATTTTGTCATTATTTAAAACAACATCTAAATTGTCATTATTACGGGCTGTGGTTCTAAATAATAGTACTTTGGTCTTTGCAGTATTTATTAATAAATTGTTTTTAGTGAACCACGCGTAAAATGCTTGCAATGCATCAATTACCATTATTGTTAATTTATTAATGTCTTTAGCCGCTATTATGGCATTTGTGTCATCTGCAAAAATTACTATATCAATGTCGGGTAAAATAGTATTCATGTAATTGATTAAGTCATTCATAAACAATATAAATAAAATTGGTCCTAATATCGATCCTTGCGGAACACCCGTAGTCATGTTTACTGTCCGTGATTTGTAAACCTTTTTGTAGCCATTTTGTATTTTGTCAATTTCTACGTACATTTTTCTGTTTTTCAGATATGATGAGAATAGTTTCAAGGCCTTACCTCTAATTCCATAATGCATCATTTTTTTAAGAAGTAATTCGTGGTCTATAGTGTCAAATGCGGAACTTAAGTCGAGGAAAATCCCTGCTACTCTCATTTTATTATTAATTTTTTCTATTACATCATCAAGTAAGGTATATATGGCGTCTGAAGTGCCAACACCTCTTTGGTAACCGAACTGTCTTTTGTTCAGTATTCTATTCGCGCGCAAGTGAGAAAGAAGTCGATTTTTAATAATTTTTTCAAATAATTTTGACAGAACTGGTAGCAAGGAGATCGGCCTGTAGTTTTTAGGATCATTCCTACTGCCTATTTTATATACAGGTATTACTTTCGCTATTTTTAACTGGTCTGGGAAGATAGATTCCTCAATACACTTGTTATAAAAGTCGCATATAGGCTCAGCTAGTATTATGATATGTTCCTTAATTACCGATATTGGGATCTCATCATGACCACAACCATACTTATTCTCCATACTTTTAACTACGGTCAAGATCTCATTTGGAGTAACCGAAGCAATTATCATTTCACTATTTATTTCGTTAGCATACATATTAAAGTATACTGTATTTTGACCACTTTTGTTTGCCCTAGTGATGCATTTGTCATCAAACTGTTTGGCTAAGATGTCAGATATTACTACTGGATCCACTACAATTTGGTCATCAACTTTGAGACGAAGTTCAGGTTTCATCGCTTTCTCCTTATTAGTGCATTTGTTCACTAGTTTCCATACTTCTTTACTTAAATTTTTAGAACTATTAATTTTCTCCATTACTGCAGTATTTTTAGTATTTTAAGACTTCATTGCAATTTTGTTAAACTATTTCATTTGTGTTTAATGATGTGTCGTGACACTTTTTTTCTCTGATTACAAAATATAACATTAATTTGAAAATACCGTGTGGCAGATAAAAAAAAAAGCCAAATCTTCATTGCCGATGATTTTTTAAACTCTATTTAAACTAACATTGGGTGATCTAAAGGTGCTTCTACATTCATGCATTGCTATAGTTGCAACTAAGTTACTACACGTGAGAAAGTAAAAAATAATACTGACATGAAACTTCTCTGCTACTCAACGTATAGACTATTTACGAGCTAGCAGAAGTTGTCGACTCAGTACCTGATTACCAGCGGTAAGTCCCTGCACAATATAAATATAAAAATTATAATCATAAATAAATAATCGTGCTATCCCTACTGGTTTGAAAACAGTGCAAAAAAAAACCACACGTTGTGTCAATATTGGCCGAAATCTCAAATGCAATTAAATTTTAAGACATGGGTCATAACCCAGAAATATCGTTTGAGAATTCGGGAGTAAACCTGTCAACTCACCGGCGTCGGCGTTCTGATTCCATTTCAGGACCATAATAGCTGCAGGAGGAAGATGTCGGGCATGTAGTCTGCGCATCATATTTTTATACCTACCTAGGATATTTACTTGGACAGGATGTCCTTAATGACGATTAGGGTCAAGTGAGAATCTACGAATCGTCGGATACGAAATTTGCATACATTACTAAGATGCTTGGTCTCCTAGAAGCTTGATTTCCAAGAATTAATATTATTCGCAAATATTGAGTTAGGTTTTCGGTGTATTTAACGAGAAAGCAATTATATTTATAGACTACAAAAAAATTACAGTATTACGATTCAGTAATCCCACTTACTCGATTCAATAACTTACGTAGAATGGTTGTCGATACGAACGTGTTATTACAGTGAATTACTGAATCGTACACTTACGCCGAATGATTCCCAATCACGCCACTATCCGATGTACGTTCAGATAACAATGCACGTTTTAGAAATTGCAGTAACAGGTGTTACTATAGGGTGAGCGTTCAAAAGGACACTAGTGATGCGAATGAAGGGTGCCGGATAGCGCATTTGTGGTTCCGTACAGAAATAAAAATTATCAGAAATTGAAAAGGAAAATCATTTTTTACGTTTTCTTTTCTTCAGTTATCTTTCTCGGCATTTATATATATATAATCAATAATGCTTGCCTATGTAGACAAACCGATTTTCTGGAAATAGTCTTCCAGAAAATCGGTTTACCGCAGTATACCATTTCTCAGTAACACATGGATTTAATCAAAACAGAAATACCTACATAGGTAAGTATGTAGGTGTAGTTGTATGTACCTTACAAAATATAACAATAAGAGTATAATTCGTAAAACAATCAGTGTTTGACAATCGTTTCAATACGATCAGATATTAATTTAATTTATGCTGATTTAACACATAGGTTTAGAGGTTGATATCCAAATAACTTACTTACTTAAAATAACTTACATTAGATAGGTACAAAATATGAAAATTGAACTTAACTTATAAAATAACACATTCATAGAAAACCTACGAAATGTGTGTGATGACTATAAACGGTGGCCATGACCAGCCTGACCATGCATAAATTAAAAAAAATGATTCATACGATATCAACACGTAGCAAGAAGCGAAAATAAAAAGAGATAAAAGCATTTGTTTTTTGGAACAACTGAAATGCTAAAATTCAAAATAAATGTTGTCCAGAAGCTCTGAAAGGAATTCAGGGCATAACATTTTAGTTACAGGCCAAGAAACAGTCACATTTTCAGATTTTTGAAATACCGCTGTAAAATTACTGAGAGCTTTTGAATACTTAAAGCTGGAATGAGATATTCATATTTCTGCGCCTGGACTTGACTGAATTAAAATGGCTTCTTCTGTAAAGCGTAACCCTAAAATGTTGTAAATCATTATGGATATTACGAAACTCGATTTACGGTATTTTAATAGAGGTGAAACTTAAAGACATTTCGGCTATCATATCCCCTCACATTAATAGTGATGGAACAACGTTAATAATAAAAAAATATTTTCTTGGTATAGAACTCATACCACGTACAATATTAGGTAAAATGACTCACGGACCCGATTCACACCGCACTCGTGTGAGGGGTTATAATGACTCACACTCAAATGTTGCTTGTTCCTTGGCTTTGTAACAACTTAGAACAGTGTTCCTGGTAACTATTATCGACATCTGTATTTGCTGAACAGAGAAAACAATATAGTTATTCGGAGATATTTACCCGTGGTGGTAATATGTGTGTGACACAGCCTTCGGTTTGGCCTTCGCCTTCAGGGCCAAAGCGCCCACGAATCCCGCAGCACCAACCTTCGCTGCTTTCAGACCCAGAGCACCTGGTAAGGAAAAATAAAGTTAGTATTTATAAACGCAATAATTCAACGTAAACAAAACATTATTCAATCGCTGGTTAGTAAAATATTATTTTTTGAAACTAGCAATTTTTTTTTTTTATTTTGTTGCCATAGTTCTCACATACGAAAGTCCACACAATGGGTGTGTGAACTTCGTCATATTTTGATAATGTTTAGACGATATCCTCTCTCTCTCAAATCGATAAAAGTCTCACTTGTTTAGAAATTTATTTTGTCTTCATTGTTAATAGCTTTTCAAAAAATATTGCTCCTAAGAAAATAATAACAACCGCATTCAGAACTGCAACATTGCTCTACAAAAACATACATTCTAAACTACACGCACGTACAACTAGCGATATTTCTCGTACAATATTTCAGCATCGGATGTTAGAGCACGCCTATCAGGCGTATCCTGCCTTGGAGTGCTGTTACATCCATCAGCGGATTAGCGCCGACTAACGACCGGGATAATGATTTGCGTACCAAAACATGTTTACATATACGCAGACGATGCAAATTTGGATTTTACATCCTCTTTTAGAGAATACATTGTAGTAAGATAAAGCTTAGTTTATTCCTTTCAAAATAGTTTACGCTCGTAGCACTGTGCTACGAGGTGCTACGATTCCCTATTTCGTAGCCTCCGCGAGCGTAGGGAACTTTTACTAGTCATCCTGACTAATAAATGCGAAAGTAAGTTTGTTTGTTTGTTACCTTTTCACGCCTAAACCACTGAACCGATCATACTGAAATTTTGCATATACGTTGTTAGGTGTACAGAAACGGACATAGGGTATTCATCCCGAAAAAAAGTACTGTTCCCGAGGAAAACAACAATTTAGTTCTTATGATAATAGATGGCGCCACGTGTCTTTCGAATCATGATTGAATTATATTATTACAAGCACAGTACAACCCGAATTGATTGTCAAATTCTAAATTAACGCGAACGAAGCCGCGGGCAAAAGCTAGTAGGAAAAAATCTCTATATGGCTACAAAAATACGAATAGAATATAGCGAATGCTGATGAAGTGATGACTCATATATAATGCCTATCTAATAATCATTATTAATTTGTAGGATATCCTACAGATTCCAAAATGACGTAAATATAGACTTATGTCCAAATGTATATTTACCTACTTCTGCAGAATTACATAGACATGTGCAATGTATGCGAATAGTTTAGTTAGATGGGTTTATTGGAAAATAAACCAGTATTTGTGTGCAATCCTGACGTTTAGCAAATATCTGAAAGCCGATGTCCACTGAGTACAAATATTTAGTGTGTTGCGGAAATATACACCGCAACACTTAGCATACAAGGACTTTTTCCGCATACCGCATTATTTGAATATTTTGCAATATTAAATACGAGATGTGACTTTTCTAGTTTCTTTTGAGTTTTTCTAACATTTTACACCTTCTAATATTTCTTTATTTATCTACAAGTTAACTAAGGGCTAAATTGACCAAAGTCGGATATCTTTTATTCGTGGAATAAAATTGATGACTGACAGTTTTTAACCGACTTTAAAAAGGAGGAGGTTCTCAATTCGTCGGAACCTTTTTTTTTTTTTTTTACTTCCCAGGTGGTCCCATGATCATCAAGTCAGGATCTGATGATGGGATCCTGGAGAAATAAAGAGAACTCTTCGAATTTTATAGGCACACTTGAAGCGATTTGGATAGCAAATGGACTGGGATTGCTGAAATCTCATGTCTGTTGTTCACACCAGTTCATAACATAACATCACGCCAGTACGCTGTGAATGGGTAAGCACATGTGAACCACTAAAAAGTGAAAAATAAAAACTTTTTTACAAAAAAATACAACCGACTTCCAAAAACAACACTACAAAGTGAAAAATAACTTTAATTTTGGAAGTCGGTGGAAAAAACGAAAATACATTTAATCAGACACCGACTTCCGAAATTAAAGTTATTTTTCACTTTGTAGCGTTGTTTTTGGAAGTCGGTTGTATTTTTTTGTAAAAAAGTTTTTATTGTATGAAGAAACTGACAAAAAATCAAAATTTATTCGAAGATTATATATACCTACTTGGCATAAAAGTTTGGTCGAATTCACTCTTTAGTAATATATTCCTAATTATGTGTAAACTTATTTTATATTCAAACGTAAAAAAGTAAACCTTTGAATATAGGTTAGGCAGGTTTAGGTTAGACTTTGGCGTTAAATGTTGACATTCTATCTATACAAACAACAACTACCTACTTAACTAAATAATTCGAATATTTGCTCACTCTTTGCTTTAATAAGGTACTTTTAAAATTGATAGGAAATTGAGAAGTCAAAGACGAATTTACCATCAAAAAAAAATATTATGAGATTTATGAGTTTAAGGGAACATTGAATCTTTGTCTTCATTTGTCTCCAGTCTTACCAAGGGGTATCGTATTACCCAGTAAATGGGTTGTGGAGGTCAGATAGGCAATCGCTCCATTTCAAATACTGGTATTCAGCTACATCCGGTTAGACTGGAAGTCACCCCCAACATAGTTGGGAAAAGGCTAGGCAGATTATGATGATCTTCGTTTGTCTCTCAAGCAATAACAAGTAATCCTTGGTGAGTGTTGTCATCACTGTTTACAAACTTAGGGACATAGGTAGGTACCTATTAAGTGATATTAGCCTTATTTTGAGAAATAATACTTAAATAAACTCTCATCATAATATGCATTAACAGAAACAAAATACATTTAAAAGATTGTTTAAAAGTATATTAATCAAGAACCAATTAAAAACATCATCTCAACAAGGCCTTTAACTGTCAGGTAAATGCAATTATTATAAACTAGCCAGTCATTAAAAATTATTATTTTCCCAATCAATTTTATGCAATGTTATTTACCTACGTTAATGGCAGACAATGGGTTCCCACAGAAAACCTCAATATTTCGTATTCTAAGTGTACCTCAGAAGCCAGTACAGTATAAAGGATGTTACATCGTTTCTAAAACATTCCTTGCGTCTTGCATGGCAATGACACTGGGAGACGGATATTTGTGTAAGGATTTAGATGCCAAATCATGCAGTACACGTCACCCGGTGGTGACCAGAAGCTTCGCAGGCTTGCATGACACAGCTGACAAGGTCATGACCCGATTAGCTGAATCATCTTCACTGCTACCTTGATGGTATGTTAAAATCAAATGTTTACATACGCGAGGTGGTAATAGGTTAAATATTTGATTTTTAGCAATACTCGTAGCAATTAATTTTGTGTTTAACATGAACCTTGAGTGAAATTTAATCTTCTACTCGTTTGTCGTACATAATTGAGCTAGCTTAGGTATTTCGGAAAAAGTAATTGATTTTCGTATTTAAAAAACTGGGGCTTAAATTAAGTCAGACTTATTAATGAAGCGATATTATTTGTGAGAAAATACTAAACGAAATTAAAAGAAAAATAGGTTTATTTGTCCGATAACCACGTGCATACGAAAAGATAATTAACTCTAATAATAAAGAAAAAAAACTCTAATAATAATTTTAAAAAAACTCTAATAATAAAGAAAAATTAAAACAAAATAGGTCTATTACACGAGCACAGAACAGAAATAGTCAGCAGCTGCTTGAAGTTCATTCAATGTCACCAAAAGATTTCTCTCCTATAATGGCTAACTCAATTCAGCTTCAAATATATCAACTACGTATCTCATAATACTTAAAAGTATAGGAAATTCCAATAGAAATGTTAATTAAGAAACAATACTTGTCATGATGACTTATCATAGTCCTTGAACTCTGTTAGCATAACTCAATAACATTATTCTTTGGTATGGTCATCCGATGTTGCTTATTAAATTTCCTTATAGAATTCCAACACCTGTTTGGAACTTAAAAACCTATCAATTATCACCTGCTCAGCATTTTTTTTTTGTTTCATATTTTATTCAGAATTATACTTATGCTAATTGTCCTTGGAGTGGGCCATCGTAGGTCTAATAAACTTTGTGGACTTACTCGTACTACGTATGACATACTGACATAACAAGCGAATAACTTGCAAAAACTTGCTGTGACTAGGTACAGTTCTTCGTAACAACCAAATGCTGTGAATTATAGAACCTATCCAGTAACAATTCTTGTTAGGTACTTTTTTAGGGTTCCGTAGTCAATAAGGAATCCTTATAGTTTCGCTATGTCCGTCCGTCTGTCCGTCCGCACCTTAGCTCAGAGACTCTTAGTACTAGAAAGGTATTATTTTGGCATGGATATATAATATTTATCACGCCGACAAAGTGGTAAAATAAAATCATGAAAAAAATATTTTTATGGTATACACGTAAATTGGGGATGTTTTTTTTTTCTCGTCTCCCCATGGTGTGGGGTATTGTTGAATGGGTCTTTCAAAAATATTGCTGGTTTGTGAAAACAATTTTTCGATTTAGAAATCCGTTTCTGAAATATTAAGCTTTAAAGTGCTAATTTTTGTTAGAGTCAAGTGTTCCCCCCAGCCAGCTAAACGGTTAGTTTTAGATGGGTGAAAAAAATCACATATATTATAACGAAGTTAAAAGGAAAACATTTCAAGTTTACGAGTAATAGTCAAATATACTGCGCGTGGCCCGACATGCACTTGGCCGCTTTTTTCTGGAATAGGTAGTGTATTATTTGTTATTATACATCAAAGTGGTGGTGGTTTGTTTTTTTTTTTTTGCAGCTTGCGCACAGTGCACGTTTGTTGGAAGTTAAAGCTGCTAATGCGTTCGCATTTAAAATATCAAAGTCAGTAAATACGAAAAACTAATAAATGTCAACAACATCATAGCCAAAACACATATTTCAGTGACTATCAAATAAATACTAACCAAGTATCAACTTCTTCTTCAGCAGCAGCAGTCCTCTCTTGTTCCTGGGACTCCTGTCGTGCGCAGGAGTGTCGAGGAGGGACTCCTGCGCCGCGTTCACAGGGGAAGGCTCCTGCGCCTGCGCCACCACCACGGCGACCAGGCACAACAATACTACGATGGTTGAGGTCTGCATAGTTGAAGTTTCTGAGAATGTTCAAAGGAACTCTTGTTAATGGAAATGTCATACGTAAATTCAGTATTTTTGAAATGTTACTTTTATTCGTATGATAATCAAAAATAAACACTAAACAAACTAAATGTGGATACGACAGGCTCTCTGAAGACGACTTGTTAAATAATATGTAAACAAACTTAATGTGTAAAGTTATAGACACTGAAGTAGACTTGTTTAATCTGGATGCCACGAAACAACTTTCAATCAGGAACTGGAAACACTGATCATAAAATTAATTTAATTTTGTTTTTATTGATAATTATAAAGTACCTCGTTCTATTTTAATGTCACCTAACAGAACTACAATCGATAATTTACTCGCTACGAATGAAGCCTTGGAACCTGCATCACGATATTATTTTAAGGAGCCGGAACAAAAGAATAGTATCAACAACATCTGGTGGGTACACACAGGATCACAAGTTTTTTTTTTCAACATGATTATTTACAATGTCATCGTCAATTTAATCATAATTATTGATTCCGGTATAGTGCTTCCTACGTAAGTACTCGATTCTCGAAGATCTTTGCCTTATAGGGCAACCTGTGTCATCTGCCAAATTACCGTTTTTTACATCGTCGGCATCATCATCATTTTAATCTATCTATCTATATATATAAAAATGAAACCCTATTTCCCTTGGTCATCGCATCACGCGTGAACGGATGGAACAATTTCGCTAATTATTTTTTTGTTGTGTTTATGATTGTCAGGAGAAGGTTCTTATGAAAAAAAAAAATAAGAAAATTTCGCAGGAAATTGGAAAATTTCAGAAAAAACATTTTAACTTCATGCGTTTACATTAGAATATTCATAGCCAAGACAGGACCACATCTGTCGGGTCAGCTAGTCATCTATATGTTTATGGTATACCATAAACAGGTACTACAGTTACTTGTACATATCAAGCGTATATTTGCAGTATTTACGTGACATTCATACGGTAATATATATATTATCTGAATTCAGTATCCGCTAGCAGTTTAGCAGGTGGCCCAGTGGCACGGCCTAGACTTACGAGCTGGATCGTGGGTTTGAACTTCGAACCCAGGTTGGCGCTTTACTTTGTGTAAAAAATTTCATCACCACTACTCTCAAAATGGTGATGGAAAATATCGTGAGGAAACCGGCATGTCCTAGAACCAAAAAATCGAAGATATGTGACATCTATCAACCCGCACTGGGCCAGCGTGGTAGATTACTGGTCCCTCCCTCTCGAAGAGAGGAGGTCTCTGTCCCAGCATTATAAGCTGATTATGTTTAGGTATGCTAGCAGTTTAGAGGAAAATCCTTGACTTGAATTACCTATCCTATTCACAAAATGTTAACAATAACTTCAGCTGCTATTTTAGCCTGACCTAAGAATCAAACCCAGTTAAACAACCTCAGGGACACACTGCTGCTACTAACTGATTAGCATGGCGTCTATGTTAATAAGCAGTAAGTAGACCTACTTAGCCCCGCCGTTTTAGTCGCTTATTCGATGCCTTTTCCTCCTAAGACGTTATTGATCGCGGATTATCTTAAAAACAAACTCAGGCGTATTTATTTGTCGACTGTTCTTAATCTATGTTAATTAACAGACTGACAGCTGGGATAATTGGGATTAAAGAGACGCGTCGACAGAAGTCGTCTAAATCCTCGCTAACATTACGAAAAGAGAAAGACAAGTATCTACCTCGCTAAATATATTATTTGTTTAAGCAAACCCAATTCGAGAGTTACTTGAAATTTATATAGAAAATTATGAAATCTACACGAATATTATTTTGTCATTCGTTTTAAATTGATATAAACGAAACATATTCCGGTACAAAATTTTTCTGAAAAAGAAATGTCGCAATTCCGCTAAGAAGCGTTCCAACGGAAATTGAGACATTTCTATTTGGTTTTCGTTCAACATTTCCTAGCCATCTCCTTGGCGATCCGGTTGCGGCTGACGAGTACTGCCGAGTATTGCCGACGAGAAAACATTTGCTTCGCTACCTATCGACTGAGGCACGCCAAAATACTAAAAATATAAGAAACTGCCAGAATGTGAACTAGCGACCATACAATTTGGAATTATGAAAACAACGGATTTCAGGAACGAGGGATGACATTAACTGCCAGCTGTATTCAAATAAATATTGAAATAATTATGTCGAACCCTACATTAATTTTATTAATAGATAAGTGTAATGAATAATTCATTTGTGGAATCATATTATACTGGCTGACACGTGGGCTTTAGGTGTGTCAAATATCGAATTAAAATGAGCTATCAATATCTCTGGGCTTTAATTGCCCCATCATGATGGTAGTAAATAACACCAGTATTGCAAAGTATAGTGACTCAACAAAATGATGATAAGTTATGCTAACAACGTCTATTTTAGATATGCTGTCTTTATAGATGTTGTTTTCTTAATAAATCCTTTATTATTATTATTATTGTGTACTGCGATCATAAAAAAAATACAGATTGCCATAAGTTTATCTAGTTTCCACTTTCTCCCGACCCCTACGCACTTTAAAAGAAAAACCTGCCACTAAACACTGATGCGTACAAAAAAATAATTACGCAAGTACCTTGGCGATATGTTAACGTACACACAACACAGCACTGCAGCAGCCACTGACACACGATGACAATGAGCTGGTGTCCAATTCTTTTATAGATTGCACTACGATGCTCCGGGGAGGGCGACCGGCCGCCTCGCATTTTATAGGATTCAAGGAAAACGCACGCACAAGTACCTACGCGTGTCTGTCAGACGTCCCTTTTGTTCGTTACGTACCGGATTATAATTAATACAAGGTTTCCGTGTCTTCTTCAGTCATTAAGCAACTCTCCGATTACTTTATCGTTAATTTTTGAGATGTTTATAGTAATTTTTTGCAATATTTTAAAATGGAAGAAGTGGAACGTCCTTAAAACTTCATTTCCTAGTTATAATATTTAGTGATCAGTGAAGTTTTCTTTCTTTATGTGCATGAATTAAAGTAATTAATTATGGAAGTCGCAATTAAATAGGTAGCACTAGAAAATAAATATAAATGATTTTATGTACTTACATGCAGTTCCACTTGTTGTTTACAAAAATAACAATACAAAATTGAAAGTAGGAACTCAGTTTGCAGACAAAACAAAAAACATAAATAGTGAAGGCGTAGTTCTAAGTTGACTTAAGATCTTCAAAGTTCACGAGCAGTGCTCCTCATGTGTCAATGACTGGTACTTAACATACCATACATTGCTGCTTTGGTGGAAACCACTCAGAAAATTACCGCTATAAGCTGTAAGTATTATAGATATTACATCAAGGCCATAGTCAATGCATTCGAAACAATACCCAGCTAAAGTCAAGGACGTCATGATGTTTGCAATACATTCTACAATCTTACTTATTTCGAGAAAAAACTTAATTTTATGAGTGAACGTGTCTTTTTGTTTTTAAAAAAAGTAGATTTTAATAGCACAGATAAATAGCAGAATAAAGGTAAATAAAAAAATAACTTAGCAGTCTAATTTTTGACTGCTAAGTTATTTTCATTATTTGGGATGTATTATTTTATGGTATTTAAACATAACTGGCGAAATTTGGGTGTACGTATTAAGGTACACCTCTGCCTGACCCTTCGGAGAATTACAGGCGTGGTGTTATGTGTTTGGTATTACTTTTTTGTTTCATTTTAATAACAAAACCTTATTGTTCATTGTATCATGATAATTCATCCACTGCCATTCGTTCGTCGTTCGCTATAAGAACTATTAGAAATAGTAGCATGTAGTACAGTGGCAGTGCTACTATTTCTAATAGGTATACAGTCTACTAATCATGTTACAGACTTCATATTTTTAAAGCTAGTGACTTAATAGGTATCTCATGTACTAATGAGGAACCTATTACGGATTACTGCAAATAACTTGTACTGTAACTTGTTTTTTTTACGCGCAGCTGAACTCACGTAAACTTTACGCGTATGTTCTGCCAAAATGATACATGATTTCAACGTTGGAATGAACTGAAAAACTTGTATTTTAGCTTCGAGACCGTATCCAACATTCTTCCATGTCTTATTAAAATACTAATTAATGTAGATACTTGATGAAAAAATGACTCTTCAAAGTCAAATAATATGTATCACATATTGAATCACATCGTCACACTCACAAGTGCATCAATAGCCGTGGGCGATAAAATCGAAAAGGGATAATTTAAATCCAAGTTAATATTATTGAGGCATCACTTTATCTTTAAAAAAAAAATGTCTCTTTACTGATGGTGTAGTAATAAAAAAAACACCAACCAAACGCGCCATCAAACACATTGAAATTCTTTTCAGCTTGTACATGCCTTCCAGAGTAATTAACTTTTCAAAAAACGAACAAGTAATTCGTTGAACCAAAATGGTTATACCTGATCATCAATTTTTTTTATTTCAATATGTCAAATGTCTTTTTAAATTATTTCTATATCAAACAAAACGTAAAATTAAGATAATATTTACTCGTGTAAGAATTCTATTTTACGAGTCAATAAAAGTCATCTTTAGTAAGTAACTACTTTAGGCCCGTGTATTTGTCGTGCAAGAGACATTCATTTCACATTCCGCAAAATTCTTCGAAACCTGTTTAGACAGTGATGGGTAACTCGTGGATAACCACGTAAAGTGTCATCCTGGTAGGTACAGTGACAATAACGACAGGTATATGTCACGCTTTATGTCCATCGACATAATTCCTTGACATATCTCCGGCTGGTAAAGCGTGCTACGGCGTAGCACTCTTGGTAGAGGAAAAGATATTTGTATTGGTACTTCTTCATCTGCCTTTCAAATTATTATAATTTTAGGCAACAGGACATTCAAAGGCCCATGGACACCAACAACTACGGTGTGACTGCTGTCGCCCCTACATGGAAAGAGAGTTGACAAGTCACACTCAGGTAATTGCGGGCTTGGAATAGAATAAATCTTATTTGCGGCTTACAGGTAGTACTTCCATAGATGAACCCTTTCACTCGAATATCTTGTTTTGGTTTTTTACTGTCATAAAATAAAATATTACGTATAATTGAAAGGTACGTAATGCACGAATTTACAGCAACATAATTTTTGTTTTAAAGCAGGAATATTCTGTGCAAACGTAATTTTTATTTAATTATTGTTGATTCAGCAATAAATAGCGCCTGTTAAAACTATAACTCCTGCATTAATTGCGTAACACACTATCAATCAGAATCTGAATCATTTTGAAGCAAATAGCTAATCCATTGCTTCATTATATTCGAAAAATTTGTCTGCTCGACATCGTAAATAACGCAATGACTGTTATTGAACTATTAAAATGAAATGGGTTTAAAACTGTGTTATATTTGAGTAACATAACTGTTAAAAATCGTTTATAGGTACTTATACGAATTATATTTAGGTACAAATAAATAAAAATCTTTCTTCTCCCTTCTTTTCTTTTTCTTTTTATTTATTTTGTTTTATGTAATTATAACAATTTAGCAAGGTTTTAGGAAGGTTTCAAGGGACGCTCCTCCTAACCAAACAAATGTGTTTTTAACCGACTTCAAAAAGGAGTAGGTTCTCTTTTAATGTTTGTTACCTCAGTGCTCCGTCATTTACAACCCGATTTGGAACCTTATTTTTTTATTTGAAAGGATGTACTTCCAGATTGGTCCCATTTTTATCAAAATCCAGTTTTGATGATGGGATCCATGGGGAATTGAGGTAACTCCTCATCTCCTCATATATTATAGGCATACTTATAGCGATTTTGGTATGTTTATCAACAAATCAAGCATTTGCATGTAGAAAGTATCATTTGGTGAATTGGAACTGATGAAGAAGACCACAGATGGCCACGGGAACTCCTCAAAGATAATAAGTATTTCACGGATGGCGATAAGATAAGCGACTATGATGAAGCAAATTTAAATAAATGGTTCTGATGAAAATGGTACCATCGAACCGGTCTGATGATGAAACCCGGAAGGTAGGCACCGGAACTCAGAAATAAAACAATGTATCCTAGCCGTGTTTAGGCTTATTGGAATTGTCATGAGGTGCACTCTGGCTATAAATGATTATGCCGCTTCAAATTGCACTACTTGAGTTGTATGTTAAGTGTGGCCTTGATTGTCAGAAGGCAGATTTCTTAGCCTCGTTATCTCCATCAACATAAAACTACGCCTTTCAAACTTCTGACACGACTTAGCGCGACATAATATTTGCCTTTTCGCAAAGTTTTTATTTGAAAGGTACTCCTGAGGTGGTCGCATATAAATTTCTTCAAGTTCTGATGAGTGGTTTTTAAATTAGCTTTTTTTCCCACTTAGTCTATATGGATGATGTTCTAATTTATTTTGCAGAGTGGTATTCGAATTTGTGTGGAGGTAGGTACCAGCACTAAAAAGTAAAAATAAATAGTTTTTACACTTTGCAGTGTTTTTTTTTTATTTGGAAATCGGTTGTTTTTTTTTTTTTTTTTTTGTAAAAAGTTTTTTGAGTTTGATTTTTGACCGTTTCGGTATTTCATATTAATTTCAACTTGATACCTCTACGCTTTCCTCAAAAAAAGGGTCTTGATAGACTGACAGACGGACAACGAAGTAATCCTATAAAAGGGTTCCGTTTTTTCCGTTTACGGTACGGAACCCTAAAAATTATGGTTCAGTGGTGGTCTTGACAAGGTTTGCGCAGTCCTACTAATTCCTCCATTCTAGTCCTAATGAAGAATGTTCAAACAATAATTTAATTACAGCATGCGGCAATTATTAGTAAGCCTAAGTAAATCACACTACATAGTAAGATAATTTCATTCAAATACCCGGTATTTAGCATAGACGTGTAGTTACGACCTTCTTGGTGTTTGTTCAGCGACCGAAATGGCCGCAAGACGACACTGGATGTCGCAATTTTAAATGAGAAGACGCACCTATAACTAAGTATATTAAGCTCATAATAAATAATATAAACCGCAAAAAGTTTAGCTCTATGTCCGTTACGCAGAATTTAAATGGTTTACGTAATGTTATGCGTTAAGAATATATTGAAATCGGATTTTGAATAGAGGAAAACATGATACTTTTTATCAAGGTCTTCGATTTTTGTGAAACCATTAATAGGTACTATCGAGGAAACTTACATCTATACACCTTAGGGACTATTCTTTAGCTACGCTCGGCCGCTTTAATAACGCTTGCTAGCAGATGTGGTCATTTTATATTTCATGGTCAGATAGTAGGTATGTAAGTTTCCTCGCTAAGTACAATCGCAGCAACCTATCTAACTTAGGGACTGTCTCTTGACAAATCAACAGTGGCCCTAGTGCGAGTTTTTACATTTACTCGTTTGCGTTTACGTTACATCAATTTGTATGAAATAATTGTTTCCCAGTATAGTCACCAGACGGCGCTTATTTAGTTTCAGTACAAATTGAAGTTTACGTTAACGTGATCGAGTAAGCGAAAAAACTCGTACTAAGGTCTGTGATCAATAAAAAAATGTAAAGGTACTAATCAAGTACTAATTTTAAAAATAATTTAAAATCTAACAGTCTTAAAAAAAACATATGTACAAGTATATAAAAAAGGAGGGGAAATAATCATAGGGCAAAAAATTCGTCCGCATTTTAAATAATATCATTAGACCTATATATCGGGTCAATAACCTGGTGTTTCAATATAATTATATTCTTAGCACACCTAAGTTCTAAAATAAAAAAGCCTACCTCCACTAACGCGGTGGGTTTTTGCGTAAACAAAATCAGGTTGGGTAAGTTTAATATTCTTAAAACTCAACTAAATTAAATAAATGAAAGATATACAACACATATTATAATAATCATCATCATCTGCCTAGCCTTTTCCCAACTATATTGGAGTGGGATTCCAGTCTAACCGGATGCAGCTGAATACCAGTATTTTACATGGAGCGACTGCCTATCTGACCTCCACAACCCAGTTACAGGGTAATACGACACCCCTTGACACCAAGGGGTATCGTATTCAGTAACTGTCAGGCTGGCTGTCAGGCTTTCGGGCTTCTGAAGACTATCATATGAGTAGATCTACGACAGCCGGGACCAACGCCTTAACGTGTTTTCGGAGGCACGGAGGGGACTCGGTATGTAAAGTTGGTCACCCATCCACGAACCGCGGCAAGCTGATCGATCGACCTGTGCAGCTGTTATTACTTAGCCACGAGCCTATCAAAAAATATTATAAGTAATACCTATAATACCTTATTTTTCTATAACTATAGGTATTTTAGTAAAAGGACCTTGCATAGGTAGTAATAATAAATAAGATTTTCCTTATATTTTTAGGAAAAGCCTCGCGGCAACAGAGGTCTTTACTTGTATAGGTAAAAGTAACCGACGTTTTATTAATCAGATATGGGAGAAAACTAAAGACTGATTCGCTGTATTTTACTGAGGCAAAAACTGCACACAGGCAGGGCTATATCAAAGTAAACCACTTAAACTTATGCTTAAATTCTCATTTTTAATTTGCTAGATTATACTGACATAACATGACTAAAATGTCAAAATGACAAAAAAAGGTTGATTGCAGCTGTCATTTTGGTCTAGCAAAATAAAAATCAGAGTATAGCGAATTTATAGTTTTTTTCTTAAATGTACCTATACAAATAATGGATAGGTCAGAAATTAAAAATTAAATCAAGATAATGTTGTAATACAACATTCGATTCTAATAATAATATAACGTAGGTAATATTTAATGCCTTTGCCGCTACGCCACGCGCCTACTCTGCTACGCCACAGGCTACGCGGGTAAGTTATTTATCAGCAAAATTAGGCAGCTTGTGTTTTGTAAAGTAAAACCTTCGAACTTGTCATGGACCTACTAGAAATAGGTATGCCACTTTAAGCTCATTTTATAAAAACTAGCATTTCAACAAAAACAAATTTAAAAAATTGACCACGCTTGATGAAGTAGTCTCATCTTACTAGTAAAACAGAGGATTGAAAAAACAAAATCAAGCATATTATTGCTATCATAACTTCAGAAGGCGCGCATCAATTATCAGGACAGGATTCTGGTTATCTAAGCCATCTATCATATCAGGCGACCCGTACATGGTATAAAACATATATAAAATTACCCAATAGTTTCGGCTGGATGATTATCATGTTTGAGTAACGGTTCGGCGCTTCCTTGTCGGTAGTTTCGCGTGGCGCTGCGCCTGCTCATGTAATTCGTAATTACGTCAAATTGCGTGGCCGAAATGATATAAGGCTGTTACATTTAGCGGTATAATGAATGCAGCACGTGGACTGCCCGAGCAGACTGCTAATAGCTCTAAAGAACACATTTGCCTTACAAATAACGCCGTGGGTCGAGCTAAAACACTAAATAAAGGCCAGTACGTAATTTTTGCTCATTAATCTTTTCAAGCGAACAACGTGCACGTTAGGCGTTCTATAGTTACTTGCGTAGTTTGAGTATTTTTATACGGTGCACGATTTTTCTTTGTGCAATTATGTGGAAATGAGTTAGAAGTAGTTACCAGGGTATTTTTCGATACAGCAAAGTGTTATTAACGTGTGTTACTATATGTGTTACTTTTTTTCTCAATGGTGGCGCTGTAGCGCCACCATCGAGAAAAAAATTTGTAAGTCAGGAGATGTGGATCATTGTGAAATTTCCTATGCACAAAATTTTAGTCAGATGAGGTAGACTTTTTTGTACTTAATAAAAAAATCAACACTAAAACTCCTAGATTTGAAGTGGTTTTTTTTATAATTAATTTTTCAAAGGTAGCACTACCTGTTAGCAGCAAAATAGCTAGTGTTACTTGGAGGAGGATGACCCAAAATCGAAAAGGATGGCAAGCTTTAGGGGGGCCTTTGCGGAAACGCAAGACAATTGCAATACCAGTGCCAAATAAAGATAATTAAGTTTAATTAGTTAAGTACTTTGTATTGTAGTTTAGTTTACATACTTTCATTCATGTTTTAAAAGATTGTTGAATAAATTATTATAAAATACACTGAGTCATCGCATAGTTATTATTTATGTGTCCAATCCAATTGCGATTTCTCTATCCATCATATCCTTGCAAATAGTATGGAAATTGACAGACTGCAAAGATACTCCTGTACCTACCTTTTTCAACATTTACTTTCAAAACTTGTTGACCAATAGTGGCGATCAAGTCCCACTAGGGAGACTAAAATATAGTTAGTTCAATCAATCTGCCTAGCCTTTTCCCAACTATGTTGGGGTCGGCTTCCAGTCTAACCGGATGCAGCTGAATACCAGTATTTTATATGGAGCGACTGCCTATCTGACGTCCACAACTCAATTACTGGGTAACACGATACCCCTTGGTAAGACTGGCTGTCAGACTTTCGGGCTTCTGACGACCCGTAACGACTGTCAAAGATCCACGAATGACAGCCGGGACCAACAGCTTAACGTGCTTTCCGAGGCACGGAGGAGTCTCGGTATGTATAGATGGTCACCCATCCACGGACCAACCCCGGCAAGCGTAGCTTGTACGGCTGTTATTATTTAGCACGAGCTCCTCTAAAATATAGCTAATTATGTATTTTTTTATCAACGTAGGTAAGCTTTACAAAACAATGTTGACCACAGTCTTGACGCTAATTGCTTGCATGCGCATTGCATTGTTGCATGTTGCGTTCACGAATCATCAGTTCAGAAAGTATAATACTACTAGCTTTTGCTCGCGGCTTCGCCCGCGTGGAAGTCGAAAATTATCCCACGATAACGTAGCCTATGTCATGGTCTACCCATGTTCCAAATTTCATTTAGCGTAACAAACAAGCAAACAAACTCACTTTAACATTTATAATATTAGCTAAGATAAGTATAGATATATAATTATGTAAACTCCTACGTACCTAGATATGTCTATTTATATCACCACGTTTTATTCTTTTTCAAATCAATTTCGATTATATAGGTAGGTAGGTACTGTTTATCACTAACTGTAAGTAGGTTTTATATACGTGTATTCATATTAACTATTATTAGGTATACCTTAATTAATGCAAATAAACATATTCTATTCTATTTAGACCTATTAAACACCCCACGTCCAATACCTACTTCCACGTCAACCCACATACCTAATCTATATGTATATCTTTAACTATACAAATCTAAACAAATGAATAAAATTGAAGTGTCTGTTTGTAATTTGTCAAAATAGCAGTTTTTTACCAAATGCATATGAATGTATTTTTAAACAGTACTTAGAACAAAAAAAAAACCGGCCAAGTGCGTGTCGGACCACGCACAATGAAGGGTTCCGTAGTTGGGATGAATTTATCTTAAGAACAAACTTAACATTGTAGTTGAAAAACATGTTCTCCCATACAATCCTACTGTAAATGTAAGTTTGTACTCACAATATTGATAGATTTACCATGTTATTTTAAAACCACAGACTTATTATAGGTTTTCCTGTAATCTACAGGTAAAGATCTACTTTCTGTATTTTTTTCAAAATTTTAGGCTCAGTAGTTTCGGAGATAAGGGGGGGAACGGTAAATTTTCGTCTATTTTCTTAAATAACTTTAAAAAATTTAAGTGTAGTTTGCAAAACTTTTTTTTTTTAATTTTCTTATTTGCCCCCCAAAAGTGACCTCTATATTCAAATTTAATTTATTTACTTTTCCCGTCCGTGTTTGGGTCACAGAAATTCATATGTGTACCAAATTTCAACTTAATCAGTCCATTAGATTCGGAGCAAACAGGCTGTGACAGACGGACAGACAGACAGACAGACAGACAGACAGACGGACAGACAGACACGAGTGATCCTATAAGGGTTCCGTTTTTGCCTTTTGAGGTACGGAATCCTAAAAACAATTTGTAAAATTTTTGTCTATTTGTTCCGGCTAATCTCTGAAACGGCTGAACCGATTTTGACGGGACTTTCACTGGCAGATAGCTGATGTTCTAAGGAGTAACGTTCAAGTAAAAAATTAGGGTTCCGCGCATAAAAAATAAATCCCATGAAATTGTGACTAAAATCCGATTCAAATAAGGTTGTTGTTTTCCGACATTCACGCGAACGAAGTCGCGGGCACAGCTAGTTTTACATCAAAGCAATCAATGTAATAATTAGTATTCAGATCATTGTACCACTAAATTGGCCAACGATGACCATTGTGTACAGGAGCAACCCCACATGCTTACATACATACCTACATATCAGGAATATTCTAAACTTGTATTTTGTAGATCTATGTAGAATTGTAGACCGGTGAGAAATTGATGCATGTGCCGTGATTGATTCACCATCAAATATACCTATTTTCTGCCCACATTATTCTAATAGGTACCTACTTACAATTCAGTTGAAAATAAGATCCTATTCGTCTCTAAACTAATTTATCTACTCATTCATTCATAACATCACGCCATTTTTCCCTGCAGAGGTGGGGGTGAGTAGTGTGAGTATGAGTACCATTCTCATATTTCTACTGTTAAAGTTCTGAGTTGGTTCCGAGTCTCATGTAATTCCCGAGCATCGCACTCGGGACCTCTCAGATCTGTTCTGTGCTCTTAGCAGACGCAACTCGCAACCTATCCCATACTTACCTATTCTTCTTAATAAAACCTAAGGCATATTTTTTTGAGCATATAAAGCAGCTAGCTTTGTGAAATTGCGTTGTCATTTTTTAGATTTTGGTGTTTAAACAGTAAAAAGTATAATAAACTTTACAAGAGCCGTCCTTTAGACACCAGTAAACATAATAATATTAATATTAATTCTGCCTACAAACAAGACCTATCCGTGCCTACCCAGAATGCCACCTATCCCTTTCATATTGAACTACCTGCGCTATTACTCGGCGTGCACATTAGTTATACATTCTCAGTGACTCAATAATTACTCAACATTTACCTACAAACGCGCGTTTCTATGGCAGCGCTGGATGACATAAGTACGTCGAACATGCATTGGATGGCGCTGCGTGAGAAGCATATCGATTCATGATTGTCAGTTGTCTCATGATTAAACGAACTAAGGAAAACGTATAAACTAAACAATTTGTATTTATCAATTATCTACTAAGTTTACTTATGTATATTTAAACTGATAGGTGATCTGTTTATTCTGAGCAGGTGATTAAAGCCATAATCAGCTTAAATACAGACAAAGAGAAAAATGGTGAGTATACCATTTAGTCACGGAATGGTTCTGCTCAAATGTGATTAGTTCGACCCATTGTATTCGGTTCCACCTTTCATTGTATGCTATGAAAATAACTCCATCTGTGCTATGATTTGTATTTTCAAACATACCTGCAAGTGGCCTCTTGGTCTAGGGGTATGATTCCTGCTTTGGGTGCAGGAGGTCCCGGGTTCAAATCCCGGAGGGGCCCTGTTTTGCATTAACGTTTTGTCTGATACTGATCAAGGAAGAAAGTAAATTATACCATCTAAAATGAAATTTACAAACATAATATTTTAAGATACGCGCGAAAAACATAACCCTTTCTTAGCAGTCGGGTAAAAAGCAAATCCAGACTTATCTCTTTCAAAAAGTATTATAACATTGTCGTTAATTAACGAGTGACTCATATTACAGCTCATTAAATTATATCAGCACAAATAATTTTTAATACAGCTAGAAAGCAGAAAATAATATCATTCAATGGTAATTTTTAAAAGCGACATCTCTTAGCACAGCTTCATATCACTTCTACTACTACTGAATAACGACGGTCTACGACCGACATCTATTGGAAGTCTATCTGTGGGATTATTTTGTAAGTCAAAATATTTAATGTAGATGTCAGTGAGATCGTTCAACAGCTGTTTTTATGATGATGTTTTGCTTTTCAATTGCTGCCAACTTCATGTCACGCCAACCAGCTAACATCAGCCAGTGAGAATTCGTGTTCGATTTCGTGAGTTGTGTTACTACGTCGATTTAATTTCGAGTACTATTATTTTGTTAGTAAATTTTATTGACCAGTGCAACTGATATTGTTTTTCTTACCCGTTATATTGTGTGATTTGTACTAAACCCTGATCTAAAAATAGTGCTAAAGGAAATATTGTGCGTTCGACGGACTCCTTTCACAAAGGATAAACGGGAGACTTCGTGTTTTCCCCGTGCGCATTTCACCAAAACGATAACTACACATTGCGGAACGTAAGTAGATTATTGAGATGGTATTTATTGCTAGCCTAATAATATTTTTCTAGTACTATCGTAAGTTAATAAAACCAACCAGTAGTCGAGTTTTTTTGCTATTGGTTTGCTTTCAGAGTTAACATTTTGGTGCTATTATTAGTGATCCAGGTGCAGTACCTATGATATCGTTAAAATGCACGCTGAAAATTATGAATCGTCTGAATTGTACCTACATAGCCATGTTAGCCATGAAAAGTATCGATTTATTTATTTTTCAAATGCTCGTCGTGTGTGACATTAGACAGCTGAGTTGACAACTGCTGTGGGAGATTTGTCATTTCTTGCGGAGTTTTTATTTTAGCTTCGTAAGTTTCATTTGTAGTGAAGTACATATAAGTTACCTAGGACCTAGGAGTTTTTGTAAAAAATAACAAATGTTTGTTAATATTGCTAATTTACTTTGATAGTTACTTTATAAGCAAAATAACATTGAACAAAAATGCCAAACCAACAGTTAACTCAAGCTGATACACACCTAAGCAGGTATTTGTTAAATTGTACAACTGGAGCACACACACAGATACACTTTATTTTGGTTATCATTTTCCTCAACATACTGGTGTAGAACCTAATCTTTTAGTGAACATGTATTGCCAGCGTTTGTCTAGTCTGCATCACCCAAAGGATAACTGGTAGAAAATGCCTATGCTTTGACTTATAAAATATATTAATGCATATCAATGTGCTTTTGGCATTAAGTCCGCCTCTGTACATTTCTTTGCTTGAAGTACCTATTAAATAAATAAATATTGTCATTTTTCTAAGCATATGATGGCAAAGAAGAACATACACAAAATATTAAAACATTTAGATTAATGGAAGAAGGTGCAGCATTAAAATAATCATAAAAATAAGTACCTAATTGTATACAAATTGCTTTGAAGTGAGTAGGTATTGCAGTCATTCACATACATTCACACCAACAGGTAGAGTATAATATTAAATATTATTTAATAATATTTTGTGAGTCCAATAGCTACCTGCTTTGAGAACAATCCTTTTTAAATGGTTTTATTGCAGTTTTTAGTTCTCAGCATACCAAATCAAAATATACTTACCTACCTGCACAACATTGATAGTGTTACACTCAATAAAAATAATGTAAATTACTTGAATATCATTTATTTTATTTATTTGGCACATCAACAGCAGTAGGTACAACTGTGGACATTTGTGGTGAACCAATTTTCGACCTTATTGCTAAGGTATTAAGGTCGAAAAGTGGTTCACCACAAATGTCCGCGATGGTACATACAAAACCAATAATAAAAATGCTGGTAGATAGATGCCTGAAGAGTATCTTAGACCAAACAAGTACATGCATAGTCTGCCAAATTAAGGTAAACAGGGACAGAGCATTGTTTTGTTGGTCTATGTCAAGAATATTAAGGAAATAATGCTCATGTTCTGCACCCTAATTGTGTAACACACTATCATTCACAGTCTGAATGATTTTGAAGCATTGCTTCTCATTATGTTCGGAAAAATTGTCTGCTCAACAACTTAAATAACGCAATAAATGTTGTTGAACTGTCAAAATGAAACCCCTTTCTACTGTGTGTTATGCAATGACCCCACAGGTTCACCAGACGTGTACCTACTACACATTTCGCATTTGTTTACGTTCTGAAGTAGTTATTATGCAATTTTTTTCTTTTGATCTTCAAATGATTATTTAGGTACCTATTCTCGAGTTTGTTTGACTTTCCTTTGCAACAAATGAAAAGAAAATTATTTATTGATTTCTCTAAGGTCTCACAGATTATTTCAGAGTATTTTGTAGAACCTGGCTAAATTCAAGTTGAATAAGAAACTATTGTAGGGTCCTCAGAAATATTATGTTAACATGTTTTAGTATTACCTACATACTAGCTGTTGCCCGCGACTTTGTTTGCGATCCAGAATGAAAAGTAGCCTATGTCCTTCACCGAGTCCCAGGCTACCTATCTACCCCCCCCCCCCCCCCCCCCGGATTTTGTATACCTAAGTAATGTTGTCGGAAAAAGTTATGTGAGTCACGTCACGTTGTCGTCGTCGTCTACTTACTTTACAGTTAAGTACAATATATTATGCATTAATTTTAGAAAAAAACCGCGCTGCGCGGACTTGAACGTGTATTTATCAGTCTATTAATTAAGCAACTGCATTCTAAGAGAACTCCCTGTGGTGTACGAACCTCGGCTTAAGGCGTGGGGGGGGGGGCGGAGGTGCAGGCTGGATCATATCTGGATAATAAAATTATTATCTGCTACAGACTCAGTTACGCCACCAGCTGGCACTCCTTCACCGATCAAGGGTCGGGGGGAATTACGTGGGGGTGGTCGTCGCAAGGGACCTCGGCGGCGAGGTTGAAATGCAGATTTATGTTTGTAAACTGTACTGGTGGCCCTACTTTTCTCCTGGAGGAGGGTTATGGGCTTATGGGGTCATCGGGGTCGGTGAGAACATGCCTTGAACGGCGGACTTATCTGATTTTAGAGGGGATATAACTAGCGGACTCGAAAACCAGAGGGGACCGGAGAAACGCTTGGAATTGCGTTTCAAGACTTGATGGATAGTTGGGATTTTAAGGTCTAGGTGGACGATTTCATTCCGAATGAACCAAGGGACCTTACAAAATCGTTTCCTCCAAACGGCTACGGAGCCGTTTAGAGGAAACGATTTTGTAAGGTCTGCATCATATGGATGTGTCGGGGACTTGCGTGTGCAAATACTGAACCCGCATAGGTCTTGATTGGGAGAATCCACGCTGTACAGATGCGCAACTTGCACTTAAGTGACAATTTGCTACGTGCATTCAGAACGAGACTGCTGGATGTGCTCAGAGGTGCTCATCGAGGATCACACCTAGATATTTACCTCGCTTCTCCTAAGGGATCGGCTTGCCATAGATGGTGATCGGTCGGTGGGGGGAGATCGATTGAGAAGCGATTTCGAAAAGAGAACCGCTTGACTTTTGTCGGGATTGACTTCGATTCTCCATTTTCGAAACTGCGCGCCGAGTTTATCGACTGCGGTTTGGAGAGTGTGAGATATCGGGTCTTGGCGTTGGCCGGAATAGTAAATGGCCGTATCGTCTGCAAAACAGAGCCAAGTGTGCCTTTTTACTTTCCGGGATATCGCTGGTAAATAACGTGGAAATAAGTGGAGCAAGCACAGAGCCCTGAGGGACACCTGCGCGAATGGAGTGGGGAGAGGATAGTGCACCTTCGATACGATAGCGAAAAGTGTTGTAGGACAAAAAGTCTTAAAAGTAAGATGAGCACGAGACGATCTGGTAAACCACGTTGGAAACCAACGCCTAGGTGTTCGTTGATGTAGTGGACCTGTACCTTTTGTACGCAAGTTTGGTTTTCGAACCCAACACTCGGTTCGAAAACCAAACTGCTCGTTAGGAATTAGGCCCTTTGTCTCGGCATAATCTCTGAGGTGCTTATAAATAAGTCTCTCATAAATTTTGCCGAGGACATTGAGCAGACTGATGAAGCGAAAAAAAAAAAAACGTGGCAAACAAACCCGGCTTAAGAAATTTCTGATTTGCAGATTCTGGTTGTATTTCAGATTTCTGGTTGCCAGGTAAAATTTTTCATGTACAGTTAGCCTCAAAAAGATGTATAAATGTCGCAGTAAGATGGTTGCAGTAATTTTGTTACTGCGACCAATTTCGACGTAGCGCTCGTTCGGCTCGCGCGTAGTTGGTCACAGTTCTAACCTAACCTATTTGGTCGGAGTGCTCTAATACTTATATTACTAGATGATGCTCGTTTCATAGTTTTATGAACCGCTTTCATATCCTAACTATATTACGGTTTATAGCTATACCTATCCCTAGGTATGTATCTATCACAATATCAATGCTATCACGGCTACAAGCATCTTACTGCGACATGTAATTCATTTAAATGTCTACAATCTTTGTTCCAAAACATTGTATTAATGTGTTAACCTACTAATTGATTTTTTTGAGGCTGACTATGCTTTGTTATTGATGCGTAAAACCTCTGTTTAGGGTTCTGTTTATATCTATAGGTAATAGTCGATATGATTTGTTACAATTTTGCGATGTACAATAAAGTAGGTAGATAACATTCTGTCTATTTATCGATAACTGCCCAGCGACTTCGTCCGCGTAGATTTCACTTTCCCAAACAAACTTTTATCCTCTATTTTACCCCTTTAGGAGTAGAATTTTCGAAAATCTCACACGTGTTTCAACTGAAACCCAAAATACAAATTTCCAATGAATTTTTCATCCACTATTTTACCCCAGTAACTCTTAAAATGTCGATTGCACACCATGTGTGCAGATAACAATAAAATTTCTATTGTGTCTGCTAATTAGTGTGCGACGAGAAGGCAGAATTCCAAAAAAACCTGAGACACGTGTTTCGTAGTTTTTAACCGAAAGCAGACCAGGCGCACTCGGCACTTTACTTTAGGTATGAAGTTATAAATACGCGGCCGGCTCGACTTGTCGGGCTAATTTTGTGTGGGCTGCCGGGCACCGGCCGGGGGCCGGCTCGCACGTTAGTTCAATACCTACTCACTCACGCGCCGCGTCGTAAAAGAGGACAACCCTAACGAGTCAGACAGTATAAGAGTTACGCGATAGAAAGAGAGGCAAATTCTAGGTGAATATAACTGTAGGTAATTAACGCTGTGACCTGAATTGCACTTTATTGTGTCGTAGCAAGAGTCGCTATTTATTTAAATGATTTTGCGGAGTGAATCTTCTGTACTCTGTGCCGAAAGCTCAAATACAGTACAGCCGATTTATCTTGGCAAGTCCGAACTTCGCGCAGAAGGCTGCGCAGTAACATTTTTTAGGAACCAAATGGTGATATGAGGCGAGTGTGAGTGAGAGAGAACATGCGCGAAAGTTCATATAGTGCCTATGTTCAGACTTGCCAAGATATTTCGGCCGTACTGTACCTAGTTTGACCGCCAAGCGTCTGTGCAGTGTGCGTGAAATCTCGAAAGACTAAAACTATCCAATGGACTTCCAATGCGGTTTTCACCGCCATTCAGGTCATTATTCGAGGAAAATTTCTCTTCTTTCCCCGCCAAAGCCAAGCTGGGGCTGGTTGCTAAGTCTAAATAAATGAGTATTATCAAATCAGGTTTAGGTCATAAATTAAATTGAGGCCTCTATTGTTTTATACTTACAAGACTTGCAAGCCACACAAAGAACGGCACAATATCCGCGCCCTTCCGCCTGCAATCACATTTGCTAAGCAAAACTAATATCCGTCATTACGTAGCGTAGCTAGGTAGCTCTTTGTTTCTGACATAAGTGCCAAGCCACTTACATTATTATGTGTTCACTTCAAATAAGCGTTGACATTGCAATCTTTTTTGCGATCTACGTCGCTAGCGCTACTTGCCACACCTAGTCTCACGTTTACCTATTAGTAGCAGAACATTCACCTTCACAATATTCGTAGACTACGGTCTACATAATGTGCACTCCTGTGGATCTGTGACGTATGCAAATCGGCCATTTGGAATTTTAATCTCAAACCTCGATTCAATTGTGGAGTATTTAACGATACATTTGCATTGCAAGCCAAGGAGAGAAGTATACTAGGTCAGTATGCGCTTCCGTGTCGAGCCTCGTCGTCGGCGCGGGCGCAGAAATGTGCACCACTTGCCAAACGACTCACCACTACTTAAATACATTTATGCATTAGGCCTATTAGCATGATGCTGAAATAAAAACAACGAAAACAACAACAATTACAGAGCTAGCCAAACCCCAATCAACCGAAGAGCGTAAAAATTAAGATTATTGACCGATAAAGTACGATAATTGCTTTGCTGGGCAAGAGCTATTAAGTAAGTATTGACGAATAGTTCTAACCACATGGTTGATTTTTAATAGTTTTTATTGATGTGTTTATGAATTGTTTACTTGCACATGCTGATATTAGCACGCACTGTGTAGCTAATCTTGACCCAGATGATGGAGCTAATTCGTGTTAATTCACTAATTCAGTTACCCGCGCATTATCACGTTGTTATTGTCAGGGTCGGTTATGGGATGTATTCATTGTAACATGCTGACCCTAAGAAGACACTTCTTGATTTAACTATGATGAGTATGCGTCATCTTAGCACTTGTTTATTTGTAGTTATAATAGCTAGGTTAGTTATAGTTAGTACAAAGTTATGTTTTGTGTAGGTACATTCTAAGTAACTGACTAGCAATCTACTAGGGTTAAAAAAAAATTTAAAAAAAAAACAAAAATAAAATTATATTTGAATGTATGCCGTCTGGGCAGGGCCAAGGCTGAGCACCTATCTCATTTCGATTTTATACCAAAGCACATCGAATCTGCCAGAAGCAAATCCTTCGCTATAGTTCAATTAGAGATTCTACAGTAAGTACCGTTTCTAAGTTCGCAGTAACAGGGCCCCGAGGCCCGCAGCCGGAGCGGTGCCCTGACGCAATCGGGTTGCGCAAACGCAGCCGCAATGTCGCCGTCGCGTCGCTCGCGTCGCCACTCATTTGTTTGTACTTACTCGCGTCTTTTTCGTCCTTTATAGATTTTATGAGCATCTGAAATGCGAAATTTTGTCCAAAATTAGATTGATTTTTGTCAGATAATTTTTTATAATAATTATTAAGTAATAGATTTTAATTAATAATTTTAATTTGATATTAATTTACGAAAGTTGCAGGTACACCTGCACGACATTCTTAAAAAAACAATTTTTAAGAATGTCGTGTACACCTGTAACATAAGAGCCCATACCTGTTAACTTTTAGTATTTTATGTAAGATAATTAAGCTGTTGGCGTACCTATATATTTTTTTTTTTTTTTTTTAATAAGGTACAGTACGAGCTACGGCTACGACTCTACGCATGAAGTAGTTATAGTGCCTGAAAAAAGCATATTGAGAATCATAGAAATATTTGATAATAGTTATTGATAACGCTTAGAAGGGTTAATGATAATGTTTAGTAGATTGCTTCTATATAATTAGCCAAAAACATTTTATATATGAATGTAGGTGGGTGGTGTGTGGATGACCGAAATAAAAATCTTCACTTCTTAAAACTCTTTTTTTTAATTTTTAAAAAACTTCTTTTACATAAACAACGTCTTGCTTGACTCATCTCCTAGCTCGCTCGCCCTCTTCCTTCCGTCCTCCCTCCACACATACTCTCCCATTCACTCATCAAACTCAAAACTCAAACTCAAAGCATTTATTTCAAATAAACCAATTACAGGCACTTTTGAATTGTCAATGGGTCGGTCAGTCAGAAAGATGAAGCTAGTTGCCCATTCCAAAGCGTAGTAGATCCCTATGGAGAAGAACGGGCAAGAAACTCCACGGACACTCTTTTAAATCATAATATTTTTACAAAATATTGGTTACATCGTTCAAGTTGAAAATATACATGTGAGAACAATGTAGAAAGACGTGCACGTTAAAAAGCGTCCGTAATAAAAAGATAATAACTAAAACAACTAAATTAAATATTAAAATTAAAAATAAGCCATCGCTGCATTCATACTTCACCTTATTTTTTAAATTATGATGCGTTCAGAATTAACATCCTACATGAATGTAAAGTACCACATATACCTATTATTTAAAGAGTAATGTCGTAATACTGTGACATTTGAATTCACCGCGCAGGAAAGTTAAATGTAACAACTAACAAGGTCGACTGAAGACTGAGACCAAGTCATGAACTGCAATCAAACTAAAGATTACCATTGTTAAAATCGTCTGGTTATACCTACTGAACTTTAAAGATCTAGATTCAATTGTGAAATATCGCTCTGATGAGTTTGAACTAAAGCATTTCAGCTTACTTCATCCCACAGAAAAGATAAAGAGGTATCTCTTTATCTGTTCTGTGCTTCATCCCGTAATCATACATTTGCGCTGATTTACTTAAACTGCAGAATCAAACCTCAGATCTAAATAAAAAACCCAGACATAGTGAACAATATGTATAGTGAAACGTGTGCAAAACTACACCTCGCTCTGTGCATACACGCTCACAGGCACACAATACATCAAACTACAATGAAACTACACCTCATTACGTACACACATGTTTACAAAAATGGAAAAGTGCGGCCTCACGTCACTTGACAGCGCTGTCTTGGTTTTTTATTTAGTCTGAGATTCAGACTATTATTTTTATTATAGAACCACTTAGTCATACATACAAAGTAAGTACCTACCTATTCTTTGTATAAAATTATATAAATGATGTAATTGATTTAACAGCTGTAGCTGTTGCAAGTCTTTCCGCGTTGTAAATGTCAATAGGGAAAACTAGTTGTCAGGGCGTAGTGCCTATATTAACCACAATCTTTGCTAATATTATAAAAAGGTAAAATTTGTGAGTTTGTATGTAGACGGTAATCTTCGGAACTATTGATCCTGTCATAAAATATATCATACTTATGCATTAATGTATTATAAATGGTATAATAAACACTTCAAAACATTATGATTTATCATTTCTCGAAAGATATGCTGAAGTACCTCACTCATTAAATAGGCTCGAATGTCAGATTGTTCATTAAATGAAAATTGAAAAACTCGATAGGTATTTCTTTTTACCAAATGATACCAATTTGTTGTGTTATATCATTGCGCGTACGAGTTGTGACGGTACAGATAGTAATGCATGTATATCAATATTTGATCAATTGTCGTCCCCACGTCTCACTAACTCACTATGTGTGTGCAAACCCTCCATACATTTTTAACCGACTTCAAAAAAAGGAGGAGGTTATCAATTCGTCGCGTATATATTTTATTTTGTCTAAACAATGTGCTGCCGTTAATAGGGAACCCTACTGCCAACTGCTCCCACTAGAGGGCCCCCTTGCAAAAAAAAGGTTAAAGTTCTTATAATTTTAAATTGTAAATAATTTTAATATTAAATGCAATTTATGAGACCGCACTATCGCATTAAGTGGCCGTACACGAAATTTTGCCGATTTCGCTGATTTACGTGATTTTTGCCGATTTCGCTGATTTACGTGATTTGCATGTTTTTGACGTTTTGGAATTATTTTAACCTATAGTAACAAGGCTGAAATAAAGCTGAAATAATATTGAAAAACTTTTCCACACGCCTTTGACAGTTTGTTTACCCCGCGTCAATGTGGCGCCATCTGCCGTCTCAGTTCTGCGTTGTTTTCCCTATTGCTTTGCTTTTTAGCTACACGTCTTTAGCTACTTCAAAGTAAAGTTGATCTATAGATCTTTAAATAGTAACAATATTTTAAATATTTTCCAGGCGTATGTAACATAAATAACAGGTACACCGTATATAGAGACTCATTGTCAGTATAAAAAAACTCAGGCAAATACAGAAAATGCACTCAATTACCTTTAATAAGGATAAACCTTTGCAAGTGTTAACGAAGATAAAATACACGTTATGATGCCCGGGCCACGCTATCGTCAACATCAATGCCCATCATCGCCATAAACATCGCGGTAGTTAAATTCGGTCAAGATTCAGTCAATTTTATCGCGGTAAGTGGTGGCTACACCTACGGCCAACGTCCTTCATCGCGATAATCAACGGCATATCCCGTTAATGTGGCCGCGACATGAGTAATTTATTTCCACAGAACAGAAAAAAGATTGTGTCCACTGCATTATGCTGCTTCTTGATCTTTATTTAGACCACATACACATTTTCAACAGTTTTCTTTCAGATTTTTCTTGACCTTCGTCGATTGTCATTGTGAATGAAAGCGTTCATATCTAGAAGTGACACGAGAATTGTTTCTTTAGAAACGGGGAACTAGACTAGTCATTCATATGAACAGTTGCAAACACAATAGGTGGAACTCAGATCAACAAAAAAAGAAAGATGGTGCGCCGCGAATATCAAAAGTGAAGCCACTAAAATACACGCTCACGCACACACATACAATTAAAACCACGCTTACCGCTCTTAGTACGTGACGAGTCGTCGTCTAGTTAAGGCAATTAGTGCTGCCAACTAGCACCACCATTGATAAAAAATCATAAGTCTAGAGATATCGAACATTTTGAATTTCCTATGCTCACATTTTTAGTCAGATGTGGTAGAGTTTTTTGTATCACCTGACCCACCTCATCTGACTATAAAAAAATATATGTGAGCATAGAAAATTTCAAAATGTTCCATATCTCCAGACATATGATTTTTTTTCTCAATGGTGGCGCAGTTGGCGACACTACTCGCCTTAACATAGTTTAAAAAAATAGAATTATGCCTTCCTGTGTAGTGAAAACTTGTAAAAACAATAGCAAATCACATAAAAAATCTCACGGATTCACTTTTCACTTATAACATCGTTTTCTTTTATTAAATAAACTATGAGTTTTAGGTTACTTGGAACAAGAAACCTCATTGAAAAAACGCAGTGACATAAAGTGCGAGGGTTGCCATAATACGATTTAAAATTTCCCCATTCGATTAAAATATGATATATTACTCCATACAATATTATTCCCCAAATTTTAGGGAAACAATTTAAGAAATGGCAACATGTCGACACTCAAAAAGATAAAAATGTGGCTTCACTTTTGATGTTCGCGCCGCTCCATCTTCCTTTTTTTGTTGATCTGAGAGGCGGAACAAGGACAGGCACCGCCTACAGCCTACTAGCTACTATCAGACTTTTGTTTTACCTTCATTGTCCTCTACACACCATGGATTTACTTTACTACATAATAGTGATACAGATAGTCGTCAACAACATAAAAATCAATAAGTCGTAATCTTGGGACATACATAAGTTAATCACTAATCACTAAAGCTCGATCGACAGTATACGGACGTGCGCTTCATAAAAAAAACCGGCCAAGTGCGTGTCGGACCACGCACAATGAAGGGTTCCGTAGGTGGGATGAATTTATCTTAAGAACAAACTTAACATTGTAGTTGAAAAACATTTCTCCCATACACTCCAACTGTAAATGTAACTTTGTACTCACAATATTGATAGATTTACCATGTTATTTTAAGACCACAGACTTCTTATAGGTTTTCCTGTAATCTGCAGGTACAGATCTATTTTCTGTATTTTTTTCAAAATTTTAGGCTCAGTAGTTTCGGAGATAAGGGGGGGGAATGGTAAATTTTCATCTATTTTCTTAAATAACTTTAAAACAATTTATTTTAAAATTATTAAAAATATATATTTGAGACCCACATTGTAAGCCCTTTCATTTGACATGCCACATGGTGTAGTTTCCAAAACTTTTTTTTTTTTAATTTTCTTATTTGCCCCCCAAAAGTGACCTCTATATTCAAAATTCATTTATTTACTTTACCCGTCCGTGTTTGGGTCACAGAAATTCATAAGTGTACCAAATTTCAACTTAATCGGTCCATTAGATTCGGAGCAAATTGGCTGTGACAGACGGACAGACAGACAGACACACGAGTGATCCTATAAGGGTTCCGTTTTTTTCTTTTGTGGTACGGAACCCTAAAAACTGTATTTCTTTTTTTGTTTGCCAAAGAAACTTACCTGTCCGCATTGAAGAAATGACTATTTGTTATTAACACAGGCAGTTACAACCAAGAAAATCAGAACAAATTATAATGTTAAACCTTCATCAAGGTATCCATAATCTTTGTTATTATAAGCTGCTTCGTAAACTACGTCACACCAGTAGCCACATAATAATAGACTCGTGGCTAAGTAATAACAGCTGCACGGGTCGATCCATCAGCTTAAGCTACGCTTGCCGGGGTTGGTCCGTGGATGGGTTACCATCTTTACATACCGAGACTCCTCCGTGCCTCGGATAGCACGTTAAGCCGTTGGTCCCGGCTGTCATTCGTGGATCTTTGACAGTCGTTACGGGTCGTCAGAAGCCCGAAAGTCTGACAACCAGTCTTACCAAGGGGTATCGTATTACCCAGTTACTGGGTTGTGGAGGTCAGATAGGCAGTCGCTACATGTAAAATATTGGTATTCAGCTGCATCCGGTTAGACTGGAAGCCGACCCCAACATAGTTGGGAAAAGGCTAGGCAGATTGATTATGAATAGAACAATACCGCGAAGTACCTATTTCATTGAATGATTTTTTTAAATTATTTAACACTTAGGGACGCTAACAGCTATAGCAGCAATAACAATAAACCTCCATTGTCACGTTTACTGTCCCGCAATGTGTTAAATAATAAAATAAGGTATCTTGGTCTCTTGAGTTTATTTAGGTCAAGTTCGGAATTAACTAGGTAAGTAGTACCTATCCTATTTACACTCATGTGACTCATGTCCCATAACAATCAATACTGAATATAGTTCACGAAATCGGGAATATAGTAAAGTTATGTTTTTGTTTTAATTAAAATCAACTAAGTAGCAGGCCAGCTCCATGTAAGTTTATAAACATGGCTGGCAGGCATCACAACAAAGTCGACTTGTGACAGCCTGGCTACTAGATTATCAACATCAACTGTTTTATATTTTGGTATATAATTGAAATAACCTGTCACATTGTGATGCGCATAAAATTACAAAGGTGAATATCGACCTCGTCCTAAAAAAGAAATGGTTGGATAGACCCGTTTTGTTGGATAAATTAATACACCTCGGCACACGTTGTGGCTTAGCCTGTCACAAGTCGACAAGGTCACACACTTGCTTTTAAGTTTTGGCAAGCTTGCAATGAAAATGACAAATAAAATGTGATTTCATTCTAGCCATTTAGGAACAAATTCATGTATAAATGCATTATTTGCAAACAACGCCTATATTATTTTATAACGTCCTGGAATTGAATATCGATAATAAACATAATAAAATTATGAGTGGCAGTTGTCGATTCAATCCTGTAATTCAATTAGGTACAGTTCTTATTCTTACCAATTTATTTAATGTTGGTAAGAATGTAATTTGCTTATGTGTAGGGTTACCAGATGACAGGAATTTTCCTGACATGTCCGGAATTTCAGCTGTCTGTCAGGGAAACAGGAAAAATTGTAAACTTCAGGAATTAAAAATAAAAGAGAAAACTAGAAGAAATAAAATTATAATCAAAGAATAAAATCAAATATTTTAACAATTAATTGATTTTTATTAATTATTCATCTGAACCTCGTACTTTTCATTGCTGGATATAGCTTTCAGCAATTGCTGGTCTTTCATAACAATTTAGTTTTTAAAATAAGATACTTTTGCTGCCGACATGTCAGGAAATTTATTGCTAAGGCAGGGATTTTTCCAGGAAAACTTATTGTCGGATCTGGTAACCCTACTTATGTGGATTCATTTCATCACCTCGCTGTTATTAAGTTGTCTTTGTGAGTTGTGCATTGATCTTGTTTCATATTCTCAACTCAATACTTATTGTCTTTGTTCTATTTTTCTCTACGGCAATGGTTCCGATGTCGAAAATTCTGTTATTAAATTGTCCTTGTGAGTTGTGCATTGATCTTGTTTCATATTCTGAACTCAATACTTATTGTCTTAGATTGGTAGTTTTGGTTCAACCGATAGTGTCAATGTCAACTTGCTAACCAATGTGTGATCAATTTATTACTGCATAAATATTAACTTATGCCACACTTAAAATCATGCCTGTGAATGGTCTAAGTAACATAATGACGGTCATAAAGTCATAAAAAATCGCAAGCTTCATAATAAAATTAAGTGAAACGATCACGTGACTGCTGTCAGATTAGTGGGGGGTGAGTGACGACCTTGCAAGGTCGACGGCGCTACTGCTATGCCGTATGCGAGGGTAAACGCAACGCGTCGACAACGCCACAGCCACACCCGCAGCGCCGCATTTAACAACAACGTCTTCATAAGTTTTAGGTGAAACTTGTGAAAGCATAAGGTTGCTACAATACCTATACATTAAGAATTGGATACCAGCCAAGGACGGCAGCATTATTGCTCACTTTAACTTCACAGTTCTATAGACTGTGCTAATATTTCATGAATAACATAGATGACGTAAACCTATTTAAAAAAATACCATAACGAATAACCATTGAATAATAAAACAGCAGAAATCGATAAAAAGCTAAATTTTACTTCTGATTCATTTAAATTCTTTAGAAAATAAATGGAAAAAAAATACTTGTAATATCATAATAATCATAAATTATAATAATATATGAATACTTACGGTCTTACTTACGGGTTACCGACACACCTGTAAGTAAGACCGTAAGCATTCATATAAATCAGACGGGCAATCCACCCGCAAGCACCCATAAACACCCAGAAAATTGGGTGTCTATTTGATTTTATGAAATTAAATTAATGATTTTAAAAAAATATGTTTTAAAAGTGATTTTCGTTAATTTCATTTCTTTGTAGGCAACATTAGTCAGATCAGGGAGGGTAAAATAAAATGGTTCGAGATAAAAACGAAATTTCATAAATCACATTTTCTATTAGGTATTTCAACTTTTGAATAGCTTATTTTATGTTGTAGTTTGTAATTAGCGTTGAAGACTCGAGCGTAAGCGTGTTAGTTGTCATATTCTTCATTTGTAAGTTGATTTGCATGATACCCCTTCTCTGTATAATAATCTGTAGTTCGACTGAGCTAAGCAAAGTAGCGGTACGCATCCTGTCAGCTCCGTGTACATCAGCAGCAACCGAGCGTTCCTTCAGTATTCAAGGATATATAGGGTGACTGGTAATTAGTGACCGATACTTAAACACATGATTGTACTCATGATAACAAACAACTTTTACTATGGGACTAAACCTGAATTCGCGAAAAAAAAATCAGCTGCCCCATACATTCATGTTCGCATAACTGGGCAAAATGTAGGGACCTGCTGATTTTTTTTTCGCGATTTCAGGTTTGGTCCCATAGTAAAAGTTGTTTGTTATCATGAGCACAATCATGTGTTTAAGTATCGGTCACTAATTACCAGTCACCCTATATACATAATAACAAAAGAAATCGACTTTCAACGGAGAGAACCGCGAAAATTTCATATATTTGTTACAACTGGAATCTTAAACATAAACTTAATAATGAGAACATTCAGTTAGATGAAGAAAATGAAAACGAAAGCATAATAGAGAGTTTTATAGACCAACTTAATGAGAGCTAAGATGAAAATGAAACCGGAATAGAGAGTTCTATAGACCCGATAATATTGGACGACTACAACGAACCTACACCTTCAACGTCAGGGGAAACCAGACACGACCCATCGTGCTGCTCGACGAGGTGGGCAAACCTTTGAAAGAGTCATTGCAGACCGCCTCGTCGGGTGGCTGGTGCAGGAGGGGCCGGATTTGGCTGAGAGCCAGTTTGGTTTCCGCAGGGGGCGCTCTACGGTGGACGCCATCATGCGCGTGCGAGCCCTCACGACGGGGGATGCTGTGGCCCAGGGTGGGATCGTCTTGGCGTGTCTCTAGACATCGCCAACGCCTTCAATACCCTGCCCTGGAGTAGCATCAGGAAGGCACTCCGGTATCACCGGATGCCAACCTATCTGTCGAGTGGTCGAAGCCTATTTGACGGACAGGGCGACGGGCGGGGTAGATGACGATCTACCCCGGTCATCAGGGAGATTGGAACCGGCGGGAGATGTCGTGCGGTGTCCCACAGGGATTGGTTCTGGGGCCACATCTGTGGGACATCGGGTACGACTGGGTGCTGCGCGCCGATCCTAGCGGCGTCAGCGTTGTATGTTACGCTGACGACACGCTGGTCCTGGCGCAAGGGAGGTCGCACCAGGCGGCTGCCGAACTAGCGACACGCGGGGTCGCGACGATCGTAGAGAGGATCCGGCAGTTGGGACTCGAGGTGGCCCTGCACAAATCCGAGGTCATGTGTTTTCATGGTCCTCGGAACGCGCCACCTTCTGGTTCCCAAATAATGGTAGAAGGGGTTCACATCGGAGTCGAGTCGACGATGAAGTACCTGGGACTCGTCCTCGACAGCCGGTGGAACTTTGTGGAGCATTTCCGACGTTTGGCTCCCAGACTGGAGCGGGCCGGGGCTGCCTTGAAGCGGCTTCTGCCCAATCTGAGGGGTCCAAATGGCTCCTGCCGGAGGCTTTACGCGGGGGTCGTGCGGTCCATGGCCCTTTACGGGGCACCGGTGTGGGCGCGTTCCCTGAGGCTGCGACCAGCCCGCCGGTTGAATGCATCCTCCGCGATACCGCACGATCTCCTGTGAGGCGGCGAGCATCATTGCCGGATTACCGCCATGGGATCTGGAGGCAAAAGTCCTCGCGCACGTATGGGAGTGACGCGAGGAGGTGAAACGCCGGGGCGTAACTCCGCTGCCGCGACAAATCGCGGTACAGCGGGTAGAGCTCCGGCGGGATCTCATGGCGACATGGAGAGTGCGATTGTCGCAACCCAGCGCTGGGCACGCCACAATTGCGGCGATAAGTCCCCTCTTTGAGGAGTGGTTGAAGAAGCGCCACGGCGTTCTCACCTCCCTTCCGCCTGACGCAGATCCTCACCGGACACGGTTGTTTCGGGAGGTTCCTGTTTCGGATAAGGCGGGAGGAAACGTCCGGGTGTCACCATTGTGTTGATCGCCCGGAGGACACGGTGGAGCGAACTGTGGAGGTCTGCCCGGCTTGGGCGGAGCACCGCCGTGTTCTCGCGGAGGCGATTGGCGGCGGCGATCTCTCGCGTCCAAACCTAGTTCAGGCCATGGTGCGGAGCGAGAGTGCATGGGAGGCCGTCACCTCCTTCTGCGAAGCAGTAATGCTCGCGAAGGAGGAGGCGGAACGCGTGACGAAGTGGCAACAGCCGCGCCCTCACACCCCTAGCCGCCGCAGGAGACGCCCTGGGCGGCGGGAATCCATTGCCGATTCCCGCCCACCGTAGGCGTGGGCTTGCGGACGACGAGTAATGGGTAGCTCGCCGTCCGGTAAGGACCAGGCCCGGGTCGACGGCGCGTTGTGTCCCACGCGCGCCTCAAAGAGCTGTCAGCAGTCCAATAGGGCTGATGCCGCCGGGGTCGCGGGTTGTTCTAAAGAGATACCGTGGCCCTGGCACGGGCAACTGAAGGAACACGGGTGGGTCAGTAAAAGTCTGACACGCCCTTCCGCTCCGCGCGGAGCGGGAGAAGTCATTTGATGATTTCCCATCCACAAAAAAAAAGGGGAAGCCAGACAGCCTTTACATTTTGTCGTCTGTAACAATGATAATGGAGAATCCGATAGTTATTTATATTGATATTTCTCAATAAATGTACCAAAGTAAAAATTTTCACTTCGGTACATTTATTGAGAAACTATACATATCTAAAATTATATTTATAGTTCAGAATCGTACTTGCACATCTATCAACAATTCGGGCAAAAAACATAAGAATGCAAAGCATTTTATTTAACCCGTCGCGCGCTAATTAGCAGACACAATTGAAATTCTATTGTTATCTGTACACATGGTGTGCAATCGACATTTTAAGAGTTACTAAACATACTTTTGTGTAAAAAAGTAATGATTTGATTACCCATTTGTAACGTAGGTCATTTGTTTTTGATTAGTATCAGAAAAAAGATTTTTCTTGCATTATTTTATTTCACCTAATTATGTATAATTCAATAAAAGAATAATAATTAAAAACTAAATGTCATTTATTTATAAAAATCATTTACACCCGAAACCTGGGTCGAAATCGGGTTTATCCCAAAACATCCAAAACACCCGGTTTAAACCCACCTGGGTTTAAACCCGGGTGGGTGGATTGCCCATAATACATAGGCGAGATGTTGACTATGCAGGTTTTTAGTTTATCGATTTCCGTGTACCCAATAACAATACCAAATCAACGATAAAATAATAATTATAAGCAACAGGGTTGTTTGTTGATTTTGCCATTTTTCTTAAGGAACACTTGAATGTAGGGTAGTGGCTACATATGGCCATTATGACTTGATTACTAATACCTACATAATTACAATACTATTAGACATTTATAACAGGTAGTACCAGGAGCGAGAGCCAGCAAGAGGTTTAACTTTAGAGATGCCCGAATAAATCCCCTTCTATACATATTATAAAATAAAGTCGCTTTTCGTATTTGTTTGTGTGGCCGCGTTGTTCTTCTAAACTACACAATGGATTTTGATGCGGTTTTCGCTTTCATTTAGAGAATTTATTCCGGAAAGTTTATATGTAACATCAATCTGCTTAGCCTTTTCCCAACTATGTTGGGGTCGGCTTCCAGTCTAACCGGATGCAGCTTTGTTACCAGTATTTTACATGGAGCGACTGCCTATCTGACCTCCACAACCCAATTACTGGGTAATACGATACCCCTTGGTAAGACTGGTTGTCAGACTTTCGGGCTTCTGACGACCCGTAACGACTGCCAAAGATCCACGAATGACAGCCGGGACTAACGGCTTAACGTGTTTTCCGAGGCACGGAGGAGTCTCGGTATGTAAAGATGGTGACCCATCTACGGACCGACTCCGGCAAGCGTAGCTTGACCTGATGGATCGACCCGTGTGGCTGTTATTACTTAGCCACGGGCTCCTCAGGAAGGTTTATATGTAACATAATACATTAATATTTAACTTATGTATAATATAGAAACCTTCATGTTTTGTCAAGTCGTAAAAACCGTGCGAAGCAGGGCCGGCTCGCTAGTATCCTTATAAATCTTATGGAGGCCATATTAAATTCTTATGGTACCTACTTTGTCGAAGACCTAATCGTATAGCTTTAGGTAAATTACAGAATTGCAACAGATTTTTGGAAAATAGAAAAACATTTCTAGACCAGTTTAATATCTCAAGCATTTAACAAGAAACTTTATGGCATAAGCTCCCAAACTATTGAAATCAACCCTAGCTGTAAGTACTTACGGCACAGCTGCGCATTGCGACGATATGGCGAGGTCATTCTCACAAACGGCACTGATAAACGTTCAGAGTTCAGACTCCACTGGCCTCAAATGGACTGCTAAATTATTAATGTGTAATTGCCCTTTGAACTACATTAAAATATTATGAAGAAACCACAATGCTTTTCAATGTTTTTTTTTATCTTCTATAACTTTTGTCTTTGTATTTTTTCGGAGCTGGTCAGTCAATCAATCAACTCAGCCTATAGCAGTCCACTGCTGGACGTAGGCCTCTCCCAGGCTGCGCCACAACACCCTGTTCTCCGCCTTCCGCATCCAGTCTGTCCCAACCACTTTCTTCAGGTCGTCGGCGAATGCCCGTAAAAACGTTAATATGTATTATGATTTTATGATATTCAAAATCAGCAATAATACTCTACGACACTCTACACGTGAGTCTAATAGTCATCCTTCGTTTGACTCGACCTTATCCGTTTATTTTAAGGCTACTACAGCAGAGCGTATTGAGTCTTATTGGTTAGAAACAAGAACCATTTTTGAAAGCACTCCAGTTTCCTATTGTTCGATGTAGAAAGTGCACCACGAACTGGGATCACGACGAGCATTCTAATTGCGGTTATTCTACGAAAGGACCACTTGGAGCTCGTGCTTCCATTGAACCTTTGTTATTTTTCATCGGTCCTAATTTCTTAAGCGTAGCAGGTGGAGTTTATTTTTTGTTCGAATTGAAAATGTTGCTCGCTTTCATTAACTAGCGGTTCTTTACTGTAAAGCAGGAACATAATATTACAGACAGGTAACCCAGCATAATTAAACAGAATGTAGTGCAATCTTCTCCATGTTAGAATGGAGAAGATTGCACTACATTCTGTTTTATAATTAGAATAACCTTATAGACAGCTCACACTAACGCACAGCGTGACAGGGAAAACAGGCATCGTGTTCTGTTTTTAAGCCAGCGTGACACAGAAAACCCTCAGATTTCTCTGCATGGATCAGCCTACTGATAATGTGCAAACTCATTCTTTATTCAAAATTACTCGGTCGGACACCATTAGGGTCGTCGTCAAATAACAATGGCCACAAAATTACATGCAATTTTGTCCGTTCTCAGAAAAATTGTTTGTTACGTAAGCTTCACTTTCCCCTGAATATAAACAAGCAGCCCCCGCGATTTCTAATAGATTTCATGCTTTTTAATTAAGAAACGCTCATATTACAAGACAAGGCAAATTTTCAATCAAAGTACTTAGACCTTTTTACTGGCATTATTTAATGAGGTCATTAATTATATATAAATAAAAATCCAAGTTAATTAAGCTAAGTAATGTGAACTTATTACGCCATGGCGATTGTTAAGTGACGCAATGACTTACGAGTAGGTACAATGTACCTACTCGTAAGTCATTGCGTCACTTAATCATTGAAACGGTTAATATAAGTGGTATTGTCTACAGTAAGTCAGCTCGTTACATAGTTAAGGCGAGTAGTGCTGCCAACTAGCGCCACCATTAAGAAAAAAAATCATAAGTCTGGAGATATGGAACATGTGAGGTCAAAAAATTCTACCTCATCTGACTAAAAATGTGAGCATAGGAAATTTCAAAATGTTCCATAACTCCAGACTTATGATTTTTTTCTCCATGGTGACGCCAGTTGGCAGCACTACGCGCCTTAAGTAGGTAACGTTCATAACACACCACACTGGCCGTACTATTGTTTTTAACCGACTTCAAAAAGGAGGAGGTTATCAATTCGTCGGAACCTTTTTTTTTTTTTTTTTTTTTTTTTTTTTATGTCTGTTCCCCGATTACTCGAAGATGGCTGGACCGATTTGGATTATTTTTTTTTTGTTTGAAAGGGTATACTTCCCAGGTGGTCCCATGATCATCAAGTCAGGATCTGATGATGGGATCCTGGAGAAATAGAGAGAACTCTTCCAATTTTATAGGCACACTTGAAGTGATTTGGATAGTTTTTGGAAGAGTACTTTCTTGGAGTGGTCCCATTTCAATTTGGTGAAGATCTGATGAAGAACTTCTGAGATAGGCAACGGAACTCCTCAATAAATGATAGCAAATGGACTGGGATTGCTGAAATCTCATGTCTGTTTGTTGTTCACACCAGTTCATAACATAACATCACGCCAGTACGCTGTGAAGGGGTAAGCACATGTGAACCACTAAAAAAAGAAAAATAAAAACTTTTTTACAAAAAAATACAACCGACTTCCAAAAACAACACTACAAAGTGAAAAATAACTTTAATTTCGGAAGTCGGTGGCAAAAACGAAAATACATTTAATCAGACACCGACTTCCGAAATTAAAGTTATTTTTCACTTTGTAGTGTTGTTTTTGGAAGTCGGTTGTATTTTTTTGTAAAAAAGTTTTTTGAATTTAGAAACTTGTTTAAAGTAGCATTAAACTTATTATAGCAACAGAAATACATACAATAAATTTTGCTTAGGTCCTTGTCGTTGATCTGAAAACTGTGAAGTACTGATACTTCACGGTACAATCTTTGTGTGAGACGCGGAATGTCAGAATATTCCGCGTCTCACACAAATTGTAGCATTGAATGCAGCGTATAGTTTTATGAGATGATAAGCTAAAACTGGAGCGACTAATCGTAACACAACAAATTGCTCATCACACTTGCACTGTCTTCCAATTTCAAAGCTTTTTGTAGCATCAAAGATCTCTTCCCAAGCCCTTCATTGTAAAGTCACACACATCATCATCATCAGCCTATAGCAGTCCACTGCTGAACATAGGCCTCTCCTTTTGCACGCCATTCAAATCAATTTTCGGCAATTCTCATCCAGCTGCTACCAGTCACCCTGAGGGCGTCCTCCTTACGTTTGCCGATTCGCGTCTCCACTCAAGAACTCTTCTACCCCAACGGTCATCGGTTCTGCGGCTAATATGACCGGCCCATTGCCGCTTCAGCTTGCAGTTCCATAGCTCGCTGAGCACCTTGAATTATGGACCAGCCGTACCGTGAGTGTCCACGTCTCGGCTCCGTAAATCATAACAGGCAGGACGCACTGATTGAAGACCTTAGTCTTTAGGCTCTGTGGAATACGTGACAGAAGACTCTAGGAAGCTTCCCAAACGCTGCCCAGCCCAGCTGAATTCTTCTGTTAGCCACACACACGCACCGCAAACACAGTGGCAAAAAATTACCATATAAACCTATTTGTGTGATTAAAAAGTTAATAATGTAAATTAAAGTCCTAGTCATTGGCATAATGGCACTACGCCTACCTCTTAACGTAAGTAATGGAATAGGGCTATTAAAAAAGTTGATGAAAAGCTCAAACAGTCGCCATGGTCGCGGAAAAAACGACTGGAATACCATACTTTTTACTTATAAAAAGTAAGGTCTTCAAAAGTAAAAATCATCTAAACTGATTTGTGTAACAGTTCTAAGCATTCTCTGTCTTATTCATTTCAGTGAGTTTATTGACCAGACTGTCACCTTGACATATACAACTGCAAAGATTGCCTCCTACCAACATGTAGGTAACCGATGTGTAACCGATTCAGTTTAGTTTACCTAAAGATGTAGTAGTAAGTATGTAAAAGTAGCATTTAGCATATTGCGCAACAGAAGATGAATCAGTGCGGGCGAGGCAGGAGGCGTGCGCGACGTTGACCCACCAGCCGGTCGCTCACCTCAACACGATCTGTCCTTTGCCACATCTAGTACATCTACAGTCTCCAATAGGGCCTGCTTGTTAATGAAAATATCCTTATTCTATACAGAGAACTGTTGCCAAAAAAACTTGACAGATGCCTGACTCTAAAATATATAGGTAGTGAGTTTACTAATGCTACTATCCACAGATAGTCCGTGGCCACAGCTACATGTTTGAGTGCTAGAATCAACAATGTGCATCAGTCATATAATTATTATTTCATTATAATAGTAAACAGTTGAACACATCTTCAAACTCAAAGCATTTATTTCAATTAAACCAATTACAGGCACTTTTGAATTGTCAAAGAGTCGGTCAGTTAGTCAGAAAGTTGAAGCTGGATGCCCATTCCAAAACGTAGATCTCAATGGAGAAGAACGGGCAAGACACTCCACGGACACTCTTTTAAATCAAGATAAGTAATACAACATCCTGGGTACATTATTCTTGTTGCTTCTACATGTGAGAACAATGTAAAAAAATAAAAAAATACTTAAGAACAAGTCAAAATATAAAATTAAAAATAAGCTCTGGCAGATAAGAGATGACCAATCTGAACTGACGGCGCCCGTTCACGAACATGACGCGTGGATTAGCACCATCCAGCTCAACCATTTTGTAGGGAATCGAATGATCCAACACACGTGCCACCATCAGCGAGACATTTAAGTGAGAATGACAAACTCCCAACTGCCATGCTCTTCGAAACTTAAAAAGATCCTAATATAATAATAAATAATAATTGTTGTAAACTACAATCACAATTATCTGTATGTATTGGGAAATAAAGATATTTATTATTATTATTTAAATTGTCTTTCACATATCTCGGGACCCTGAGGCCCCGGACCTTTGGAAGGCGTACGAGGAGCCGAAGCCAACTCGCAGAGGCCTCTTAGACAATTTTAAATGAAAAGAAGGCACCAGCCGACGATTATCCCTGTATGCACTATGCAATTGCACCCAAGGACAACCCCCGGTTGGTGCAGAACTATTGCAGAACATGGAAACAAAACACATTGGGTCTATGGGTTTGGGTGGCTATAGTGGATTGGGTACCTTGAACTATGGAAGAACTATGTCCCCTGCCTGACCAATGTTATATAATATACACAGATAAATTGGCAGGGGGTGACTTGCACACTCAATAATGGGCCCCCGGAAACGGTCGCTAGCACATAGTGACGTAGCGACAAGGGGCAACATGTCCTGAGGTGCTTGAGGAGTGGAGAGGTATTCCACGGCTCTCAGAACAATCCCAGAGCCCGGAAGATGGTCAAGATCCCTACAAGCACTTACTAGAATACTTCCTTCCTCCGAGCACGTTTGCTCTTGCGAATCTCCACTCAAGCCGGCCAATAAAGGCAAGAATGAGGTGGGAGCTCTGTTCTCGTCAGTGTTCACTCCAGCCGGTCAATAAAGGCAAGCCAGAGGTGAAGAACAAGACTTCTCCCGGGAAATAGGGTCCGTGGGGTCGCTACTGCCCAACAGCTCGCCACAAGCTGCCCTGCGGGTTCACGTATCTCTCTTGGTCTGGCTCCTCACCCTAGACCTGTTTCGGCAAAGTAAACTCCATCGGCACAGACCCAGAGTTCGAAGCGCGCAAGCCCCACCACGACGTCAACGTAGAGATACGGCGGTGGGGTTATTATTATTATTATTATAAACGGCCCCATGGTACTCACATTCACAAAAATTAAAAAAATGCTTCTAATTTATACAAAAACTACATTTTGTAATGAATTGAAATAAATAAAATTTGAACTATAACTTACTAAGAACCAATTAAATAAAAAAATAATAATAATAAATATCTTAAATAATCTTAATTCATTCTTAATTCTATGAAGACTGTTGCTTTAGTCTTTGTAATGTGTTCCACATAAGACAGCATATTTTGTTTACTTACTAAAAGTATACATGGCTGCTATAATTTTGCTTTGCCGCCATCCATATGCTACATTTTGAACTTGTTTTTGTTTACAAAGGCCCACTTGCCTTCACATAAGATTTGTTTAGCAAATTGCTGGCGTAAAGTTTAGTTTTCGTCTTCCTCACCTTGCCGTCTGTGTATAAAAGTATTTTTAAAAGTTCACGGTCAGAATACCTGCATCCGGAAAACACGCTAAGCTTTATTCAATCTTTTAATCAACTGATTTAGGTGTTTTGCTTAGGTACTGATTCTTTGAGTCAACCTTTTCAAATGAATTGAAACTCCCATAGAAATATACTTAGGTAATAGGTAATACGGGCTGGTATCACGACAATGCGCGTATTTTGCGTATGGAAAAATATATTTATTTTTATGGAAACTCCGAACCTCCTCCCAACGATGCTATGAAAGACATATTACCCATCTATACACTCCTACCAACTTATCTGTGAAATGGCGAAAATTGGAACTACGGCCGTCATGTTGAAATGTCATTCGATTGTGCCGACCATAGATATAAGTTTCTATGGTGCCGACGCATGTCATTCGATTGTGTCGACGCATCGACGGTGCTGTCCTCTTTCAGTTCACAAACAAGTTGGTAGGACTGTACCTAAAACGTTAAAATACTTTTACTACTACATGACGTCGGCTATGAATCATCTTGCATGGCCTCCTTCCCCATCCCAGATAAGTTTTATAAAAACCGGATTTGTAATATTATAACGTGAATGCAATTACTGTTTGATGTGAACTGGTCGTAAAGATAAACATTCTTGAGACAAACGTTTCAGATCATTGTATAGTTCGATTTTGAGATAGACTCATGATAGCACAAGTTTAAACCTTAGTGGTTTTTTGTTGCTATATAATTTAATCCTGTAGCCTTTTGTATAAACGTTAAATAAATAAAAAAAGATCATATATTTATATTTCTATGTTTCAGATCTAGACACGTAGATGCACCTTATAATCTATTTCAATGTCGTAAAACCTTTTAAAAGAATTTATGGCAAGATGAAGAGTGATAGTGGGTGGTTGTTGCCATAAACCTCATATCTATGTTTTATGTGGGCCAGGGAAAGTGGTGGTTCTATCCGCTCTTATGATTATTCTCATAATAATTGATCATGATAAGTAGGTCGACCGCCTTCTGTGTCATCTTAACGAGGACGAAATTATATATAGATCTGCAAATTAAGCAGAATTAGGAGTTAAGAAAGCTTTATTTGTTTTATAAAATTAGATTGAAACCAAATATTTCTCTTTATAATATTAATTTATCCTTTCGTGTTTTTGTTTATCTTCATAAATAAATGATTTTGTACTGCGTTAACTTAACAGGCATATCGTTTTCAATATTAGTCTGAGCCTTCAACCTTTAAACTTGAACACTATCAAACATTTTCTTAATAACAATACAGATTTTAAAGCGCAAGAAACTGAAAAGTTAAAAGAAAGCTGAAAAAAATTGATTTGCCTGTCAATATCATTTGTATTTAACGTAACATATAGAAAAATACGAGTGTCTTTGATATTGAATAATCTTTTTATAGTCTTCATAATCCTTAACCTCAGTTCAGTTCAAATATTTCTGTTTCCACTTAGCCGGGTTCTTCACTGCCACTGTGAACGACGCAATTTCTGGAGTCATCGAATGTTTTTGAAGTTCAGTAAAATTAATCGAATCGTGACCTCTTTGAGTGAGGATGCGAGAACAGGACATAAATCAGAAGAACACCTATCAACGAGCTACGTTAATGAATATGATACGAAATGATTAGACACAAAATTATTATGAATACAATTTGGTTCATGAGGTCACGACTGGAGGATGTCATCCTAGAGATGACCTATTATGAGAAAAAAACTGGCCAAGCGCGTTTGGACCACGCACAATGAAGGGTTCCGTAGTTGAAAAGAATTTATGCCAAAAACAAACATAATAAGTTTTTTTTTATGTGATAAAATTACAAATTAACAATTTTCGGACTTTTTCCTTTAGTTGTTCTGTGAGACCTTGCTTCTTGCCAAATTTCATGATTCTAGGTCAACGAAAAGTCCCTATAGATATTTACTTGCGAGTATCAAAATAATATATCGCATAAATGGCCGTATATTTTTTTTGCGTTGATTCAGAAGTTTGATTTTTAGAACTCCAAGGACCATAGACTACATATTTGATATTAATTTCAATTTGATACCTCCACGCGAGCAAAAGGGTCTTGACAGAATGACAGACAGATAGATGGACAACGAAATGATCAGGGTGATAAGGGTTCCGTTTTTTTTCCTTTTGAGGCACGGAACCCTAAAAAAAGGGGTGTTTCCAGCGTTGCATTAATAAAGTTACCGTTGCGTAGACAGCGTAGGCGCTGCCGTAGCCGTCACTTAGTGGCCTTATCTGACCCGTAGCGACGTAGACGACGCTTAGTCGCTACGTCGCGTAGCCGTAGCCGCTACGCCGAGTGGCGTAGCAGCTGCGTCGCGTAGTCGAACACTCGAAGTAAATACTTTCTATTTCCCAAACATTATTTTTCATAGAGAGAGAGAGAGAATTAGAAAACATGGCGTACCCGCTCCGTCTACGCGACATTCAAAACATATGACCGTTTACATAGAAACACTGCCCTGTCTATCATAAAATAGCAACATCGTATTGTGTTTTCATTGCATTATTATCATTGCACGTGAACTGGGAAGTATGATATTGTAATCGAGAAGTGATGTGCTACGTTTAAAAGTTTAACGATAAACTTAGTGTAGCGTCACACTCGCTGTTTACATTATTCGTTTTTGTTTGTACTTTGATAACTATTGAGGTGCGCAGCGGGTGTTGTATTGTACATTTATTTACTTACATCCAATGAAATGATAAGTCTTCTAGAAAAATATATTTTATGTTTACTGGCCTGCTTTATCATCTTATCTCAAGTTCTGTAGTCTGCTATTTTTATGAGCCCGTGGCATGACCCCTTGCTGTGTTTTCTTTGATAGTTTGTTTAAACAACTACTTACCTACGTGTATCTGCTATCCACTCTTGTTGGCAACTAAGCAAAGAAAACTCACATAGGTAGGGTACATACCTACATCATGTTAGTATGGTGGAAACAAAATGTTTTTTTTACTGCAAATTCGTTCTTTAATATTAAAATAAAATGTAATGTTAGCGTTTTACTTTATTTATATAACCATAAATATTTATGTGGTGGCCCCATATGGAACTAGGTACTTGAAACTTTGATCACATCGCAAGAGAAAAAACGTAGACGATATTGCCTAAGTATTTTGTAAAGTTAAAATAAACTAAAATTGTATTACCACTGCTATACTCCAGTCCAAACGCTTGATACAAGTGGCTCTTGTGTGGATTACTTTGGACCGCAGTACAGCGTCGGCGTCGTCGAAGCGAAGTGTTGACTGGCAACTTATCGACTTTTTATGAGTGGCTGCATAGCTACTACATTACAGCATTGTAATTTAATGTTTAGTCATAAATTAACACTTTATTATATGCTTCTAGAATTAAATACTGAAGTCGTGTTCTGGTATTTTTACAGTTACTTTCGGACAATAAAATAAAGACGATTTTTTTTTTCAATATTGTTATAATTTGAGTGCAGTGGTGGCCCAGTGGTAACGGCCGCGACTAAGAGAGAGATGATGGAGGGGCGGTGGAGTTATAAGGTCGTAGGTTCGAACCGCGTCAGGCGCTTTACTTTATGTAAAAGACATGATTGTGACATCTACCAACCTGCACTGGGCCCGCATGGTGGTATACGGCCCGCTGCCTCTCACCAAGACGAGAGGAGGCCTGTGTCCCAGCAGTGGGAACATTATAGGCTGATTATGCTGTTATAAATTACGAGAATATTAATTGATTTTTAGGTATAAGTAATCAAATGCTGATACGACTAAATTCCATTTACAATAAGATTAGACATTTAAACAAACCTTTTTTTACAGTCCGTTCAACATATTTTGACTTCTATTCCGTAGGCGTAAGGATGGCATTAAAGGCAAAAAAGTGGTTACAATACCAGCTGTTTACTGCAGCTACCATTTGTCATGCTACCAACGCAATAGAAGTCAAAATCGGTTGAACGGACTGGAAAAAAAGTTCGTTTAAATGTCTAATCTTATTGTAAATGGAGTATAGTGTCATGCGAAAGCCTTTTTAACCGACTTCAAAAAGGAGGAGGTTCTCAATTCGTCGGAACCTTTTTTTTTTTTTATTTTTTTTTTTTTATGTATGTTCCCCGATTACTCGAAGATGGCTTGACCGATTTGGATTTTTTTTTGTTTTGTTCGAGAGTGTATACATCACAGTTGGTCCCATATAAAATTGATTAACTTTGCTTTGGTAGTTTTTGAGTTAGCTTCAATAATACGTATTTTTTCCCCACTTTTATATGGATGATGTTCTACTTTGTTTTGCAGGGTATTTGAATTTGTGTGGGGTAGGCAGGGGGGTGAAACTTCCATACATTGACTTCAAACAAAATATTCATAGACAATGCTGCCGTCTGAAGGAAAAGGAACGGAAACTTTGGCCATAGTTTTACATTTTAGCAGATAGATAGAGCTACTTTTACCTACCTTAGTATCTACAACAAAAGTATAGCTACTATACAAAATAAATAATAATAAATAAGCATTATTGATTATTTTACTATTGCATTAGAAATAAATTTATTAAATATAGTAGCAAAATAAATAAAACCAACCTTTTTCACAATTGAAACTAAACGTAAATGATGATAGACAGGAACAGTCAGTACCGTTGACTTTTGTAAACATTTCTTCTGTTTCGTTCAAATTTCATATTCCTGAACAATATTTTAGGAATTATTATTTATTCCATTTCATTTTGATTCCAAATCGTCATTATTATTTTTGTTAATACACTTCATAAATTAATGTACAGTTTCGTTCGTTGTTTCTGTGTCGTGTGTTCGTGTGTTCTGGTGATCTGTTTTGTGCTCTTTTACAACTTAGGACTGTGCTTGTTTTCTTAAATAAATATTATTTCATTTCTATCTACCATTTTATTCCGTTTCATTTATTGGTATGTCCCTTGATGATGGCATTTATAGTTTAAGATTTTGAAGAATGTTTATGTTATTTATTTTGTGAAATAAGTAAATTCTTATGTGTATGTTTCGAATTCTACATTTCCTCTAGAATATGAATTTGTCATAGTCTTATTACACATAAGAATTAATTTATTCCACAAATAAAATAACATTCATTCTTCAATACAATGTTTAGGGATTTAATACTAGAAACAAAAACTCCTAAAAGCGCCATCTAGTGAGCTAGGTAAGGAGACATTAGGACATGCAGCGCTATCTCTAGGATTGAGTACTCACTTTTTACAAAACGAAAACCTGAGTGGCCCATCTATATTACTTTAGATAGTGTATTATCTATGGGGGTAGGTACACAACTAAAAAGTGAAAAATAAATTTTTGTTTACAAACAAATACAACCGACTTCCAAAAACAACACTACAAAGTGAAAAATAACTTTAATTTCGGAAGTCGGTGGCAAAAAACGAAAATACATTTAACTAGACACCGACATCCGAAATTAAAGTTATTTTTCACTTTGTAGTGTTGTTTTTGGAAGTCGGTTGTATTTTTTTTGAAAACATTATTTTAAAAGATCCTTTTTTCTTGCAGATTTGGAATGCGTACAACGACAGTCATCCATCAAAAGTTGTGAAGGTATTGTAATTCAAATATTTACACACTACATTATTGTTATTACGAGTAGTAACACCATTTTGATGTGCATGTGTCATTTCCATGCAAAGATTAATTCTGAACTTCAAACAATATACAGCTAGAATTTCTCATTTCGCAGGTAATTAGTTTTTGATAAAATGTCTAGTTTGTCGAACAACATTTTAAATTGAAGTGTGTTTCATCCTTGTTATTGGGGAAATTGTTCCATCAACTTCCATCCGCACGTGCAAACAACGCCAGCACTCAGAGGCTTCACGTTACACCGTGGAAATTGGAATATGTTTTTAATATCACCATTCATACTCGCTACACATACGCCGCGAACTTTTTTATTTTCATTCACGCAATTTTCAGTGTGATTCATTCGTTTTATATTTTAAAACTGCTTACTGCATAACTTTAGTGACAATAAAATGAAAATTGCTCGCAATTTCACACTTTTTACACGTCTTTGTGTTGCAATGCTATTATAATATTTTATATGTGCTATAAGTTCATGATATGAGAATCCATTGTTCTTAATGCTACGTTTAATAGGATTATTACAGAAATCCATAAGATTAAAGCAACGGATCTCTTTTAAAAACGTCACGTCAGTCCAAAACATGCAAAGTCGTCGATATAAGTTGGACAACAAGTGAGTCATCATTGAACATGTATGTTTGTCTGGCCGAGACCAAACCGGTCCTCAGGCTGAGTGGCGATCGTTCATTGCCACTGCATTCTGCCTCATGCATGCCTCAGTCTCCTAATTCTCTTGTATCCATCGTACATGCAACTATTTTTATGTTCGATAGACACGTTCCCAATAAAGCAATTTAATGGGCAATTAATGCTTGTATTCCATGAACGTTACTTCTTTTTAGACCGATAGATTTAGCTGCAGTCGTGTACTAGTCGTCGTTATTCCAAGGACTCAAAGCAACCGTAGAATTGGGCTTCATTACCTTTGCCCTCGACAAAGGACACGTGTGAAGACTTAGAAATATTTACTTAGATTTTATGCATTCTGTGCATTACATCTGTAATATTATTTCTATTTACAACATCCTTTACAAAATGTCATCACATACTTGGATCTTGAATTACGAGTCTCGGGTATTGCGAGATGCAGTAATTAGACTCGCGTATTTATTGCATGTTCTATTGCAGTCTCGTGCTCTTAATTTAATAACTAGGTATTTGTTTCTTTGGTGAATTGTTTGATAAATGGTAAAGACTCCCGCAGACAGGAGCGACGCGACTCTAATGGAACAATTTCTCTGAAAACTTCATGGAAATTGTAGTAGGTACTAGAGTCGCGTTGCGCCTGTCTGCGGGAGCCTTAAAGCAGAATATTAGATAGTGGAATGAAATAATTTAGCTGGGCAGCATTACGTAGTTTGCAAACGTGTTTACCCTATTAGAAAGAAAACCCAGTAGAGAAAACTGAGGATTGCGCTGAGAAGCAGCTATTACTATAAGTAGTGATACCACCATTCCATTATGTACCATCCACTCAACTTAAAAGGGATCCTTAGTATTTAGTACTCTGCGTTCGCATACCCGAAATGTTACCCCATCCTAGTAAAGACTGAGATAGCATGCTGCTACCATAGAGTACTGATGTAAGCCGGTATTAGTACGCCGCAGCCAGAAGCCGTATTTAATTAAAATAATAATTACTATCTGTATAATTTACCTGGCAACAACAGCAGCAGCACTCAACCTTCATTTGTTATTCATGAGCAGATTGGAGAAATGGCAACAGAAACTGGAGAATGTTGGCTTGAAAATCAGCAGAACCAAAACTGAATATATGTTCTGCGATTTCGGCGGTATCTCCAGTTCTGGAGGCATAGCGCTTGATGGCGCGCTTCTCCCAGTCTGCTCCGACTTTCGGTATCTCGGTTCACTCGTGCAAAGCGATGGCGAAGTAGATCGGACGGTTAAGCATAGGATTAACACTGGATGGATGAAATGGCGGCAGGTCACGGGGACAATCTGCGACTCCCGCATTCCCCTTAAACTTAAGGGGAAGATATATAAAACAATGGTTAGACCTGCTGTCTTGTATGGATCAGAATGTTGGGCCACAAAAGGGATGAATGAAAAGCAGTTGCATGCAGCTGAGATGAGAATGCTAAGAGGGATGTGTGGTGTTACACGAATGGATAGAATAAGAAATGAGTACATAAGAGGAAGTCTAAAAGTGGCACCGGTGACTGAAAAGTTGTGCGGAAATCGGCTGTCATGGTATGGGCATGTGATGCGGAGGAGTGACGAAAATGTCGTGAGGAAAGTTTTGAGTATGAATGTCGATGGCTATAAGAGTAGGGGAAGACCAAAGACGATGGATGGATTGTGTGAAAGATGACATGGCTAGAAAGGGGGTGACTACCGAGATGACGAATAATAGAGAAGTATGGAAAAAAAGGACATGTTGCGCCGACCCCAAATAGATTGGGATAAGGGCAGGAGAATGATGAGCTGTTGCTAGGTCGTGATAATGCAACGACCCGATTCAGCTCATTTCAATTAGCCATCAAAGTGATTTTGTTCTAAAACATGAGCTTAACAATTCCAAGCTTAATGAAAACCTTATTGTGTTTGTTCATACACAACTGAGTAGAGGCCTTATTTGAACTTGTTTTTACAGAAATAATATATTTTAATTAAACGTTGAAATAATACATACACCATTGACCATAATCATTTCTCTTCATTAACCATCTATTTTATATCTATACATAGGAACTAGAGATGTGCCGAGTACAAGTTTTACCGAGTAACCGAGTATTGCTCGGTATTATGTTTACCGAACCGAGTACTCTGCCGAGTAACTCGGTTTAGTTGAAGCAGGTATTGGGCGCGAAACAAAGTTTTAAACTTGCTCGCAACAGTCGCAACATGATTGTTACCAGCGAGAGAGCGGTACCTCGCCCCTCGCATACCGCCGTTCCTCGCGCGCATCAGACATTTTTGTTTACCCTAAAACACGCACGGAGTTAGTTACGTTGTTACAAAATTTAGGGCAGAATTAAAAATACCGTCTATTGTTGAGAGATGAGTGGGCTACATTCTACATTAATATTGTAAAAAGGTCAGGTTATAAGTTTAAGAGTTCTTTTACGAGTACTAACAAAATGGCCGAGTATGCCGAGTACCGAGTAATCAACGAGTACTCGGCGCATCTGTAATAGGAACTTATTATAAAGTTGCTTTTCCTGTCTGTACCTACTACCTCTGACCGCGTTGTGCTTTTAAACTTTGCATCGGATTTTGATGCAGTTAGAGAACTTATTCCGGAAGGTTTATGTGTAGGTACTACTTCTTATGCATTAATATTATAAAGGGGTTTTTTTTAGAGGTATACAAATTCAAAATGAAATAAAACACCTAAAAATTAATTTAATTATCATGGTATTGGTTTTATTTAAAAGATATTCTTATGCCATTAGTACTTAAAAATGATTTCGGGCATACGGGCGCCACGGCTGACTCGAATGAAGCGTAATTAGGAAGTCCAATTTTCGACCACTTTTTCGAGCAACTGGGGCCGTATATCGGCAATAACGCGGCAAATGTTGGCTTCCAAGTGGTCCAACGTCTGTGGTTTATCTGAGTAGACGTGTGACTTCACATATCCCCAAAGAAAGTAATCCATAGGTGTGAGATCACACGATCGTGGACGCCAGCTCACAGGTCCATTACGCGAAATTATGCACTCTTCGAATGTTTCACGCAATAAATTGATGGTGTCGCGCGCTGTGTGGCATGTTGCACCATCTTGTTGAAACCACATCAATACCATTCAACTCGGGAACAAAAAAGTCGGCAATCATGGCTCTATAGCGCTCTCCATTGACAGTAACATTCTGGCCGGTATCAACTTTAAAAAAATATGGGCCAATGATTCCACCTGCCCATAAAGCGCACCAAACAGTGACTTTTAATGGATGTAAAGGCGTCTCAATAAAGGCTTCTGGGTTTTCTTCACTCCAAATTTGGCAATTTTGTTTATTGACGTAGCCGTTTAACCAAAAATGGGCCTCATCGCTAAACAAAATTTTGCATTGAAAAAGTGGGTTAAGCTGAATATTGTTTTCAGCCCATTCACCGAACGTACGGCGCGCATAATGGAAGTAAGTCTATCCATTGTGAAATGGCAAAACGTACTGACCACAAATATACCGCCAACTGTCAAATTGACAATCACTAGAAAAAGTGTTGCCAATTTAAAAACCAAACCTCTAAAAAAACACCCATTACTTATAATAAAAACAATCGATTTTTTACCAAGTCGTAAAAACTGTGCAAACTAGGGGCGCTAGTCAATCAATTTGCCTAGCCTTTTCCCAACTATGTTGGGGTCACCTTCCACTCTAATCGGATGCAGCCAAATTCCAGTATTTTACATGGAGCGACTGTGATCTGACCTCCACAACCCAGTAACTGGGTAATACGATACCCCTTTGTGATACTGAAGACAGACAGAAGTCTGACAACCCGTAACGACTGTCAAGTATCCACGAATGACAGCCGGGACCAACGACTAAACGTGCTTTTCCAGGCACGGAGGAGTCTCGATATGTAAAGATGGTCACCCATCCACGGACCAACCCTGGCAAGCGTAGCTTAACCTGATGGATCGACTCGTGCGGCTGTTATATTCAAATAGAAACAAAAGTAAATCACAAATCAGGTTTCGAATAAGCAACGAAGACTGACATTTAGATCGATCCCAGATCGGGCAGTGTCGCCCACGCCGACTTGTCGGCCTCGCAGCCTTTCCCTCGGTGACGCTGCTACTACTTAGAGGCCGAGCACGCACTAACACGGACCTCAAGTCACACTCATGAAATCTCACTGGAGTAGGTCCACTTCGCACAAATCGTACAACCTGCGATAACTATCATAACTCCCATAGAATCCGAATAGCCGATCATAATAAAATCAGTACATATAGAACTTTCGCAGGATTTGTATCTTCTAATACTGCCATTTCAATCATTACTTGCAGAACCACATTATTTGCGGATATATGCCACTGACCGTCATCATTTACAGCGACTGCATACATACATTACATACGCATACCTGAGTGCCAGTACCTATGAGAAACAGAAATACAGGTACTTACTTAAAGCGTGTGCACTTTCCAAATCCAGGGTCCTTATTATGAAGTACTAACGCCATCATGATTCCGTTGCGCAAAAGGGATGGTGATATAGGTCATGTATAGCTCCGTCTCTCTCTAGCACTGGAAAAATGATGGCATTAATTGTTCATAATACGGCCCCAGGTTTTATTTAGCCCTAGATTATTAGAAGCTTTGTTCGGCGTTAGGCATGCGCGTGTGCATGCGTGTTTAAATTCTTAAATTAAGCATTGCGTCTGAAGTGGGTTTTCTGCGCTAGTGTCTTTTATACAAGCCACAATAGGCAGACACACGTCGCTTACTATACTACGTTGTCTGACTAACAATAATATCTATAATGAAAGTAATTTTATTTGGTCATACATGGTTGACAGTTCCGGCCCAGTTTAGAAAACTTTGTAAGCAGAAACTAAAATATTCGTTTCACGAATGCTGAAAATAGACAGATGGCCAATTCGGAAGTGCCTATACAACTTTAATTATATTATATACATAATAACCGGATATTTTTCTATACTACAGGCTTGGCTTGACTTGACTTTTTATGCGAATTCAGTTTTCATGTATAATTTTATTTTATTTTAATTTTAGTTTCTACGATTTAGATCTGTAACTTCAGTATTATACGAGTATATTATAATAATAATAATAATAACCCCACCGCCGTATCTCTACGTTGACGTCGTGGTGGGGCCTGCGCGCTCCGAACTCTGGGTCTGTGCCGGTGGAGTTTACTTTGCCGAAACAGCTCTAGGGTGAGGAGCCAGACCAAGAGATATAGGTGAACCCGCAGGGCAGCATGTGGCGAGCTGTTGGGCAGTAGCGACCCCACGGACCCTATTTCCCGGGAGAAGTCTTGTTCTTCACCTCTGGCTTGCCTTTTTTGGCCGGCTGGAGTGAACACTGACGTGAACAGAGCTCCCACCTCATTCATGCCTTTATTGGCCGGCTTGAGTGGAGATTCGCAAGAGCAAACGTGCTCGGAGGAAGGAAGTATTCTAGTAAGTGCTTGTAGGGATCTTGACCATCTTCCGGGCTCTGGGATTGTTCTGAGAGCCGTGGAATACCTCTCCACTCCTCAAGCACCTCAGGACATGTTGCCCCTTGTCGCTACATCACTATGTGCTAGCGATCGTCTCCGGGGGCCCATTATTGAGTGTGCAAGTCACCTCCTGCCAATTTATCTGTGTATATTATATAACATTGGTCAGGCAGGGGACATAGTTCTTCCATAGTCCAAGGTACCCAATCCATGTAGCCACCCAAACCCATAGGCCCAGTGTGTTTTGTTTCCATGTTCTGCAATAGTCCTGCACCAGCCGGGGGTTGTCCTTGGGTGCACTTGCATAGTGCATACAGGGATAATCGTCGGCTGGTGCCTCCTCGTCATTTAAAATTGTCTAAGGGGCCTCTGCGAGTTGGCTTCGGCCCCTCGTACGCCTTCCAAAGGTCCGGGACCCCAGGGTCCCGAGATAAGCCAAAGACAAATAAAATAATAATAATAACTTTATTTCGGACAAAAAAAAAACATCCATAATTGTGTTAGTAAGTACTTAAAATCTATGTTAGTATAACACAAAATAAAAACACATTAAAATTATATACAAATTTTAGACACATGGAGTCCGACCCCAGTGCCTATGAAAAGGACCGTCTAACCGGTCCGCTATTGTTTTCAGAATGCTGTTGGAGCTTGCTCGGATACGGTGCAATATGGAGGCCGCTCTCTTTCTCATGATGGCATGAAAGCCATCAATATGAGCCTCCATAAACATGCCAGATGCACTACAGCATCTCGGCAGCCCCAACAACATCCTGAAAGCTTTATTATACTGCACACGAAGGGTATCGAGTGTCCGTTTAGTACAGCTGACCCACAGGGTGCACGAATAAAATGATTGACAGTATGCCCTGAACATTATTAATTATGTATCAAAAAAAAAATGTTGCTGTGCCCTGACAGGGTCTACAACGGCTCTTAGCTGTAAGCCTTTCAAATAAATGAATATGAATATGACAATTTGTACGGTAAATAAAGTCTCCCTATCCTCATAAGGTATACCTATCCTTCTTTTTAGGGTTCCGTACCCAAAGGGTAAAACGGGTACCCGTCTGTCAGCAGGCTGTATCTCATGAACCGTGATAGTTAGACAGTTGACATTTTCACAGATGATGTATTTCTATTGCCGCTATAACAAAAAATACTAAAAAACAGAATAAAATAAATATTTAAGGGGGCTCCCATACAACAAAGGTGATTTTTTTGCTCGTTCTTGCTCGATATTAATAACGGCAACAGGTAGACGCTTGAAATATTCACAGAATATTTAGTTACCTATATATTCACTTTAAAAATAAATAATTAAATTAAAATAAAACGAAAATTTAAGGGGGGGCTCCCATACAACAAACGTGATTGTTTTGCCGTTTTTATAGATAATGGTATAATACGGAACCCTTCGTGCGCGAGTCTCGATCGCTTGTCATCAAGTTTTCGCATACTTTATCCCCCTAACAAAGTCACAAATATTCTGCTTTCGATATTCAAGATTGACCACCACACGGTCCTTTTAGATAACCCCACAGAAAAAAAGTCAGGATGTATCTTGAAATCAAAACTGTATACGAGACAAATTAGGTCGTTTTCAAATTCGTCTAAGAACTTCAGGATAAAATTACTGAAAGTATTCCGGTGGTCATAGTCTTATAGTCTAACGAATTTGCCGTATTTTAAGTAAATAATAGACATCAAACACTTTTTGCAAAATTTGGCGTCAAATCAGAATGGGGGCTAAAAAAGTTGTATACATCCGAATTGGCAAAATACTATGTTTTGATAAAACAAACTAACATACAGACACGCCCCTTTTTTTGTCAATTTTGACATGCCTCACTGAAAAACAAAACACGTCCTTGTCGTAATTACTGGCAACCGCGTGATACATCAGTAAAAAAAAAAAAAATATAGATTTTGCCAAATATCATCCGAACTGCATAAATTGTTTGTACAGCATTCTTCCATTAACTGAAGTGTTACTTGGTTTATTTCTACATATAAATGTTACAGCGTGTTATCTAAATGATCAAAACGAAACATCATTGAGTGTTTTGGCTTTCCCAATGAGAACATGCAATGATATAATGCGTTCTATATTTAATACCTTGCGGACATGGTTTACATCGAACAACCGCCGTCCATTTTACCTAATGGCTTTAAATAATTATAAAAGCCTACCAGATATTAAAGTTATTCAACGGCTTTTGGCGTGTTTAGCCACAGCATCATGTGCTACTATATTCGATAAGATCTATCACTAACTTGGCGAATACTTTAGAACCTTGGTAGAACATTGGCTTCAACGCATTTCTGAAAAAAATATGCGGTTGGCAAAGAGCCAACCAAAGTAGGGTATGCACTCTGCAATCCCGCAATATAATTTCAATACCGGTATTTACGGGACTGCGGGATCCCGCAGGTTGGACGTAGACTTCTCAAATGAATCATAATAAAGACCTCATTTTAAGGGTTTTAACTTAAATTAAACAAGCTTTATGGAACTGCGCAAAAAAGTTAAAGTATTAATTGTTTCGTCGGCTATACGGCTCCTAACCTTACAGGCTAGGTAGCCAGCAGCAGAAAAGGCTCGTTCTGCTTCTACGCTAACAATCGTGATTAATGAATTAAAGGTGAATGACTCGAAATAATTCATCTCCTTCTTTATCAAAACCTCAAGATTTCTATTGCCGGATCTAGGTTCGGACGTTATTCCACATCCAGAATTTTCCATACTGGTCAAGTCTAATTCGAGTTCATCTTAAAGTGACAATGGTAATAAAGTTCATTTCTCCGTAATCCCGCCAGCCCCGCGGGATCCCGCTCAGTTTTCGATCGGGATTAGTCCCGCATAATGCACGCCGGATCCCGGTATTGCATTCCCTAGCTCTATTATATCAACTTATTATAGTTTACTATTGTTTCAGTAAAATCGTTCGTCCGCGCTGCGTAGTAAAGAAGACCCACCCTTCGAATTAGTGGTTAAGGAATTTATATTCTAGTCGCTTCGGCAGCCATTGTATCGACCGTATAACCTATGGGCATGACAGCGCCGAGCCTATTAACCTTGAACGCACACCTACTTTCACATGAAAGATCCCCACGTTTGTGATGCGAATCTGCTAAGGTAAATTTGTTTGTTTACATGTGCCAGCAGTTTCTGCGAATCAATTTATCGCTTTCAATCCGTACTCGTCAATATTGAAAACACTTGTGTTATTAATGTTAGTATTCACATGATACTCAATACTCGGCGAAAACGATAAAAACACAAATAAGTAGGTACTTGGAACTTCCATCTCTTGTCTTGTATACAGGTGTCAAAAAGAAACCTGCTGTTTCTTACAACAGTGCAAATGTACACGGTTAAAATGTATGGAACAGCAAATTTTTTTTTAATAATCGACTACATGTACTAATTTCATGGTAACAGTTTGCGCGTCGTAGCCTTCCTATATTACAGGCTTTTAAGAGAAGTGTTAAAGGAAAGACAGATGAAAACAACAATTCAAATATTTCTAAAATGTGTGTGTCTATTAGTTTAGTCATTCTAAGTGACTTCAATTATAAATTTACTTAACTGATTAAACTAATGCTTTTTAATATTAATTTCTCTAGAGAATGTTCGAAAGCTAAAGCACGCTCTTTGCAGTCATTTACATAGATATCGTTTTGTTTTTAGTCACTTTCTCACTGTCTATTTTTACGCTTGGGTCTTGAATATAAGGAAAAGTAATAATGTAAGCTAATAATATTACCCCAATTTATTTGGTACGTCTTTTACTTCCAAATTCAGCTACTTAGCAGCCGTAATTTCAGTGTTCACTTTTTTCTTAGGTCTAGTCATATCATCTTCCACACGATCGATCCATCTTTTCGTCACTTTGCTTATTGCCATTCACATTCACAGTGAACTTTCTTATGCACTGTACTCTTTATTCTTTAATCCTCCACATCACGGTCATGTCCCTTAGCATTTCTTTCACCGGAGCGCTATTCGAAACCTCCCTCTTACTGATGCTCATCGTCAAATTACAATCATTCAGCCGAAGAACGTCTAATGCTAGGATGGGCCTTCAAAGCATCGCCACTCAAGTCATATCTGATGTAATAATATCAAGTCAGAGTTATTATACTCTAAGACAAATAACCACGATGAGTGATGCTGTTTGTATACCATTCTGACGAAACGTATACAATTAGCACTATAGCGCATTATCACAACCATATGAGACGTAGTCATGTAGTAGAATAAAGATGGTGGCTATTCATATTCAGCGAGCCATTGTTAGCCTGCACGAGCGAGACGCGGCGGTTGTTGAAAAGAACGCCTTCACCTTGCCTTGGCTCACATGATTACACTATTTGAAATACAGCGAATATAAGGATTCCACGTGTTAGGCGTGTTGCCGTCGTGTATGCCTGTATAGTGATAATGATTAAATAACTTTTTTTTTTCAGCAACATTCAGTACATTTGTCATCATTATCATCATCATGTTTCTCTTCTATGCGTTTTTTTTTTTTTTGTGGATGGGAAATCATCAAATGATTTCTCCCGCTCTGGGCGGAGCGAGAGGGCGTGTTAGACTTTTACTGACTTAAACCCACCCATGTTCCTTCAGTTGCCTGTGCCAGGGCCACGGTATGTCTTTCGAACAACCCGCGACCCCGGCGGCATCGGACCCCATCACTGCTGGCATTTCTTTGAGGCGCGCGTGGAACACGACGCGCCGTCGACCCGTGCCTCGTCCTTACCGGACGGCGAGCTACCCATTGCTCGCCGTCCGCAAGCCCGCGCCTACGGTGGCCGGGAATCGGCTACCGATTCCCGCCGCCCGGGGCGTCTCCTGCAGCGACTAGGGGCGTGAGGACGCGACTGTTGCCTCTCCCTCACGCGTTCCGCCTCCTCCTTCTCGAGCATTACTGCTTCGCAGAAGGTGGTGACAGCCTCCCATAAATTCTCGCTCCGAACCATGGTCTGAACCAGGTTCGGATGGAGAGATCGCCGAAGCCGATCCCCTCCGTGAGATCACGGCGGTGCTCCGCCCAAGCCGGGCAGACCTCAACTGTATGCTCCACCGTGTCCTTCGGGCGATCCACACAATGGTGACACCCGGGCGTTTCCTCCCGCCCTATCTGGGACAGGAACCTCCCGAAACAACCGTGTCCGGTGAGGCCCTGCGTCAGGCGGAAGGTGAGGACGCCGTGGCGCCTCTCCAACTACTCCTCAAAGAGGGGACTTACCGCCGCAATTGTACGTGCCCATTCTCTTCTACGCCTTCATTCTCTTCGCAGCTCATGGGCATCTCATGGCTAACCTTCAATGTCCCCATCAATGTTTCTAGAGTTTCGCTTACCTCGAACCACAAGAGTTTATAAACACGATAAGTATTTAAGTTTTACAACCTCTCTTATGTTACATCGCAGTCTAGTTATGTTCTTGACATTGACACTTTCATAACAGTTTTATGTAATGTTTTGAAAGCCTTGTAGTTCATTAACATTTTAATTGAGTTAATTTCATTAGCTGAAAAGTAATTTAAACATTTCAAGGATTTGTCAAATAATTTAGATTAGATTAATTGATGAAAATATTACATCCGGACGCTTTTATTTCCTATTTTCCTTCTTGGAAGTGCCTACCAGTCGGCTTCAAATAGGCAATAGATGTTTACAAACTTGTTAGTTTCATTCGTGTTACAAATTTACGTTGCATATGAGGAAACGACGGTACTATACTCGCACCACCTTCCCTTTCAGATATTAGCAGCCTTCGGCTAATAAAATTCCGGGCTAGATTTGCAATGGGATATTGTATTGTCTTAGCATTGTCAATAAATTTCTTGTCGTTGAGTCATTGTACAGAGACGTGTTCAATGTGTTCATAATTATTTTTGGTGCTAATGCAACTTGGATAACGCCAAGAAAGCCATTTCTTTTTGTCTTTGGTTACTTCAGCATAAAGAAAATATATTATAATACGTGCTGAAGAATATTCATATTCATTACTATGCATTTACAAAAATAAATAATTACAGTTACTAAATTGCTGCAGACTGTTTTTTGTTTGATTTACTCTAATTATACGAAAGCATACAAAAGGCAACATAGCAGCAGATTACGGAATATCTTCACACCTCTTTTATTTATTATGCTTAAAACTAAACTTACGTAGAAAGCGGAAAACTCTAGTAAAGTTATGTAACACTAATTCTGATGTTGAGCGGACACGCAGCGGTGGTTAGATGTTATGTTAGAATTCAAAAAATCGTTTATAATGCGGTCTTGGTCCCGCAGTGAAATAATTCTCTGATTCTCCCCAAAGGCAGCAGCAGTTGGCGCGGAGTGAAATTTTGGCATCCGTCCTACTCTGCGAAATTGTTACATAACAATGCAGGTATGCGCCCACTCTACAAGACAGGATGTTTCGTCGATGCTCTGATGTATCCAAGCCATTCAATGCACATTGCAGCCCCGAGTACAACCCTGACCTTCATTGGGGACATAGTAGCATCAAAACGACAACAAATTCTTAGAAGTAAGCCACCGTGAACAATAGACTGGCACGTCAATAAAAGTCCACGTTCGGTATGTGAGTATTTGTTATATGGAAACCATCAAAATTATCTGTTGTCTGTAATTGTGTACATAAAAACATATTGTTTAAACATAACTCGTCAATCGTCATGAATAATCATAAAGAATAATGTTAATATCGACAGTGACACGTATTATCGAGAAGTGGACTTGTGTATCAGTCGCTCAACTTCGTTAAACATAAAGACTTGTCGTATATCGTGTCAGTAGTATTAGCGACAGTGGCGTTTTTCTGAGTATTCACTTTATGCCATACGGCGAGCGGCGTCGTAAAGCATAAGCATTTGTTGTGACTATTATATTGCAAGGTTTCTTCATTCAAGTGCCCTCATTCCAAGTATACAGTTGTATAATATCCTTATCTACCTGCTTCTATGACAAATATTTGACGCTGGCGAAATGATACTGATTTATTAACCGACTTCAAAAAGGAGGAGGTTCTCAATTCGTCGGAACCTTTTTTTTTTATTTTTTTTTTATGTATGTTCCCCGATTACTCGAAGATGGCTGGACCGATTTGGATTTTTTTGTTTTATTCGAGAGGGTATACATCACAGTTGGTCCCATATAAAATTGATTAACTTTGCTTCGGTAGTTTTTGAGTTAGTTTCAATAATACGTATTTTTTCCCTACTTTTATATGGATGATGTTCTAGTTTGTTTTGCAGATAGTGGTATTAGAATTTGTGTGGGGTAGGTACACAACTAAAAAGTGAAAAATAAAAACTTTTACAAAAAAATACAACCGACTTCCAAAAACAACACTACAAAGTGAAAAATAACTTTAATTTCGGAAGTCGGTGGCAAAAAACGAAAATACATTTAACTAGACACCGAGTTCCGAAATTAAAGTTATTTTTCACTTTGTAGTGTAGTTTTTGGAAGTCGGTTGTATTTTTTTGTAAAAAAGTTTTTTACTGTATCATCATCATCTGCTTAGCCTTTTCCCAACTATGTTGGGGTCAGCTTCCAGTCTAACCGATTGCAGCTGAATACCAGTATTTTACATGGAGCGACTGCCTATCTGATCTCCACAACCCAGTTACTGGGTAATACGATACCCCTTGGTAAGACTGGTTGTCAGACTTTCGGGCTTCTGACGACACGTAGCGACTGTCAAAGATTCACGAATGACAGCCGGGACCAACGGCTTAACGTGCTTTCCGAGGCACGGAGTCTCGGTATGTAAAGATGGTCACCCATCCACGGACCAACCTCGGCAAGCGTAGCTTAACCTGATGGATCGACCCGTGCGGCTGTTATTACTTGTCGGGACCAACGGCTTAACGTGCTTTCCGAGGCACGGAGTCTCGGTATGTAAAGATGGTCACCCATCCACGGACCAACCTCTGCAAGCGTAGCTTAACCTGATGGATCGACCCGTGCGGCTGTTATTACTTAGCCACGAGCTCCTCGATTTATTTTATTACTGTATCACTTTTAATTGTTCGTACGTATGTACGAGTATGTTGTACGACTGCTGGATTCGAATGGGATTATCACAATGCTCCAACAATTTTACACTGCAGGTACCAACTTGCGCGTTGAGATCAAAACTATTAGTTTAGTATGGCATTGTAGATCTATCTGTGCTACATTGTGTGGAGTCGCTATCGTTTACTGTGCCATTCCACTGCAAGGTGGACAGTTATAACGATGCACGCTGTAACACTAACCGTGAGACCACTTTGTGTTCATTATACTGTTCTCACTGCCGTTACTCGCGCGAATTTTGTTACAAGTATTAATTATTTAATAAAACATTTGTGGATTCCGCATAATTAAAAGTGTCTGTCGGACAACCCCTTTGGAACACTCATATGAATGATATTGAACGGGTATGTTAATTTTGACCATCGCTGGGGCCAAAGATATTAAGTTTGGCATATATGATCACCTTGTTTTTTGCGCATATTTTGATAGTCAGTTTCGCTGGCACGCTATAAACCGATTTAATCAACCCGCTGCGTGGTGACCTAAATCTATGCAATATTGGATATTAGGGCGTAAAACTGCGGTAGTCCAACTTAATTAAGGGCCTAACCGCGATGTGTCGGTGTCAAATTAAAAGCAATCCTTTAATTTCATTTATATTTAGCACAAAATACATGGGCTAATTTATATCTTGCGCAAAGGCGATCAGCGAGATTTCTGATTGCAGTTACTGCTAATAGTCCGAATGTCGTGCGTGCGTATGCGCAAGTAAAGTGCAGTAAGTATATACGTATACGATATGAATTTTAATTTGGTGTACTTAAATTGATGCAATCATTGGGAGACTGTTTGATTAAAAATATAGATTCCGTTATATACATATGCTTGTTTATAACTGCCACAATATTCAGACTCCATTTCCAACGGTATTTTATATACTATTCAGCAAACTGTAGACAATTTATCGTAAATGTATAGGTAGGTAGGTATACTTTTACGATAAATATTAGCAGTGAATTTAGACACGGCATTTTTGCTTTTGCACGAAGTAATGACCGCATATACCTAATATATTTCCCGTTAGATACCGTACCTACCCAGCACAGGGCAGCACGGGGTACGCTCACTGGCAGTTTGACCGCAATCAACGGAATTGGAATAATGTTCTCAGAAATGTGATCGATTTACATTAGCCGCTCAAATTGTACGTGGTACTCCATCCGAACAGACTGTTTGTTTGTGTAGTTCACAGCATGTCATAAGGAGGTCAACCTTGCGGAAATCTTTTTATGTGCAATATCAGATTATGTAGGTATACATGAATCATTGACTTGATTGAGTCTATCAACCGCACGTCATAACGTCGTTGCTATAACTAAACAATCGATCGATTGCTGATGAAGAGGTACTTACTGACAGTACTTGACTATAAACCAACTTTATTAACCTATTATGTCAGACTATAAGAAAAGAGTATATTTTTAGAACAACATGTGATATTTTACTCATAACCCTCTACGGGCCACCTGTGCTATAGTAAACAATTCGCCTGTATCCCAAGACTCATCGCAGGACGACCATATGTTGTAAACCACAACGCTGGGGGTCATGGGACAGAATCATCTCACCAATAATAACCAGCTAACCCACCGCGGTTTACGTACCCATTTGGAATTTCTAATATAAGATATTGTACTCTTCTGGTCACCAACAGCGTGTTGGAAAACCACAGTAAAAAATTTAAATGTTAAGTACTTATTGTTTTGAAGTGTCTGTGCTGTGAACACAGCACTACGTGGCACTACTACAGCTGCTACTTGTTAATACAGGAGAATCCCATAAAGGTTTTGTTTGATTTTCAAAACATAATTATGTGGCTATTGTTTGCTAGCTTTTCGCCAATTGGCAATGCTTTTCTGCTTATCTTGGAAGTGGCTGAACGATTATGGCCCGGAGATAATACACGTATCGTTTCTGTTCAGCCCATTTCATTAAACAGTTTTGGAAAAGTGTGCTTAGGATTATTAATTTACGCAAAACATCGTTCTCATTCTTGTAAATGTTGGGTGTAAATAAAAAAAAAACTGCTGCCCCATTGTTTTTGTGTAACATGCATGACTCATATAGTTTCGTAACTGAATACAGTAGCTAGGTTTTTAATATTACGTGAATATAAATTGATTAACGTGCTAGCGTGGCCCTTAGTCGAATTGCCATTAGTGAGGAACCGTCAACCTTCAGTATTGAGGCGTCAACGTGACCTTGCCGTGTCAGCGTGATATAGCGATCTAACTATAATTTATGGAACATATTTTATTTGCGAAATCTTCTGATCAATACATTGCATCTATTTTAGTATGCATATGTTTTTGCATAACCGTTTTTCTATACTGCAGTACAGCTGGAAGTTATCCAACAAAATATTAATGATAACAGTCCACCAGATGGATACATAATAAACTGTACAATTTGTACATTCCTCATTTAAGCAAGAAAGTGTAGGCATGTACGAGTATGTTATGACAAACCTAATTATAGACTCTTCACCTGTCCGTCCGCTTTACATATTTCTAGAGTTCTAGACATTGTTTCTTTTTCAATGACGAACGAAAGCACTCGGTGAGCAGTGATTTTATTTTTGGCACGAATTATTACATAAACGTTAGAACTTTACCTTATACCTACATCGTTCCACTGAAAATATTTTTTTCAGTACCATAATCATTTCTCCCTTCCTTTGGATTTAATCTGAAAAATATGTGTTTATTTAAGTTTGTTTATATTTTGTATCAGGTGGAGGTGCGAGCAAGTGAAGACTGGTATGGGCGTGCGGTAAGACGCGGAGTTCCACCACAAGATGACGGAGGGCGAGCGGCAACAGAACGCGGGCGGCACCAACGCCGCGCCTCAGCACAGGAAAGGGCACAGGTTCGTTCACTGTCGTCAGTCCGTCCATACTTAATTGACTTTCATGACGGTATCGACCAAGAGATACCATCTTTCCATGCGAGGGAGGATATAAGTGCTAAATAGCTGCCATATTGCCTGATCGATATGGTCTAAACCCTAAAGGGCCCCACACATTTACAGTCCGCTAGCAGTCCGCCGGCAGGTGGTCATTCATAAAAAGAGGGAAAAACTGTTTTTATGAATGACTGCCTGCCGGCAGACTGCTTCCGGACTGTAAATGTGGCCCTTTAACAAAGGCCCAATACGAAGAGTCAGATCTTTCACATTTGACCACACCATTACCATCCACCAGGGTAGCTTCAATGTTACGTTACACAGTCAGTATCCAGACCTCCTGTCGTGGCCTGGAACAAATATGCATCGATCTTCAAAGGTATTATCGCTAAGCTGCAGTTTGTTTTGTCTCGCTGCATAAACAAATCTTGGAATAAGCTGAATCTTATAACCCCTTATATGTTCACAATATTTTTTTAATAAATATATTATTAGTCCTTCATCTACGTCTTAAAAAGTGATATCATTATTCTCGCCAGTGAATTTCCATGGTGTCATCTCAAAATGATTTTTCACGAACCAACTTTCACTCATCCTTTCCGAATGACCTGATGCAAAACAGTTTTGGTGAAAACAATGTAAACCGTATTCTGAATTTTCACTTGTCATAAATAGAGTTATTTTGGACAGTATTGTTTCAGGAGACTGCGGCTGCCAACAATACATTGGACTAAACAAAAAGCTTTCTATTTTTGTCCGTAACTTTACTGAAACAATTACGTGCATGTCGGATATGTCTGTGTCAAATCACATTTTTCCGCTTTGTAATCTACCAGTACTGGGCCAATAGGTACCTATTACGGAGAGGCATATTTTTAATAATGCCACGTACTGGTGGTGGTAGGGATAGTTGCCCTAGGAGGGCAGACGCCCCATAATTCAAACTGGGTCTTGTAAACGTACTATCATCGGAGTTAAGGGAGTACGAAGGGTTGGGCAAGTTCTTTGCTTCATCATTCATCATTCTCCTGCCCTTATCCCAATCTATTTGGGGTCGGCGCAACATGTCCTTTTTTTCCATACTTCTCTATTATTCTGCTTATAATTATTAATATTAACTGCGATGATAGTACGTTTACAAGTCACAATATGAATTATGGGGCGTCTGTCCTCCTAGGGCAACTATCCCACTTTTACTCTTTACTGTTTCATTTCAGAGTACAGTTCAATAAAACAACGTTAGTGTTTCCAACTCTGGTTCACGAGTGTATCTTTCGTGATATTATTATGATGACCCACTTACTCCTCGTTTCGACTGCACGTTGCTGGTTGCTTTATCACTGTATAGAATTAGCTTTGGTACTATTTGTTCGTTGAACTTTCGGGTCATTTGAATTTGCCAGCTGTATTGTTCAATAGGATAGGAAAACATTATCTTCATCCTATTAGGAGCGGCTTTTTAGTTTGGTCAGATAAAGCAAGAGATATTTTTACGTGTACCCTTCAGGTACCTTTTTATGAACATATTGTTTAACCAAAATGTTTTATATTACTTCTTCATCGCTTGACATCCTAGCCTATTATAAATGCGAAAGTGAGTTTGTTTGTTTGTTTCGCTTTCACGGTAAAACGGCTTAACGGGTTTGGACGAAATTTGGCACATGGGTAGATCATGAGCTGGGAAAAAGTGACCAATGTTCTTTACTTTTTATCCCAGTAGTACGTTTCCGTGGATAATTTCCGACCTGCACGCGGGCGAAGCCGCGGGCAAAAGCTATAGTTTACTTTATTTCCGCATTCAGGAACACTGCAGTTAATTAACTAATTCATATACTCGTACAGTTCCTTCCCGATCCTATATAATATTATGTTCTAACAATCCTAATAGCTACCGGCTTCAACTTGTTGCAATTCAAACAATTGTTTCATAATCAGCCCCGCAGTTGTAGCCAGTCAGTTTAATTGCAATTAAGACATGCGAATATATTGGACCATGAAATCAATATGTTCTCCTTTATTGACTGAAATTAGTACCGGAGTCAGCTGCGTTTGGATGATTAACATTTTTTTTTTTAACATTATTTTAATATGAATATCCTTTCACTTAACATCCTCTGATAGTAGTGAAGAGACTTCTGTAACTTCGTAGCAGCTATAGTTTTGATTTAAGTCTGATTTATCAGATTGAGTAAATAATAATGCTGAGACTAACAACATTGTATGCGGAATCAAAACAGGGTACCTTCTTCGCCATCACATCATTACAAAACAACGCTTTGTTCCCACTCTCACGCTACTGCGGTTATTTACCTGTCTAACTAGAAACGCTACATATTTTACGTTACATTTTGTAGAACTCATAGTCATTACATTTTGTATGTTTCTGTTGTTCGTTTTTCCTCAGTGATGAGTGGGTCCCCTGACGACGAGGTCATTTGATCATACATTATCATTCAAGATAATCGCTCCTGATATCGTTCCATTGAATTCACTGATGACTCATTTTAAATATACCTATGTATAACTTTATGAAAAATATAAATAAACACTGAATACCTACTATAGATTGTAAATACTCGGAATAACTTGAAAGTGGGAAATATTTGTATGTTTACTGACAATAATCCTTATCTTATTGAGTAAATGGATAGATATGTGATGGTAGTTAAAAATGTTGTTGCTGTTTGAAGGACAGATACAATATTTACGTCCCGCAATGAGGCTAGTAGGCTAGCCTACATAGATGTTTAGACTAGTCTACACGACGCCAGTGTATGTGCCGCCATGTGTATTGCATGTTGCTGCATCTTAGTATTCAACCATTGTTACTCATTTCAGCAATGTAGTCTAGCGTTGTTATGATTCAGTCGTTTCTGTTTTTATACAACCAGATGTAATGCTGGTATCATTATGTAAGAGGTAGGTTTAGCATTTGATACCGATGCTTTAGCTGTTATCATCTCTGAGCTTCCTAGAACATTACCTCATGCGGCCCCTGCCACCTCTCTGAGTGACACAAACAAAATCCTCTGCTCCCTTGTGGTGATAACATCGTACTCGTCGTATCATAGATAACGTTAGGTTTGCAACACCTGGCCCATATTCGTAACTAATCGCGCGCTGCTCTGATATCACCCGCCGTGGACAAGCTTTAAGTTTAGGCATCTTAGTGCTAATGTTATGTTTGAGCTCGCACCACGTAAACCGTGTAATGAAACTGCTCCAATTTAGACATTCGCTGTCTGAAGTACCTACCTATATCATATTTTACGTTGTATTCGTGCCTCGTCATTAGGAAGTTATTTTATTTATCAACTGTGTCTGGGAAGTAATCGTAACTCGTGCCGAAATGTCGGAAAGAACGGAACAACTTAACTATTTATTAGACAGGTATTAATTTGTACTTCTAAATATTATTGGTAGTAAAAATTGTGGTTTCTTTGTATCCATTCAGCGATGTGATTGTTTTGTGCGTTTGTAAACAATGCTCACATTGCAGGGGGTCCCACAGTTCTCATAGCACTTTCCATCATTAACTAAATGCCTAGAAAACCTTAGATTCCGTTAAAAGCAAGAAAATAATGACAACCGTGGCAAAATATTGTGCAAACACCATGCTAAGTATGCACATGGTACAAAACTTTTACGTACATTAAATAATTATTATAGATTCTGTGGTGTGATTATTGTAATACTGTAGGTACGTAATTTGTAAAATTACCGGATGTGGTGCAAAATTGTATAAAATACTTATGTATAGATAATATTCCCCAGATTATTTGGAAAGGGGCAACCGGCAAAGTAACAAGTTATGTGGAACAGTTTCAAAGGACCATTTGTATGTAGCCTGGTTGACATACAGCCCATTTATCATAGCGGAGTTTGTCGTGACTGCTCTGACGGATACCCATATCGTGTCGTGAAGCTCCAAGTTCTGCATGCTAAGTTATGAGAACCCTAACCTATATCTTGAAGACATTACAGTTTTATAAATTCGTACATTCTTAAATATTGCATGTCTCCTTCTCCTGTAAATAGATTTGATAGTTGAGTATAAAAACTTGTCATTGAAACAATATAGGTACCTACCTACCGTACCGCAATTTGAGCTTGCTCAGTTGGAAATATGATAAGTATATTTTTAGTCTACAAGTTTAGTTATACTATTATTATTTATTCACGAATTAGACAAATACCTAATCCAAAATGTAAGCGATGTTGATATTTTCGAACAGGAGATTTAGGAGATCTCCCCTGACCCATTTGGTACGACCAGAGTCTCAAACTTACCCAAATTCCACGACTGCAGCAGATTATTGATAATGTTATTATTTTATTACTGCATTTTTAATGCCGTTATTATTCCTGTGCGTTTCACATAGGAGAGTGTCAGCCGCGCATTTTCCCAGGCCATTAAGTTACGATGTCTCAGTAGAAAGTAATATCTGCATTCCTGCAACCTTCTAATTATCACTTTTAATTGAACGAATAAAAATAAAGCAATACGACGTATTGTAACGTGTTGTACTTCAATCAAATCAATCAATCTGCCTAGCCTTTTTCACTATGCTTTTCAACTATGTTGGGGTCGGCTTCCAGTCTAACCGGACGCAGCTGAATACCAGTATTTTAAATGGAAAATTTCTAACTCTTGAAGCCACAAGTTATTACCCCCATGGGAAGGAACTCACGCCGAGTTTATGTAAAAGTGATTGCTAACTGAAAAGAAACTCAGTAATTCCTGATGGTAATGTCTCACTATTAATCAGTCAGAAGACAATTGAATTCACTTCAATGCCAGGTAAGAGGAGGACCCATAAGAAGAGTCAATATTTCCTGTAAACATGAACCAAATATCATTCCACTTTCAACCAAACACCAGTGATGTGCGGATACATCAAGTAGGATTGTCAAACACTCTTATACTCGTAATAATGAAATTAATATTGAACTAAAAGCGTAGGTATCATGCGAAGAGCCAAGCGATTTTGTTCAACAATTAACAGTCAGTAACTATAACTTGTCCTACATCAAATATCCCTACACATTCCTTGTCCAAAAAGTGTCCACCAGGAATCTATCAAATATGACGTGAAACTGTGTTTTCAGGAGGCAAGAGTCAATGTACGCCATGACGGGGTTGTACGCGGAGTCGGGGTGCGCAGACGGCGCTGGCGACGAGGCCGGGCCCAGCACCCCCCCGCACCCGTCGCACCCGCCGCGGGAGTCCGTCAAGTGCCACAGCCGAAACCCTTCGGCCGGCGTATGCGACAGGTGAACTAGCTAAACAAATCAGCCGGTCTATCCTGAAAAAATCTCAGTAAAACTTAGGTGAAGTGAGGTGTCAGTCCTTCTGATGCCAGGGACACAGAGACTGACACTATTGACAGCTCGCTTTAGCTAAGTTTTCACGGTGAAATCTAAGTGTACAGAATCTTTCGGGTCAGCACGAGTAACAAGAAATGTTTAGGTGTCGTCGTGTAAAAGATTAGCTAGTCGAAAGGCTGGTAGTTGTTAGCACAACAGCTACAGCGGACTTCCCGGAAGAACATACCGTCACCCTAGAAATGTGATTTATTTCACCACCAGCAGCGGTACCAGCCTTCTATACCAGACGTACACTTTCTCTTTTTAACACGTGATCGCATTGTGAAGTATTTTAAAGGAGATATACAACCTTGCATTTTAATGGTTGTTTTCCTCTTAAAGGGTCATTATGAACAACTATTACTGTGGGACAAAACCCGAAATCGCGATAAAATATCAGTTGCTACACATTTTAACGAGTTTGATGTAAGCAGATAAATTTACTGAACAGCAGATTTTTTTTGTTGTTGTAGTTGTTGTTTGTTGTTGTTGTTGTTACAATGATACACTTTAGAGGAAACAACCATTAAAATTTCACCCTGTATTTACGCATTGTGCTGATATGACGGTCATTCGGACTTTGACACCGGAACCGACAAGCTCGTTTAAAATCGAGATCGCACAGCATTACTTATGGCCGATTCCTATAATTTACGGACCGTTGTTGGTTAAAATTAAGACTCTTGTATCTTTACCAATAATGAAGCAAAGACCTCATAGCTTTGCATATTAGACCCTCCCATATGGAAGTAGCTATCACAGGCAAAATTAGCTTTCGAATCTATTTATATGCCCAGTTTGGAAATAAAAAATGTTACCATTAGTAAGCAAAAGGATTCGTTTTTGTTTATAGGAACCGAGCATTAGTGGGACATCTCATACCGACACTTTACAATAGTGAACTCTGCGGTAGAAATAGTCTTACTTTTAATTGCCAATGTCAAGAGTTATATGACCCAACGGAAAATCAAGAAATACCTGTCAGTATATCGACCTGCGAACGCGCTGCGAATGTTTAATATTCACAGCTGCTGTAGTTATATTCATTGAATTAACTGCAGCATAAATTAATGTTAATTACAGGAACTAACGCGCGTTTTCCATCTGTCTATAGAGATCGCGAGCGGGACAAGGAAAGAGAAAAGCCACGGCAACTGTACCCAGAAATATTAGACATTCCTCATGACGCAAGAGATTGCGGTATCTTGTCGTGGAGGCCGCTTTTCATACAGCAATTTTCTAGTATTAAAGTAAGTATCGGTAGGTAACGTAATGATTAGATGTTAAACTTTTTTTGAATGAATGAAATACACCGACCCCAGCCTGGTTTGACCGGACTTGATTACTCGAATGAACCCAAAGATTCACACTAGCCCCTGTTGCCTCATGTTACATGGTGCAACAGAGACCATTGCATATCAAGGAGTAGACCGGGGGCCGCGATAATTGTAGGGAAGGCGTGTCCTTAGCATATGGAAGGATTATAGAGCCGTACCGAATATGCAGGATGTTAATCTTTTTTTGCTTTAAAATTAAGTCGTACTACCTAATGTAGGTACCACCGCGGACATTGGCGGTGAACCACTTTTCACCACAAATGTCCGCGATGGTACATACGATTTTCCCATGACTTACGTTGGTTTTCTTTCAGGTGTTTGTATTTTTCCTTTCGTTCCTGGTAACGCTGCAGCAAGCGTTGAGCTCCGGCTACATAAACTCTGTGATCACAACAATCGAGAAACGTTTCGAAATCCCGTCGAGTCTGTCCGGACTCATCGCGAGCAGCTACGAGATCGGTAACGTCATTACCGTGATCTTCGTATCGTATCTCGGCAGTAGGAGACACATTCCAGTGTGGATCGCAGTCGGTAAGCATGAACATTTAGTTAAAAGCTATCCCCTTGGTAACATACCTATTGCACATAGATCATGTGTTACGCAAGGCCTTTGAGTTTACTTTATTGGTTTTTCTTCTAGCCTTGACCTGACCAAATCAATCGCTTATTAATGACAACCTATGTTCCTACATTTCATTATGGAGCGAATTCAATATCACATCCGCATCAACAAAAATGCTTATGAGTTTTGTTATTTTAGGTGCCGTGATTATGGGCATCGGCTCGTTAGTGTTCGTCGTTCCGCACTTTATAGCGGAAGTGAACAGTGAAACGTTGATGAACAATAAATCTGATGACAACATCTGTCGGTTGCCACGTGCATTGGAGCAGGATATGGGCGGCTTGGGCCGACTCTCGCAAGGTCTACCACCCAGCAACCTGAGACCTGACAATTGCATTAAGGTTTGTATTTATACGTATTTTACGAGTAAGACTTATTTTTGCAGAATATTGTATTGGTCATCAGCGTGTATGACCAGATGTATGAGCGTAAAGGAGGCAAAAGGAGTTTGTAAGAATCGTAGCAAGTGGCGTTCTGTAGTTTCTGTCCATGGGGGTACCCATGGGAAGAAGGCGTAAGTTTATGTATGTATGTATGTACATGTATGTATTTATGTTGGGGCTTTTGCAGTCCATCCCATGTATAAAGAATCTTTTCACAACTATGACGATGGTGCTCATGTTTAATTTTTTATATTTAGGTTTGTAAGGTAGATCGACGTTTATCCTGTCCATTAGTCACCAAGCCTTTTTCCCCAACCATTTAAAGAAGCAAGACATCTTGAGCTTATGACTAATGTATTCGAATAATTTGGCAGAGTTCTCCGAGCACGTTCATGCCGGTGATGGTGTTCATAGTGGCGCAGCTGCTGCTCGGCTGCGGCGGGTCACCGCTGCTCACCCTGGGAACAACCTATGTGGACGACCACGTGCGGCCAGAGTCATCCAGCATGTATATAGGTAAGACATACGGAGTATACAGGGTCAAATTAAATTAGTTAGCGAAACTACTCGGATGTGATGGGTGTTGTTATCTAAACATGATGAAACAAAAAACAATAATTTGATGATTTTTGTGGGGTCATTGACCGCAGTTAGCACAGTTACTTGAGTCAGTTCATTTCAGTCAGTTAGCACAGTTACTTGAATCAGTTTTTAAAAAAAGTTTTTTTTTTGTGTAACCTCCACAGACGTGATAGTATCTATACAAGGTATAACACAAATAACGCACAACCTCTTACGGGGTCATTGTACTCATCATTATGAACAACTTTTAATATGGGACCAAACCTGAAATCGCGAAAAAATATCAGCTGCTCCCTACATTTTGACGAGTTTGATGTTGATAAATTTACTGAACAGCTGATTTTTTCGCGATTTCAGGTTTGTTCCCATAGTAAAAGTTGTTCATAATGATGAGTACAATGACCCCTTAAGAGGTTGTGCGTTGTTTATGTTACGCCTTGTATACATATACCCAAACACGATATAACAAAAAAAAACAGATCGTCTCAGCTCATACTTCAAGTAACAAAACTACCCGCGGTCGTTTATCTCCAAAAAAAACCTAACCTTTTTTATTTATCGTGTTTAGACAACGATGATTCATTCAGCTGCATCCGGTTAGACTGGAAGCCGACCACAAAATAGTTGGGAAAAGGCTAGGCAGATGATGATGATGATATGGATAATTCGATACCCATCACGTCTGCAGAGTATGGTAGCTAATTTAATTTGACCCTGTAGAACCAGTGATGGAGGAATAAGACGTACCAATTCAGGAATAAGGATGAAGTTTTTATAAGGGAAGACCGTCGTTCACAAATACCATTATTCAGAAAAGACTCGTATGCTTGTTTCGTATCGGGACAAACTACTTTATGAATAGCACGTGAAAGGAAAGTCGAAATTAATCGTTAAGGCTCCCGCAGACAGGCGCGACGCGACTCCGGTAGAACAATTTCAATTTGATGAAGTTTTCATAGAAATTGTACCACCAGAGTCGCGTCGCGCCTGTCTGCGGGAGACTTGATTCGTGTTTATCACTGCTGCATAGCTATTCACAGCCACTCGACCGGCTGTCGTGTCCGATTACCTAATTTGCCTTGCCCCGACATTGACAGCAAATAGCTGTCTGAAGAATAGCGGTCGTCTATTCGATTGACACTGACAATATTTTTGGGTTTCGAATTTAAGATGATAGCGCAGTAGTAGCCCGCAAAATACAAATTTTCTTCCGTTTTTTGCAATTTTCAGGTCAGTATCAGGATGTATTTTGATAAAAATATGATTCGCGGCTATGTCAAATAATGTATTTACGTAATTTTAACCATAAGAATCACACACACACACATCCCACCACACATCACATCTTCCTAAGTTACATTTGTTCCAAAATGTCATGATTTCCGAAATCAAACTTAAAGAGAATAAAGCTCTTAGAGAGATGTATTGATGATTCTTAAAGTTATAATATTATGTAAATATATGTTTGTTATTGTCGCTAATCATATTTTGATCAAGATACAACAAGACACTGACCTGCAAATTGCAAAAAACGTAAGAAAATTTGAATTGCGCGGCTACTACTGCGGACCCCCCTTAAGGTATGATTCCGAACCCCGCTGCACGCGACGCGAAGCAAATGTTTGGGGACCAGTAATGACGCGGCAGAACTGCTGCGGCAGCACTGTAGTGAAGTTCGGAATCATACCTTTAAGAACAGCGCTTAGAGGACTCCTTCGATAACATTGATTGATGTTCGATTGGCCACGGCAATCGTATTGAATAGTGAACAGCTATGCAGGTTAGTCCGTCGGATAGTTTTATAGCATCATGATTAAGTTTGACCGTGCTGGCAAGTCGTGCGGCGACTTGTCTAAATATATTCCGATGACTCATGTTGTTTGTTCTGTGAGGCATAGCTGCTAGCACAGTTAGTAGGCACTCTCTTTTCGTGCTGTCATACAGGTGGTATATGCGCAAAGGAACGCGAAATTCAAATTATCTTTCGTTTTTTGCAATTTGAAGGTCTGTGTCAGGTTGTATGTTGACTTAGACTATTTACCCCTAGACGTATCCATGATTACAGTGTGAAGTGTGGAAGTGAGACGCATATATACGAAATTAGTAGGAAAATTGAGACAAAGCATCGGCCTTACGGCGTGCCGTATTTTTGCTTGGCGAACTTTTAAATGTTAGCCAAACAAAGTGCTGTCACTGTCAGTACTGTCACAGAAGTTATGTTGTGACGATTAATTTTTTTTTTTGCACAGTTTTTGCAATTGTTGTGATAGTTTTAGTGTTTATGAGAAATAGACTCCATTAGTTGTGTTTAGTGTATGTTGTATGCTTTACAATGGGAGGATGCGATAATATTAGGTTGTAAAAGCCGCACAGAAAAGGCAAAATATATATAAGTCGCTTTTCACTCGTAAGTATATAATACAGTTATTGTTACAGTAGGTATTGAATGTATACATTTGTGAGTACGTATTGAAATGGGTATTAGTCCAAAATATGGAAGATTTCCTACGTTAATATTCATTTCTCATACTCCATAACCTAGAAATAGTTACTTGCTGTGTTGCTATTGTTTGACACCTTTTCCCCTAACTCTGCACCCATTGTAAATAGATATTCAAATCGAATCAAATAAATCGATGGTGTCTAGAATACACACAGTTTACAAAACATGACGTCAAAACCGAGTGAAACACTATAGTGTAGCCAGTATAACTATCTCGGTGCCGATTTTGTGTGCTTATAGAGGCATGAGGAACAGGGTGTCAAGTTCACTCATCCTCCATAGAAAAGGGAGGATCCTCCGACTAGATGGGTGTTGTGTCTGGTGAGCTACTGCCCGACGGTTGATGACGGGATGTTGTATACAGGATGGAAACTTTCAGCGGGGCAGTAAGGGGAAGTACCTTATCCGTTGCAGCTACGCGAAAATGGTCTTAGGAGACTATCCATAATTTTTTATGGAATTTTGATTCCCATTCACAGATATTCAAAAATAATTACAGTTAGCAAGAAAATAGCCATTTTACACAAAAACATTTTTTGATGCCAATCGATCCTGTTTCTAATACTGATCAAAATCTTTTGTGGGACCAACCATCGTTGGAGTACTCAAAAAGTCACAAATTGCAAAAAACTTATCCCGTACATTTTGTATGAAAATTTTACGCAAAAGCTTTTTTAGTGACGGTTGAGATCTTTTTGTTGACTGAATAAAAAGATAAGTTTAAAAACAATTCAAATTACGAACTCGTTATTATTAAATAAAACATAGATACTTTTGCATTCCTAAAACGTAACCTGCATAAATTATAATTTTTAATAGTACTTAATGTGTAGTCAGCCCAGATATCATTTTGGTCATATTTTGGGAAAATTTTACGTAATAGCAACACTAAAGTTTTATATTGCTGTCTCATGAGCGGCCACGCGGTGAATCGATCTAGATGTATATTATCTAAGTATGTTGATCAAAATTTGAATGACATTTTAGAATTTTTAGAACAATTCTAACATAGAGAGATGTATTGATGATTCTAAAGGCCTATTCAGATATAAGCGATATCGCTGTCGCGCTCAGTATCGATACTGGTTCGCGTTTTAGGGCTGCAGTCTTGAAAAGATAGCGATCGCTTTACGACCGAATTCAGTTGGAAAGTCTTAATGGGGTCCCTAAACTGTCAAAATTGCTTGACAAGCACTAAAAATCACGTGCTTGTAAAGCAATTTTTGGCCTTTATGGTTATAACAATGTAAATACATATTTGTTATGGTCGCGAATCATATTTAGCTCAACATACAACCTGACACTGACCTACAAATTGCAAGAAACACAAGACAATTTGAATTTCGCGGGCTACCTTTGCGCATCCACCTTAAGGATTATGAACAAAGATGGTGTAGCAGCACCTTCGAGAATAATAGCAACATACACGTACAGTCAGCAACAAAAGTCTATTAACACTTGCAGTTTTTGAATCTTAATTATTAAGCGAAATAAATTCTAATCAGAACAGAATTACTTAAAATTTTATGAACATTAACTCTTAACAATTAAACGAAAAGAGCAGTTTATCGAATCATTTTGTGTTAATTTAGATGAAGTCAAAAAGTAGCAGTGTTAACCGACTTCTGTTGCTGACCGTACCTTACGTGTATAGTCTACTAGTGCTAGTGTCTATAGTATTCGTTCAAGCTTGTTTATTGAAATCGTCAACCAACAAGCAGTAAGTGTTTGCAAACATGTTACAATGAAGACATGGCTGCTGTCATAATGCATAGCGCTGCAGTGGCAGACTCGCTGCTAATCTCATAAATTATTATCACCCTTTGTTAACTTTGAAACGACTTCAATAGTATTGTGTCGTGACGCTTATTATACTGTCCGCGTGTCCACTTCATATCGCTAGTTAGAGTGGTTCATGTCTTTATTGTCATGCCAAGCTGAGGTGTGACGGTGTCCCCTCACATAAACTGTGCATAAACCACATACACGAGTCACTGAACTTCATTAAAGCCAACACACACCTCTAATTAACTTTTTATAGCAATCGCTAGAAGTAAAAGCATTTTTATCAACATCACGCGTTTAAATAGAACGTGTTTACTAATACTGAATGGAATAAAAGTAGAACAATAATACAGGGTGGGCCAATAATTTTTGCAAATAGCAACACTAAATTTCTCGAATACCGTTGGAAGGAGGGGTGCGCGGGTGGCGGGAAACTATGCGTCGCTACATGCAATTTTAGTCACGATGGAGCGCTTCACGGGACAACAGCGTGCTTTTTGTGTTAAACAATTTTACAAAAACAACGATTCCTACGTTACTGTACGACGCCTGTTTCGAATTGAATATGGATTACGCCGTGTAAGCGAGTGTCCAAGTGTGAATTTAATCAAAGCTTGGGTCGTGAAGTTCGAGCAAACGGGATCGACAACGAATATTAAACAAACAGGCCGGCCACGTTCAAGAAGAAGCGATGAGAACATTCGAGAGGTTGAAATTTCCGTTCGGAACGATCCAGAATTATCTACGCGTAAGCGTTCGGCGGTTCTGGCATTACCGAGAACCAGTCTACGGCGGATTTTGCATCTAGACCTCAAACTGCACCCGTATAAGCTTCAAATTGTGCAGGAGATGAAACCAAATGATTACATTCAACGTAAGTTATTGGCTGACACAATGCTGGAGCAATTCTCTAGCCTGGAGAATGTATTCTTTACGGACGAGGCCTACTTTCACATCAACGGGCACGTGAATAAGCACAATTGTCGATATTGGAGCAGGGAAAACCCTCGCCTTAAACACCAAAAGCCACTTCATTCACCTAAAACGACAGTATGGGCTGCCATATCAGCAAAGGGCATAATTGGTCCGTATTTCTTTGAAAATAATCAAGGAGATAATGTAACTGTGAATTCAGCGGAATATGTCAAGATGTTGCGAGAGTTTTTGACGCCGCAGTTGCATGAATTTCAAGGATACAACAGCAGGACCTGGATGCAACAAGATGGAGCAACATGCCACACGTCAAATGTGACTTTACCGGTAGTCAAAGAAATGTTTCCGAATAAATTGATTTCTCGCAGAGGTGATATTCCATGGCCTCCGAGAAGCCCGGATCTTACACCATGCGATTTTTTCTTATGGGGATACCTGAAAAGTCGAGTCTACCTTAATAAACCGACGAATATATCCCAATTAAAACAAAACATCCACGACGAGATAGCCGCGATCCCCCGCAGCATGTGTCAGCGAGTTTTCCAAAGTTTGCGTAGTCGATTGCTAGAGTGCCAACGACGAGACGGTGCACATCTCGACGATGTCATTTTTAAAAAATAAATTTCATTAAATTTTCAAAACGTTAAATATATAATCAACAAAATAACAGTTGTAGTTTTATTTCTATTCATGTTTTAAAAGTGCAAAAATTATTGGCCCACCCTGTATATCAATCAGTGTTATTCTTAATTTCAATATGTTTAACATTTCTAACAATACGAAATAACAATGTTGGCTGTCATTGTGTATGAGCTAATAACCACGTTTACGTCAACTACAGTCTGATTTTTAATTCGACGGAGTTCTGACAGCTCAGTTAGACACTTCAGATATCCTAAACCTTTTCTGTCTTGTCCTTTTTAAAAGTTATATAAATGACTAGAATTTTTTGGGTATAGAATAACAAAAAATATGAAAAGGAATGAGATCAAGTAAACTATGTATATGACAATGTAAATAGTGTTTGTTCTGTGCATTCAATGCACACTAACTAAAATATTAGCTAATTTTATATGGCCAAATAGAAAAAAGAACAACAACAACAACATATTTTCACATATAATTTTTTGAACATATTTTTTAAATTTAAATATTTTTTTAGGTATCATTATCACTAATATCATCATCGTTATCTGTCTGTAGTTACAAGAAGCGAAGATTATACAAACAAAAGATATTTCTAAAAAAGGTTTGTAACTTATGGAGTGGACAGGGATTCCTGTGAAAGAAAAATAATTACCTTACTGATTATTGTAGCTTCAATAATTTGATAATAAAAATCTGATTACCGTTTTAAAATTATCAGTCCATTTTTAAGTTTTAGTTTTTCTAATTGAAACCTTAAATTCAAGAAAGGCTTTTTTTTAATTTCACTTAAATGCGTTCCGTTTTTAGTAGGACCGTTTTATTATTGGCAACACGTCTGAAATGTCAGAATTACGTCGAATTAAAAATCAGACTGTAGACACAAACTGTCAATATTTACTGATCGAACTATGAAGATATTATATCTATAAGGCCTAAGTCTAGGTCTGGTATCTCTAAGGGCCTGTTTAACCACCTACGATTAAGTTCCTATTAACTTACTTGACAGATAATTTCATACAAATTCTGTTCCATTTTTGAATTTATTCGATAAGTAGTGGCTATTCGGACATCGTGAAATAGGCTATAGATTATGCCTGGTGTCCACGGGTAGAGTTAACGCTAGAGGCAACTAGCGTACTACTCTACCAACTCCAAGTACTCTACTAGTTTCAGTAGAGTAACTGTCTACAAGTAAATTTATATTTTAGTAGTAGAATAATTAGTGTTTCATAAAACGCCACTGATGACGACGCTCGAATATCGTCCGTCACTAAACAATCTGCAACTGCAAGTCTGTACAAGTTGTACTCAATTCTACTGTAGTAGGTATACCTAAGTCGAGTAGGCGGTAACGTGTGCGGTAGATTATAGTGAGCGCCGTGGTGGGGCAGGCAAGTGGAGTAGCTTGCCTGCGGGGCTAGTCACTCTACTCTGCCAAGTTTTAGTACCTACTCTACTCTACCAATGCTATCTACATTGGTATAGTTAGTAGCTTATTTAGTACTCTACCGTGATATTATGCCGTTTACTGAACCCTTGTAGAGCAGGCTTTATAGAAGATACTCTTCTTCAAATATACAATTAAAATGAATGTAGTGAATACTGCCGCACCTATTAATGGATCACACGATTTTGTTATTATGGTTGACCTACTAGTACTACAGTAATAGAATGATATGAAACATTATCGTGGACACTTACACGACTGTCTCGATGCTACGTGTGTGATTCATCGGCACGGGTCGCTATAAAACTGCAGGATCCAATTATTAAACGAATTCACGGGAAAGGTCGATGATCCCGAATATGCTCTTTGTGATGTTTGTATAGTAGAAAGTTCTAGAAAGATTAACTTGCTATGGACCGGACGGGTTGTGTCAATTGTTGTTTTTAACTGACTTCAAGAAAAGGAGGAGGTTATCAATTCGTCGCGTATACACAGCCTGGCCATAAATACTGTTACAATTAAAAAATAAGAAAGATATTACATGTATATATATTTTTTTATGTTTGTACACACGGACTAGAAAAAAAGTTTCTAGTCCGTGTTTGTACACCGATTTCTCTGTCAATTGTGGACCAATTATAAAAATTCTTTTTTTATTTGAAAGGGTATGCTCTCGAGGTGGTCCCATTGTCACCAAGTCAGAATCTGATGAGGGGATCCCGAGGAAATCGAGGGAAACCCTCATAGGCACTATCATAGTATCTATGGGCACAATATAGATTTGGGTATTTTGACACGACTACCCAAAGGAGTGTAATATTTTCGGGGTTGATGTATGTTTGTATGTGAGTTTCTTTATTCCACCATAACTTCTTTTTATAGTAACTCGTGCATTTGCTCTCGGAAAGCACCATTTGGCGAAGTGAAACTGATGATGAAGACCACATATGGCCATCGGCACTACTCAATAACTATACTACTCAATATTTCACGGGTTGCGATTTGATTACCAATTTATGCTCTTCACAATGCATATAGTGTAGTGGAGCTGATGGTGACTTCACCATCAGCTCCAGTTCTCCTGGTTCTTACTAGTAGAACTCAACAATTAACGTCCCTGTATTGGGAAAGGAAAATTTTGTTAAAGGTGATGAGCAGTTGACATTAGGCTATTGTAACTTAAATAAGTAACTAAGATAAATTGCAAACTGACCCACTAAATAGTGAAAAATAAAAAACTTTTACAAAAATAAAACAACCGACTTTCAAAAAAATACGACAAAAGTGAAAAATAATTTTCAATTCGGAAGTCGGTGGAAAAAAATTAAAATGTAGATCCAAAGACACCGACTTCCAAAATAAGTAATTTTTCACTTTGTAGTTTTTCTTTTTGGAAGTCGGTTTTTTTTTAAGTTTTTAGTTTATGACCTCGGTAGACAATGGACAGTGACTTACCGTACCATTGTTCCAAACTTGTACAAGTAAACGATATTCCATGATGCCGCGGCCACATTAACGTCAACGTGCATGCCCATCATCGCCTTAAACATCGCGGTAATTAAATTCGGTCAAGATTCAGTCAAATTATCGCGGTAAGTAGTGGCTACACCTACGGCTAACGCCCTTCAACGCGATAATCAACGTTACTGTGGCCGCGACATCAAAGTGATCCATAAAATAAATTAGTTTCTTCAAAGTGGGGGAAGTCCCATCCACAGGACCCGGTAAAACATCGACTATAATTTTTTATTGCTCATTAACAATCAATGAATTTTCTTATTTGGCAACTAAATGGCCTAGTCACGAGTATCCTATTGTGATTTATTCATACTAATGGATATGGTATAATTTTATTAAGCAGCGCAAAACTGAAATTGATATTTATTATGCACATAATAATTCATTCAGAACATAAAAAGAAGGCCGTGACCCTTCGACCTTATAAATAACGCCCATCCCACCGTGACGTGAAATTCTGAAAATTTATTTGGAGCGTCGCGTTGAACGTTATATTAAATCCTACTTTGTTGGGCTGGCGCGATGAGAATGCGGTGCCTCGAAAATTAACCGTATTGGTGGGCCCGCGTCCTTGACCCACTTCCGGTGACCTTAAAATTACCATTACTGTCCTGAAAAAAGCCATTACAGCAAAGACATTAACACTGCAAAGCCTTTGCTTTGCAGTGTTAATGTCTTTGCTGTTTTAACTGTACCTACTGTTCATATTTTTATATTGATCGAAGAAAAATGTTCGCTCTTTTATTAAATGTTTTATTTTCTCTCAGCCTACTTCGTTGTAGCGTCATTGAGGGGAGGGGTTTTAATAAGGCCCTTCACGTTAAGACTCCTACGGACGCGACCTGGATTCGAGAGCCGCTCGTATCGTCAGAAGGAGGTCTATATCGATCGATTTATATCCGCTTTATTTTATAATGAATGGAGGTGTATTTTTAACTGCTTTGTCTTGATATTTTCGAGGTTCAGGTCAATGCTCAGCTCGGTTAATCGACTGTTTCCACAAACATTTATCTCTTGCACCAAACATTTGCCGCGTAAAAGTGAATGAAATCTAAAGTTATGGAAGCGAGCAACACCAGCACGCAATGTTTTCATAATAGTCTTACGTCACACAGCATACTGCCACGGCCGCAAGTTTACATACTGCCATTAATTTCTATAATGAGTACCTACACCTAATTTTATTCGGTTGATTTTATCAGTGTAATGTAATTTGAACGCTCAAATCGATGTTTAGGATATTGAGGTTGTGAATAATCGTTAATAAAGTAAATGGAGCGTATGGAAATGTATCCCGCGAACCGATTTCGGGGGACCATAAATCATTGATATTAGCGGTGGAATCCGCGCCATTTGCAGCCGCACAAAACAAGACTGACCTACTTTCCACAATATCGGCGTGCCGGGTGCACTTACTGCTTGACACATTACCCGCGTCACAAAAGGACAATGCGATGATATGTTATCTTAATGCTGCTTGCGATTGGTAGGACCTAATTGTTGGTTGCATAATGTTAATAACAATTAATAAACACTCACCTATATTTGGCGATCGTTATGATAACATAACGATTATGATATTATACTTAATTACATAATCTATAGGTAATGCATTTAATCCTTTAATTAAGTTATTGAAAACTTGATAATTCGATGATAAGTTAAAATATGTTATTTTTTGTTTATAGGATGCATGTATAGCATGGCTGCGTTCGGTCCCGTCCTCGGGTTCCTTCTCGGAGCATATTTGCTATCTTTCCACATGGACTCTTTCTCTGGCACTATCATCTCTATAGGTGAGTATCCTGGACTATTATCAACGATTTTAAACCCTTGCTTTGTAGCACAGATTAAAAAGGGCGGTAACACTTTTCACTGCGTGATGCGTCAATATTTAACAGGGATGAAGACTAAAACTTTTTTTATTAGTCCGTCATTTAGATTTAGTACATTTTGATACAAGTGGAGAATTTTATTCGAGGCGGAATTAACACCCGAGCCATAGGCGAGGTTGTTATTGCAGTTCTCGGCTCAAATCAAACGACGTTTTTCGATACACTTTTGAAGAAATAAAATAAAATAACGAAAAATATTTTTGTCATGAATTATTAGGAAACTATGATTTAATTTTTTTTTCCGCGCTTTGCGTCGCCAGGTAGAAAAGCCAAGGTGAAGCAAAGGTATAAAACCGTTAATCAGCCTAATATGAAAAATATAAAATTCAAATACTTTTGAGTTTAGAACACAAATAAATGTTAATTTGCTCATAACCGTTTTTTTTATTGTAATAATCATGGTTTTTGATGATATTCTATTTATAAACATTATTTAAATATTCAAAAAATATTAACGCCGTAAAGACGCTTAACTCTTTGCCGAGATTTAAAAAAAACTTTCACTTCCGAATAGAGACGGTGTGAATAGAGGAATTGATCCAATTTGGACTAAGTATAGGTATAAGTTATCTGTGGCAATTTTTATTCCCGCACACGTGTGAAATATATTGCATTGTGAATCTAATCGTAGTGCGATATGAACAAGTTTTCGAGGAAGTGTATTGAAAAATAAAAAATATTGGACACGTATTTTTCCCTTTTTTATGTAATCAAAGATTACGGCGATACATTGAGTTAGAATGTGGCTTGACGTCACTCCTTGCTAGATTTTATAGTTACGTAGTTTGTTTTGTTATAGTTGCGACGTAGCGAGCCCCCACTCCCCAACTTTAATGCGTTTTATCCAAGTAATTTTTTATTAATGTGATAAAGCAAAAAATACGTGTCTAATGTTCTATGTTAAGGATTTGGTTTCCGCACTTAGTCCTTCATGTTGACCATTGTGCGTGATACGTGTCTAATATTCTTTTATTATCTGACTGTTGGACTAATTAGAATTTCTTTTTTTATTTACCCAGGCATCATCCCTATCGTATCCTTACCCGTCTCGAATTCTCATTAGATACATTCTATATCTACCTTTATATTTCTTACAGACCCAGGTGATCATCGTTGGGTCGGCATGTGGTGGGGTGGTTTCCTACTATGTGGGTTCCTGCTGATACTAGTCGCAATTCCCTTCTTCTCGTTCCCGAAAGTGTTGGTCCGAGAGAAGGAGAAGATCAGACTGGTAGAAAAAGCTGCGGCTGCCAGCGGAGCGTCCACGTCTAAAACACCGGCCAAGCCGCAGTCAGATATCAAGGATACTGGCTACGGGAAAGATATTAAAGGTACATACTTATACTCGTAACAATATTCCGTCAATAACGTGTCTTCTTTTTACCCGACTGCGGCGAAGCTCAAAAAGAGGGTTATGTGTTTGACCTGTATGTAAGTATGTATGTGTGTATGTCCGTTTCTTTGTTCCTTTATAACTACTAAACGAATGAACGGATTTGAATAAATTATACGTCTTTAGATTTTTCTTAGTAGCGCGAGTGTCACAGGCTACGTTAAAATCAAAAACAAAGTAAAATGGCGGATTTGGGGTGCCATATTTTGGAGTCCGAAATTTTTGTTTCTTCTAATACCATCGAGTGGGATATCAAAATGAAGGGTTTTAAAAGTTGATTACAAAAATATACACAACTTATATGGTTAAAAGTAATTCGAAGTGTCAAATCGAATTTGATTTTAAAAAATTGCTTTGAGCAGAGTTAGAACGCTCGAAGGCTTGACTGTTTGTGCACTTGATGCAAAATAACCCTCACGACCAAAACTCCTTGCAAGAACTAAATCCTCTGCGAAATCTTTCACATTTATAAACTAAAAAGCTGGAAATAAAGTAAACATGCCCTTTTTAAATTAAGTAAAAGTTAGAAGCAGGTGGCATCCATTCCATTTTTAAGCGACTTCAAAAAAAAAAAAAGGAGGTTTCTCAATTCGACCGTATTATTATATTTTTTTTATTTTTTTATGTGTGTTCGCGGATAACTTCGTCGTTTATAAAATTTGATTTTCATGATTCTTTTTTTGTTGGAGAGGAGATATCCCAAGGGACCATGATAAGGAAACCAGGATTTGATGATGGCATCCCAGAGAAATCGAGGGGAACCTTCAATTTTTATAGGCACTCCTATAGCGATTTGAGTATTTTTTATAGTAACTCGTGCATTTGCTCCCGGAAAGCACCATTTGGTGAAGTGGAACTGATGAGGAAGACCACAGATGGCCATCGGAACTACTCAATAATACTTATTTCACGGGTTGCGATTCGATTATTGCTAAGCAATTTATGCTCATACAATACATATGTTGAAGTGGACCTGATGGTGACTTCACCATCAGGTCCAGTTCTCCTGGTTCCTTACTGGGGGAACTCCTCAACAATTACCGTCCTTGTATCGGGAAAAGCAATATTTTGTAAAAGGTGATGAGCAGTTGACATTAGGCTATTGTAACTTAGATAAATAACAGACTGCCCCACAAAAAAGTGAAAAATAAAAATCTTTTTTAGAAAAAAAAACAACCGATTTCCAAAAAAATACTTCAAAGTGAAAAATAACTTTAATTTCGGAAGTCGGTGGCAAAAAGCTAAAATACAGATCCAAAGACACCGACTTCCGAAATTAAAATTATTTTTCACTTTGTAGTATTTTTTTGGAAGTCGGTTGTTTTTTTTTTTTTTTTTTTGTAAAAAAGATTTTTTATAATATTTTCAAACTCAAATGGGTCCCGCCTGCTTCCACTTTTATTTAATTTAAAATGGGCTTGTTCTTAACGTTTCAGTTTTTTTTTAACTATAGTTTTTTTACCGCAGTCGGATTTTTTAGTTTTTTTAATTTCTTTTTTTTTCCATTTTCACTGCATGGTTGGGAATACAATTACATTTGTGATGGATTTATCTTTTTCCACTGCTTGTCTCATAGGGCCTAGCTAGTGGCAGCAAGCGCGATAGGCTATGTCTTTATCACACGGAACTTATAAGTGGCTAAATGTGGGTGTACCTACTATACGCCTCTCCATTCCTCTTCGGGTAATTCAGTCATGTTTTGACTTTACCTAGCATTCATTTTATTTTTTGGATTTTTACCTTAGTTTTAGAGGGGCTTGTGACTAAGTAATAACAGCCGCACGCGTCGATCGATCAGGTTAAGCTACGCTTGTCGCGGTTCGTGCATGGGTGACCATCTTTACATACCAAGACCCCGCCGTGCCTCGGAAAGCACGTTAAGCCGTTGGTCCCGGCTGTCATTCGTGGATCTTTGACAGTCGTTACGGGTCGTCAGAAGCCCGAGTCTGCCAACCAGTCTTACCAAGGGTATCGTATTACCCAGTACTGGGTAGTGGAGGTCAGATAGGCAGTCGTTCTATGTAAAATACTGGTATTTAGGTGCATCCGGTTAGACTGGAAGCCGACCCCAACATATTTGGGAAAAGGAGGACTTCGATTAGTTTTAAGTTTTCTTTACTATGGGTGTATGAATTCTCTGTAGTCATCATCATGAAATGAAATAATCATACAACTTTTAATCCGCAGACATACCGGTATCGATGTGGCGCCTGCTCAAGAACCCGGTGTACGTGGTGACGTGTCTGGGCGCGTGCATGGAGCTCATGATCGTGTCGGGCTTTGTTGTCTTCCTGCCCAAGTATTTGGAGACACAGTTCAGTCTGGGCAAGAGTCAGGCTAGCGTGTTTACTGGTACGTTATATGCCCTTTTTTTTTTTGATAGAGTTACTTTTCTCATTATCACAGAGAAAAGGCCTTAGTGTCAGCTGAGTGGCATGGGAATGGGAACATTAAAGGTTGATTACGTGGTTATGTAGAACCGTTTGTATTACTTGTTACCAGTTTAGACCAGCTTGGCGAATACTGGCTCCCCTCCCCTAGATTGGAAGAAAGTACACCACAACATGCCACCCACCATACGTATTGTTGCCGCCAAGCAACCGTGTTGTCTTCCGGTAGGGTCATATACAGGGTCAAATTATATTAGCTAGCGAAACTCCGCAGACGTGATGAGTTCGATTCGCAATTACAATAAATGCGAAAGTGAGTTTGTTTGTTACGCTTTCACGCTATCGGATTTGGATGAAATTTGGCACATAGGATACTTTTTATCCCGGTAATACGTTCCCGTACGGGCGAAGCCGCGGGCAAATGCTAGTTGTTTTAATGTGTGTAGTATTGTATTTGTAAACAAATATAAAAACGGAATTTAAAAAAATTAAACATCGTTCACCCATTGTTTCCAGTCTGCATACGAAGACAAAAAAGGCTATAAATCATAATAAAGCCTCTATTAATAATGCTGTGTAGCAACAGCGAATTTCTACACAATGCCTTTATCTTAGCAGACGATCTGATGCCGACACCGCTTGCGTCACCTATATCCGTTCATCTTGTGTACTAATCGTTTTAAAATAGATAGGTACCGCTATTTAGAACTGTGTCTTACATCACCACCTCGCTGTTGAATATGAGTTTCCTTATTATAAAGGCAAGCGTTTGTAAGGAAATAATACCTAGCAAACAGATTGTTTATTGCAGAATGTTATTGTGGCAGACAAATAAGGACGGTGATGCCTATCCCCTTGATTATATCAGTCGCGTTTTACGACACTTGAAGAAAAAGGTTTGGGTCTACTCGTAGCTGAACTACAAATGCCCTAGTGACTCACCGACGGATTGAACCATCTTGTATCTTCTTCGATATCAAAGCGTATATTTTATAATTTAGCACAATGTCATCATAATCATAGAAGCGTTTACAATTAAATTATCTCCAGAATCTTTTTATAAGGGTCAAATTAAATTAGCTTGCGAGACTCCGCAGACGCAGATGATGGGTTTCGATAGGTACCTAAAAAGGATAGGTACCTAGAACTGATTTTCTCAACTCATTCTTCAAGTAACTACACTATCAGAGGTCGTTGACTCCAAAAAAAGAACTTCAAATCTTTTTATAGTTATCTTGTTTAGATATCGATATCCATCGCGTTTGCAGAGTTTCGCTAGCTAATTTAATTTGTCCTTTTAGAAAAAACGGTTCGCTAAAGAAAAGAAAGAAGAAAGAAAACCTGTTTATTCTGCACAAACAAAACGCACATTATAAAAAATTAAATAAAATAAAAAAAGGGTCTGTAGGCAACCATGTAATTCAATTAAATGTTTATTTGTACAGGGTCTATAGCGATCCCGGGCGCATGCATAGGCATCTTCATGGGCGGCTGCCTACTCAAGCGGCTGGAGCTCCGACCGAAGGGCGCCGTGCAGTTTGTGCTCATATCGAACACAATCTGTCTCTCCTGCTACGCTTTACTGTTCTTCCTCGGATGCGACAACATCAAGATGGCTGGAACCACCATACCTTACACTAATCACACGTATGTATTATTTTTGACATATTTCGGCTAAACATCCTCAAATTAAACTCTGTTGAATCGTTTTACAAATCGACCTTCTGGTGATGGCTGAGATAGCAGACTAACGAACGCAAAAATTAAATATTTTGAGTATCTAACAGATGCTGTCCTGTGATTACCAGTTTGCTTTTAGGCTTCAGCACATAAAGGCTATACAATCCTAACTAATATTATAAATGCGAAAGTGAGTTTGTTTGTTACGCTTTCACGCTAAAACGGCTGAACGGATTTGGATGAAATTTGGCACATGGGTAGACCATGACCTGGAGAATACTTTTTATCCCGGTAGTACGTTCCAGTGGGATAATTCCTGACTTCCATGCGGGCGAAGCCGCAGCCAAAAGCTTATCAAGACATACTGGTTTTTATAATGTGCCATTTATTTGTCCAGGAACCTGGAGCCGTTCAAGGTGAACCTGACAGCGGCGTGCAACTTCAACTGCCTGTGTACAGAGACGGACATGGAGCCGGTGTGCGGCAACAACGGCCTCACGTACTTCTCGCCCTGCCACGCGGGCTGCGCCGCCTTCTCCTCGCGCTCCAACTTCACCAACTGTGCATGTGAGTTAACTTTAGTTATTGCTTGTGGCATGTAAGTTTGTCGCTCTGAATTAGGCTACAAATGACTGCGCAATAGTCAATATTTATACTAATGGCGCCTCTTCACAATCGGCAATCATAGACGATTACCGGAAAAACTAAACTAAACCACAGAACGGTGTGACATGGAGATCTATGGCATCCTGGGGAAGGACATAAGCTAATTTTTGTCTCAAAAATAATCCTAATGGGGGTGATAAAGGGGATGAAAGTTTATGATCGCCGATTGTGAAGAGGCGCCATAAAACAGCAGCGGGCCATGCCATGCGCATCGGAAAGCCTGGTTTCAGAGCGGCAAACCTACGTGACGCGAACTATACACTAAAGCCAACAATTTTATGCGTCAAACTTTATGGCGGCTCTGAAGTGCTCTACTCGCTGCGCAGTACCGCACCCCTCATCCCCGCTGATGTCGGGACCACACCAACGGGATATGCCGTTGATTATAGCGATGATGGACGTGGATGGTGGTTGTAGCCACAACTTATCGCGATAATTTTACAATGGCATTCACATTGCCAATTGACGTGGCGATAACTCGGTGGCGGCGTTCAAGTGTGGCCACTCAATTAATCGCGATAATATGACCATGATGGGCCTTGACGTTGACATGACACGCGAACTTGTTACTGCGCAGCGACTCGCCTCATGTTCCGAACCACCATAAAGTTTGAATCGGTCTGTAGCTCTCTGTATAACTAATTTAATATTTTTTTTAACGTTATACTTTTGTTATTGTTCACTTAGCTAGTGCCACCCACTGATTATTATTTATCTATACTAATATTGTAAAGCTGACGAGTTTTTGTGTTTGTTTGGTTGAACGAGTTAATCTCAAGAACTACTGGTTCGAATTGAAACATTATTTTAGTGTTAGATAACCCATTTATCGAGGAAGGCTATATAACATCATGCTCCGACCAACAGGAGCGGAGCATCAATGAAAAGTGTTGCAAAAACGGGGAAAATTTATTCCTTTTGCATAAACGGTTAAAGTTACGCAACAATCATGTATGACGAAATTGTTTCCCTTAAAAATTTCTAAAAAAAATCCGTGATAGCATATGTCTATCTTTTAAGGTTGGCGCACTTCCTATATCTTTTTTTATGGTAATCAACTCTATACTAATAATAAAGCTGAAGAGTTTGTTTGTATGGTTCAACGCGGTAATCTGGAACTACCAGTAGGATTTGAAACAATATTTTTGCATTTGATAGCCCAGTTCTTGAGGAAGGCTTTAAGCTATTTAACATCACGTTAGGCCCATTAGAAGCCGAGAAAAAAGAAACAAATCAGAAAGAACATTAAGCGAAAACGAAGTAACAGCTCAGGTAGGCGATGCAATGCGACGGGGTGGGTCGGGGAACAAGACATTTCACGAGGACGAAGTCGCGGGCAGAAGCTAGAGCTTAATATGCGGATTATGTAGAGGGCTTCATAAAATTTGTGAATGCCAAAGAGATTTAAGAAATAGAGGCTATCAGAAGAAACGACATAGAAAAACTGTTATCCCATGTCTCAGTGACGCCATCTAGCTTAATATACCAAAATGACATAATAGCAAAGTTTGACCCGATACACTTTTACCGACACCAACCGTCAGATAGTTTGACTTAACTAAGAAAATTATTTTATCGAAATACGTGGTAAATAATAAAATACTAACGAACATAAACTGAAGACAGAGAGAGAGAGAGAGAGAGAGAGAAAAGAAAAACGACTGGACCTAATCGTTTTACTTTAAGGGGGAAGCGCCAGGACAGCCCGCGAAATTCAAATTTTCTTACGTTTTTTGCAATTTGTAAGTCAGTCTTAGGTTGTATGTTGATTAAAGTATGATTCGCTACCGTAACAAATATGTATTTACAGAAATATAATCATTAGAATCAATAATACAACTCCTTAAGTTAGTACAATCCTCAAATGTCAAGATTTCATTAAATAGTCATTCAACAGGATTACCCTGGTCTTAAAGAGTTGTATTGACGACTTTAATGATTATAATTCTGTAAATACATACTTGTTACGGTCGCGAATCAAATTTTGATCAACATAAAACCTAATACTGACTTGCAAATTGCAAAAAACGTAAGAAGTTTTGAATTTCGCGGGCTACCTTGGCGCTTTCGCCTTAACGAGATTTGCAATATCGTAATGCGCAACTCGGCCATATCTTCTTAGAAAATATTTTTCTTTTGGAGGACACGAATGCGACATGACATGCAGGCGTAGGTACCACACTAAACTGAGCTACTTTTGCCCACTAGGACAAATGTATCGGATTACAATTTTGATCGCTATCAAAAATCAAATCAAAATTTTATTTCGGACAACGAACGAACCGTAGTGTTAGTAATATCTTATAGCTAGTGTTAGTAAGTAATATTATTATTTGGAGGTAATTTTGAATAGTTTTTGTTTGAAGCATTTTGCACAGAGGATGACCAAGTACGGTACAAGTTTCTCACCAGTAGTGCTATTCTGTAAACATCTCACCGTGATAACTCGGGTGAAGTGAGCGTGAAGTGAGCCGTCATTCCACATAATGCTAGGGGTTGACACTATTGACAGCTCACTTTAAGATCACTTCACTTATGTTTTCACGGTGTTGTATTTACAGAATAGCACTACTGGCCATCCTCTCCACAAGATGCCTCAAAATGGGAGAATAGAAACTCTCAGTCACTGTTTTCAGAATGCTGTTGCTATGTCCCGTCTATAATTGTTAAGTAAATAATTATTTTAATGTCTTTATTGGTCAATGCTATGTTTTATGTAGGTACTATGTTGTAGCTGCTTAATTAAATTGAGGCCTGTTTGCAACTATCGGCACTATGACACGCATATTATTTGATATGCTCATTATTCATCGCTTTACCGGTTAAAGATCACGTTTAATTAGCTAGCAAAACTCCAAAAGACGTCACCGGTATTAACAGGTATTGACAACTAAACACGATAAAAAAAAGAAAGAAAGAAAGAAAAATATTTTATTTGGGACACGCACAGAAAATACAGTTAAAAAAGAGCATATAAAAGTAACAAAATAAACATTAAAAAACAAAAAAACAAAAAAAAAAGAAATCAGACTAAAAAAAAAAAGAGACCTGTGCGAGGCCAAAAAGGCTCCCATCTCAGCATAAAGCTGCGATATTTAAAAAATAAATACCGCAACGCTGGTATTCTGGTAAAAAACTGACATACTTCAAGTAACCACACTATCTGCGGTCAGTTGTATTTGTTTATTTATTTAATTGGTCTTACGAGCTAACAGACTTGACATCCAAAACGCTCATAAGATTAATTTTCTTACAATACAATTATGGTTAATATACTACACAGTTATTAGTTATTTATATATGGCATCTCGCAGTTGACCACTAAGGGTCGAGACTGCTCAACCGGGCGTTTCCTGTGGGTTCTTTAAGCGAACTTAAAGCCCCCGGCCAGGCCTAAAACTAAGGTAAATTATTAGTTGACTGAGCGTCGCTAATAATAATATGACAGCCAGACGGGGCAGGCTGGATCATGACGGGGGGGACAAGTGCTACAGGCTCAGCTGTGCCCCCAGCTGGCACAGCTTCACCGAGTAGGGGATAGGGGGGGGGGGGGGGGCGGTTACGATTGCGACCTCGGCGGCGAGGTCGGAATGTATTCCGGGGTGGTCTACGTTTGTAAACCGTACTGGTGGCCTTGCTACTCTCCTGAAGGAGGGTTATGGGGTCATCAGGGTCGGTTAAATATACTACACACACTCGTCTCCCTATATATAGGCCTGTGTCGCCTGAAGAAATGGATAATTATGACGAGCTCCCTCTAATAACAAACTTCGTCACCAGGCGTGCACGAGAACAGTCGCGAGAGTATGGCGGGTGTGCTGAGCGCGGCAGGTGCTGTAGTGACGGGCGCGGCGGCGGCGGCGCTGCGCGGCGAGTACTCGGAGGTGACGGTGGTGCCGGTGGCCACGGCGGGTGCCTGCAACCCGCCCTGCACAACCATCTTCCCCTTCCTCGTGCTGCTGTTCTTCATGACCTTCGTCGTTGCAGTCACGCAGATGCCGTTGCTTATGATTGTGCTGAGGTTTGTTGGTTTTTTTTTACTTGGAGCTTGTTTTATACCACAAACATTGCTACGCTCGCTACGGTCTTTTGGCGCTCAAATGACGTCGACAGGGGGGCGCTGTTGATATACATTTGCGCGATGGAGATGAAAACTGCCAAATTATTTCCGCGTAGATGGCGCTAAGTGTTTGTTACTTTCATTCAGCTGCCAATGTAGTTCCTTGCTGAAAGCTTTGCCGCGAGATGGTGCTATGAGTTTTTTCTTGTCGCCGATTGGTCGCTATGACAAGTGACAATCACACAGCCAATCCACCTATCCAGCGTGATTGCTGTCACCTAACTCACTAATTATATACATTACATTATGTATAAATTCCTAAATATATGCTTTTATTTTGTTTGTTTACAATTATTCTATAATAGTTAAGTAATAATTTATCAGTATTTATCAATTTAATCATAACAAAATAATTAAAAAATGAGGGGCCTGGGTAGCTTAAATTTAAAAATGTGGGTCTGCAAACCCTACATATCTGTACAGTCTTATATGTATTTACTAAATTATTAGTCACACTAACAATCATAATTTGTTGTAAGTTACAGCTTGGCAAAAAAGAGTGTGGAATAAATGAGGTCGCCAGTATCGTACCTGTGGCAACCCGAAATACTACGACTCAACAGGTTTTCATACTTGTTATTTTTGGGGATATGATCCCAATCCCAAGTGGGTGGTTCAGTCCCTCGGAAGCTACGCAAACAGGAAGGCTTCAATGTCCATTATTAACCATGTTAATAGTGGGCTCTGAAGTCATGCACGAAAGTGGTGCGGCGGTGTACGTACCCACAAACAGACAATCATGGCCCCGAGGGAAGTCTTAACAGAGGGATTGTTAGAAATTGACGATAATAGCACAGTATAAATATTAAATAATAGTTTGGTTACAGGGATAATGAAAGAACACGTTTTGTTTGAAGTTTTATATATATGAAATACAAAAAATTCAATCAGACGAATCGAAAACACTTTCATTTATCTCTTCGGGCGACCTTTGCGATGTTTTCCCGGTGTAGAAAAAATACCATTATTTTTTTCACCTTCCTCAACAATTTTTCTTACTGTGTTGACTGATTTACCTAAAACAAAATAAAAATTAACAGTATTTTATTATTCATTCCATGTTCAGTACCTTCAAGTATCAATTTGTAGAGGTTAGGGTATACGAGACTTGACAAACTACAAAACATAACCTCAATTTTCAATTTTTGTAAACAAGACTAAAAGTTACTTATATCTGGATATCAACAAAACTACGCATTGAAAACATAAATACCTCTCATGTCGGCAGTTCTTTGATAAACATTCTCGATATCGGACAAAACTTGTCCCGCTTGAGATTCGGCCAAACACCGCGAAAAGACGTGGTAAATCACTTCTCTGCCACTGCTACGAATAGTTTTATTCATTTTAAATAGTTAATTATGCAACGAAAGTTGATAGTTTTTAGAAATCTCTAAGAAACGACTAGGATATATGCACTGTTGACACAGAATGTACTAGCAGTTGACAAGTAAAGCAATGTTGCCACAATCATCGATTTTTAGTTCCAACTGTCACCGCGTCAGACTCTTTTTTGCCAAGCTGTAAAAGAGGTGTTTTAGCCTATTTAACATCGCTCGGATTATGTCAGTTTACATTTAGAATAAGATCTTTTTGTTAACTTGTGTTTACCTTTCTGTAAATAAAGACTTTTATAAGGGCTGATTGTTCAATAGGCAGATAACTTTTACCTGAAGAATAAGTGTGACAGTTTGACATTTTTCAATACAAAAGCTGTCAATCCGCCATATTTATTCCTCAAATAAAAATTATCTGACTATTGAACAATCAGCCCTTAATCAATCAATCACACAGCGCTCTCTCGCGGCTAAGCTTCCGGTAAACAACCACATTGTTTTATGAAATGTATTAAAAATCAAGATGGCGGCTTTAGTTCCGGTTTTGGCCACGCGCCACAATAACCTTGTAGCGCTATCACAGGCCCTATCAGAATACCAGCGTTGCGGTATTTATTTTTTTAAATATCGCAGCTTTATGCTGAGATGGGAGCCTTTTTGGCCTCGCACAGGTCTCTTTTTTTTTTTTAGTCTGAATTTTTATTTAATTTAATTTCTTTTTTTTTGTTTTTTAATGTTTATTTTGTTACTTTTATATGCTCCTTTTTAACTGTATTTCCTGTGCGTGTCCCAAATAAAATATTTTTCTTTCTTTCTTTCTATAGGTGCGTTTACCAACCAAATCTCACAACAACGATTTGTATAAGGGTACTACTACCTATAAATATTTGTTCCTTATGAGAATCTTAACCGCGACACCGTTTTGCCAGCAATCGTAATTTTGGTGTGCCGTGAAGTAGAGTAAAGCTAACAAAAGACCCATGAGATTATTAGCATCAATCAATTTTATAAGTTGAAACGAGATTAAACCATAGATCTAGTTAAATAAGCTTTTTATTATGCGGAGATAACGAATCCAGGCTCTATTGTTACCACTCTTGCAGTAAGTACACCTAACAATTTAACATCATCAGCTTCCTAGCCTTTTCCCAACTATGTTGGGGTTGGCTTCCAGTCTGACCGGATGCAGTTGAATACCAGTATTTTACATGGAGCGATCTGACCTCCACAACCCAGTTACAGGGTAGAGCTCGTCTAACCTGAAATGACGCGCCCCACTACTTAAATTAGTACCTACTCTACTGTAAATACGGCATTAGGGCGCGTCATTTGAGCTTATACGAGCTCTAACATGATACCCCTTGGTAAGACTGGTTGTCAGATTTTCGGGCTTCTGACTACCCGTAACGACTGTAAAATATCTACAAATCACATTCGGGACCAACTTAACTTGCTTTCCAAGGCACGGGTCTGACTCATCCACGGACCGACCTCGACAAGCGTTGCTTAACTTTGAAGATCATCCTGTGCGGCTGCTGTTATTATGTAGCCACGAGCCACAATTTTAATACATATTTTAATTTCCACAGATCTGTGAGTGAAGAAGAGCGTTCGTTCGCACTCGGCATGCAGTTCGTGATATTCCGTCTGTTCGGGTACATCCCCGCGCCGATCGTGTTCGGGAACCTCATCGACTCGACGTGTCTGCTGTGGAAACAGTCCTGCAGCGGAGAGAAGGGGGGCCGCTGTCTTCTATACGATATCGAACAGTTCAGATACAGGTGCGCATACTACACACCTCAGATTGTATTTCGTCGGTCTGAATGGCATTGTAATTGTTTTTTTTTTCTTCAATTAAATAGATATTATGAACAGCTTCCTTCTTAAGGGGGATGCGCTAAGGTGCACCTTAAGAAGGTAAGCCTGCGGAATTCAAATTTTCTTACGTTTTTTTGCAATTTGCAGGTCAGTGTTACATAGTATGTTGATTCAAATATGATTCGCGGCTGTAACTAATATAGCTTTACAGAATTATTATCATTAGAATCAGCAATACATTCCATAAGTTAGAATAGACCTCAAATCTAGCGATTTCATGAAATCATGAGGTTTAAGGGCAATTCTAAATTATGGAGTGGTATTGCTGATTCTAATGATTATAATTCTGTAAAGCCATATTAGCTACGGCCGCGTCTCATATTTTAATCAACATACAACCTGACACTGACCTGCAAATTGCAAAAACGTAAGAAAATTTAAATTTCGCGGGTTACCTTAGCGCATCCCCCTTATGGGCCGATTTCAGTGTCTAGATAGGCAAAGATAAAAAAAAAACTAACAGAATTGGCAATATGAAATTATCAACCAGGTAAGTTAATCGGAATTTATCCCGAAGTGACAAAATAATTTTTTTTTTTAACTTTTTTTGTTTCGGCTCGCTACGTGTCTCCGCTTGGGCGCACCTTGTGTTGCTCCGCATCGGTGTCACTGCGGTGACGCTGTCGACAGTCTCGGGCACCATGGCTTGCCCTGCTACAGGAGCGCAGGTCGCATAGCACGGTACGCCAGCATCAACGACATTATTCGTCGAGCTCTTGTTACCGCCGGCGTACCAGCGGTATTAGAACCAAACGGCTTGGTACGTGACGATGGGAAGAGACCAGATGGCATGACGTTGTTGCCTTGGAAGATGGGTAGGCCTCTGGTGTGGGACGCAACTTGTGTCGACACCCTTGCGCCATCTCATGTTCCAAGCAAGACGTGCTGTGCTGGCGCCGCTGCTGCGGCTGCTGAGACCCTCAAGCGGCGCAAATACTGTAACCTTATAGGTAACTACAGTTTTGAGCCGTTTGGGGTCGAAACGCACGGGTCATGGGGCCCGAGTGCGCGTCTACTTTTTAAGGAAATTTCTCGCCGACTGGTCGAGGCTTCACGTGACCAGAGGGCTGGCTCGTTCTTTGGCCAAAGAATTAGCATTGCCATTCAACGTGGCAATGCTGCCAGTCTTCTGGGCACGTTTCCGGATGACATCGATGCGGACGAGTACTTCGACGCCTAAGTGTCCTTTTGTTTTGTATTTATTTGTATAGTTAGTTAGTTAGTCATTTACGTTAAAAAATATTTCTATTGTTTGATAAGTTTGTACTTTGTAATTAAATTGTTCTCATTAATATGAACAATAATGGCCACAACATCACACATAGCAACACAACATCTCGCCTGTATCGTTGTATGAATTTAATCTGTACAGATACGTGGGTCTGTGCGGCGGTATCAAGATAGTGGCGCTGGGTATATTCATGGCCGACTGGTGGCTGGTGCGACGTCGGCGACACCTCGAGACCGCGCCGCCGCTCGACCCGCACAAAGACATCGCCGGCTCCATCATCAGCCTCGACAAACGTACGACCAACTTTGATCTTATTCTTCAAAAATGTAATGCGGCTAAACGTTACTAACTTATAAAGTATTTGTTCACAGTTTTCGAGGAACTCCCATCTGCGGACAACGCAAGTGGCTTCCGGTCGGGTGTGATGTCAGGCGTGAGCTCAGCCACCACGACGCCCCTGGAGGCGCCGAGCGGCGCCGGCGATGCGCACGACGCGCGCGCGCGCCTGCAGCGCACCGAGTCGCAATACTCGCAGGACTCGCAGACGCGCCCCGCCGGCAAGAACTCGCGCGTACTGGTCGCGTCGCGCCACCTACGCAACGACTCCAAGACCATCCAGCTGGAACCGCGCGCGCGCCAGCACTCGCTTGACGAGCCCGAGCGCAGCCGCGCCGTGCGCAGCGACTCGCGCGACTCTCGCGACTCGCGCCGCGACGCATTCCCGCGCTCCGCGTCGCGCGACCTGCCTCGTGAGGCGCACTCTCGCAGCGGCTCACGCGACTTCAAGGTGCACTCACGCTCCGACTCGCGAGAGCTCAGCCTCGAGCAGCTCAAGCACCTGGCGCTCAAGAGCATGGAGAGCCTCGACCTCACGGCGCTGCCGCTGGCGCGCGCCGCGGACGAAGAGAGCAAGCGCCTTATCGATGGCGCCGGCGTGCTGCGCCACCGCAGGACGAGCTCAAAGGACTGCAAGCTGCCGGAGACCAAGCACAAGCGGACCTCCTCGCATCACCTTACGATGGAACCCAACGAGCTTAGCTTACAGATGCAGAAGGGTCGAAGCGTGGATCATCTGGCGTCGACTCGATTGGATCCATGCGTGTGAGAGAGATGGGGGCCAAATCGGTACATGTTAGTGTCGGGACTGAATCTCAGTTGAGTTATACGAACAAGTGTAAAACATTGCTTTTACTGCTGTGCACGACTGAGTGATAAACAAAATGAACGTGAGACCATGAGTAAGTTAAAAATGAACTACACTTATTCTAAATCTAGCAAATAGAAAACAAATTATGAGTGATTTTAAATCATATCTTAACTGTAGTTTCGAAGCTTTCATATAATTATTAATGAAAAAAAAAATACTGTTGCTTCTGCAGCTAACTAGTGTTCTAGTAATGACTTAATTGAAGCTGCAAGCTACAACATGTAGAATCAATGTAATGTTTCATGAATCAAGTAGTGTAATAACTGACTGTTGTTTTAACATTTAAAATACTCGCATCACTCCTATTTTTTTTTACTTTAGTTTTTATATTTAATGTAATTAGTTAATTAAAATTGTTAACTTTTTCTATTTTAAAGATGCCTATAAAAACGAAAACTTTTGTTGTACTTAAAATTCAAGATCATTGATATGAATTCAATTTGATGTGTATACTTTTATCATTCTAATATTGCTATGTAAAAAGATGCTGATTATATTTGTTGTTTGTGTATATTCTTACAGTAGTGCAAATAATTTACAGACTGTTGAAGATCACCAATGTTAGAAATTTAGTAAATAGAGACCACTTAGATTGAAAAGAGCAAAAATATAAACATTCACATGAAAAAATAATTTTAAAATGCGAGAAATCAAGAGAATATTGCCACTATTTTGAAATGCACTCATTCTGCTACACGCATAGATCTGCACAAAGCTTTTTATTAATTTCTATAATGGTGCTCACAATAAATTATGCTTGCCTACTATTATCTTCTAATTTATAATGTCTGTCTGCAATTATGTTACTGTTTACAATCCTCTTACTTATAACTTAAAAATGAATAAAACACAAGCACAAATCACCAAAATTGCTATAAGGTGGGTATGATAAACCTTTGAATAAAAAAAACATTAGTTATGATCTCAATGGATAGGAATGAATTCTGCTACGGAATGTGAATAATGACAACAATAATTATTTTTAATGCATCTTTAATTTTTGTAAATGTTTATTTCTAATAATTTTATTATGTATTGTGATTCTATTTTACGAAGTTTAGTGCAATTAATGGTTCTATGCATGATGCCACTCAGGTCCAAAAACTTCCAAACCCTGCTGATTCAGTCTCCTATAATTGTATATTTTGGACAGCTAATATTTAGCATATAATATTAATTTAGTAAATCTATAACAGTTATAAGTTTATAACTGCCTTAGTTGATTAAATCAAAAGTTTATTAAAACTAAAACCCATATAAATGATCATACTTGTATAAGAATTTGATGTTCAAAAGACTTATTTATTTAAAATATTTTTGAGGTGTAAAAAATGTCAATTCTTGGGCTGCTGGATTAAGAACTCAATTATTAAGTATATCATTTAAATATAAATGAACATGTATTTTAAAAGCAATATATTTATCTCAGATAATGAAGTAAAAAGACAGGAATGTTGTCTGTGTAAATTTTTGTCACATATTGTTAAGAGAGGTTAATAGTTTGATATGAAAGAGAGTGTTTTAACGAAAAAATGCCTTATTACTACAATAGATTATAAGACTCGATATTGATACTGACTTAGATGTATTTGAATAAGTTGTTATGTCAATCACCCAAACAAGTTTGATAATAGCAACTCCTAAACTAATTTGTTGCATTTAGTGATTAATAAAATTGCATACTTATTTTAAAACATATTTTATTTTTCCTCTTTGAACACAAATAATTTATTAAACATTATCTTCAATTTAAGACATTCAGTAATTCAATCATTGAACGGCTTTTTGAATAGAAATTTCTTCATGATAGTCACCTGTGTACAATATAACTATTTTAGTAAAACCTAGAAACCATTTTGTAGAAAGAAAAATTTATTGTTGTACCTATATGTCTAGTCCTTCTACGATGAGTATTAAAGGCTATTGCTATTGTTCTGCAAGGATACTGATGTTTACGCTTTCTATTATTGCCTTTACATAGAGTTCGGAAAGGTACAGTCAAAATAAAAAGCACACATGACTGTTCATAGAATAAAATACATGATGGTTATACTGACATCAGTACTAATAACAAAATGTGTCAAGTACCTACTTTGATTACAGAGGAAGGTAATAATAATGAAAACTAATACACAGCACTTTACATTATATCTACAATTCTACTAAACAAATTACATACATTGCACTTATCTACACTACATTATTGGTTGTACTACAAAAAGTATACTTATAGTACATTGAATGTGTAATTAGTCCAACTCACCACATTCAGAAATCACAACTTTCTTAGTAGGCTTGCCACTTTTAGATCCAAGACCTTCCATTTTACTTACAACATCCATACCCTCTACCACAGAACCAAATACAACATGCTTTTTGTCAAGCCAAGGTGTTGGGGCAGTGGTAATAAAGAACTGAGATCCATTAGTATTGGGGCCAGCATTAGCCATTGATAAGGTTCCAGGGCCAGTATGCTTCAGCTTGAAGTTTTCGTCTTGGAAAACACGACCATAAATGGATTTTCCTCCAGTACCGTTATGGTTGGTAAAATCGCCTCCTTGACACATAAATGAAGGAATGATCCTGTGGAAAGAAGAACCTTTATACCCAAAACCCTTTTCGCCAGTGCACAAGGCTCTAAAATTCTCTGAAGTTTTTGGGACTAGATCAGTCTCCAGTTTGATCACTATGCGCCCCAGAGGCTCCCCATCGGCAGTTACATCGAAGAATACTTTTTTTTCAGGTTGGCTTGAAACAAATCGGAGAGTAGCAGCGGAATACAGCGTCCCATTTATTAAAGTACGCCGTAATATAGTTGAAATTGCCATCATGAACCAAAAACGTGGGTCTAAAATAAAGAATATTCAATTAGAAGACATTTTAAGTCAATCAACCTCATAAAATAATAATTATTTCACATAACCTTACTACCAGCACGTTTCAAAAATTTTCTGCTATATTCTATATCAATATCAAATGTCAAATCAATGACAATCACTTAGGTTAGGTCATAGATAATACACTATATAAAGTAATAGGTTAGGTTTCTATCTTTTGGTACACACGGCTCCACATCAAGCATATATTTCTAGTTTACACTGACCTCTCATTGTAAGGAAATCCTATACAATGCGAGATCAGCTTATACTGGTAATTAATAGCTTGATCTGTAGCCGTGCGTACGTCTCTGATGAAAAAAAAAAGAGGTCTAAATCGTGAAATAAGATTTGTTCTGTGAATTTTGTGTTTACTCGCTCGCAACCGAGTAACTTCAACATTTTTTGTGTTCGTGAAAGCTTGAGTGCGAGTCGGCCTACCGAGTAGCTACAGTGCAGCAACTCGCACTGTGTATACAGCTAAGGCAAGCCGAGCTACTGACATGCGAGTACACTACTTGCTGACTAGACTAGACAGCTGCTCGCACTGTGTAAACAGCCAAGGCAAGCCGATTTACTACCGAGCCGAGCTCTTTACTGTCTAGTCAGCAGCTCCCACTGTGTAAACCAGCCATTAGACTTGGCTTAATGTTTATGGTAGGGATACGACAATAAATGAAAATACGAGCAGAACTAATGTATAGCAGTTTATAGGAATTATCAAATAAATCCTAACATTAAAATTAAAAAAGTGACTTTTTCTAACAAACTAAATATGAATGAATGAATGAATTGCACCGACCGACCCCAGCGTGGTTTAACCAGACTCGATTGCTCGAATGAACCCAGAGATTCACACTAGACCTTGTTGCCTCATGTTACATGGTGCAACAGAGCCCATTGTATATCAGTGAGTAGACCGGGGGGCGCGGTAATGGTAGGGAAGACATGCCCTTAGGATATGGAGGGGATAAAGAGCCATACCCAGTATGCACCGTAAAGTAAGCCTTGGAATAGTGGAGAGACGGGTGATATAATATGGATGGGCTTTTTTATGACGTTGCTGCCATGTTGCTTCAAGTCCAGCTTCTCCGGTGAATCTTTTGCTGGTTAAACTTCGTTTTTGACTCTTTATGTCACAGCTACGCATTATTATACGTTGTTATTACCAAAATCATCGTCTGAGGACTCGCTGCTATCCGTTTCCTGTTTCTTGTATATCTCTAGCAGCCTTCTTGATGTAACTCTTTATTCAGCTGTGTCCATCGAAAAGTTAATTTCCTGTACATCCTGTATATGTCGCAGCCAACTGGTTTAATTAGCCGTTTGGTCAACCGCCTAGCCTATTCACTAAACGGCGCCGTTCAACTAGCTAATGATATTCAGCCATTCAATCAATCAGCTATAGGCAAATTACTTGGATAGATAAAGTCAATAGAAATTAATAGATAATGTCTTGCCTAGCCCAGACACACAAATTTAGTTCCATTTTCTGCCACCTGCGCTGAATTCCACACTGTCACTAAGGCGTCGACAAGCCACAATATTTCTGATGTTTCTCACAGTTTCAATGCGTTTACGCATAACCGAATCGGAGCATCCCGACTCAACGTAGTTTTTTGGCTGCTACCCCTGGAGTTCATATAAAAATCAGGAGGCGTGAAGGGAGGGCAGCCCCGCCCGCTGTAACAAAGCACAGGCATGTGCGAGCCGTAGCTGCTGAGGCTGGAACCGGTGACCAGCAAGCCGAAGCTGCGAAGGTGAGCATGGGTGCCTGTCTTTGTTACGTAAAGGCGAAGGGGTTCCACTTCCCGCAGCGCCAGAGACGTTCTAGAAGCTGATGACCTAAGCATCAGCCAGCCAGTTCATTAAATGTTGATAAGAAGTATCGGCCGAATATCATTCAGACCGCGATTTTCATTTCATTCTTGTGCGATCTCTGGCCAATTTGGCCCTACAAACCTTATCAGATCGTCACACCATCTTCGCCGTGGCCTGCCTCGACGGCGATGTCCTCCCTCAGGCGTCCAGTGAGAGACAATCTTTGACCATCTCTCCGAGTGCATTCGTGCGACGTGTCCGGCCCACTCCCACTTCAGCCTGGCTGTTTTTTCTCAAACATCTGCTACTTGAGTTATGGAGCGCAGGGTGGTGTTTCTAACTTGGTCTGTTCGCTTGACGCCTATTATGCTGCGCTCCATTGCCAGTTGGCAAATCTTGAGTTTGGACTTTTGTTGTTCATATAATGAGTTAATTTTTTATGTATAGTCCAAGAGCTAGATCGAAGAGAACGATAAAATCTTTGATCTAGCTCTTGGACTATACTTGGAAATTGAACTCATTATATCTTCTAAACAACCCGACTAAATCTGCGACTTGGCGAAAAGTTGCGACTTGGATTTTTAAGATATAAATGTGGCCAAGCTGGGGAGATGCTCTCTAAAATCCCTAATGGTGGCCATGCCAGTGTCAACCACTCAGCCCCACATGTCCATGAGACCCCATTTTACAGGAAGAACATATAACATTCTACATGTTATTATGATTATTGCACTGAAGTGTTACTAGGACTATTCTACACTAGGTAACACAAGTCAAAATGGACTTGTAGGGTTTCTCAAATAAATAAATAAAACTATTATATAAGTAGCTAAAGAAAAGTTATTTACAGTCCTACCAACTTATCTGTGAACTGAAAGAGGACGCCACCGTCGATGCATCGACACAATCGAATGACATGCGTCAGATGCGTCGGCACAATCGAATAACATTTCAACATGACGGCCGTAGTTCCAATTTTCGCCATTTCACAGATAAGTTGGTAGGACTGTAATAGAAAATTTAAGAAATTCTAGAACTCTTCTTGTTTGTAGCAGGGACAAATCATTCAGTAGGGTTAAGGGGGATGCATTGTGGTAGCCCGCGAAATTCATTTCTTTTGGTTTTTTTGCAATTCGCAGGTCCGTGTCATGTTGTATCTTGATTAAAATATGATACGCGGGAATTAAACATATGTATTTATGTAATTTTAACCTTGAAAATCATCAATACATCTCTTTAAGTTAGATTTCGTGCAGATTCGTCGAACGAACGAAATCTAATGACTCTGCACGAAATCTAACTTAGAGAGAGGTATTGATGATTTTCAAGGTTAAATTTAATAAATACAATAATACATAGGTTTAATTCCCGCGTATCATATTTTGATCAAGATACAACCTGAGACGAACCTGCAAATTGCATAAAACGCAGGAAAATTTGAATTTCGCGGGCTACCACAGCGCATCCTCCTGAGTTAAAATGATAATTACTCCGAGTTTACAAACTCTACATTTACTAGACGGACTAGAAACGTGCAAGTTTAGTCTGTGCAAGCAAGATGCTCCGCTAGGAGAGGAGTATAAGTGTTCTGTGGTAACGTGGCAACGGCAAGATGTCCTGTCAATGTCATGTCATTTTGTATGATTTCAAATTTCAAAATAACTAGATAACCTATAACTTGAGACTGCAGAGCAGGGTCGATTTTTATTAAAGTCAGTAATAATTAACATTCTGAAACTCACTGCGAGTAAATTAAAATGATGCATTGCATTAGAACTGCTTTATCAGTTGTTCTTCAAAGTCGAAACAAAGTAGTACCTAATCAAAGAATATTTAACATTAATCAGCTTACTTTTGGACAACAGAGATGTTATTTATCCCAAACAGATGATACAGGTAATGATTGTAGTGCACTATCATAATATGAATATATCTACTCTAGAGGACAGCAACTCGTACAATTTTTAAATGCAAAACTTTTCACAGATCTAATAGTAGAAAATATATGTAAAGGCGAAGCTGAACTCGAGAAGAAGCTCAGAATTTTAATGCTGGAAGTTGAGGTGATGCGCCAGGACGGCCGACATGCACCGAACTACATAAACAAGGACCAGTGGCAACATTTATTAGGCCTATCAACAAAAAATCAACGTGCTAGTTACCTTAGATATTTGTTTAAAACTGAAAAATCCAAGGAAAATTTCAAGGTAACAAAAATGCAAATAATGTTTTTTTTTTTTTTTTTTAACAGTAACTTTAAACGTTACCATTGTATATAAAAATTTTGGTGTACAGTAATGTTAGTAGATCTTTACAACTTTTATTTATTTTAGGCTAAGAAAGAGGCTAAAAGAATGGAACATCCAGTGATAAAACCTGAAGATAGCAAAGAGAATGAAGATGACCTTCTTTATGGCATACAACATCAGTCATTGTTTCTGCGAATCAGGGATCAGTCAATAAACCAGTTTGATAACTACAGGTATCTTTAAAATCTTATTTATTTAAAATTAATTTCGTGGCCATCAGCAGGCCATGAATTTGATTGTTTCATAATAATACTTCTTGCAAATAAATATACATGTTTTGCAGGGCCCTTCAAGCTTTGATATTTGGACAATCAGTTGTAATAGACTGCTCGTATGAAGATAGCATGGTTTATAAAGAAACTTTAAATGCTGCTAAACAAATGACATATGTTTTTGGAGATAATAGAATTCATAAAGAACCCTTTAACTTGCACATGTGTAATGTGAATATGGAAGGGCAATTTATGAAACAAATGCGGAAAAATATTCCTTCATTAGATGAACCCTGGTTTCCTTTGAATGTTCACACAAAAAGCTATTTAGATGTATTTCCAAAGGAGAAGTTGGTTTATCTGACCCCCCATTGCCGAGAAGAACTAACAAAGTTTGATCATGATGCTGTCTACATCATTGGATGTATGGTTGATAAGGTAAGGAAGTTACTATTCCTGAGAAATAAAGTCCCAAACATTTTTACTTTTGCAATGAAGTCTGATATAGTCCTACTACTTTATTTTTGGGTACAAAATGTCTGATGTTTTTAAAATGGAGAATGGGTAATAGCGTACCCAGATACAAAGTTAATTGTAGCATTATGAACTACTAGCTGCACCCCTCGGTTTCACCCACATAGACCAGGATAAAAGTAGCCTGTGTTAATCCAGGGTATAAGCTATCTACATACCATATTTCATCCAAATCGGTCCAGACCTTTGAGCGTGAAGGAGTAACAAACACACACACTCACACACTTCCGCCTTTATAGTATTAGTGTGATGTCGGTCTTTTTTGCCCTCATCAAGTAGTTTAATTAATCCTAAGGCCTCGTTTACGGAGACGCGCGGCGTCAGGCGGCGCGGTGCGTGGGGCGGGCTGCGGGGCGTCAAGCGTTTTCTCCGTTTATGGCACGCGGTGTCATTAAGCTTAAACCGAAGAAACCCGCCGCATCTCCCGTTGCTTCACCCGCCACATGCGACGCTACAAACGCGTGTAAAATCACTCTCATAGAACGCCCTAAGTTTGAATTTAGTGCGGGCCGCGCCGCTCAACGCGACGTCCCGCGTCTTCGAAAACGAGGCCTAAGACAGCATGTCTGAATTCACTTGGAGAAAAAAGATATGTTAAATTGATTTATAAAATAAAATATAATGAAATAAAAGAATAGGAAAGTTCTTTTCGTACATAAAATCACGACTCTTCCCATAGGGGTAGGCAGAAACTACAGAACGCCGCCACCTTCTATAATCCTTAGGCCCGGTTCACACTAGGCTACGACACTAAACGTGTCGGATGCATATTGGCATTTATTTCAATAACGCTGTTCACATTAGGACGACCCTTTTGATTTCTCTTTGGAAGACAGGAATATGCTGTAAGACATCGTCAGAGGTAAATCGACATTAACGACGTCGACGGTGGTGTTCACATTAGGTTGACCCGGCAGCTTATAGTGTAAACAGCAAGACCCGAAAGTCGGCCAACGGTAAAACTGTCGGTTCGACCTAATGTGATCCGAGCCTAACATACTCTGTTGCTTCGTTTACGTTCACACATCTGGTTATAAATGCGCGCCGGTTGTGAGTACTATGCACCTGACATTTCTGAAGAACATCACTAAGGTCACTATAATTATGTCCTTCTAGGGGTGTACCTTCCCGGCATTTCCACTCACATCTGCCTTGTAAATACCTTTTATATGTTGCCTTTCATTCATCTTTTCAACATGACCAAACCATCTAAGCATAGGTACTCTTCCAATTTGTGTCACTACTTACATCTTCTTTTAAACCGCTCTGTTGTCTTATCAAATCATTAAAATCTGCCTAGCCTTTTCCCCAACTATCTTGCGGTCGGCTTCCGGTCTAACCGGATGCAGTTGAATACCTGGAGTGACTGCCTATCGCACCTCCACAACTCAGTTACTTGGCGAGCTGGTTGTCAGACTTGGGCTTCTGACATGCGCATGTGGATTGAGTAATCCTCTCTTCAATATTAACAAAAATCGAGGAAAATTTAGTAAAATATTGTTAAAACAATATACTGTCAATAAAGTGGTGGATCACTCAAACCGCGCGCTTTAAGAAATCATAATATATTAGCCGTTGCACTTCTTATTTCCTGTAACGCCCGTCAAAGATCTACGACAAATGACAGCCGGGACCAATGGCATAACGTGCTTCCCGAAGCACGCAGGGTTCATTCCCAGTAGCCATACTTACAACACATTTGCTTCTCAAGTAACGCATTTCCACAGCATTTATTTATGCCGCTTTTGTCACACCCAACATTCACTTCCATACATAAGCGCAGGCACCAAACGTCATTGTGAACAGCCAACTAGAGATGTATAGAACCTTTCACTTTATTTCCCGCATTCACTCTTCATTCCACATCTTCATCAATCTTTCCTTAAAGTCTAAACAGTCTCCCCAAATATACAAACTCATTTACTTGCTCCACACTCGTCATTATTTATAACATACCGACACATCCTCTTCTCTTTCAAACACCATGACCTTTTAATTATTCACATTACTTTATCTCATCCCTTGCATCTATCACAGTCGCTATGTCTTGCAACGGTTCTGCTGAAGATGCCACTAAAACTTGATCATCTGCATAGAGAAGGCATTTATTTTTATTAATTTTAAGAAAACTTACAGATAATACATTCAAGTAGCCAGAAGAAATATGTAGAAGAAAGCCTTACAAGTCTCCACTTATATAAAATTTGACAGGCAACTCATTCATCCTCAATCCGCTCTCACCCTTTTTCAAATCTGTCGGACAACTACCCATGTACAAGTTGAACAGTTTGGTGTTTCTAACATCCCTTGAGATGCAGAACCAGTTCGTGAATGCCTTACCTATCCTAACACAAGCATCGGAATCCTTGTATAAAGATTGAAGGCCACCACGTGCCAAGCGCCAGTCTATACCGTACATGGAGTGTCGTGTCGACCATTTTTTTTTTTTTTTTGCTAGCCTATTTTGTGTCCCAGTGCTGGGCAAAGGCCTACCCTTTTTCGTTCCAAACCTTTATGTCTTGTACAATCTCTGGCCATGTTGGCCCTGCAAACAAGATCAGCTCACTCCCACTTCAGCGTAGCTGCTTTTCTCAAAGATCCCCTACTCCAGTTATGGAGCGCAGGGTCGTGTTTCTAATGCGATCTGTACGCTTGAAATCTTTTAGTCGACGTGCGCACGGACGTAAATATATCGCGGCGCTTTTTTTTCGCGCACTGGATTTTCTACGCTGTCTAAGCGCCGCCGAGAGTTAAAAATCCAACAGTTTTTTTTTTTTTGACGCGCTGTGATGCACTCTGTTGTTGTTAGGTTGGATTCTCGAAACTCGGTTCAAACACCGAGAGTTGAAAATCCACTGCGTGATAAAATCCCGCCGCGATATTTTTACGTCCGTGCGAACGTCGGCTTATGATGTGCGTGAACTAAGGGACCAAACTGGAATTCGCAAAATTTTAATCCTAGGATTTAGTAGAACTCAACAATTGTAGAACGAATCTCGGAATTTGTAAACAAATACATTAGAAACTACAGCTCATAAAGTGTGGTCCCTCAGTCCTCACACACCATCAGCCAGATCTCGGAGAGTATCATAAAAATGAAGGTTTTGTGATTACAGACATTTAGAATTATTAGTAAAGATATTTACTAAATTACAGACCACAACGCATTAAAGATAAGGCCGCCTATTGTATATTTTGTAGTGTTTGATTATGTCTTTTTTTGTTATGTATTTTTGTGGTGTACAATAAAGTATATATAAATAAATAAAGATAAAAAAATATAACGACCAAACTGTGGTCCCTCAGTCCACACAAAAAAGGTAAATATTTTAGTGAATATTACCGAATTAAATAAATAAAACTGTTCTTTTTCTACTTAACGATTTAGTAAGTCTTAAAACGTTTTGTAAAAAAGAAATGGAGCAGAAATACCGACGCAATTTGAATAATAGCGATTTTTAAAACTGGTCCCTCAATCCTCACATCTCTACTGACATATGCGTGTGTAGCTGCTTGACGAAAGGAATATCACAAAGTTTAGTATATGTCTATTTTTGAAAAACACTATCTGGTGTATGTACTCATCGACAAATTGCAACACAAGCCCGTCTACCTCGATCCTAGTTTCGTGCTGTTGGTCATGAGCATGACCCTGGGTCTTGGATCTGTTAATTGAAAGTCCAACCTCAAGACTTGCTGTCCTCATCTTTAATTTCTATAATTAATATAAATTAAGATTTAATTATTTGTTTTTCAGCTTAAATTCTTCACATATCTTTTTTCTCCCAAGTTCTACTCGATGAGGGCATAAAATACAGACATAGTTCATAATGCTAGTCAAATTTTTTGTTTGGTATGGGGCCCATACATTATATTTAGATTAACCATTGTCCTTTTATGTCTAATGATTTTTCAATTCAGATGTTCTTGAACAAAATTGAAATGTGTTTTAAAAAATAGAAGAGAGATACGTTACTATCCCATTCTCTCAAACTAGGGAGGATGCGTTGTGGTAGCCCGCGAAATTCAAATTTTCTTGCGTTTTATGCAATTTTCAGGTCCGTCAGGTTGATCTTGATAAAAAAATATTGGTTCGTCGATTGTATTTAATGTTCGTAATAATAGTCTTTATCATGCTCTAGTTAATAACGATGATGAATCGGGTTTTTTAATGATGGGAAGGTTAAAGTCAGTGAAGTTAATTACTTTAATTTTGCAATTGTAAGTCTAGATTCTGTTCTTATTAAGATAAATAATACTGGAAACGATGGGCTAGAAAACTTGAAAGTCGAGCAGATCTTAATGACCATAGTCTTGAACAGCTCTAACCTACAAAATACCTACCCTCCAGCAATACGTGATCACAACATCTACAACTACCGTATCAAACGCTTGTTTCGTGCATCCCGGCTCTCAGCAATCCCGTTAGTGAACCGGTCTCGGAATGCTGTTATACATGAAGTTCGATTTCGTGCAGTCGTTAGATTTCATTTGTTCGACGAATCTGCACGAAATCTAACTTAGAGATGTATTGATGATTTTTATGGTTAAAATTATACAAATACATGTTTTATTGCCGCGTATCATATTTTGATCAAGATACAACCTGACACGGATCTGCGAATTGCAATAAACCCAAAAAAAAAATATGAATTTTGCGGGCTACCACAGTGCATCCCCTTATAATAAAATCTTCTATTAACAAATAACATCACATAATTTAAATGATTGCAGGTAAATAATGAACCACTCTCTCTAGCTAAAGCTAAAAGGGATGGAATAAAGATGGCAAAGTTACCATTGGATAGGTATCTTGAGTGGGCACCAGGATCAAAGAAAAATCTGAATATAAACCACATGGTACCCATTCTATTAGATTTGAAGCTGACTGCTAATTGGGAATATTCTTTGCGCCACATTCCAAGGAGAAAACTTATGGAAACTAAAATATTGGCCATGCAGAAAAGATTGAAGCACAATCCGAAATTACAAAATGTAGTTATGAAAAATTTCAATATTTCAAAACTTAACAAATTAGCATTTAAAGAAAAGAAGCTTGACACATTACCATTTAAAGAAAAGAAATTTATATCTAAGAGGTCATTATATGATGACGAAAATATATAAAATATCAATCGAAACATGTCTTTATTTTATTTAACTATGTATAATTCAGATTTTAAACATGAAAAATGTAAAATAGTTGTGATAATCTAATTATAATCTAAGTTTTGTACACTTAATTATTTCGAACATAATCATAAATACGTACCTACGTAAAAACGATGGGCTATTACAATATTTTACACTGTACCTAATTATACTCCATTCACAATAAGTTTCTCTTTCATTCATTCGCACCACATTTATCTAATTGCATAATGTACTGGGAATTCATGTTGTAACTTATTGCACAAAAAATATTGTAATATGCTTTGCACATTCAGTTTATAAAAATATAAGTCTAAAACCTAGGTTCCTAAAGCTAAACTAAAATAACATAAGTAATAAAATTTTACGATAATGCATTCAACTGTCAATAAATTCATAATCTACAAAAGTAGAAATAGAAATTTACCAATGGGTACATTTCCAGTAAGATATTATGTAACCAAAACTCGATTCGCTAGAATAGTATTCACAAAAACAGAAATAATGTTTGCACTGCAAAGAAACCTTGTGCTTAAAATTAAATACACAAATAATTACTCTATATGTACATTTTTATTCAATTTTATGAACTATGGTAAAGGCATTCGCATGTCGACGTCTGTAGACGTAGTCTCTGACCTCTGCTTGATAGTCGCTAAAATCTCTTGCAAGTTGGATGGCAATGCAATGTCAGCCAAAGGAACATTTTGAACTGGAGGTGGAGTCATGGGCCGAGACGGAGAGTATGCTTCGTCCTGTGTACAATTATACACTTCATAAGTAAAGGCACATTTTAGAAGTCAGGGTTAGTGACGTGAGTGACATCTGCTAACTAGTTTAGTCCTGAACATAGGCGTAAGCATGTTTGGTTCACGATTTATTATTGTTGTTGAAACATTGGGTTGGGCTAGCCTGGCTAGGGACATTTATAGTGGTAGCCAGCCATCATTCACGTCAATAAAACTATAAAAAAATTACCTCGCCTATAGAAGAGTCTGCTTGCGCCATTTTACGAATTTGTTGTTTTTGTTCTTCAATCTGCCTGTTGAGCTCTTCCATTTTATTCCTGAGAGTGTTGGAGGCTAGGCTCGGTCCTGATGATGAAGGTCCGCTGCCGCTGCTACTCGTTGATCCCGGACTATACGGTTCTTCATCATCCGCAGACACTGCCGAATGCAATCACACATTTGTTAATAATAATAATACCAGACTATAACTGTCCGACTACAGGGAAAATGCCTCTTCTCATACAGAGAAGGCATAAACATTGATCACCACGCTTGCTCGAGGCAGGATGGGGATTTCAGACTTATATTAATAAATTACAAGTCCAGGTTTCCTCACAATGTTCAAGATAAACTTAGAAAGGACATATGAATTTAAAGTCACATTAGTAGTTGCCCGCATTCGAACCCATAACCTCTTGCATAGGCGAGGCCTTAACCACAACCTAAATACTTTACATTTACAAACATATTTTCGTTATTGCAAAACACGATAAATATGCACTTGGCATCTAAAAAGTTCCTCTGTAATTAAATAGTGCAAAAACCACAGCAGGGGGTTTTATAATACCTAGAGAAGCAGCAATTTTGTCCTTGACAGTTGTAGAGAGAGTTGATGAAGAGTATGCTGGCAGCGGGAGCGGTGGTCGTCTTCGTGGCGACGACGCTGGCGGCGTGTATGAGCGCTTGCGGGACTCACGTGCCACCTAATATAACGCAACATCAATAAAATAATGTAAGTACTTGGGTTGGATATATATAAACGGAAGGTTAAGTCGTTTACAATCAATAACGAAACGTTTTACATAGAAACAATTATTTTTTTTAATATATTTATTAAACAAAGAAGGAAGTGGGTATGTTCAGTACATTTATTTACAGAAGTAGTTCATTTTTATTTATTTACAAACATCACTACGACCAAATATTTTGGTAAATAATAATTAGAAATGCACTCTGAATTATTATTTTTATTAATTTGTATTTACAAATCTTCCTCCTTCGGCGAACTGACCTTAGCGGGAACAACATCAGTAGGAATGTTGGTGGGCAAACGCTTCTTTCGTTGCCGAATAACGATTGCAATCAGGAGATGCGTTTTGATTTCTCCGATGCCTGGACCCTCGAGAGGCAGGAGAACCGCCGGTAACGTAGTGTTCGCCGGTAGTGGTACTATATAAAAATCTTTCACGGTCATCATATTCGACGCCTTTACTACGCCTAACCTAAAATATGAAAATTCCACATAAAATTTCACTGCCAGTGAGGGTAACTTGTTTATTATTGAAAGGAAAATAAAATTAATTAGGTAGGAACAAAGGAATGGGAGATCGGTTTTTATTTCCATATAAAACAATAATAACAATATAATCAATTGAATACAATACCAACCTATTGCGACTACTTAGATAGCTATATAAGGCAATGTATTGCATTTTTTCTTCATCATTCGCCGTTTGAAGTTTGAGAATAACAATGTCTTTATTACTAGTTTTTTTCATTTTTGCAATATAGTCCCATACAGTGTCAGGATTTATTCTTCCAACAATATCTAGTTCTGTGCTGAGATCTTCTTCCAAGTCCACAGAGCTGCCCGATACCTGAAATTTAAAGTGAGGGTAAAGTCACAGTAAAATAATGATACAATAGTTTATCTTCAGAGAAAACGGCCGAAACGACGCGCTTCGTAATCTCAGTCAGAGTCAGTTACGAACAGTTCGAGCGCGCGGCAGTTACGCACGGACGGACACGCATTTATCTACCGAGCGGCCGTAGGTAATTAATTCAAGGTCACTGCCCAGATAAGCCACTGTAGCTTTATTATTCTGTGGTAAAGTGATAGAACATATTATGAGACGTATTGTTCTGTTTAGGAAAAAAATAAAATAAAGAGCAACGCACCTCATGTGCAGCAACATAGAACCGCGCCACGTCCACCATGTTAATACACCCACTCCACACTGTCGCTGCCGAATTGTCCACTGTGCTACTTGGTTCTTGGTCGCTTTCGGCTTCTACAAATAAAAACAGTACTAATAAATAACTGTTCTAAATCTCTAACAAAAAGGTACTACTTATAAGAAATTACTCCTAAGTTTATTTACTCACCCGACGATTTATCTTGCTTGGTTGGAAACCTTGTTTCAGGTAATATTATATTAGACTCAATCAAAGACTTAGAGGGATCGTACTCAGCTTCAAAATTACTCATATCATTCCTGTAGTTTTCCTCGAATACGTCTTCTCTAGATTTCCGCAAATCTTCTTCTGAAAATGCAGACGTTATCATTGGTTCATGGGGATCGTACTCTGGATGTACCTCCTTCAACATTGCTGATTTCGGCCTCTCTATTGAATCCGAATCTGTGGAACTAAGGAAATAAAAATTAATAGATAGGCATTTATTTGAAATTATTACTATATTGACTGGACATGAACTGGATGCTTACTCATTTTTAATTTTACTATAAACATTTTCTTGAGATCTGGACCGATGCTTCAGTTTTTCATCGCTGCTGACAGTGCGTTTGGAACGCATCGAAATCCTACGCTTAGGACTATCCCTAGAGGGAGAGCGCCGCCTGGAACGTGCCCGTGACCGCGACCGGTCTCGTCCGGGTGATTTAGACCGTCTTCTGGGTTTCTCCCTCGACGTTGATCTGCGCCGCGATCGTTCATTAGAATCAGGTTTATCTTTAGATTCCTTAGTTCTATCTTTTGACATGGACCGGGCTCTACTGGACTTTTTGTCCGACCTCCGCGTTGACCTCCTTTGCTCCCGTGTAACTTTTTCGTTAGATGCTGATCTTCTTTTCGATGACCTGGATTTTCTGTCAGAATCACGTTTTGACTCCCGTCTGCTTCTTTTCGAACGACCAGAAGTACTATCTTCACGATTCCGTTTTTTACTGTTGTACTTCTTCATCAACATATCTTCATCATCGCCTTTACTTGTGCTAAAGAAACGAAATAAATATTTAATTTATATGATAACAAAAGACTATTTAATGTATCATGGATTCCAGTGCTTGTGTGCTTGTATAAATGGAGCATACACGAACTGATTCTGCATCTAAGGGATTAGACAGGGTTGTGTAGCGTCACCTGACTGTCTGTGAGTCTAACAGATTTGAAAGAACCCAAATGCGGATTGAGGACGAATGAGTTGCCTATCAAATGCCTTCTTTATGTAGATATCCAAGTTCTACTTGCATGGTCAGCAGAACAGTTGCAGGACAAAGTGACTGTGATAAATGAAGCATATAAGATGAAAGGGATGAATATAAATGTGAATAAGACGAAGGTCATAAATATATTGGTGTGTGATGTGAACATAAATGATAAGTGTGGAGCAAATACATGAGTTTGTATATTTAGGGAGTCTGTTATTTTGGGGACAAGGGATGGAAAGACTGATAAATGAACATATGGAAAAGAGAGTAAATGCAGGAAATAAAGCGATTGTGACCAACTAGTTGATGTCCAAAAAGGCTTGACTGGCTGTTCACATTGGTGTGCTGGAGCCCTACTCTTAAATATGGAAGTAAATGTTGTGTGTGGCAAAAGAAGCATGACAGCAGCATAAATGCGTTCCTTGCGAAGCATGTGTCGCCTGACTATGAATGATAAGCTGAGGAATGATGTGATAAGGCAATGGTGCGGTTTAAAAGATGTAGTGACAAAAATAGAAAAGAGTAGGCTTAGATGGTTTGGTCATGTTGAGACGATGAATGAAAGGCAACTAGCAAAAGGTATTTACAAGGCAGATGTGAGTGGAAACGCCGGGAGTTGACGCCTTAGACATAATATAGTGACCTTATTTGTGATACTCTTCAGAAAGATCAGCGTAGTAACCGGCGTTGCGTTTTAACATAAACGAAGCAAAGGAGTATGTCAGGATTGTAGCAGGTGGCGTTCTGTAGTTTCTGCTTACCCCCATGGGAAGAAGGCGTGAGTTTATGTATGTAATTAAAACTAAAAAGTATCTATATTAATAGAGTATAACTTACTTTTCAGGTGTTTTTTCTTTTGAGAGAACATCAGGACCAACTGTTGAGTCATTTAATGCCGTAACTACATCTTCAACAGGTACATTTGGGTCCAGTTCAGTTGATACAGATTCTTTAGTTTCCATCACCTGGCCAAAAATAAGTTAGTGTAATTAATAAGTTATTTTATTAACATAAATTACTCAAATTGTAAATATTCTTTTATTAATTACCTCTTCTCCTTTATGTGTTTTAAGGACATAAGTTTTGCTAGCAGCTAAAAGATCTAACTCCGATTTCTTTATTAATTCTAATTGATGCTTAGCCTCTTTATCTCTCCACTGTGCCAGCTCTTGACTTGCTAACTCTTCTGGGGACAGGCGAACCTGAAAATTAGATTGTTTATAATCATATAGAATTTGGATACGGCAGATTAACATTGTATTCAAAATAAATAATTAATGCTTACGAGTTGTTTAGGCGTTATTGATCGATCGCAAATTTTCTCCCACAGAGTCAGATTTTTCCGATCTTTTATATTAAACATAAGTGATCTGTATTTAGCCTTGTATTTCATCCCTACATCTCTGAATAGTTCGTGCAACTCAAGCTCCGTGTCGTAAGCAAATTGTTTTATTTCTGAATCTGTAAACTTTGGCCCAGTGTTTTCTGCCATTCGAATGACCAGCTGTTCTTGCAAAGCTTTCCGCACATTATCCCTGATTGGTTCACCACTTGACATTCTCACTCGGCTGTGGGTGTCTTTCCGACGCGATGTCGATGGCGTAACTGAAGGAGCCTGTAACGTAACAATTATCGTAAACTCGCCATCTCAGCTTCATAATCAAAATACAAACACGTTCAAGGTTATTATCACTATATTAGACAATTCCTATCAGATTACCAAACAAGCTCGTATCTACGTCGATTACAACAAAAAATTGTACCTTCACGATAAGTTTTTAACACAGTAAATAAATTTTGTTCAAAATCCGGTAGTGGTTTCGACTGTCCTCTTTGGTGTACAAGTTCAAACTAAAATATTAATGCAATACTGATACTATATAACACTAACTACACACGTATGAGTAACATACTAGACACGTATGTCGTAAAACTAGCTAGCTTTAAGTTTGAAGTCTGAGCGATCACGTAGTTAAAAGACGTAAACAAAATAAGTCATAAAACTGACGCCATGTAATAATTTAATAACGTAGGAAGATTATATGGAATTCTCCATGAAGAATTGAATCTTGAATGCTTCCGTAAAAGACGAATAAGGCCATAAAACATTTTTGACAATAAATTATCACAAACTCTCAACAACTTAATCAAATCAGCCCTAACATATCTTACTCAGTTTCTTAAATTTTGTCTTCCTTCTTACACAAAATTTTCCAGTATTTCATATGCATATTTTATCAGCAACAACCAATACTTGTTCCAAAAGAAAAGCACTATGTGTTGCATTACATGGTGCTTTTCTTTTGGTACAAGACATCACTTTAAATATATACATAATCTTATAGAATAAAGCATCTAGCATATAGATATAAGAGCCTACTAGCCTTAGTAGGACTAGTTTTTGGATTATTTTATTGATTTGTGTTTCACATACCTTATCTTGTGAGGACTGTCCATGACTACTAGGGGTCCGTATCAGTTTCCTTGTTGTTATTGCAGGCCTAGCAGATGATGTGCTGGCCTTAGGAGTGTCAATCAACTGTGATGGCTGTGATTTAGGAGTTGCAGGGGATTTGAGTTGTGGATTGGCTCTAGGTTCTTCTTTAGGCGCCGGTATCAGTCTAATAGACCGTTCTTTTGACTCAGCATGAGGTGTTCTCACAGGTGTTGACTGCTCAGCAGGTTTCCTAGGTATCCTTTGAAAGTTAAGAGTTGTCTGAATCTTAGTTGGTTCAGCAGTCTTCTTCTTTGCAATTCCTGGTTTAATTGTACTTAGGGTTCCAGGACGCACAACTTCAAATGTTGGATGTTGTTGCAACCACGCTTTCAAGTTTTCTGCAGTTGGAGCATTGGTGCCAGCCAGCAACCTACCAGATTTGCGTTCATAAACTATAACCTGCAAAAACCAGTTTTTAAATGGTAAATGTGTCAAGTATAAGCTTTCTTCTTCTTAACATATTGATGGCAAATAAGGTTGTGAAAATTCAAATGTTATGTTTAGCCCAAAATTCTGCTACGCGAAGTCCGTTCACTGATGCAGTCATAAGATCCTCAAGTGCACAGATGACAGAGCATGCGGCGCAAGATGGACTATTGTCATTCATAAACCCCCATCTGTGGAGGTTCTCTTTGCTACGGCCGACTTGGGTTCGTAGTCTATTTAAAGATTTCGAAGTCGGCCACGGTAATGCGTGCCCAGGTGAAATGCTATCAGATGGCCCGATAAAAACAAGATAATAGCTACTATTACAAGAATAATAAAAGTTAAAAGAATATAACTAGAACTTACTCTAGATTCAGCCTTTTGTTTTTCATTAGATTTACCAGGTTCGCAATCTCCTTTAACTGACGAGCCTTGATTTCCCAGGGAGTCTTGAGCATGCTTCCATATGCAGGAGTTACTGCAATAAATACTGCTTGCACGTGCTGGCTTCTTGCATACTATGCAATTCGTCTTTGTTGAGTCTTTCATGGCACCCGATTGAACAGGTAATTTCAATTCAGGACTTGGAATTGCTTGTTCATTTTCTATTTTACTTTGTGTTGCCTGAACCTGAAAAATCGTTTTAACTCTTTGTTATAAAATAGTCTTTTTCTCAAACATGCTTGGAAATTCGAGCATTGTTTGACCACCTTCTTCGAAATAAATCGATAATGCTGTACTGCTCAAACACATGCGGGCAGGCGGCCGGCAATGTTAGTATAGACTAGGCTCCCAGTGGAGACCTGTATGCATAATATGCAGACCGCATTCTGTCTTCTGATAGGTATGTTGCAGGGATCCCAGGCATCAATATGACTGATGTTGCCAGTGACTATTGTGGTCAGCAGACCCCCAAGTACTACCGAGATAAACTATCTGTGCCAAATTTCATCCAAATCCTATTAGAAGCATAGATGATTCAAATATTATCATTAATTCATGCAAGTCTAGTACTTTTTGTTAGGTTTAGTGCACGTGTCGTGTCGTGAATTCAAATACTATCTTGAATTCATGCAATCCTCAAGTTTTTCTTAGGTTACAGAGGTATTTCTTCAGACTTGCTAGGCATTATTTTTTTTATATCATAAATTAAATACCTATATTTCCATTTTTCCAAACTGACATAACTTTTTATTTATGAACCGATTTAAATACAACAAACACAAATGTTAAGTGAAGCTTACCACAATACATTAGTGAAAAGCGCACCCAAATCAGTTAAGGCGAAAGCTCCAGGTAGCGCGCGAAATACAAATTTTCTTACGTTTTTTGCAATTTGCAGGTCATCAAGTTGTATGTTACCCTGAACATAATTCGCGACCGTAACGAATCTGTATTTATAGAATTATAATTACTAACACATTATAAACAAAATTGAGAACGGGTCTTCTCGCGATATTCCTATTCCTTGTTTATAATGTGTACAAATCGCGAAAGTTTAAAAAGTATAATCATTAAAATCATCAATACAACTCTAAATAGATAATTATAATCCTAATAAATGACTATTTCATGAAATCTTTACGGTCGCGAATCATACTTTAATCAACATACAACCTAATACTGACTTGCAATTTGCAAAAAATCTAAGAAAATTTGAATTTTGCGGGCTACGGAGCTACCCTCTTAAGCTGTTTCTGAGATTAGCGCGCCCAAACGCACAGACAAAAATTCTAAAAATCATTGTTTTGGGTTCTATTATTGCGTTAATAAAAACCCCCAATAATAGTTTTTCTTAAATATCTTCCATGTCCAGACAGCAAACTTTTATTATTGGGTAAACATTTCTTTGTCATTTGCTTGGGATATCAGTGCAGAAGAATATTTTCATAGATAAACTTGTGCTGACGCCCTTAAACAGTGTAAATACAATGCATCGGAGGTACATAAATCCATGTAAATGTCGATGTAACTGTCGCATTATGTCATGTAAGTGCAAAAAAGCAATACTGATCTATATATCTTTGTGTAAATGTGTAGAGAATGATTGTAAAACTTGTAAAAAAACTAACTCTGCTTTTGTTCAGATTGTATTGTCCATAATCACTCGTTTTTAAAAAAGTTCCATGATTAAAACCAAGTCTTTTGAAGTATACTAACAATATTAACTGGGGTGGGAGAGGGAGTCTGCTGACCACAAGTCACTGGCAACATCAGTAATATTGAAGCCTGAGATCCCTGCACCACATATCAGAATAAAATTCAGAATGTGGTCTATATATTTTGCAAATAAAAACCCCATTGGAGCTGCACTAGTACGAAAATCCATATTTGTCATGTTTAGCAGCCAAATAAATTACTATAAAACCTCATATCTGTTGTGTAATTTAAAAATGGAACAGACTTTTTACTTTGACACAAGGCAACCAAGGAGATAACATATCAAAGATTTTATTTAAATTTCAATTTGACTTGCAAATAGTAAAAAAGAAACAAAAGAACATAAGGAGGTTCAATATAAACTAGAGCAGACACTGCAAACAACATTTTTGTGCTATTGTAAAGTTACACTCCTACCAACTTATCTGTGAAATGGCGAAAATTCGAACTACCGCCGTCATGTTGAGAAATGTCATTCGATTGTCAGTGTCTACTACATTCGGGTTCTCTGGTTGTTTAGTTAAATATGCCGAAAGCTATTAAAAGTGATGCTCGAAATATTATTCTAAAGGTTAAAACCTTTTTTGAAGAAGAAGCTCGGGCGGGGTCTCCGATTATTCCATTTAATCAAATATACAAACGAATTTCGGCAGCGACAGGTCAGTGTTGTCAACTTTCTTGTTATAAATTACCCGATACTTAACTAATTATTTAAATCCACGAAATATTATAACATTTATTTTATTATCTTATATTTCAGGTGTGAGTCAAGGACTAATTTCAAAAATAGTTAAGGAAGGGCACGCAGCAGAAGAAACTGGTACAAAAATTCGAACACCAGGCAAGGAGAGAAAACGTAAAAGTGGATTTGTGTATGTTGATGATTTTGACATGGGAGTTATACGGAGGAAAGTACATGAATTTCATTCTGCTAAAAAGAGGTCCCTACTGTTAAAAAGCTTCTAGAGGTTTTAAAGACAGAAATAAATTACACAGGACAGCGAGAGAGTCTGCGAAAGCTGAAGGAAGAAGAAGGGAAGGCTGAAGGTGGGATTTCGTTTTAAAAAATCTCAATCCTTTCGGAAGGTTCTTATGGAGTGTAATGAAATATCAGCTTGGAGAGCTAAGTACTTGCATGCAGTGGATAAAAATAATAAATCTCCCCAGCACTGGCCCATAATTTATTTAGATGAGACCTATATTCACTCTTCGCATACATCGGGTAAATGTTGGCAAGGAGAGGGTGAAGACGGAGTATTGTAGCCTGTATCGAAAGAAATGCACTACTTGTATTTAAATCAAACACTAAAAGTGGTGATTATCATGACGAGATGAATAGTACCAACTTTAAAAAGTGGGTTATAGAAAAACTTGTGCCTAATTTACGAGAGCCATCCATAATAGTGATGGATAATGCTCCTTAAGTGTGAATAAAGTCCCAAATGCGAATTCCTTAAAAAAAGATATGCAATTATGGTTGACCCAAAATAAAATTGACTACGGAGAGAATTTGACTAAACCTCAGCTTTTAGAAATAATTAAGAGAACCAAGCCTGAACCTGAGGAGCTCGTGGCTAAGTAATAACAGCCACACGGGTCGATCCGTCAGGTTAAGCTACGCTTGCCGGGGTTGGTCCGTGGATGGGTGACCATATTTACATACCGAGACTCCTCCGTGCCTCGGAAAGCACGTTAAGCCGTTGGTCCCGGCTGTCATTCGTGGATCTTTGACAGTCGTTATGGGTCGTCAGAAGCCCGAAAGTCGGACAATCAGTCTTACCAAGGGGTATCGTATTACCCAGTTAATGGGTTGTGGAGGTCAGATAGGCAGTCACTTCATGATAACTAAATGCTAGACATCCAGGTACCTCTTGCAGGGTAGGTACCTATTTAACTTGGCATTAAATGAAAGTTGTATCCCCCCCGTGGAACATTTTATCTTCTGAATTTCCACTTCATTGGATTACTTTTTCTATATAGCCATTGTTTATTGCTGAGAGACTAAACTGTTAGCGTACCTACGTAACTGTAAATTATCAAATTCTTTTTATTTATTTTATTTTATTTATATAAAACAAAAAAAAAAAATAAATAAAAAAAAAAAAAAAACAATGAATGAATGAATGAATTGCACCGATCCCAGCGTGGTTTAACCAGACTCGATCACTCGAATGAACCCAAAGATTCACACTAGCCCCTGTTGCCTCATGTTACATGGTGCAACAGAGACCATTGCATATCAAGGAGTAGACCGGGGGGCGCGGTAATGGTAGGGAAGACATGCCCTTAGGATATGGAGGGGATATAGAGCCTATCCAGTATGCACCGTAAAATAAGCATTGGAATAGTGGAGAGACGGGTGATATAATATGGATGGGCTTTTTTACGACGTTGCTGCTATGTTGCTTCTAGTCCAGCTTCCCCGGTGAATCTTTTGGCGGTTAAACTGCTTTTTCGACTCTTTTTATGTCGCTGCTATGCTGTATTACAGGTAATCTGCCTTCTCGACTCTTTTCTTCTTCGTTCTGATGAGTTGTCAGCAGCAGAATGTCCAGGACGCGGTCGGACCGTTCCTCGTTGTTGTCCAGCTCCAACTTCAAATTATGTAATTTTTGTTTTTATTCAAAGTTCGACATATAGCTCGCCGCTGTTCAGTTCAGGTTGACGCGATTGCAGATATTACAGTTTTAAAGTACAAATTAATGCACACAAATTAGCACAAATAATTAATTAAACTGGACCCCAACAAAAATCCTGTCGGGTATGGCGACAGGGCGGCGCCAGCGCACCATGCGTGTCCGTAGGTACTTGAGTTTAATTCCCGGGTCGTCTCAGAGCTTAAGAATTGAATGCGCCTTCACAGAAACAACGCACATCACCACTCACAAAAAAAAAAAACACTCTTGAACACTCCGATTTTGGGACACAGGAACACTATACACTAGTAGTTTAAGTTTTTTGCCTTGGTTTGGGTTACGAGTACCTGAAAATGTCTAAGATTGCTTGCTAGCTTTGCTATTGTCGTGATTAACTTTATTATAACTGTCACACACGTATTGTTCAAAGTTACATATATTGCACATATATTGGGTAGGCAGAAAATAACGTAATGACTTTGCAGAGAGAAGCGTATCCCTGAAAGACATGAAAAGATCTCACCCAGCTTGGCGCTCGGGAAACTGGATCCTTCGGCAGGCAATTTGTCTCTCGTACTTTCAGGAGACCATTACAAACTCACTAGGTACCTATCATAGAAATAATCACTGACACTCAATCACACACCACACACGAAATATACACTGCACGACACGACCACATGCTAAACAATAAAAAACTTTGAGGGAGCTTGCACTCAAAGAACGACCACTCGTCTCGGCGTCACCCGAGCTAATCTAAATAAAAAAAAAAACAAACAATTACAAAAATAAACAACAAAAAAAAAAACAAAAATAAAAAAAAAACGGAAAAAAAAAAAAAAATGATACCTATATAGGTATCATTTTTTTTAAATTGTAAAAACTGTAATTTTTATTAAACAATTATGTCTAATGTGAAATTTCCTTCTTAAAAACTTACTCAATTTTGGGCACCTTGGCCACCTTATTAGCAACACTAAATTGACGGTGCCGTCCTCTTTCAGTTCACAGATAAGTTGGTAGGACTGTATGTACTGCGGCTGTCAAATGTGACAACTAGGGTTTCACATCGAGAAGACTCGAAGCGGGAATTCCCGGGAAATTTGGCCTTAGTCGAGACGGGAAAAAAGGGTTGAGTACCCGGGAAGTTGAGAAATAAAAAAAAAAACTAAAAAAATAACAATTTGACGTAATTTCTTTGTGTCTTATAACAAACATTATATCCTCTATCTCCTCTCCCCTGTTACATCCTTTTACTACCCAATAAGGCACCTCCCGCCCGCTTCACCCCGTGATCTCTCTGTTTGTTTAGTTCAGTCAGTCACTCTCAAACATTTGACTGCGTAGCTTGTATCTAGGTATATTTCATAAACATCATTATTTATTTTAATGAAACATTTTGACTTTTACATTAGGTATATATCAAAGTAATCATATTTGTCAGTAACAGATAATTATAAAAAAAAAATTATGTATGTGATTGATATTTTGTTAATTTTAAAGATTTTACTTAAATTTTTTTCTAGTTTTAAAACTCTGTGATTATAAATCAAAGTGATCATATTTGTCAGTAACAGCTAATTATAAAAAAAAAAATAATGTCTGTCTGTGATTGACATTTTGTTATTTTTAAAGATTTTACTTATATTTTTTATAGAATATATTATAGAAAAAAATATCATAAATGAAATGAAAAAATGAAAATCAAAAATGTTTTATTTGTTATACAAGTAATAAAGAAAATTAAGAAGGCATATTTTTTAGTTAATTGACGAAGACTGATTAAAATGAACATATTGTTGATTACGAAAATGTGTATTTTATTTTAAAACCTTTTTCATACATTTTTATTGGTTAATAAAATTCCCGAATTCTCGGGAATTCTCGGGAAACGGTGCTCGAGGTCTCGGTATCCAGGAACAAAAAAAAGTCGAGAAATGAGAAACCCTAGTGACAACCACAATGTATGGATGTTTGCTGTCCCGGACCACAACATATTGCGCAAAAAAAACTGTTTGCGGTGTCTGCTATAGATTATATTGAACTCAATATAAACACACAGTAGTACCTAAATACTGAATCAAAAAAAAAAAAAGAATAAAGCATCATTATACCATAAATAAATGAAGCATGAAAAATTATTGTTGTTCATCATTGATTCTGAAATTTATAATTAATTTACTTAGCTTGAATTTCCACGCATTGTTTTAGGAACAACTATACAAGCCTTGGCCACAACCAGGCATTGATTGACTCACTCACATTTTCACATTAAATTTGTCCATCAATGCCCCTTTTGCAGGCTGCACAGTCATGTACTATTGATGCCTGGTGCTTATTTCTGCTTAGGTTGATGGGCAAGATAGTTAACTATGGAAAATTCTGCAACTTATTAGGTGATTTATAAGTGGCTACTTACTTGTTTAGTGCCTTTAGATGATGGCTTTGCTTTTTTGATACAGTTTGGGCATCTCCACTCAATGCCTTGTTCTTCCATCTGTTGCCCCATTGCTTTAGTGATATTAACACACTTTCCATGGAACCAGTCCTCACAACCATCACAACATATCATAAAGCGGTTGTTATGAGGCTGCTTACATATGCACCATAATCTGAAATTCCAACAATAAAAATAAAAATTTTAACACCATGATCAAGTTTTTGAAGTCAACAAGTATGTGGTCAATATTTCTCATGGCATTTTTTTAATGAATATATCTTACATACCTATTAGGATCATCTTCAGAATTCCAACTTTCTTGGGATTCTGCAGATATCTTGTCAAGTACAGGATTAGGTAATGGCAGTTCTTGTTTTTTAGTGGAAAGCTTCTTGTTGATATATTGCTTTGATACAGTCAGCACTTGTGGTTCAGGAGTTGTTGACACAGGTGGGGCAGGGGTTGGCACTTCTACTACTGGTGGTGGTTCAGGGTTATTTGCCATTTCCATCTGACTTTTACGTTTTGAAGAGCGTGTTGCTGGTGCTTCGATCGGCGGCAGCGTAATAACTCTGCCATCGCGTCGTACAATCTCTATTGGATCCTTTCGCATGGGTACAGTTTTCTGCACAGACTTTGAGAGAGTCTGTGCATATAAATTGTTTGCCTGTGTTTGTTGCTGTGGTGTTTGTGGAGACTGTGCTGTCTGTAGGGTCTTAATAGGCCCTGAATCTACCTTCCCCAGCACTTGTTTATCTATTACTTCCTGTAAATTCTCCGAGCTTGCCACTAACTGAGCAACAGACATTAAGAAATCTTCTGTCAGGCCTTCCTCTTCAGGCTGTAGTCCACCCAACAAGTCTAATGTAGGTGATAAAGGACCTGCTAAACCTGGACTGTTCATAGTAACAGAAGTAGAAATACTTGGTTGACTCTTAACCGGGTTCGATATTCCTGTAGTATCTTGAAGTATTTGAGCCAAGCTTGCATCATCTATTTGAGGGATTAGGTCATAAGGTTTAGTCTTTTCAGATTGAATAACTCTTTCTTTAGGTTTCAAATAAGTTTTATGCGTATTAGCTTTGGGACTTTCTGCAGTGTCAACTTTACTGTTATCTACAATCTTTCCATCATTTGGATCTAACACCTTAGTAGCAGGTTTTTTGTCAGTAAGGGACAATAAAGACTCTCTTTCACTTGTTGGTGTTTTAGGAGGACCTTTTCCATCAGTTGATACCCTTCTTATAACATCTGGTGTGGAGAACAACGAAGTCATATCAGACAAAAGAGCTGTAACGTGAGCTGGTGTTTTCTTTTCTTTTTTAATGGGCTTTGGTGTCTGTTTCAAAACCACTTTGCTCAGGTCATTGCCATGTGTGATAGTTGTTGATATCTTAGATGAAGGTAAAAGACTTTCCAAATCAACTTCTGTTGCATCTTTCTTTTCTACAATATTTTTGTGCTGTAGCTTTTCTTTAAAATCTTTTCTTAGAATATTTCTGCCAGGCTTAAGTTTAGTAATCAACTTAGAGTCAAGCTTTGAAGCTTTAGATGCTGCAACAGTCTTTAATATTCGGGGCTTTAATTTGTTTTTCTTTAGCCTGAGAGAACCCGTTCTATCTTTAGTATCTTTGTAATCAGAATCAGAGTCTCTATCAGGAATGCTATCTCCAGATGAGCTAATGGAAGAGGATTCAGTACTGTCATCAGCCCTTTGTAATGCCTCTGGAGCCTTTTCCAATTCTCTGGTATCCTTGGATTTATTTAATACAGGCAGTGGTTTATGCAACACATCATTCCCTTTTAGTACAGTAGGAGCTTCAGAAGGATTTATAATATTTATCTTTTTACCTTTTGGTATGATTTGTTGTTCCAAAATAGTAATTTTCTTAGAATTGGGAACAGGTTTAGGTGGTGGTGTATGTGTGATTTCAATAACTGATTCATCATAAGTTGATAAATTGTCACTTTGTGGTAATGACTGGCTTGGTGATTTGAGGGGTGTATAACAGTGGTCATTTTGAAATCCAACTAAACTGTTTTCCCTTGTTTCTATTCTCAACGACTGTAACATTTCAGCACCACTATCTGTAAACACAAAAAGAATAACATTTTTATTGAAGCTTACATTAATAATAATTACAACTCTCAGTTCTGCATACAACTTTTTTTCTTACCATACTTAATTATACTGTTGGGCTCATCATAATAACTATCCACTGAAAGTGTCACATGAGGCACTTTCTCATCATCAGTGTCAGAATCCGTAGCATCATCAGGTTTGCCTTCGTGACCAACCCGGACTACACTAATACCAGTACTTTGAGAACCATCAGTACCTAGAATGATTGATTGCATTATTATTCAAACAACTTAACAAATAACAACAATAAAATTATTATGAGCTTTACACGAATCGATTTGGCGCCAAAATAAAATTTAAGTTAATCAATAGTGAAATGATAATCTCTAATGTATTAATCAAAATCAAATTTGTCCTGTACACGACAAAAATAATTAACAGGAATGATGTTTTAATAAATTTGAGAGGCTATTTTATTCTTTGAGATGAGTTCAAACACTGAATCCTGAATGCTTAGTTATATTATGCCGTTTACTGACTTGACTGTACAAATACCAACTAACCAAACTAAAAATCCTAAAATGCGCTTGATAACTATTACTGTTATTAACATTTAATAGTTTATAAAACTTACCCATTAATGTTCCAAGTAATTTTTGATCAACAGACAGAGATCCATCCTTGTTTACAATAACAACAACAGAACTATCAGCTTTTGTGGAAGGTCCATTGAGATCCGTATAATTAGTTATGACTGTGTTTGACATTTTTCATTGCAATTCATGCAATCATTCTAATTCAAATCCTCTATTTATAGCCATTCAAGACACATGCACCGCGTCTATTTATGACGCATCTACCAAATCCAACGCGCTGGACGCCATTTTGGACTCCACCATTAGACTGAATGGCCGCACCGCGGCAAATACAATGGTTTATGGTTTACAACCTTTTGGTGGAAACTAGATTTCCAGTAATATAATCCAATGCGCCAAGTGTTAACTTTCAATTGATTAACATTGTTTTACAGGACTAGGAATATTCAATTTCCGAAACACTGAAACACACACAGCACAGATAGCAAACATGTTTTTTTTTTTTTTTTTTTTTTTGGTATCTTGATTCTTGGTTGTGGAACTGTGGATCAGTGTGGATCTGAGGATGATTTGGATCCACAAACTTTTAGTCGAGTTCCATCCACACGGGGACATTTTGACATTATTAAGCTCTGTCTACGTGTATTGGGCACTTTAAATATGTTAAGACGGAATAGGCTAGTTGACAGTGTTTAGTATTGATGTAAATACGAGATATACCCTAATTACCCTAAGCAGAGCGACGTCGCACACTTCGATTCAATTGCTCATTTGCCACAGTTCGTGACACATCGGAGGAACTTTCTTGTTTTATACACAAACTTTCCGAAGCTTTCCGAGGTCCGGCGGGGTCTCGATCTCGATATGTGATGGATGGTCACCTATCGAACCCACAATCCAACCGTGGCAAGCAAGCATACTGCATAGCTTAACCTTCGATCGATCCTCGTAAAGTCGATTTCGAATTTAACTGTTACAATGCGTCACTCAGACAAAGGCGGTGGAACCGTGGAAGTACCACGTACTGTGGACCAAACTTAAGCATGCTCACTTAAGAAAATATTCCTGCGAGAGCGCAGCTAGTGACAAACCACACCCCTTCCTAGTTTCGCCCAATTAGAGACAATATGCATTTGTGTGTGTAATGAGCGAGACACAAAAAAAAAACAAACAATAGCTAGAGCGCGGCAGTGCCATTGACTCTAACAAAAAACTGTTACTATACATCTTTTATTATACAGATAACATTTAAATACCAACCTAAATAAATCTTTAATCATTAGCAGCTTAATAGTAAATGAACACAAACTACAAATATATATTTCACTAGTAGGTACCCAACATTCGATTTCAATCCTTTTACTCTATCTTATCTTTATCTTTTTACTCTCACTGCTGCCTATGCACAAATTATAGTTAAGTGGCGTAGGAACTGAATCATTGTTATATTTGTCAAAAAAAAAAAATACTTGACATAGTTATGCAGTGCCGACAACACACTTGTCGCGTTGATTTCGATTAAAAGCATGAATTGTCAAACTTTGATTAAAGCATGAATTAAAGAAAAGTAAAGTGTCGGTTTAATTAAATGCCCAGTCTTAAAGTGTTGAAGATTTTGGACCTGTTCTCTGTCATGCCGTTTTTGATCCACCCAAAACGGTGAGCTCATCCTGCACGGCCTATTTTAATTGGAAAGATACCTTGTTTGTGAAATCTCGTTATAATATTTACAATCAAATCAAAGGTGTGGTAAATTAATGGATAAAACCACTGAGATAAAGTAATCGCTATTAATAATAGTTCTAGGATAAAACGAATATTATAACTATTAAAAGTATAAAATTAAAACAAATACAAGGAACAACAGCAAAACATTTGAGATAATCCCAAGATAATAAAAATGAAATATACCTTAAAAACGTTAGCCCCTTCCCGTCTCAGCGGTTCGGTTTTAAGGGCCGGAGCCGCGGCGGAAGCCGCAGGGACCTTCAGGGTGGTGGTCGACGGGGCGCTATCTAGCGTTCGCCCGGTGCGCGCCGGTGTACCGCAGGGTAGCTGCGTCTCACCGGCGTGTTACTCGCGTTACACCGACGACATCCCCACAACTACAGAGGCCATGCTCGCACTGTACGCTGACGACGCCGCGTACATCACTACTTCGCTTAATGCGAAGCACGCGGCGTTGAAGTGCAGCGCGCGCTCGACATGCTCCCCGAGTGGCTGTCCAAGTGGCGGTTGTCAGTTAGCGTGGGTAAGACACAGGCGCTGGTCTCCGGCGCCGCGCCTCTCCCGCCACCCCTGAAGCTGCAGGGAGCCGACGTCGAGAGGTCGCCCTGGGTCAAGTACTTGGGGGTCACTATCGACCGTCGGCTCTCAATGGAATCGCATGTCCGCGCGGTCGCTGCGCAAGGTAGGCTCGCCCGTAACCTCCTGCGACCAGTGCTCTCGGCGCGCGTCAAGTTGGGCGTGTACAAGATCTACGTGCGCCCAATATTGACGTACGCTACCCCTGCTTGGTTCGCCCTCACGAGCGAGACCAGCCGCAGGCTCCTCCGCGCGCAGCAAAGTCTGGCGCTGCGGACAATAGTAGCCGCCCCTCGCTTCGTGAGGAACGATGTCATGCAGCGGGACCTCGGGATCGAGAGCCTGGATGAGTTTGTGCGGCGCCTCGCGAAGGGGATGTTCGCGCGTGCCAGGGCATCTGATTGGCCCCATGTCAAACAGATTGCGCCCTGGCATACGCGCCCCCCTGACGCGAGAAGGCCTTCTTGGCACCATGCCTCATGAACACCCACTTTTGTTAGATTTTTAAGGTTTAGTTTTAGTTTTGTATTTAATTTTACCATACATTTGTTATTTAAATAAAATCTGACACCTTAAAAAAATTTGGTTATTTTTTCGCCAACGTGTGTGTATTAAGCCGTCCTATTGTTTAACTGTATTCCCAGACATTCCCACTAAATAACAATTGTATGAACTGCGCCAAGTATTGGTTCAAATATTACTGTAATTGTGCTATTTCAATACCATATTCAGGGAGCCGTGAGATAAAAGGTAAACAAACCATAAAAGTCCGTTCAACCGATTTTCACTTCTATTGCGTTGGTGGCATTACAAATGGCAGCTGCAGTAAACAGTTGGTATTCTAAGCACTTTTTTGCCTTTAATTCCATCCATAAGCCTACGGACTAGAAGTCTAAATCGGTTGAACGGATTGTAAAAAAGGTTTGTTTCAAAAATGTCTCATCTTATTGTCAATGGAATATAGTGCGTTCGCTGCAGTATTGCATAAGTTATGGTGACAATTGGGGAGGCAGTGTAAGTGTTCATAAATAACTTAATATAGACCCGATAGAGAGAGGAAAATATTAAAGTGGAAATCACACACACTAATATTATAAAGGCGAAAGTTTGTGAGTGTGTGTGTATGTTTGTTACTTCGTCACGCTCAAACGGCTGAATCGATTTGGATGAAATTCGGTATATAGACAGCTTATACCCTGGAATAACACACAGGCTACTTTTCATCCCGAAAAAATGTAGCGCTCCCGTGGGATGAGCAAGGAAATCAAATATATTTGCTACTCTTTCAAATTGTAACGGCTCTACCGATTTAGATGAAATTTGGTGTGGAAGTAGCTAACACTCTGGATAAACACATAGGCTACTTTTTATGCTGCAAAAAGTAGATAAAGAAAGAAAGAAAAAGTATTTATTGTGACTAGCACAGGAAGATCACCAACTAAAGTAAAATCACAATAATAAAAGTTTGAATATTATAAAGGCGAAAGTTTGTGAGTGTGTGAGTGTGTGTGTATGTTTGTTACTTCTTCACGCTCAAACGGCTGGACCGATTTGGATGAAATTTAGTATGTAGACAGCTTATACCCTGGAATAACACATAGGCTACTTTTTATCCCGAAAAAATGTAGTGCTTCCGTGGGATGAGCAAAGAATTCAAATATATTTGTTACTCTTTCGAACTCAAACTGCTCGACCGATTTTGATAAAATTTGGTGTGGAAGTAGCAGACATCCTGTATACACTTATCACACATAGGCTACTTTACATCCCGAAAAATGAAGTGTTCCCGTGGGATGAGCAATTTAATTGTGAATACTTTTCTCACTGATTAAATAATACACGTTTTAGTGTATCTCATAAACCGCGGGTAACCCCGCGGGGCGCAGCTAGTAATAGATATAAATTGTTGTTTGACATTTCTTATTCCAAATTATTATATTTTTGTGGAAAGTTGATACTAATTAAATACAGCAATACCATACATGTTCTAAACAAAACTGAAGATATGAGCACTAAAATTACTTCTTGTCATAAAATAACAATACAATTCAATAACAAGGAGCTCACGCTGGCCTTGCTCATAAAAAAAAATCATCTCACAACACAAACAAGTGAGCATAGCACACTTCTAGAGTGTATTTTCATCATTATACTAATACGAACACAACTAAAATACGCTTCGTGCATCCTATTGGTCAAAGCGCATGCATTGTGCGATCGAGTCGTGAGCCGTGCTATGTGATTATCGCCTTTGAGGTGATCATGCGGAACTTTGGCCCTTAGTACCACGACCGGTATCACCACCGCGTTTGTCTGAACAATCCATAACAATAACATTGGCGATAAAAACTGCCACTTGCTCACTTCAGATGTCGCTACTATTGCGTGTCAAGAATTTGATATTTTGAGACTATTATGTCCATCACTACTATTTCCGATTTCCGTTTCCATTAACGCCAACCAATGGTGGCCGTCTAACGAATATTTTGAGGTTATAAATTTCCATATCCATACAATTGATCAACTTGAAAGTATCAGAAAGAGATGCGATATAACAGTTTTCAACGAAAAGACAAAGATGACAAACAATTTAATGTCAATAACTAAGTGAATTACGAGTTTTCTGTGGTGTTGTCAATTTGTCACTTCTTCCCTGCCATGCCATTGGGGCATAATATTACTTTCACGAGTACATATTTTATATTTTGAGCTAAAGAGAAATAAAAACGCCAAAATGAGTTATTCCAAGTTTGACCTAACATTTAAAATAGGTCAATACCTAGATCGGCATTTGGTATTCCCATTACTTGAGTTTTTAGCTGCTAAAGAGGTGAGTTACAAAAGTTAACCTGTTTCTTTTTACATACCTACTAGCTACTATTAAATAAAATAAGTGATTAATCGGTCCAACCAAATAGTCTGTTTCATACACTAGGTTTTTACACGTAGGTATATTTCTGCTTTCAGACTTATGATCAATCAGAGCTCCTGCAAGCTAAGTTAGAGATTCTTAGCAAAACTAACATGATTGATTATGTTATTGATATCAGAAAAATGCTGTACCCTGATGAGGACACCCCTGAGGTATGTTAAATGTTCATAGTTCAAATTCAAGTTGGTAAACAATTCTAATTATTGTAATAACATACAGTTTTTTGTCAAAAGAAATGTTTGACTGAGTTTAACAATAAGTATTTGGTACAATGAAAAAAGAGAAATGCCTACAAATAGAACATGTATGTAGATTGTCTTTAATTTTAGAGTTCAAACCAAGCATTATTTTATGAACTATGTTACAAAGTTTTAATGATGAACAAATTTTTCTATTTGTATTATTTTCTAGTGGTTTTGAAACTTAATTTCTTATTGTGGTCAGTGGGTCGTCTTAGGGGCGGAGTTAAGCACCCATGACAATAATGTATTTTTTGTTTATTTCATTAATACACATAAATTACATTTTTAATATAATATTAGAATATAAAAAATATAAAAACATAAAAAATAGTAACTCACCAGTATCGGGAACAGGGTCCAAGCTGCCGGCGGTCAGGGCTCCAGTGAGAGGAACCTCTTAACAATGGAAGCCGTGTCCAGAAATAACCGCTTTCTGAATCAGGCCCTTAATCCAGCTGCTCAACGAGAGCCTCCTTAGGTGTTTGTGGGGGCTCTTGGTAATTAAGCCATTGGCTGACACAACTATCGGCACAATGATTGTTGAGTCCACATCCCACATGTCGACAACCTCGTGAGCCAACTCAAGATACTTGATTTGTTTATCTTTCTCAGCTTTCACGAGGTTTCCATCATCCGGGACCATTAAGTCGATAATCATTGTGCGCCGCTCTACTCGATCCACCATCACTATATCAGGCTTATTGGCAACAATAGTCCTGTCAGGGATGATGGATCAATTCAATCCCATTACAATGTGATACTTCCATTTTCGAGAACTAGGTTGGGCACAAACTTATAGTACTGTACTTCTGATTCTACTTGGCTGTATTTCAGAGCAAGTTGCTGATGCATTATCGTGGCTACAAGGTTGTGTCTATGCCTTTTTTTGTTATTCATAAAAATTGATATGTCATCCAACAGTTTAAGCCACAGATCTTTGTGTACTTAGTGAATTATCTCATTTAAGACCAACTTTTATTAAAGCAGAATTTTCTGCATTTGATACGTTTTTTTTTTATCCCTGACACACATTCTAGGCATTATAAAAGACCTGACACATCCAAGATTTCTGAATTTCATTCAATTTCTGAAAGGATTAACAAAATAAAATTACCCACAGCTAACAGGTATAAAAATATGTGGTACATACATTAGCTAGAGTCTAGCTAATGTTATATATATATATATATGTTATTGTCAGACGGCTGTTCCATAGCTGCTAGACTATGGAACAGCCATCGGACAATAATTATAGAAATTAATCGAATATTATATTTGTAGGAAATTAAAGCAAGAAGGGGTGTAGTCCTTTCCCAGCTTCAAGAGCTGCAAGATGCTGTGGAACCTGTGTTGAGGCTCATGCAAAGAGATGATGTCATGAAGACCGTAGAGACAATGAGGGATCCAAAAACACTCATAAACCATCTTACAACTAATAAAGAGTTTGAGGTAATAATTTTGTGTGAAAACTAATATTTTAATTCGTTTTTGTTATCATCCTGACTCTCCCATTATTATTGTCCAAATTCCAGTAACATTTTCAACTTCAAGCTTCAAAATTTTACCAAAAAGTAAATCATGTCAAGTAATGTCCAATTTGTGAATTATTTCAATAATTTATAATTATGTTATTACAGTTCAAAGTCGAGATGATTGACAGCATGTATCGGTTGGCCAAATACCGATATGAGTGTGGTAATTATGTGGAGTCAGCTTCATATCTCTACTTCTGTCAGCTGGTCATGTGCCCGACAGACAAGGTAAGACTTGATTTAAATTATTCACAAATTTGTGGTCATGATGGTTGTGATTATTAATGTATGTGTATGTTGTATATGTATATGGTACACCACGGACTACCTTCAGAATTGTCTCTCCTTGTCCCCATACTCCATCCAAAGGTTGTCTGTAAAAGATCGCTTTTAGCAATAAGACCGCCCATTTTGTCACTCTATGTAAAATTTCAACATTGTAACCTGTAATTTAAATGGTGTGCATAATAAAGAGTATTCTATTCATGATAATAGAATATTATGTTATGTAGCTAGCCTATCCATTACTTATTTATTTCATATTTACATTTTTAAATATTTCTGTGATAAAACTTATAACATTGACAGCAATAGGGATCCATCAATATAGGGAGCAGGGTCCAAGCTACAGGTGGTTAGGTCTCCTAGAGCCAGGAACCTCCTCACATTCTGAGCCAAGGAGTACTGCCTTCTGAATCGGCCTGTCCATTACGTTTATTGTTATGGTGTTCTAAAATTGAAAATATAATGTTGATCTATGCAACAGTAACTATATAACTATATAGCTAGAAATAGAAACTTATCATTGAAACAACCCTTGGTATTATTTTTTTTTATTGTGTAACAAAATGCATAAGCTTTCCAAGATACTTATTAAATCTATTGTTCTTCGTCAGGCTTCACAGTCTCTTCATTTTGTATACAGAATTCATTTTCTTTCGAGATATAGTAGTTTTGACCATCTTCAAATGTTTTATCCTGCTGGTGTAAAATAAATATTAATAAAATCAGTAACATGATCAAATGCTTACTAAGATAATTGTGCCCCATAGAAAACTATGCAGAAAATGTTTAGTGTTTTGGTTGTAAATTTAAACTATAGTACCTATTTTAGTATCATGAAGGATGCTGATGTCTGTCCATCCTCTATAAATATGAAATCCTATAATAGGCTTGTTAAGTTATATGCTACTAAATAAATTAAAAATATAAATTCATACCAATCTACACTGCATCCCCATGTCATGTTTAGGATGGTATTGATTTTTATGAGCTTTCAATGGTGCTATGGAAGCATACCATTGCCCACATATTTCACATTGGTAAACCAATAAACCCAGAGATTTAGCACTGCCTTGACTACAGTGTGTTTTGGTCATAAAGTGACCTACTTTGTATCTGCAAAAACAATAGAATCTTTAAATTTCAGGGCAATGTTTGCAATGTATTCCTTTAGTATAAATCATGAGATGTTTCAATATGTAAGTATAAAAGATCACCATCATCAAACAATCCATTCCAATCATCGTATTTGTTTTAAAAAATCACTCACCTATGATTATACAATTGTTCATAATTTCTGAACTTACGATCACAGGCATTACAGAGCAACAGTTTTGGTAGTGAAAAACTGTAGTACATATTCAACCATGGACATAATATCCAGTGTTGTTCAGCTGTTTTGTATGATATAAAAGCCATTTGGCATGCATTGCACTCATAGTTATTTGCTGTTGTATGAATTTTAGAATGTCGAAGTAATCTGGGAATGCTTGTATATACTTTCTCACAAAATTCACATTGCAACAATGAAGATGTTTTGATCTCTCGGACACAATCAGCATTATTTGATTTGCAACATTCACTGGAATGTGTCAAAGCTTGATCTTGGCGAGGCCATACCTGAAAACACTGAATGCAGGTCCATACAACTTGCCAACGCGGTTGCATCTCCGTCATTGTATGTCTCATTGAGTAATGTCTTCTCAAACCAGTTTCATAAACAAAACATTTGCCGCAAGTACTACAAGGAAATGATCCAATCGTTTTTGGGCACACTATGTCGAGTATCTCTTTTTTTTTAGTATAATTCAGTGTTCTATTGAGCATGTGTATATTTTCCATAATACGGGCGTTGTTCTCTTTCACTTTCTCAAGGCTATGTTCTAGAGGACTCAAATAATTACCTGAATTATTTAATTTGCACTTATTCTTCACAAAAAACTGTAATGATGTATCATTCTCGAAACATATATTACTTTGAAATGTTCTTTGATTTGATAGTAATAGATCCCTTGAATTTTCTTCGTAATAGTAATTTACGTCTTGTGCATTTACACCCGATTTTTGAGTAAGTTCATTATCTGAGGATTTTGCCAAAATATTGGCTATGTAACTTTCAGGTGCATCAACTTCCTTTGCACTGGCGTCTAAATTAAATCTATCAAATTCATTACCTGAAACAATTTTTACAACTAAGCGTGATGATGACCTATCACTGTCTTTCTTTTTCTCTTCTAATTTACCATCGAACCATTCACTGTATTTCGGCGTAGACGTAGAACTCCCCTCACATTCGATTGAAACGTGTAAAGATTTAAAATTAACCCCAGCCGCTTCAAATTTATGAATTATTAATTTTGATGAAGCTGACATTTTTAGTAAATGCCACAAAGACAGATGGTATTTTTTTTTATTTTTCTGCAATCTGACAAATGAAATATTTACTTGAAATAATAGGTTGAATAGCCTTACCATAGATTAAAAAAATAATTCGTGCAACCTCATTCAAATGCATAAACAAAACTACCACGTGCGTGTCGGACCACGCACAGTGAAGGATTCCGTAGTTGTGATGAATATTTACGCATTGCACAGTATCGATCTTATAGACCGTAAAAATAAGTTTGTATTTCATAGCATTTATCGAAAAAACTATGAAAAACAAAGTTATCACTGCGGTTGTAACCAAAAAGATCCAATCTCAAAAACTAAAAAAAACTTTTTTACAAAAAAATACAACCGACTTCCAAAAAAACACTACAAAGTGAAAAATAACTTTAATTTCGGAAGTCGGTGTCTAGTTAAATGTATTTTCGTTTTTTGCCACCGACTTCCGAAATTAAAGTTATTTTTCACTTTGTAGTGTTTTTTTGGAAGTCGGTTGTATTTTTTTGTAAAAAAGTTTTTATTTTTCACTTTTTAGTTGTGTACCTACCCCACACAAATTCTAATACCACTACCTGCAAAACAAACTAGAACATCATCCATATAAAAGTGGGGAAAAAATACGTATTATTGAAGCTAACTCAAAAACTACCAAAGCAAAGTTAATCAAATTTATATGGGACCAACTGTGATGTATACCCTCTCGAATAAAACGAAAAAAATCCAAATCGGTCCAGCCATCTTCGAGTAATCGGGGAACATACATACGAATTGAGAACCTCCTCCTTTTTGAAGTCGGTTAAAAAGAGAAAAGTCACATAAAAACATCTCTTTTTAAACGTTCAGGGGCAAAATGTCCAATTCTCAAAATGTCCAGCGTTGTCAAAATGTCCAAATCCCAAAATGTCCAACTGTCAAAATGTCCAAATCTCAAAATGTCCAATTCCCAAAATGTCCAACTCGCAAAATGTCCAATCTTTGAGAATGTGGTAAATTAGTTCAATAACTAATCATTGCGCTTTTTTAATACTTACGGCAAACAATAAATACAATATATTGAAAGAATCAAAATATGTTTTATTTATAGGTAACAAATCAAGACCAGATAATTATACCACAACATACCCGAAGTCACTATTTTTGTCATAATGTAATATAAAAAAAAATACAAAAAGTAAAATAATCAGCGTCACAATTTTTATAATTATAAATTGAAACAAACATAGATAGGATAGAGAATTATGTGAATAAAATTTTTTTTAGCCCTTAAAAACTGAGAAATATTAAAAAAAAAATCAACTGCTCCCTACATTTTGACGAGTTTGATGTAGAAAAATAAAAATAGTTAAAAAATTTTTTTCGCGAGTTCTGGTTTGGTCCCATAGTAATGTTGTTCATAATGACGAGTACAATGACCCTTTAAGAGGAAAACAACCATTAAAATTTCACTCTGTTTATATATTTGTCGGATCCGGTCAATAGTACGGACGCGTAACGAATCGCAAGCGCGCCACAGGCGACATCACTCGTGAGGTACCCACACCTACAGCGCGCTTCTACAGAGTCGTGATGTTTTAACCTCATGGCGAGAAGGACAGTCTAGTGTCGGATCGCATCGGGGCAACATCGGGGTTGGTACGCCACGGAACTCGGAACTGTATTCGATTCGTTGTGCTTAGTGATTGTGTTAGATTGTGATTTTAAACACCGTGTATCGCACCCAGTGTGTTTTCATTGCACGAAACCCATCTTCTGCCCACATGTCTGTCTAAATCTGAGTAAATCCTGACGTTCCGACATATTGATTATTACTGGCATAGTAATAATCATAGGTAGTATTTTTTGTCTTACCTTGGTTATTAACCGACGAAAAAAAAAGGAGGAGGTACTCAATTCGACACGTGTTTTTTTTTTTGTTTTTTTTTTATGTATGACCACGCATAACTTTTTACAGAGTCGTCCGATTTGAAAAAAAAATGTTTTATTCGAGAGGGTATACATCAAAGTTGGTCCCATATAAAATTTATTAACGTTGCTTGGCTAGTTTTTGAGTTGGCTTCAATAAATAAAAACTTTTTTACAAAAAAAATACAACCGACTTCCAAAAACAACACTACAAAGTAAAAAATAACTTTAATTTCGGAAGTCGGTGGCAAAAAACGAAAATACATTGAACCAGACACCGACTTCCGAAATTAAAGTTATTTTTTACTTTGTAGTGTTGTTTTTAGAAGTCGGTTGTATTTTTTTGTAAAAAAGTTTTTTAGTATAAAACTGTTTGTATTTTTATTATTTTTTTTTTTTTATATTACATTATGACAAAAATAGTGATTTCGGGTGTGTTGTGGTATGATTATCTGCTCTTATTATGTCACTTATAAATAAAACATATTTTGTTACTTTCAGTATTTTGTACTTGTTGTTTGCAATTAGTATTAAAAAAGCACTATGATAAGTTATTGAACAAATTTACCACATTCTAAAAGATTAGACATTTTGGGAGTTGAACATTTTGACACCGCTGGACATTTTGCCCCTGAACGTTTTTTAATATGGGATCAACAACACGCTTATGTGTGCTGAATTTTATTTTTCATCCCTCAGTTACTAGTATGGGGAGAGCCACCCATATCCTTTTTTTACAAGCTTTTTTGCATGCATGTGTTTAGCGGTGCATAGAATACCTTTCCAATTTAATTCCAATTATATGTAGTGCAAAATAGTCTGCAAGTAAAATGGCTATGTAACATCCGGACAGACGGACATGAGACGTGACGAAATTATAAGGGTTTCGTTTTTGCCATTTGGTTTTGTTCACATTGCACTATGCGTCGCAGTGTGAATGTTTGAACGAAGCCTTGTGTGAATTGCGCGCCGATCACGTTCTTGAAGCATTCTTGCGTTGTTATCCGGGTTCGATCCCTGCGTAAAATTAACTTAGCTCTCGAACGTAATGTTAGTCGTTAAAATACATTTTATGTTTTCAGAATTACCTTTCTGTGCTTTGGGGAAAGCTGGCTAGTGAGATTTTGGTACAAAACTGGGATGGCGCTTTGGAAGATTTGACGAAATTGCGGGAGTTCATTGACAACGGTGGCGCGGGCGCAACTGCTAACAATATGCAGGCTCTTCAGCAGCGAACCTGGCTTGTGCACTGGTCGCTTTTCGTATTTTTCAACCACGTCAAAGGCAGAGACCTTATCATCGAAATGTTTTTGTACAAACCTCTGTAAGTGTTCACATTTTTTTTTGTTTCATGTTAAGTAGATCATCATTCTCCTGCCCTTATCCCAATCTATTTGGGGTCGGCGCAACATGTCCTTTTTTTCCATACTTCTCTATTATTCGTTTCCATATTCTCTATTATTTCATGTTAAGTAGATAAACTTCAAATTATATCAAATCTAAATAATCGAAATGTTTTTGTACAAACCTCTGTAAGTGCTCGTTTTTTTTTTTGTTTCATGTTATGTAGATAAATTTGTTTTATTTTTCTAAATAATTCGAAACTTCACAGTATCAAATTATATCAAATCTAAAATCGTATTAAAAAAAAAAAAAATTAAACATACTATTTATCATAATTTGTGCTGTCGTGCAAACCGCGGCCATTGACCCTGAGTTAATAAGATTTCATAATTTCATATTTTTTTGTTTTGTCATGATTTTGATATCGATGTCAATCTTGCATGTCTGTGAAGTTTCGCCTGTTAATTTAATTTGCCATGTTATTAAGTTTAGTATTTATATATTTTTAATATTTATTTTGTTGTTGCAGGTATTTGAATGCCATTCAAACAATGTGCCCACACATCCTTCGTTATTTGGCTACTGCTGTTATTATAAACCGTTCTCGAAGGAATGCTCTGAAGGACCTTGTAAAAGTTATTCAGCAAGAAGCCTACACTTATAGGTAAACAATTGAGTAACATTATGTATGAGTTGTCATAAGTAACATAGTTTTATAAATATTTCTATAATACTTTTTTATAGGGACCCCATTACAGAGTTCATAGAGCATCTCTATGTAAACTTTGACTTCGAAGCTGCACGCAGGAAATTAAACCAGTGCCAAGCAGTACTATTGACCGACTTTTTCTTGATCGCTTGTCTAGAAGAGTTTGTTGAAAATGCTCGACTTATGATTTTTGAAACGTTCTGCCGTATTCATCAAGTCATCAGTATTGGGTACGTATTATCTGCAAATATGAAGTATGTTCAACATGCTTCAAGATGGTCTACTCACCAATGATTTTTGTTCCAGAATGTTAGCTGAGAATTTGAACATGCAGCCAGATGAGGCTGAATGCTGGATTGTAAACTTGATTCGTAACGCTCGACTAGATGCCAAGATTGATTCCAAGTTAGGTCATGTTGTGATGGGTGCCCAACCATTGTCCCCATACCAACAACTTGTGGAGAGGATCGACTCGCTCGCAGTCCGGTCTGAAGCTCTCACGTCGTTAGTGGAACGCAAACAGAAAACCCGTAATCAAGATGTAAGTTTTATTTACCAAATGGTATATAATGTATATGTCGCAGCCAAATTACAGCGTAATACTAAACGTCTAGCCGAAATATATAAAGGCGCTGTTTTCTATTACGGCTGATTGATGTTCAGCCAAAATGTAATGATACGTTCGCCAAAACGGCGGCCAACGTTTAGCCCTATTGCAAACGGATCAAAATATAGGGTAACCAACCAGGCCAAGTAACTGCGACCAACTTGGAAGTAGAGCTCGCCTGCGCTGGTCGCTGCCGCGGGACCGCTCGCTTCGCTTGCTCGGCTCGCGCGTGGTTGGTCACTGCGCTAACCTAACCATTTTGGAACTAAAAGCGACGGACGCGCCAAATATTATGGCGGAGAGTTGATCAGCCGCATAGTATTATGGCGGAATGTTGATCAGCCGCATTGTAGAACGCGATGCGCTATCACAATGCAGCATACTTTTATTTAGCCGTAATAGATTTTGGCTGAACGTCAATCAGCAGTAATCACAGATATAGATATACCTAGATAACGCAAGTATCACGATCTGTATGAAAACCAAGCGTGCCATTTTTTGACTACCTACTATGACGTCACAAGCCCTATTTAGTGATGGGAAAGAGAAACCCAAATCGATTCAGTCACCGCAGCGTGCGGCATTCGTCTCGCCCCACCCAGTGCCAGCGCTCACCCAGCAGTACCTATGTGTTGTTTTACGTGTTGACTTACAATAATAATAACTAGCGACCCGGCCCTGCTTCGCACGGTTTTTAGGATTTAACAAAATATGAAGGTTTCTATATTATATATGTTAAATATTAATATTTATACATACAAACCTTCCGGAATAATTCTCTAAATGATAGTAAAAACCTCATCAAAATCCGTTGCGTAGTTTAAAAGAACAACTCAGCCACACAAACAGACACGAAAAGCGAATCTTATGTATACATTAACAATTTAACATCGATTGCATTCCTATTTTCTATTTTTTGTAATATTTCTCCATAATTAAGGTAATAGCACAGAATACATAATAGTACAAGTACAGAAGATTCACTCCGGAAAATCATTTAAATAAAGAGCGATTCTTGCGACGACACAATGAAGTGCAATTCAGGTCGCACAGCGTTAATTACCTACAGTAATATTTTACCTAGAAGTTGCCTCTCTTTCTATCGCGTAACTCTTATACCTTCTGACTCGTTAAGCACCGGCCACACAGAACAGACGCAAGGCACGGACCCGTCGCAGTCGCGGCGCCCGTTTAATCTACTTGCATATAAAATGTATACAGCCGTCGCGACGTAAAACATACAGAAAAGACGGGACGCCGTCACGACGTTAACTCGTCGGCGCCCTATTGGAAAACATATAGAAAGGACAGGGCGCGGGCCTGCACGGGCGCAAGCGGGGGAGCGGAAAGGGCGCGGAGGGCACCTGCCCTCAGCGAGCGGGCGAGCGCTGTGAGAACCTCCTCACAGCGCTCGCCCGCTCGCCATTGCGCATCTTGCGTCGGAGTAGTTAGAACGTTACGTGCGAACGAACGTTAAAATGCGTGACGACTTTGAATTTAACGTTACATTTTGTAATTTAATTGAAAATAATCCAGTAATTTATAATTATAACAGACCAGATTATTCTAACAGAAATGTCCAAGATCAAGCTTGGTCAATAATTGTCTGCGACGGGTCCGTGTCTTTTCTATACAGGGTTACTGGTAACTCGACGTATTCCTTGCAGGACGTCATAGTAGGGTTAAAATGCAGCAAATTAGGCCACCAAATGTTCTACCGAAATTCAGTAGTTTTTGAGTTAATTCGATTTTTAGCTTTTTTATGAAAAATCCCAGATTAAATCATTTGGAGCCAATTTAAAAATGATTTACGGCGCGACTGTACTGAAATTTAAGTTAACATCATAGCTGACGCCGTAGCAGATCCTTGTTAATAATTCAAAGTTCAAAAATGCCAAAAACTTTGGCAAATATCACTAAAGAAACATTTAGTTTTTTGTGAATTTTGCTATTACTTCATACAAAATGTTGTCTAGTGAAAATAAAAATTACTACGCCTGATGTACAAATTACTAGGAAAATATCCTTGTCTTATCAGCTATTCAGAAAGGTATGATTGTCAATACTTTTGCATGTGTGACAGGGAAAGAATGAGTTTTATGAGGAGCAGGTAAAATTGCGAGACGGTCAACCTATTGTTTCATATTCGTATTATTCGTAGTTTTTACCTGCGCTTGAACCCCAAACACTCGGCAAGCTTTGTGATTGGTCACTATTGTTCTCCCGGCATGACACGGGGTGCGACTTTACAAAATCTGGTCGTCAGAGTCAGTTAGTTTCAACTCTACGTCGCGCAAGCTCGTGTTTTGTTATCTGGCTATTTCCTTAACTGATACTGCGTATCTTGCTCTTGTGCTGTGCTGTGCCTTCATAAGTGCTGACTATGGCTGCATATTCTAACCTTGAATACGCTGACATAATGTACTGTTACGGACTTAGTGACGGTAACGCTGCTCAGGCGCGGAGAGAATATCAACTTCGTTTACCCAACCGCCGACTCCCACACGTTAGTGTTTTTGGATCGACTTATCGGCGATTATCTGAAACTGGCAGCGTCCAAAGAAGCAGGCAAATTGACACTGGTCGTTCTCGGAGATACACGGCTGAGGACGAAGAGCTGATTCTTCAACGTTTTATTGACGACCCCAACATATCGACAAACATCGTAGCGCGTGAGCTTGCTATGTCACAGTGGAAAGTCTGGTCTGTAGTTCACTTATCAGGCCGACATCCATACCACTATCAACCTGTCCAGTCATTAGAAGAGGGAGATCCGCCAAGACGGCTTGAATTTTGTCGTTTTATGCTAAATGCCGACGCCGAAAGCGAAAACTTTTTAAAAAACATTCTGTGGACCTATGAGTCATGTTTTGACCGTGATGGTATCACAAATTACCACAACTTACATTACTGGGCACCGAAGGCAGAAGCAAATCCTAAGAAACTGAAACCAACCGCATCCCAGCGTAGATTCTCGCTTAATGTTTGGATGGGTATTATCGACGACAAATTAATTGGCCCACATTTTTTACCCCAAACATTAAATGGGGAACTTTATGAAGATTTCCTAAGAAATCATTTAACACCACTGCTCACGGATGTACCGGAAGACAGAAGAGCAAACATGATGTATCAACATGACGGATGTCCAGCCCACTTCCGAATCACAATTCGACAATTGCTGGATGAAACCTACCCAAACCGATGGATAGGGCGCGGTGGGCCAATTCCGTGGCCTGCACGTAGCCCTGATCTTACGCCACTAGACTTTTACGTCTGGGGTCATATGAAAGACCTAGTTTATGTGACCCCAGTAAATTCAATTGAAGAACTAAGGGAGAGAATAAGAGATGCAGCGGACCAGATGAGGGCAACAATCACATCAAGAATCACAAAAACTGAAGTGAGGAAGTGAATAAGAACGTGTATTAGAAACCGAGGGCAGCACATCGAACAAGACGTGTGAAAGTGTAGTAAAAGTTTTTAAACTGATATTTTATTATTAAAAATAATGCTAATATTCACGAAATAGTTTTATTGATTTTCCGAATAATCACCTTTTTGTGAGACGCACATAATGTAGTCCTTAACTTTGTATTAACTTTCATACCTTTCTGAATAGCTGATAAGACAAGGATATTTTCCTAGTAATTTGTACATCAGACGTAGTAATTTTTTTTTTCACTAGACAACATTTTGTATGAAGTAATAGCAAAATTCACAAAAAAACTAAATGTTTCTTTAGTGATATTTGCCAAAGTTTTTGGCATTTTTGAACTTTGAATTATTAACAAGGATCTGTTACGGCGTCAGCTATGATGTTAACTTAAATTTCAGTACAGTCGCGCCGTAAATCATTTTTAAATTGGCTCCAAATGATTTAATCTGGGATTTTTCATAGAAAAGCTAAAAATCGAATTAACTCAAAAACTACTGAATTTCGGTAGAACATTTGGTGGCCTAATTTGCTGCATTTTAACCCTACTATGACGTCCTGCAAGGAATACGTCGAGTTACCAGTAACCCTGTATATGTTAAAAAGTCGTGACGGCGCCCTGTCTGCGATGGGTCCGCGCCCCGCTCTCGTCTTGCGTCTTTTCTGTCTGGCCTTTGGCTAAGAGTTGTATTCTTTTACGACGCGGTGCGTGAGTGAGTATCGGACTAACGTGCGAGCCTGCCGGTGCGCGGCAGCCCACACTGAACTAGCCCGACAAGTCGAGCCCGCCGGGTGCTTGTAGCTTCATACTAAAATGCAGAATGCGCCTGGCCTGGTAATAAGTGAATATACAAAATGTTAAGATTATTTATTAAAATTGTCTACGTAATAAGTACAAAATACAAAGTCATTCCTCTGTTTCCCAAATCGATTCTCGAGAATGATTTATATTGCGTAGAATCAACTTCACGAATCGACAGAAAAATTATAAAAAACCCTGTACCACGAAACTGAAACGATATACGGTAGTATCACTTTTAAACACAACACGTCATATCAACCACTCTGTATTACGAATATAGATATTTTATATTTTTTGACTGACTTCCAACTAGCGCGGCGGATAGGCGCAGACTGAGCTTACTTAAGAATTTTGTGCTTAAGCGGTGCATGCATGTAGGTGCTCTTGCGTTATCTAGGTCTATCTATAGCTGTGGCCGTAATAGAAAGCAGCGTCATTATGTATTTCGGCTAGACGTTTTGTATTAAGACGTATTATGCAATCCAGCGGCGACTTAAAATCCGATAATAACTACTGATAGCAACAGTTTTTAGTAAAACGTTATTTCTATTTCAGATTCGTTGGGGAGCACAAGAATTTTAAGTATATTCCATTCATTTGATAAAGTTCATTACAAGCTAACATTATTGTATTAAAACATAAGTAAGAACAGTTTCACAGAACCTACTACCTTCTATACTTCGGCCCATCTATGAAGCAATTTTTATTACATATACATATTTATAATATAACTCTCGATTTTTATTTCGTACCCAATAGTAAAAAGCCTAAAGCTGGAGTTCCTAAAAGCTCTTTTTCATCTGGCTTAGTTTCCTTTAGGCAAATACAATATGGCACATTCGAAGGCTGGATTGGTTGACAATGGCACAAAGGCTTCAAGGTTCTAGTGCATGTGCAGGGCACCCTGCACTTGCACTACAACTAAAAAACTGAAGCCTTTTCATGTAATATCCCATTAGACATAGCTATCCCACTTTTAAAAATAAATCTCCTATTATGGCCCTGGCCCCCCCCTGTTGCAATGAAACTTAGAATATTTTTTTAAATTCTTGTACTTGATGATCATGCATATCCGGATGGATCTCAAATACACTCTAAATCTGTCTCCAAAATGGATCTGGTGCCGTATTATGACGTTTTCATGCCATCATGATTCCAGTCGAGAGAGAGTTATTTCCTTCGACCTGGACATTGGCAGAATCATCGATAAAACGACCGAGCCATTACTATATAAATTGGAGAGATAAGAGGACCGATAGCACCATCCCTTTTTCAGATTGGATTCATGATGGCATTAATACTTCCTATTATTGCTACTGTAGTCTGTACACTAAAGCATAAAATATAAACTGCCCCAGGCATTGTTGTTAGCAGTCTAAGTCACAGAACAGCTTCTATACTAATATTTTAAAGAGGAAATATTTTTTTGTTTGTACCGAATAAGCTCCGAAACTGCTAGACCGATTGTAACCATTTTTGCACCAGTAGAAAGCTATTTTATCAGGAAGTAACATAAGCTATAATTTATTTTCAAAAAAATTAGAAATCCTTATGAAAATTGCAATAATGTATCCCAAAGTAGCAAAATTTTTGTCTATAAAATTCATTATTTGGCGTGCGCTGAAAAAACTATTGATGATACATAAAAAGTATGTACTACATGATTAAAGTATTCATTATTACCTTCAAAAATATCCGCGAGGCAATATATCTAACTATCATAGTTTAGTCACAATAGCAGCTTTTGTTCTAAAATTTAATTAGAATGCCGGTAGAAACAAAAGTTGGTTACGTTCGTGTCGTAGTATTAATTCATATTCAAATAAATAGTTCTATCATCAAGGGTATTTATGTAGTACTAAAATACTTTTTAATTCATTCGAATCGGACATTTAATTTCGAAGTTATCATGAGTATAAAAATGCCATACGCGTTCCGTTCCACGACGCGCTGCCGCGCCGCGATTAACTCGAAACTCAGTATTTTATTATTGAGACCAAAAATGAAGCATAATGTGTATCAGGGTTTTTCGAAAATCTACCCATAAGGTGGTGAAATGGGGTAGTAAATTTTTCAGGAGAGGATTTTACTGAAGGGGCTTGAGCTAAGGTAGCCCGCGAAATTCAAATTTTCTTACGTTTTTTGCAATTTGCAGGTCACTGTCAGGTTGTATATTGATTCAAATATGAGACGCGGCCGTAGCTAATATGGATTTACAGAATTATAATCATTAGAATCAGCAATACAACTCCATAAGTTAGAATTGACCTCAAATGTGTCGATTTCATGAAATCATGAGGTTTGAGGTCAATGCTAACTTATGGAGTTGTATTGCTGATTCTAATGATTATAATTCTGTAAAGCCATATTAGCTTCGGCCGCGTCTCATATTTGAATCAACATACAACCTGACACTGACCTGCAAATTGCAATAAATTTAATAAAATTTGAATTTCGCGGGCTACTTTAGCGCATCCTCCTCAACTCGAAAATTGGTAAAAATAATCTTTCAGTCAAGTTATGGAAACATCAGTTTTTAAAATTCCACTCCTGTGGGCATGAAAACAGGGAATACAGTTTATATGAAAAATCTTATTCATTTGGTTAATTAACTTGAAACTTGGCACAGATTCTTGCCTAAGTGAGTAATAGTTTGTTATTAATAGTTTTTCAAAACTAACCTGGAGAGAGGGGGAGGTGGTAGGTGGAAAGGAGGGAGAGGGGAGGAGGATAGGGGCAGGGGTTGGTGAGAGGGGACGGGGTGGTGAGGGAGAGGGGGAAGCGAATGTGGTGAAGGGGGTGTGAGAGGGGGAGGGAGAAGTTAGCGGGAAGGGGATACGGTGAACGAACGTGCTATTGTCTGGACTACCAGTCTGAATTTAAAAAATCTTTCTGCATTTTATAGCCCAAATCTAAAGGAAGGCTGTGAGCATATTTAACATCACTCTAGGACCTTTATGTGGAGAGGTAAAAAAAAAGTCGGAAAGAACGCTATGCGAAAACGAAATAATAGCGCGGGCAGGCAATGCGATGCGACGGGGTGGGTCGGGGGAACAAGAAATTTCACGCGAACGAAGTCGCGGGCAGCAGCTAGTATCTTCTAAACCAAGACCCGACAAAATCTGTGACTTGGCGAAAACTTACGACTAATTAGCGACTATAATTATTTGGGAGAAACACATTAAATCCTATTCACATGATATTCGGAAAACCTGGCGGGGTCCCGTCATCTTGGTGTTTCGATATATTATAGTGCACTAACGTGTTACACAGACAGCACAGGTGCACTCTCTCTTCATTCATACCAATCCAAAAAGTTTTGTGGAAATCGGTTGTCATGGTATAGGTAAGAGGAAAGTTTTGAGTATGAATGTGGATGGCTATTATGACTAATAGAGAAGTATGGAAGAAGACTTTATGTAGAGCCAAACTAAGATGAGGGCAAGAGAATGATGAGAATGATGGCCACTGGCCATTTTGCCTCTAGAAAATAAACACTGAAGAATTAAAATGAAAAAACGTTTACCAAAACATTTTTAATTTGTTTTTTGATACATTTTTAAACTTTACAGTAATTTTAAACATAGAAATAAATATATCTATCTTAAATTCTACTCTACAGGTTTGATGGTAATAAACTTGGACAGAATAAAGGCAACCAACAACGTTGACATAACAAAGAACACAACAAATATGTAAAATGTATCTTCTGAAAACACATCAGTAAATGCTGGTATCTGGCTGTATAACTCTTCAACTACATTAAGGTTTCCTTTACTTGACCTCGTCATCTTGTATTTACTTCTTTTTCGTCTTCTTCTTTTCTGTTTTGGTTTGGATTGCAGCTGCTGGCTGTTCTACAGGTGCCAGTGACGAAATATGTTTGTTCAACAATTGCAGTATTTCTAAACAAGTGAGGTTTCCACTTTTTAATGTAATGTTCTTTATTTTAGCTATTTCTGAAATATCAAAACATACATAGATTTACAATAGCATCTTGATGTAAATAGCTGTTTAAAATAATATTTACTGTAGACTTGTGGCTAGAGGAGCTTGTGGCTAAGTAATAACAGCTGCATGGGTCGATCCATCAGGTTAAGCTATGCTTGCCGGGGTTGTCTGTGGATGGGTGACCATCTTTACATACCAAGACTCCTCTGTGCCTCGGAAAGCATGTTGTGCCGTTGGTCCCGGCTGTCAATCATGGATCTTTGACAGTTCAGAAGCCCGAAAGTCTGACAACCAGTCTTACCAAGGGGTATTGTATTACCCAGTCACTGGATTGTGGAGGTCAGATAGGCAGTTGCTACATGTAAAATACTGGTATTCAGCTGCATGCGGTTAGACTGGAAGCCGACCCCAACATAGTTGGGAAAAGGCTTTGAATTGAAATTTACTGTAGATAATAAATGCATGCTATAATATGACAAAGTATAGTACAAGATTAATTACCTGCAATTGAAGGTGCTAGAGTGATATCAACAGTAGGCTCACTGCGGTCACAGACTATTTCTGTCTTCAGTGAGCAGTTGGGATTAGTCAAAATTATTTTCTGTGAACTTATGTAGTGCAGGAAATTCCTAAAAACAAAGTGTTATAAATTAAACAAATCAAATATTTATTTTTTTGCAGTCATAGGTTATAATAATGTATTGACAGTCCTTTTGGTCCTTACCCTAAACACTAGTAATAATATTATGTATGGACAAGCTGCATTTTTTTGAAATAAGCTACATGCCTTGTACAATTTATCTAGAAGATGAGAATTTCACAGATATGTTAGGAATTTTTGTGAAGCATAATGATACTGTGAAATACATCAAAAATATAAAGAAGAGAGAATAGAGGTCTAGAGGTACATAATATAAAGATATAAAAAGAGGTTAGGTTACACGAAAATATAAAATTTTAAAATTGTTAATAATAAATTCGGACAGTCAGATTTAAAATGAAGTCTACTCAAGAAAGTATCACGTAAGTATTTTATAGGTTAATAAGAACATTGGTTAACTTTGTTTAGGTGTAACTTAAGTAGTATATTATCTGAAAATCTTAATAATATTTTATAGAAGTTCTGTTTCTGTTCTGATATGGGCATCAGAACCTAGTAACCTATTTAAAGAATTGTTCAGCCTTCCTCACCTTGTATGAGTAACATTATCACCAAATGGATCAAATTTAACTGTGATTCTCTTCGCAGCTTTTAAATTAACACCTCTTAGCTGTTTTCCAATTGCAGATACAACTCCTCCAGATCTTCTAAGCGTACCACTGTATGGGATAGACATAATTTCCCAAAATAAGTAGCCGTGTGTATTGATCAATAGTATAAGGGTTGGTTCATACAAACAACCTACATAAATTTAGTCTATGATACAAACTAAATGTCAATATCATATTTGAATGAAACCATAGAGTTTAGTACCACACATTGGTTGGATTGGAATTATGTGGTGGAGTAGGAACGAGCAACGTTAAGTAAAGTGTACACACGGCTACACATCAAGCTATAAATTTCCAGTTTACGCTGTCCTCTTATTGTAAGGAAGTCCTATACAATGCGAGATCAGCTTATACTGGAAATGTATAGCTTGATTTGTAGCCGTGCGTACCACGCGAGCGGGGTGTGGATCGGGTCCGTGGAATCATTTTTCCTTATAATGTACGTGGTGTGAGCTCTATACCAAGAAAATATTTTTTTATTGTTAACGTTGTTCCATCACTATTAAGTACTACGAGGGGGGATCAAAAAGTAGTGAGAACGACATACTCCTTGGTAAGAAAAAAAAAAAAATACTGGCAGGCATAGCTCAGATACATATTTGTAATATTAATAAAGAAAAAAATCTTCGATTCTCTTTTGTTTTTTTCTGAATGTAGTCATTTGTTTGCTTCGTGTCGGATCGTGTTCTCGAAAATGGAGAAAAACGAAGTGCGAGCCGTTTAATAACGGCTCGCACTTCGTTTTTCTCCATTTTTTTTTTTTTTTTCGTTTTTTTTTTAAACAGAGGTATTTAATAATACCTCTGTTTAAAAAAGTTAACGACGCAAGAGATTCATTGCGATTTGGAGGCAACGTTAGGAGAGTCTGCTCCGCCTTATTCCACTGTCGCAAGGTGAGCTTCTCAATTTCGAGTAGGGAGAACGAGCACGGAAGCCGAACATCGTTGCGGCCGTTCATCGACGTCAGTCACCCAAGAAAATGTTGCGAAAGTCGAGAAAATTGTATTGAGCGATCGAAGAGTTACCATCCGATACTTAATTCAAGAAACGGGCATTTCAAAACAATCTTTGAATATGAGAAAAGTCTCCGCAAGATGGCTGCCGAGAATGTTAACCGACAGTCAGAAACAAAATCGACTTGACGTTTCGAAGAATTTGTTGGACAAGTTTCAAGAAGATTCTGAAAACTTTTTGTCTCTTTTCGTAACAATGGACGAAACATGGGTCCATCATTTTGATCCCGAGACAAAACAGCAATCTTCGCAATGGAAACGGCCATCATCACCGACCCCGAAGAAGTTTCGTGCCGTGGCATCGGCTGGCAAGGTTATGGCCTCAATATTTTGGGACTCAGAAGGGATATTGTTGATTGATTACCTGGAGCGTGGAACCACTATTACAGGCCAATATTTTGCAGCTTTAATTCCTAAGTTGAGGAATGCCATCAAAGAGAAAAGGAGAGGGAAACTTCGAAGGGGCGTGCTGTTTCATCACGACAACGCACCCGCGCACAGGTCGGCAATTGCGATGGCTGCCATTCAGCAAGCTGGCTTCGAATTGGTTGACCACCCCCCTTATTCACCAGATCTGGCGCTTAGCGATTTTTATCTGTTCCCCAAATTGAAAGAATACTTAAGGGGAAACAGGTACGAAGACGATAACGAGGTGATGGATGCCGTGGAGAGCTTTTTGCAGGACCAAGACAAAACTTTTTTTTTGAAAGGGATTGAAGTCTTGGAAAAGCTCTGGACTCGGTGTGTAGAGAGACTCGGAGAATATGTAGAAAAATAAATTATTAAGTTATCAATAGTCATTATAATCTATCTCATTCTCACTACTTTTTGATCCCCCCTCGTAATATCGAATTCCGCTCGCGTTAGTGGGTATCGACTTCACTTATAAGTGGTTCAGACAGAGGCAGCCTGCAGTGGCGTTGTTGTATTAAAATGTGTACGCACAGCTACAGATCAAGTTATATATTTCCCGTATAAGCTGATCTCGCATTGTATAGGATTTCCTTACAATGAGAGGTCAGTGTAAACTGGATATGTATAGCTTAATGTGTAGCCGTGTGTACACACAGCAGCAGGACAAGTTACTACAAACTGTCAAATTTTCTCATTCGTTTTTGAACTTAATAATCAACATTTTAAAATTTAATATCATTTAGAGAAATTTGAGAGTTTTGTATAACCTGATGTGCTGTCTGTACGTACCTAACACCCAGCTACTTGGGTCATCGGCGACGCCACCTGTGTATGGACGGACCTGAGATTGGACATCGGTGTGTAACTAGCATAATGTATAATAACAACGCATTATTATCTATAGGAGTGCGCAGATTTGTGGCCCGTATCATATCGCGTCTAATGCTAGCTCTATAGGTCGAGTTAATATAGGCTGAACTGTAATTCGAAGTATTCCTTCCAGGATGTGATAAAGTGATCCCTTTGCAACACAAGCACCATATGCAAAAATCAATGGAATGGGGAGGTACACTGCCAATTTATCCCGCTAGGAGTCACATCGTCGCTGGTACTGTTTACCCGTCAAACACATAGCTAGCTAGCGTAGGGGAGCTACTGCTCGATTTTTGCGACCTATTTTATACCAAATAAATTTCAGTTCTAGTAGTTGTTTAATGTTCACTAATCATGAATGAGTGAGAGTTAGCCGCTGCACCCAAGGGGGAATCCAGTGTCAAAAAAGAGGTACAGCATGTCAAAATGTTAAAATTTCTTATCGCACCAAAACTTTATGTGACGATTTTTGGGATCATCTTCTACCCAAAAAATATACTCAGCTGCATGGAAGTGGGGGAATAAGAATGTCAGTCGCGTAAATGAACATAATTGTTGCAATGGTACAACGCAAAATTTTAAACTATGGGTAATAGGGTAAAGTGTTCAAAGGAACCATAATCTCAATTTTGAATCAAAATAAAACAGCATTTTTCGTTTTTAAAAAAGCTTCTGACATAGCCAGGAATCATACCCGTTTTTTTTACAAAAACAGCAGCCTTTTTATTGCACTATTTGATAGTGATAGCTAGTACGAGTATGAATCAAATGCTGTGAACATTTATGTAATGCGACAAAATACACGAAATGGATTTTTTTAAATTTTTTGTAACTTATGAAACAAATTCTAACAATAATAGCAAGGGTACCTAAGTACTTTTTTTTTCATAATAAAAAGTTTATTGTATGGGGACCCCCTTTAATTTTAACTTTATTTAATTTTTATTATTTCTTGTTTTAGCCGTAATAGAAATACATAATCCGTGAAAATTGCAACTGTCTACCTATCACAAAAACATGTGTGTGTGTGTGTTGTGTTCATGAAATACTGCCCTGTGACAGACAGACGGACGGATGGACGGACATAGAGGCTTAGTAATAGGGTTCCGTTTGGTACCGTTCGAGTACGGAACCCTAAAATTGCAAAAAACTGACACTTTATTTGATTTTACACAAAGTATTCCGTTGCAGTATTTGATCCTTATCAGCAACATTATCGCTCAGTTTTATACAAGGTATTTTTTATAAGTGGAACAGGTTTCGATTTCCGGTTCAGGCAGAAACTTTTTCAAAAAACAAAAAATGCGGTTTTATTTCCTTTCAAAACTGAAATCACGGTTCCTTTTACCGCTTTTACCCATAGTTCCTAATTTAGCCCTGATTTGTCATCGCAACAATCAATTTGTTTTGTACATCTGATCTTGTGTACCAATCATTCATGAATCTTGTGTGTAATAAATATTATTCTTATTCTTATAATTTCATTTACGCGACTGACATTTTATATTCCCCTCACTTCCATCCAGCTGACTATTTGTTTTGGGTTGAAGATGATCCCAAAAACCATCCCATAAGGTTTTGGCTTGGTCTGAAATTACTTTTTGCTTAAGGTTTTTTTTTACAATTTTGACATGGTCTAACTTTGGACTCCCCCACTATTGCAGCATCTGACCCTCGGATCTCATAAGCAATAAAGAAAAACTATTTTTGGTATGATTTTCAGCTGGTATAAAATTACTTAAAGTGAGAGCGTGTTTCCTTGACTACCGTCAATAGATAGACAGCTGACAAGCACCAGCGATACTGGCGTCATCTGTAATTAGCTCTGCCCGTTCCTCTCCATTGTAGAAAATCCAAGATTTGTGTATTTTGAAAATGCGTCATTATTATAGTATTTTTCTCTAACCCCTCAAATTGAATGGCCATCCCTGCTATTTTATTTGTTAGTCAATAATCGTGTCGAAAGCTTGATTACAATCAAATTTTTTGACATAGTCTGAACTTTGCTTTACTATAAACTAACGTAACAACACTAGTAAAAACTTCTGTTTTATTATCTATCGACTACTCTAGTCGCTAGTCGCTACACTACTCCACACTATCACACTACGTCATAAAGCAAAAGCATTAGATTAGGGCGACGACTAGAAAACACTGACACTTTTTACATTCTACAATAATTGTTGGGTTTATCACATTGTGGCTATTTCTTACACAAAATATTTGTGTTTCATAAATTTTAACCTTTTGTTGATATAAACCTTGTAACAGGATGTACCCCGTTGGTCAAGGTAGGTGTTATGCTATAAGGGAGCAACACTTTGTTTGATTGTTCTAAATAATATCAAAAATAACGCGATGCAACGCAATCTTTTTAATAAATTGTGAATTTGTGCATGTTTGTTAAATTATATTTCCACATGTGTAAACCACACAGCTCCAGCGGGGGACACGAATGCTGGTGCAGTGAATGTTGCGGGGGCAGTGACCGCGGCCGCGAGCACCACTGGTGCTGCGGCCGGAGTCCCCAGCACTGCCCCCGCGACCGGAGCGACTGCTCCTGGCGCAGCAGGCGCCGCGGGTGCGATGAGCCTCGTGTCGCCCGCTGCACCATTGGCGGATCTCCCAACACTCACATGCCCGCGACGTCCCAACCTCGGCCATGAAGGAAGACCGATTATGCTAAGGGCTAATCATTTTCAAATATCAATGCCCAGAGGATTCGTACATCATTATGATGTTAATATACAGCCAGATAAATGTCCCAGAAAGGTGAGTTCCACATTGCTGACCATCATCATTTGTCTATTCTTTGCATTTTGGTAGCATGAGTGATAGATGATAGATACTACTTATACTACTACTTACTAAATATTGTTATTATATTTTTTTCCTGCCAATAGCAGTTATATTTTACTGTATGAAGAAAATAACATGTTTTTGTACTCTTTTTAGGTCAATAGAGAAATTGTTGAAACTATGGTTCATTGTTACAATAAAATATTTGGAGCACTCAAGCCGGTGTTTGATGGCAGAAATAATCTGTATACAAGAGATCCCCTGCCTATTGGTAATGATAAGGTAGAATTGGAGGTTATATTGCCTGGAGAAGGCAAAGACAGAGTTTTCCGTGTCAGCATTAAATGGGTTGCACAGGTTTGTAAACATTTGCATTTATACCTTAACCAATGGGTTAACAACAACTGATAATTATAAAGATCAAAAAAAAGTATGGGGAAACCCTCGATTTAAAAATAATAACGAGCAGTTAAAAAAAATACTGTGATACAAGGTAAAAAAAGTTTCCGTAACAACCGGCTTAAACATGACAGATAGTTACAAACAAAGGAATCAAATTAGATTTGTTATAATAGATTTTCTATTGAGAATCTGTCAACATCAGAGAGTATGAGATGTTTTATTACTTTTAGTTTTCATTATGTTAATGCACTTATAATATTATTATTTGGGATATGAATCCCAAATACAAAGGACCATGGGCATTTTTGTATAAACACTGGGCCCACTTTTCAAAATTGTGCAACAGTGATGAAACCTATGTTCTATGAAAGCTCTTGAGTGTACTTTATTTCTTTCTATGGCAGCTAAGTTGAAAGCCAGCATAAAAAAATGACATTATGGTACATTAAAAAAATGTATTTTAAATGAAAAATGTGCATGACATGTTATGCACATTTAGCCCTGGGGGATTGGGTGGTGTTTGTTTGGAAGAGTTTTAATACCCATTTCGATTAACTCGAAACTCGGTATTTATACTTAAGACCAAAAATAAAGAATAATGTGTATTAGGGTTTTTTTGGTAATCTACACCTAACTGGGTGAAAAGAGGTATTCATATAGTGTAACCACTGACCACCGGCTTAGTCATAACATTTGAATAATATAAATGAGCCAAATTTTTTGTTTAATTTTGTTACAATAAAAAACCTAAACAGGCAAAGGCAAGCGTTCATAAGGATGAAAGCTAATCTGCCGCAATAATGCGGCAAATAAAAAAAATAAATAAATACGGGGTAAATAATTACGGGGTAGTTTAGAAAAACAAATCATGTCAAACTTCATAATTTGCTTAAATAAGTATTTGTACCAAGATTCAAGTTAACTAAATCACAAGAAATAAGATTTTTCATACAAACACAATCCCCCTTTTCACCCCCTAAAAAAGGTCGAATCTCCAAAAATCCTTCCTTAGTGGATACAATTACATTTACAACATAAAAGGCATCAACTGCTGCTACTGTTTGTAGCCCCAGCGGTTTAGGACCTCCTGGCCTAGTGTAATATAGAGGCTCAATAAAATAACAGGCCAGCTTATACTGGTTTTGTTACCACTTACAGGCGGCGTAACATACCTTCCTATTGAAGAAAGAGAAACCTGCTATGTCTCTACTCGTCTGTATTCTGCTAGTCTGTCAGACTATTCTTCTCACAGAGTATTGGCAAAGACTGGCAGCATTGCAAATTAAAATTGACTTTACTGAAAACATTTAACTATTTGATAATTCCAGGTGTCATTGTTTGCATTAGAAGAAGCTCTTGAAGGTCGAACAAGGCAGATTCCTTATGACGCCATCTTAGCTTTGGATGTAGTCATGCGGCATCTACCATCTATGATGTATACTCCAGTGGGAAGGTCATTTTTCTCATCACCGGAAGGATATTATCATCCTCTTGGTGGTGGTAGAGAGGTCTGGTTTGGTTTCCACCAGTCGGTGAGACCCAGCCAGTGGAAAATGATGCTTAACATAGATGGTAAGTAGTACATAAATTACAAAAAAAAAAAAAAACCAGTATCAGAAACCAGTTTCAACACAATATTACCAATTATTTGTTTGTCATACTAATAGATTTCCTCAATTTTCAGTTTCTGCAACCGCCTTTTACAAAGCACAGCCAGTCATAGAATTTATGTGTGAAGTACTTGACATACGAGACATTAATGATCAAAGAAAGCCTTTGACAGACTCCCAGAGAGTTAAATTCACAAAAGAAATCAAAGGACTCAAGATAGAAATCACTCACTGTGGTACAATGAAAAGGAAATATAGAGTGTGTAATGTGACCCGCAGGCCTTCTCAGATGCAATCGTAAGTCATTTACAGTTTGGTGCTTTCTGATTAGTGATGGAATAATGTTGGTTATTACTGGCAGTGGCCATTTAGGCATTGGGGAAAAACTTATCAGTGTTTGGATATAAGTCATTTTAATTGCCAATAGGGTGTTTATGATAATAGATTAATTTCGATTGTGGAAGAGGAAAACAGATGATTAATGGATAGATATAGCATGTAGTATTTGTATATTTTGCCTCTTCTCATAGTTAAAAGGATCAGAAAATATTAAAAAAAAAGTTAAAACACAAATAGGCAGTTACTTTATTATTTATATTCTGACTTGTTGGTTGTATGGTCAATCAACAAGTCAGAATTTACGATAAAATTGGGATACAGTTAATGCCCGAACTTTTACGAAATATTTACGAAACATGTTTTCCCTATTTGGTTTCAGTGAGTAATTAACATTTTGATTAAATCAATTTTCTACAGATTTCCTCTGCAGCTAGAAAATGGACAAACAGTAGAATGTACTGTAGCTAAATATTTCTTGGATAAGTATAAGATGAAGCTGCGGTATCCGCATTTGCCGTGTCTACAAGTAGGTCAGGAGCATAAACACACATACCTCCCGCTGGAAGTGTGCAACATAGTGCCAGGTCAAAGATGTATTAAGAAACTCACTGACATGCAAACTTCAACCATGATCAAGGCGACTGCGCGCTCAGCTCCCGACAGGTAAATTCTACTGGTAATGTAATGTAGCAGGATAATAATTCCAATGTTTTCCTATCTGTATCTTTAGTACTATCTTTTTATACAGGATGTATTTTGTAAATGTGACTTATTGAACCTAACACAAGTGTTCTAAAGCTATTTTTATTTTGTAAGCTCTGATTCGAATTTAAAATTCCAGCCTGTATCATCACCATCATTATCATTTTAGCCGAAAGACGTCCAATGCTGGACATAGGCCTCCCCCAAGCAGCCTGTAACAATTGAATTCAATTTGAATTTGTATTGTTATTCCTATGAGCCTCACTAGGCTTTATAAAAACTGAAAACTAAAGTGTGATAAAAAATGAATAAAATCGGTTGAATATTCAAACAGGGAAAGAGAAATCAATAATCTAGTTCGGCGTGCGAATTTCAACACAGACTTGTATGTGAAAGAGTTTGGTCTGACGATCTCGAACAACATGATGGAGGTGCGCGGCCGAGTGTTGCCGCCGCCCAAGCTGCAGTATGGCGGCCGTGTCTCGTCACTTGGCGGACAGGTAATACCTACTTGCTATTTAGGTACAGTCGCAAGCGTAAATATATTACCATGGACAGGTCGGCAATAATATCTGATTTCATGATGATCATCCATTAATGTATTTCGCGTCATGTAACGTTGCCGCTCTGAAGTAGGCAACAAATGGCTGCGCAGTAGTCAATATCTATACTAAAACAGCGGCGCGCTCTGCCAGCCGCATCGGAAAGCCTGGTTTCAGAGCGGTAAACTTACGTGACGCGAACTATATCTGTCGTTAAGATGACGGCAAATATACAATCATTTGTGGAAGGCTTATACAAGTGGCAGCACAAATATGTGACATCGAAGGAACGCCAAAACTATGTGACTAGACATGCGACGCCAAAATATAGGATTCCGCATCGGCTTCAAACAGATGTGTCAGCTCTTAGAAAATAATGCAATATTATTGGGCATGTCTTGCGTTATAGCATATTGTATTCTAATGGTTGCTTTTCTTTCATTTTGTCCATAGCAAGCGTTGCCAAACCAAGGCGTGTGGGATATGAGAGGCAAACAGTTCTTCATGGGTGTCGAGATACGAGTATGGGCCATTGCTTGTTTTGCACCCCAGAGAACTGTTAGGGAAGATGCCCTGAAGTAAGTTATTTCTATTTATACCTCTAAGTCTAATAGCATCTTTTTATCGAGAATATTTAATTCAAATTATATATTTTTATCAAGAGGCCGGCAGCAGCATGGTCTAGTACCCTGACAATGATAACAAACTGACATCATCGGTTCTTTACGATATATTAGGTCTTTACCTATGAAATTGCCGTTCTGCAGTACTGGCCATTTCAAATCAAAATAATTTTTGTTTGGCTAAGAATTCTAATTTCAAATTAATTTTATTTTAAAAACATGGATTTTTTTTTCCAAAATTAGTCGTTTGTTTATTGATTAGTGTTACATTTTCATCGCCTTTCAATCTTTTTCGTCATCATGGATACGTTAAAAATTCGAGTAATTATGGAATATGAGTACCGTCGTGGCAGCAACGCGGCACAAGCGGCACGCAACATCAACGACGTTTACGGAGCTAACACTACAAACCAACGCACCACTTGTTATTGGTTTGCTCTCTTCCGTTCTGGAAATTTCGACCTGAAAAATGAACCTCGCGGTCGTCCGAAGACTGGTCGACAATGACGAATTAAAGGCGATTGTGGAAGCTGATGATACACAATCTACGGCTGAATTAGCAGCAGCTTTCGACGTTAGCGTCAAAACAATATTGGTCCATTTGCGTCAAATTGGCAAGGTAAAAAAGCTTGACAAATGGGTGCCCCACGAACTCAATGATCGCCAGCGCGAAGTACGCGTCGAGACGTGCCTTGCACTGCTCAACAGACACACAAATGAAGAAATTTTACCGCATTGTTACCTGCGATGAAAAATGGATTCTGTTTGATAACCTCAAGCGCTCAGCAAGTTGGTTGGATCCTGGTTCAGCACCTAAACAATGCCCTAAACGAAAACTTACCCCTAGAAAAGTGATGGTCACTGTTTGGTGGTCTAGCGCCGGTGTGATTCATCACAGCTTCTTACCAAACGGGGTGAGCATTACTTCAGATGTGTACTGTGAAGAACTGAACACAATGATGGAGTAGCTGGCACATCTCCAACCAGCATTGGTCAATCGCTCGTCTCCGCTGCTCCTGCACGACGACGCGCGACCTCATACTGCACAGCAGACGGTCTCCAAGTTGCAAGAACTGGGGTTGGAAGCTCTCCGTCATCCGCCCTACTCACCAGACCTTGCGCCTACAGACTACTACTTTTTCCAGAATTTGGATAACTTCTTGGCGGGAAAAAAATTCAATACCCGAGAGGCAGTACAAAATGCCTTTGAAGAATTTGTTGCCTCCCGTCCAGCTGATTTCTTTAAGAAGGGCATCAATAAACTGCCACTGCGTTGGCAAAGATGCATTGATTGCATGGGTGATTACTTCGATTAATACAAATAAAAAATGCATGAAAAAAATTCGTTTAAATTTTTTCATACAAAACGGCAATTTCATAGGTAAAGACCTATTAGATACCCTTTAAATACGACTTTTAAAGAAGGAGGATGTTCACAATTCGACTTGCATCTATGTTTCTATTTTTCGTCGGTTTTCACGCATAACTTTTTATTGCGTCAACCGATTTGAACGATTCCTTAGATATTTTGCGGGCGTCTTTATATTAAACTAGCGACCCGCCCCTGCATCGCACGGGTAGCCCAATCACAAAAAAAAAAAAAAAAAAAAAAAAAAAAAAAAAACTTCGCAGGGTCACCTGCTGGGCTAACCTGAAGAGCTCCAGGCGTTTTGGAGATTTTTGTGTATACAGATTTTTGCGCCTACTTATTAGGTTTATGTGGGTTACACGTTTGTTTCTCGTTCCAGGAACTTCACTCAGCAGCTGCAGAAGATATCGAACGACGCTGGCATGCCGATCATCGGACAGCCGTGCTTCTGTAAATACGCGACAGGGCCGGATCAGGTAGAGCCTATGTTCAAGTACCTCAAGAGTACGTTCGTGCAATTGCAGCTTGTGGTTGTTGTGTTGCCCGGGAAGACGCCTGTTTATGGTATGTATTAAAATAAATATTATTTTAATTTGACCCACTTCGAAAGAGGGTTACCTCTTTTCATATAGCGAAGGAACCAGCTGTGATAAAAACAGCAATCTATAAAGTCCAGGTTTCGTAACTATGTTTTCCTGCGATATCCTTGGATCATTAGAAAATTAAGCACCAAATATTATAACACTAGCATGCATTACTTTAACTCATATACTGACTTATTACTTATTAATTTTTTTAGGAAAATCGTATACTTTACAATGTTTGTAAATATGTGAGCACCATGTATCTATCACAAATTAATTTATCTGTCATTGCTTCGTTTTTAATTATTTTTACCTATTGCGGTAATTTTATTCTAGGTGCATCGTCGTCACATATAATCATAAAATATAATTAATGTATTATATACAAAATATTGTAAAAGATTTTAAAAGTGTAACGGTGGAGTTTCTTGCCTATTCTTCTCCACACGAAACTACCTTTTGGAAGGGGCGACTAGAAACAATTAAATTTTTTTTTTTTAATTTTGATGTTCGAAAGTGCCTTTGAAATAAATTATTTGACTTGTTACTATACAAATACAACCTAACATTAAGAATTCTAAAAATAAATTTGAAAAAAATCCGTAAATTATGGTTTAAAGATGGTATTTTGTAGATGTTGCATTTTATATTGTGTAAGGATGTTTATTAGAAATAGGTCAAACGACAATGCAGGTTCTAGTAAATGCTTACTAAAATAAATTCTTCTTCGTAGCTGAAGTAAAGCGGGTAGGAGACACCGTGCTAGGCATGGCGACGCAGTGTGTTCAAGCCAAGAATGTGAACAAAACGTCGCCGCAGACGTTAAGCAATCTATGTCTGAAGATCAACGTGAAGCTTGGCGGTATTAACTCGATCCTCGTGCCGTCGCTACGTCCTAAGGTATGTTCATTTATGTCTGGCTTTTCACTGATCGAGAGGACTGCCGACACTGATCCAAATAATATTCATACAGATGCTTACATACTGTTGTTATTTTTCAATTATGTTTTTGATGCACGAGATGGAATCAATTCGAGGAAATCTGTCGGACAGTACTCACGGCTACAGATCAAGCTATACACATCCAGTATAAGCTGATCTCGTATTGTATAAGATTTCTTTACAATGATAGGTCAGTGTAAACTGGAAATGTATAGCTTGATGTGTAGCCGTGTGTACGTACTGACTAATTTATAAGCGATTTCTATTCTATTGTGGCAAGTTCTATTTCTTATTGTGGCAAGCAAAGCCGATGTCGACCATTCTGCCAAAGTCAAAAGTAAAATGGAAATCAAGTTTGCATTGAAAAAAAAAACTAATAATAAAAAATAAAAAAAACTACGACGATACAGTTAAACTTAATGTACTAGATCTTGTGAGCTTTGCATCTAAAATAAATGAATACAAGATTATATTCTCGTGAAATCAGCAACTGTCTAGGTGTGATTACTTTTTGAACACCACGCATCATCATGTCGCGTAACCAAGTCACAAAGTTTTAATAGGTTTTGTTCCCTTAGCCTTCGTTGGCATCGGTCGGGGGCACTCGTTATTTGTCGACAGTTGCATTCAAAGGTTAAGTTACCCCCAAAATTCAAATTTGATGTGGTACCCCTTTTGGTACTCAGTTAGCTGATATGCCTATACCTAACTATATATAACTACTACTACTACTACTTTTGACTATGAAAAAGTCGATAAGGTCTGGTAGTGTCTGGTGGTCAGTATGTAGGCCATTACGTATGTTTTCCAGTACTTATGACCTCACAGCGCATGTCTTTCACTGCACTTAAAAGTTGTCTTCCTTTAGTTGAAGTAAATCTCAATCCCCAATGAGTGTTCTTAGCATTAAAGTCTCCGCCTAATATAAAACTGTCCAAGGAGTCTGAAGAAGTGTATATGTTACGGTTAATGTGATTAATTGAAAATTATTAATTATTATCCATCATTATTAATAATAACCTCATGATTTGGTAAATGTGAATATAAAATTGAAATTCATCACTTTTAGCAGTTGTTATTAATAATTCACTACTCTCCTCGGTAAAAGTAATAAAATAAAATCGTAGTTATTTGTCCAGTAGGTATTTATTTATTTATAATACCACAGTACTTACAAATACTTACTTAACTAAAAGAAACTTACACGCAAAATCGTTTATTCTTTGGTTTTGCTTAAAAATGTAAGTACAATCATAGACTCTGTAAAATCAACATTAAAAATGAAAATCTTTCTTCTATTTCTTTGTTCAATTGGTATTAATTGATAATACCTACCACAATACTTAAAGGTACTTAAAATACTAAATAAACTTTGAAAATTATTAATCACTGGTAAATGTGATTAATTTCTTACTTTTACCTCGACTTTCGGTAATTATTAATAATGATAGACAATTATTAATAATTTTCAATTAATCACACTTACCGTAACATATATACATATTGTTCTTTGTTTATCGTATGTCTTGGGGAACAGTATACGGTGTCTACTGTAACATTAATTTACACAGCTAGCGTGTCTGGCTCCTCGTATTTACACGATTCGTAATAACAGATATTTTCTCTAATAATAACCGCGCTACCTCCTCGGGCCGTGTTGTTAGGGTGCAGCGACTAGCGAGTGATAAACCTTATCGCCTCTAAATTTTACAAAAGACTGTTTAGTGAAGTACGTTTTATGTAAATAAAACATATCAATATTTTCTGTGTCTAGGACTACTCATGTTGATGTTGCAGCAGTCCGTTGGAAATTCCACACCATTATTTTTAGTGTGTTATTCATGCTTGATTCTAATTAGTCTCTTGTCAAATGAGGATATGCTCTTCAGGATCTGGTTGAGCTTGCCCTCAAGACTTCATGGTTGTGTGCTTGGTTTTATGATATCAATTTATTCTAACTTAGTGAGTTGCATTGAATTCTATTGATTGTAATTTTGTAAATACATATTTTTTTACGGTCGTGAATCGTATTTTGATCATCATACAACCTGACACTGACCTGCAAGTTGCAAAAAACGTAAGAAAATTTCGCAGGCTACCTTAGCGCATTCCTCTTAAAGCTTGGTTGAATGCTAGGTGTTCAACGAGCCGGTGATCTTCCTGGGGGTGGACGTGACGCACCCGCCGGCGGGCGACAACAAGAAGCCGTCCATCGCGGCCGTGGTGGGCTCCATGGACGCGCACCCCTCGCGCTACGCCGCCACCGTGCGCGTGCAGCAGCACAGGTACGCGTGGGCTATACTTGTCGTATCTGTGTACATATACAACTCGTGCGAGATAACTAGGCACCCGGCGCTGTGACGTCACATCACAAAGATGCTATCGCTACTGAACGCACGACTGCATGAGGCGAAGGCGGGGCGCTGCGCGGGGAAGCGGGCCAGGGGCCGCGTTCCAGCGAGGTGCCTAGTTAATTCGCACGAGTTATTCATATTATAACTAATTTGAGTACTACGGCGCAAGTTTCGAATGCATGCGCCACTGTTTTGCGACCACGACTGGATAGACAAAATATAAGTATACAACTCCGATCACATTTTACAGTCGGGTTGTTTCCGAGTGCTCTCTGGGAGAGATGTGGCCATGGTGCCTGATGCATACTTTAAATTTAAACAAATAAGAACATATACGATAGCTCACCGCAAAACCTGCTAACATGATGTATTAAGATGCAAGCGCACAACTGCAAACAGGAAAAACTCGTGTGCTTAAAATTCCGCTTATATCCATCTCAGTGGCGAGTGCACGCGTAAACCGCATCGTGAGTTTTGATTCGCGAATTTACAGTTTTTGCGCTTGTGCACTGCGTCCGATCCGATTCCGAGACAATACGGCCCGAGAATGCCGAGTTCGGAGGTTGATTGTGCACTGCCGACCGACGATTATGTATAAATATTTTATCGAAAATCCTCCCACTGTGTGTTTTATTGCATGTATCAAATAGCGTAGCGTAGCTTTAGTAACAAATTATAATTGCCGCGGTTAGTTTCTGTACTGGCCGCTAAAACTACGATCGGGGGCTGTGCACAAGGGTTCACACTAATAGTACCACGGCTACTTCGGTCCCTGTTATCTCGGATTCGGGTCGGGCACAGTGCGCAAACGCACTTACGCTGTTTTTTTATTTTTCCCTTTCGCTTCGCTCATCACACCTCCACTGCTCTCGTCAATGACAAGCGAGGGCAGGTGTGCGAGTTGCACCGACTCACCGTTAGGGTTTTATAAGTAAGTAGATGGGGCCGTCTTATGGAGTGTGCACACTGCAGATATTTTATCGGCCGATAGTTTAGTTGGTATTCATTCAGCTGCATAAACTGACGCAGGAGACTGACCCCAAATCACTTGGGAGCAAGCTAGGCTGACGAATAGTTTCCTTACATCGCTAGTGGATATGAGCATATAATATGGGAGTGCGCACATTATCCAACCTAAAATCGGTCGATAAAATAATCTGAAAGGCGTCCCGATTCCCTTTTGGTTAACCTGTCGCTCTTGTTACAAAACACACAATGCATGGGCGAAGTCGTGTCAAACGCAAGCGCCATAATTTCAAAATTGAAGAGAACTCCAAACAATTGGCCGACCATCGTAAACAGTGTGTGCACTCGTTTTTTAATTAAATTATATATTTTAAGTGTTTGACTCAGCCCGATAGCGACTAACCTATCGGCCGATAACAGTCTGCAATGTGCGCACTCCCTGCGCGTACCTCCATCCAATTGGTCGAAACCACAACTTTGGATTGCGACTATACCCGAAATACACAATAAAAAATAGGGGTACAGGCAGCCAAACAAATGTCCCGGATTCAGTTCAACCTAATTTGTTTTTGTTTTTGTGACTAAAAGCTGTTTTATTATATTATTTGAAAATGAATCCTTTCCTTTCCATTTTTTAACTACTTGTTAAATATTTTGTTTTATCAACAAGATACACCGTTCAGTTTTAATTAATACACACCAATGTCGTCTAAACATATTTATAAAATAAAGAACTCAAAAGCCATTTGGTGGTTTCAGATTAGTTTTAGATAATTTTGTTTTTGAATACTTACGTAAACGCTGGCGAGTCACTAGTCTCAAGGCGGAATTAATTGTAGCACCCGAATCGACGCTCGCTCTCTCGCCAGTGAATATCACGATACGAGCGCAAGGAGCACTGTGAGCATCGCGTCGGGTGATACAAGTGTGTGTACCTAACTGTAACGACGCCACGTTTCAGACAAGAGATAGTACATGAAATGAGCAGCATGGTGCAGGAGTTGTTGATAATGTTCTACAAGAGCACGGGCGGGTTCAAGCCGCACCGCATCATTATGTACCGCGACGGAATATCCGAGGGACAGTTCTTGCACGTGCTGCAGCACGAGCTCACCGCCGTCAGAGAAGCTTGTATAAAGGTAGGCGACTTGTGTGTTGCAGAATGATACTGTGAAGCTTCAGAACATCATAGAGCCAGCTGCACTGGTAATATCTGTAGCACAAACGCAAATGAAAGAATGTATTATGTATGATTGTATCCTACTTGTTTTACTTCTAATTGGACTTCAAAGATGTATCTTTATTCTGCTGTGCAATTAGTTAAGGGGAGATCACCACACCCAAAGTAACACAATCAAATAAGTAAAGCATTTACCTTGGTCTAAAACACCTCGCCATTGTAGGAATTCAGTAGCAATACTTTCCAGTAATAGGAATCGTGAATGTTTCCAGTTGGAGGCGGAGTACAAGCCGGGCATCACGTTCATAGTGGTGCAGAAGCGGCACCACACGCGCCTGTTCTGCGCCGACAAGAAGGAGCAGTCGGGCAAGTCCGGCAACATCCCCGCCGGCACCACTGTCGACCTCGGCATCACGCACCCCACCGAGTTCGACTTCTATCTCTGCAGTCATCAAGGAATACAGGTAAGCTTTTATTTTCTTATACCTACTCATAAAGCTCTCGCTTAGCGAGCCACATGGTCACATATTTCTGTCGTCCCCCGATAAAGTATATATTGTGAAGGCGTATGAGTAAGCTGGTGTGTCGCAGGGCACGTCGCGGCCGTCGCACTACCACGTGCTGTGGGACGACAACCACTTCGGCTCGGACGAGCTGCAGTGCCTCACGTACCAGCTGTGCCACACGTACGTGCGCTGCACGCGCTCCGTGTCCATCCCGGCGCCCGCGTACTACGCGCACCTGGTCGCGTTCCGCGCGCGCTACCACCTGGTGGAGAAGGAGCACGACTCTGGCGAGGGCAGCCATCAGTCCGCGTGCAGCGAGGACCGCACGCCCATCGCCATGGCGCGCGCCATCACCGTGCACGCCGTTACCAAGAAGGTCATGTACTTCGCCTAACAGCGCCGCGCGCGCCCGCCGCGTGCCGAGCCGCCATGTCGCGCGCCTCTAGCCAGCCGGCAGCTGTGAGCCGCCTAGCTCGTTGCGGCCAGTGAGTCGCATGGCTGCATGGCGGCGGTAACGTTAGTCATCGACTAAAGAAGCTTTTGACGGTAATGCAGATAATATTAATCTCGCGTGGCGAAACTGTTGGGGCTTCTATACTTTTAATTATCTCGGCACGGAGATCGGGTCTGTCAACACGTTCGATAGTTACTCCCTACTCCGGTTTCTGCAACAATTCCCTGGAGCAGGGAATAACACTGTCGGATCTCCTTGTTTCCGAGATAGAACTCCGCCTATTTTCTGGTTGCTTACGTCGATGTTAATGCCAACCATTTTCTATCAGGTTCTGTATAGCCCCCACATATGTTTCATATAAGTAGTCTAATTTTATAAATGTTGTTATGCTTTTACGAAGATAGCTGTACCAATATAAAAGACGTTTCTTTTCTATGAAATTTTGGTTATGGCGAAGCAATTGAATGAAATCGTTGACAATCTTTGTTGATATAAATATAGTCAGAGGAAAGCAATAAAAAATACCTCATGCATGAATCGTGTAGTGTTTCCTCTTTCGAAGACGACTTGTCTTGGGTGGAGGACGATGCCTATCTTCTATGAAGCATTGTAGGATGCAAATTTAGCTTTTTAAATAAAATAAAAAGTGCGATTAATTTAATAAGAGGATATTTTATCGTCATTTGAAACTAGAAATGAATTGATAGTGACAGTGACATGCAAAGAAATATATTTTATAAAATATATAAATAGGATCAACAAAGTGCTTATTACTACTAAACGATACGAAGTCTTAACAATGATTGACACAAACAGTGATTATAATGATGAAATTGATTTATAATGTTTATTAAATCTAGTAAGTTTACAAACGTAGTTTATCATTGCTAGTGACTCACATAAAACACGATTTATTGCGCAAAAGCGACTCAAAAATTAGATATCAAAAACATTTTAGCACTTCGTGAGATTGTTTTATGACTGCAAGGAGCAGCGCACGTGAAGTTCAGAATCTAGTTTCGATACATAATCTTAATGTCTATCAAAATAAATTGACCCTCTGTTGAATGCTACGGCAGCGGAGACCTGACGAGTATTTATATTTTTAACTATGACATGAATTGAAATGAATAGCCTCCCTATATTAGTATTTATTCCCATTTTAATTTGTAACTATTGCTATGAATGTGTTGTTTTTGTACTAATCAGTGATCATCGCTTAATAGCGTCCTCGTTCAAATAATTCTCATAAGATGTTTTAATTATTATAATAATATTTCCTTTCGTCTCTAATTCGCACACGAGTTATTTAGTTGTAACTCAACTAAATAACTCTTGTGTGGGTAAGTGTTGAGCTTACATACCTACATTTTATTTTTGTCTATCCACTTTCTACATCTCTCTTTTTCGCACATTTTTTGCACCGGCCATACACAGCACATACATATATATGTATATAAACACATAAACATACAACCATCCTTATTATCAGTGTAAAGAATGTTATTTTTATTTTACATTTTTAAGTTTATTTAAAAAAGTAAGGAGTTCTTTTATAATGTATTTTATAGCTTTAAGTTAATTTCAACTAAAAGTTGGGAAGATGCAACATCCTGACTTTTTGAGTTGGTGACGAATGTTTTTTTTTTTTTGTAATTAGTGTGAACGTTAATAAACAAATTTTTATTATAATATTTGTTTTGGTGTTTCTGTTGGTCGTTTGTCACATGAACTCATACTAAATACATCAAAAAACTTTTGTTCAAACATTACACTCACGAAGTTATGGTCGTAAATAGCATGCAAAGCATGTTCTGCAATAAGCGATACAACACTAGATGTTCATTAGACATAGACGTACTTACTTGTCCCATACGATATTAGTGATATTGTTCTGAGCCACAATAGTCTGTTATACCTACTATAAATAAAGTGTAAATATGTATAAAATACCAGATTTTCACAAAATAATTTTGTACAACTCGACCCTCTCAATTATTTGGGCACTGTATTTTCAAATGTTATATTAATATTCAGGGATTACAACATTTACTTAACATCGTAATGATTGCTTATAGCGGTACTTACAATGAACACCACATGCAACTGGTGAAAACCTCCAATACTATTATAACGTCGTTGCTATATGGTACAAAGTTCGCTCCTTGCAGGCACTGTCCATCTTTTATAAAATATCTATCCCTTAATTCGTAGCTCTAAGAATGCTCTCATTTCATATTTCAGGACCTAGACGTTGAAAATAAAGTGACGAACATTCGACAAGCTACAAAATCAAATCACACAAATACAATATAAAGGGGTAGTACACCACAAACTGGTTCGAAGTTAACATTCGAAGCCAGTCAAGTGCCTCGTCACAAACGTTTCCAAAGTTGCATCAACTTATGGCAGCAAAGTCATCAGTCAGTCAATACGATAATAGTAAAATTTTCAATCATTGAATTCCAACAAGGGAATCACTCTAGTGGTCCTTATTTTATATGATCAGTAATAATGAGTCTATCAAGTTCTTTACCTTTCTTATAAATTGGAATCATAATTTTATTAACTGTCGTGAAATAAAGTTATCTGCTGCATTCGGAGAATTTCATGGACACCCCCTCTTGAAATAATGTACCAAAAAATGTAGGGTTTTTTTTTAAGGCAGCCTTTACCAAATTTCGGATCACTAATTAATAGCCAATAATTGTATAGCTTGGAAGTCAAATGATCCAGCTAACATTTTGCCCAACATTTAGTTATGTTCATTTTGGCTTTGGGCGTTCATTAATTACGTGAGGCGATTTTTCGACCGGTGAGATTTGGCTCGACCCTTTCCCTCCCCCCCTAATCTCACATGAGATGTTTCAAAATGCGTATTTTTAGTGTGAATACATCTGTGCTTGATTGCGTTAGATTTATTTAAATAAACATAATTTGCTTCATTATTTTTATTTATTTATTTATTTATTTTAGTACATGGAGGACTTAACACCTCTCTCCTCCACGTGAGATTGGTTGAGATTCAGCTCGAGCCTCTCCATTCCTAATAAACGCCTTACGTAATTAATGAGCGCCCCATTTTTAAGAAACTATTTTATTGCTAAAATGCAAATAACTCTTTGCCAAAATGTTAGTTGGATCACTTGGCTATGCATTATCAGGTGGTAATTACATATTTTCAAAAATTGGCGTAGTAGTGTTTTCTTTTTTTTCATTTATTGTCTTTAGATAAAAATTTATAAGCGTTTTGATTCTTTACAAGGGCTTCCACTACAAATCGCGGTATATAAACGAGCGCCTTATTTCAGTTTCTGTTGGTATTACTGTTAGGAAAGGTATCAAATGACGCGTGCGTATCCGCTAGTTTTCATTACCAGAATATTACGAAGTTTTCTCACAACATTCACTTAATGTCGCCCACATTCGCACGGGCGCTTTTTTATCGCGCTAAGATTACTCTCTGTTGGATTTTCAACGCCGAAAGTTGTAAATCCAGTGCGCGGTAAAAAAAAAAATACACGATAAAAAGCCGCCCGTGCGTACGTGGGCTTATTCAATCACTTTATTTCTCAACTCGTGGTACTTTAATTGCATATGCCTTTAGTTCAAGACAGCAGCAAAACTAATTGTTAAGTATTCTTATCGAAGGTATTTAGCATATGTTTGTATTAGGTAATATGTATTTACAAATCTTATTTTTTTTTTTTTTCATTAATTCTTTTGCAATTGTTTGAAAAAATATGGACAATTAGTTCGTGATTTAAAACGTGCCTGTCGACTGTCGAGTCTCTTGCAAGTTTTTGTTTAAGATTGAATTTACGGTCGTAAAGCTGCTTCACTACGCTTTTCGCTAAGACGCCACATATCAAACGAAAACACGATAGTGAATATCGGCGAATAGGGGCACAGAGGTGACTAAGGTAATGAGGTCCAGTATTTATACCAGCTTCAATCTGATGGTTGGTTCATCTACTGTGCTGTCTAATCGTTGACTGCAAATTAGCAGAATGTAGGTATGTAATGGAGCCGTCTATTTATAAAGTAATAGTTGTACATAGATAAAACGCGGTAGAAATAGAGATCATTATATAAATTTTATTCTTTTAATTTTTATAAACTTTTCTTTCATGGCTATAATCTATTTATACTAATAAAATATCAGTGTTTTCTTTCTTTATCACTTTTCCACTCATTACTTAACTAGTCGGTTTATATTTAAGGGGACATAAAAGTCATGGGAATGCCAAAGGCTTTTTTGAGACTTTGTTGGTGAATATTATTTGATAAGTAGGTACCTACTCCAAAGCGAAAATCATTTTTATCCAAAGACTGTCTAGGATCAGAGCTAAGAAAAACAATTAGTATTATTTTAAGATTTTTACTCCGTACGTTTTTGGGAGCTAAAATCATATACCTATTCAAAGCAGTGTGTTTTGTCAGCTAGGGTCAAAAACTTTGTAATTATCAGATAACAAATGTGATACTGTTAGGCATCGACTAGCCTAAAAATGCACATAAAACAAGAAAGAGCTATACTGAAAATAAGTGCTATCAAATTCAGTTATCAAAACTTAGATACAGGGTTACAGCTCTGGGAACGTAAAATCATCGTTAAGTTTATGTTTAAGAGCCATACCTCACCGGGACGCCGGGGCGACGTCGTCAGATCGCGCTGCCAACTAAATGTATACAGCTATTAGTGATGCAACGAATACTATTTTTACGAATATGAATATCGATTGTACTATTCGCCGAATACGAATACCTGGTTCTATTATAGCTGCACACAATTATTAGTCACAGAAGGTGAAAGGAAATTAAACACGCTAAGCAATATATTGACATGTAATTTAATAGTTAAAATTAGGATTTTTTTATTTAAAAAACATAATAGTTCCAAGTTTTTTGGCGACAAACGATTCCTTTTTCTATCTGTATATTTCCTGCTGTTAAAAATATCCTAACAAATCTAAAACTTCTTACGTTTTCGGGACGAAATTATTCAACAATTTAAAGCCACTAGGCTCAACTTTTGTCGATAAAACACAGTTAACATAGAAAATTAGTTTGTAACTGATCCTTTTTTGCTAAATAGAAATACGTGCCCAGTCCTACCAACTTAGCTACAAACAAAAACCAATAAAGTCGCCACAATTACTGTACCATCTGTTGTTGTAAACAAAAGAAAAGAAAGTTTTATCTTAGCTAATATTATAAAAGCGAAAGAGAGTTTGTTTGTTACGCTTTCACGCTAAAACGGCTAAACGGATTTGAATGCAATTTGGCACATTGGTAGACCATGACATGTACCCTAATTGCATAACACATTATGGATCGGAGTTGGTTTCATTTTGAAACAAATTGCTAATCCATTACTTCATATGTTCGAAAAATTTGTCTTTTCGACAACGTAAATAACGCAATGAAACTGTCAAAATGAAACCAACTCCGATTGATAATGTGTTACGCAATTAGGGTGCTGGATTAAGACACAATACTTTTTATCCCGGTAGTACGTTCCCGTTCCCACGCGGGCGAAGCCGCGGGCAAAAGCTACTGATTTTATAAATGAATCTTTGTGTCTGTAAATTTAACCCGGTCGCAATCGCAACGCAATATCTTTAAGGGATTCCTAGGGAGTCACTAATTACGAATGTCATGAAAGTATTCGGCGAATACGAATATTCGTATTCGTTGCATCACTAACAGCTATATAGGGTCAAATTAAATTAGCAGCGAAATTCCGCAATTAAACAATAATAAAAAAATAAAAACAATAATAAAAAAAAAAGTTTATTTTTTGGGGGTCAACGACAGCTGGTAGTTATTTGATACCAATCACGTCTGCTGAGGTTCGTTAGCTAAATTAATTTGACCCTGTATAGTGGGCGGCTCACCTGGCGTCCGCTTGGTTACGCAGCCAACCATACATTTTGTTGGCGACGCGACCTGCCATGGCGTCCCGGTGAGGTATGACTCTTAAGAAATACGCAAATTACAACATACACTTTTGTTTTTTGCCTGGTATTAAAAGAAAGCAACATGTTTTATTTATTTTCTCTTAGTCCGTGACAACAAAATCGACGCGAAGCAATTTGCAGAGTTACTTATTGACCGTTTTAAGGGTTCCGTAGTCAACAAGGAACCCTTATAGTTTCGCCATGTCCGTCTGTTTATCTCCATCTGTCCGCGGCTTAGTTCAGAGAATCTTTGTACCTACTAGAAAGCTGTAATATGGCATGGGTATAGTAAATTAGTCACGCCGACAAAGTGGTAAAATAAAATCTGAAAAAAAAAAAACATTTTTGTAGGGTATGAACCTCCCTTGCACGTAAAGTGGGGATGATATTTTCTTCTCGTCTATTCAATGACGTGGAGTATCGTTGGATAGGCCGTTCAAAAATATTGCGGGTCTGTGAAAACCATTTTTCGATCCGTTTGCGTAATATTAAGCTTATTAACGAGTAATAGTCGACCAACTTACATTTGCAGTTGGAATGTATGGGAGAACATGTTTTTCAACTATAATGTTAAGTTTTTTCTTGGGATAAATTCATCCCGACTACGGAACCCTTCATTGTGCGTGGTCCGACACGCACTTGGCTGGTTTTATTATTTTTTGCCATGTAACTTTAAACTTCGTTTAGTCGCAAGCACGTATAAGTAAATTTCGTTAAAAACGATGTTGTCACCTGGTCAGCATCTTAAAAATTCCCTTAAAAATAATTTTGAGTGCGGTTCTTTTGGTACGAGCTATTAAGCAGTAGCGCGTATGTATACAAACGTGCTGGAAATATTATTAAAATTGATCCGTGGACGAGTTATCATTCAACTAGCCGCCACTTGTGCTATAAATTATATCGTACTTTGTTATAGTTATAAATTGTGTGCAATCAAATACACTTATGTACAGTGGGCTGCATCAATTTGTATTAAAATTTTAATGCAACTGGGGTACCCAATTGATGCAGCCCACTGTACAAAATTGCACTCTGATAATTGGATTGTCGAGTGCTGTTTTATTAAAATCAAACTTAACGTAATACGCTTAACCAGTTTATAAATACAACTACTTTCTATTAGGTATGAATTTACAACATGCAAAGACAAAATTCGGTGTTCTACAGCAATATTAATTATAAAATGATGCACTAGTTTCAATTAAATAGGGAAGAAGATTGTTATGTCTGTAAATAAAAACGTTCATTTGTATAGTTTCCATACCAATATGTGTAAAGATGTTGTTTTCGAATTGAATATAGATCTTTCAATCATCTATTTATCTCTATTTAAATATTTTTCTTCAAAGCATGATTTGTCACTGAATTATAAAATCAGGCTACTTCTCCATAATTTCTTATGTCATTAAAATTTGAGATAGTAGGGGAGAGGGGGTACAGTGGATCACTTTTTTTTATAAACGGTTCAAATTAGTAAATAAACAATAAATTTTTAAAAAATACGGCTTGAACGGGATGTTGGCTACCGAAATCTATTTCAACAATAACATGAATAGTTTTCTGGCAGTAAACGTTTTTTTTTTAAAGTTGGGAAATGATCCACTGTACCCCACATCTGGGTTCCACTAGATCTTCATGTGGGGTACTGTGGATCGTAGTGGGGTAAAGTGAATCAGCACATGGAATTACCATGCTTTTTTAAATGGGTTACAGTAAACTGTTTCAATATAAATATGAAATAAAAGACTATTTTGTTTAATCAATACTTTTAATCAAAATTATCTTAATCACAAAATTATCAAAACTTAAAAAGAAATAAAAACGTTTTTATAATATCTTTGCAAAGCTGTGTACGGAATGTTTTTAGTGCAGCAACTTTCCTAATTTTATTTCTTTCCAAACTTGAGATCGATCGCATCCTTCATCTGTTCCCGGCTCACGAGACCAATAGTATTTTTTCTTGTGCGGTTCCGGATCATGTTGTTAGTCTGAAACAATTACCAAATTAAGTTAGGTATGTAATATTAGTATGTATGGACACAGAGGGCTGCGGTCCACTGTACCCCAGAGTGAAACGGTCTACTGTTCCCCGACACGCCATATTTGAAAATGAATCACATTTTTACGATTAACCTTACCTAAACGACAAGCGCACCGCTTTTCATATTATCAAAATATCAAATACTTTTTAGTGTAGAACATTCAATGAATACCGGTAAATAAATAGATTTAGTACTTACGGGCGGCGAAATGGCGGCTGTGCTTCCACAGCGAAAGCGTCAAGGGCTCTGGCGGTCGAGAGGGGAAACTGTCAGAATGTCCGTTTCATCGGTGTAAGGTGTGTGTGTAACAAATAAAATATGTATATATACGTATAGACAAGGAGTTATATAAGTAAATTCACTGTGCCCCACGGTCCACTGTACCCCCCTCTCCCCTATGTTTAATTAAACTTGAATACAGATTAATAAATCATTATCAAGTTATACATTAAGATCTTACTGTACCAAATGTTAAAAAATAAATAGAATATCCAAACTGAATGTCATACATGCCACTGATATTCCCTTGCAACAAAAAATACTAACGACCTTTATAAGTGGTACTTCAAAAATCAAGTAATTCTAAGGCTGTTTACACACTGACGCTGCGGTAAGCAAAAACCTGGCGATAACAGAGGCCTAAGTGCGAGTTTCTATACTTTACTCGTAAACTTCAATTTGTACTGAAACTGAGTAAGCGCCGTCTGGTGACTATAATGGGAAACACAATTATTCAGTACAAATTGTTGTAAGTTAACGTTAACGTAAACGCGATCGAGTAAGTACTCGCACAAGGATCGAATTGGGAAGAATAATGGGGAAGAAAACTGACAATTTTTTCCGCGAGGTGTCGTTGGTATCGCTTGACTCACAGAAAACGACATTAGCTGTCATATTATATACAAAACTTGTTTACAAAAAACTTTGGATGGCATCTAATAAGAAAATGATGCGTTTGCGCGTAATCTGTTGTAATAACAATGGAAATCATTCATTTCCTAAAGACTTACGATTAAAAAAATATGGGAAAGGGCGACTAAGATACGCAATTTTACAGCTTCCCAAAATTCGAGGATATGTTCGTATCCATCTTGGTATCAGCACTTTCATGCTGAGGTATCCCACAGTTTAAATTACGATCAAATGGTTCGATTCTGTAACAGATTTAATTTCTAGGTTATGTTCGTAGCTTATGAAACATCGAATATACTATAAAACGACTGTGTAAGTACGTAAAAGTTCGTAATTACTACGATAATTAATGAACGACATGTTGCTATTTATAAAATTAGGTTATTTTCTTCAATTATTAACAAGAAAATAGGCTGTAAATACCTGCTGACTAGAACCGCTTTTCGGCCTCTTAGTGAAGCTCCTCAGTTCTTCAGTTTAGCTTTTAACTGAGGTACTGTCCACGTTGAATACATTGTTCGTTGTAGTAACAAAAACACACTAGTTTATGTTATAATTATTTAAAACCTGAAAAACATTGAGAGATAAAAATGACAGTGCGATGTTATGAGTCGAGCGATAGCTGCGCCACTTGTTCATAGCTTTGCGATTTCTTCCCCATTTATAATGAATTCAACTGACTCGCATGATGCTCCGTTACTCGAGTAGCAAAACATCACGCGGTTTCGCGGCGGAGCCCTAAGCGTTAGTGTGCTAAAGGCGCCCGAATCTAAATTATCTAAGATTCTGAATTCAAGTATAGGTGCAAGTTAAATCAGTGAGATAGTAATTATAAACAGCTATTATTTTGAAAAGAACGGTGTTATTTGGTAATTAAAGTTATTTGGAAACAATTGAATATTCAGAAGAGAGAGGTGATCAGAAATAAAACTATTATGATGGATTGTGTTGAGCTTAATTAATAATGGTAAACATTTTGTTGGTGGCAGGAATATTTATTCCCTTTGTAATTTAGTGTAGGTAACCGAGAGTTTTAATATTGTCCTATGGCCCCTTGAAGCCTATATGTAATATAAGAACTTATGTTGCCTTCAAACACCTGTTTGCATATACTGTACGTGATCAAATGTTCTATTTATATTTATAATAATAATAGGATATCGAGAGTTCATAACTTAAAATTGAGACAAAATCGCCTATTTCCTAGGAAGCTTTATTTATAGTTTTACATGATGTTTGTTTTTTATTCTTGTTACTTAATGTGGCTTAAAATGAAAAATGTGTGTCAAGTAGAGTCTAAAATCCACATTATTAATTAATTGCTTTAATGTAAGACGCCAATAATAGTAAATTTAATATAAGATTTATTTTGTAATAAACTATATTAATCTTATTATGAATTTAAACAAGGGATGAGCACTGTAATGTGTAAGTAATTAGTACTATATACAAATGAAACTGAACTTTTATACCTATTACTGTACGAAATTCGGGCCGTGTTCCAAAAAAACTGTTGTCTGGCGATTAAACTATACACGGGACTGATGTGTATAACACCTGTCCTTCCGATATTACGCATAAGTCACATAAAAACAAAACAAACGATATTTGCGTTTTAGGAAGTGCACTTCTGAGGTTTTGTAAACTCATCACATGACTGACGGTTTCCGAAAATTCATCGGCCTTATTACAAAACAAGATTTTTAGACTCGGTTTTAGGTTTTTAGTAAAGAATCCTTCTACATCGTGTCGTTTTGCATCCTCGTCAAATTTTAGGGTGTGGTATAGAACATCAAACCGATTAACTTTCTCCATGGGACCAACATCATATTCGCGAAAAAATTTGCAAATGTCCCATAGAAAAAGTTGTTCCGTTTGATGGTCTACCACACCCTTAAATTTGACGAGGATGCAAAACGACACGTTGTATAAAGTGGTCAAAATACAATCCTCAATACAAAACTGACAACTTAAGCCCCATTTACACGGTGCGAGTTTCTGGAACGTTCAAGAGCAATAATTGCACGTTCAAGTACTGTCATTGAAAAATATAAGCAGATTAAGTATCTTGACCTGGCTCGCGAGGTTGTCGACATGTGGGATGTGGATATAGCAATCATCGTGCCGATAGTCGTGACGGCCAATAGCATAATAGCCAAGAGCCCGATCAACACCTGAGGAGGCTCTCGTTAGGCAGCTGGATCAAGGGCTTGATCCAGGTACTTCTGGCCACGGCGCGTATCGTTAGAAGATTCCTCTCTCCGCAGCCCTGACCACCGGTAGCTTGGACCCTGTTCACGATACTGGTGGGCTACTATTTTGTATTGCATGCCAGTGTTTACATTTACAGACGTGCGATTTCCATAAAATGACATACAATAATTGAACGCAAGTTTTGCCATTCAATAGGTAGGTAAATTGCATGCGATTTCAGCTGTTTACACCAAGGTAAGGCAAGGCGATTAGGTATTGCATGCAAGTTTTGCCTCGTCTAAACACAGAGCACGCAGCAGTTGCACGTCTTTGTACAATTGATCCAAGTATTGAATGCGATTGTATTGTAGGTACGTGCTGTTTACAGCTATACCAGTTTTGAACAGCAACTAACTTCCCCGTATCGTACAAAAATTGTACGTGTTGTTTAAACGGTGTCAGTCAATTGTTGCTTAAATTTTATGGTTTGCCACAGGCAATAAACTTGCACTAAGTTGTAATTAAGAACTTTATCTTAGTCGTAATAAAGTTTGAAATACAAAAACCCTTCTCAAAGTTTTAACCTCTGACTACAATCCAATAAAGTTTTGTAATAAGGCCCTTTAATTTTGTTTAATTACGCCAGTTTGCGACAGACCAATTCCTAAAAATCCCAACATTATAAACTCAATATGTTACATTTGCGCTCAAAGTCAAAAACATTTATTTTGAGTAGGCCGGTAAAAAAGGCATTTTTATTATTCATTTATTACTAGCCCGTACTGTTCCACTACTCGGCAAAAGAATGGAGGGACACCTCCCTCCATTCCTTCCATAGTAAAATTAATCACCTCTTTTTTTTTGCTGTATTGCAGCAGATTATCTCATCTAAAAAAACGGCACGAATTTAGCAGTTGGTTTTAACGAAATATCTATTTGCCATATGCATCCGTTCAGAAAGCAATATCATAGGCACTCAACATAATCTGACGCCGGGTTTTATAGTTGCACGTCACATATTATGCTGTATAAACATTACATTTCATTCAACTCTAGCTTCAAGTTCGTCATAACCATGTACAAGACCGCATGGAGTGCCTATTCAACGAACTGTGTGAAATACTTAACGTGTTTTAAACTACCTATCCTGTCAATACAGTCTGGCTCAATAGTTGAAGCCGCGGTGTTCCATAGGACACTTGAACAATCCAGCTTGGCAGTATGGCCCTATCTAATCCGATAACCTCGCAAATCTAGGGCGACAGAAAATTGTGTCACCGGTTTCGTTACAATCAAGTGGACACCTAGAAATTGATGCATTTTATTTTTACTGAAATATAATATCAATCAAAGAGTAAAATTAAAATACCGGTGACTACACTCATTACTTTCACAGTTTCAGTATTATCGCAGAGAGATGTTAATATCTACTAATGTCTATTTTTCCCCGAATTCGTTAATTCTAAGCTTAAGTTAATTATTAACCTGGCGTCATATTATTTTATCTGCCTATAAAAAGAATAATATTCAGCACAAATGACACCCACTCGATCAGCACCACCCATTAGATCATAATATTCTTATAAGCATTAGATTTACTCGCGGTCTTGTATGATTGGATCCATCACTGCTATTGGTATGGCACTAAGCGTTTAAGTCCGCTAAAATCGCCGGGAGACTCATAATTATGAATAGTTGTATTACTTAGAGTAGTAGGTATTATATCGCTGATAACCCTCCTAGCTGTACGAGAAGCAGTCATACTGTCCCATAATTATTTGATTTAGATGTAATACATCATAAACTGAACGGGCCGCCGGCCCGTTAATTTGAAGATATTTTACTTTTAAATAAAATAATTTACCATAGGTACTATTATATTATTTTAAAATTCACACTTGTTTGTTTTTATATAATTGTAGTTATTTAGTCGAAGTACGAACAAAGCGCTGCTATTTTGGTGTCCAAGAAGTACCTAATTTCTCGGACTTTGTTCGTCCTTCTTTATTTTAATATTAACTTCACTACAACTTAAGTAAAATTGTATTTGTTTGGAAAACATATCTAGTTGTTAATAGTTATAAACGGACCACGCTTTGTATTCACATAATGATTTCAATAGCATATTTTAATCCTATGACTCCTTCAAGTAGGGTTTCCATTGACATAGATGATAAATAAATAAAATAGATTCAAATTTCTTCGTGCAGGGTATACACGATTTCTTGGTTCGGTAATGGAACGTCGGAATGTATGTTAACATTTGTGAAGTAGCGCTCAATTTGCGTTATATTTACTATAATTGTGTAATTAAATGTTCTCTACCCTAAATTAATGTCTATTTTATTTACAACTAAGTATAATCCTTATTAGAATTTTAGTTGTAAGTGTTAGGTTACGAACTAAATGACTTGCATCGTGTAAACAGTGAGTTGTTTCATCTTATGGTATGTATGCCACACGAAATTAAATCGCACCGTGTAAATCTGAACAAAAAAACTTTATTTTTTTCAGTTTTACACACTGCCTAAACTGCTGCTAACTTACTCAAAAACAAGAAGTATATTCTTTCCTTTGTCGATTCTTATGGAAAGAAGAGAAAATTCATAAACTTAAACAATGTTCACTCTTTTAAGATTCTGCATTTGCCTAGCCTTTTCCAAACTATATTCGGGTCGGGTGGATCTGACCGGATGAAGCTGAATACCAGTACCTATTTTACATGGAGCGACTGTCTATCTGAACTCCACAACCCAGTTACTGGGTAATACGATACCCTTTTGAGTTCCAATATGGTTACACCCTAAGGGGAAGAAAGGGCAAGAAACTCTATAGGCACTAGTTCAAACATAGTTGTAGTTGTCGTACATAATATGGTGCTATAATTAAATAAATCGTACCATTTAATAAAACCGTACGATTTAATAGAATAACTAAGTATAACAAAAGAATAAATAATATTTACTTTACTTGATTTATTGTTATGGTAATTTTATTCGTACATCCCCGTCCATGACAATTTTAATAAGTCTTCTCTATCCAAAGTGTGCTTATAAGTTTAGCTTCTATCTACCTACTTACGAGTACATTAAAATAACTACTTATGATTTCCTCTATCAATCCCAATTAGTTCGCTGTTTGTATAGGTAGGTACCGGTTTGGATTCCATCTCTAATACTAGTACGTACTAGTAGGTATTAGAGATGGAATCCAAACCGGTTCTTAAAGAAATAAACAACATGAATTATATATTATATTCAAAAATAAAATAGAGGTATATCTTTCATATTGTTAGCAGGGTGCTATAACGGGTCCACTATCGGCTCCAAATTATTTTTCGAAGCCTTAGTCCAGTCAATAAACGAGTTGTAGGTACAGTACGTGAGCTGAGACCTAAGCGATTCCTTCAAAAACTGCTAAGCTCCCACTTTTTGGTTTTTCGCTAATATCTCGAAAACGGTGCGTCGTAGGGAAAAAACATTCTGCCAAATGAAAGCCCATTCAATTTTCTACAACTTTTACTCTGTACACTTTTACCTAATTCCCAAACGTTTTCGAGCTACACGCTCCGGAAAAGTAAAAATATTTGAAACAAGTTTTTTTACCAAATATTCCTTCAAATCATCTAAACCATCATCTATAATATTGTATACATAATTGCCAATTACGTTTTCATCCTCTCAGGCCGTGAGGGTCCTGGCAGAGTTCTTTCTCCATGGCATCCATGGTCAGATTAATTCGAAATTTTGCACACTTAACAGGGTCCGATGGCAATACAATAATTTGAAAATTTTGTCCCATTATCCTGATCAGGATTAACGATGTACCTATCTCTAAAAAAATTAAAAATAAATTATAGTTTAAAAAACTAAAAAACACGCTTTAATACCATTAAACTAAACATACAACAAACATAAAACAGTTCTAGCGTGGTTTCATAGATAGTGGGCATCTTTTTACTTGGTATGGAATGCAATGAGCGTGTTCGATTTGATATAATATAATTATAAGCGTATATATAGCTACTACGCAAATAGCAAGCCTTAAATGTCAGAATGGTTATTGGTTATTTATTGTGTATGAAAGTATTATGAACATGGTGTGTAAGGGAAGGATTTCATAAAGAAAAGCACAGAAAGACAAGACTAGATATTTATTATTTCAATTAGGCTTGTCAATAATTATTCATCTTTAATGAGAAAGCTATTGTCCGTTCGCAAAACTAGGTCTTCATGGAGAAGAAGGACAAGAAACTCCATGGAAACAGTATTATAGTATTCTATCAACACATTTCTTATATTTCCACAATTTATAGTTATCTCAAACAGTTAATTCTATCACTCAGAATAATAGCAACATAATAACAATATTTAAGGTATAATATGAAATTACGTAACTTACATGACACCTGGTAGATATATTTCACATCACAACGGCACTAGCACTTAGCCACTTGAACATCCAATGAGCAACTGCCTCGAGAACGAGTGAGATGTCGCGACGCCCCGCAAGGGGCGTGGCGTGCGGAACCGGGGCATATGCCCCCTTGCCGCGGAGGCCATACTGCGGCCCGTAACAACGGGCCTCTCATTTTATTTGCCACTGGCAATGGTATGTTTGGACGTGCTGCATTAACACGCCCATGTTAACAGTAGTCTGTATATGTATCCGTAAGCTCGTCACGACATATGCATACTGCCGCTTTCTTCACCGCGTCCCGGCGGTCAACCCCTACCGGGTGGAACACACACCTACATGCATGAAGCCCAGCAGAGAGCGACCAGCGACAGAGACGCGGACTCGACGTTCCTACGGATGGGGTGGATGGCTCCCGCCCGCCCCACTTTCAGAGCTAGCCGAGCCTGGCACGGGTAGGGAGACCGTGTACTGAGTGTATGGGTGACATTGAACTGTGTGACGTCACCCAGGTATCTTACGCGAGTCGCCGCCCGCACGGCGCCTCAACGTGTGTGTCTCTGCGCCTGTTTAGAGGTGAGTGTCTGTAGTTTGTCACGCGACACGCTTAAATTATCCTAGCACGCATCACGTGACAGCGTATGTAATATGTGGTGAAAGCATTAGTGTCACAAGTGAGCCGCGTGTAGCCGGGAGCGACTCACTTGGAGGTCAATCCGGTGCGGAGATGGGGTCACCGTCCGCAAGTAAATCGCGGGGTAGGGGCCTCGCGTCAGGGGGGCGCGCATGCCACGGCGCTATCTGCTTGACATGGGGCCAAGCAGACGCGTCGGCACGCGCGAACATTCCCTTCGCTAGGCGGCCCACAAACTCGTCCAGGCTCTCAATCCCGAGGTCGCGGTGGAGCACGTCGTTCCTCACGACGCGAGGAGCGTCAACTATCGTCCGCAGCGCGAGACTCTGCTGCGCGCGGAGCGATTTTCGGCTCGACTCGCTAGTGAGGGCGAACCAAGCGGGGGCGGCATAGGTCAAGACTGGGCGAACGTACAACTTGTACACGCCCAACTTGACACTATGAGGGAGGCGGGATGAGAGCACTGGCCTGAGCAGGTTGCGGGCGACCCTACCTTGTGCGGCGACTCTGCGGACGTGTGGCCCCATAGAGAGCCGACGATCGATGGTCACACCCAAGTACTTGACCTGGGGCGCCCAATCGATGTCGACTCCTTGCAGCTTCAGGGGTGGGGGGAGGCGCGCTCGTCCCGTGACAAGCGCCTGCGTCTTACTCACGTTCTGCCTCGAGACGCGAGTGAGATGTCGCGACGCCCCGCAAGGGGCGTGGCGTGCGGAACCGGGGCATATGCCCCCTTGCCGCGGAGGCTATACTGCGGCCCGTAACAACGGGCCTCTCCTTCTGCTTGCCACTGGCAATGGTATGTTTGGACGTGCTGCATTAACACGCCCATGTAAACAGTAATCTGTATATGTATCCGTAAGCTCGTCACGACATATGCATACTGCCGCTTTCTTCACCGCGTCCCGGCGGTCAACCCCTACCGGGTGGAACACACACCTACATGCGTGAAGCCCAGCAGAGAGCGACCAGCGACAGAGACGCGGACTCGACGTTCCTACGGATGGGGTGGATGGCTCCCGCCCGCCCCACTTTCAGAGCTAATTCTGCCTCGAGACTGTGGGATGTCGCTACGCCCCGTAAGGGGCGTGACGTGGCGGTTTCGGGGCGAAGCCCCCCTCCCGCGGATGCCTTACGGCGACCCGTTACCACGGGCCTCTCATCGTATATCGCCTCTGGCGAGTAAAAGGTTGGGCGCGCTGCATTTTCGCGCCCATGAAAATAGTGTCTCTATCTGTGTCCGTAAGCTCGTCACGACATATGCATACTGCCGCTTTCTTCACCGTACCCCGGCGGTCAACCCCTACCAGGTGGAACCCCCACCTACATGGGGGAAGCCCAGCAGATGGCGACCAGCGACAGGGATACGGACTCGACGTTCCTACGGATAGGGTGAGTGGCTCCCGCCCGCCCCACTTTCAGAGCTAGCCGAGCCTGGCACGGGGTAGGGAGACCGTGTCATGAGTGTGAGGGTGACATTGAACTGTGTGGCGTCACCCGGCGTCGTTTACGAGTCGCCGCCCGCGCAGCGCCCTCGTATGTGAGTTCTGGTGCCTGTTTAGAGGTGCATGTCTGGGGTTTGTCACGTGACACGCCTAAATTATCCTAGCACGCATCACGTGACAGCGTATGTTATTTGTAGTGGAAGCGTTAGTGTCACAAGTGGACCGCGTGTAGCCGGGAGCGGCCCACCTGGAGGTCAGTCCGGCGCGGAGATGGGGTCACCGTCCGCAAGCAAGTCGCGGGGAAGGGGCCTAGCGTCAGGGGGGCGCGTATGCCAGGGCGCAATCTGCTTGACATGAGGCCAAGCAGACGCGTCGGCACGCGCGAACATCCCCTTCGCCAGGCGGCCCACAAACTCATCCAGGCTCTCAATCCCGAGGTCGCGGTGGAGCACGTCGTTCCTCACGAAGCGAGGCGCGTGGACTATCGTTCGCAACGCAAAGTTTTGCTGCGCGCGGAGCATCTTCCGGTTCACCTCGCTCGTGAGGGCGAACCATGCTGGGGCGGCATAGGTCAAGATTGGGCGCACGTACAACTTGTACACACCCAACTTGACCCGATGCGGGAGGCGGGACGAGAGCACTGGTTTGAGCAGGTTGCGGGCGACCCTGCCCTGTGCGGCGACTCTGCGGACGTGTGGCCCCATAGTGAGCCGACGGTCGATGGTGACCCCCAGGTACTTGACCCGGGACGACCACTCGACGTCGGCCCCCTGTAGCCTCAGAGGTGGTGGCAGACGCGCGGCCCCTGAGACCATCGCCTGCGTCTTACCCACGTTCACCGACAGCCGCCACTTAGACAGCCAGTCGGGGAGGAGGTCGAGGGCGCGCTGCATTTTACGCGCCGCGTGCTTCGCGTTCAGCGAAGTGGTGATGAACGCGGCGTCGTCGGCATACAGCGCGAGCGTCGCATCCTCCGTAGTGGGGATGTCGTCCGTGTATCGCGAGTAACACGCAGGCGATACGCAGCTACCCTGCGGTACGCCCGCCAGCACCGGGCGGGCGCTAGATAGCGCGCCGTCTACCACCACTCGAAATGTCCTGCGGGAGAGAAAATCAGAGACCACCCTAACAACGCGACGGGGCGCGTCCGACGTGGACAGCTTGTAAATAAGGCCGTCGTGCCATACACGGTCGAAGGCCTTCTCCATGTCGAGGAATACTGACACTGCGTACTCCTTCTTGTTCGCGGTTGCCGCCAGAAGGTGCAGTACCCTCGACAGCTGGAGCGTCGTGCTATGTCCCGCCCGAAACCCGAACTGTTCCGGACGTGGCGCTATGTGTGGTTGGAGATGTCGCAGCAGGAGTGCTTCGAACACCTTGGAAATCGACGGCAGGAGAGTGATCGGCCGATAGCTCTCCGGCTTCAGGATGTTCTTTCCCGCCTTGGGCAGCATGATAACGCGCCCCTCCTTCCACGAGGCAGGAAAAGCCCCCGTGCGCAGTATCCCCGTGAACAGGCGCGCCAGCGCCGCTACCATACGGTACGGCAGGTGGCGCAGCACTGTGTTGGTGATACCGTCCGCACCAGGGGCCTGCCTCGAGAATGTCATTACAATCCTTTTTATATCCTTCCACCCCTTCCATTTATCCCTTCCCATCAAACAACAACTGACAGTATTGTATCAATTGTTTCTAACGACCAGTTATAATAGGTCTTTACCTATGAAATTGCCGTTTTGTATGAAAAAATTTAAACGAATTTTTTTCATACATTTTTTATTTGTATTAATCGAAGTAATCACCCATGCAATCAATGCATCTTTGCCAACGCAGTGGCAGTTTATTGATGCCCTTCTTAAAGAAATCAGCTGGACGGGAGGCAACAAATTCTTCAAAGGCATTTTGTACTGCCTCTCGAGTATTGAATTTTTTTTCCCGCCAAAAGTTATCCAAATTCTGGAAAAAGTAGTAGTCTGTAGGCGCAAGGTCTGGTGAGTAGGGCGGATGACGGAGAGCTTCCAACCCCAGTTCTTGCAACTTGGAGACCGTCTGCTGTGCAGTATGAGGTCGCGCGTTGTCGTGCAGGAGCAGTGGAGACGAGCGATTGACCAATGCTAGTTGGAGATGTGCCAGCTTCTCCATCATTGTGTTCAGTTCTTCACAGTACACATCTGAAGTAATGCTCACAACGTTTGGTAAGAAGCTGTGATGAATCACACCGGCGCTAGACCACCAAACAGTGACCATCACTTTTCTAGGGGTAAGTTTTCGTTTAGGGCATTGTTTGGGTGCTGAACCAGGATCCAACCAACTTGCTGAGCGCTTGCGGTTATCAAACAGAATCCATTTTTCATCGCAGATAACAATGCGGTTCAAAATTCCTTCATTTGTGTGTCTGTTGAGCAGTGCAAGGCACGTCTCGACGCGTACTTCGCTCTGGCGATCATTGAGTTCGTGGGGCACCCATTTGTCAAGCTTTTTTACCTTGCCAATTTGACGCAAATGGACCAATATTGTTTTAACGCTAACGTCGAAAGCTGCTGCTAATTCAGCCGTAGATTGTGTATCATCAGCTTCCACAATCGCCTTTAATTCGTCATTGTCGACCAAAGTCTTCGGACGACCGCGAGGTTCATTTTTCAGGTCGAAATTTCCAGAACGGAAGCGAGCAAAACAATAACAAGTGGTGCGTTGGTTTGTAGTGTTAGCTCCGTAAACGTCGTTGATGTTGCGTGCCGCTTGTGCCGCGTTGCTGCCACGACGGTACTCATATTCCATAATTACTCGAATTTTTAACGTATCCATGATGACGAAAAAGATTGAAATGCGATGAAAATGTAACACTAATCAATAAACAAATGACTACTTTTGGAAAAAAAAATCCATGTTTTTAAAATTAAATTAATTTGAAATTAGAATTCTTAGCCAAACAAAAATTAATTTGTTTTGAAATGGCCAGTACTGCAGAACGGCAATTTCATAGGTAAAGACCTAATATTAAAATAGCAATATAAATTCTAAGATATACTACAGTTACTATCAAATATTATTTAATTATTTATAGTAATAACATCTGTACGATTTTGACAAGTTAAGAGTGGTATATTTCGTAAACACAATAACTAATCAAATTAGATACTTCTACATTGGTCTCAAGCTTCGTAAATGTGACAGATATCAATATCCAACAAACAGTTATTTTAATAATCTAAAGGTTGTTTTACAATGATTCGATGATTTTAATCACAACCGAACCAACTTCCGGAATCAAGGTAATCTCAAATATTTATTTTTAAATATTAGACACATAATAATTACATTTATCTAACAAGCGCGTTTTATTTTAAAGTAGGATTTTATCAATGAACTTTACGCAAAATCAGCCCTGTTTATCATGTTTAAAATAATGTGCTGTGATCGGCCATAGAAAAACGTAAAGAAAAAAGTAAATGGTGCAGTTAATTCAAAAAAGGTAAAATTGTCAATGAGCTCCTTTTTAGGGTTCTGTACCTCCAAAAGGAAAAAAACGGAACGCTTGTTAGGATCACTTTGTTGTCCGTCTGTCTGTCTGTCAAGACCCTTTTTCTCAGAAACGCGCGGAGGTATCAAGTTGAAATTAATATCAAATACGTAAGTCTATGATCTCTTGGAGTCTTAAAAAACTCAAGCTTCTCAGTCAACGCAATAAAAACATACGGCCATTTATGCGACATATTATCTTACTGCGGAAGCTAGCAGAGGTCGGATGTACCCAGCATCTATTGCGGTTTTTCGCCAGTTACATGCAAGGTAGACAGCAGTATGTGGACTGCAACGGATGTGAATCCGACTTATATTACACTTGGTCGGGTGTAAGTCAGGGGACCAACTTGGGGCCTCTAGAATTCATAATTATGATAAACAATTTGCCGGAAGTCGTAAGACATGGCGCTTGTTTATTATTTGCTGATGACCTCCAGTTGCTGCTAGAGATTAGGTCCGAGTCTGATTGCAGGCGCCTACAGGAAGACATCGATCGAATAGTACAATGGAGCCATGAAAACAAACTGTACTTCAACGTATCAAAGTGCTCGTTGATGAGTTTCACCCGTGCTCGTGCACCTCTGCTCTATGAGTACGAGGTGGACGCGGCACCAATGCAACGAGTCACGGAAGTGCGGGACTTGGGTGTTTTCATGACCCCCGATCTGACATTCCGTGAGCATGTAACCAGGATCAGTAAGAAGGCCTACAGAAACTTGGGATTTGTTCTGAGACAGACACAAAGCTTCACAAACATTACAGCAGTTAGGGTCCTGTATGATGCACTAGTCAGGAGTCATCTGGAACATAGTGCGGTCATATGGGCTCCACATGAAGCTAAGTACTCTGTAATGTTGGAGCGTGTTCAGAACAAGTTCACGCGCCATTTGTACAAGAAATTATATGGGGTATATCCGTTTTACCCACTGATGTATCCCACTCTGTTTGTCCTGGGCATGGTTGGCTATAACTAATTGCATGTCCGACGGGAGTTTACGCTGGTTGCCTACTTGGTGAAGGTGCTACGTGGAGTGGAGAGTAACCCGGGAGTATTGCAGCGCTTGAGTCTGTGTGTGCCTGACCGCTACGTTTGGAGGCGGCGCAGCCCGCTACTGCTACTGGTACCTACAGCCAGAACTAACCTGCTTGCCAAGGCACCCCTTACTAGAGCTATTCGTACCATCAATGACCTTCAAACTCAGATTGATGTGTTTGCATGTTGTGTGAGTGAATTCGCAACGGTATTACTATTTATATTATGCTACAAGCAAAATAATACTTAATTTTTTCTTCAATCTGTAAGTAACGTAAGTTTGTGTTTATGTTGTAAGCACTGATAAGTTTGTACTGTGTGACGTAAGTAATTATGGTATACTATATTTTCGTGATTTGAATGGTGTAATAATTTAATAATGTTGTTAGTTTTAATTTTTTATAATTTAATTATTGTAAGTATGCAGCTTAAGTTATTAGTTTAAGTTCTTAACTGTCGCATTAGGGTAAAACCCTGTAATGGTAGTTTAAGCTGTTATAAATAAATAAATAAAAAAAATATTTTGATACTTCACAAGTAAATCAAAACCTATAGGGTACTTCCCGTTGTCCTAGAATCATGAAATTGGCGAGAAGCAAGGTCTCACAGCACAAATAAAGGAAAAGGTCCGAAAATTGTTATGTGATGAAATGTGATTTCTGACTTCAAGTACAATTTTGAGAAACCCATCTTACTTCTTCTGATAGTTGCAGATCTTGTGTCGCAGACGGTAAATGATTGTAAGATCAGGACGTGTTCAAATCCATGCTGATGCAACTCTTGGGTGTGCAGTGTTTTGGTTTTCCCCCGGCCGGCTTTCAGCAGCAGGATGTCTTGGGCGGATAGGATCAAAAGGATAGCGAGGTCCACATTTTCATCAACGACAGTCACATAACTATTGCACTGGCAAGGGAAATGCCTCAACGGCGCGTAGGTTGACGAGGACAACGATGAAGACGACGTAAAGCCCCTTCAGCAAGAACCACCCACCACTGAGGATAAGGATGCCATGGAGAAAAACCCTTGCTAGGACCCTCATGGCCAAAGAGGATGAAAACGTAAATGACATATGAATACAATATAAATAATATTTTAGACGATTTGAAGGAATTTTTGGTAAAAATGTTTCTTTTTTTATATTTTCACTTTTTTGGAGCGTGTAACTCGAAAACGGTTGGGAATTCCCGGTTGGTCCCTCAATAAGAGTTGTTCATAATGATGAATACAATGACCTCTTTAAAGAATGCCCATGAATTAAATTTCATGCTGTATTAGGATACCTTGAAGTTAACCTATTCACTTCAACAACTAACTTCATAGTGGTGGTGCATTTCCGTTACGTGCTGCTTTACTTGTAACCTACCTAACTATATGAATAAAGCCTATCCTCAATGTGTCAAAAGAAATATCACAAATAAAACAGCAGTGTTAAGAACCGGTTTTTCACTAGTATCGGTTTTAAATTAGAACCGGTTTTTGACTGATACCGGTTTTGTTGAAGTCCAATTCTCATCATATCAAAATAATGATTTTTGATAAAACCGACTTGTCATGTCATGACTAGGTACATACAAATTATAGTTTCATAGGCTTTCTCTAGTATAGGTACAGGGTCACATTAAATTAGCGAGCGAAACTCCGCAGACGTGACGGGTATGGATAGATAAACATGGTAGACAATAAATAACTTTTTTACAAAAAAAAAAAAAACAACCGACTTCCAAAAAAATACTAGGTACTACTTATGTGAAAAATATCTTTAATTTCGGAAGTCGGGTCTTTGGACCTGTATTTTAGTTTTTTGCCACCGACTTCCGAAATTAAAGTTATTTTTCATTATGTACCTAGTATTTTTTTGGAAGTTGGTTTTTTTTGTAAAAGTTTTTTATTTTTCACTTTTTAGTGGGTCAGTCTGTAATTTATCTAAGTTACAATAGCCTAATGTCAACTGCTCATCACCTTTTACAAAATATTGCTTTTCCCGATACAAGGACGTTAATTGTTGAGGAGTTCTCCCAGTAAGGAACCAGGAGAACTGGAACTGATGGTGAAGTCACCATCAGCTCCACTTCAATATAATATGTATTGTGACGAGCATAAATTGCTTAGCAATAACGAATCGCAACCCGTGAAATACGTATTATTGAGTAGTTCCGATGGCCATCTGTGGTCTTCCTCATCAGTTCCACTTCACCAAATGGTGCTTTCCGGGAGCAAATGCAAGAGTTAATAATAGGTCTTTACCTATGAAATTGCCGTTTTGTATGAAAAAATTTAAACGAATTTTTTTCATGCATTTTTTATTTGTATTAATCGAAGTAATCACCCATGCAATCAATGCAGCTTTGCCAACGCAGTGGCAGTTTATTGATGCCCTTCTTAAAGAAATCAGCTGGACGGGAGGCAACAAATTCTTCAAAGGCATTTTGTACTGCCTCTCGGGTATTGAATTTTTTTCCCGCCAAGAAGTTATCCAAATTCTGGAAAAAGTAGTAGTCTGTAGGCGCAAGGTCTGGTGAGTAGGGCGGATGACGGAGAGCTTCCAACCCCAGTTCTTGCAACTTGGAGACCGTCTGCTGTGCAGTATGAGGTCGCGCGTTGTCGAGCAGGAGCAGCGGAGACGAGCGATTGACCAATGCTGGTTGGAGATGTGCCAGCTTCTCCATCATTGTGTTCAGTTCTTCACAGTACACATCTGAAGTAATGCTCACCCCGTATGGTAAGAAGCTGTGATGAATCACACCGGCGCTAGACCACCAAACAGTGACCATCACTTTTCTAGGGGTAAGTTTTCGTTTAGGGCATTGTTTAGGTGCTGAACCAGGATCCAACCAACTTGCTGAGCGCTTGCGGTTATCAAACAGAATCCATTTTTCATCGCAGGTAACAATGCGGTTCAAAATTCCTTCATTTGTGTGTCTGTTGAGCAGTGCAAGGCACGTCTCGACGCGTACTTCGCGCTGGCGATCATTGAGTTCGTGGGGCACCCATTTGTCAAGCTTTTCTACCTTGCCAATTTGACGCAAATGGACCAATATTGTTTTGACGCTAACGTCGAAAGCTGCTGCTAATTCAGCCGTAGATTATGTATCATCAGCTTCCACAATCGCCTTTAATTCGTCATTGTCGACCAAAGTCTTCGGACGACCGCCAGGTTCATTTTTCAGGTCGAAATTTCCAGAACGGAAGCGAGCAAACCAATAACAAGTGGTGCGTTGGTTTGTAGTGTTAGCTCCGTAAACGTCGTTGACGTTGCGTGCCGCTTGTGCCGCGTTGCTGCCACGACGGTACTCATATTCCATAATTACTCCAATTTTTAACGTATCCATGATGACGAAAAAGATTGAAATGCGATGAAAATGTAACACTAATCAATAAACAAATGACTACTTTTGGAAAAAAAAATCCATGTTTTTAAAATAAAATTAATTAGAAATTAGAATTCTTAGCCAAACAAAAATTATTTTGATTTGAAATGGCCAGTACTACAGAACGGCAATTTCATAGGTAAAGACCTAATATGCATCAAGAATTGTACCGACTCAGCAATCGAGTATGTACGAAATAATCGTGAACGTCAGGATGGACGGTTACTATTCTCACAAAACACTCCAAAATAGTTCTTAACAATTGCTAGGTAGGTACTGTTTGTTACCTATAAATAATTGTTGCTACCTATTTATTTTAAAAATCAATACTTACAGTAAAAATCTAAACCAAACCACGTGACCACGATTCTCCCTTTTTCAAAAATGAACAATGATGTGACCCAGTGGTTATTTACTATGGATCAATATCGATAAAAATATATTTTCTTGTTCATTGTAGGAGCAAATTTATATTATTATTATATGTTTTCGCAAGTGTCTATGGCGCGTCATTTACTAATTTAGTTTATATCTTTTTACGTCCAATTGACATGTGCATAACTTCCTCATAGGTGGTAGAATAATTCTACCTATGCCAATATTTAAAGCATAATAGCTGCAATCAAAGTACCCAGTCTTAATTCAGCTGCCACATAAACTTCGTCAATATGAGTCGTTTAGTGTGTGTTAGCTGGTGTGACGTTACCCCAGCTTCCTCATTCAGAACTGGCAAACCTGTGAGGTTAGAGTTTTGGACTAAAGTCTGAAGAATAAAGCATAATAGCTGCACAAGGAAGGAAAGAACTGAATGATTAAACTTTCAAAGTGTTGAAACTACGATCAAAAAACGTGTGTGCAAGCTAAGCTGGAGTGACGCCACCCCAGCTGCTCATGGCATATCTTCCGAACGAAAGAAGATATGATATTATAGCTCAATAATCAAAGCATAATAGCTGCTATTGGCAGCAAAATTTTCATTTATCTGGTCAAAATGCTCTATGAGTTATTAAACCTGTGCAAGCTGGAGTGACAGCCCCCAGCTGCTCATGTCATATCTTCCGAACGAAAGAACACATGATAATGTTTTATAGGTCACAAATTAAGGCATAATAACTGCCTTAGGCAGCAAAATTTTCTAATCTTTAGGTCTCGTAGTTTCTGCGTAATAAACAAAAAATAGTTTCCGCGCCAAAAAATTCAAATTATTGCCTCTGGGCAGGTAAGGAGCGGCGTTGCCGTTCCGTGCGCTCGATGAAATGCGTCCCAAAGAAGGTGTTTTGACGCATTTCGACTTCACGCAAAATCTATTTTTGGCCTCAAAAACTACAAACAGGCCTTATTTTTTTTCGTAATTATAAATATTTAATATTTTCTTTAGTAAATTATGGGGGCCAAAACACGATTGACACAATTTGGCTCGATACAAAAAAATCGCAGTTTCCTCAAAATTTGCTTTTTTATTTAGATCCATTATGAGAAAAAACGGTTTTATTCGATTGTAATTAGAGTAATTTCAATAAAATTTCGTCTACACGTTCACTATTAAATACAGGGTGTCCCGTAAATAATGGATCAAACGTAACGGGTAGGTAGCTTACCTAATTTCCAACAACTAATTTGAATATTAAAAAAAAAACCGTTACAGTAACCAGGATATTAATTTTTTTTCGAATTTTACGATTTTGTCTTCCAGAATTAAGCTTTTTTAATGCTGTCGCTGCAAATGATGACATTTTTAGGTATGATTTTTATTTAACATTTCTGAATAGCTTACTAATGTTATAAGATACCATTTTTTTGAATACCGTTTTATTTGCCTTAGAAAAAAAATCTTGAGTTGAAAAGTTTTTTCTTTACGATGTTAGGACCAAAATTGAAAAAATTCTCCTGTAAAAAAAATGTATGACACCGAAAACCACCATTATTTTAAAAACTTGTACATTTAATAAGGTTTGCAAATTGGTGTAAAACTTACGTCTAGTCTTTATCGTTACAAAGATATTGCTATGAATGTGATGAAGACAGAAAATAAATTAAATTGGTACTATTCCATTTTTTCATTTTCGTAATGGCTTATGCTTGAATGCTTGTAATCGAAGCAGGTAGTTAAGCGGCTAGCATATTCCGACCCGATGACGTCATCTGTCCGGAATTTGGGACCGCTACCTGTGGCGGAGTTGCACCTCAGTCAGCGTGAAGGGGATAGATAGCGCCGCTTTTGTATTTTTGGTAAATTGGTATGAAGTTGTACATTCTAGTCCTTGTCGTTACAAAGATAATTGCTATGAATCTGAGAGGTGCTCCAAATCAACGTTAATAAAAAAAATAAAAAAGTGTGTACATTTAAACTTTTTCTTTAAAATGTGTAACTGTAGTATTTCAGAGGCAATGTTCATTGAATTATTGAGGCGTATGAAAAGAATTAGGAGGCCGTACTAAAAAAAACAGTTAGTTCAAATAAATCGTTTTATTTGGTTTTTACAATAAATGTTCGAATTGCCTTCCCTCTACAAGAATGCAAAGTCTGCATCTCCTAATAAAGGAAGCTCGTATCCGACGGACAAAACGGCTTTGGTTTATTTCTGATACAGCAGATTGGATGCGCTGTCGTAATTCTTCTTCCGACGTTATTGGATTCTTGTAGACCCTGTCTTTTAAACATCCCCAGTAAAAAAAATCTAGGGGATTTAAATCCGGAGATCGCGGAGGCCACAAAATTGGTCCTAATCGGCCGATCCATCTGTCCGGATAACTTTCATCAAGGTGCGCCCTTACTGCCGTCGCATAGTGAGCGGGGCACCCATCATTTTGCAACCACATTGCTTGCCGTACGTCTTCTGGAACGTTTTCTAATAACCTTGGCAACTCATTCCTTAAAAAATGGAGATAATATTCGGCGTTTAGAGTAGCTGGTAGTTCAAAGGGCCCTATTATTTGCCCATTGATTATTCCCGCCCATAAATTTATTTTAAATTGATGTTGGCTCCTGTCCTCTCGCATCAAATATGGGTTTATCAGCTGCCAACTGTGCAAATTATGCAAATTTAAATATCCATCTCGGCGGCATGAAGACTCGTCACTCCATAAAATCTTGTTAAAAAACTGCGGGTCCGCCCGAATCATTCTAAGCATCCTTTGGCAAAATTCTATTCTTGGCTGGTAATCACGCGACGTCAGCGTTTGAACACGTTGCACGTGATATGGGTGCAATCGGCACCGTTGTAGCACTCGATGCACCGTCGATCTAGAAATTCCTACGCGTCGCGCTATGACGCGAACGGAGACTGACGGATCTTCCTCGATTTCTCGAAGAATGACTTCGTCATTAACTTGTCGCGGTCGTCCTTCACGGGTACCACCAACTCCGGTGCCAAGAATTCTTCCCTCAAGAAGCGCGTTATGCACTCTAATAAAGACGCGATAATCGGGATAACGAACCAGGTTCGGGTATCTTTCACGGTACAATCTTGCAGCCGCCCTGGCATTACCTCTTGCTTCTCCGTAGATAAAATGCATTTCGGCGTACTGCCGTGGCGTGTACTCATAACGAGGCATTGGGCTGAATAAGGTTTCAGCGCTACTGCACACACGTACAAGCACACACAAACGAATGTTTTCGGAGTCCGTAGGATCGCCAAGTCGTTTGTCCAATACGCAAAGAGTTCCAAATCGATAGGCAAAGCAAAGTCCAAAAACACAGCACAAGTCAAATTTTACAGAAGAAAACACCGAGCCACTGACCGGGAGCGAAAGTTGTCTGACGTAGCAACTCGAAGAGAGACTAGTTACAACTAAACTAATAAAATCAAGCAACAATGAAGCCTGTACGAGTGAAGGGCGCAGGAAAGAACAAAAGAACCTGCAACTTCATACCGATTTAACCGATTTACCAAAAAGCGGCGCTATCTATCCCTTTCACACTGACTGAGGTGCAACTCCGCCACAGGTAGCGGTCCCAAATTCCGGACAGATGACGTCATCGGGTCGGAATTATGCTATCCGCTTAACTACCTGCTTCGATTACAAGCATTCAAGCATAAGCCATTACGAAAAGGAAAAAATGGAATAGTACCAATTTAATTTATTTTCTGTCTTCTTCATCACATTCATAGCAATATCTTTGTAACGATAAGGACTAGACGTAAGTTTTATACCAATTTGCAAACCTTATTAAATGTACAAGTTTTTAAAATAATGGTGGTCTTCGGTGTCATACATTTTTTTTACAGGAGAATTTTTTCAATTTTGGTCCTAACATCGTAAAGAAAAAACTTTTCAACTCAAGATTTTTTTTCTAAGGCAAATAAAACGGTATTCAAAAAAATGGTATCTTATAACATTAGTAAGCTATTCAGAAATGTTAAATAAAAATCATACCTAAAAATGTCATCATTTGCAGCGACAGCATTAAAAAAGCTTAATTCTGGAAGACAAAATCGTAAAATTCGAAAAAAAATTAATATCCTGGTTACTGTAACGGTTTTTTTTTTAATATTCAAATTAGTTGTTGGAAATTAGGTAAGCTACCTACCCGTTACGTTTGATCCATTATTTACGGGACACCCTGTATATTAGGGGATTATGGATGAATTTTAATGTAACAGAGCAAATCGAATTTGAAATAGAAATGTTTATAAAAAGCGTACAATAATATTACACGCGGGTCGGCCATTTCACCCTACCACCACTCCCGCCGCGCCGCACCGCACCGCACCCCGTTAGTCGTCCACAGCGCGTCTTAAAGAGCATCTGTGTACAACTTTTTTGCGCTCGTTGTCGCCGACTACTCACGAGAATATTGAAGTGTAAAGACTTGACTGGTAGCGATCATAGACTACTATCATATATACTGTATCGATATCTAAACACGATATAAAAAAATTGATTTCATGTTTTTTTTAGGGTCAAGGACCGCATGCTTGTAGCACGTCTATAATATTGTCTTTACCTATGAAATTGCCGTTCTGCAGTACTGGCCATTTCAAATCAAAATAATTTTTGTTTGGCTAAGAATTCTAATTTCAAATTAATTTTATTTTAAAAACATGGATTTTTTTTCCAAAAGTAGTCATTTGTTTATTGATTAGTGTTACACATGCTGGCACATCTCCAACCAGCATTGGTCAATCGCTCGTCTCCGCTGCTCCTGCACGACAACGCGCGACCTCATACTGCACAGCAGACGGTCTCCAAGTTGCAAGAACTGGGGTTGGAAGCTCTCCGTCATCCGCCCTACTCACCAGACCTTGCGCCTACAGACTACTACTTTTTCCAGAATTTGGATAACTTCTTGGCGGGAAAAAAATTCAATACCCGAGAGGCAGTACAAAATGCCTTTGAAGAATTTGTTGCCTCCCGTCCAGCTGATTTCTTTAAGAAGGGCATCAATAAACTGCCACTGCGTTGGCAAAGCTGCATTGATTGCATGGGTGATTACTTCGATTAATACAAATAAAAAATGCATGAAAAAAATTCGTTTCAATTTTTTCATACAAAACGGCAATTTCATAGGTAAAGACCTATTATTTCTGATAATATTTTAACCTTTTAACCGCCCGACTTCAAAACAGTTGGCGTGTCCCCAGCGCCCGGCACAGTGAATCGAAAATTAAATACCTACAAGAAAGAGGGATGTGCAATATTTAACTTTGCGATGTCGATATTTCGTTTTAATAACGACATTTGCATTTACGAGCGTGGTTAACTAACAACTATATCTCACCAAGCTAAGTTTGCACCTCGCGTCGTTTACGTCACACTGACGCTTAGGTACGGGATGCAAAAAAGGATTCGCTACGACTTTAAAAAAGTAAACAAATGTTTGTTAGATTTTACTTTGCATTTATTGTTTTTAACATTATATTATACGTAGGTACACGGGTACACGCCGCATTCCAGCGAGGTGTAAACTTAGCTTGGTGGAGATATAGGTACCTACCTACTTGAATACTACGTACCTTACGAAATTATTCGGCATTTTTCGCAAGCCAGTAAAACAAAAAGTGTTTAAAAATTTGATCGATTTATTAATTATTACTTAAACTATTCACAATAAAATCAGTCCAGAGAAGGGTTTGGCGAGTTATACGAACATAAAGTGTCCAAAAGTGCGGTGTGTGGCAGCGCGGCGGCACGCACAAAATAAATTCTAACTACCTATGTATCTACGAGCGAGTCAGCGAGTCCACACGTGACTCGCGCTCGAACCAATCAGAATCACCGTTCCAGAGTGACCGCGCGCGCATTCTCATCGCACGGCGCGCTCTCGCCATCTCACTCACTCTAATTAAGTTTAAAATTTCCATTCAGACATCACCACCATACTACACAATAAATTAAAATACATATAACTAGATATGTAATAAAAATAAAAATTACCTCTACATCAATGTCAAACTCTTCATCTGATAAAAATTCTTCATTTTCATCGCCTTCTAGAATTCGTATTAACTCTTCAGTAGTCGTCATGATAAATTTCTATCATGTACATTTACGAGTATCGACATACGAACGTAAAACTTCATGCACAAGCACAACATTGATGGAAAATTCCAGAAGTCGGCACTCGTTTATGACGTAAGAAGCGGTCGTCTTTATCCGACCGTAGCGCAGGGCGTACTAACAAAGTAAGTTTCGGAACATGTAGGCTAGGGATGGGAACCATCAATTCAACCGCTGACATTTCATAAGTAAATTTACTTAATTTTAAAGGAATTAAATGAAATACTCACAAATATTTGTAAAAAAATGTTTTATTAACAATTGCTGTATTTGTTTTAAAGTTAATTAGTCAGTATAACGAGAAATATTTTGATTTATGTTTATTTTTGTATCGGTAAATCTTGGCATATGTCCCGTCCCTCATGTCGGATTTTGTCGTCATGGGCGTTGCACATCAATACAATTTTCTAAAAATAATGTTAGTAATTCATCTAACTTTGGACATTATTTTTAGGACTTCTAATTAAGAGACTAAAGTGTATTAAACTGTAAATGATTACTTACTAACTATTTACCTAATATAAACATATTTTTGATAGAATACAGCTTAATTAAATAAAAAAGCTGATTAAACGAGCATTGATATTTTGGTCGTAAATATACGACTCTGGCGAAATGGGCCCGAAAATATTTGTCGGATTAATCCGACGTAGGCGGTTAAAAGGTTAAATTGTTTTTCAAGTGCAGAGAATTCATAAAAAATATTCAAATCGATTACCTCGACAGAGAGATGTAGTCATACGAGGCGGGTCCATAGGTTAATGGTCTAAGCAATCAGCGATTATATCACCATAGACATAGAGCACTAAGTAGGTTGTATAAGGTTTCTTGAGTAAAAACAACCAGGTCATTACATAAATTTTATTTACCGTCTTTAGAGGTATTGTAAATAGTTGATTTTTTTATAAGTAAGGAAAGCTAAGCATCTTACAAAAATATCATTTTTATAGTAATAATGGACCTAACAGGCATCGGCAAGTAATTGTGTCTTACAACATTATACACGTAATATGGATTTACAAAATTGTGTTTTAACATTTTATAACATGAACATATTAAATTGTCCCCTGTACAGGTAGAAATACTGAGTTGAAGCATTGAATACACAATTTCAAAATGTCTTTAATACCATGTATAATAAATTTAATCAGTGATCATAGTTTGGAATGCTATTACATAAGACACGAAGAAATGAACAAGAGATACATTATGAAGCATTTAACAAGAAGTCTCTTAAATAAACGAATTTAAAGGACTCCACCACGCCGCAGTTTACAACAAACGTGCACACGATATAACGCACTCGTGATACACAATGCTCAATGCTAAACCATTGTTACAATTATCGACCATCACTCGATATGCCTAGAAAGTCAAAGACACACCCTACACCATTATTGCATGTATTTAGGTTTTGCGTTTTGCGAAATCAAAATTGCAAATTCTTCACATTTCCGTTAAGTGTCTTTCCCATATCAATATCTAACTAAAAAAAGATAGCGAATAATAATCCAATAACCTTTTTCACAAACATGCAGTATCACCGTTCGACACGTACATAAACATTTTAATATAAGTACACAATTTTAAAAACTATCTAATAGCACATATAAAATGGTGTTGTATATCAAATAAGGGTGCATTACGAATGTATGCAATATTCCTTGTATGAAAGTTGTTAGTGCCCGTGGAGGCCGATGTTTGGCCGTCCGACAGCTCGTGTACGTGTGGCATGCGTCGCGGCGTGGGTGCGGTGCGGTGCAGCTCGACTAGGGCAAGGGCTTGTTCTCGGGGATCGTGGGCGACGTGGCGCCGCTGGCCGCGCGGCTGGCGTCGCGCAGTGCTTCGTCGAAGCTTTGCGTTGAATTCGATCTAGATGACACTTTGCCCTGAAAAGTTACACAGACTTGGGATTCATTTTTATTTCAATTTTACAAGAAAGGGTGAGCTACATTGAAACAATTATCCAGTACTGATTGATATCGATTGACTGCTGGTGGTATTCGTCTATAGTAGGTAATACTGGCTGGTATCCGCAACTTCACGTCAATGCGCCTATTTTGTAGGTGTAGTGTTTCTTGTGGACGACTGAAATACGAGAAGACTTGAGCAATATATTATTATTTAATTTTTCCGAAACAATAAATTCAGTATTTTCTTCGGCATGTATTTATTAGAACCCCAAATAATTTCCTTTTTGATTTCTTAAAAATGTTAATTAACATTTTAATTCTTATTTTAAATTTAATAGCGAGTCATTAATGACTCGCTATTAAATTTAAAATAAGAGTCTATTTTTGTGATAAAAAAAAACAAATTTGTATCTATTTTAATTACTTTTGATCAACTGAGACCTGCGTGTCCGAACAAAAAACCGGTCGTCTACAAACGTCTCAAAAAGAGGTCGAAATAAAAAATTTTTTTTTGGTATTAGCCAAATAATTATCTACACTCACAAAAGATCATATTCTCCCCCAACTTGTTCTTTTAAAAATTATTTTGTGTTAAGTGTTATTTCTTTGCATCATGTTTACCGCAAGCAAACGTATTTTCTTTCTTTCTCTTCAAAGAGCTACAGGTAGTTTTCAAAAAGATATTTTTTTTAAAGATCGCTAATTTATTTAAAAAAGGCTGACATTATTTAAGGTTCACGAAACATTTTTGAAGCATTTAAATAAGTATATATTTCCCAATGTTTTCTTCATGGTATAGTCTCACCCATAAAAATCTAGTAACACGTCAACTTCAATTATTATAAGATCGTTCCCTTAGTAAATACGGTAGAATATACTTTACTGACGATTCCTACACTTGTACATAGCTTCTTATATTCCTAAGTCAATGAAAAAGTAGATTGCCAGGAAATTCGTATAATTATGAATAAGCAAAATAACTGGTAAAAAAATATTAATTTCCTGGCTAATCTACTTTTTCCTGCTTACTATAATAGGTTCTTGATAAGATCACTTCATATTGAAAAACTCAAGTAAATGTACAAAATTTGCGTCACCTTTACATTTTCGTACGCCGTGCCAACACGTTCTTCGATAGAGCGGAACGAATCAGAGTTTCGCATCTGACCAATCTTAGTCGACATTCCTGCAGTGATACCGCCGATGATCGAAGTTGTCTTCTCCGCAGTCGATTTTATCACAGATTCAGTTTTTTGGTATCTATAAAAACAAGCATTGTTGTTACAAAAAGTCTATCATTCAATCGATTCGGCTTCATAATTAGATGAGTTGATAGCAAAAACGGACCTATTTGTGTCTTTGAGGTGAGAAAGGACAGTCAATTTTAAGCCAAAAGGCCGTGGCACAAGTTCTGGAAAATTACCATGGAAGCCTCCGTGCGGTGTTTCCGGGGAGTGCAAATTATGACATAGAATTTTTTTATTACTACATTTCTTTTCAAAGTTATCTTTTGAGAAAGGGGTGAAGTATAGGTGAATATAGGTGGCGTGATTTTATTGCAGTTTTATTTTCTGCGAGACAACAAATATAGGCTAGCACGAATTTTATTAATAACACTTATGAGTACATCAGTGGGTAAGTGGGTGAAGTCGGGCTTACGAAAACAATTATTACTTTATGATGGTTAAATGTTATCAATAATGAGTTGACGGAGGTTAGAGGGAGTATTACAATAAATTTTGCTTGAATGCGGCGATACTAAAAAATCCGTAAGTAGTTATAAATAAAGTTAACAATTTTCTTTCGGGTTAGAACTGAAAAAAAAAAAACCGTGTATACAGGGTGGCAGGGACATAGAACGCACAATCTGTTATCATGGATTCAGTACATGATTTTAGAAATTTTTCATCAATTATAAAAAAAAAACTGCTAAACCTACGCGGTCGCTGCTTCGCGCGGTTTTTAACATGAAGGTTTCTATATTGTATACCTATAAGTTAAATATCAAAGAATAAATAAACCTTCCAGAATAAATTATAGTGAAAACCGCATCAAAACACGTTGCGTAGTTTAGAAGAACAACGCGGCCACACGAAAAGTGACTTTATTTTATAATAAGTATAGATAACCGACGAAAAAATTCAACGCAGGGGGTCCAGAATCATTTACTGGATCCATGGTAACAAGTTGCGCGTCGATTTCCGTGCCACCCTATACTAAGAATCGCCAGATAACTTTTATCTTAGTAAATATGGCGTTTCGACAGCTTTTGTATAGAAAATATAAATAATATATCAAAATGTCATTTTGAACTGTCAGTTTTGTAGTAGATGCCTACTACAAAACTATCCTACAGGTGAATTTCCTTTTCAAGCCAGCGTGGGTAGATTCTGTAACTCCTAGAGACAAATCGCTGAAAACCATGGGCAAAATTTTATATGAAATTAAAGGGACTTTTTTTTTAATATAACACAAGTTGAGTTCAGCTGTGTTCAGAACATGAATCTGACTTCCAACAGTTTATACGATCGTGGTCAAGGTAAATAAAACTAAATATTTTAGATAACTTCTAGCAACGGTACAGATTGGTGAAACGTAACACACATTGAAACAAATTCGCATAGTTGTTGTGTTATATTTCATGTTGCATTGCATAAGTTTGGACGGCTCATTTGTGTTACATTTCATGTTACGTTTCACCAAACTGTACCGGGCATTACATGATTTAGTTTGTAACATAATGTACAGACAATAATTATTTAAGAAGGTTATTCGAAAAAAGTAAAACACCTCCGAAAATAGACACCTTTTAAAAATAAATTTTATATGACTCTTTATCTTCTTTAGAATTGAGCTCATGGTTTGTTTTCAGCGTTTTTCTTCATGACATCATGTACTATAAAACTAGCCCAAACTGGCTAAAAAAAATAATTCACCTGTATAATAAGCTTAAAGCCAAATTCAATTTAACGTATAATAAATAAAAAAAAACGATATAATAATTAGTAAAAAAAAGGTATGTGAAACTCATGCATTACTCTAATATTTCATCAATAGTTTAGTTAAGTACGTTAATTTTATTATTAAACTCACTTCCACTTCTTAGGTGTGGCAGTGATATTGAAGTTCAAATTGTCAACTTTACTTACATTGGTGCTTCAGTCACAGCCTGTGTAAGCGCAGCCACGCGTGTTTCTATAGTTTGATAGCTGTCGTACAACAAATCAAACGTGAAATAAGTAGGTACTACTAAATAAATCGCCACCATTTGCCATCTTAAGCTCAAGCTAAATTTAAATTTCAAGCCAAACACCACTACCAAACCAATAAATAATATGAAGATGTTCGACCCTACCTCGAGAGAAAAACAAATGTACGAAAGTTACACATTCACGCCAATAAACCGATCATAACTGATACTCACACTTGGCTTTCTTTTACATTTTTTAAACCCTGATTAACATCTTCGGTAATTTCCTTCCACACAGTTATGCCAAGTTTTCGTTTCAATTCGGAGCTTTGGCGGATCTGAAACAAAAAAAAAAGATACTAGAATTGTTGGCCATTTATTAGAAAAACAGCAGCTATTGTCCGCCAGTTCGATCGCAAACAAACGTAGGTAAACGTAAACTGAGCGGGTCAGTCAGAGTCAGACGGGTCTGACTCTGACCAGTAGTGTAACTACTAAGGTGCAATTGTAATAAGATAATCTAATACAAATAAAAATTTATGGCTAAATGTGTTGATAAGCGAAAACTCGAGAACGGCTGGACCAATTCGGCAATTTTTTTTTTTTTTCAATATTCGATGAAGTCCGAGAGAACAGTGGTGGCCCAGTGGCAACGGCCCCGACTTACAAGTTGTAGGTGGTGGGTTCCAACCCAAGTAGGCGCTTTACTTTGTGCAAATAATTTCATCACCTCCACATTAGCACTGCTATCAAAACGGTGAAGGAAAACATCGTGAGGAAACCGGCATGTCCTACAACCAAAAATTCAAAGACATGTGACATCCACCAACTCGCACTCCGCGTGGTGGATTACAGCCCACTCCCTCTCACTGAGAGGAGGCCTGTGTCCCAGCAGTGGGAACATTATAGGCTGATTATGTGATGAAGTCCGAGGAATATTCTTATGATGAGAAAAATTGGAAAATTGCCGGGAAAATTAGGAAAACTGAAAGCCCATTTTCTATAGGATTTTTATATGAATTATTGAAATTTGGACAGGACAACGTCTGTCGGGTCAGCTAGTAGGTAATATGATAAATAATGCGTCTGGTTCTGTACAAATTGATTGATAGAGTCGATATTTAAGGACTTGCGAGAATCTTACAAATTCCTATCCTAACTAATTATAAATACGAAAGTGAGTTTGTTTGTTTGCTATGCTTTCACGCTAAATAGCTGAACGGATTTGGATGAAATACGGAGATGGGTAGCCCTTGACCTAGTGAAGGACATAGTTTACTTTTCATCCTGGATCGCAGACGAAGTCGCGGGCACAAAATAGAATCTTCATGTGAAATATTGGTAGTCACAGCCGAACATACAGTCGATTTCTACATTGCTTTCAGTGAGACGCTAACATGATCATTAAAACGCAAGCCGTGTGCACAATGTTATTTCCCATCGACAAAATGACGAACTTCCATACAAACTTTCACCCTGTATTTAACCCTTTAATCGGCATTAAACAAAAATCTTTTTTTATGCTAACTTTCGTTACATTAGAAACTGCGCGTTGGCGAACAGGTATAGGCTGTGCGTTGTGTGTGAATGAATTTCATTTTTTTATTAAATAGATTATCATACCTTGCTTTGCAATACGGTGCGGAGTGTAGCGATCTCGTCTTCGACGCGCGCAAGCTCCCGGCTCCACTCTGCGCGCAGCTGCTCCGCCTGCTCGGGGGTGAGCCCTGCCAGCTCGTCGGGTGTGTTCACGTCTCCAGCTGCGCCGGCGCCGGTCATGGCTTCTTCAGCTGAAGGGAAAAGTTACACAAATTTTGAGACAGTTTCTTGTACTTATTACTACCGAGATGATGGATAAAGATGAATGCGCCGACCCCAAATAAATTGATAGGAAAAGAGGGAGGATGATGACTACTAACTACTTATAACAAAATTGTGAACTTCAGTATTTTAAGCGAGAAGTCGTGACTTGGATTGCAATCAACTTGTTGACACTATTTAGGTACGTGAACCTACTTCTAGGACCCCTAATGATGACTGTTGTGACAAAATACAAAAACAACCTTTTTTGAACCCCTATCCGCTGTTTCTGTATAATGTGCCTACAACGTGACAGCAAGATCAACATTAATTGATTAATTAGTTGTTTAAAAGAATCAATAGGAAAAAAAACCTTGGCCTTTTAAAATCTAACCGTACTCTAACATGATATTAGGTAGAAGATACCACGAAGAATCGGTGAGATATGCTTGAAAACGGAATGTTTTGAAATCGATGAAACAAGCAGAGATGAAGACTCGTGTTACTAGACTCGAGAAATATGACCTCAATTACGAGCCGCGGGCAGACACATTGGCAGTTAAACAGAAGTCGCAATTGAGAAACCTTACATAGACTGGAGTCGTACCTAAGTAGGTACCTACAGTCCCAAAAGTGTCGCCTTGCGAGAAATCTATATAGGTATAGGTACTTACTATCTATAGGTAAGTATGATAATTGTCAAGGTTTTGCACCAAAAAATAAGTGAAATAAGTAACCTAAGAGCAAAGCTGACAAAATAAAACTATTTCCAACCTAAACCTACTAAATAATTAATTTATGTGACCAAAACTACGTACGTTCTTGAGAACAATAAATACGACTCGAAACTGCAAAGCAACATTTATGGTGTGGTCCGTCTGAGCTGAGTTGGTAATGATCGTAGCCTGTCGGGGGAAAGCAAAGTTATGTAATACAATAAAAGAATAATATATTGCTTCATTCAGCTCATAGCACATACATTTTAAATTGCACGATTACCAACACCAAGCCTTAGTGACTGCATTCTAATTTGCGAAACTGTTTAACTATTTCCTAGAATGGTTTTTAACTTAACCGCATAGCGTTTTCGTACTTGACCAAATTTTCAATTGTTAAAAACTAAAATATTTTGACAAGCTTTTTTAATGGTACATAGATGTTAGTAGGTATATGGATTATTGAGGTTTGGCATGGGCATATCAGGTCCATCCCGTATTACGTCCTGTAATGATATAACAGAGCGCGCTTTGCTGATAAAAACTCGTTTTAAAAACATGTCGCCCACAAAAATCAATGAAAATAAATTGCCATGAAGTATATTCCTTCTAAGCTTATCCTAAATACTTATAACATTTTATTCATGCGTGTCAAGGTGCTAGCTGTATTTAAGAAAAAATAGGAGGGTGTCTAACTGTTAAGTTAATAATACGCGCGACTGCGCTAATTGAAAACTCTACGTAAGAAACCGGTCGATGAATAACTAGGTAGGTTACGATTCATTTACTTAACTTCTTAATTCACTAATATTGATGGTGGATAACGCAGGTCATACACCACATTTAGCGGAACATAAAAAAGGCCATTTTTTTTTTAAATATGGTTTAATTTTAAAATCTAGTACTTATTTATACTTTTCTTAATTAAAATTACACCTTTTAAAATTAAAATGAGATCATATTTAATATTAACTAAAATACTTTTTGTAAAAATAGCACTTTCTTGAATGTTTAAGGTAGGTAAGTAACCAAGAAAATGTGAAAAAGTTAATTAAAAAACAAGTTTTAAAATAAAAAAATACAAATTAATATCGCGCGTTTCCTCCATGTGCTCTTATTAAAGTTTCCACCCGCCTAGACATGCTGAGAATGCTGTTATCTATGGTTTCCTGTGATAGTCTCTGGCATTCCTCAACTACGGCGATTCGCAGTTCACCCACATTGACAGATGACAGGAGCTGGGATTCTGAATTTTACTCTTTTTAGCCAGACGTGTTCTATCGGATTCATATCCGGTGATCTCGCCGGCCACTCCATAACTGTGATATTTACATTATTAAGATATGCTTGAGTTGAACGAGCAGTATGCGGCATGCGGCTGAGCTAGGGCTCAGCCGCATGCCGCATACTGCTAAATATAAAAAAATATAAAAAACATTAAGTATATCTATGGGCTGAGCATTATCCTGCATCAAAACGAAGTCGTCACCGATAAAGGGGGCAAACGGTACCACATTTTCTTATAAAATTTCTCTTATATAACGATCTACAGCCAGACTCCTTCCATCGTTCACCACCAGGTCTGTACGAGCTCCCAAACATACCCCCCCCCCCCCCCCCTAAACCATTATAGATCCACATCATATGCCACTGTAGTTTCATTTGTCTGATTATATCGTTCTCCTTTGCGTCAATATATTCTTTGCCTTCCGTCACCTTGACTTAAAATAATTCTGCACTTATCACTAAACAATATTTTACCCCATTGGTCCGTGGTCCAAAGTCGGTGTTCCCGAGCCAAAGTTAGTCTGTTTCTACGATGATGTATCTACAGTTTTGGAGCCTTGGCGGGCACGAAGGAACCATCACCAGCTTTGATCTTCTTCGTACCGTACGCTCACTACTGTGCCACCTCGAACTTCCTCAAGCTCATTTCTGGCATGGACGGCCGTTAGACGTGGGTTCCTACTTCCGCGAAGCTGAATGAAACGATTATCCCTGCTCGAAGTACGACTTTTTCTGCCTTGTTCCGGTCTTCTCACAAAAGCATTAGTCTCCCTGAATCGTTGGCTACTGCGATAAATTGTTGAAACAGATCGGCGAAGAATTCTTGAGATCACTCTGTAGGTTTGATCATCTCTCCTCATCTCAAGTGCCCAGGCAATCTCAGTTGCGCTCAAGTCGGGCATAATGAAGTCCTTGAGTTTTAAAAAGATTTAAAAGTTAAAAAATACAAATGAAACTGACTTTTAATGAAAATTTTACGAAATCAATCCCTATTTCCCTTCGTCTTCGTCACGCCATAACTTGAGAACGGCTTGACCAATTTGAATATTTTTTTTTTGTTTTATTCTCCTCTACTGGGGTGGTTTTAAAGAAAAAAAAATGAAATTTTGACAGGACAACGTCTGGCGGGTCAGCTAGTTAGAAATAATTATTTCTAAAATAAAACGAACTAACAGCCAGCCAGCTGCTGTTACACAAACTAGTTTTTCAATATTTTTTTTATGTTCCGCTAAATTTGCCGGCGTGTGTATTATTATTAGGTCATATCCACATATAAATATTTTGCTAGCAAAATATTTAAACCCATCACTTAAATCAAGCTGGACACTTCTCTAAGAAACGAGGATTACGTATTTTAAGGTTCAACGGGAATAGACACATTAAATGATGAAATATTATCGAGCAGAAGCCCCGTCGCATCTTTACGTGACGGACGACATCCTCGCACTTCGTAGAGTTTGAGGTCCTCACAGCTCAATTTATTATTAATTTATTCAGTCAAAAAAAATTAAAAAACCAAATAAACCTGATCAACTAAAAGTTCAAAACAAGGTCACTTTTCAAGCGTTCGTAATGCAGTGTGCGGCAGTTGTTTTAGTACAATCTCAGATTTGCTGCCACCAGACTGCTTGAAAAGTCTGTTTGTATTGAACTTTTTAGTTGCAGTGGGGTTTTTTAATTTTTTGTATATTTTTGTTCACCCTTTTTGTGTCATATTTTCTCCTAAAGCCCCTTATTTTGATAACCCACATGGTTTTGGTAGGTACTAAAATAAAATATTTTAACACATTACCTACTTATTGACGTCTGTAAATTGCCATTTTGATTTTATAACAACAAAACCTAGCCTTAAGCCTCGTATCCACTAGGCAACAATTGACGCGCAACACGCGACGCTCAACATGTCCGGCAACGTTGTTGCAAAACAGCGCGCGACTAGCCAGCTGGCGTGCAATATGATGCGCGGCTTGTTGTTTGTTTCCGTCAGTGTTGCCAACTTAGTGGATTTTCCACTAAAACTGGTGGTTCCAACCCCCTTTTTAGTGGCGAAATATTGCTTTTAGTGGCTGGTGGATTTTTCTAGTGGTGTAATAGACTTGTTTCAATTACTGAAAATGCTATCACTCACCTACTAAGCCACTAACACGTTTCGACTGCCTCATTCTAATGTCGGTGTTGAGTTGAGAAGTTAAATCTTTTAACTTAAAACAAATGTGTACCAAAAAATCGTATATTCACTCTAAAACCGACGATGATGGTGCAGACAAAATCAACTGAAGAAAACGAACTATGTAATTTCGAATAGCAGTTGTTATTGAGTAACGTTTTATTCTTGTCTTGTTGATTTGCTAATTGTTACCTAATGTTTTATTACGTAATAATAAAGAAAATGAATTAGGTATTTCTTATTACTTACTGTTTTCTTTCGAAAAATTAAAAAAATTGGTTAGTGGAAATTTTTGCGGTTATTTGAGTACGGCCGTTTTTTGTTAGTGGTTTTCTGGTGGTTTCAGGAGTTGAATCTGGTGGAGAGCCAGTTTAACTGTTGGTAACGCTGATCCAGTCGTATTTTCCGTGCATCATGCAGTTGAGCACATCACGTGATGCGCAGAAATGTCCGTGTGGTGTAATAAATGACTGCTCAAATTAATTGAACTGTACCAAAACTATGAATGTTTATGGGATACTGCTCACCGAGAATACAAATATAAATTTAAAAACAGGATATTTTTTTCGATCAAATTTTAAGCACCGCCGCTGAAATCAACATCAGTTCCTCTGGCGATATGTCGACGATTGATCATGCGTAGACATACAACGTTGCTAAACAAAAGTTGCCTAGTGGATACGAGGCTTTAAGTACAACCATAGCGCAACCTAGAACGATTCGATAGACACCTCAAGTATCCATCCAGCCGTTAGGAGAATAATCCCACATAGGTGAATCCTACAAAGATACGTGTGAAAAACATAACCCGGTCTTTGCTGTCGCGCAGTTGAGTAATAAAACCACATAATCACTCAAAAGCCTTATTTTATGACCATCCAATAGCAGACAGTACATTAATGAAACAGATATTTTTAATTCAGTATAGTTCCCCGACGTACTGTACATCTATGAATAATTTTATGACTAAAAATTACCGTTACAGTTTTTAACACACGCATGAATTCTGCTGGATGTCTAGAAACGGATTGTAGTAGTTAAATGTTGGTAACTTACGATTGTTATAATTTTAAACTAACGATACCTCTATCTATTCTAAACCCAAACAAGCTTAAAAATGAGTTTTTAATTCAAAACAATAGAAACACAATCAACAAGATACTACCTTAATCGAACCTCTTGAACTTGATCGACTGGTCTGGGATCTTGGTCAAAGATCTTGTGATGCGTATTCAGCAAGATATCGTGCAATTCATTACTATACTAACAACACAAGTCATATAATACAGCTACTACGATAGTAAATTTCATTGTTGCTGTACAATATAAATAATAGATAGACTACTACGACAAGCTCAAAAAAAATTGTAAGGCGCCGAGATAACAAACACTGCATCACTCCTTATATTCTAGCCCTAGCATTTTATTTAAACTTATCCAGAACGAATCGTGTCAAGTTCCACAACTCACTTGAACATCAGTTTCAAGTCAGTGTTATACGCTCGAGTAATATTAATACATAATAATTGGAAGCTTTTCTATGTTCTTTGCTCTTTTTAACTAACCTCCAACTGCGATCCCTAAGAATTTCTTGTAGTTTGTGTGACTGGACATCTTGGCAAGATAAGGCTTTGATAAATCTTGAAAAGTAACTCGTACTTCCCGCATTTTTTTTCTAAATATTCTAAGACGGCGACGTCGATTGTCCACGTAGAATTCAGTTTCAATGCAGAGAGCGGAATCAGCGAGGTCAGGCAGCATGCGCCAGTCAGCGTCAGGGTCGTTTTGTGGCCAGCTCGGCAATTCCTCTAGTTCATCCAGTTCATCCACAGCTACATCGAAACTCGGTGTGGAGTCATCGTCCGGTAGCACAAAGTAAGGATCCTCCATGTATTCCAAGCTCGTCGGCTCCACGCCGATGCTCGACGTTCCATCACTTGCCATTCTATCTGCCTCGTCTTCCGCGGCAATTAAGCATATTTTGTATCTAAATGATCATATAATTCAAGCTAATTGTCCTTATGTTATACGCGGTAAAATCATACGCCTTGGCAGAAAATTGAGATCACTTTTATACGTAACTCTACATTATAAATAAGTAAATATGTAGTTACTGTCACTTTACAAACATTTTGTATTTCGCAATATTCACGAACGACTCGAGAAACATGAATGCGTGCACCGGCGGCGCGCAATGATGTCAGTTTCTTCCGCCACGTCGAGCCCCTCCAAGCGAGCCAGCTTGCGTTCGTTTCGCGCCGCTGCCTGATTGCTCGTGTTCGCCACTTTCACCAATAACGCGAGCTCCGATCTCGGCGGTATATAAATTATAATTTTGACCTCCAAAATATTTGCGAATATTTTAAAGTAGTAACTGCATTTTGTTACATTTTATCAATCTCAATAAATTGGAACACATTGATTTATAAACGCGATATTAATGAATCACACAGAGCCTGTTACTCTGTGACTAAGCGACGAGTTTCAAAGAGAACAAAACAACAAAACCATAGATTTAGCTCACCTTGTGCCGCTAAAGTTTATTGACAGTGCCGCAGGCGAGCGAGCAGGCAGCGCGGGAGCGGGGCCACGGTAGTGTTGCGTCATTTGTTACTTGACAAAATACACTAAAAAATTCTGCAGTTTGCACGACAAAATGACTCACAGTCTTAAATAATTGGATAAAGTTTTTATCGCGAATAAAGCAGGTATTTTTTTCACCAACTCCATACTTTAATCGTGTCCATGACATTTATAGGTATGAGAAAACAGATGATAGAGCAAGATCCCAGGGCCGCCGCCAGACATTACTTATTTTCTGATTAACAAAATGTATGGGATAGAGTAGTGTTAGTATGTACTTTGAACATACGTATACCTCCTAGCTTGGGCCGACGCGATGGCCAATTTGCAGGTATCAGCAATGTTACGTAAAAATATTACTCACTTTTCTTAAAGTCCGACTGCTGATTTTTATGATGTTTTACAGAATATTGTTAATCCATACTAATATCATAAATTCGAAGTAACTGTCTGTCTGTTACCTTCTCACGTCTAAACCACTGAACGGATTTCGACAAAATTTGGCAAGGCTAGATGGCATCCTGGGGATGGACATAGGCTACTTTTTGTCACAAAAATTAATCCTATAGGGGATGAAAGTTTGTATGGGAAACCCAGCATTTCTTGAGTTAGTGATAATTATGAAAATTTTAGTTTATGCTTTTGAATAAAGAAATATGTACTTAGTTCAGTGTTTTTGAAAAATCATCCTGCAAGGGATATTTTCCGACATCCACGCGGGCGAAACCGCGGGCAAAAGCTAGTAATTAATAATCAATACTGTCAGACACTTCCCGTCGGCGGTTTTTTCCGCCAGACGCTTTAAAGCTCGCAAAATATGACGGTATCTATATAATGATACCCGGGGAACTGTTATAATACTATTTGTAAGCAGCCAGATCAATCGTAGCGGTCAAACATCTCCCAGACACAGTTAATTGTGTCTGTCAAACATCCCCCAGACACAGTTAACTGTGTCTGTCAAACATCCCCCAGACAAAATTAACTGTGTCTGGGGGATGTTTGACCGCTACGATTGAAAAGCGTCTGGCGGATAAAACCGCCGACGGGAAATGTCTGACAGTATTGATTATTAATTATTAATAATATTCTGTAAACCATGCATAAAAATCAGCAGTCAGACTTTAAGAAAAGTAAGTAATATTTTTTACGTAACTTTAGTACCTAATACCTGAAAATTGGTCGTCGACCCAAGCTAGCAGGAATGCGTACGTTCAAAATACATACTAACACTACTCTACCCCATACATTTTGTTAATCAGAAAATAAGTAAGGTCTGGCGGCTCTGGGATCTTGGACTATCAGATTGATGGACCACATTTACTTTGATTACAAAGATTTTTCCTTTAAACTCAAGCAGATCAGAAACTAGTATCGGGATATTGTATAGGTAGATAGGCAGGCTGTCTGCGCGGAAAGATCAAGTGAGCTGAAGGAAGGAAAAATTTTACACAAAACATAGCCAGCCCTCAACCCTCGGGATGGAGAGCTTGTTGAACATTAACGGCCGTTAGGAAGCGCTCCAGAGGAACAGAAAGAGTTACTTCTTAAGATTACGCGCCATATTCAGGCGTACCCCTTCATTTTAGTTATTATTTTCAGGCCATCTTTACAGTAAGTAAGTCCTTTGTTTCACACCGAATGCTGCCTCGTTTTCTATTTGGATTTTATTTCAATTACATACTTTATCTGACCAAGGGGTATCGTGTTACCCAGTAACTGGGTTGCGGATGGCAGTCGCTCCATGTAAAATACCGTTATTCAGCTGCATCCGGTCAGACTGGAAGGCGACTCCAACATAGTTGGGAAAAGGGTAGAGAGATTGATTGAATTTTGCAGTCTTAACCTTTCTCTCTCTCTGTAATAGCCTTATCCCATCTCATTTGGGGTCGGCTCTCCTCGTCACTCTTCGGCAGGTGTGCGTTAGTTGGTACTTACTATTAGTAAATAACACAACAAAGCGTCACTACCACAATCGCAAAGTCCATTACTTCAATAAAATATTTATAATTATTATCTACTCTGTAGCTCAGTCCACCTGCACCTTCACCTGTGTGCGATCCTTAGTGACTACTAGTCGTAATCATTACAAAAGGGAACAGCATTTTTGTTGCATAAAGTATTATGAGTATGACTAATATTATACATTTTCGGGGTGCTGATTTTAGATCTGAAGTCAGATTTTTGTATCAGCTTTAGTTTTTTTTAATGCTCTAATAGTAGTCCGCCATCATGTGGGCATTCCAGTGACCCTGGTACCGCTCCTCCATAGTACGAATATCTTGATGAAACCGTTCCCCTTGTTCTTCACTCAGATCACCAAGATTTTCAGAGAAACGGTCCAAATGGCTGTGAAGGAAGTGTACCTTGATGCTGCTGTATCTCAAAAACTAGAGCTGTTAGAGATAAATTGAGGGTAAATTTGAAATCAGCGACCTCGAATTAATAAACAACAGCCATAAAATTCCATACAACAAAAATAAAGTCTAATTTTGTTCCTTTGTGTTATTTGTATTGTTGTGATGGGAGTCCCACATCCCCCTACCGTCGCTGACATTTCGTCGGTGGGATCTTCGAACGAGGTCGAAGTGGTTACAAAAACGGGTACAGTACAGCCAGTACAGTTTAACTCCTAGGCCCGAAGGCTACTCGCATTAAAAAAATTGTTGCCTCCGTGTAACACCTTTAGCAACATATGAGTTTATGATCAGTCACAATCTATTTCAGAGTAAATATACATAAATAGTGCAACCGGTCCGTCTTGGTTACTGGTAGCATCTCTTTATAATCGAAATAATCCACGAGTCTACGAGACTATTAGATCACCTTGGAAACTAAAATAATATTGCTTATCAAATTTTTGGACACTAAACAGGCTTTTGTAATGACGGGTAGGCTGGTTCCCTATTAAAAATTAAAGCATTCTAAGAAGTTTTAAAATGCCGAATATACCAATTCATCAGATTCGATGTGATCACCTTTTATAGATAGACCAATTTGAAATAAGCAATTTTCACATTGATATTTTACAGCTCAAAAAGCTTGGCGTGCCGCAGGGATCCATAGGTCTCTTTTCCAACACTATCTGGCTTGACAGAGCTATGTGCGCTGAAAACAGTGCCATCCATGCTTGTAATAAACACCCAGTTATTATGGGCAAGTTTGCGGGGCCAACTGCGGGCTCTTCATAGAAGAGATCCTGATAGAAGTTTATTAAAAATTTATATAAAAATGGAATAAGCGCATCACTTCAGAACGGTTGCACCTATTTGGCTAATTGTGTTTTTGTTGTAATTGTCAGGACATGGCTTGTATGACAGATTTGTTTTGGAAAATTCATCAGAAATTTGGATGGTATTTTTGTATGAAAACAGACAGCACGCAGCCTAAACCACTGGACATAGTCATGAAATTCACCTGGGCTACGCCGGGCACAAACAACTAGTAGTAAATAAATAAAAAACCTTTCCTCATAACTAACGCGGAATCGCCAAGTTGGGAACACCAGTATTTCTACATGACAAAAGCACCATAGAGAAAACTTAACATTCAGAGACATAGATCTTAAATACTAGATACTTGGTTGAAACAGTAGATCATTCACAGAGAACAATACAGATACCAATATTAGTATTAAATCTGCCATCACAACCAAAATTACACAACTGTGGTGTAGTGTGCCCAAATCAAACCACTCCATACAATTTTAGCATACAACACTACAGGACAACATGGAGTAATAAGGAATGCACATTCATTAAACATTTACACAAGTATGTTAAATTAAAAAACAAAGATATAGCTACATAGCATTTGTGCAGAATAAAAAGGTTTTCTTTCTTTCTACATAAACCAATACCGTACCTACAAATGTATTATGAATAAGTAAGAGAAAAATCCAATTAGCTAATACCCATTGATTACCTTATATTGTGAAGCTGCTGCCCTGAGCTGACATTGCATAATGATAAATTATACTATTATGTTCTGTTCCCATACGCAAAATACGCGCATTGTCGTGGAGTTGCAGATACCAGCCCGTATTACCTATTACCTATGTTCTGTGTAGACATAATATATTATTATAGGTATGACATGTTTTAACTATAAAAAGCTAGCATTTTATAGGGTACCGTACCCATATGGTGCCAAATGGAACCCTATTACTAAGCTTCCGCTGTCCGTCCGTCTGTCTGTCAGCGGGCTGAATCTCATGAACCGTAATAGGTAGACAGTTGAAATGTTCGCAGATTGTATTTCTATTGCCACTATAACAACAAATAATAAGTATAAAATAAAGTTAAAAATTAAAGGGAGTCCCCATAAAAGAAACAAGTTCTTTTTTTACTACAGTCAAAAACATAGCGTTAAATATTGTACGGTGGTATGGAACCATTTGTGTGCGAGTCCGGCTTGCACTTGACCAATTTTATTTTATGTATGTTTAAAATAACTGGTCCACTTGGTTTAGGTAGCAAATGGAATCAGACAAGTCAAACAAAGTCTCTATTTTAAACTTCAGTGGTTTATAGTTTATACTGTGCATAGTGTGACTTGTTTGCCAGTCAGTTGAATCAGCCATGAAACTGCTCAATATAATGTGATATATACAGATAAACAGTTAATAAAAAATCATGATAAAAATCAAATGAGGTACAAAGATTTAGGTTGTACTATGTAATGGAATTACTCAAGTATTGAATGACACATAGATAACTCAGATAGTGTTAGCTCTTGAAATTGTAAAACATTTTATTTTCATGCTTGAAGCATGGTCTTAAGTATGAGTCATACAGCAAGTAAATCAGCATGCATTGATTTTGAGCAGAGGAGGAACTAAGGAACCAAATAATGTTAGACACATTAGGAAACAAAAAAAAAGGCAGTAAATGTATGAATCATTGGCTTCGAATGTAGGATGTGCAGATGCAGGCAGGCCCCTGGGGCTCTATTTCTATTATAATCAGAGCCACAATAATTAGGAATGTGCCAGGGATTCTTCCAACTCTTAGAAAATACACTAAAGCATAGGAAATATGTATATTTTAGGACTAATTTTGGAATATAATATTTTCTCAAAAACGTCTGGTAAATAAAGAGTACTTTTCTTGGAAGACAATCTTCCAGCCAGAAACAGAGGCCAATTCATACAGTGCTGTTTCGGGTAGGTATGGACATTTAAATGTTTTCTTGGAATATACAGTAGGATTGTCGACCTATAACAATTACGTATCGCCTTTAATAACAAAAACAATCTACAGACCAACTACAGACAAACTAACATACCTGTTTGTACACCACTCATGTTGACTGATGAAGAAACCGCAAAGCGATCCACAATTTAAAGGATGTTTCAGTTTATACTTATAAATGGTAATCCTAATTACTTGCGTTTAAAAGTCGACACAGGACTTAATTAAATTACTGAACTTGGTAAATAACTTTGCTTTATTCTCAAAGTACACCGTCACACCGACAAAACACGTCACGTAGGTTTTTATTAGTCGATCGACGTCCGTCAAGTGAAAATAATCGATACATTACTATTTTGTGTTTTTTAAGTGTGACTCGATTATTTCGCATCGAATAAAATATAATCATTATGCCGGGGCCACACTATCGTAAACGTCAATGCGCATAAACGCTTTAAACATCGCGGTAATGCTTAGAGCATTTAGGTTAAATGCTCTAAGCGGTAATACGGTATTTTACTTTATATGAGAAAAATATATTACATTTACTGTCGTTCGTTAGTCGCTAAATATAAACAAACAGATAAATCTTTGTGGTTTTCAATCATTTTCGTGTTGAAAATAAGTAAAAGTAATACTATTATAATAGTAAACTACGATTAACTAATAAATGCAACCTACCCATCATTGACCTTGTATCTTAATAACAGCCGCAAGGCTAGCGGCTAGCTAGCCGCGCGGCTCTATTGGGGACGGCCTCACGGAGCTCCGTGAGGCCGAGCCGCGCGGCCGATTCTCGTGCAGTAGGGACGCTGCTAGCGTGTCCTCAGTAAGACCGCGTGACGCTGGAAACCAAAGATTAAAACTACGGTTTTCTAGGAAAGCGGCGCGGCGGCGGCGGTAACTGCCGTTATGAAATTTTTAAACCCCGACCCCAAAGATTTAAATCGCTAGATTTGCCCTCACCGTATATATTCACGCAAAAAAGGGTCCATACTGAGAAGAGTGAGCTCACTCACACATTTAATAAATAGCGTTTCCATGACAATCAGCCCGCGAAATTCAATTTTTTTATGTTTTTTGCAATTTGTAAGTCAGTATTAGGTTGTATGTTGATTAAAGTATGATTCGCTACCGTAACAAATATGTATTTACAGAATTATAATCATTAGAATCGGTAATACAACTCCTTAGGTTAGTACATCCTCAAATGTCAAGATTTCATGAAATAGTAATTCAACAGGATTACCTGGTCTTAAAGAGTTGTATTGATGACTTTAATGATTATAATTCTGTAAATACATACTTGTTACGGTCGCGAATCAAATTTTGATCAACATAAAACCTAATACTGACTTGCAAATTGCAAATAACGTAAGACATTTTGAATTGCGCGGGCTACCCTGGCGCTTTCGCCTTAACCTCTATTATAAGGGCCACGTATGATAAGGGCTAATATTGTGTGTGGGCAGATTCACTATGGTGCTTGATGGATGTGGTGCATAAAATAAATTATTTAAAACTATACATACCGTTATGAAACTTACAAAAAAAAAAAAACCGGCCAAGTCCGTGTCGGACCACGCACAATGAAGGGTTCCGTAGTTGGGATGAATTTATCCCAAGAACAAACTTAACATTGTAGTTGAAAAACGTGTTCTCCCATACATTACAACTGTAAATGTAAGATTGCACTCACAATATTGAGAGATTTACCATGTTATTTTGAGTCCACAGACTTCTTATAGGTTTTCCTGTAATCTACAGGTAAAGATATATTTTCTGTATTTTTTTTTTTAATTTTAGGCTCTGTAGTTTCGGAGATAAGGGGGGAATGGTCAATTTTCGTCCACTTTCTTAAATAACTTTAAAACAATTTATTTTAAAATTATAAAAAAAATATATATTTAAGACCCCTATAGTAAGCCAAGCCCTTTCATTTGATATGTCACATGGTAATGTTTGCAAAACTTTTTTTTAAATTTTCTTATTTGCCCCCCAAAAGTGACCCCCATATTCAAAATTAATTTATTTACTATAACCATCCGTGTTTGGGTCACGTAGAAAGTCGAAAAAATTGGTCACACCAACATTCGCATCCATTCTCTGACTTATAAATACTACTTAGTCTGTGGACTTATCATATATAGTTATATCTGTGGCATCCATCATCCATTTTCTTTAGACGTTTTTACGTAGTACTAGTATCCCCTAAGTAGTCTGTGGACGTTTCTGTCATCCGTACTGAAGAAAGCGAAAAAAGCATAGTCATTTTAATCATTCATCAAATTCACTGTTTGTTTGAATTTTGTTTCCGATTTCAGTTACAGTGTAATAGCAATCACAGTTCTTACGAGGTACGTATGTAATTCAGGTAAATTGCTTTTTAAAAATTGTGATTCGAGTTAGCTTCATTTTGTTTTGGAATAAAAAAATCAATCTGCATAGCCTTTATCCAACTATGTTTCTGCCTAGCCTTTATCCAACTATGTTGGGGTCGGCTTCCAGTCTAACCGGATGCAGCTGAATAACAGTATTTTACATGGAGCGACTGCCTATCTGACCTCCACAGCCCATTAACCTTTTGAACGCCAGAGCGTAAACGCATCGGCGCCCCTTCCACGCCAAGCCACAAATTCAGCGAAAATACCTACAAAAACAATAGGGATTCCAACATCTTGTCGACAAGTTATCGAAAACCTACCTTTTGAACGCCACGGTCGTGTATAGCCGACAAATGAAAACGTGCCCAAAACGCCACCGTCGTGTATAGACGACAAGAAAACGACATTTTTAATCATTGCTTTTCGTTCCATATTTTTAAATAAAATATTACTCGTTGCATTATTCTTTTATTTATTTTACCCTATTTAGTATCATACTATCATTAAACACCGGTTACAAAGTTCTAAACAACCTAAAAGCAGACATTAGAACTACAAACGAATAAATCAAATAATAATAAGGTACAGCACTAAGCTCGTTCATGACGTCATCCGCTGTCGGGAAGAGCCGACTGTGGCGTGGCTGGCAAGACTTTTGACAACTTCCTCGCATGCGAGTAGGGATGTGACATTGTGGGACATAATAAATAATAATCGTATAGTATTTATAACAATTTATTATTACTAATGACGTTACCGCTTGACGTCTATTCCCGACTGTGGCGTACAGGTCACTGTTTATGCACTTTTGCGTAGGGATGCGCGAGAGTGGACAGTAAATTATCAATCGATAGGTATCAATTAGGATGTTTTACACAATTCTATAAAAATTATGCATTAGGAATGTTCAGATACGATTAATTGTCATTAAAAAATAATTGTCAAAGTAATAGTAAGCTACTTTTAATAAAATATTTCATATATTTAAAATTTAAGTTACCTTACTTACCCATCACTAGCTGTCGTGTCTTGCCGACTGTGGCGTGAGGAAGAACACTTTTTTACGGATTTCGATTAACAATTTTTAATGATTGTTTTTTCTAGTGAAATGTAACCAATAAATATATGTTTGTGCCATTTTACAATATTTCATTAATGTAGTTTTAAATAATAGGAAAAAAAAACACAGAAAACTTAATTTAGTATATTTATTTTGTACTTTAAAAATGTCGTTTTCTTGTCGTCTATACACGACGGTGGCGTTTTGGGCACGTTTTCATTTGTCGGCTATACACGACCGTGGCGTTCAAAAGGTTAACTGGGTAATACGATACCCCTTGGTAAGACTGGTCGTCTGACTTCCGGGCTTCTGACGACCCGTAACGACTGTCAAAGATCCACGAATGACAGCCGGGACCAACGGCTTAACTTGCTTTACCCACTGACCGAGTCTCGGTATGTAAAGATGGTCACCCATCCACGGACCGACTGAACCCGATGACCCTATCACCCTCCTCCAGGAAAGTAGTAGGGACACTAGCACAGTCCAACACAAACACAGATCTACATTCCGGCCTCGCCGCCGAGGCCCATCGCGTTTAAGACCATCTAACGTAAATGTAAATTCATGTCCCTTGATCGGTTTAATCGAGCCAGCTGGTGGCGTAGCTGAGCCTGTAGCTTTAAACTCCCCTGATAATAATAATTCCCCTAACTTGATCCAGCCTATTGCTTTGCCTTGTCTATCATTGGTCAATGACAACGACTCCCTAAGCCGAGGTCCGTACCCCACAGGGGGTGCCCTTAGTGCGCAGTCGTTTAGTTTATAATTTAGTTAGTATTTTATGCCCCTGGCTGGAGGCTTTTGAGCTTGCTTAAAGGCACCCACAGGATAGTCCGGTTAAGTAGTCGAGACCTCTCATGGTCACACTACGAGATGCCATTCCAAAAAAAAAAAAAAAAAAAAACCACGGACCGACCCCGGCAAGCGTAGCCTAACCTGATGGATCTACCCTTGCGGCTGTTATTACTTAGCCACGAGCTCCTCCTTGTATTGGAATAATAACCATTAAAAGTAGCTTGTATGTTCCTTTCGTTATAAACTTCTGAATCTGTATTTCAGCATCATGTCGGCAACTGCATTATTTGGTAATACTTCTGGCTTAGGCGGTAGTTCTGGAGGCAACAAGCATCTGGTAGAATTTCGTGCCGGAAGAATGACCCTAAAAGGTCGTATGGTTCATCCTGATAAGAGGAAGGGTCTTTTATATGTTTATCAAGGAGAAGACTCATTAATGCATTTTTGCTGGAAAGACCGTACTACTGGCGAGGTTGAGGATGACTTGCTAATATTTCCTGATGATTGTGAATTTGTACGGGTAACCGAATGCACAACTGGCAGAGTTTATGTCCTGAAGTTCAAGTCTTTTTCTAAGAAGTATTTTTTCTGGATGCAGGTAAGAAATGCAGCTAGTCTCATATTTTTCTATCTTGACTTATTGTCCAAAATGTACATAATGATTGTAAAAATAGTGTTATTAAAACAGCAAGGTAATGAAAATATTTCATTTAGTATGACTCCTTGCATAGCATTGTATTATTTTGAGGTGCCTCATTTGCAAAAAGCATAAAAAAGTGACAGACCGCATCATGAATATCATAAAATACCAGCATTATGGACACCATCGGTCAATCTTTCAGATTTTGCTTGGAATAAGAAAAAAATGTAACAGAAACTAGATAGCCTAACTAGAACATAATATGACATGCTCATGAGTCATTTGTCATTCAAACAATTAATTTTCACACTATTTCATTGCATCTGTTATTGAATAAATAATTGTGTTATAGGAACCCAAGACAGATAAAGATGATGATTACTGCCGCCGCATCAATGAGGCTTTGAACAATCCTCCAACATCTGGGGGACGCGGTGGTGGTGGCAGTGGTGGACAGGACGGAGAGCTACAAAATATACTGAACAACATGTCTCAGCAGCAACTCATGCAACTTCTTGGAGGAGTTGGCCAAATTGGAGGACTGTCCTCTCTTCTGGGCACTATGGGGTAGTTATAATTACTAGACATAATTTAACTACTAAATAGTAATGTGTTCAGCATTTATCATATTAAATATAATTATAGACCAATCCAAGGTTATCAGTATCACTGCAGTTGAGAGTTTAGTCAGAGTAGTCACAAGCATAAATATATTACTATGGACGGATCGGCAATAATATCCGATTTCATGATTCATCCACTATTATATGATGGCAAATAAATATGTGATAATTTGGTGGCAGCACAATTAATATGTGACATCAAAGGAACACCAAAATTATCGGACAAGACAAGCAATGCAAAAATATAGGATGCTGCATCGGCTTGAGAGTGATGCGAAGAGCTAGAGTGGAGAACAACAAAGGATATCACTACTTAGCTCTCCAGAGCAACCAGATAAACTACGCAACGGAACCACGCACGGGGTGTGGCGCGCGCGTGGTGGTACATGGTAAATATCGTCAACGATGATATTTTTCCCGTCCCTTGGGTGCCACGTCGCCGCCGTCCCGACCGGGCACCCGTGACGTGAGCTCTTTCGTATACATTTTCTACAAAACGTTTCTGAAAATTGTCGTCCCGTTCCGGCCGGGTTAAAACATGTTATGTATGCAGCGACCTTAACTGATGTATGATTGATTAAAATCTAGTAACGGGACCAGGGACTATAACATTTTTTATTTATTTATTGCATTTTATTATTAATTTTTCGTAGTAACAACAGCGGTAGCAACAGCGGCAACACAAGCGCACGTCCGTCGGCGGGCAGTGGCAACAGCAGCCGCGGTGGGAGTGCGCCACGCACCAGCGAGCCGCGCACCGAGACGCGCACCAGCGAGCCGCGTGCCAGCGAGCCCGGCGCCACGCGCACGCCGGCACGCGCGCGCGACGTTCCCGCGCCCACTGCCACTCCGCCCAATACAGCAACCGCTGCGCAGCCACGTGGTACGTCATAATCTTACACCATTTTGTCTTTTCACTATTCCTTCAAATTGGAATGTTTTTTTAGAAGCCAATAATTCAAAAATTTTTTGAAATGAAAACTTCTTTAGGCGCGTTGAGCGATTTTTGGTAGGGCGAAATCTTACAGTTGTGGTCATATAATTAAGAACGATTTGAAGTTCCGGAAATTTTTATCTAAATCGTGTTAAAAGAAAAAGAAAGAAAGAAAGAAAAACGTTTATTTGGACACACTTCGTGAAACACAAAAACAAAAGAAAAAAAAAAAAAATTAAAATAATGTTTTAAAACAAAAGTGTGTGCCTCACGGCTGCACCAAAAAGGTTCATTTCAGCATTAATGCCAGACAGATGCTGCCTGACGCTGGTTGTTATGTGTAGTTATGTGTTCTGTGAAGTCTCGAGCCTCACGGTAGGAGATTAACTGATCTATTAAATAATACAAGAGGGACTCTATTAAATGGGGCTGAAGCCCTTTGTATTTAAAGCTCAGAATAAATTATAAAACATTCCTACTAAAATTTGTTCTTTGCCGAGCCCTGACCAGATTCTATCTCTGTCATCCTATCAAGAAAAACGGGGGTCGTTTTTCTTGACAGAAGATATTCCATATTTGAATGATTGAATGTCAGCCAGTATTATATTAACGAGGCTTGATCAAAGCATCAATCCTTACAGTTCCTCCCTAGAAGTAACCAGTTATGTTATGAAATAGCCACATGAATAGAGCAAACGGGATTAGCAATATATATAAAATCGCTAACTATTTTTGTTACAAATCTTATTTATTCTCTATAGTAATAAATTCAAATAGTAATGAAGCCGGACAAATAACTAAGAACGATTTTTAAACTCCTCGAGAGTTGTTTTTTGTGAAACTTAGATTAAGTAAATCACATTAATATGAAGTGCTTATAGAAAAAAAGCAATTTAATACATTTTAAACTAAAATTAATAGTTAGTAGCATGTCCACGGTTACTGCTTTACACCGGCGCAGGCGAGGCATTAACTATCAATTTTTGACATTTTGCAAGAAAGATACAGTTCCATTCTTCTAAGAAAACGTCGTACAGCTCTCTTAAATGCCACACTGTCGATTTGAAACCTTTGTCTTGGCTTCGCACCAAAGATGCTCTAATGGGTTTAGATCTGGGCTGTTAGCTGGCCAATCTAAGACAGAAACTGATTGTGATGTGAGAAATTCCTTAACGGTGCGTGCAGTATGCTTTGGATCATTTTCATGCTGGAATGTCCATCTACCGGAAGCACGTCTTCAGCATAAGGTAACATTGTGTCTTCCAGTATATTTTTGTATTGAAATTGATATATGTTTCCTTTTATCAGCTTAACAGGTCCAGAAAAGCACCCCCAAACTTTCAAATTTCCCCTACCATGCTTTAATGTCTTTTGTGTACTTAGGGTCGAATGCTTTATTCGGAAGGCGTTGTACATATCGTTTTCCCATCAGAACATACCCTGTTTATTTTTGTCTCATCAGAGAAAAGAAAATTTTTCCACTGTCTAACTGTTCAGTTTTCATACCTGCTTGCAAATGCAAGCCTGGCTTGCCTATGGCACCGTTTCAACATGGGCACCTTCCTTGCTATCCTTCCGTGCAACTTTTCTTCTACCAAATGCCTTCGAATAGAGCATGCCGAGATTGCTGAATGGTTGTTATCACCAAAATATTCATTTCTCGGCTCATTAGACCCTTTAAAAGGATTTTGTTTTGCTAAATGAACGATATTTCGATCATCTCGACGAGATGACTTCCTCTGTTTAGGTACACGCGGAACATTTGAAGCAGTTTGATTTCTGGCAAAATGCTTCACAGTGTGGAAAACCATCATTTTTCAGCATTGCAGATGGTCAGCTATCTTTTTATGCGGCCAATTCTTCTCGCGAAGTTTTATTATTACTTCCCTTGTAGATTTATCACAACTTATAGTTTTCCCCATTGTTTTCATATGAAGCAATCACCTTTAAGATTTTTGCAGTACTACATGGCGCCGAAATTATACGAATAGTGACCCACAACCACAGAGCCACAGAGTGTTATCTAATTAAATTTGAATTAAAAAAAAAAAAACTAATCAGCGTTCTTAATTATGTGACCAGACATTAACTAGTAATACTAGGTTCAGATCTAAGGTATAAAGTTTATCTATTTATTTTTTTGCCAGTCATGTGTATCAATGAATGTACCGCTAGTATGGAAAAGTTTTGCGATACCGAGAGAAATACAAAAACATACATGCAATTATTTATACTTGTTAGTTTGAAAACCACTGTATGCGTTCGCGTCATCGTTATGCGACATGCTATGCATAGTTTTGCGTTTAAGTTTTCACTTCTGTTTTTAAATGCCTCTCTCTTGCACCTCGTAAAACTACAAATTCTGTTATGCTTTCAAGACCAATGTGACAGTTAGATAGTTTCAGCCTTATTAAAGTTTCAATTTATTTGGGATTGTTGTCAAACAAATAAATTGTAGCTAATAAATGAATTTGAATTTTTAAGCAATTACGAGGTTGACAATACAATTAGCTTTTATTTCTTAAAAACCCCAAGGGGGAGAAAAGACAAAACTAAAATGGTCACAGCATAGCAGACAGCCCTTGACCCTCACACTTTACCAACAGTTTTTTGTAACTGATGTGATGGCTTAGTGTTGGAGTTGCGGGCACAGTCACAGCTAGTTAATGCTACGTTTGAAACAGATGGTGCAGGCGGGCAGATCTACTTGTCAGACTTGCAGCGCTACTTCTCAGGGCTTGGCAACGCGCCGCCGGAGGGCGACGCAGGCGCGGCTGGGGCGGCCGGGGCGGCGGGTGCGGCTGGCGCGGCGGGCGCGCGCGTGGACCTGGCGGCGGCGCTGGCCTCGCCCGACGTGGTGACGGCGGCCAGCGCGCCCGGCACCGCGCCGCGCCTGGCACCGCTCCTGCCGCCCGCGACGCCCGGCGCCGCCCAGGATGATGTAAGGACCACCCTGCTCTCACCGCAGTTCGCTCAGGTGAACCTTCACGTATAGCGTTCCAGTCCTCGGCTGCGGCACGTCGCCACCGGGACTCGTCTCGCGTCTGGCTTCTTATTTTGAGCGGTTTGCGTTTCGCATATTTTTCTAACGCTTCCATGGTTCGTCTGTTTGTGCTCAGTGCATGGGATTCCTTTAATTAGGCTTCGCTACGCCCCAAATTATTTTTGAAAGTTACCTCTAACTGAGATTGCCGGATTGGTTTATTTTATAATTAGAAACTATTTGGAAGAAGAATAGGGTTAATAGTCATCAGAATTGGTGGGAAAATACCATGTCCTTTATTTCACCTTCAATGACGTCATCAAAGGCATTCTGCTTATTTACTTGACAGAAAAAACTTTTCTCATCTATCAGCGTGTCAGTTACTTACTTTTTTGATACTAATTGGAATTTAGGGATGTACAATTTCCTTTTTTCCAATAGCAAAAATGTTTTGGTAGAAGTCTAAATAAGATTTTTTATCACGATAAGAGAACTACTAAAATAAATTGTGCAAATTGAAATTGTGGATTGTGGCAAATCACACACATTGTAACTTTTAAAGGTAAGTAATAATATTACCAATCAAAATGTGACGTGAGAATTATAAATTAATGAGTCAGTCAAGGCGAAAATATTTTATTGACTTCATCTCCAATAATTAACTAGGTATTACGAAATAATATTACATTTACATGCCAATGACGACGTCATCACTTTCATAATTAAAAAAAAATCTAGCCAATCTTCAGTTCAAATTATAAACAATGCCTATTGCAGATTTGCATGTTATTACTAAGTAACATTAACAGTGCATTAACATGTGCTAAGTAAATCCTATGAAAATCTCAAACGTTACTAAAATGTCTCTATTACTAACAAAAATAATATTAGCACTAATAAAGAATTAGATAAACCAAGACATTTCCCACCACATTCAGGAAATGGGTAGAAGTTAGTCATAAATCACTAACACTAGCAGTGTGCAGATGAAAGGGATGAATATAAATGTAAATAAGACGAAGGTCATGGTGTTTTAAAGAGAAGAGGATATATTGGTGTGTAATGAGAAAATAAATGATAATAGTGTGGAGGAAGTAACCAAGTTTGAATATTTGGGGAGTCCGTTTACAAGGGATCGAAAGATTGATGAAGATGTGGAAAGGAGAGTAAATGCGGGAAATAAAGTGAGTGGTGCTATACATTCGACTGTGACCAACCAGTTGATGTCCAAAAAGGCTAGACTGGCTGTTCAAAATGGTGTGCTGGTACCTACGGTTATGTATGGAAGTGCATGTTGGGTGTGGCAAAAGAAGCACGAAAGTAGAATGAATGCTGTGGAAATGCGTTCCTTGCGAAGCATGTGTGGTGTGACTATGAATGATCGGCTGAGGAATGATGTGATATGGCAACGGTGCAGTTTAAAAGAAGATGTAGTGACAAAAAAGTACATTTGAAAACTAAACTCCAACTACTGAAAAAATCACGCTCTAAAAGTATGAAACAAGAAAATATTCTCATCTGAAATAAGAAAAAGACAGACAAATTAAAAATCCGGAGTTACACGTATCTGTTCGATTTATGTAGCATGACGTGTGACTCCGGATTTTTAATTTGCCTGTCTTTTTCTAATTACAGATGAAAATATTTTCTTGTTTCATACTTTTTAGAGCGTGATTTTTCAGTAGTCGGGATTTAGTTTTTAAACTTACTTTTTATTTAAATTATTTTGGTGTTATAATTTCGTGATAAAGTATTTGCAAAGTATATAGTAGTAGTAGTAGTATTTGCAATGCCACTTTAGATTTTTAGAGAAGAATAATTATTATGTTTTTGGGTAGCTTTGTAGAGAAATTAAAGGCTCACATCTGAGGCGTGATTTTAGGTAAATTATTCCCAATTATCGGATGCAAGCAAGCAAAGCCGCGAGTAATGGCTAACAATGCCCTCTAGAGGACATAAAGTTATGATAAAATTGTAATGAAGTCGTGTTGGGTATCAAAAAACTTTTTACAAAAAAAATACAACCGACTTCCAAAATCAACACTACAAAGTCAAAAATAACTTTAATTTCGGAAGTCGGTGTCTGGTTAAATGTATTTTCGTTTTTTGCCACCGACTTCCGAAATTAAAGTTATTTTTGACTTTGTAGTGTTGATTTTGGAAGTCGCTTGTATTTTTTTTGTAAAAAAGTTTTTATTTTTCACTTTTTAGTTCTGGTACCTACCCCACACAAATTCCAATACCACTACCGGCGGCAAAACAAACTAGAACATCATCCATATAAATGTGGGGAAAAAATACGTATTATTGAAGCTAACTCAGAAACTACCCAAGCAAAGTTAATCAATTTTATGTGGGACCAACTTTGATGTATACCCTCTCGAATAAAACAAAATTTTTCAAATTGGACGACGCTGTAAAAAGTTATGCGTGGTCATACGTAAAAAAAAAACGTGTCGAATTGAGAACCTCCTCCTTTTTTTTCGTCGGCTAAAAAATTAAAGGGCTTAATTAGCACATTTCATTTTTTTTTTTCATTTTATGTATATTAGATATGAGCGCCGATGGCCAATTCCACGGCGGCGGCGTGGCCTGTTAATTTCCACAGCGGCGACGGCGTCGCGGCGGCGTGGCGTGGCCGGTCGTGGGCCTGAGTTTTTTTTTTTATCTGAGAGAGTTTTCTTAAAAATAACATAAAGAAAACCATATTGTTATTACCAAAAAAAGCTTTATAAAGGAACGTATTTATTAATTACAATTTTACAGTCTTCTAAATAATAATTGGAGATAACGTTTACTGAAAAATAATCATTTCAGTATTTGAGTTAAAGAGAAACCCAGTTTTTTTAATCAGAGTACTATCTATCTATATAATAAAAACTATAACGTTCCGTTACCGTTAACTTCTACCGCTAGTTGGCCAAATTCTGTCCAGCAAAAACTTTGTGTATGTTTTGTGGAAAGATTTTTCATTAGGGTCACATAAATATTCTTTATTTTCGTTTTGTAAAAGTCAATAGTAATCGAAGTTGCTGCCATCGTTAACACAACACAATAATACACGTTTACTCGGTAAAATATTGAACTCGACTGCGTAAGCGATGAGTGTGCCGAAACGACTAGGCGAACTAACGCGGTCGGGCCGCGCGTGCGAGCGAGAAAGCAAGTTGTGAGTAGCCGCGACGGCGCGCCGCGTGCTGCACTCGGCGGCGACATGAATTCACGGCGACGGCGGCGCGCCGCACAGTGGATCGTCCCCATACAAGAGGTCGGACATAGAATTAAAAATTGAAAAAGTATTTAATTGAAAAAAATGAAATATGCAGTTGCATTACTCTATTAAGGAACTACAAAAAATGTTACTACAATTTTTTTATTTGACCAGTACATTATGAGCAATTCGATGAAAAGTGTTATTTTTCTATGGAAATGGTCACAAAAATGTCTGTATCTCATGATTCCCTCCTTGTTTCGATTTGCGGTTTTCACTACTGTTATCTACCCATTTTATGCCACATTTTCTTCAAGGACACATGGTGCCCCCAGCGACCCCCTTCCGAGATATTTTGCTTTTAGTAACTTTACTTTTTATTGTATAACTGATGATATGGAGGTACATTAAGTATATTCATTACTGAGAATAAGTCATCCCTAAGTAGTTCCTTAAATAACAGGTGCATTTACGATTACTTTAATGACTTATGAACGCTTCTGTTGCCATACAACAAACGCGTTAATGAGTCCTTAAGTGAAGATTCCCAGTACTTGCTTAATCTAATTAGTTATTGTAATTACTATGTTAACAGCCCTTAATCTCTGCATTGTGATTGTCTAATGTCATCATTAGCTTAGTAATGACTGAGTCGCATTTACAATAACACATCGAAAAGAAATAGAGTTTTATGATCAATAAGAAAATATGTAGGTATAAATATATTTTTTATTTATATAATATAACACTGTAAAAATAATTTAAAAATAAAATAACTATGTACCCTAAAACAAACTAAAAAAATAAACAACTACTAAAAACTAAATTATAATAGGAAATTAATTAATTAACACGACCATGTAGTTACTAACAACAATAGAAAAGAAAGAAAAAAACCATTTATTGGCTGATGGGTGGCATAACACAAAACAAAAAAAGAATAAAATTAAAAAAAAATCACAAAAACTAGAATAGAAAAAAAGAATAGAATAAAAAAAATACACAAAAACTAGAAATTAACAAAGAAACTGCTTGTAAAATAATAATATTAGGTACTATAAGACTTAAACTATATTTTCTTCATCTTCATCAATAACGACATCATGATCATTATCATCGTCATCATCTTCTTCAACGTCACTACATGCAGCAAGTGTATCAGTTGAAACGTCAATGAACTCCAATTCACTCTGATCACGTATGAGTAAATCGTCTAGTTCTCTAAATGAAGACTTTTTGGCTTTATTTGTCATCTTCGGTCGTAAGCTGGCGAGAAGAGGATCGGAAGATAATAGCAGATTATGAAGAATGTCTTCATTAGTGGCGATGCTACTATGCTTTCGTGTATGACATTCTCTAAATTTGCGAAAGTCCTTGTTTCTTGCTTCAGATGCTTCTTCAGACAAAAAACCTATAGGCACTACTGATAAGTGGTCCACTATCTGTGATCCATGAATCAGCAATTTGTGTAAACTTGCTGGCATGTTATACCATGGATATAATTCCACGAATAAATGACATGGCCCGTTTCTGCCTAGTTACTCAGTGGCATGTACATTATTAGACACCTAATTATAAGTAAATAAAAATAGAAATAAAAATTACAAAACTAATTACATTTTCTTACAAGTCCAGAATAAATATTTAAACATAAATAGTTGTTTTGCGTTTCGGTCGTATCAAGATAGCGCGCCATTTTGGATAAACGTTTCATTCCCTGTAAACCTAAAATATAAATGTTCCATCAGAGTTATATTAAAAATGATTCGGACTGTAAAATGATAATAAAAAACATAATAATCAGAATCATAATAAAAAACATTTTGTAAATTACTTGAATGCTATGAAATATTATTGTTTTAGATAACTTTTTTTTTTTGTAACAACGAAACGAAACGACATGACAGGTTCGACAATCGCAGAGTGTTGCCATCCGTACCATGTTTCTCGTACATGTACGAGATTCAGAGGACTTGGTACGAGGTACGAGTTTACATCCATCTTCGTATGATTTTGTACGAAATTCGTTGTGACATATCATATTTTGTGTACCTGATTGTAAAAGAAATTATGAAATATTTAATTTGGCTTGTGTTTAAACGCCTACCAGAAAAGTACCTATTTTACTACCAAAAAATTCGAAATACCTGCCAGAATGGATAAATGCTCAACAAAATGGATAAATGCTCACCAAAATTAAAACTATTTTATTGTGAAATTATAACTTTAGAAAACTGACAGCAGGTCGACGGATGGACACTCCGCAGTTTAGGTATGAAGCTACAAGTACGCGGCGGGACCCGTCCACGGGGCTAATTCAGTAGGTCAGAAGGTATAAGAGTTACACGATAGAAAGAGAGGCAACTTGTAGTTGAATATAACTGTAGGTCATAAGCGTTGTGCGACCTGAATTGCACTTTATTGTGTCGTAAGAGTCGCTTTTTATTTAAATGATTTTACGCAATGTCCCATCCGTATTAATCTGTGACTATACTTCTATTTCTTACTGTGATTGGCAGATGGGATGGCAATCTGACACGACCTGAGAGTATTACATACAGGGCCGACGGCTTTACATGCACTCCGAGAAAGGGTCTCGATAAGAAAATGGTCACCCATCCATTGATACAACAACACCACACACACACACACATTGCACATTGGTACAAGCGTAGCTTATACCCCACCCAGAATAATCTGGCTACTACCGTTATGAGCCCGAGTAGGTTCATGATCAAAACATGTTTTTGTTAATTTCTAAGAAATCTGAAGTTATTGGATTATGTAACTTTTACAGTTAATTTTAGAGCATACTAAATTCAAAATAAAGCAAAACTCGTTAATGTACATGAATTTTTCGATACTAGGCAGAGTGCCCTAAGTAAATTGGCCATCTCCTTTGCTGTTTCATCACAATATGATTTGAATTTTTGGACTTGAATTTTTTCGCCTGAGGAAATGCATTGCAAAATAACGGCGAGTCTTCTAATTAAATTAACATCTAATTTAGTAATTTCGGCAGTCGTTTCAGGGTTTGCAAAAAATCTTCTTGCAGCATTTCCAGTGTTTGTGTTGCCACTACCCTGCTTAACAACGTCTAGAAGTAAGCCTGTTCTTCTTCGGAAAGCTTCTTGAATGGCTTCTTTCTTATCTTTAACTTTTTTTTTATTTTCGTCACCTTTTGCTTGCCATGATTTTATGTCCATTCTGTAAGAAATGTGTAATAAACATTCCATGGACCGAATCCAAGCATGCAATGAACTAAATCCATGCTTGTATAAATCTGTATTCACGGGTTTAGCTCTCACTTCTTCCAAGTTATTCATTTCGCTTGGGCGAGCTTTGCACAAATCACACACTGCTGCCGATGTACCAGATATGATTGAATGTACCTTACCATCAATCATGGTTATCCATAGATTGTGAGTAACAGTAGCATTGCCGCAATCAGTCGGGTTCCGTTCACGAATCTCGGTCTCAAATATTTCCATTTCAGCCTTAACATTCGCTTCCGTTTCTTTCATAAATGTAAATGAAATCGGGCGACAATATGTGGTTGACGATGGCCGATCATTCTGCCACACTATACTTCCACTAGAAGTCACTAACTTAAGTGGTACAAGACTTGCCATAAATACACTGGATAAGTCTTGTTCACTTGTTGTTGTCGTTTGATGGTAAATGCTTTGACTTGAAGCTCCATCAAAACCCCATTTACTGTGAAGCACAAGTTGTTCACCAGCATCAAAATTTGATTCAAGTGAATCGATCAGCCTCCTAACGGTGAGATCAAGGAGGGCTTGGATACGTATCTTTGCGGAAGTTTCAGTCACAGTTATGTCTTCTTTTGCCGGGTAGCATTTAAGCTTTTCTTTAACTAACAAGTAGTAGCTTGGGTATTTCGCATGACCTTCTTTTAAACTAAAGTCCCGAAGTGTGATGTAACGCCACTTGGATAACTGCAAGTAAACGTAAAGAGCAAGTGCTTTGTGAGTAGGAACTTCACGAAGCGGAGGATTCTGCTTAGTTTCCAGGACATTTATAACTGTTGAGACGTGTTCAGGATTTTCCAGCAAATTTTTCATTATTCTGGCTATATCATTTTTTCCGGCAGACTTAAGTATACTTTCAACAGTATGCAAAAGCTCATCCGGACGACTGCAACTAGTAACATTTTCATTAACACGTCTTCTTTTGTGTCTAGTTGATAAATCTTCAAAGCGTTTGCGAGGAGATGTATATGTTGAAGTAGATGCATCTGATTTTGATGGACTGACTACCTCTTCTGCCTCATTTTCATTTGCTTCTTCAGTGTCAACAACATTTTCTTTAAAGCAATCTGGCCAAACGATATCGGAATTTAACCACTCTTCGTTCTTGTTAATGAACCTGTCAACTGTCCTTCTTGATTGCACCCATTTGGTGTAAACCCTATAGCAAAATCGTCGACACCAGTTCTTGAGATCCGTCACATCACTTTCACTTAACTGGACGTTAGTATTCGACTTCAATGTGTTAAATAAATGGTCATAGTCACGAAGATCTTTATGATTACGAAGAGCAACGTAAAGATCTAGGTAAGTAGAAAACCCACGGAAAGCCATAATGACAACACTTGGTAGAAGTTATAATTACAACTGAATTACATTTGCTAAACACACTCAAATATATAGGGCAGCAAGTAGGCAACTAGCAATGAATTTGATAAGCTAATGATGACATTAGACAATAACAATGCAGAGATTAAGGGCTGTTAACATAGTAATTACAATAACTAATTAGATTAAGCAAGTACTGGGAATCTTCACTTAAGGACTCATTAACGCGTTTGTTGTATGGCAACAGAAGCGTTCATAAGTCATTAAAGTAATCGTAAATGCACCTGTTATTTAAGGAACTACTTAGGGATGACTTATTCTCAGTAATGAATATACTTAATGTACCTCCATATCATCAGTTATACAATAAAAAGTAAAGTTACTAAAAGCAAAATATCTCGGAAGGGGGTCGCTGGGGGCACCATGTGTCCTTGAAGAAAATGTGGCATAAAATGGGTAGATAACAGTAGTGAAAACCGCAAATCGAAACAAGGAGGGAATCATGAGATACAGACATTTTTGTGACCATTTCCATAGAAAAATAACACTTTTCATCGAATTGCTCATAAAGTACTGGTCAAATAAAAAAATTGTAGTAACATTTTTTGTAGTTCCTTAATAGAGTAATGCAACTGCATATTTCATTTTTTTCAATTAAATACTTTTTCAATTTTTAATTCTATGTCCGACCTCTTGTATGGGGACGATCCACTGTGCGCCGGCGCGGCGCTCATATCTAATGTATATATATATTTGAAATGTGCTAATTAAGCCTTTTCATTTTTTGATACCCAACACGACTTCATTACAATTTTTTTTTAGGTCAACTTTATGTCCTCTAGAGGGCGCCATATTCAATTTAATGTGACATCACATAGCCTATAACCAGCGTACAATCAAGACACTTCTAACAATACGTCATTTAGAAGTTTAGAGGGAACAGATGAACATACATTCATGCAAACATACATACATACATACCGGTCAAAATCATAACCCTTCTATTTGCTTCGCCGTAGTCGGGTAAAAAATTGAAAAGAGTATGCTTAGATGGTTTGGTCATGTTGAGAGGATGAATGAAAGGCTAACAAAAGGTATATACAACGCAGATATGAGTGGAAACGCCGGGAGGGACACACACCCTAGGAAGAAATATAGTGACCTTATTGGTGATGTTCCTTAAAGGTGAGGCGGCGTGCGTGTATGACCAGATGTACGCACGGCTACAGATCAAGCTATACATTTCCAGTATATGCTGATCTCGCATTATATTGGATTTCCTTACAATGAGAGGTTAGTGTAAACTGGAAATATATAGCTTGATGTGTAGCTTGTGTACGAACGTCGAACGTAAGGCAAAAAGAGTATTTAAGGATCGTAGAAGGTGGCGTTCTGTAGTTTCTGCCTACCCCTATGGGAAGAAGGCGTGAGCTTATGTATGTATGTGTACTAGCAGTGTATTATGCAGATATTGCATCAACTTTACTGCAACTTTATTAGTATTTCATTACAACCATCATCAGCTATTGTTTCCCTATCCGTAACAGTCTGACCAGTCCTTGATATCCCAAAAAATCTGGAGCTGTTGTGGACAGTGGCTATTAGATGGAGAAGTTATAATATGCAGCCTATATAATAATGTGACTATTACTTAATTCAAGTCTTGTGCAAAATACTTAAAATGCACTCTTCAAATTATTGCTTTAAAATATTGGATATCTTCAATTCGATACAATAGTATTACTTTATTTACAATGTTTAATCCATATCATAAAGTTGCTTATTGAACACACCTATTAACACTTACTATTATATTTCAGGCTGCAAACCAATTCTCTTCGGCATTGACTTCTGGACAAATGGGTCCAGTGATATCGCAATTTGGTTTGCCTTCGGAAGTCACAGCGGCTGCGAACACAGGCGATATGCAAGCCTTCTTTAAAGCGCTTGAAAATACATCCAATGCAGCCGATAAGCCAAAGGAGGATGACAAAATGAAAGAAGAGAAACCCAAAGATGACAAAGGCGACAAAAAAGATGACGACGCCGAAATGTCACTCGATTAATTTGCCATTCATTATTTAGTCGCATCTTAGTTGTTTTTAAAAGCAACAAAGCTATGTATGCAAGTTTTGTTTTATATTCGTTAGCGATTTCTTATTTCATTAAAAATATAGATTTTTATTTCAATGTTTTTTTTTTCACGTATATTTCATTTATAAAGTCTGCTGCTCGCCGCAACAAATCATACGGCGTGAAATAGTTACGCCGTTAAACTTAGCGGCGGCGTGGACTTGAGAAAGATGGGATCGAATTCAGGCGCCGCTGAATGCACGCTTTACATTTCACCCGCACACACGGAATTCCCTTGATAATATTGAATAGTAGCCCAAAACGGGTACGCTAAGGGAGATGATCAATAAAACCAGACCAGCGCTGGGGCTCCGTTTCGCATGGGATCGCGGCATTTTGCTGAGCGGTAGCCGTTTTGCGTAGATGTGACGCATATTTTCCCCAAAATTTGTTATTTTATTTTGTTGTCCTTTGCGTCATGTTTACCGCAAATAAACGTATTTTCTTTCTTTCTTTCAAAACAGTTCTAGAAAAGAAAATTAAACTTCTATTTTTACTATTCAAATATTTAATAAATAAAAAATCCAAATTAAGAACAAACATTAACGTTTTCTTCATTATTAGATTAAAAACAAACAAAAAAACCCCTTCAAATTACCCGTTTTGCCCACATGGGGGGCCTGTGTGGCTGACACTGGCATGGCGACCATCACGGATTTTAATTTTGATAACACAAAAAATTTGTCGCCAAATATCAGAATCTGTCGGTCACTGGTTCAAAAGTTATAAGCGTTTCTAGGTGGCCCAGCTGGAGAGAATTTCCCCAGCGTGACCCGTTTTATATCTCAAAAACTAGGGCACCTAGCTAAGATCTGTTATCTCCCAAATTTAGTCGCTAATTAGTCGCAAGTTTTCGCCATGTTGCAGATTTTGTCGGTGTGTAATTACAAAGATATTAAAGAATTCAATTTCTTCATACATTGGTACAAGCAAGTACAAAATACTTTAAGTAGGTTCTAGACAGTATCTATGATTCCATAAAATATGGTTTTGTATTATCTGGTCTTAATTTGTTACTTATAAATAACGTATTTTGTATTTATTATTTGCCCGTATTAAAAAAGCGCTATGGTGATTGAACAAATTTACCACATTCTCAAAGATTGGACATTTTGGGAATTGGACATTTCGAGATTTGGACATTTTGACACCGCTGGACATTTTAAGAATTGGACATTTTGCCCTTGAACGTTCAATTCTACGTTTAGTGTAATCAACCACAGCCTACATCGGCTAACGATCCGTCAATGGGAAGACCTCGGAAAGACTCAAGAGAAGTTACAAGCCTTGTGTTCAAGGAGTAAAAAATATTAGAGACATATTATATTAGGTTGGGGAAAAAGTCTTTTCGCATTATAGTACGAGTATGTATGAACTTAAAATAAAATCTCTTTGGCTATACTATTTGTATCTGGCTGGGTTTGGTATCATTGAAAGTTTAAATTTTAAAGAACATAATTCCAAATTCAAATTAAGAAAATGTGTGATTTTCATTTGTTTTTCGTTCTGTCAAGATGAGTGAATCTAATGAAGAAATTCGATACATTTTAAATTTTTACTACAAAAAAGGTAAAAATGCAACGCAATCCGCGAAAAAAATTTGCGATGTTTATGGACCCAGTGCAGTGTCTGAGAGTAGCACAAATTTGGTTTAAGCGTTTTCAATCCGGAAATTTTGATGTCAAAGATGCACGTCGCTCTGGTCGCCCTATTACGGATAAAATGGATGCCATTTTTGAAAAAGTGGAGGAAGATTCAGTAGTTACGACGTAGCTGAAGAACTGGGAATTGACCACAAAACAGTTTTGGCGCATTTGAAAAAAACTGGGTACACAAAAAAGCTCGATATTTGGGTACCTCACGAGCTCACTGAAAGAAACCTAATGAACCGTGTACTCATTTGTGATTCTTTATTACGACGTAATGAAACCGAACCATTTTTGAAGAAGCTGATAATTGGTGATGAAAAGTGGATCACGTACGACAAGAACGTGCGAAAAAGGTCGTGGTCAAAGGCCGGTCAGGCTTCACAGACTGTGGCGAAACCCGGGTTAACTCGCAACAAGGTGATGCTGTGTGTGTGGTGGGATTGGAAGGGCATTATTCATTATGAGCTGTTACCACCAGGTAGGACCATCGATTCTGAACTCTACTGCGAACAACTGATGAGATTAAAGCAAGAAGTTGAGAGAAAGCGGCCGGAATTAATCAACAGAAGGGGTGTGGTTTTTCATCATGACATCGCTAGACCTCACACATCTTTAGCCACTCAGCAAAAATTAAGAGAGTTTGGCTGGGAGGTGTTAATGCATCCGCCGTATAGTCCTGACCTTGCACCTTCAGATTTCCACCTGTTTCGGTCTCTTCATAATTCTTTAGGCAGTGTTAGGTTAACATCACGAGAGGACTGCCAAAACCACTTGTCGCGGTATTTTGATCAGAAGTCCCAAAATTTCTATAGCAATGGGATCATGTCCCTACCTACAAGATGGCAAAAAGTTATCGAACAAAATGGTACCTACATACTTTAGATAAATGTAAATAATGTATATTAAAAAATGTTTTGAATTTTCTTAAAAAATGCGAAGAAACTTTCCCTAACCTATTATGTAAAAGTCCTAAATCAGTCCATATTAAGAATACTAGTACTGTGCAGAGTGCTAGGCAACTAAGTGGTGGTGGTGATAAAGCGTTAGCTTACTACATAGATTCTAAATCTGCGAAACAAGCAGATTATGAAGTGGTCTATTAAGGCAGGGCATCACGTGTTTCCTTCATATCACTGTTTGCCTAAATCAAAACTGGCATGCTATCCTCCGGAGGAGCATAATATTGTTCACTGAAACTCGTTGAAATTAATCTACAAGCCGTGTTAGATAAACCGTTGAGCGCTTTAAAGAAGCTCAGAGGAAGTGTCCTAATTCATAGCTTACCCTCATTACTAAATGGGGCTGTGGTGGAAGCTCTGCACCCTAATTGCGTAACACACTATCGATCGGAATCTGAATGATCTTGAAAGTTATTGCTAATCCATTGCTTAATATGTGCGAAAAATTTATCTTATCAACACCGTAAATAACACATTGAATGTTCTTGAACTGTCAAAAAGAAACCAGTCACAGTGCACACAAACAGAATTTTAAGAAAAGCGAGGATACCGATGATTCGTTTGTTTTCCATTTGTGCCAATAAGGCTAGTCGATAATGCCTATAACTTAATTTGGCATTAAATAATAAATGAACAGCCTATGTAGGTACTATTAACAAAATAAGTGTTCTTATTTTTTTGTTTTATTTGTAAAATTATTTATGCATAAAACTACCTAACGAGTCGATATAAATGCAGAAAAATTGATATATGTAGACTTGTCCACCTACCTTATTCTAGACAAAACACTGAGCTGGGTTCTATTCCCGGTCGGGCAGTGTTATTGGGTATTTTCATCCGAAATTTCTCAGTAGCAGCCCGGAGTCTGGATTTGTGCCCGGTTGATGGCAGTAGGCTTGCCACATAATAGGTTGGGGAAAAAGTTTCTTCGCATTTTTTAAGAAAATTCAAAACATTTTTTAATATACATTATTTACATTTATCTAAAGTATGTAGGTACCATTTTGTTTGATAACTTTTTGCCATCTTGTAGGTAGGGGCATGATCCCATTGCTATAGAAATTTTGGGACTTCTGATCAAAATACCGCGACAAATGGTTTTGGCAGTCCTCTCGTGATGTTTTTATTTATTTATTTTTATTTTTATTTTATTTATTTGGGACAAAAAACAGTTATACATTACAGCATTAACAAAGTAGTTAAATTATACAATCGAAAAAAACGTATAACCCACACTATTATCCACGAAATAACATTGAAGTATGACAGCGAACGCATGTTAAATAAGAAAATAATTAAAAGTACATATTTATAAGAAAAAAACACTATAATTATACCGACGAATCGAAGAAAGCGGATGACATAAGCAACCGTCTTATTGGCGACTTGCAAGAGATTGTGAAACCAGTCTTTTAAATTTAGATTGCGGCAACGCGAAAATATCAAAACCAATGAATTGTGAGTTATAGGTTTCTAAAAGTCGGCGGACAGGGGCTCGCACCCCAGCCTTCGTTCTACATCGCGCAGTGTAGAATAGTTGAGGTACGCGCACCTCTCGCCGAATAACAGTTCTAGGTACTACGTAACACAATCCATTTGTGAGCTCAGTACAATTAAATTTGTTATTGCATATACCGTACAGCATCATAACCATGATCAATGAACGTCTGGAATCCAAGTTTAATATCTTATAGTGCTTTAGCAAATCTGTATAGGGAATCCTTGTATGGAAGCACTTGTAATGCATGGCACGAAGAAATTTTTTCTGAACCATTTCTATTGCATGTTTATATTTATCATAATAAGGGCACCAGATGGGCACCGCGTATTCCAACTGATGTTAACCTGACACTGTCTAAAGAATTCTGAAGAGACCGAAACAGATGGAAATCTGAAGGCGCAAGTTCAGGACTATACGGCGGATGCATTAACACCTCCCAGCCAAACTCTCTTAATTTTTGCTGAGTGACTAAAGATGTGTGAGGTCTAGCGTTATCATGATGAAAAACCACACCCCTTCTGTTGATTAATTGCGGCCGCTTTCTCTCAACTTCTTGCTTTAATCTCATCAGTTGTTCGCAGTAGAGTTCAGAATCGATGGTCCTGCCTGGTGGTAACAGCTCATAATAATGCCCTTCCAATCCCACCACACACACAGCATCACCTTGTTGCGAGTTAACCGGGGTTTCGCCACAGTCTGTGAAGCCTGACCGGCCTTTGACCACGACCTTTTTCGCACGTTCTTGTCGTACGGGATCCACTTTTCATCACCAGTTATCAGCTTATTCAAAAATGGTTCGGTTTCATTACGTCGTAATAAAGAATCACAAATGAGTACACGGTTCATTAGGTTTCTTTCAGTGAGTTCGTGAGGTACCCAAATATCGAACTTTTTTGTGTACCCAGTTTTTTTCAAATGCGCCAAAACTGTTTTGTGGTCAATTCCCAGTTCTTCAGCTACGTCGTAACCACTGATATGCCGATCTTGCTCCACTTTTTCAAAAATGGCATCCATTTTATCCGTAATAGGGCGACCAGAGCGACGTGCATCTTTGACATCAAAATTTCCGGATTGAAAACGCTTAAACCAAATTTGTGCTACTCTCACAGACACTGCACTGGGTCCATAAACATCGCAATTTTTTTTCGCGGCTTATGTTGCATTTTTACCTTTTTTGTAGTAAAATTTAAAAATATATCGAATTTCTTCATTAGATTCACTCATTTTGACAATACGAAAAACAAATGAAAATCACACATTTTCCTAAATTGAATTTGGAATTATGTTCTTTAAAATTTAAACCTTCAATGATACCAAAACCAGCCAGATACAAATAGTATAGCCAAAGAGATTTTATTTTAAGTTCATACATACTATAATGCGAAAAGACTTTTTCCCCAACCTAATATTACATCATAACTGGCGAAATGTGGGTGTACTGTCTATAAGTACATCTCTGCCTAACCCTTCGGGGGATACAGTGTGATTTTATGTTATGTAATGCTGTCTGAATGAAAATTAATGAATAATCAGGTGTAGGAATGGGGTACTTGAAAAAATCAAAACGAGTACAGACAGATAGAGACAGTTTTCCTTTTACGTCAGATAAGCCATTTCAGCAGCCAAGAGCTAAACCATAATCGTTTCGAGATAAAGCTGGATGATGATTATGAATATTTACCTATTATAGTCCCGTTAGTTCAAGATTCAAAGGTCCACTGACTTAAATCATATAACCAGCTGCCATGTATTTCATCAAGATAAATAAGTCGCGAAATGCTCACTACTTTGTTGGTATGGTGGTGTAATATTTGCCATCTATTGACAGTAAAGAGAACTAAAGTGTTGTTGTAATTCGCGAGATGGCGTAGTGCGTGAACGGCAAACGACTTCAAGACTGACGCGGCCTAATAAATTCGATGTAAACATAAATAAAATTAAAGATTGTAATAATTTCAATAGTATATAGAGAATAATGCATTTACGGTTAAATTAAAAGACGAACATAAACAAACTTTTCATTTAAAAATGCTGTTTTACTGTGATACATTGTATAAAGTATACAAAACTCTCATGAAACATCGAAGTGACGAGAACTGCACAAAACAATTAATTACAATGCGTTTCCAATAAAGTGCTGCACACATTATTATCAGGCTTAATTTTCAACGAATGGTCACTGATTATGCGAGAGTCGTTATAAGTACCTATGCCTTCTATGTTTGGGTAGATACTTGGATGGCGTAGTACAGTTGTAAGTACCAATTTTTGCTTGCTGTCAAAATAATGTAATATAACCTTTATCACCGTGTTTTAAGAGTCATTATGTCTGAGTCGCACTACGCTGGCATTGTATATCTATATAAACATCTGTCCGACTAGCTTGATATTTTGTATGTAATACCTACTTTCAATTCGGTAGTAGTAAGTATTCATTCTCTGTCGGAGTTCAGCGCGGTGCGCGCGTTTTCATGTGCGAAAGTACACTACATAGGTACAAATACGTTTAGATGATAATCTACTTTTATGTAATTTGCATTAAATATCACAAGTGCAAATAGTGAGAATAGTGTTGTGCTCTTAATTATGTAAACAATCATTTTAAATTGGTGTAATGGAACGAATACAAGTTTGCCAAGATGTATGAGTAACCAATGACCGCAGGGCATCCCTGCGCGGGGGCGGTCAGGGTGGGGGGAAGGGAAGACCAGATTGCCAACTACACTTCGGTGGGTTCTTGGTTCATCTCGGACAGGATCAAAAGAATTTAACTAGTGAGTACCTATAATATTAGAAATCCTGCTTACCTTTTATCATTAATTTATTTTCTTGACTTTTACAATATTCATTCATGTAAATAACGAGGTTGACTCACTACACAAGGTGTCGTTACTATGACATGCTAATAATTTGCGAATACAAAAATGTAGTACCTACCTAAGCGATTATTTTCTGTCTAATCACATGTTTTATCTAGCGAAACTTTGGACGTATGTTATAAAACTTATTTTTAGCTAATATAGCTCTGAGGAAAAAGGAATAAGTAAAAAGGTTTTTGAAATAAAGAATGATCCTAGTTGCAAAAAATTGAAAAGCTTAAACTTGACCGCATAGTTTCGCGGCCATCACAATTCACTGTTAGCTCGAATAAAATAACTTTTAAACAGTTGATTTTGTGGATAAGCTTTAGATTAGTTATTTGCGACGACAGCAAAGCAAAGACACGAGCGCACGGCGACCTCGAGCGATGGCGCGGGGAGTGCGGGGCGCTGGGGAATCCTTCTGGCGCCAGACCGGCATCGGCGTCTACCCGCGCCCCGCTCTCCTCCGCCTGTGCCCACACCCGCACAGGCCAACTCGAAATAGATGCACGGTGATTTACGCCTCGGGCGTATGAGTAAATATGTTGCTTGCCTGCCTGCCTTGGCACGTCCGCCCGCCCCCGCCGCATGCCGATCTCCGTCCCATCTCAAAACTAACGTTCACAAACTCGTCGGGTTATACCTACTGTCTGTAATCGAAAGAGCTAAATTTTGCTATCCTTTTATCGTTAATCCACATTTCTTAATCAGTAGGTAGGTACTGGTAATTGTCATCATTGATAAGACCTAGAATGAATGAATCGCACTTAGGTACTTATATTTTTTAATAAATTCTTAGTACCTACCTACCTAGGTATACTCTGAATCACTTTTAAATATTTATCCATAGGTATCTCCTTTCTCCAAGTGTGAAATCGGATGTTTTACAAATTGCTATTTTGGGCTAGTAGTCAACAAAAACCCAGTAAGTACCAGACCTAAGTATTTTACAATTCGAGACTCGTAAACGAGTACGGAATCATTGAGGTATAATGTACTACGTACGTACATTATAACTCAATGTACGGAATGCGGACCTTTTGCGGACCACACAATGACATAATTACACTCTACTCTTGCACTTCTAAATAAGTAGGGACCTACATTGAAAATGAAGACTATTTTGTGAAAATAGTAGTAAGTAAGTAAAACAATAATGAAGGATTCCGTCAGGCGTACATATCTTGGGACTATGTGACGCTAAGCTAAAGTAGCAATTCTGTCCTGAGAAAGCTTGTAGCTCTAGACTAGACAAAAAAAAAATACAACATTCCTCTTTAGTAAACAATTACTCATATTTTTTTAAACAATCTAAATCACTCTTTAAAACAACAGATCATCAATAGTTTACCAAATTTTCCCCATTAAGGCGACTATAGTCGTGAAATGGTCGTTTTTGAGAGCCTAACGCTTTTAAATGAGTACAGAGAATTCCAGAAAAAAAAAATGAGACCTTCTAAATGTACGAGTATACTTCAATCTGAGCATTTGAAAATTTTAAGCAACATTAAATTCGTAAGTAGGTACAATGCAAAAAAAAATAATTGAAATAAGGTTGTTTTCAACTTTAAAATCGCTACTGTCGTTCTATTCTGTAAACATACCAGCGTGAACAATTAGGTGAAGTAAGCTGTCATTATAGTGTCAATCCGTAGCATTAGGTGGATTGGCGCTCACTTCACCTAAGTTTTCGCGTTGAGACTTTTACATAATCGGCCGGCTGCTTCTAAACTAAAGTGATATTTTCACGGCTTGACGACTATAATATTAGTAAATCACTTTTACAAACGTGCATTTTTATTTTAAAATATTAATTCATTTTTACAAAACGCACTTTAACAGCGGAAATTTAGAGATATTCGATAGCGGGTTCATCGACTGTATGGGACTATTTATTGGTCGACGACTATACTCATCTAAAGACGCAGATATATACCAAAAGCCTTGAGTGTGGTTGGGCCCGGCATAGCTTGCGTGTTCTGTGCTGAGCTCACGCAACGCGACGACCGTCCACCCAGTAATAGGACTCGCACATCAAGGAGCGCTGTCCCAAATTAGACGCATTATTAACTTAATAATCATAAAACAAAAGGTATTATATTAAAACACGTAGGTACCTATACTAAAAGATAAATCATTAAATTATCTTTAAAATGGTGAAGGTTTTATAAAAATATGCTTGATAGTTTTTGCGTGATTCTCAGTTTTTAATCCGCATTAAACATAACTTTACAAATTATTACACTATGTAGGTAATATAAACATAATCTAAAATATTCACTTATTATGTTGTTAAGAAAATGCTCTATTTTAACATATATTTTTTTCAAAACATTAACACTCCTACTCGTTTAAAGTGATCTTCAGTTTAAAATAATTAGAAGTCGTTTATCGTCGCGTTTTATTCGGATCGTTTTTATATGGATGTGTAGGTACCGACAATGGTGGGGCTGGGCAACAACAAAAAGTGGACAAGGCAAGACCGGTCCCGCAGGTTACCGCCAACCATGGCACTGGCAGACTTTCGTTCATGTCCACCGCCATTTTTCATTCATCTTACTCTTACGCTCATACTTTTTATAATATTATTTATTACGTATCTCCATTAATTCTTATCAGTAGAAATTATAGACCTATGTAAACTAGCAACGGGGAAAAGAATAATTGCAATTCCTGAGAGCTTTTTCAGAAGCGACTTTTGGTACTGAGTAGGTACTGCACTCTCAACACACTGTCATCCGGAATCGGTTTAATTTTGACAGTACAACAATTACATTGTTGAGCAGACAAATTTGTCTAACATACCTAATTATCAAGCAATGGATTAGCAATTTGCTTCAATATGATTCAGATTCCGATTGATAGTGTGTTACGCAATGTGGGTGCTGGCGGGAACTACGATTGTTGAAGTACCTAGGGGTACTTCAACAATCGTAGTTCCCGAGGGTGGGATGGCTTGCAGTTTAATAGTTATATAAAAAATTCCGAAAAAGTATTGTTTTCAACATAAAATGAACAATTCACTAGTAGGTAGATAAGGTACCTAGTATCTAGTAGTACCAACACCATTCGTGTAAATTCAAATAGTTAAATTTAAATAATATGTACCTACCCATATTAAATTATACGTATTTAATTTTAGTACTGCTTTTTGGATCAAAGATTTAACAAAGAATGGTAGCAATCGTTAATTTTACCATACTTAATGATTTTGTGTTTTTTTACCTACGAAAAAAGGGGGAGGTTCTCAATTCGACACGTATGTGTTTTATTTTTTTGTATGTATGACCACGCATAACTTTTTACAGAGTCGTCCGATTTGAAAAAAAATTGTTTTATTCGAGAGGCTATAAAAAAAAAAAAAATATATATATAAAATTTAAAAAAAAAATATTAAAATTGATTAACTTTGCTTGGGTAGTTTTTGAGTTAGCTTCAATAATACGTATTTTTTCCCCACTTTTATATGGATGATGTTCTAGTTTCTTTTGCAGGTAGTGGTATCAGAATTTGTGTGGGGTAGGTACCACAACTAATAACGTGAAAAATAAAAACTTTTTACAAAAAAATACAACCGACTTCCAAAAACAACACTACAGAGTGAAAAATAACTTTAATTTCGGAAGTCGGTGGCAAAAAACGAAAATACATTTAACCAGACACCGACTTCCAAAATTAGTTATTTTTCATTTTGTAGTGTTGTTTTTGGAAGTCGGTTGTATTTTTTTGTAAAAAACGTTTTTATTAGCCAGTGTTGTCCTGTCAGAGAACTTTTCTTCCGAATATTCCTGAACGTGTTTTGTTTAAAAGTGCCCTCTATTCTATTCATATATTGCAGATAGAGTTCGATCCCCTTTGACTATTAGGAGTAGTTTATTTAGTTATTTTACTAGCATTATTAATTTTAATGCTAGCGTACGTAAGGATGCGATTTCCATAAATATTTCTAGCGTAAAATCAACAATATGTGAAGGCATAACTTGTGTATCAAAGTCAACACTCGCCAGGTGCATTTTATATGTCCACGTTACAGGTTTAGTAACTTTCTGGGCTGCCCTTCGCGATAAAATTCTGCTTCGTGCATTTCAAATAATTTTAAAGAATCTAACTTGGTAAATAACTTTAGTATTAAATTTATCAAGTACGTATTTAGGTACATTAGTAAATTAATTATGTAAGTGTCATACAGGTCATTGGGAACAACGCCGGGTAGTCATTAGTGAATTTTAAGCAGTTAGTGTTCTCACGTAGCTAACATGTGATCAATTCGATAATCATTCAATACGTTGTTGTGCAGGTGCAGCGCCAACTTTGCTCTATTAGCCGACGTTCGTAAAAATATCGCGTGGGGATTTTATCGGGCACTGGATTTTCAACTCTTTGTGTTGACCTGAGCTTCGAGAATCCAACCTAACAACAACAGCGGCGTCGAAAAAACACAATGTTGAATTTTCAATTCTCGGCGCTAAGCAGAGCGTTGAAAATCCAGTGTCCGAAAAAAAATTGCCGCGATATTTTTACGTCCGTGCGGACGTCGGCTTACAGTCCGATTCTATTCAACATATGGCCTGTGGTATGGCGCTAAAAGGATTTAATGATCGTTGTCAAAAATGTAACAATGAAAATTCATTTACGTTTATTTACGATCTTGTAACTCGGACAAAAATAAAAATATTAGGTTGGGGAAAAAGTCTTTTCGCATTATAGTATGTATGAACTTAAAATAAAATCTCTTTGGCTATACTATTTGTATCTGGCTGGTTTTGGTATCATTGAAAGTTTAAATTTTAAAGAACATAATTCCAAATTCAAATTAGGAAAATGTGTGATTTTCATTTGTTTTTCGTACTGTCAAGATGAGTGAATGTAATGAAGAAATTCGATACATTTTAAAATTTTACTACAAAAAAGGTAAAAATGCAGCGCAAACCGCGAAAAAAAATTGTGATCTTTATTGACCCAGTGAAGTGTCTGTGAGAGTAGCACAAATTTGGTTTAAGCGTTTTCAATCCGGAAATTTTGATGTCAAAGATGCACGTCGCTCTGGTCGCCCTATTACGGATAAAATGGATGCCATTTTTGAAAAAGTGGAGCAAGATCGGCATATCAGTAGTTACGACGTAGCTGAAGAACTGGGAATTGACCACAACACAGTTTTGGCGCATTTGAAAAAAACTGGGTACACAAAAAAGCTCGATATTTGGGTACCTCACGAGCTCACTGAAAGAAACCTAATGAACCGTGTACTCATTTGTGATTCTTTATTACGACTTAATGAAACCGAACCAATTTTGAAGAAGCTGATAACTGGTGATGAAAAGTGGATCACGTACGACAAGAACGTACGAAAAAAGGTCGTGGACAAAGGCCGGTCAGGCTTCACAGACTGTGGCGAAACCCGGGTTAACTCGCAACAAGGTGATGCTGTGTGTGTGGTGGGATTGGAAGGGCATTATTCATTATGAGCTGTTACCACTACGCAGGACCATCAATTCTGAACTCTACTGCGAACAACTGATGAGATAAAATCAAGAAGTTGAGAGAAAGCGGCCGGAATTAACCAACAGAAGGGGTGTGGTTTTTCATCATGATAACGCTAGACCTCACACATCTTTAGCCACTCGGCAAAAATTAAGAGAGTTTGGCTGGGAGGTGTTAATGCACCCGCCGTATAGTCCTGACCTTGCACCTTCAGATTTCCACCTGTTTCGATCTCTTCAGAATTCTTTAGGCAGTGTCAGGTTAACATCACGAGAGGACTGCCAAAACCACTTGTCGCGGTATTTTGATCAGAAGTCCCAAAATTTCTATAGCAATGGGATCATGTCCCTACCTACAAGATGGCAAAAAGTTATCGAACAAAATGGTACCTACATATTTTAGATAAATGTAAATAATGTATATTAAAAAATGTTTTGAATTTTCTTAAAAAATGCGAAGAAACTTTTTCCCCAACCTATTAGATTTCAAATTACCAAAAAGTCTGAAACGCCCTTATTAGAGATCAAAAATATATTATTCCTTTCAATAATTCATAAAAAAAAACCCATAGAAAATAGGCCGATCAGTTTTCCCGAATTTTAAAATTTTCCGGGAAAGTTCCAATTTTTCTTTGCTTAGAAACCAAATTCGTACTATTACCATTACGAACATTTAAAACCATAAAAATAATCAATCGGTCCAGCAGTTCTCGAGTGGTGCGTTTGCCAACGAACAGCATTTCATTCTTAGGGTTCTGTACCCGAAGGGTGCCAAACGGAACCCTATTACAGTACTAAGCCTCAGCTGTCCGTCTGTCTGTCTGTCAGCGGGCTGAAAGACAAAAAAAGCCTAGGCAGATGATGACATCTGCCTAGGCTTTTCCCAACTATGTTGGGGTCGGCGTCCGGTCTAGCCGGATGCAGCTGAATATCAGTATGTTACATGGAGCGACTGCCTATCTGACCTCCACAACCCAGTTACTGAGTAATACATACGATACCCCTTTGGTAAGACCAGTTGTCAGACTTCTGGGCTTCTGAAGCCCCGTAACGACTGTCAAAGATCCACGAATGACAGCCAGGACGGCTCAACGTGCTTTCCGAGGCACGGAGGAATCTTGGTATGTAAAGATGGTCACGATCGATCGATCGACCCGTGCGGCTGTTATTACTTAGCCACAAGCCCCTCAGCGCGCGGCGTGCTGTATCTTATGAACCGAAATAGGTAGACAGTTGAAATTACTGTTCCCTATAAAATAAACTTTTGATTTTGAAAATAAAAAAAAAGTACAAAAATATTTTTTATTTTTTTTATCTTCAAAAATGAAGAAATAGACGGTCGCAAAAGTTGACAGTTTTAGACAATTTTTGTACGAGCTTTATCGCAACAAACAAGTTAGGGATTTGAAACTTTTGTAAAGTAGGATTTAAGCAAAAGTAAATTAATGATTATGATTTCAGAATGATTAGTACTATTTGAAAAAGTCACAAAAGTGTTAAGTTGCATAAACTATGTAAACTTTAGTAAAGTTTTTTATTTTTTCTAAAATATCTAATTTGTCTACTTGTTTGAAAAAGTAGCCGGACATTCGCGCGAAACACAGCTCCGTGAAAAACACTTGCGCGAACCCACTTGCCCAAAAAAAGCTATAGGTACCTACCATATCCTGTATTTAATCAACAAATACAAAACGCCGATTCATATTCGTATTTTGTTTAAATATAGGTGATTTTCTGCAATTGCAAAAAAATACTTTGTAATTCACAGTATCATTATGAAATAAGTAGGTACTTACTAAGTTATCTTTGCGATTGTTAAAATTTAAGATAAAATATTCTTCGTTTAGTATTTTCATAAAAATAAAGTTAAAAATTAAAGGGGGTAGGTATACAAGAAACGTGTTTTTTAAATTGAAATATTTAAAAACTAGCTGCTGCCCGCGACTTCGTCCGCGTGAAATTTCTTGTTCCCCCGACCCACCCCGTCGCATCGCATTCAAAATTACCTGCCCGCGCTATTACTTCGCTTACGCTTAGCGTTCTTTCTGACTTTTTTCTTTTACGAGTAGTTCGCCACGTAAAGGTCCTAAAGTGATGTTAAATATTCCTACATATAGCCTTCCTTTAGATTTGGGCTATAAAATGCAAAAATATTTTTTAAGTCCGACTGGTAGTTCCAGAGATTAATTAGCACGTCCGTTCACCGCATCACCTTCCCGCTAACCTCTCCCTCCCCCTATCACCCACTCTCACACCCCCTTCACCACATCCCATTCTCCCTCTCTCACCACCCCGTCCCATCCCCCTCACCCCTCACCTACCCTTCCTCTTCTCACCAACCCCTGCCCCTATCCTACTCCCCTCTCCCGCCTCACCACCCATCCCCTCCCTCTCCCCCTCACCCGCCCCTCCCCTTTGGCCCTCCCACCCAGGGTAGTTTTGAAAAACTATTAATGACAAACTTTATTACTTAGGCAAGAATCTGTACCTATAATTATAATAAGATAATACTCGTAGATATAATTATAGTTTCAAGTTAATTAAACAAATGAATAAGATTGTTCATATAAACTGCACCCTAATTGCGTAACACATTATCAATCGGAGTTGGTTTCATTTTGACAGTTCAACAACATTCATTGCGTCATTTACGTTGTCGAGCAGACAAATTTTTCGAACATATGAAGCAATGGATTAGCAATTTGTTTCAAAATGAAACCAACTCCGTTCGATAATGTGTTACGCAATTAGGGTGCTCTATTCCCTGTTTGCATGCCTACAGGAGTGGTATTTTATAAAATCGTTTCGGTTGTTTCCATATGACTGAAAGATTATTTTTACCAATTTTCGAGTTAATCAAGCCCTGCAGTATGTAATCCTCCCCTGAAAAAGTTACTACCCTTTTCACCTCCTTATGGGTAGATTTTCGAAAATTTTATTCTTTATTTTTGGTCTCAAGTCAAGAATATAATAAAAATACAAGTTTCGAGGTAATAGCGGCGCGGCAGCGCGTCGTCGAACGGAACGCGTATGGCTTTTTTATTTTCGTTATAACTTCGAAATTAAATGTCCGATTCGAATGAATGAAAAAGTATTTAACTGCTACTTATATACCCTTGATGATAAAACTATTTATTTGAATAAGAATTAATACTACGATAGGAATGTAACCAACTTTTGTTTCAACCGGCGATCTAATTAAATTTTAGAACACAAAAGCTGCTATTGTGACTTAACTATGATAGTTAGATATATTGCCTTGCGGACTTTTTTGAAGATAATAATGAGTACTTTAATCATGTCATCATAATTTTTATGTATCATCAATAGTTTTATCAGCGCACGCCAAATAATGAATTTTATAGGCAAAATGTTGCTACTTTGGGTTACATTATTGCAATTTCGTTAAGGATCTCTAAATTTTTTGAAAATAAATTATAGCCTATGTTACTTCCTGATAAATTAGCTTTCTACTGGTGAAAAAATTGTTACAATCGGACCAGTAGTTTCGGAGCCTATTCGGTACAAACAAACAAACAAATCTTTCCTCTTTATAATATAATATTAAGTATAGAAATACATAATAATGTAAGTAGATAGTGTTTATTGTACGGTGGCACGGAACCACAGTAAATAAATATACAGTAGGTTATCTAAGGCCGCCCGCCGAGTTATTAGCCTACTCTTGCGTTGATACCCAGGGTTGTCACTTTTACTTTTAGTTAATATTTTCGAACAAGCAGCACTTGATCTAAATTTATAAAATAAAAAGCATATTATGATTGAATATTTTACCAATTTATAAATTTAAATATGTAAAAAAATATTTATCGCCTATTATTTTTCTTTCATGATACCTTACTTTAATATCTAACTATCTGATGACGTAGGGTTTTGTGTAGATTCACCTAATAATGTATTACAAATTTGAACTTGAAGGTAGCGTGATGGACTATTTCCCAGGTTTCCCAGTTTTGTATACAAAAGTCGTTATATTTACAAAATGAAACCATATCTAACAAAAATAACTGTTGCATTTAGTATAATACACATCACCTTACAATAGTAAACAAAAAGAACAGACCTCTTAACACATTTTTTTCATACGATAAGCGAAACAAAAACAAGTGTCAAGTGGCCGACCCGAACGCCGGCCAAAAAAATGCGATGTACACACAAGTATATAAGTCGATCGTCAGACTACCGGAACCATATTTGGATTGATAAACACATCAGACAATAGAAAAAATAATAATTTCAAAAGTAATTAATTTGCAATATTAATTATTGTGAAATTGCCCTTATTACAACTATACCTACGCGAAAAATATGTTTACCTAAACGATGTTTCGTACTCAATCCTCTATTTTATAGTAAAACTAGACTTCTTAAAATAAACTTCAGCTCTAAACATAGTATTCAGAAAAATGCGACTCAGCTACGCTCTTAATAAAGCAAATAAACTGTGAAATAAACAATACAATACCATATTTTCTAATAATATTTAAGTATAAGTAGGTACTTACATTTCTGGTTGAGTAGGAAGTATGAAGAATGATAAGTCCGGGTTTGCGAAATCATTATTGAGGCACCCGAAAACACTACAATATTTTTTTCCCCTTTTTGAAGTCATGATACTCGTAATTTACGACAAGTGTCCGCCGCCCGCGCCGGCGAGAGTTGACGAACGCAAGCGGTCATGTAGCGTACGCGCGTGCTCACAGTCGCGCTGCACAGCCCGCACTGCCGCCACCTTATTCCCCCATATATTATGCTAGCGTGTGCGTGAAATCGCGTGCCGACATGGCGCGCGGCGCGCACGCACACATTCAAACCGAGAGCGGCACGTATGTATGAAGATGTTTTACTGTATATATTTACTGTGACGGAACCCTTCGTGTGCGAGTCCGACTCGCACTTGGCCGGTTTTTTATTTATATAGAATTATTGATATTCATATCAATGTGTAGAATAGATATCACCGGGGCACAACCGGGGTAATTGCGTAACACTTACAGTAGGAATGGGTTTAATTTTGACAGTTCAACTATTCATTGCGTTATTTCATTTGTTGATCAGGCAAATTTTTCTAACGTATGAAGCAATGGATTATCATCATGCTTCAAAATCATTCAGAGTGTGTTACGCAATTAGGGTGCGTCGTTTTATGACGTGCAAGTGACAACCAACCCTAACGTGATAAAGCAAAATGTCGCCGCGTGGGGTGGTGGTAGGCTAGAGGTATTTTTTTGGATTAAATCGATCTTCATTCTTAGCTAAACAGGATCTTTTAAAAAAACAAAAACAGTTTTCTCCAAAATCGAGCCCATGGTTCCTAAGTTTGCTAAGTATCTGATCATAATATTTCGGAATTCGCCAGCCATCTTAAAAATTCACCCTGTTAGTACGGTTTCGTGTTAACGTAGATAAATGTTTAAAGAAGTTACCAATCATTTATTTAAATTCATTAACTGTGACTTTACTGTAAAATAAAACCTACTAAGGTTTTTATTTTGCTAAAAAAAACCCTTCTGTACCTACCTACTGAATCCTGTTATGTAAAACAATTTTTATATAACGAACGATCTGCACTACGAACAGTAAGCAGAAATAACACCTACTTTTTTTTTCTTTTTAGGGTTCCGTACCCGAAGGATGCCAAACGGAACCCCATTACTAAGCCTCCGTCTGTCTGTTTGCTGTTTTGAAAATTGTTTATTTGTAATTTTATCACATAAAAAAAAATCGAGGTTACAAACTTAATTTGAAGTTGGAGAATTGCCCGTGACGTAGTACTTAAATAAATGTATGGGAGAACATGTTTTTCAACTACAACGTTAAGTTTGTTTTTGGGATAAATTCTTTTCAACTACGGAACCCTTCATTGTGCATGGTCCGACACGCACTTGGCCGGTTTTTTCCAGTTTGTACTTTTCAGTTATGCAATTAATACTATATTTTCACTGGAAACTCTAATCAACGGCTATTAAGCCGGTGGTGGGGAACTTGTTAGACGCCATTTATTTTCTGAAAAACGATCGCTTGCTTTTTTGATTCAGATACTGGGAAATAAAACAGCAGCAATGCCCCGTCTATTAATAATAACTCCTCACTATTAACACAGTATAAAAACATAAGAGGATTCTTGGAAATATCGGAATCGTAAATGTGAAAAGGATAGGTAGGTAGTATGAGTGTTTATTATAGGCAAGCTCGTGCGTCTCGCCCCGGGCCCCGGCGCGTGGTTGGCGAGCGAGCAGCGGGGGTATTCTGAGAATTGCATACTCACTGAACAACATTCAAGTCTGATATAAAGAAGGTGCTTTTAGCCTTTCTTTTAACAAAACCAAATAAAACAAAAGAGGGCTTGTGGCTAAGTAATAACAGCTAAGCTAAGCTACGCCTACCGAGATCGGTCAGTGGATGGGTGACCACATCCAATATATACTGAGATACCTACATGACTTGGAAAACACGTTAAGCCATTGATCCCAGCCGTCATTAGATCTTTGACAGTCGTAACGGGTAGTCTAAAGCCGGCGAAAGTCTAACAACAGGGTTTCCTACCGCGTTACCTAGAAACTGGGTTGTGGAGGTCAGACAGGCAGCCGGTCAATGTAAGCATCACTCAAACAACTTGGTTTAGCGTTTTGTTACCAAAACCTGCGACTTTACCGGTATTCTTGAAATAGAATAAAGTTCTCATCTACAAGCCATTGTCCTAACATACATCAGAAAAAGGTAAGGTAGGTAGGTTGTAATTATTTTGTTCGATTTCATCACTCTCTTCTCATGTGGCCTGAAGTCCGATGGCCTTTTCTGTTTCTAACTTTGGAACGCTCCGGACCTTTTTGCTAATGGCCATGTCAATAAGCTCCGTGAAAAGTCATACAAATATTTTTGCATGGAACTACACACATCAAAAGTGTCTAGGGATCAACATATATTTTTGCAATAACTTTTCTCCTGATTGATATTAATTAAAATTTTCTTTAAGGATTCATCAAATAAAGTGTTTTCGTTTGTCACAGTAACGATAAACCAAGTCACCTTTGCATTAATAAAGAAATTTGCCATTTTCCTAATAAAGGGATTTTTGACATTTGAACCACTAACATTAAAGTTCGAAAAAAAGACTGAAATAACAGTTTTCTTTAAAATTTTATTGGGTAACTTAAACAATTAATAATCCGTGTTTCTACCGCGAACACTAACAACACAAGAACATCGGTTTGGCATACTCAAAATGAGTTCATCCAAATCACGCTGTGGAATGGCCGCCCATGTTCGTTGCAACAACAAAAAAAGGTCTTCTTGCGACTGGATACCCTCCATATTCGGCAGAGCTCTTCTCTGTAGCATATCCCATGCATGCTCAATCGGGTTCAAGTCTGGCGACTGAGCAGGCCAGGGCAGGACATTGATGTTAGCTGCGGCGAGAGTCTGTCTTACAACTCTTGCGGTGTGCGGTCGTGCATTATCATGCATTAACTGAAATAAGGGGCCGATTTGCACTTGTAGAGGAACGATGACGTCTGATACAATCGTCTCAGCATAAATTTGAGCGTTGAGGTTGCCTCTGATCCAAATCAACTCAGTTCTTCCGCCGATCCAAATACCCGCCCATACCATGATGGTTCCACCACTATAAGGATGGACTTCCTGGCAGGATTTTAATCGCTGTTGGCGTCCAGGGGTTCTCCAGTGTCGTATACGTCTTGTATCCGGTCTCATACCAAAACGAGACTCATCAGAAAAGCACACGAAACGCCATTGTTCTTCTGCCCAATTTCTGTGTTCAAGAGCCCATTGATATCGAATCCTACGATTGTGCATTGCTATAGGTGGTACCCGTAGCGGTCTTCGGGAATGAAGGTTCACTTCATGCAAGCGGTTTCTGACTGTTTGGTCGCTAATTAAGTTCCCTGAAGAGTGATGAAGCCTCACGGCTAACATCATGGCGGTTATAGTTGGAGCTCTTCGAGTTAAGATTTGAATGTATCGGTCTTGTCTCCGTGTGGTGCAGCGATACCGTCCTCCATGGCGCTCAGCCACGGTACCAGTGCTTCGGTAACGTGTCCAAAGTCGACTGATAACACTCTGACTTGTATTCAGAGCTAAAGCCACAGTACGTTGCCGGGAACCAGCTTCTATCATTCCCATGGCTCTGAGCATTTCTTCCCTGCTTAAATGACGTCGCCGCTCCATAATAACGTTGGTTTTAATCAGTAGTAGGGAAACAGTAGCACTAATAATGTCTTCAATGCGTTGTATGTTTTTATAGGGAAAATATTGACAGCTGATTTTCATCTTTTACTCGAATTTGATTCACAGTTCCTGATTCAAATTATGAAATGCACCAAAAAGGATCCATATAAATTTATAAAATCATAAATTTATTACAAAGCCACATCTCAATCTCAAGAAATCCGCATAAAAATGCTTGCTCCCTAGACACTTTTGATGTGTGTATAAACAACTAGGTTAGTACTTAGTAGGGATCTACTTGTTTTTAGCATTATTAGGTACTATTTCTATATACCTACGAGAATGAAAGACAGTGAATTTAAGCTACCGATAAATAAGTGACCAATAATATTAAGATTTCCAACAGGCAATGCAAATAACACTTGTTCGCATTGCCTGTTGGGAATCTTAATGTTAATGGGATACATAGATAAATGTGTTTTTAAAATTCCTAAGTATAAAATCTAATGTACCTATATGGTTAAATCATTTGGATTTTCCATATTATGTGTTATTTGATTGTTATTGTCTTCTGCTGTCGTAACATGATTACCTACTTACCTACATGAAATTGTTTCGATAGAAAATAAATCCAAAGTAGCACCATCTATTTTCTATTTTATACGATTAATGTGTCTTTTTGGGAGTCGGTTGTTTTTTTTTTTTGAAAAGTTTTTTATACTTATTTCACTTTTCAGTTGATCTAAGTTACAATAGGTAGCCCATAGATATATGAAAGAAGGAGATATTATGCCCGGTAGTTGAAAATGTATCAGAACCCGATGTCGCTAGGTTGGCCCCACCACCGCGCCACTACTACACATGTAGTTCACTAAAAGCAATAGATACAAAGTCGCGCACACACTTGCAATTCATAAATCAGAACATACTACACAATCAATTACAAACCTTAACTCGTCACACACAGCGTGCATTTACCATGCACCGTACAACTTACTCACACAAAAACATCTGGCGCTATTATTGTGTTGTGCAAAAAGCAATTTATTTTACATATACGCTAGTGATTGACTAAATCGGAAAGTTATCGATACTTCCATTTATTACTGTACAAGAAAAATTTGGGGTCCTGAAAATAAAATAAAAAATGATATGTCCAGAAAGTATTATATATTTTAAATTAAAAAAAAATGTATATTAAAAAAAAAACACGAATCAATAAATTAAAACAATCCGGTTAAGTTGGTTTAGGCTGTGAAACCATAGGAATTGTTGAACCCTGTTATGATGTGTTTACTCACTGACCTGTAAAGTGGAGGTATTTGTTTAGTACTTGACGTACTCTTAATTTTGGGATTGCCCATTCAAAAAGCCTGCGAGTTTTCTTTAGAGGCTGGAACATTTCTGCCTTAAAGTGAATTGAGCATATGGTGCTACATTTTGTTGGGAACCAGTTAGGTGGCCTTCCTGTGGCATCAATCCATTATTTTTTTGTATTTGTATCTTTTGGGAAGCTAAAAAGGTACTTTATGAACTTATTTATCATTTACATAATAAGTATCTTAAGCTATAGTCTATATAGTCTATAGGAACTAGTTGGCCGCTGAGACAGGGGTGAGGCGGCGGTTCGCAACGCACGTACTGAGTAATGCGCCCCCGCTCCTCCATCCCACCGCTCATATACCTAAGGCGCGATCAACTAGTTCCGCGCGGTCTATACTTCTTAACCTCACGATGAGTAAGCAGGTAGCAGGCAACAGGCGAATAGGCTTTTGTTATTAAAAAAAAACCCTTAGTTAAGAAATAGTTAAATATATGAAAACAAACACATGCCATACTCATGCATAACAAATAAATAGCATGAATATGTTGACTTATTTTAAGCAAAAATCACTAATATTTTATCTGAACCATACCGATTACTACAACGCATTCGAATCTTGTGGTGCATAGTTAAAGACTTTAGCGGAAGTAAAATACCAAAACCAAAAAAAAGTAAGGAAATAGCACGAAGATGCGATAATTTAAACCCAAAAACACTCAAAAAAACTAAACTAACTAAAAAAAAAAAAAAACTTACTTTACGACCGTTGGTTATGCATTTCTCAACTAGGTAAAATAATCAAAAACAGTAAAAAAGATTATTTTACATTCTCAAAGGTTTTCCAACCGTACTTAAACGTCATCTTTTCAAGTGTTCCAACAGGGCTAAAACGGTTGACAAATTGAAAAATAAACTATAATAGCAATATAATATTCGTTGGGCAATCGACATTATTATCGATAGCCTACTTTAGTGGATCTTAACCTCATCACTATCTCGCCGCAAGACACAGCGGCTGTACTATGCGACGCTCCGCGTAAATGAAGTATCGTTTTGTTATTTTTACATTGCTTGTCCAGTCGCTTAGCGACATACTTAAGACAGTGGTTAAGGAGCAATGTATTTGCTGCAAAAATAGTACAACCGCTGCGATATTTGAAAACAAAAATAACGTAGTAAAAGAAAGAAATATTTTACGATTTGTTGTTTTTTATGATTTTAAAGATAAATACAGTAAAATACTTTTACTTACATATGGTAAGTGATTCCGTGAGATACGAAGTTTTTATTATCACTTCGGTTTTTGCAGCAAACCACTGAACAACGGCATTTTTATAATTTATCGTGACCACGGTCGAAAGCGTACTAGTTCGCGGAAACGGCCATTTGGCGAGTAAAGGCACAGCGTGCGCATAACGCGTGGACACAGACACGCCTCCATGCCACTTCTCCTGTTTTTTATATTTCTATGAGGTAGCCTAATGTCAACTGCTCATCACCTTTTACAAAATATTGCTTGTGCCGATGCAGGGGCGTTAATTGTTGAGGAGTTCTCCTAGTAAGAACCAGGAGAACTGGAGCTGATGGTGAAGTCACCATCACCATAATATGCTTTGTGACGAGCATAAATTGCTTAGCAACCATATTAAAGTAATAAAATCGCAACCCGTGAAATACCTACTTAAGTAGGTATAATTGACTACTTCTGATGGCCATCTGTGGTCTTCATCATCAGTTCCACTTCACCAAACTTTGGTGCTTTCCGAGAGCAAATGCACGAGTTACTATAACAAATACCTAAATCGCTATAGGTGTACCTACCTAAAAAATTTGAGGGTTTCCCCTGAGGGGATCCCCTCATCAGATTCCGACTTGGTGACAATGGGACCACCTCGCGAGCATACCCTTTCAAACAAAAAAAGAATTTTGCAAGTCCGTCTATACAGGGTTAGTTTTCAATGACCAGCCAATTTTTTTCAGGGTGTTCTAACCATGATTATGAACAACTTTCACTATGGGACCACCTTTGAAATCGCGAAAAAAAAAATCTGCTGTTTCATACATTTTGGTCGAGTAGGTATTGAACTTTTGTATGAAACAGCTGTTTTTTTTTCGTGATTTTAAAGTTGGTCCCATAGTAAAAGTTGTTCATATTCACGGCTAGAACGCCCTGTGAAAATTTGGCTGGTCATTGAAAACTAACCCTGTTTATGACGGAGTTATGCCCGAACATACATTAAAAAACACCATATAAGTAAACATTCGAATTGAGAACCTCTTCCTTTTTTTGAAGGTCGTTAAAAATTTATTTAAGTAGGTATACTTATAGCATTTTGTCATAAATCTACATTTAAACGAAGCGCATTCAGTTCCGGTGCGCGTGAGTCTTCTATCTCGCGCATCAAACTTGACAGCCATAACGCCATTTCACTTACACACCGAGCTAAATCACGCTTCGATGTATATAACATTTGGCTGAATATTTTTCGCTAGTTGTTTATCAAATACTAGCTGTACCTATACGTTTAACAGCTACAATCTATTGTCATTGATGAAGTAATCAACACATAAATGTTCCACAATTACACAACAGTGGCAACAGATGAATAATAATATAATCAAATCATAGGTGCGTATTTCATTTGTTGAGACCAGTTAAAAGGCCGTAAACGAAATTTTGCCGATTTCGCTGATTTTACAGTTAAAATACAGTATTTCTATAAGTTTGAATGCACAACATGAAAGATCATTTCAATTATGATCGTCATTTTTGAAGTTAGAAACGGTACTTAGACTTCTGTTTGTAAGTAAAAGTTAGCTGTGTCATCGTTCTTAAGAAACTCATCCTTCATAGGGTTAAATAGCGAACGAAAGTTCGTAATTTTTAACTTCAAAAAGGAGGTATTGTATTCGACCCAAATGTATGTATGCTTGTTGTTTGTATGTCCGCGATTTTCTCAAAAATGAATGAATCAATATTGATGATTCTTTCACTAAAGTGATCTAAGTACCTACAATATACGTCAGGAAGGTTTTGGTATAAGTATATTACATTAGGTACCTAATTATTATGTTCAAAGTTAGCATAAATGTAGGTACTGTATCTCCGGCATTTCCAAGCGGATTTTGATGATTCTTATTTTCGTTGTCTTGGGCTTAGGTATGTACGAGTAATTGTATACGAGAACTAAAAATGAAAAAATAAATTTACTTTTAAAAAGTAAACACCAACTTCAAACTCCTAAAACGAATAAAATAACTTTAATAACAAACTTTAAACTTAACAGCTTCTGAAGTCGGTGTCTTCAATTCTTCAATGCACCTTAGTTTGGCATCGACTTCAGAAGATGTTGAGTTTTTTATGGAAGTTATTCGTCTTAGGTTTTTGAAGTCGGTTTTTACTTTTTTAAAAACAATTTTTTTTAAATAAGATACATGGTGGTAGTGGACCCCAGAGGGTTTTTTTTAACAAGCATATGCGGGGCAAAAAGTTGAAGCTAAGCAAGTGCGGCATTTATAGAGGACACTGAATACATATTTGAAAGCTTCAGATAGGAGCCCCTTGGTCAGGTAATAGGTAATACAGGCTGGTATCCGAAACTCCACGTCAATGCGCGTATTTTGCGTATGGGCCCCTTGGTCAGAAGTCCACTTTCAGATTTCGAAAATGGACCAAAAAAAGTGGTCTTCAGAGCCGTTGATTTTCATATAATCGTGTGCGGCCTAACCCATAATGACTTAAATCGACAAAGCTGATGAAGAAATTGAGGGCTTACCCTAAATCTGACGACTTTAAAAACTCAGATTTGGACAATTTTTAAAAGGATAGGTATTCAGGGCGAATAAAAGTTATTCTGTGCAATAGTGTAACATGTCCTGATAGTGAATATAAATATCTGACGGAATAATGGAGCCTTTTGGGAAATATAACGAAATTTCATTGATTTAGGAAAGTACCCAAAAGTGGTCATCATTTTGCATTTATCTCTATAAATCAACAAATCGAATAGCTTTAATTGCTGTTTGAATTTGAAACTGACCCTTTTGTGAAGATTTGTCGGTTTTCAGAAATTTGAAAATATCAAACACTTGAAATTAATGATTAAAAGTTAAGTAGCAAAATTAAAACAACGTCGGAGTAGGTACATCTAAAACAGGGTTGATTACCTATTTCAAAATTTTACAATGTCACTAAACAAACAAATTATTTGAAAAGCATCCTTATCTTGTGGGTTATCTAACGAGCTACCAATATTTAAAGAAATATTCAGAGGTGCCCGTCAATTGTTTGCTAGGTAAAACTGGCAAAGATGGAAAACCACAATTATACTAAAATTAACGAATACCTTAAACTAAACTCTTGCACTTTTCTGTTGACGGCTTTATTGTAACTACAAACCTCTACACTCGGTATCGTTACTGATATCGCTCCTAATTCTTAGTGATGTTAATTTTTGGGAGTTTTCTAAATAAGCCTCAACAGTTCTGCTTAGGCCGCTAGCTGCGAGTTAACTAGACTTAATGAAAGATCATGAGATAGGTACTTTATTTTTAACCGACTTCTATTAAAAGGAGGTCATCAATTCGTCTGACTAAACAAGGTACATGTTTCCAATCAGCATGGATGGCCAAATCCGAAACTATAGGTAATAGCGAAACATACTAGTTGTTTAATCGTATTTTACACCTACAATTACTTTAGTTTAAATTCTAACTTGTTCCTAATCTTTCATGTATCCTTTTATTACTTATTAGCATTTTCCAACAAACATCAGCTTAAATATACTATCAATACGCTGACTCATTTTATACGGAAGGCCCTGTATCCTGTGATACAGTTTTTTTAACTAGTACAGGATACAGGGGATCTTATCCACTAAAGTTAAGTACTGTATGGTATTGCATAGTTTCTGCTTTTCAGTAACTGGTGGAAAAGCAATCTGTAACACTATTTTTGGAACAATAAAATTATTCTTCTTCTTATTTTGATAACAGACAAGTTATGTAACAGTAAAGAAAAGTTGCCGACGTCAAAACCCATCAGGCAGCCGCCTTTTAAATTAAATAAATGTCCATTTTTAACCGACTTCCAAAAAGGAGGAGGTTATATGTTCGACTTTAACGTTGAGTTGCACGAAACCAATATTAGTTTAACGGAGACTTTAAATTCATGCCATCCCTTACATTTTGTTCTAATGTCTCCGTTAAACTAATGTTGGTTTCGTGCAACTCGCCGTATACAATCAATCTGCCTAGCCTTTTCCCAACTATGTTGGGGTCGGCTTCCAGTCTAACCGGATGCAGCTGAATACGAGCAACTCACCGTATACGTATGTATGTTCACCGATTTCTCCGTCAATTATGAACCGATTTTGAACATTATTTTTTTGTTTGAAAGGGTATGCTTTCGAGGTGGTCCCATTGTCACCAAGGGAAACCGTCAAATTTTATAGGCATACCTATAGCGATTTGGGTATTTTTTTTATAGTAACTCGTACATTTACTCTCGGAAAGCACCATTTGGTGAAGTGGAACTGATGATGAAGACCACAGATGATCATCGAAATTACTTACTTAAGTATTTCATGGGTTGCGAATGTTGCGATTCAATTACCTACTAAGTAATTTATGCTCGTCATAATGCATATGGTGAAGTGGAGTTAATTGCGACTTCACCATCAGCTTCCAATTCTCCTGGTTCTTACCAGGAGAACTCCTCAACAATTGACGTCCCTGCATCGGGAAAAGCAATATTTTGTAAAAGGTGATGAGCAGTTAGACATTAGGCTATTGTAAATTTAATAAATTACAAACTGACCCACTAAAAAGTGAAAAATAAAAAAACTATTTACTAAAAAAAACCGACTTCCATAAAAACACTACCAAGTGAAAAATGTTTTGTTATAATTAGGTATATATAAGTCGGTACATTTATATTTATCTTTTAATCGTTTATACATACAAAGAAGTAGCACAAATTGTCTAAGCTATTCTATTAATTTTTACAAAAGATAAGGTACTAATAGATGTAGGTAGGTATAGATAAAGGTATGTGACTAGTACTAGTGTAGTGGTAAACGGCTTCCAAGTATTCTTAAAACCTAGTGAAAGTACATTTATATTATTACGGTATACTCATATAGGTGACAGTACCATAACTTAAGTAAGCACTTAAAATTAATTAAAGTTTTATTTAAGAAATCGATTCATAGTTCTCCGATTTGATATGACTGAATATACTTCTTTAATCATACAATACTACACGCGCGACATAAAGCACTGTCTCATGTTGTTATCACCATCTTATAGGTACCTACTTTTTATCAGTGACTGATTTGAATTTGAAGTTGAATATGAATAATTTTTAGCATGTTTATCGAAAATATTTGCGTCACGAAATAAGATTACGGTTGGTTTGGTATTGTGTTTATCGTTACTAACTACGAGAACCGTAAAAACGATTGACTATGGTGTGCTAAATAAACTATATACCTACCTACCTAAATATATGTTGTAAATTATACGAGTCAATTTAAAATATAATTTGTACTTGTTTCACAAAATCTGGCATTATCTATCAGACAAATGAATTTCTATGAAATTGTCACTCAGAAAAGTTCAAACGTAGGTATGTCTTATAAGTACCTAAGTTGAGCGAGAGAGTTGCATTGGCCGTCAAATTTTTTCCGATTTCGTTGAGTTACGTGATTTTACAGTTTAAATAGGTACTGTATTTCTATAACTTTTAATGCACAATATGAAAGATTATTTCAATTACGATCAAATGTATGAGCTACTTTTTTTATTATTTAATTTTGATTAAGTATCGACCTAAAACCGGCGACTGCTTAGATATTTTTTGGTGTAAGAGGTTTAGAATATCACACACATATTTACGAATTGTTTTGATGTATAGAGAGGGTATAAAAAATTACAATGTATTCTTGTGGTCTTACTTTACTTTTTTTACCATTTTTTTTTCATTTAAAATTTTTGAGTATAAATTTTTGGTCAAATTTTAGAGAAAAAGGGACAAAGATTTGCTTTTGAGAACTCTCGTTCATAAAATTTAAACAACAGAAATAAACTTCCGTACAAAATCTATCCATTTCCTGAAAAAAAAAACAGCAAAAAATTTAAAAAAATTGTCAGAATTTTTTTTTTAAAACGACCTAAATCTCGCATTATAAACTCAACCCAAAATAAAAATGCAGCTCATTCATTAAATCATAATTGAAATGATCTTTCATGTCGTGCATTAAAACCTACACAAATACTATAATTACAGTATTTTTTAGTTGTAAAATCACGTAAATCAGCGAAATCGACAAAATTTCGTATATGGCCTCTTAATTCGGTGAATTAGTACCTACATAGTTAATTGTACAGGTGGAACCTCCCATATTTCTCATATTTGTACGATGAACCTCGTACGGTTGGCAACCTTGAAGTTATTTTTCTAATGCCTATTTAATTATCCTTTTTACATACTAAGTAAGTATATCTGTTTTCTCACTCTAACTTCGGAAATATTTGTTTGGTACCGGTGCAGTACCTACCGATACTGATTAGAAATACCGATAGTACATGTACTACGCCTGGTACCGGTAGTAATTGTACAGGTAGGTACTACTGTACAGTACTGCTACCGGTTCCCAAAAATACCGATATTTCAAGCCCTGGGTGGAACCTAATGCTGGTAACAGTGCTTCTCTGTAGAATTATTTTGTGAAAACTTATGTGGTATTCCGTGATAGATAATAGAACCGCACTCCCGTGCGGTTATATTCTGTAAACCGACTTCCTGAATGAGCGATTGATCAGAGTGGTCATAGATGGCTGGTCATCGGATCATATGGCTATTGATGTGTTATTCAGGGGTCTGTTCTTTCTGCGACTCTATTTCTGCTGTATATTAATGAGCTGCTACAGCTGGGTGCTATTGGGTACGCAGATGACCGCAGTTTCAGATAGATACCTGTCCAGTGGACGAGCCAGCAGAGAGGAAACTGCTTCTCTTAGAGAGGCCATGGTGGAGCGAATGAACTTGAGCCTAAATCTCGTTTCTCAGTGGGGCGACAACAATCTGGTCAAGTTCAACGCTCAGAAAACAGGCCTGTATTTTTACTGCCAAAAGGATCCAGTTCCGATTATCACCTACTTTCCAAGGTACCACCTGTACTAGTTACCAACCGCCTGGAGCTTTTGGGCATGGAGTTGAGTTGATCTCAACTTCGGCTCAACCATCAAATCAAAAGCGCAGACTGCAGCCAAAAAGCTGGGTATCCTGAATAAGGTGAAGCGATAGGTATTTCATCAGCTTTTGAGTTTGTACAAAGCTCAGGTCCGTTCCTGTATGGAGTATTGCAGGAGATGGCTCAGCAATATACCAGCTTGCTGCACTTGACTTGGTGGAACGCAGAGCAAATAGGCTATAGATGGCGTAATGTTGCTTGCCTGTCAGTCTTCTACAGACTGTACTTCGGGAATGTGCGCAGGAGCTCCACGACCTGATCCCACCATCTCCCTTTCACTACCGGACTACTAGACGTACTGCAGGGTACCATCCGCACTTGGTCGATATACCGACTAGTTGTATTAAGTCGTTTATTTATTACTCTTCCACATTAATTATGCACACGGCCAAAGTGTGGAACTCTCTGCCAGCGTCTGTATTCCCTTCCACGTATAACGCGTCAGCCTTCAGAGCAAGATTGAACAGGCATCTTCTGGGTTTGCTCGTTTCTGGTTTCGCCTTCTGTGTTTCATAGAACTCATCGATCTGGGTTTCATAGAGGTCAAGAGCTGGAACATTTGGCAATAAAAAAACTATGTGTAGAATAGCCAACCTGTAGGTAATTAGTTTATTACCTTACTGTATAATCTCATTTCTGCCGATCTGTTCGTTTTTACGTGTATGTACTTACCTAATGTATAGGTCCGGCTGGGTTTAAGTTTAATAGGTAGGGGAGGTGGGCCTAAAACGGGTACGCTAAGGGAGATGATCAATAAAACAGTTCTAGAAAAGAAAAAAAAAATAAAGAATAATAAGCCCAGCACATAAAGGTAGGTGAACTAAACAAGTCCGAAATCGTTATCAATCCTCGACTGGGCTCAGTCAACAGACAGTCAGTCAGGGCTCATTCTCAAGGTGTTCGGAGAACATTTAGCACCTTCAGGTCCGGGTTAGCTGCCCTTAGTAGCTCGTTTTATTTCCTTACAATAATGCGCATAATTAGGTGTATTCTAAAAACTACCCTAAACTAGAATGGTGTGTAAAATTTTTAAAGAGTGGCTTTTACTCGAAATAATGTCGGAGCTGTATCATTTAGTTTTTTTCCGATCAGTAAAGGCGGAGTGTAGGCGTTGAGAATGCACCTCGGAAGCGGGAATACCTCTCTGGCGAATGTCCAAAAGACGATCCCGAGTTTCCAACCGACGACGCACTCCCTATCCACAACACAACACTTGGCCGAGAAAGCTTCTATTCTTTTATTTATAAACAACTAGCTTCCGCCCGCGTGATATGTCGATAAAAAATAGCCTATGTCCTTTTCCAGGTCATGGTCTGTCGACTGTCTGGCACCCATGTGCCAAATTTCATCCAAATCCGTTCGGCCGTTTTAGTGTAAAAGCGTTACTTACAAACAAACAAACTCACTTTCGCATTAAGTTGGGATAGGATGCCAATGTTTACCTAATTCTTATCTTATAGTATAGTACCTACTTATCTAATTAATTAATTTTAATGTAGTAACAAAAAAAAGGTTTGATAGATGCCCCTGCATTAGCTGGTTTCACTTAAGAAATGATTTAATTCTTATCAGTGCATATTGTACTTTAAATAAATTAGGTATACCTACCTATTTACCTACTATAAACTTTACCAACAATTCAATGATGAACGTCATTGAGGAAAGACTCGTGAATAGCGAAGTTATTTATTTGGTCAAGTGCTACTCGTCTCGGGGTGACTCACGAATATTATTGTCACATTCATGCATATGGCGTATTTTGGTCGTTGATACGTGAACGCTGGAATTCACGAAGAATGACGCCATTCTCTTAATGCCAGTTTTAATAAATAGGTACAAATGTGAATGTAAATAAGTAATATTGCGTTAGAGTAGCGTTAGTGTCACAGATTGTGGCACCTATATACCGGACTCACTTTTAGACATGCTTTGCATTCCGATTATCCGAACCTAAATTCTGTATCTTGGCAAAACCTCAAACGCATCTAAAATTTTTGTTTCTATTTGCACAATCAAAACTCATAGATATTAAGATTTTGCAAATTAAAATTATTGCCCCTTCAAGTAGGGTATAGGTAGGTATTACTTAATTCCTTGTCTGTAACTAAATTACTTACTTTCAAAGATGCAAGTAAAAGCACCTGGGTGAATTAAATTCTGGTGTTGCGCAATTTAATTTAAAAGAAAAAACATTATCTGCTTAGCCTTTTCCCAACTATTTTGAGAGTTGGGGTCGATTTCCAGCCTAACCAGATGTAGCTGAAAACCAGTATTTTAAACGAATCGACTGCTATCTGACACCCACAACCCAGATTCACGGTAACACGGTAGCCCTTGGTAAGACTGGTTGTCAGACCTCGGGATTCTGACTAGGTATCTAGGTACAGTCCTACCAACTTATATGTGAACTAAAAGAGGACGCTACCGTCGATGCGTCGATACAATCGAATGACATGCGTCGGCACAATCGAAGACATTTCAACATGACCGCCGTAGTTCCAATTTTCGCCATTTCACAGATAAGTTGGTAGGAGTGTACATCGTAACGACTGTCAAAGATGTTCCAATGACAGCTGGGACCAACGACTTATCGTGGTTTCCGAGGCATGGAGGGGTCTCGATATTTGTAGGTACTTACGTTTGCCGAGGTCGGTCCGTGGATGGGGACCTCGGCAAGCGGCAAGCGGCAAGCGGCAAGCAAGTGGCTCACTGAAAGTTTTTAGAAAATAGAAAACGGAATGATGTAGAAGCCTGTTAATTTTTTTATTGCTTTTCGTAGTAGTCTCCGTTTGACTGATGTTGTGGGCCCACTCTTTTTTAGGGATTTCTTCCACGCCTTTTTCAAACGCAGCCTTCACGCACATCTTCAGAGTTCATAAAACGAATTCATATAAGTTTATCTTTTATTTTTGGAAATAAATAAAAGTCACAAGGTGCCAGGTCAAGACTGTAAGGAGGATGACTCACTAAGTCCACACTTTCGATAGACAAATATTCGATAGTCCGTCTGGCGGAGTGAGCTGGAGCGTTGTCGTGGTGGAGGACTGGAGGAGGATCCTGCTTCTTGGGCGCTGCTGTCTAACATTTTCCAAGACAACTGGTAAACAATGACTCGACTGCAGTAACAGTATTTTTATCTTCTAAGACAATTGTTGCGAAATGACCCGTCCGTCCAAAGAATGAGGCAATCATCTTTTTCTCTTGACTTCTGCCCTTCTTTCCTTTTGTCGGCAAATCTCTCTAATGGAAATATCCATTGCACAGATTGTCTATCGGTTTCGGGTTCGTAACAATATATCCAGCTTTCATTACCTAGGATGATGTCATACACAGCATTCGAGTCACCTTCGTCATACTTTTCAAGCGGCACCAATCTTTGGATTGGTGCCGACGGCGTTTTTGATCTTCCGTCAAATTATGAGGTATCCATCTAGTACAAAGCTTTCTGACGCCTAAATGTTCATGTAAGACTTTTTGTACTTGACTCATACCAATGCCTAAAGCTGCCCGAATCTGTTGATATGTTACCCTTCTATCAGTTTCTATCACTAGCCGCACTCACGTTATCTTCAGTAGTCGCCGTAGGACGTCCTTCTCGCGAATCATCAGTGAGTTTGCTTCGACCACGTTTAAACTCATTAAACCAGTTGTAAACAGTGGCACGGGATGGGGCTTCGTCATGAAATACGAATAGAAGTCTATCGTAACATTGTTGTTGAGTAAGACCGCAACGAAAGTCGTAATAAATCATTGAATGAACATTTTCCCTAGTCATTTCACCATTTCGACGCACGACAGACACTTTTTAAATTGCCGCCAATTTGTAGAAACAAATGATAATGAATTCATTACCTACACATCTACCGATGCCCGAAGAGTTCTTAATTCGAAATTTAAATAAATTTTTCGTCGGCAGCTTTTCTTACTGGCCTATTCTAAAAACTTTCCGTGTGACCCAAGTAAGTTACCGATCCACTCGTGCGGCTGTTATTTTTTAGCCACGAGCCCCAAAAGAAAAATACTAAATAATAATTATAAGTGGTTTATGAAATTAAGAATGATGAATATGATGTATGGATAATACACAGAGTGCATCAGAAAGGTGTGGTCAAGTTTAAGGTTGTGGTACAGACCATCAAATAGAACAACTTTTTTCATGGGACCAACACCCATGGAGAAAGTTGTTCAGTTTGATGGTTTGTACCACTCCGTTTTTGACCACACCTTTCTGATACTCCCTGTATAGTATACCTATTCATAATACTAATATATTCGAAAGTAATAGCTAGTTTACACAGCGCGAGTTAGCTTGCGAGTCGGCCTACTGAGTAGCTGCAGTGCAGCCACTCGCACAGTGTAAACTAGTCATAATTCTATCTGTCTGTCTGTAAACTTTTCACGCCTAAACCACTGAAGGAATTTCGATAAAATTAGACAAGGCGATAGATGACATCCTAGACAAGGATAGGAAGGCTACTTTTTGTCTCAAAAATAATCCTACAGGGAGGGGATGAAAGTGGGAAACCCAGCATTTCTTAAGTTATAGGGATATGAAAATTCAAATTTGGTAGGAAATAAATAATTACATGGTTCAGCATTTTTTTTAAATCATCCCCAAAGGGGGTAAAATTCACAAATAATATTAAAATTTTTGTGTGAGGTAGGGGGGGGGGGGGGGCTTTTTAAGGTTATGTTCCCATTACGTCGAGTCCCTCTACGTAGAGTTATAAAGGCAAAGATTAGTAGGTTCTGCAAAGATACTGATGTTTACACTTTCTATTCCTTTTACTTAGAGTTTGGAATGGCTTTATTTCATTAAAATCGATCCACTCGGTCAAAGTATTTGTTATTAGAGCGTGACCGGCATAATTTTCCTACAGCACGCGTTAAATTCAAAAACTACCGAACTGCACCCTAATTGCGTAACACAATATCAATCGGAGTTGGTTTCATTTTGACAGTTCAACAACATTCATTGCGATATTTACGTTGTCGAGCAGACAAATTTTTCGAACATAATGAAGCAATGGATTAGCAAATTGTTTCAAAATGAAACCCACTCCGATCGACAATGTGGTACCTACGCAATTAGGGTGCGGATTTTCATACGGTTTTCACTAATGGACGAAGTGATTCATGAGGAAGGTTTAGGTTATTTTTATTCATTCATTAAGATTCATTACGATTTTGTATAAATTAGCTGAAATATGATGATCTCATTATGCCGACTGGGAGCTTTCTGGCGTGCGCCGCGTAAACCAAGAGAGATATGAAAACATCGAAAACTAATAAAAAAAAGTTTTTTATTAGTGATCGATGTATGAAAACAATGTACTTATTGCGGAATTAATACATTGATTACCTGGATAACATATAGGGTACTTTAAATCCCGATAGTGCGTTCCCGTGGGATATTTTCCCAACATCTACGCGGGTGAAGCCGCGGGCAAAAGCTAGTACTTACATAATATGTGTGTATTAAGTACCTACATAATGTAGACGGTAATGTTTTAAATAATAGTGTTTAACACAACAACATAATACGTAAGTAGGTATAATTTCACTTAAAGATTGAATTTTTTAAAAGATTTTTATAAAAAGTATTAAATTACCAAAATAGAATGCCTGTAGGAATTGCAACTCCCCCATTCAAGGCGAGAGGCCCATCTGGCCCCGCCGACGCCCGGTTAAGCAACAGAGGCTCCCGGAGCCAATTGCGAAAAGGTCAGTACCAAAAAAAAAAAAAAAAAAAAACCAAGTTCAACCGTTTTGATGCGCAAATCGTTATTTTAAACACGAATAAAGCTAAAAAATTATACTCGAACAATAAGAATACCAAATTTACTTTTATCTAAGAAATTGGTCACTTTAAATAAGAAAATTAGACATACTTAGTACCTATAGTAAAATTTAGATACCTATGTAAATAGAAAATGTTGTTATCTGTTGGTCCTGGAACGGAGCGTAGGTTTGGTGACTGAAATAAACCAATTTACTGCAATATTCGACGTGTGAATAACGACGATGAAAAGTCAGCGTCAAGATGAAGGGACCAGGTCTTGGATCTCAAATCAGCCTACATTAAAGTTTAATAATAGGTCTTTACCTATGAAATTGCCGTTTTGTATGAAAAAATTTAAACGAATTTTTTTCATGCATTTTTTATTTGTATTAATCGAAGTAATCACCCATGCAATCAATGCACCTTTGCCAACGCAGTGGCAGTTTATTGATGCCCTTCTTAAAGAAATCGGCTGGACGGGAGGCAACAAATTCTTCAAAGGCATTTTTCCAAATTTCCAAAAGGCAAGTTATCCAAATTCTGGAAAAAGTAGTAGTCTGTAGGCGCAAGGTCTGGTGAGTAGGGCGGATGACTGAGAGCTTCCAACCCCAGTTCTTGCAACTTGGAGACCGTCTGCTGTGCAGTATGAGGTCGCGCGTTGTCGTGCAGGAGCAGCGGAGACGAGCGATTGACCAATGCTGGTTGGAGATGTGCCAGCTTCTCCATCATTGTGTTCAGTTCTTCACAGTACACATCTGAAGTAATGCTCACCCCGTTTGGTAAGAAGCTGTGATGAATCACACCGGCGCTAGACCACCAAGCAGTGACCATCACTTTTCTAGGGGTAAGTTTTCATTTAGGGCATTGTTTAGGTGCTGAACCAGGATCCAACCAACTTGCTGAGCGCTTGCGGTTATCAAACAGAATCCATTTTTACAACAACAACAATGCGGTTCAAAATTCCTTCATTTGTGTGTCTGTTGAGCAGTGCAAGGCACGTCTCGACGCGTACTTCGCGCTGGCGATCATTGAGTTCGTGGGGCACCCATTTGTCAAGCTTTTTTACCTTGCCAATTTGACGCAAATGGACCAATATTGTTTTGACGCTAATGTCGAAAGCTGCTGCTAATTCAGCCGTAGATTGTGTATCATCAGCTTCCACAATCGCCTTTAATTCGTCATTGTCGACCAAAGTCTTCGGACGACCGCGAGGTTCATTTTTCAGGTCGAAATTTCCAGAACGGAAGCGAGCAAACCAATAACAAGTGGTGCGTTGGTTTGTAGTGTTAGCTCCGTAAACGTCGTTGATGTTGCGTGCCGCTTGTGCCGCGTTGCTGCCACGACGGTACTCATATTCCATAATTACTCGAATTTTTAACGTATCCATGATGACGAAAAAGATTGAAATGCGATGAAAATGTAACACTAATCAATAAACAAATGACTACTTTTGGAAAAAAAAATCCATGTTTTTAAAATAAAATTAATTTGAAATTAGAATTCGTAGCCAAACAAAAATTATTTTGATTTGAAATGGCCAGTACTGCAGAACGGCAATTTCATAGGTAAAGACCTAATACTATAAATCTACTATTTGCTACCTATGCAATAATTTAAGCTACCTCAATGTATACGTAGTTATTTAATAAAATCTTTGGTCCCTCCATTTTGACGTCAAGATGGAGGGATAAAATGGATACGCTGGTCGGAGGAGTATCCTACCTATACAGTATTACAATACTTTAGAAATATTAAATTTGATTGTCCCTAACATGAATCGTTAAGAGAAATAGGTATTAACCATAAACGTTGGTCCCTCCATCTTGATGATTCAACAATTTGGTCAGACATGTTAATGGATAGTTTTTTTTTGTTTTTCGAAGAATTCATGTTTAGTACCTATTTTCTACCCTTAGATTATGCAAATGTCTTATGTTGAAAATAAACTTAAAAAAGTAATAAATATTTTTATACGTATTTGCAAATAAGGTGAAATTGAAAAATCTGTACCCAAAAGGATAATTTAACTCATCGTTATGAACAACTTTCACAATGAAACCTACCCAAATAAAGCGAATAAATAATAAAATAAATAGTTTGGCAAGTTTACTGTCACTGTAACCCTGCATCATCCAACTCCTGGGCCCATGACTCTAGCAGTTAGAAAACAAGGTGCTTATATTTCTTTTGATGTTTAAAACAGCTGATTATTTATTCGCGATATTTGGGTTGGTTTCATTGTGAAAGTTGTTCATAATGATGAGTTAAATTATTACCCAACGTTTAAGGTTGATATTTCTCAAACAATTCATGTTAGGGACAATCAAATTTAATATTTCTAAAGTAGAATTAAGGTATTGTAATACTATGTATAGGTAGGATACTCCTCCGACCAGCGTATCCATTTGGTCCCTCCATCTTGACGTCAAAATGGAGGGACCAAGGATTTTGTTAAATAACTACGTAGGTATAGGTACATTGAGGTAGCTAAAATTATTGCATAGGTAGCAAATAGTAGATTTATAGTATTAATCTTTTATGTAGGCTGATTTGAGATCCAAGACTTGGTCCCTTCATCTTGACGCTCACGATGAATAAAACCCTCAAGAAATTCTCACCTGCAATTTTTGAATATAAGTCTAACTTTTTAAAGGGTCGTGAATTCAAATTCGTAACAATGATGGCCAGTATGTCGGCATCAAAACTGCATAAAAACTTTTTCATTGACTCAACATTATTTTTATGTTTTAGACCTACCTCACATGGAATTACTTAATGTATGTTGAATCTGTTATGTTGTATACGTATATCTTAAATAAATAAATAAATAGTGCAATGGATTGCATAGTGCAATGGCTCGATTTAAGAGTCCGGGAATAGAATAGAATAGAGATTTATTTTGAAAATATGGGTAATACATAATAGGTGTTAAGATACATTAAAGCACAGCCATATTTCACTATTCGGCATGCAAACATTACTAATATAAAATAACAAGATTAATTAATTATTAACAGGATCATTGAAAAGATTGATTATGATTATTAACAAGATAAAATATTAGCAATATTCACAACATTATCCAAAAGCCAGAGCAATAAAAGAGAGTATAATCTACATATTTAATAATTACAGACAATTTATTCACATTTTAAAAGATAATCCTCACTATACCTAGGTACGTAAAAATAATTATGAACATTGAAAAGCACGACTAATTACTATTTCATATGAAAGTTTACAAGCGAACTTCAAAAACATCAGAGATTGGATGGGGTGTGGCGTGTGGCGGCCACGAGTCGGTCGGTGGCGTAGCGGTCGGGCAAGTTAACGATGACCTGGTTCCGAGGGAAGCCCGAGCAAGGTGGGGGGAGACGACGCGGTAGGTTCTGTATTCGCACTAGTCGCAAACTTGTTTACGAGTATTACATTGAAGCAGTCCACGCTCAAAAACTAAACATAGTTTATGCAGACATGTCAAGACTTCCAACAGGTCTAGGTAATCTGAAAGCATATTATAGGCACAAAAAATCAATATGCCAGAGTGGATCATAAGCATCGCCTGCAATATGTTTTCAGAATAAGTACCTACCTAGACCAGCATCGTAACGTTTACAATGAAAAATACTCACATTGACGTCAGGTATTATAAATTGTAATAAATACTTAATACGTAACACTTATTTACCAATTAAATTCTAGGTAGAGATGCAATAGTGGAATGTTTTTCACGCTTGCACTACCTTATTCTGTTAATTATTTCTTAGTAAATTCCAGCAAGCTCGGCCTGTTACAGTTGCCACTAAGACTGGTTTCATGGTTTTCCCGCCCACGCGACTTCATGGCGCCCGGGTGGAATCACAAATTTATTCAACAGCTGCGTTGCCAAATGGCTGATTGTTATAGGCTAAGATTAAAGTTTTACCTGCACAGACTGATTTTGGATTTAGGTATAGTAGAAACAACTGACTAGTTATAAACTTACTTACCTATATTATGTGTTCCTAACTACTTCATTTTAATGTGAGCCTTATTTCAATATTGTTGATGACGTAGAAAGTTACGTGTACGAGGACTTACGATTAAAATCCGGGAAACTGGTTTTTGTTTGTCAAATGGTTCATGGAAGAGCTGCTGAAATCAAGATCCAACATTGCTATTTGAAGGATCTGGTACGCCTACTACGTTAATCTTATGCGTTGTCAGGTGCAGTGCAGGAGACACACAGAAAAACACACTACCCGTGGCGTGTAGCTCAAGGTCGTGACGTGACGTCGGCAGTCGGCAACAGGCGGTACCTACGCCAACTAAACAACGCAACAAGTGCCCCGCGCCCCCGCATTTCACATACCATTCGCGAAACAACAGCCGTCATAGAATAACGCCAACCAATTTTTGTGGTACAGTACCGAAGAAACGCATTGAACTTTGAATCGAGATGTTTTGGCCAAACCTGATTATGTGGCTAGCTACCTAATTATTTAGTACCTAATTAATTATTTTTAAACTAAATAGAAATCATTAGGTGATCATGGTGAAAGCCAACGTTGCGAAATTAATGCTTTTATTTTAAGCTGAGTATGTAAAATACAGTGCAGTGCAGTGTAGGTATGCACGTATGGTACCTACACTTCAGAAGAGTTAAAGTACAGACCTGCATAAGCAGTGTATATAATTGGAACAGCAGAACACGTTAAGAAACAAGTTTCTTTCTGTAGTGGTCGTCGTCGGAGTATCGCTCGCTTCCTGACCAACTTGTGTTCACAATCGAATGACTGCGTGCTATCCTCGAAACGCGTGCGTCATCGCCTCCGCAATACTGATAAGCGCCTACCAATTATCATTGCAAATAATGTGTTTATATTATACATTCGAATCTAGCCCGAGTGCCATGAAGTTTCTTCACTGAAAATAAATTATCATCACTACGTAACTCGGCGAACATATAGATTAATGCTCGTATTATGCCAGGCTTATTTGTGTAGTAGGTAAACTATGAACATATAGAATTTTGATAAAGAGGTCTTGCCGATAATAAGTTCACGAGATAAGTTATATATAGGAAAATGCCAACAGTAAATTATCAATTGTACTTATTATAAACTAGGTAGGTACTGATTCTACATCTCTTTATGCTTTTACTTACCAAGTGAGATATTAAATACCTTTGTTGATAATAATTTTAATTAATATGGTAAGTACACTAAGTGCTTACCTATCGATGGCGCCAAATAGTTTCGTGCAATAGAGAATGTAGTTGACGGTGGCAAATAGAACCGATACCCGTTCTAGTCGAGCGCAGCCGTTACGAAATCAGCGCTGCATAAAAATTACTTAAATTACATTGCTTGCCATGCCGATACCGGTGATAGGTAACAAAAATTTGATGGTATTCTCGCATTTATTTACTGCTTTACAATCGCTTTCTTGGTTAGTAGTAGGTAGTACCTATCATTACTACCTACATCAACGTCTGTAAGTTACAAAGATTTAATGGGAAGAATTCAGTTTGAAATTCTATGTTACATTTTTCAGGGTTTGCATTATTTAATTAAAGATCAAATATTTAAGTACTTACCTAAGTAGGTAATTGTTTACGGAAGACACTTAATTATAGCTAATTGGTGCCACAACATGGATAGAAGTGAATGGATACAAACAAATGAAAATCAGGTGATATTATCAGTTTTATCCATTGCTACACTTTCCAACCATTTATTTTACTTTTGACATAAGCACGCCTATGAAGTTCCTTATTTATTGGCAGGCAAAGGAAACTACACACGAAAAAATGCAATACTTCATAGACGCTAAAGTAAAATAAAATAATGGATGGAAAGATTATAATTCTGATGTTGACTTGACACTTAATAAAGAGACCCTTTTGCCTTTCTTAGATCATCACAATAAACTAAGATTTGAATTGTAGTTAAAGCGCAGGTTAAAGTCCGTGCATATTATGTAGATACATATAAATAGATTACGAAGAACAACCGATCCGGTTGCGGTGAAGGAGGGAGATAGATAAAACGCGACATGAATCACTACTTACAGCGGGCGCAGAGTGCGGCGCGCGGGTAGGGACGCGGGTGGCGCGGGGAGCCGAACGGAACGAAACGAACAAACCAACGACATTACAAACAGTTGAACACTCATCCGCGGTGCGGGGACGTACGCTGTTCCTCCTTCGAGTGTACGATAAACGAGACATATTTTTCAGCTTATAGACAAAACAAATAAATACTCGTATGGTAATAATTGTAATCGTTTGCTAAAAAGAAAGTGGCGTCGCAATACCGGAGTGCTAGTGAGACTTGTGTGACGATAACACAGGTGTTGTCTGTGTGTGTGTGTGTGTGTGTGCCGTGTGGCGTGGATCGTCGCGCAATTATTAACGATGATTCACTTGTGCGCGGGTGAAATGCAGCCTATCGGACTTGTTGACATTTGTTCTGGAGGCGTCAACAAATGATATCAAGATAGCTATGATATAATGGTGGACTGATCAATTTTACCGCGGTAAGAATTCTTGATATGTAATAGGATGTGTTCATTTTTACATTTTACGCTCTTCTAAAGTCGAATAATAACCATGTTTAATTTATCACATTAAAATATTACGAAATACCTACTTAAATTTTACTATCGAAGCGTAGGTGCTCACCCAATCGCTCGTCAGGTCAAGGATTCTTATCAAGATTTCTTTAAAAATAAGTACTTAATATACATTGCAATGTTTTAAAAGGATTGAATAAGTATTTTAAATCCCGCTATCCCTATGGGTCTATACAATGCCTTTTTGAATAAAGTTAACCTCTGATTTATGGAATAGCCTAAAAATCGCGAAGTAAACAAAGACAAAGTACCTACCTACTTCTAGCAAACTGGGAAGCTCAATCATCGGTAATTCATTGATTGTTTTGAAGCTGTATTAAAAACAATAAAACAGCTTGAAAGCCGAACGATCTGTAATGAACACATATAGCACTAGATTTTAAGGATTTTAATTTACCTAAAATCTTTAGTTTTTTATACCTACATAGGCTAGGCTATTTTTGGGCTTGTATCTTAATATCAACGTACCAGTAAGTATTCATATGCAAATAATATATTTGACTAAAATTTGCATTATCTTGCAACAGACTCCCATCATACATAGATGATAAACGTTAGCCAATAGTTGTGTTAAGTGAAGTGATAGGTCTCTGCGAATGCGATGGAAGCTGGCGGCGTGCAGGCGGCCGAACGGCGGCGTCGCCAGGGCCGCCTGGCGCGGCGCCAGGCCGGCGGGCGGCGGCCGGCCGCCGGGATTCCTTTGTCTCATTACAACACTAGCAGTTAGTCCCACTTGCCTTCGAGATCACTTTCCTGATTTTATATTTACATGTTGAAAATACCCATTAGAATAGGTAGGTATCTTACTCATCGTATCTAAGTTTAAAGAGCGCTATTGGGATGCTATGGAATTAAATCATACACGCATGTCAGACAAACAATTCTAGTTTTCTCTATAAGGTCTCTTCGTTTCTGATCTTGTAAGTTTTATATCCGATATAGATCGGTGGGGGTACCTATAGAGGTATCCCTATGTCAATCACACGTTTACCAGCCGTTATTTAAATAGGTAGCGCGCGCACACATAGAGCTGTCTGAACGCCGATACAATAATATAGACGTGGCTTGTGTTGTGTGCGTAAGCGGCAAGTGCGTACTGGGTGAGCGAGCTTATTTGCTTGCCTGTTCTTTAAACGAACGGAGCAGCTTGGTTGTCTCCAGTTCTCAGAAATTGTAACGCCTTCTCGGAACGTACCAACGACGCAGCCGTCCACAAACGACTCAAGTGAGCGCAAGCGAGGTCGTCCGCCATCGTACTACTACACGTATTCGGATTGTGTAGATAACACTCACACTTACAAAACTGTATTTCTCACATCTTGTTTTGTGATACAACTAAGCCTTCAGCTATTTATGCTTATGAGTAAAAATGTGCCTATCTACTGAAATTCATAGTTCTTAGTGAGCTAAAATATTTAAATATAAGTACCAACATACTTCGATCAACATATAATTGAAATGAGTTATATAAACTGTTTTATATGTTTAGAAAAATACGCTCTCCGATTTAAAACTAAGTTAAAAATAAAGAACATGGTTAACCTAAAACTAAGTATCCCATCTTCACTGTAGTAAACAAACAATTAATTTGAACAACGGACACACACCGTTTAATCCAAACATGCACTAAAATAAGTATGTAAGTACTTGCCTAAATAATGAAAGCTATTTCTTCAATTGTAAAAAAAAGCAAGCTAATATATACCTAGCTTGTAAAAAATACGACAGAAAGCAACGCTGACTGGGGATATCCTCGTCTATTAGCGTGACGTCACGGTGATGTCACACTCATACTACACACCAATAGAAATAGCGCGGCACATGCGCGTTGAGTTGCGTCAACACGTTCACCGCATCGCTGTTCGTTGTTTTGTGTCGAGTGCTTTTCAATGATTTGACATAGGAAAAATGATCTTGAATGGATTACATAAACAACTATTACGTATAAATGCTCCCACTTATTTGTATATTGCTAGTGTTTAAACTTCTTCTACAAATAAGTACAACAGTAAGTAAAAGTGTGTAAAACAATTACGGCAATTTTAACAAAATACAAGTGTATTCAGTGACAGTGCGGTAACTAATGGTTCAAGTAGTACTAGGCTGGACCCTTATAAATAAATTTATATAAGTATATCAGGTTTGATGAAGAATTGCAAATAAATTGCATTTATTATTAGTTATTACAGAAAGAGATCAACTTCAGAAACCGTTTCACACAATGCAGAAATATACTTATTGTTAAAGTTTGTTTCCATTATAACGAATTATCATACGAGGATACGTTTTTAAATTCGCAGAACGGGTAGTTAGGTAATTAGTGGGGGTACTTACCTCTCGAGTCATTACGAATTAAGTAACTCATTATTAGTATACATAAATACCAAGTTTTATCGTAATTAGGTCATTAGTCTTTGAACTATCGACGACCCAACAAGGCAATCGGGAATAAAATTTGTAATATGGAGCAAATAGAGTACCGCGCTGTTATTTAAGTTAAGTTCCTTACCTAGCAAGAAAAATCAGTTCACATCGTACTGGAAGAGATGTCATCCGATTACGGGGATTCCTGCCCGGGTAAAACTATGGTTTACAAGTGGCGGCTGGGACTCACGTGAAGACGACCCACGGCCACGACGGCCGATCGAAGGACTCCGAAGGGATCCTGTTGATCGATTACAAAGATAAAGGTGTCTAAATAACCGGATAATACTGCGCTTCAATCCTAGAGCGGTTAAAGAAAAGTAAAAAGAAAGAGAAAATACGTCAAAGGAAGCCTTCAGAGAAAAAGAAGGGGAAAATCGACCAAAGGTGTCCTCCTTCTGCACGACATCGCGCCTGTCCACAAGAGCCGTGTTGCGATGGCCGCCCTGGAAGGTGAGCTTCGAAATTTTGGCTCGCCCACCTTACAGTCGTGCTCCTGACCTGGCTTCCAGCGATTATTACCTATTCCGAAACTTGAAAAAAGAACTTTGTGGGAAGAAATTTTCAAGTGATGAAGAAGTGTAGGGTGCAATTTCAGCATATTTTTCAGACAAAGATAAAGCATATTTTTTCGAAGGTAAGTTAATTGAAAGATCAGAAAAATGTATTAGGTTAACAGGTGAATATATATTGAAAAAAAAAAATGAAAAAAATCATTTGAATTTTTATTTCCACTTCTTTACCCATTTCGCGAACAGCGCGTGCCCTCGTACATATTTGTTGAGGAAATAGTAATCGAAGATTCGAAGCATTTAGCCTAGTAATTTTAAACCAAGTAAACACCCTCACATCGTTTCGTGAAATTGGCTCTAGATCTTGCAAAACCTTCACCATTAATCAAACTGAGACTAAAATTTTCATTATTCAATTAATGTTAGATACACATTTTCTACCTGGCTAAAACTTTAGACGGAAGCAGGTCTCAAATAGTCACGACAGTTCGGATGATAAATCAGCTTATTTACTTACCTATGATAATTATTGGAATCCTTCCAGAGGGTGAAAGTAGATAGGTACCTACCCATGAAACAACTTTTACTATCAGATTAACTCTGAAATAGGTATCGAAAAATAATCTGCTGTTTCATATAACAATACCTACAAAGCAAAATGTAGGAAGCGGCTGCTATTTTTCCTAATTTCATGGCTGGGCTCATGGTAAAAGCTGTTCATAGTTATGAGAACTTTCATTCGCTTCGAAGGATGCCGATGGAATCAGTTTCGAGAAAGATAATTAAATTAATATATTTTAGGAGTATGTTCGGCTTAGTCACGTGTATTTTATCGTATTTGCCTTAAAAGTTTCGTACACAACTGGAGACCATAATCAGGAACTGATCACGCGGCGAGGTCGCGAACCGAACTCTGGTTCGGGCAACCCCGATAAAATTAACGTGAGTGAAGCCGTCTTTTAAATACAATTTTTATGTTTCAGACTTAAGCTCGCTTGACCCATAATCACTAATTATGTATAGCGCTAAACGAATTTAAAACATCGTTCCATTTCTGTCAGTCGTTTGAATATGACAGAGACAGAATTTTAAATCAAGATATACTTGAGAAATACCAACAATTTCTTGACAACTAATAGCTTAATATTACTAGTATTAAAACAAAACATGTGAATTCTTTGATGGAAACCAAAACATATATATACTCGGGGTTCTGAACTAGATTATAGTAAGGTTATTATTAGGCTAGTAAAAGTAAGGTTATTAACAAAAATATTTATGATACTATAGAGAGGCCATTAGATGAAATGTCATAGAAAAACCGTAATCCCATGTCTCAGTGAGGCCATCAAGCATAACATAGCAAAATTACATAATACGAGTAAATTGAAAAATTTGACACGTTTTACACTATCCGACTGTTGATAATAAACCAACCGTTATATAGCTTGATACATAAATACTGTTTATTATAAAAGTACTACCGAAATAAAAGTAGTTATGTACAGTCGTTTTATCACAACGTGATTTGCAATACTAATTTACTAATAATTTTCTTATAGCACATAAAGACGCACCTTTCTTTTAGCGCATAAGACAGAACTAGACTGAGCTGTATTTGACTAGTTGTTTATAAGAAGTAAATAGCGATTTTGTTCGCTTTTTTGTTCCGTCTATCGCAAGTTGATATGTATATTTAAAACATGTCTTTGGCTATGAAAAACTTATGACTTTTTTTTCTTTTTCAGGTACAAACATCGCGGGTACGATGCCGCTTACACAAGAAAAACGTTTAGATAGTAATTTCTCCAACAACAATGATCACAGCTATCTTCATAAGAAATTCAAAAAAATGGCATCTACGATGTCTGTGTTTCCCGGAAATCTACCAAAAACGGGGGAAACCAGACATAAGGAAACGATTGTATCGTCGACTGCTTGCAGTCTTTCAATATCGAATGGTAGTATCGCAGCAGCCCATCCAGAAATAGAGAAAATTAAAACAAAAGCAGATAAACAGCATTTAGAAGTTCAGGATGTGGAGAAAAATGTACAAATTAATTATAACGATGAAAATAGTAGATTAAGTAATGTAAATAATTTTGTTCAAGTAGCTGGTCAGACCAGTGTTACTGATGAATTTTCTTATAAGACTGAGAATCTTGAAAATGATTTAATCAAAGAAGCCTATAATGGTGGAGTGGGTGGACGTTATATATGTCCCTACTGTAAATTATCTTGTGCCAAGCCTTCAGTTCTTCAAAAACATATCAGAGCTCATACGAATGAGAGACCATACCCTTGTGTACCTTGTGGATTTGCTTTTAAAACGAAATCCAATTTATACAAACATCAAAGATCAAGAACACATGCCTTAAGAATGCAAGGAGCTGACGTATCAGTAACTTTAAACGATGACGATTTATCAGGAGGTTCAGAAAGTGATACGTCTATTCCACCGACATCTGTGTCAGAAACTGGTTCTGATGCTTCTATAATACGTGCCGAGAATGTGGAGTCAAACGATTCTTCAGAATTAATTATCGATACAAGCATGCCCTCAACAAGCACGAGTTTTTCGTTAATTGATAACAATAGAACAAAAGCGATATATAAACCAAAATTTAGAGCAGCACTATATAAAGAAACCGATGAAAAAGATAAAGTTAAAAAATCTATTTCCCCGAATGCTGATTTCCTTACGGAACATATCTCGAAGATTATATCAGATAATGAAGCTATTGTTGACGTTATAGAAACACCATTACAAAAGAAATATGGAAAAATTAAACAAATAGCGGAAAGCAAACAATTTATGACTGAATTAGCTGAAATTAAATCAGAACCATCACCACTAAACTTGACAAAATCCAATCATGAAAACGAAAACTCATATAGAAAAAGATCTCATTCTGAAAGTTTCTCACAGAGTGATCATCAAAAACATCCTTTGAATCCTGAAGGCTCCATCATAAAAGATCTCCTTCTTAAAACTAAAATGAACGGATTAACGTCGGTGACGGGCGAATTAATCGATGGACCCTTATTTATTTGTCCTTTATGTCAGATAATATATCGAAGTGCTGATAATTTAGAAACACACAGAGTGTATTATTGCAAAGGAAGTGTTAACACTAATACTATCTCCCAGAAAGATATGAAATCTATAAGGCCTGAAAACCTATTTGTAAGAAGCAATTCAATAAACGTTAGATTACCAGAATCACCATCAAATTATTCACGATCTACGAATTCGACGAAGTCATCACCATCAAGAATTAAACCTGATAATCTTATTATCTTAAAATCAGAATCCAATGATGTGGTGGCTCCCTTACCATCACCAGGACCATTACTTGGAAATACAAGGCTTGTAGATACTAGAGTACCATCAGATTATACGAGAAAAAATGAAAGTTTCAAAGTGAAGCCCTTACCGAGCCCAAAAAGAAGAATTGACAGTCGGTCTGACACTTATAGTCCAAGGTTGATAGAAAATATTTCACCGAGATCAAATGATATGTATCCACAACCCAAGATAAGGTGTATCGATGCCAACTCTACAACTTTACGAACAATGGATGAAATGTCACAACAAATGAGACATAATTCAACCTCTCTTCAAATGTTTGGAGGTGAAGTAAAAATTTTAGATCATTCTGGTAGTACAACAACGCTTCGTATTGAGCCCAGCAAAAATCAGCTCTCACCCATATTGATACAACAAAACCTTTCGCCATCAAAACTTGGTAATGATGTGGAAGCCAGCAGTGTTGTGGTGAGATCCGGCTTGCATTCCGGTGGAACGATAATGCACAATCCTCCAACTCCTAAAGAAGTCATAGGCACTCCACAACCACAGACACCCAGAATTTCAATATCAACCGCGCCTTCTATACCGAGTTCTAATTTACCCAATATACATGATATTACACACTTTCAATTTCCACCTCTAAGTGCTATTACAGCATTTAATCCATTAACTTTGCCTCCACTCAGTCCTTCATCTCCAAATGGAGCAACGACAATTTTTCATGGTGGTAAATTAATACCTCACGTGCCGGGTATACCTGGACCAAACACACCTGGGATGTTCGTTGGAAATCCAAATTCTCACTCAAAGAATTTAATAAACAGCGATTCCAACATAACTTCTGTGCAATGCACTCGAGAGGACTACCATGGAAATTCCATAGTAAATATGCAATCTTCAAAAGGAACAATAGTAAAATACGACACACACAACTTACGAAACAGTAAAAGTCCAAATTCAAGACCATCAAAACTAGAGGCGGAAGAACAATCTCAAGATCACTATAATATTGATATGCAACATTACACTTCAGCCGTTCCTATAATAAAAATAAAGAATGTAGATGAGTCAAGTTTGATTTCTAAATCGTTTTCATCTAATTTAGTCAAATCGATTCTTAGACAAGACGGAGCCATCAAAAGGAGTTCCGATGGTCTTCCTAGAACGCCAGTTTTGAAAGAAAATATAAATTTTCCATCACACAAACAAAAGAATAGAGATAAATTTAGTAACAATCACTTGTTCAAGAACATTGAAACTAAATCAGAAAAAGAGTTGCGCAATTTTAATTTTGAAAATCTAATAACCAAAGCTGAAATTTACAACAATCAAATTCCAAGTTCATCGGAGGTTCAAAAGAATACTAATGCTCAAGAAACGTTAGTAGTTTCAGTTTACAATGAAAGGTCTGAAACCGCATATTTCCAGAAGAATATCATAACGAAACCTACTGCAGAAGAAAGAAAACCAAAGTTTTTGCGGCCATCTACTTTACCTTTAAAACCTGGCACATTCACGCCTAAAAGACATCACGGAATTACGCCGAATGCGAATACAATGCCTCTTGTATCCCCAGAGACACCTCGCCCCGCTAAAGCCTATGGCCAACTATACTTAAACGGAAATGCTTATACATATCTAGGACTGAAATGTTCGACAAAAGTTTTCTACTGCACGATCAATCGGCCTCAACCAACATATGTTCCAAATCAGCATTTTCTATCAATGTACAGTAACTGGCAGGTAATTGCTACTATTTTTTTTCTAATGAGTACCTACCTGGCGTTTTACGAGCACTTACGATGTTGGCGATTGTATAGTAAATACATGAATTATGTTTACAGTTATTATCCGAGCTGACGCCAGACCCGCTGGGATTGTCAGCATCGTCTGCTATGTCTCTTTATGACTCACGTCATCGACCACAAGCTGTAGCTGTCGCTGTGATTAAACAGGATCTTGTACTGACTCATTCATCGCAGTGGAAGAGAATTGTAAAAGATAACAAACAGGTATGTTTATGAACAGATTACAGTTTACAGCACATCATGTTATACCAAACTGTCAAATTTCTCCAAATGATTTTAAATCTTAAAATGTTGACGGTTAAGTTCAAAATCGAATGACAAAATTTGTCAGTTTATAGTCACTTAACCTGCTGCTGTGTGTACTTTTTTATCTTACCGGTACGATCTGATGAAAGTACTTGAGTTATATTTCACTAAATTAGTATGAAATGATTAAAATACCTATATTATACATCATATTATTTGGGTTTCCAGACACTTCATTTGGTAGATACGAAGAAAACAGATGAAAACAAATTTTCAGTTTGTGACAATTTGACAACCCCTAAAAAAGAGGTGACTGGTGGGTTCGAAAGTAATGAGGAATACACGTACGTTCGCGGCCGTGGAAGAGGACGTTATGTTTGCTCAGAATGTGGAATTCGCTGTAAGAAGCCTTCGATGCTAAAGAAACATATCCGCACTCACACCGACGTACGTCCGTATACATGCGTGCATTGCGCTTTTAGGTAAATATTTGGTATTAATTTAATACGTATTACCAGCTTATTGTTACTGTCTTAATTGATTCAAAATTATGAATTCAGTGTTCATCATAGTAGGTAGTGTTTCTTAAATGATTCAATAAACTTCTTATGTGTTTCAGTTTTAAGACTAAGGGCAACTTAACTAAGCATATGAAAAGTAAAGCACACTATAAGAAGTGCTGCGAGTTAGGAATAAATCCAAATGAAGATAATGATGCTGAGGGTGGAGAGATGGCGCAATGCTCAGGTGAAACTGATGATGACACAGAATCGGACGGTGATGAAGGAAACGAAGGCGAAACAGAATCAAGCGGTAAGAATAATCTTTATAATATACTATAGCTAGGTTTGAATCGTTACTCGATTTTGTGCTTTTATAAACGTTAAACGTTTAAAAAAAATACTGCTAGGTACCCCTCTGCCTAACACTGCGGGGATTATAGACGTGAACTTGTTGTGTTAAAAAAACATAGAATTATTAAATAAGCTAGGTATGCTAAAAAAGAGTTCCACTCGCAACGAGGTGGTAAGACCAAAGCTAATGCTTAACGGGTGCTGAATCCTCACGTACTGTACTGATCCTAAAGTACTGAAAATTAATATTTTAAATTGCTTACCTTTCAGATACAGAAGCTTACAAATCACGGTTACCGGAACATGAAGCCGCGCACTGTTTATTGTCACTAGGAGGATCTAGACCGACTACTTCTGCCACTCCCGGTTTAATAACTAGCGCGAGACCTTCAACATATCCGTATACACCAACGGGATTGGAAAATGTTAGTACAGAAAGTAATCCAGAAAGGCCAAGTACCGCACAAAGTTCTCCAATCGACTCGAGACCGAGTATTGATAATGAACCAATGGATCTCAGCAAAACTGATATGAAAACAACGCAACATAACATTCCCGAAATACAAACCGCCAGAGAATCTAGTGTTTTAGCGTCCTTAGCTTCAAATACTGCTAAACTTCCTAATCATCAGACTCAGTGGACAAACGGAGAGCCAATGCTGCATACATATTTGACCGAAAGAGCGTTGCAAGATTCTAAGATCAAGCAAAGTCAACTAAGTAGCAGTTTAAGTAAAGTAAGGAAAGTTGATGTTGAAAAGTCAACATTCACCGATAGTTACTGCTCCATGGACAGCAACAATAAAATTGTGACGTCCATTAAAAGTTTGTTTATGACGACAGTGTCTTCTTCTCGAGTCATTTATAGTGAAGCCAAAATGTCAGATAGTGAAAGTGATAATGTGTTAAAATCTCCAGCTGTATTAAGAGATGAGGTCTCAGTAATTAGAGAATCCCCAGTTTCAACTTGTTCAGCCAATGAGAATAAAGGAAGTCACATACAAACTCAAAGCAATGCAGAAAATGCAAAACATGTAGTCTCTGAATATTTAAAACATGCAAGAATAAATCATATTCAAACACACGAAGACTGTGTACAAAATCAAAATGATGATTCTAACGACGATAATATTCTGGTTATACGTGAAGATAACGCAAAATCAGATGAGCAATTTTCAGAATCGGAGTCAGCAAAACTACCTTCATTGGACCATGAACCTGTCGCGAGAAAAGTCGTAATAGGTGTAGGAGGCGTAGCTTTTAAAGTTACAAAAGGAAAGGATTTTGAAAATAGTTCTTATTCACCTGGCAGGTTAATGGAAGATGGTCGCAGGGTGTGTGATTTTTGTAACAAGACATTCACAAAACCTTCACAGTTGAGGTTGCATCTGAATATACATTACATGGAAAGGCCTTTTAGATGCAGTGTATGTGCCGTAAGTTTCAGAACCAGAGGCCATCTTCAAAAACATGAACGCTCTGGTTCACATCATAACAAAGTGTCCATGACCTCAACATTTGGGGCTGCTACGTCTTTTAACCCTAGACCATTTCGGTGTTCTGATTGTAACATAGCGTTCAGAATACATGGACACCTAGCCAAACATCTAAGAAGTAAAATGCATGTAATGCGGCTAGAGTGTTTATTTAAATTGCCTTTTGGAACATTTACGGAAATAGAACGGGCGGGTGTAAGTTTAACAGACATTGATACGACAGATTGCGCAAGTTCCCTTGCCAGTTTACAATCGCTTGCAAGAAAGCTCCATGAGAAGGATCCAACAAAACTCGAGTATCGAGAGCCTAATGGTGCGACACTAACAGGTCCAACCGCTGGCCGGGACTCATCCGATGACGAAGATTCCGCTGCTTGCGAAAACATGAGTGAAAGTGAAAAAGATATTGAAGGAAAGACAATTGAAAGTAATGAAGGTCAAGATAAAGACATGCGAGTTAATTATAGTGCCACAGATATTTAGTGCCAAAATTATTTTAAGTAGGATATTTTAATGTGCAATTTTGTTTTGTTATTAATTTAAGGTATAACTATTCATACTGGGGTTTGACTCAGACACGTGTGAAAACAAAACGATGCGCTTTAATTATATTATTATACATTGCTGTATCTTATTTTGATGTAACTATGTAACTATATTATCTTGTAAATATCTCAAATTTAAATAATTTTTATTGTTGTTAAATTTGCTTCCATATTAGGGCTTACATACATATTGTATTTGTTATTATAAGTAACTCTTAAATAGGATTAGTAAAAAAAATGTTAATTGTAATTCAGATGAAAATTAGAAGCTGAATGCAAAACTTCCCATTTTAACGTATCCAAAACATTCTTACATAAATATTTTGGCTGTCCATATTTTAGGTAAAGTATGTACGTTTCAATATCAATGACACATATTGAAAATTCTTAAATGTAGCAACTTTTATCTTGATAAGTACCATTATTACTTTTGTATGTATTTTTTATAAAATATATACTTATGATGTATTTACACTGTGTAACATCTACTTCCAAATCTTTTATCTAAAAATAATTGGCATATCAAATTCCACAAACTAAATTTAGATATACAAAAATCGTTAAAGTCTTCCATATCAAAAATAGTACGTGTTCTAGATATTTGGCTTTAGTACATTCATTCAGGATCGAACTATTCCAACCATCATACTTCCAGACAAAATTCCGCAGTAAATAAATTGTTTTATACCGCGTATTTTATTTCGTTAACTTTAAAACTGTCAACGGTAAATTGTCCTTAGATCCAACAAATATAGGTAGCTTAGCACACACATTGTGCATACTTAAACAAAGTGTTACAATTTTGGTTTAATCCCTGAAACAGTTTTGTCTTATCATAAGAGGTCCCATATGTTAAAAACAGTTTTTCTAAACCTCCAACCGGATACTTGTAAGACGCCACGATGTTTAACAGTTATTTAGGGTATAAATATGGCTCCTAACGTTTTTTATATACATAGAATATAAGATTATAAAAGATTTATAGAACTGTTATATATAAAGTAAGACCGGTGTTTAGAAACATTTGTATTTTTGTTTACTTTTACTATAAATAGATCTTTTTACAATAGTCAGTTAATCATAAATAAATGTGGGTTATGCGTGCAGCATGCAAAAACAAGACAGACAGACAGACGGACAAGGAAGTGATCCTATTAGGGTTCCGTTTTTTCCTTTTGAGGTACGGAACCCTAAAAATGCGAATATTATGTACATTTCGGCTTTATGTTCGCATGGATGAACTGAAACAGAAAGAGCTCGTAGCTAAGTAATAACAGCCGCACGGGTCGATCCATCAGGTTAAGCTACGCTTGCCCGGGTTGGACCGTGGATGGGTGACCATCTTTACATACCGAGACTTCTCCGTGCCTCGGAAAGCACGCTAAGCCGTTGGTCCCGGCTGTCATTCGTGGATATGTGATAGTCGTCACGGGTCGTCAGAAGCCCGATAGTCTGACAACCAGTCTTACCAAGAGGTATCGTATTACCTAGTTTCGGAGGTCAGATAAGTAGGCAGTCGCTCCATGTAAAATACTGGTATTCAGTTGCATCCGGTTAGACTGGAAGCCGATCCCAACATAGGTAATTGGGAAAAGGCTAAGCAGATTGATTGGATCAACTGAGGCATGCTAGGCATATCAAAGTTAACGAAAATAAAAAAGAATGTCACGGCTAAACATAATTGAGAATGAAGCGGAAGTTTGAACAGAAATGAGTTGTTTATGTAAATAATAAGTATTACTTGTCCATATAGATAACCATATCATGAAGCCTATTAAATAGAAAAATATTACAACTTTTTACTGTATAAATTTTAATGTACCTCAATGTAAATGGCCTATTTATGAATAATGATGAACTGCATAAGTTTCTTCTTATTCTTTCCAATTTACAAACGTAAGAGCCATTTTAGAATTTGTAATTTTCCCAGTAAGTGTTGCCAGCTTGGCACAATGCTACCGTAACTCACAAAGCTATGATTATTTTTATACCGTATGCGTTTTGTTGTACATAATTAAAATTATGTATGAATATGACTGATAGGTATCTATTTAAGGTACGATACTATTATTCTGTCTGGTATGCATTATAAATCGATGTTAAGTACAAAAAGTTGTGTATGATGAATTTGAAAAATTATCAATAAAATAAAATACAATCCACAGAATTTACATAGTACCGAGTGAGTTCGCTGGTATTGTGCCAAAATATACTCTAATATAGCTATTTAACATTATTGGAACGGTATGTTTGGAGGAAATGGTGTACTCGTGATTATGGTAGTTATAAATATAATTTTTTTGATGTATATTATATCGAAAGGGGATTTAATTTTACTAAATTGTTGCAAGAAATTTGTAATAAAGGAGTTACATAATTATAATACATTGAGTTATTTAATGTGCAAATTTTATTACCGATCCCATTCCACACAGCTTTATTAAGGCTAATTATTGCAATGGTATACTAGGGTGTGTGTGTTACGCCAGCGGAATGTTGTCGCTTTTCAGGATTTCGGCTTGACAGAAATTAGTGCCTCAGCTCGTGTAACTGTGCCCGAAATTTATAATTTGTGCATCCAGCCGATCCAAAGATATTCACGAAAAACAGATTTCACTGTAGTAACGTTACTGCAGCGGCATGTTCTTTTACCAGTGTTCGTAGCTGAATACAAACTAGCTACTTAGATATATATAATTTGTGCCTAATTGTGCCCAAAAAATATAATTTGTGCGTCTTGAAGTTTCGGAGTTATTCAAGATGCCGCTGGGGTAACGTTTAGCAAATTGCTGTATCTCTTAAACGGCATGACATACAACTACGATTTTTTTGACTACGGTGGGTCATAATTTGTGCAATTTTATTTTTTCTATAATCGACGCCATTTGAAAATTAGATATTTTTTTTTTCAAAAATCCGAAAATCGATCCTCGCGCTTCAATGAGAAACTCTAGAAACTTACCAATTATGGTGGTTTGTACCTTTTATCAACTCTATGCATCATGTGAAATTAGAGGTTTCTATTCCAACTCCTTACAGAGATAATCCATTTTAATTAAAATCTGACTACGATATAATGTAACGCTCCAATACATGAGTTATTATTAAGTGACGGTAATTATGATTTTACTAATAATTAGTACTTTTATTAAATTATTTATCCTTAAAGTTTCAGCTGAAAAAACCTTGTAACTACTTAGATAATAGGTCTTTACCTATGAAATTGCCGTTTTGTATGAAAAAATTTAAACGAATTTTTTTCATGAATTTTTTATTTGTATTAATCGAAGTAATCACCCATGCAATCAATGCATCTTTGCCAACGCAGTGGCAGTTTATTGATGCCCTTCTTAAAGAAATCAGCTGGACGGGAGGCAACAAATTCTTCAAAGGCATTTTGTACTGCCTCTCGGGTATTGAATTTTTTTCCCGCCAAGAAGTTGTCCAAATTCTGGAAAAAGTAGTAGTCTGTAGGCGCAAGGTCTGGTGAGTAGGGCGGATGACGGAGAGCTTCCAACCCCAGTTCTTGCAACTTGGAGACCGTCTGCTCTGCAGTATGAGGTCGCGCGTTGTCGTGCAGGAGCAGCGGAGACGAGCGATTGACCAATGCTGGTTGGAGATGTGCCAGCTTCTCCATCATTGTGTTCAGTTCTTCACAGTACACATCTGAAGTAATGCTCACCCCGTTTGGTAAGAAGCTGTGATGAATCACACCGGCGCTAGACCACGAAACAGTGACCATCACTTTTCTAGGGGTAAGTTTTCGTTTAGGGCATTGTTTAGGTGCTGAACCAGGATCCAACCAACTTGCTGAGCGCTTTTGGTTATCAAACAGAATCCATTTTTCATCGCTGGTAACAATGCGGTTCAAAATTCCTTAATTTGTGTGTCTGTTGAGCAGTGCAAGGCACGTCTCGACGCGTACTTCACGCAGGCGATCATTGAGTTCGTAGGACACCCATTTGTCAAGCTTTTTTACCTTGCCAATTTGACACAAATGGACCAATATTGTTTTGACGCTAACGTCGAAAGCTGCTGCTAATTCAGCCGTAGATTGTGTATCATCAGCTTCCACAATCGCCTTTAATTCGTCATTGTCGACCAGTCTTCGAACGACCGCGAGGTTCATTTTTCAGGTCGAAATTTCCAGAACGGAAGCGAGCAAAACAATAACAAGTGGTGCGTTGGTTTGTAGTGTTAGCTCCGTAAACGTCGTTGATGTTGCGTGCCGCTTGTGCCGCGTTGCTGCCACGACGGTACTCATATTCCATAATTACTCGAATTTTTACCGTATCCATGATGACGAAAAAGATTGAAATGCGATGAAAATGTAACACTAATCAATAAACAAATGACTACTTTTGGAAAAAAAAATCCATGTTTTTAAAATAAAATTAATTTGAAATTAGAATTCTTAGCCAAACAAAAATTATTTTGATTTGAAATGGCCAGTACTGCAGAACGGCAATTTCATAGGTAAAGACCTAATATAAGAAAAAAACAAAAGGAAAAGAAATCACACGATTAACCGAACAAAAACGAATGCCTACATAAAAGCGGCCGTACAGTACATTATATCTAAGTAGTTAGAAGGATTTTTCAGCTGAAACTTTAAGGATAAATAATTTAATAAAAGTACTAATTATTAGTAAAATCATAATTACCGTCACTTAATAATAACTCATGTATTGGAGCGTTACATTATATCGTAGTCAGATTTTACTTAAAATGGTTTATCTCTCTAAGGAGTTAGAATAGAAACCTCTAATTTCACATGATGCATAGAGTTGATAAAAGGTACAAACCACCATAATTGGTAAGTTTCTAGTTTCTCATTGAAGCGCGAGGATCGATTTTAGGGTTTTTGAAAAAAAATATCTAATTTTCCAATGGTGTCGATTATTGAAAAATTAAATTGCACAAATTAAGACCCACCGTAGTAAAAAGCCGTAATTGTATGTCATGCCGTTTAAGAGATACAGCAATTTGCTAAACGTTACCCCAGCGGCATCTTGAATAACTCCGAAACTTCAAGACGCACAAATTATATTTTTTGGGCACAATTAGGCACAAATTATATCTATCTAAGTAGCTAGTTTGTATTCAGCTACGAACACTGGTAAAAAAACATGCCGGTGCAGTAACGTTACTACAGCGGAATCAGTTTTTCGTGAATATCTTTGGATCGGCTGGACGCACAAATTATAAATTTCGGGCACAATTACACGAGATGAGGCACTAATTTCTGTCAAGCCGAAATCCTGAAAAGCGACAACATTCCGCTGGCGTAACGCACACTAATAAGGTTTATAGAGATCGTCTAATTTAAAATTGCGCGCACTTAAATGTGTGCGTGCTTTAAAGTTACAAGTAACAAACGGTAACCTATATACCGGGTGTGACCGACACTTGCATGGGTTTTTATACAGAAATGCAGTTCATACGATTATGAACACTAACTGTAAGTATATGAATAATCTTAACTAGTCTGAGAAAATTAATAAAAATAGACCGAATAATTGGTGTAAAATTGGTAGTTATTCCCTGATGTGTCCATACTAAAAATCCTCGAGGGTGGGGGTTTTGCAGGGTGAGGGTAAACCCTCACCCTGCAATTTTAGCATTTAAAAATGTCACTTTTTTAAGGTTTTTGTTCATATCTCGAAAACTTTTAGAAATATCATTACGATAGGTAATACAAAAATTTTCCAACAAATTAGGTCCTATTCATTTTTACTGTAGGATCAATACTTATGGAGCTTATAAGCTATTTAAGTTGGCAAAAATAAAAACTAAATTGGTTTTACTAGCTATACAGGAAAGCTGTCTTATTCGTTCGTCATTATCATCTTCCTTTTCGTAATTATCTTCTTAATTTTCATTTAAATCGACGAAAACACCGTACGTACACGCTCCTAGGCAGCGGTTGCAAACAAGACTGCAATTAATACCGGCTTTTCGACATCAGACGTCAGGACCGGCAGGGTCCAAGGTAGTTATTGGCTCTAAGTTTCCATCAGCTCCTCGCTTCCCAACCCCAAAATGACTGGTTCAAAATGTAGCAGCAGGGGCACTCAAACTTACCTACTTACTATTATTATACCAGATAGGTCCATTGACGCGACTGTCAATGGACCACACGTGGCGACAATTGGCACGACACAAACCAAAAATGCTTGTTTTAGAGCTCAAAGCTCAGATAAACAGCAAGACTTAGGTAAATCGACAGTAAGATTTTGGAGAGTAGATTGTTGACAGTTGATATAGAACTTTTTAATTGAGTAAATGTATTGATTTTTTGTTACACTAGCTGGTGTAACATAAAATCGCCAGACGTCCTGTCAAAATTTCAATTTATTTTTTTTCCTATTTTTTTTATTTTAAACCACTCCAGTAAAGAGAACAAAACAAAAAATATTCAAATAGGTCAAGCCGTTTTTGAGTTTTAGCGAGACTAACGAACAGCAATTGATTTTTATACATAGAGATACTCGTACCTAGGTATGGTCCGTTTAATTTCAAATGCGAAATTTGTAAAATGTTTTTAATAATTATTTATTATATATAAATAATTATGATGTGAGGAACTAACGAAACGAAATAAAACAATGTTATTAATTACAGCTCTTTATTTTATGTCGTATTTTATAACAATAATGCTTATACTTATGGTGAATCAATTCTTCATTCTTCATCAACGAGCATCAAAGACGACCACTGAAAATGGTAGGTAGTTAAGGATAATAATGAACTATTGTCATGTCTGGACTGTGATACCAATTCATGTATTCTACCCCTATCTCGAATTTCTTGAAAATTAATAGTATCAGTGCATATAGGTTTTAGCGACTGCTATCATTATGGTGCAGTTAAAGCACAAGATTTGGTAAATTGACAATGATATCAATGTTAGATAAACTTGTTTGAACCAGAGACCATTTTGGTTACCCCTTGAAAGGGTTTTCGATAGGGGTTTTCTAAACAGTTAATCAAAAACCCATACGATTGAGGTAACCCTTTTGAATGGCTTTAAGGGACCATTTTCGTTATCCATTGAAAGGGTTTTCGATAGTGTTTTTCTAAGCAGTTAAACAAAAATCCATACAACCTTTCATTTCAACTCTCTTAAAAACGATAACAGCGTAACATTCCGACTCGGAGCAATGTAATAAGATCTCTCGATGATGGACATACGTTGCAAATAGCTAATATGGTAACCCGAACAAAACCCTTATATTATATAGGTTATCTTACTGGGTTACTGGGTTTCAAGTATAGAACCCATTCAATAGGTTATCCATATTGAAGGGATACCACTTTTACTGGGTTTCAAGCCTAAAACCCATTCAAGGAGTTACCTCATAAACGGCATACCCATTCGAAAGACTTAACTCTTAACCGGGGTTGTACGGGCCCTGGTGTGAACATATTATAATGTGGATTATTAGCACATTATTTTAGTAAGAAGCATCGAATTTTGCTGAAGATAATTGAAAAACAATGACGTTATGAAAATCTCTGTTTAAGATAGGGGTACAACAGCAGTCTTTGGTATCAATACACATATCGTAATCAGCCTGCAATGTTCCTACTGCTGGGACACAGGCCTTTTTGTGAGATGGGGTGGGCCCAGTGCGGGTTGGTAGATATCACATGATTTGGAATTTTTGGTTCTAGAACATGCCAGTTTCCTCACGATGTTTCCTTCACCGTTTTGAGAGCAGTGGTGATGAAATAATTTATACAAAGGGTCTGGGCACTTGTCAGGTTCGAACCTACGACGACCTACAAGTCGTGGGCCACCACTGCTCAATACACTTAGCGCATAATAATTGCATTTTTTTTTGTGGTAGGTCGTCTTGTCTTGTCCATGAGAGGTCGAGACTACTTAACTGGACAATCCTGTGGGTGCCTTAACCCAACTAGCAAAAACGTCGTATAATTCCAGTCTTATATGACTTCATGTTATAAAACGGTTATATATCGGTATTTAGTTAACTATTACGTTAAATAGACGTTCATCTTACGATGTTTCAGTCACCTGACTTTAATGTCTTATTATAAAGTTGAGTAAACGTTTTCAGGACTAACTTATACGACGTCGTATAATGGAAGCAGTGTATATGTTCAGTAAACGTTTTCAGGACTAACTTATACGACGTCGTACAATGGTGTCAGTGCATATGTTGAGTAAACGTTTTCAAGACTAACTTATACGACGTCATATAATGGTGTCAGCCGTTTAACTTTTATATAACTAAAACACCGCTTAAAAGTTTGTGCAGGACCTTTATATATTACAAAACTGTTTTAGTCATATGGAAGACTAATTAAGACTTGCATGAGACTAAAATGTTGAATTTCATCGGTAGTACATAACTTTAAGTAGACTTTTAAATCATCTATAGGTCAAACCCACACTTTAATTAAACCATTTCTATTTTATTTTGTCATTCAAATTAAAAAGTAAGTAATGATGAGAGAAATCTAAAGTCAGCTGAAAATGGCCGGGGCGTCATGGTCTCAAGGAAAAGTATATGCGACCTTTTTGTTGTATTAGTGTATTATAGAGGTCGCCATATAACTTAGACAAGATGGTTGGAGCTTTATTATGAAAACATATCTTGAATAATTAACTAAAACCCTTGAATTACAAAGAAATAGAGGAAGGCATTAAAAACTTGACAACAACACATATATACATTGTCATAAAACTAAAGTTCCCTGAAGAAATACCTATCACAATTAGTATTATATCACACTAACTTAAATAATGTAGATACAATAATAGTATTTTGAAATCATGGAAATTAACTTCATTTACTTTTTCTCTTATTCTTTCATACACGCACAATATTAAACACGCGAATCAAAACGGTTATCGTCGATTCGTATTGTTTGACACTGTACAACGTCATTACAACTGCAATGTGACATACGCGGTCACATAAGGGTCTCATCACAACAAGTATTGGACCAAAAAGTCGGTCTTTGTACTTTTATTTAACTTTTATGTAACGTTCAACGGTCATTGGCTGACTTCTATATACCTACTAAACGATATTAATGTCGTATAATTTGGGCCCTTTTCGCGTTTTTTAGACGTTTATATGTACGTTTTTGCGACCAATCTTAAAAACGTAAATGAAAATGTAAAACGTTATCTTGACTATTATAAAACATTAATTTGTTAGTTGGGAAGCGACTCGAAGCCTCCAGCCAGGGCATAAAACTAATTATAAACTAAGCGACTGCACGCTAAGGGCACCCCCTGTGGGGTACTAACCTCGGCTTAGGGTGTCGCTGGGGGAGGACAGCAAGGGGGGACACGCTGGATCATATCTGATTAATTATTATTATTTGGGGAGTTTACAGCTACAGGCTCAGCTACGCTACCAGTTGGCACATCTTCACTGAGCAAGGGACGGGGGGAGATAATAATTGCATGCAATAAATAAGGTATTTATAAGCAGGGCACCCGGTAGCTGGATGTTAGCAGCCAAGAACCGAGTTAAATTACGTGCTTGGAAAGACCATGTCCAGCTGTGGACATGGTCGCTGATGATGATGTAGCCATGCTATTCAAAAAAAAATTATATGCAATCTGTTGAGCTGGACAAGCTAAAATAATACCTAAAAATGCCCGTTTTCACTAACACTACATAATCTTATTTGGTTTGATTTTTATTTGGATAATTAAAAGTACCTATTTGCACTGTTGTTACGTACTTGTATGTCACTGCTATTTCGGGGAACATTGACGTCTATGACACCTAGTTTAAAAGCCAAACATTAGACTTTAAACTGTGTCACTGTGGTACAACTGAATCCTAAGACACTAAGTTTTATTATTTGGTTTTTGTGTATTAAATAATAATTATTATTATTACTAGACAACATTTAAATGTAATTCATAGGTATTAAGGCATTCCGGGACACTAAACCGGTCGAAATGGCAGTGCTTGGGGTAGGCCTATGTCCAGCAGTGGATGTCTTTCGGCTGAAATGAATTAGTGAACAAGACATATTAGAAATTTTATTGTTATAATGCATATGGGCATTTAGTGTCCTGTAAAGTGTTAAACATAATAATATGTTGCACCTACATTAAGCCACTGCCTAAATGCTGTCAGATGTATTTGAATTAACTTTTTTTAAGAATTCTCAGTTAGGCACTGACTTAGCTGACTTTAGCACAGACAGGCATTAGCTTACCAAAACTGTTAGAAAGATGATCAGTACTGAATTTGTTTAAATATTAAATTTTGCACACTTGGCAACTAAGATTCTTTCTGGCAAGTTTGGAATATTGAGTGTCAGAAGTTGCAAGCAGTATATAGCATGAATAGTATAAGAAAAAAGGTACTTACCAAATAACAGATGAATAACAAAAAATAATAACCACTATAAAGCGCATTCGATAGTTTGATGCATATAATAAAGTAGTAAACCATACACACACCAAGCTAAGCATAAATATTAATTTAAATAAGATTTTTTTTTTTTTAGAACCAAACATTTTTATATTTGTTGCAAATTACAAACTCTTGTTTCTTTTAAGAACATTGGCAAAACACGTAAATTATTACTATATTGTTTACATGCACATTAAATGCAACAAAAATTATGTTAACTTAGACTATGAGGAGTATAATGTGAATGGTTAAGGAAGAAGTTTAACACCAACCCATTCATGCACAAAAAGTAAGCACAAAGTATTAAGAATATAAAAAGATTTAAAAAAAGGATACATCTTTTTGTTCTTTTCTTGTACATTATCCTGTAACCACATTCTCTGCATCTTATGGGGTCTCTTGGTTTGATTTCATTTTCCCGATGGCATTCTGAAAACAAAATTGATTGTTATTGTGGTGTATAAATATTTCATAAATCATTATAAATAGGAAGTATATCGCCTCAACATAGTTCTCCTTAGTCCTTACCTCTTCCTGTTGATTATGGATGCTCTGATAACAAATCTACAGGAAGAGGCACCCTGGTGCATGCTGTTTGCCAATGACATTGTTCTTGTTGGTGAAGATGAAACTGAGATCCAGAGCAGATTGGAGATTGGCAACAGAAGCTGGAGAATGTTGGCATGAAAATCAGCAATACCAAAACTGAATATATGTTCTGCGATTTTCGCGGTATCAATGGCTATACGAGTAGGGCAAGACCAAAGAAACAATGTATGGACTGTGTGAAATATGACATGGCTAGAAACGGGGTGACTACCGAGATGACGACTAATAGAGAAGTATGGAAAAAAGGGACATGTTGCGCCCACTCCAAATAGATTGGGATAAGGGCAGGAGAATGATGATGATTAGCTCTCCTTCAGAGCTTTTTGGTAATGGGTTTTTGTTACTATTCATGAGAAAATACAGGTGATAAATTTATTTATTTATTTATTTATTTATTTATTTTAAGGAGAACCAACAGCTTTAACAGATAGATAACAATTGAATATAAAACATAAAGCCAATTACAGGTTCTCACGGGTAAAAACAGAAAAAGTAGTACAAATCTTAAGATCACTAACAAGCACGATAGAAAGAAAAAAAAAAAAAACACAAAAACAATATTATATACCTACATACATAATATATAAAAGGTACAAAAATCTATGCAGTTTTGAAGAAGTCAGCGTTCAGCCGACTGCGTGCAGTATAGGTTTTGGTGGTAAATGGATCAAATGAGAACTCTTTACAAAGAACATTAAAATCCTTACTCGCCCGCACCATATATGAGTTTTGCCTGTAGTTGGAAGAGGTAAAGGGAATGAAGATAGGCGGATTAAATCTAACTGATCTCTGGGGGACATTAAAACGCAATTTATGCAGGAGATCCGGACAGTCAATCTCGTTAGATAAAATTTTTAAGAGAAAAGTGCAATCAGCCAGTCGACGACGATTTATTAGTGGCTGAAGGTGAAGTTTCTTGCAGAGACTTATATAATTATCAGAATGGTATGGTATACGAAGCCGAAAACAAAGAAAACGAACAAATCTTTTTTGAATATTTTCAATACGGTCAATATATTTGCCATAACACGGGTTCCAGATTTGTGACGCATATTCAAGATGACTTCTCACAAAAGAACAATAAAGAATCTTAAGGGTTTTGGCCTTCTTGAAACACCCTGCGAGTCTCATAACAAAACCCAGAGACTTCGAAGCTTTGGCAACTATTTGCTCAATGTGCACACTAAATAAAAGTTTGGAATCATGAAAAACGCCAAGGTCACGAACACCGTCACATCTCTGTAATGGCTGCCCTTTAAGTTTGTAGGTTGTAGGGAGAGGGACACGTTTTCTGCTAAAGGTGATTACTGAACATTTAACAGGGTTCAAATCAAGCCTATTGATCAAGCAATAATCATCCAATCGCACCAGGTCAGATTGGAGAGCATTCATGTCATCATTTGACGAAATTGCAGAAAATATCTTCATATCATCGGCAAAACAAAGCAAATTTGAGTTGCGAAAACAGGAGTCGATATCATTCACATAAATTATAAAAAGTAACGGGCCCATCAAAGAACCCTGAGGAACACCACTAGGTGCTGAAACCCAGCTTGACATGTAGTTACTGATAACGACAGCCTGAGATCTGTTTTCTAGGTATGAAGTAAACCAACGAAGTAGATCTCCTCTAATACCAATGATAAAAAGCTTGGTTATCAGAATATTGTGGTCAATTCTATCAAATGCCTTACTATAATCCGTGTAAATGACATCCACCTGTGCCCCACTATCCATTTTGTCAGTTAGAAAGTCATTGATCAAAACCAGGTTAGACACAGTTGAACGACCCCTAAGAAAACCGTGCTGAGAAGGGCTAAAACACTGACGGAGTGCTGCGTAAACCTGGTTATAGACCACTCTCTCAAAAACTTTTGCTAATATGCACAGTTTGGAAATAGGCCTGTAGTTAACTATTTCGTTTTTGTGCCCTTTTTTATGCACCGGAGTTATAAAGGCAGATTTCCAGATTTGGGGAACAGAACATGAAGAGAGCGATTTTTTAAACAAAAGAGATACTGGTAAGGCAATGGTTTTAGCACACCCAATCAGAAACTTAGGTGATAAGTGGTCCGGACCAGCAGATTTAAATGGATCAATTTTACTAATTAGCTCGGCTACAACATTTAAGTTAATCTCAATTGAGTGAATATCCGAGGGTATATTGGAATTTATGGCAGTTTGGGGAGAACAATAATTAGCAGGCACATCATTGGTACGATCAAGAAAAGTTGAATGAAAGTGGGAAGAAAATGCATTACAAATAGACTCAGGGGAAGAAATCGTCACATCACCATACTTAAGGAAACTGGGTATTGCATTGGATTTAGATCGTTGTTTCACAAAGCTCCAAAATCGTTTAGGATTCCTTTCGATGGAGGCTTCTGTATCAGCTAAATAGTTGGTGTAACAATCTGCTTCAAGTTTATTAACCCGCTCACGTAAATATTTAAAGGTCGCCACGTCTGAAAGTCTGCCATACGTCTTAAATTTGCGGAGATATTTAGCCTTCTCTTTAATAAAGCGTTTAAGTGCCGGGGAGTACCAAATAGGGTATGAGCTGTGAAAGACTTTCATAGCAGGAACAAACTTCTTTTGAATTTTCACTATAGTAGTATAAAAGTAATTTACGGCATCACTAAGCGACATGTCAGAAAATAACTTCGTCCAGTCAATAGCTGCTATTTCCCTGTTAATGGCCGCAAAGTCAGCTTTACCGTAATGGTAACGAGTAAAAGGAGCGGGAGTTAAATAGGTGTACTCAGCAAAGTCCACGTCGATGCAGAGGGCCGGATGATATTTGTCAACGGGTGATAAAGGTACTGAACATTCACAAACTGAAACAATTTCATTACATAAAACTAAATCAAGAATCTTACCATATTCATTCAATATTCCATTATATTGATTGAACCCTAAAACACGCAATTCATCTGTTAGCATGTATTCATTTATGTACATCATACATCGATTTTACAAAAATTTTAAATTATACACTAAGTGAGAAGTTACCGATGGGAAGTGACACGAAAATTAAAGGTATTATCCAAAATTATATACAACTAAACCTACATGCCAGGAATTCATAAACTGCTATAGAACGAACCAAATTACATTGAAATCAAAAACCAAACTGGAACCAAAGCAAACATAAATATCTAATTTCGTTACCTACCTCCACAAACGTAGATCATAGGGACTTTAGTCACTGATGATTCTTTATTACTGGAATCAGCCATTGTATTTCGGATCTCTCAGCCAATAAAACGATGTCAAGTCAATAGGAGTTAATTTATATAAAGACTTTAGTGGAATATTGAGATAACCAACAAATTAAAACAACTGAGCTATGTGTGCACAAACGTACTCTGTCTGTGTGCACAACAAGAACCTAGTGAGTTAGTGACACTAGTGACAAGTGTGACAACTTGATAAGCAATATTTAAAATGCACTCTGTGGTGACAAGACAACCACAAGAACAACGCAGAACAACTAGCTTGTTCTCAGAATAATAACTAAAGCTACACTTCTGGACACATCTTTTGGCCCACCTTGTATTTTCAGTTTCGTTTGGTCCTAGCTAAAATTTTATATTAGGTCGAGCAAAAAGTTTTTATGCAGTTTTGAACCTGGCATATTCACAATTTCATTCAATAGTCTTTTTTTGAATTTCAAACACAGAATTTAAAGAAACAAAAGACAATTTGGAGCCTGTTTGTTAATATCAAACAATCAAATACTAAGAAAACTTGGTTTTATTGGTTTACTTGGATTTAATTCTTGAAAAAGTGATTGATATCTTTGGTTTTGCAACAAACATTACTTATTCTTAACATTAAGGTGAGGTTCTATCAATAATCTATGGATACTTAACCTGAAGTCGCCGCCCAAGCTGTGGCACTTATTCAGGCCGGACACAGCCAAAGAAACGTGAGTGCTCAACTTAATTTAAGTCGATCTGCGGTCCGAAATGTTTATCGGAGGTACCTAGAGACTGGCGGCTTTGTTCGTCGCCAAGGAAGGCCACGATCTCGGGTCACAACTGAAAGGCAGGATCGATTCATCGTGACGACCAGCTTGAGAAATCGTCACCTTACCTCCATTGAGATACAAAACCAACTTCGCGACTTCCACGGAGTATCTGTGAGCGCTCGAACTGTTCGGAGAAGGTTAAAAGAACGCGATATGGTACCACACAAGCCAGCTAATGGCCCCAAACTAACGCGAGCCCACCGAACAGCGCGCCTTCATTTCGCACGCAGTCATTTAAATTGGACACAGCAAGATTGGAGCCGTGTACTCTTTTCTGATGAGTCTAAAATTGTGTTACATGGCAATGATGGAAGGAAGAAGGTCTACCGACGTAAGGGAGAGCGTTTCGCACAATGCTGCTTTGAAGAGAGGGTTGCTTATGGCGGTGGCTCATGGACTGTCTGGGGCGGTATATCCGCGAGCGGCAAAACTCAACTTGAGGTTGTTACAGGACCACGGCTGCCAACATTAAATGCTGAAAGGTACATTCGTGAGTGCTTAGAACCTCACGTGATACCATACGCGGACTATGTGGGCCCAAATTTCCTTTTTATGCATGATAATGCAAGAGCCCATGCGGCCGGCATCGTCAGGGAATATCTTCGGGATGTGAACATCACAGTTATGGACTGGCCAGCCAGAAGCCCAGACATGAACCCCATTGAGCACATGTGGGACGAGCTAAAAAGACGTGTTAGGGCTCGTCAGCCAGTTGCCCAGACGATGCAGGAGTTGAAAACTGCCATAGAAGAGGAATGGGAGATGATCCCTCAAAATTTGATAAAGCGGTTGATAAACTCTATGCCTAATCGTATGAGAGCTGTGGTAGATGCCCATGGAGGCAACACGCGTTATTAAATTAAACCTTTATTTGATAAAACATGTTTTTTATTCAAAAATCAATTGCCTTTAACAAGGCGCATATCCGACTTGTTAAGCGTAGCTCCATGTCGTATGGTATTCTGAATTCAAATTTAAAACAATACGATCGAAAAAGATGGTAAAATGTATCAGGTTTAAAACTGCATCAACAGTTTTTGTTCAATCTAGCAATCATATTTCGGTAGGGGCCATCGAAACCTAAACTCTAAGGTGGGCCAATAGATGTGTCCAGAAGTGTATTATTGCTTTAGTTATTATTCTGAGAGCTTGCTACATATTAGTAACCTGTGAGAACAACGTTAGTATCATTTGTCAAACAAAACTTCAAATTGTCAATTTGATAATGATTCCAAAATGTCAATTAGCACTCATCAGCAGACATCGTTGGTCAAGATTGGTTGGACATCTTGAGTAGTACATATTAGTAACACAGACAAAATGGTCAACCTTGGAATTAATAAGTTGTACATACACCAGCACCCTAAGTGCCAATCGGGATCTGAATCATTTTGAAGCAAATTGCTAATCCATTGCTACATGTATTCGAAAAATTTGTCTGCTCGACAACTTAAATGACGCAATGAATCTTAAAATGAAGCCGATTCCGATTGATAGTACAAGAATATGCCAATAAGGTCGCCCGTAAAATTGAAATCTTTGCATGCCGTTTATTTTGATCAACATACAATCTGATACTGACTAAAGTTTTATGCTCTGTGACACTGACTTTTTACGCAGTTTTTGCGCATACCTTCAAATATCAGTTTAAAAATCCGTTTTTTTAGGACGTGATGTGTATCGATATCTCAACACGATAAAACAGATTTTATCAACTCACACATCAAGTAACAACACTACCAGCAGTCATGGTCGTTAATCCCAAATAAAACCATAAACTTTTATTTTGTCGTGTTTAGGTCTCGATGAGTTTCGCTAGTTAATTTAATTTGACCCTGTATGTGCACACCTCTCAAAAACAAAGCATCACGTAAATCGGCCGTTTCCAAACACCACCAATAAATTACTGATCATATACCTACATATACGAAAGGCTGAATGTCAGGTTCGCGGGTGTATTTCTCAGACATGGTTGATATACAGGGTGTCCCGTAAATAATGGATCAAACGTAACGGGTAGGTAGCTTACCTAATTTCCAACAACTAATTTGAATATTAAAAAAAAAACCGTTACAGTAACCAGGATATTAATTTTTTTTCGAATTTTACGATTTTGTCTTCCAGAATTAAGCTTTTTTAATGCTGTCGCTGCAAATGATGACATTTTTAGGTATGATTTTTATTTAACATTTCTGAATAGCTTACTAATGTTATAAGATACCATTTTTTTGAATACCGTTTTATTTGCCTTAGAAAAAAAATCTTGAGTTGAAAAGTTTTTTCTTTACGATGTTAGGACCAAAATTGAAAAAATTCTCCTGTAAAAAAAATGTATGACACCGAAAACCACCATTATTTTAAAAACTTGTACATTTAATAAGGTTTGCAAATTGGTATAAAACTTACGTCTAGTCCTTATCGTTACAAAGATATTGCTATGAATGTGATGAAGAAGACAGAAAATAAATTAAATTGGTACTATTCCATTTTTTCATTTTCGTAATGGCTTATGCTTGAATGCTTGTAATCGAAGCAGGTAGTTAAGCGGCTAGCATATTCCGACCCGATGACGTCATCTGTCCGGAATTTGGGACCGCTACCTGTGGCGGAGTTGCACCTCAGTCAGCGTGTAGGGGATAGATAGCGCCGCTTTTGTATTTTTGGTAAATTGGTATGAAGTTGTACATTCTAGTCCTTGTCGTTACAAAGATAATTGCTATGAATCTGAGAGGTGCTCCAAATCAACGTTAATAAAAAAAATAAAAAAGTGTGTACATTTAAACTTTTTCTTTAAAATGTGTAACTGTAGTATTTCAGAGGCAATGTTCATTGAATTATTGAGGCGTATGAAAAGAATTAGGAGGCCGTACTAAAAAAAACAGTTAGTTCAAATAAATCGTTTTATTTGGTTTTTACAATAAATGTTCGAATTGCCTTCCCTTTACAAGAATGCAAAGTCTGCATCTCCTAATAAAGGAAGCTCTTATCCGACGGACAAAACGGCTTTGGTTTATTTCTGATGCAGCAGATTGGATGCGCTGTCGTAATTCTTCTTCCGACGTTATTGGATTCTTGTAGACCCTGTCTTTTAAACATCCCCAGTAAAAAAAATCTAGGGGATTTAAATCCGGAGATCGCGGAGGCCACAAAATTGGTCCTAATCGGCCGATCCATCTGTCCGGATAACTTTCATCAAGGTGCGCCCTTACTGCCGTCGCATAGTGAGCGGGGCACCCATCATTTTGCAACCACATTGCTTGCCGTACGTCTTCTGGAACGTTTTCTAATAACCTTGGCAACTCATTCCTTAAAAAATGGAGATAATATTCGGCGTTTAGAGTAGCTGGTAGTTCAAAGGGCCCTATTATTTGCCCATTGATTATTCCCACCCATAAATTTATTTTAAATTGATGTTGGCTCCTGTCCTCTCGCATCAAATATGGGTTTATCAGGTGCCAACTGTGCAAATTATGCAAATTTAAATATCCATCTCGGCGGCATGAAGACTCGTCACTCCATAAAATCTTGTTAAAAAACTGCGGGTCCGCCCGAATCATTCTAAGCATCCTTTGGCAAAATTCTATTCTTGGCTGGTAATCACGCGACGTCAGCGTTTGAACACGTTGCACGTGATATGGGTGCAATCGGCACCGTTGTAGCACTCGATGCACCGTCGATCTAGAAATTCCTACGCGTCGCGCTATGACGCGAACGGAGACTGACGGATCTTCCTCGATTTCTCGAAGAATGACTTCGTCATTAACTTGTCGCGGTCGTCCTTCACGGGTACCACCAACTCCGGTGCCAAGAATTCTTCCCTCAAGAAGCGCGTTATGCACTCTAATAAAGACGCGATAATCGGGATAACGAACCAGGTTCGGGTATCTTTCACGGTACAATCTTGCAGCCGCCCTGGCATTACCTCTTGCTTCTCCGTAGATAAAATGCATTTCGGCGTACTGCCGTGGCGTGTACTCATAACGAGGCATTGGGCTGAATAAGGTTTCAGCGCTACTGCACACACGTACAAGCACACACAAACGAATGTTTTCGGAGTCCGTAGGATCGCCAAGTCGTTTGTCCAATACGCAAAGAGTTCCAAATCGATAGGCAAAGCAAAGTCCAAAAACACAGCACAAGTCAAATTTTACAGAAGAAAACACCGAGCCACTGACCGGGAGCGAAAGTTGTCTGACGTAGCAACTCGAAGAGAGACTAGTTACAACTAAACTAATAAAATCAAGCAACAATGAAGCCTGTACGAGTGAAGGGCGCAGGAAAGAACAAAAGAACCTGCGCAACTTCATACCGATTTAACCGATTTACCAAAAAGCGGCGCTATCTATCCCTTTCACACTGACTGAGGTGCAACTCCGCCACAGGTAGCGGTCCCAAATTCCGGACAGATGACGTCATCGGGTCGGAATTATGCTATCCGCTTAACTACCTGCTTCGATTACAAGCATTCAAGCATAAGCCATTACGAAAAGGAAAAAATGGAATAGTACCAATTTAATTTATTTACGGTCTTCTTCATCACATTCATAGCAATATCTTTGTAACGATAAGGACTAGACGTAAGTTTTATACCAATTTGCAAACCTTATTAAATGTACAAGTTTTTAAAATAATGGTGGTCTTCGGTGTCATACATTTTTTTTACAGGAGAATTTTTTCAATTTTGGTCCTAACATCGTAAAGAAAAAACTTTTCAACTCAAGATTTTTTTTCTAAGGCAAATAAAACGGTATTCAAAAAAAATGGTATCTTATAACATTAGTAAGCTATTCAGAAATGTTAAATAAAAATCATACCTAAAAATGTCATCATTTGCAGCGACAGCATTAAAAAAGCTTAATTCTGGAAGACAAAATCGTAAAATTCGAAAAAAAATTAATATCCTGGTTACTGTAACGGTTTTTTTTTTAATATTCAAATTAGTTGTTGGAAATTAGGTAAGCTACCTACCCGTTACGTTTGATCCATTATTTACGGGACACCCTGTATATCTTAAAAATTAGTACCTCGTGGGATCGCAAGTTATAACAATAGCTTCATACACCCGCCATTCTGACGTCAGCTTGGCGAGTGTATTTTTGTGTAGCTGAGATTACTGAGAAGCTAGATATAAAACATATATGGATATTTAGTACCTAATTGGTACCTCTCTCTCTCGAAACATACCTTAGGTTAGTGAAATCTCATCGGCATTCGTCAGAAATTGAAAAAAATATCTACAGACATTCCTTTATACAGAGTGTTACAATATGTAGTTTGATTGAAACAAAGAGTAGAGGAAACCGGGGATACTTGACTAAAGGGATACTTAGCATCGGGTGGATTGAAAGGTCACTTCACCATCGTTTTCAAGGTAAGTCTTTACAGAATAGACTGGCAGGACTCGTTTACTCCATCGGCCGACTGGCATGACGTTTAGTTGCCTGAAAATAAGGCTACATAAATAATCGTCTGTTGCTCATGCTTATAAAGGCATGAGGCACAGGGTGTAAAGTTCACTAATCCTTCATACATAACTGAAGATCCTCGGAGTCAGCATGCCTTTGGTCAAGCAGTCATGAAATTTCATCGTGCTGCTGACCACCCAGAGCAGTCGCAACTGCTCGAGCGATTCCGTGTTTCTAAGTAAATAGAAGACTGTAGTTCATTATGCAGTCGCAGCTTGAAGCAGTCGACCCTAACTGTGTATGGCTAGCCTTAGTGTCAGCGCAGACCTTTTCTTATTATATGTCTGTGGCGCAGACAAAGTAGCAAATTGCTGCCAATATCAAAAAAAAAACAATAATTTATCTGTTAAATATTATTTTTAATTCAATGTTTTCATTTCATTAGTCTGTTATGTTAATCATTATTTATGTATTATCATCAATCTTAGGAAATATTTTTGTAAACTAATTTGCACTTATGATACCTGAGATACAGATTTATCCTAGTTCAGGTTAAGCCCATTATTATATACCTACCATTTTAGTTTAAGCCTTAATATTGTAAATATGCATTATTTAAATGAATGAGTTTAATTGAATGAGACATTTGATTTTCGCCATTTTGGCACTGATAGCAACGTGAGCGTCCAAGGAACTAATATTATATTGATTTATTGACATTTGATATGGAACTAATATTATATTGTAGAAGGTTCTTCCGCTGCCTTAAGATAGCGAATTTTACAAAATGAGTATACTCTCATGATAAAAATGTTCTAATTAACACGTAATCTGCCTAGCCTTTTCCCAACCATGTTGGGGTCGGCTTCCAGTCTAACCGGATGCGGCTGAATACCAGTATTTTATATGGAGCGACTGCCTATCTGACCTTCACAACCCAGTAGGTAACTGGGTAATACAATACCCCTTGGTAACACTGGTTGTCAGACTATCGGGCTTCTGACGACCCATAACGACTGTCAAAGATCTACGAATGACAGCCGGGACCAAAGGCTTAACGTGCTTTCCGAGGCACGGAGGAGTCTCGGTATGTAAACATGGTCACCCATCCACGGACCAATCCCGGCAAACGTAGCTTAACCTGATGGATCGATCCGTACAGCTGTTATTACATAGCCACGAGCTCCTCGTAATAACACGTAGCTAATTAACACGTAGTAAACACAAAATTCACAAAACAAATATTATTTCATGATTTAGACTTACAACATCAGAGACGTAAATGAAATAAAATGAAATGACGTACCAAAACAACACGTCGGCCATTTGCAACAATGTGGCAATTTTAGTTCCTGAGATTGTCGAGCGGGGGACGCTTTGAATCGGCACAAAAATCAACTGTCATTTCTTATAGTTTATTTAGTCCAGCGTACTGATTTATTAGTTAGCCCGCACCACAAATTTCACACCGCGTCTTTTTTTCTGGTGGTTTATAATTATAATCTGCGTACAGATCCGTCAGTTTTATTTACCAGCCATTGGAAACAAGTGGGAGAGGGCGCAATTTTCAGTGGACGTGCTACGAGATTCAAATTGCGGGTTTACCTACCCTTATTTGGAAAAACAAACACTAGAACATACTGCACGAGCGGTCTTTGTATTTTGATCACTGACTAACTGCTCGAACAGCCCGTGTATATTGACTTACCATATGTCCAGGGTAGGTTGACTTCATTGTCGGGGCTAGTTGACCAATACAGTAGTAGGCAAATGTACAATTATGATAAGGGATGAGCATGAGCAATAGACGATTATTTATGTAGCCTTATTTTCAGGCAACTAAACGTCATGCCGGTCGGCCGATGGAGTAAACGAGCCCTACCGATCTATTCTGTAAAAACTTACCTTGAAAACGTTGGTGAAGTGAGCTGTCATTCCACCCGATCGATGCCTCCCGATGTATCCCTATAGTCAAGTATCCCCGGTTTCCTCTACTCTTTGTGTCAAACAAACAACATATTGTAACACGCTGTATAAAGGAATGGCTGTAGATAAATTTTTCAATTCCTGATGAATTCCGATGAGATTTCACTGACCTAAGGTATGTTTCGAGAGGTACCAATTAGGTACTAAATATCCATGTATGTTTTATATCTAGCTTCTCAGTAATCTCGGCTACACAAAAATACACCCGCCAAGCTGACGTCAAAATGACGGGTGTATGAAACTATTGCAATAACTTGCGATCCCACGAGGTACTAATTATTTCACAAGCGGTACAATTTGGTAATAATTAGCTACTAATTTTTGAGATATATTTCAGCCATGTCTGAGAAATACACCCGCGAACCTGACATTCACCACGAAAGGCATGTTGCCAACGGCAGAGCAGTCTTGCAGTCTGTAGACGCGTCGACAGCAGCCGTGGAGTAGTAATATGTGATAAATGTTCTGAGGGCTTAGTGCGAGTTTTTATACTTACTCGATGGCGTTTACGTTAACGTTACCATACGTCAATTTGTATGGAATAATTGTGTTTCCCATTATAGTCACCAGACGGTGCTTATTCAGTTTCAGTTTAGATAGTGTATTATCTATGGTTTCAGTACAAATTGACGTTTACGTTAACGTGATCGAGTAGGTATAAAAACTCACACTAAGGCCAAAACAATACCTAATTTTGTTTATTTGTGTGCAACTAATAATTCCAAAATATGCTAGCGTGCGCGCTTAAGTTCTTAAAGTAGAGGAGCTCGTGGCTAAGTAATAAAAACCACACCATTAGATCCATCAGGTTAAGCTACGCTTGCCGCGGTTGGTCCGTGGATGGGTGACCATCTTTATATACCAAGTCATTGGTCCCGGCTGTCATTCGTGGATCTTTGACAGTCGTTACGGGTCATCAGAAGCATAGACTACCTATATATAAATGAGAGCCAGAAGCCCGAAAGTCTGATAACCAGTCTTACCAAGGGGTATCGTATTATTACCCAGTAAGTGGGTTGTGGAGGTCAGATAGGCAGTCGCTCCATGTTAAATACTGGTATTCAGCTGCATCCAGTTAGACTGGAAGCCGACCCCAACATAGTTAGGAAAAGGCTAGGCAGATTGATATTTCTAGCGTGCGCGCCTGCTGGCAGTGAGTAAGTGGGGGTCCGGTCTGTAAAATTGAAGGTCGCTGTTCGCGCTGTAGTCGCGCAGGTGTGGTGTGTGTGCACGTAAAAGTTTCGCGTTGTTGACGTTCCCGGTTCACGTTCCGCTACTTGACGCGCAGGGGCGCCCAGGTTTTTCTGTAGCATTTAATAATCTCTGGATTTTTTTCTGTCAGTTCTGTCACACTACTCACAGTCACTGTCAATCTGTCAGTGTCACGAGTGGTGTCATGTGCATGGTGTCATAAAGCAAGCACAGAGTTCAGAGTACATTTGTCAATTTGTACACAATTTTGGTTTGTTTTAAGATTTTTAATTTTAAAACATTTACTGATCCGTCTCATCCATCTCCAGTGTCCGATGAGTGATGGTTTATCACAGTACCTACGTGATATCGTCAAAATTGTTGTGTATCGTCTACAAAAGCCACTGAAATTGAAGTTATTGTAGTTGTTTTCTACTAACAAAACATTTAAAATCAGCAAATTACCCTTAAATGTTTTTCTTCGTAATCATAATATACATAGTGTAAAACTTATCTACCATACTTTACGCACACTACAAGTGACAAATAATTTGTTGTATAAAACAGTGGCAAAATGAATTTCTTAGATAACTTTGACCCGGAAACATCAGCTCGGGAAAGGCGTAAGCTTAATCGCAAAAGTTATTTTATGAAGTAAGAGTTTACAGTACATCCTTTTATTTTTTTTGAGCAGAATTACCCCCTTATTCATAAAAACTAAAATGCCCTTTAAACCTATTTAAGTTACAGAAGTGTTTTGACTTCTTCTTTCAAACTCAAATCATAATTCGAAAGAAATTGACAAAACACTCCTATAACTAAAATAGCTTTAGAGAGTGTTTTGGTTTTTTTATGAATATGGGGGTTAGCAATTAATTTTTTTTTTTAATTATTTATTTAACTTTAATTTAATTCAATTAATTATTTAGGTTTTGAGTTAAATTAATGATTTACTACCTTTTGCAGCCGCAAAACCAAAAACATATACAATGAACGTGGTCAAATCGCAGCAACTGGCAAAGATTTGTGTGATTGTTTAGATGAAACATGCCCAGGATGTCACTTTCCATGCACTAAGTGTAATTCTGGCAAGTGTGGACATGAATGCAGGTAAAAAAAACCCTGGTTTCTTAACTTGTTTAATTTGTTTTATTACTTACACTCTATTTTTATTTGAATAATATAGATGTTATATAGAATCTTGTGGTTAAGTAATAACAGCCGCACGGGTTGGTCCATGCAAGTAAACATCCTTTATCTAAAAGGCACTTAGAAATATCATCATTTTTGTAAAAAGGCTGTGTCATCCGGTTATGACGAAATTGATCCGTTTTGATCCTTTATTGCCATTTGGCTATGGAACCCTAAGTGTTCTTACTTTCTTCTTCTTTATAAATATATGGACTGGAAATACCTAGAAATAAATGATGCTTATGTACTTATAACCCAAAACCCATTCATAATGTCTCATAAAAACTTTTTTACAAAAAAATACAATTATATACAAAAGTACAAAAGAGATTTACTGACAAAATGGTTGTTTACTTTTTGTATTTTGAGATTTGCGAGAAAATAACGAATTACTTTAAAACCGCATGTAAATATCAGAAAACAACAATTGAACTTTAAATATAGTAATAACTATTTACCTTGATAGACAAAACTTAAGCAATGGCAGCCATTTTTAACGACTTCAAAAAGGAGGAGATTCTCAATTCGTCGGAAACTTTTTTTTTTATGTATGTTCCCCGATTACTCGAAGATGGCTAGACCGATTTGGATTTTTTTTTGTTTTATTCGAGAGGGTTTACATCACAGTTGGTCCCATAAAAAAAACTTTGCTTTGGTAGTTTTTGAGTTAGCTTCAATAATACGTATTTTTTCCGCACTTTTATATGGATGATGTTCTAGTTTGTTTTGCTGGTAGTGGTATTAGAATTTGTGTGGGGTAGGTACCACAACTAAAATGTGAAAAAAAAAAAAACTTTTTTACAAAAAAATACAACCGACTTCCAAAAACAACACTACAAAGTGAAAAATAACTTTAATTTCGGAAGTCGGTGGCAAATAACGAAAATACATTTAACAGACACCGACATCCGAAAAAGTTATTTTTGACTTTGTAGTGTTGTTTTTGGAAATCGGTTGTATTTTTTTGTAAAAAAGTTTTTATTTGTAACATTTAATATTTATCTATTTTATTATTGTTAATTATTTATGTATTTTTGTATACCTGCCTGTGACATCACAGCGGGCCCTATCAGAATACCAGCGCTGCGACAATTACTCGTATTTTATATGTCGCAGCATCATGCTGAGATAGGGGCCTTTTGGCCTCGTACTGGACTTTCTGTTTTTTTTATTTAATTTTATTATTTAATTTATTTTTGTTTTCAAACTTTTATTATTGTGTTTTTAGTTTAGTTGGTGATCTTCCTGTAAGAGTCACAATAAAACTTTTTCTTTCTTTTTCTTTAAGGAAGGATTTAAAAAATCACCCCCTAAAGGGGTTAAATAATGGATAAAAGTTTGTTTGGAAGTTCACAATTTTTGCCAATAGGAAATCCTTTTCGGCACACACACTTGTATTATTATGATTATGTTATTATTATTAATTCCTTATTAATAATAATATTATATATAATATAAACTATAATTATATATTATTGTATTTAAGCAAATGTATGTATAGAACAACGCGGCGTCTCCATGTATTTCCTAGCTCAACGGTTCTTACATAAGGCAACTGCAGTGAACTGCACGCGCCGACCGCGACGACCGCCGCCGAAATGTGAGCAGCAGCCGCCCACCTAAAGCGACGCTTGCAGATGTGGCGTGTTGCGTTCGCCATTTTGTCAGTGGACTGCAAATAGTTCAGGAGTGACAAAATGGCGGACGCCACACTACAACTTCAACTGCTAGGTAGCATCGTGTTGGTCGATGCGTCGACGACCGCCGCGGGGCGGTCAACTGCGCCGTCGACCCGTGCAGTTGATTTTGCCATTGACGCGTGTAGCTCATGTATAAGAACCCTAAGAGGAAGTGGCCTCATAAAAGTTTCTCAGAAGATCCCCCGAACTATGCCAGCTGTAATTAGGTATCCAGATCCTTACTTCAAAGATACAGATGTCTGGCGGTACCTAGCTCTGTTGGACTACTGTGTTGGTTTAAAGTGAAAATGCGCTGCTTGTAGTACCTAGTTAAGTGTTCAAGAAATATAGCAAAAATTCACCGAAGGCGACGCCTGCGTCTCACAGATGTAGACTATCTTTCTAGGGTTAAAACATAACTAAAAAAAATACACAGTTATCATCACTGGCTGAACATTTTTGAATTCTTATCACTGGAGCAATACTTACTAATATACTTCTGTAAATATATAAATATATACTGTAAAGCAATAATATACTGTATATAGCGCAGGTAGTAAATAACAGACTGATTCAATAAAAGATGCTCTAACAATTAAGTTTTTTGTTTCAGAGTGAACAGAAAATGGATGTATGATAAAATTGAAATTGAAGGGAATGACTTTGTTATAAAAAATGAGTACAAGAATAAATGAAATAAATCTATTTACTGTATCTTTTTTCAAGAGGAGTTCGTGGCTAAATAATAATAGCCGTACAGGTCGATCTATCAGGTTAAGCTGCGCTTGCTGAGGTTGGTCCGTGAATGGGTGATCATCTTTATATACCGAAACTACTCCGTGCCTCGGAAAGCACGTTAAGCCGTTGGTCCCGGCTGTCATTCGTGGATCTTTGACAGTCGTTACAGGTCGGCAGAAGCCCGAAAGTCTGACAAACCAGTCTTACCAAGGGGTATCATATTACCCAGTAACTGGGTTGTGGAGGTCAGATAGGCAGTCGCTCCATGTAAAATACTGGTATTCAGCTGCATCCGGTTGGACTGGAAGCCGACCCCAACATAGTTGGGAAAAGGCTAGGCAGATTGACTGAATCTTTTTTCGGAAATTCAAAAGAGAACAAATCTAACTCAGAGAGACGTATTGATGATTGTTATGGTTAAAATTATGTAAATACATATTTCGTATAGTCGCGAATCATATTTTGATCAAGATACAACATGCAATCTAATTGCGTAACACACTATCAATCGGAATCGGTTTCATTTTGACAGTTCAACAACATTCATTGCGTTATTTACGTTGTCGAGCAGATAAATTCTTCGAATATATGAAGCAATGGATAAGCAATTTGCTTCAAAATGATTCAGATCCCGATTGACAGCATGTTACGCAATTAGGGTGCTTACAGACCTGCAAATTTAAAAAAACTAAGAAAATTTGAATTTCGCGGGCTACCACTGCGGATCCACCTTAAGTGGTTTCCCTTTTAAACTAGCTGCTTCGTTTGATTTTCTAAATAATGGGGCATAATAACCATTTTTAATTTTCCCGACTAAAAAAACTGACGAAGAATGAAACTGAAATGAAGTACTTTCATTACTAGCGAAAAATACAAAAAAACCTAAGTTGTATAAGTATTTATACAACTTAGGTTTTTTTGTATTTTTCGCTTTTCCGTTTCTTTTTTCGTCTATATATATATATATATAATAGGTTGGGGAAAAAGTTTCTTCGCATTTTTTAAGAAAATTCAAAACATTTTTTAATATACATTATTTATATTTATCTAAAGTATGTAGGTACCATTTTGTTCGATAACTTTTTGCCATCTTGTAGGTCCCTACATGATCCCATTGCTATAGAAATTTTGGGACTTCTGATCAAAATACCACGACAAGTGGTTTTGGCAGTCCTCTCGTGATGTTAACCTGACACTGCCTAAAGAATTCTGAAGAGACCGAAACAGGTGGAAATCTGAAGGTGTAAGATCAGGACTATACGGCGGATGCATTAACACCTCCCAGCCAAACTCTCTTAATTTTTGCTGAGTGGCTAAAGATGTGTGAGGTCTAGCGTTATCATGATGAAAAACCACACCCCTTCTGTTGATTAATTCCGGCCGCTTTCTCTCAACTTTTTGCTTTAATCTCATCAGTTGTTCGCAGTAGAGTTCAGAATCGATGGTCCTGCCTGGTGGTAACAGCTCATAATGAATAATGCCCTTCCAATCCCACCACACACACAGCATCACCTTGTTGCGAGTTAACCCGGGTTTCGCCACAGTCTGTGAAGCCTGACCGGCCCTTGACCACGACCTTTTTCGCACGTTCTTGTCGTACGTGATCCACTTTTCATCACCAGTTATCAGCTTCTTCAAAAATGGTTCGGTTTCATTACGTCGTAATAAAGAATCACAAATGAGTACACGGTTCATTAGGTTTCTTTCAGTGAAGCTCGTGAGGTACCCAAATATCGAGCTTTTTTGTGTACCCAGTTTTTTTCAAATGAGCCAAAACTGTTTTGTGGTAATTTCCCAGTTCTTCAGCTACGTCGTAACTACTCATATGCCGATCTTGCTCCACTTTTTCAAAAATGGCATCCATTTTTTCCTTAATAGGGCGACCAGAGCGACGTGCATCTTTGACATCAAAATTTCCGGATTGAAAACGCTTAAACCAAATTTGTGCTACTCTCACAGACACTGCACTGGGTCCATAAACATCGCTAATTTTTTTCTCGGCTTGCGTTGCATTTTTACCTTTTTTGTAGTAAAATTTTAAAATGTATCAAATTTCTTCATTAGATTCACTCATTTTGACAGTACGAAAAACAAATGAAAATAACACATTTTCCTAATTTGAATTTGGAATTATGTTCTTTAAAATTTAAACTTTCAATGATACCAAAACCAGCCAGATACAAATAGTATAGCCAAAGAGATTTTATTTTAAGTTCATACATACTATAATGCGAAAAGACTTTTTCCCCAACCTAATATATATATATAAAGGTAGACTTGCAACACACACACATACTCCGATTTTCCTTATATGTTTATAGGTTGGCCTTTTTTACGAAAAACATCAAAATGTATAAGTCAGTGAAAAAGTTTGTATGCAGTTTAAAACCGACCCATAATTTCGGTATCACCACTGTTCCAATATGAATTCACGAATTGGAAAAAGAAGAAAAGCCTACCGACGCGTCAGTTTTCGCGATATTTTCGCTGACCGCAGCATCAGTGTAAACAGCGTAAAAGTCAATAGTTATTTCGTTAATTGCTTTGTTTTGCATAAATAGGGTAGGTAGGTATCGAAATTGTTTTTCATTATTTTTTTTAAGCCCTTCTGAAGTAGCCGCGCAAGTTGAAAAACTTCTTCAGTCTGGGAGTAGTCAGCGAAACAGGTAGGTAAGTAGGTATGGGCACCTGCCATTGTTCTATAAGAAATAGCTGCAACAATTGATATCAAACAGAACGTTTCCACTTTTGCTAAAAATAAGGCAAGAAAAATAAATCGCAATTAGCACCTAACTTAGCATTTTTTTAAGCTTTCATAAAGCCTAACCCTTCTTAGGGTTCCGTAGTCAACAAGGAAGCCTTATAGTTTCGCTATGTACAAATCAGCTCAGAGACTCTTAGTTCTAGAAAGCTATAATTTAGCATGGATATACATATTCATCACACCGACAAAGTGATAAAATAAAATCATGAAAAAAAATTTTTTTAGGGTACCTTTTACACGTAAAGTAGGGATGTTTTTTTTTTCTCGTCTACCCCATGGTGAGGGGTGTTGTTGGATAGGTCTTACAAAAATATTTCGGGTTTGTGAAAACAAATTTTCGATTTAGGAATCCGTTTCGGAAAAATTAGTTTTAAAGTGCTAATTTTTGTTAGAAAGAAGGAAAGAAAAACGTTTATTTGGACACAGGTCATGAAATACAAAAAACAAAAAAAAAAGTGAAAATAATATTTTAACAACAATAGTGTGCCTCACGGCTGCGCCAAAAAGGTTCATCTGTCTGGCGCTGGTTTTCTAATGAACCTGTAGGGACAAGTGACGGGGAGTACAAACAGTTTCAACATATTTTACCTAATTGATAATTTATATACTTATAAATAAATAAACTAGTAATCAAAATATAATTACAAAAAAAGAAATAAAAATAACAATTTTGTACTTGATCTAGACAACTTATTGAAGAATAAAGCTAACCACGTCCATCCATCCACCCGTAATAACTTCCATACTTCGACTGGTATTCCATCCGGACCTATTGCTTTACCATTCTTCATCCCATTAACTGCTATTCTCACGTCATCCATACTAATCATTCTCACTAACCCCTCATTTACTGGTTTATTCTCAAGCACACCACTCCAGTCATTCTCCTCATTCATCAGTCTTTCAAAATAGCCCCTTCCGCCTATCCTTAATTTTCTCATCATCCGAAAGAACTGTTCCAGTTTCATCCCTTATACACTTTATCTGACAGATTTCCCTCGTCTTCCTCTCTCTAGCTCTAGCAATAAGCCGGTATAGATGTTTTTGGCCTACTGGATTATCCAGTGTGTCATAAAGCTTGTCCTGGGCCTTTGCTCTCGCTATGGCTAGGTACAGCTTTCTTGGCTTTTTTCTTTGGAGCATCATACTCACTCTTATTTCTGCTTTCAAACTAACGTTCTCATTTTCTACACTCCGCACTTCCTTGTTGAACTTTCTCTTCTTATCCTGTAACACATTCTATATTTCTGTCGACCACCACCATGTATCCCTATCTATAGTACCCTTTCCTTTCGTCTCTCCCAAAATATCTTTCACTGTACTCCTAATATACCTACCCCGCCATTTCAGCGTGCTTAAACCCGTTCCGAATTAGCGTGAGCGCGGTAACGATCCCGTGAATCGTCATAGATGACGTCATGACATGCGACATCTTGCGATAATGCCGAACATGCCCTCAATTAATAGCACCGTGAGCGCTGTCAAAAATGTCAGTTGTGCTGTTTGATTTTAAGTCGCATCATATCTTTAAACTGACGTGGAATTTTCGTAATTGTGCTTCTGGCTACAGTCGCCACCTAACCAAATCAGAAAATATATTTTTGGTCTATAAACAAAGAAATACTGTAAACCAACTATGAATATAAGTTTTGACGTCGATTGAGTACTGTGAGCGTTCATGAGCGTTCCGAATTGTTGACAGCTCTCAGCTGTCATAATCGTGATGACTAATCGGATTACCTACACAAAAATTATTTATGTGAGCGCTGGAGCGATTATGGCATAATTCGGAATGCAGCCATAGTAGAGACTAAACCCCCGTTCGCACGGGCGTAATTAAATCGCGGCGGGATTTTATAGCGCACTGGATTTTCAACGCTCTGCTTAGCGCCGAGAGTACAAAATCCGACAGTGTGTTTTTTACGCCCGTGCGAACGGGGGTTAAGTAGACGTTCGCACGGACGTAAAAATATCGCGGCGATTTTATTTCGCGCACTGGATTTTAACGCTCTGTTTAGCGCCGAGAGTTGAAGAACCAACAGTGTGTTTTTTCGACGCGCTAGAATGCTCTCTGTTGTTGTTAAGTTGGATTCCCAAGGCTCGGCTCAACAACGAGAGTTGAAAATCCAGTGCGCGATAAAATCCCACCGCGATATTTTTACGTTCGTGGGTGCGAACGTCGGCCAAGCCTGAAGTGATAACCGCAGTGTTGCCACCTTAACTCTTTTCAGGCTAGATCTAGCACTTTTCATTGTAGGTACACTCCTACCAATTAATCTGTGAAATGGCGAAAATTGGAACTACGGCCGTCATGTTATTTTATTATTTTTATATAGGTATCATTGTTTTTAATTTTTAAAAACTGTAATTCTTATTAAACGATTATGTCTGATGTGAAATTTCCTGCTTGAAAACTTACTCAATTTTGGGCACCTTGTATTAATTTAGCAACACTGAATCGACGGTGCCGTCCTCTTTCAGTTCACAGATAAGTTGGTAGGACTGTAAACTCGTTTTTTCATGCTTTAGCCCGAAAAGAGCAATCTAACCCTTTTCAAGCGATACGAAAACTTTGCACCGCTATTATGGTAACCCTACCTACTCTTTCTGCTTCTTTACTGGGGAATATCCCAAGTTTATTTCTAAGTATAAACCCTCTAACTTAGGATGTAGTTACAATTTGTTCATCGTAATCTTATTTAAGTGACTATTTTTTTCGCAGTTTTATAATATCACTAAGGCAATGAGAGCGAAGCGGACATTTGTTTTTGTAAGCCGACGTTCGCACGGACGTAAAAATATCGCGGCGGGATTTTATCGCGCACTGGATTTTCAACTCTCGGTGTTGAGCCGAGCATTGAGAATCCAACCTAACAACAAAAGAGTGCATTCTAGCGCGTTGAAAAACACACTGTTGGATTTTCAACTCTCGGCGCCTAAGTAGAGCGTTGAAAATCCAGTGCGCGGAAAAAAATCGCCGCGATATTTTTGCGTCCGTGCGTACGTCGACTTACGAGGGGGCGTTTTTAAGTTCGCAGAATTTATAACAATAGGTCATTATCGGGATAGCCACAACTTCAGCCACTCAATATTAGTATAAATACCAGGTTTTATCTTAATTGGATCATTCACCGACCCTGATGACCCCATAACCCTCCTTCAGGAGAGTAGCAAGGCCACCAGTACGGTTTACAAACGTAGACCACCCAGGAATACATTCCGACCTCGCCGCCGAGGTCGCAATCGTAACCGCCCCCCCCCCCCCCCCCCCCCCTATCCCCTACTCGGTGAAGCTGTGCTAGCTGGGGGCACAGCTGAGCCTGTAGCACCTATCCCCCCCGTTATGATCCAGCCTGCCCCGTCTGGCTGTCATATTATTATTAGCGACGCTCAGTCGACTAATAATTTACTCTAGTTTTAAGCCTGGCCAGGGGCTTTAAGTTCGCTTAAAGAACCCACAGGAATCGCCCGGTTGAGCAGTCTCGACCCTCAGTGGTCAACTGCGAGATGCCATGTATAACTAACTAACTAATTGGATCATTATTCTTTGAACTATCGTCAAGCAAATAACTCAATTGGGAAGAAAGTGTGGATTATGGAAAAAATCGAGTACCGTGCCGTAATAAAGTTCCTTACCAAGCAAGGAAAGTCAGTTCAAAATATACTGCAAGAGATGGAATCCGTTTACGGGGACTCTTGCCCGGGTAAAACCATAGTTTACAAGTGGCACAGTCTCTTTAAACAAGACAGGACCTCACTTGAAGACGACCCACGGCCCGGACGGTCGATCGAGGTGACTACTCCGGAAATCATTAAAAAAGTCGAAAAAAAAATATCGGAAGATGCCAGACTAAAGAAGAAACAGCTTGCAGAAATGGTTTGAGTATCGGATACGACAATTTTCAAAATTCTACACGATCATCTTGGCACGACAAAGGTCAGTGCAAGATGGGTGCCAAGAATGCTCATGCCGCCTCAATAACAACACCGCGTGGAGTGTTCTCGCACATTTTTGGGACCTCTGTAACGAAGAAAAGGATGGACTATTAAGTCGAATTGTTACTGGAGATGAAACTTGGGTTCATCATTATGAACCTGAGTCGAAACAAGACTATGCAGTGGTACAAAAAAGGCACACCACCACCCAAGAAGTTTAAAGTGTCACAATCGGCTGGAAAAATCATGGCAACAGTGTTTTTGGATTCAGAAGGGATCCTCTTGACCGATTATAAAGATAAAGGCGTTTCTATAACCGGAGAATACTATGCTTCTATCCTCGAGAGGTTGAAAGAAAGCATTAAAGAAAAAAGGAGGGGTAAATTGACCAAAGGTGTCCTTCTTCTTCACGACTACGCGCCTGTTCACAAGAGCCGTGTTGCGTTGGCTGCCCTGCATAAGGTGGGCTTCGATATTTTAGACCATCCACCCTACAGCCCAGACCTGGCTCCCAGTGATTATTACCTCTTCCCAAAACTGAAAAAAGAACTTCGTGGGAAGAAATTTTCAACTGATGAAGAAGTGACGCGGTTTCAGCTTATTTTTTGGACAAAGACAAAGCATTTTTTTATGAAGGTATACATAAGCTAAATTGAAAGATCTGAAAAATGTATAAGGGTAGCAGGTGAATATATTGAAAAAGAAAAATAATTTAGTATTTTTATTTTCACTTCTCACCCTCCATTCCGCGAACTTAAAAATGTACCTACGTACTTGTTGAAATAATCGAGCGAGTGAACTGAACACTATCGTGTCTTCAGTTTTGATACACAAGGTGTTTGAATATTTTGAAAGTTCAGTAGGTAACAAAAAAAACTTTTTTACAAAAAAATACAACCGACTTCCAAAAACAACACTACAAATTGAAAAATAACTTTAATTTCGGAAGTCGGTGTCTGATTAAATGTATTTTCGTTTTTGCCACCGACTTCCGAAATTAAAGTTATTTTTCAATTTGTAGTGTTGTTTTTGGATGTCGGTTGTATTTTTTTGTAAAAAAGTTTTTATTTTTCACTTTTTAGTGGTTCACATGTGCTTACCCCTTCACAGCGTACTGGCGTGATGTTATGTTATGAACTGGTGTGAACAACAAACAGACATGAGATTTCAGCAATCCCAGTCCATTTGCTATCATTTATTGAGGAGTTCCGTTGCCTATCTCAGAAGTTCTTCATCAGGTCTTCACCAAATTGAAATGGGACCACTCCAAGAAAGTACTCTTCGAAAAGCTATCCAAATCGCTTCAAGTGTGCCTATAAAATTGGAAGAGTTGTCTCTATTTCTCCAGGATCCCATCATCAGATCCTGACTTGATGATCATGGGACCACCTGGGAAGTATACCCTTTCAAACAAAAAAAAAATAATCCAAATCGGTCCAGCCATCTTCGAGTAATCGGGGAACATACATAAAAAAAAAAAAATAAAAAAAAAAAAAAAAGGTTCCGACGAATTGATAACCTCCTCCTTTTTGAAGTCGGTTAAAAATGACGGATGTCACATCGTATACTACATATACGATGGAGTTTGAAACGATTGAAAGAGTCTTGCTGTTCAAGTTGCCAACTGAAAAAATAAAAAAGTGTGGGAGTAATTTGAAATATCCCCTCACACGGTTTCCGCGTTCAAATTGGCTAAGAACACACATCAGCATCAACTTCTTCTGCTTCGGCAGATATGAAATTGGAAGAATCCAATAAGCTTGTCCGACTGCCTCTTTTCAAAAACCAAGGTGGCAACATTAGATAACCGTCAAGTTTGTTGGACTTTTTGGCGGGAAGTCAAACGAGGCGGTAATTTTGATTTCGCAAAAAGTTTATTAAATATAAAATTATACGGAAATACCACATAAATAACTTCTGACAAGACCTCGAACCACCATGAGTGTCACCAGTGGCGGTGAGGAGCCGCCAGAGCCAGGGGAAAAGAAGAAAAGAAAAATTACCGGTACTCGAAATTCTGACTCTATAAATAAATACAATATTTTTACTAAACCAAACTATAAAAGATTGTTTATAGAAAATACGAGTTCAGAATATATAGTATACGTCGAGTCGACAGAACAGGAGAAGGTAGGGAATAAAAATCCTATCACACTCACCAACCTAATATCAGACAATGTTAAAGGAGTCCTAGGTGTACATAGAGTAAATGCGCATAAAATAGGAGTAACATTTAGAAAAGCGACTGCGGCCAATAATTTTCTAAAAATGGAAGAGTTCCTGTGGAGGAATAAATTTAAAGCATTCATACCATCCTATCTGACAGAAAGGATTGGTGTATTGAGGTTTGTGCCCAAAGAACTTTCCAATGAAGATATATATAAAAATATAGTGTGTGACTCTGAAGTAATATCAATTAAGAGATTCATGCGTAAGGTAGAAGGAAAATTAGTGCCTCTGAATACAGTTGCTGTCACCTTTGCATCAACATCTTTACCGCAATACGCCTACATACAACTATTTAGATACGAGGTGAAAACATACATACCACCACTATTGCAATGTTATAAGTGTCTTAAATTTAACCACTCTGCTAAGACTTGCAGAGGCGAGCAAAACTGCTCTTCTTGTGCTGGTCGTCACTCCTACAAAGAATGCGATGTCGAAGAGATCACATGCATCAACTGCGCAGGTAATCATCTTGCCATTTCACGAGACTGTCCCATTAAAAAACAAAAAATTGAAGAGAAAAAGGCAAAATTTCTGCAGCAATCGTATGCCACTGTTGTGAAACCAACCCCTACATTTAATGAGAAATCTTTCCCTGTTTTACCCAAGGTTACTGATAAGGCTAAAACTAATGAAACTTTAGATATTAAACAAGTAGCAAATAATGATATTATAATTAACGCAATTGTTAAATCGTTGGTTGCATTAGGAAACAAGAGTGACTCTGATGGACCACTCACACATAAGAAAATAAAAGAAATATTTTTATCAAATTTAATTTAAACATGGATAATTATCTAAATATTTTACAGTATAATATACAAAGTTTACAGAGTAAAAGAAGCCTATTACAAAATTTATTAATTGAAAAAAATATAGATATCTGTCTTCTTAATGAGACTTGGTTCAAATCTAATTCTATAATTCCACACTTTCCCACATATAATTTAATCCACAAAAATTCCATAAATTCTCACAATGGAGTAGCCATTTTGGTGAATCATCGTTTAAAGTACAAAGTAGTTAATACACACTTCTCAGAATCGATTCAAAACTTATGTATCACTATAGAAACACAATTTGGAGCAATGGCAATACTTTGTGTGTACAGCCCTCCAAGTATCAGGTTTGACTCGGCAAAGTTAAAGGACATAATCAATAACATACCCAAACCTTGTATAGTTATGGGTGATTTTAACGCTCATAACATAGCCTTTGGATGCCATAGTGATAATAATAGAGGTAGATGTTTATATAATATAATTGATGAATTTGACTTATGTATTTTGAATGATGGATCACCAACAACTGTTCCATATCCTAATAGACAAGCTTCAGCGATAGATCTTGCCCTTGTTAGCTCTTCAATAGCTCATTTATGTAACTGGTATGTTCATGACGATCCCATGGGTAGCTATCATCTTCCAACCTTACTTGAGATCAACATTCAGCCATCTATGTATGACACATCACCTCCTGTGGATCAAGAGAAATATATTTATAGCAAGGCAGATTGGGACGAATATTATAGCCTATCAGAAACTTGTTTTTCCCACTTGGACTTAATAAATGATTCCCCTTGCAATGCATATAACCATTTTATAGAAACATTAAATGATTTAAGGAATAAAACAATTCCAAAACGAAAATTAGGTGCAAACACAGCAATTAAAAAACCAGTACCATGGTGGAATACAAAATGTAGTGACGCTGTCGCAAAATCAAAAGATGCATTAAAGTATTATTTTTCTCAACCCAACATTGAAAACTGGATAAGGTATAAAAAACTAGATGCAAAAAAGAAAATAATTCTGAAGGAAGAAAGTTCTTCTTCTTGGCAAAATTTATGTAGCAGCTTCAATAGGTTAACTCCAGTTTCTAGGATATGGGGATACATTAAAAAATTTAAAAAAATTGGAACAAATCGAAACAAAAACATCAATGATGAGTGGGTTCCAAGTTTTTTAGATAACTTAGCAGATTCTACTGAAATAGATGATAATAGGTGTGAGTATTTGTTCGAAAATGCTACAGAAAATGATGTAAATGTATTTCTCAAGAACAATTTCACTATAGAAGAGTTCAAAACATCTTTAAAGAGTAGGAAAGATACTACACCGGGATTGGATGACATACCTTACATGTTAATAAAAAAATTACATTTAAATGCACAAACAACATTAATTAATATTTATAATAAACTATGGAATGAATTAGTAATACCCGAGTCTTGGAAAACACAGTGTGTCATTCCAATTTTAAAACCTAATAAACCTGTAGGTAGTGCTTCTTCTTATAGACCTATTTCCTTATCATCTTGTCTGGGTAAACTCTTTGAAAATATGTTGAAGTTAAGATTAGATTATTTTGTTGAATCTCAAAACTTAATTCCTCCTATACAGTTTGGCTTCAGAAAAGGTAAAAGTTGCTCTGAAAGCCTTGTATCATTATTATCAGATGCAAAACAGGTTAAATTAAGTCACTCTAATGCAATCTGCGTGTTTTTAGATGTAAAAGGTGCTTTTGACAATGTAAATATAGAAGAACTCATTCAAGTATCTCACGATATTGGTATACCTGGTCATGTTCTAAAATGGCTTTATTCTTTTTTAAACAATAGAACTGTATTTGTTAAATATAATAATAAATTGCATGGACCTAGGACTGTCAACAAAGGCACAATGCAAGGGGCAACTTTGTCACCTTTACTTTATAACTTATACACTTCTGAAATATTAAAATATGTAGATGTCCCAGGTGTAAATATCCTGCAATTTGCAGATGACTTGCTTTTGTACAGCATAAATCAAAACATAGATATAGCAATGTCTAATATCAATAAGGCTTTGTCTCAATTATACAGATATTACCATAGTAAACTTAAATTAGAAATTAGTCCAGAAAAGAGTTCAGTTTTAGTTATCAGTAAAAATGTAAATACTCCTAGCAATATTAAAATTTCATACAATAATGTAGAAATTCCTGTTGTTAAGCAGCACAAATTCCTAGGCGTCATTATTGATGATAAATTAAAGTTTGATGAACATATTAACCATATAAGTAACAAAGCACTGAAAGGTATTAATCTATTGAGACATTTAGCAGGAAGTTTTTGGGGATCTGACCCCAAAGTTATGAGTATGCTGTACAAAAGTATAGTGAGAAGCCATTTTGATTACAGTAGTTTAGCTTACATGAATGCCAATAGCACCTTGTTACGAAAATTGGATGTAATTCAAAATATGGGACTGAGACTTATTTGTGGTGCTATGCGCTCCACACCTATTAATTCTTTAGAAGTTGAGACATGTATACCTCCCCTGACATTACGAAGGTTGTTGTTGGCTGAGAGATTTTTATTAAAAGTCATGGCATCAGATGATAATCCTTTACTAAAGAAACTAACAATACATCCTGAAATCTCACAGTCAATTCCTCCCAATGCCATTTCTGCTTCTTCCTTGGTTGGTGGAACTCTACCTGAAATGCCAACAATATTTGGACATGTAAATAAGAATTCACAAGATATTGTTAAAAACAATATTTGGCCTATATACAAAATTCCTTATAATGGTATTATTAACAGCTTTGCAATCCATTTTGACACGGTGCACAATGAATTTGATTTTTTACAGTTTAAAGACAATAGACCAGAACACTATATTATATACACAGATGGATCTAAAACAGACCATAATGTAAATGCAGCTTTCTATGATCCACAGCTAGACTTCACCAAATGTATCAAATTAAACAGGGTGTGTAGCATTTTCACTGCAGAATGCTATGCAATTTATTGTGCACTGCAGCATGTAAATAGTCTTGTAAATAATGTACATAATATTTTGATAGTTACAGACTCCAGAAGTGTTTTGTCTGCTCTACATAATGTAAATATTTCTTATAAGTTAAATTATATTATTTGTAATATTAGACTTATAATCCAAAAACTACTTGATAACTATATTAAAGTAGAATTTGTATGGGTACCTTCACACAGTGGCATTCGTGGAAATGAGGTAGCTGACACGGCGGCCCGTTCAGATCATGATGAGGATCGATCGGAGTTGCTCAAGGTTCCATTCACTGATTACTACAGCCTTTTTAAAAAACTTAATAGACACTTATGGAAGGAGTATTGGGACATAACCCTGGAAACGAAAGGCAGATGGTATGCTGAAATACAAAATGAATTACCGATTAAACCTTGGTATCATAACTTCAAATACATCACAAGAAGATTTATAACTATTATAGCACGCATGAGATTGGGACATTGCTTAACACCAGCTCACCTGAATAGGATTCGCATAATTAACAATAGTCGATGTCATCATTGTGGAGCAGAGGATGCTGATTTGGATCATATTATCTTACAGTGTTCAAGTTTTAACATTCAACGTTTGATTTTGGTCAGTGAATTGAGTGAATTAAATGACAATGACAATGACATTGAAAGTGAACGTCAACCGTCACAAAGTGTTCCCCGCCGCGTTCAGGATTTGTTAGAAAATAAGGAATATTTTAGTGTGTTGTATAAATATATTTGTAATACTATAGAAAAAATTTAATTAATGTTGTTATTGAAATGTCTAGGTTTGTATGTTTAGTATGAAAATAACGATGTTAACATAATATCACTGAGATGTACCCACGCAACCCGAAAGGGTGGCCAGTTGGTAATAATGAACAAAACTATTGATGTAAAAACTTATTAATATGTTAATGTTATTTACTGAAGTGTAACTCGTACCTTATTACCTTTGTATTGTAATATTACCATTTATGTATGCGACTGAAAGACTTGTATCTATGGTCATGAATAAAAAAAATATTAAAAAAAAAAAAAAAAAAAAAGTCAAGTTTGTTTTTATGAACTGTGTCTGTTATTATTAATTATTGCTTGGCTACATAGATTTTATTAATTATTGATGGGATTGATGTTCCTGTTGTTAATTCAACTTCAGCAAATTCATTGGGACTGTGATGTGAAACAGACCGTCTGTTTAGTGAAATATTTGGGATATACGAACATTATTTTTTAAAGAAAAATGGTAAAGAATTGTTGCACACACGGACTAGAAAAACTCCGTGGTTGCAAATATGATATTCATTTTGTACCTGGTACCTGGCAGACTTACAATTCTTTTGGCCAATTAATCAAGTTCTCTTATTTTGTTTAGGAAGGGTCCTACAGAGACAAATACTCGTTTATTGGAGAATGGTATGATAATCAAGCCAGCCTTATTCGCCGGTATAATTTGTTTTATTACCCTACTGATGACACACTTGAGATGATCGATTTAAGAACTCGGAAAACTTTTGTGAGGAGGGTCAAAATAAATGGCATCACTTTACAAAGTTTTTATATTGGGTGCACTCTTTACATTTTGGGTCGCCTCATAAAAATTGTGGATTTTGCCTGTGAAGACACAAGAAAGAAATTGCACAAAGATATGGAGATGTAAGTGAATTATGTATGCCTATTCAAAATACTTTTAGAAACCCCAGAATTGAAACAGTTTGTTCACTAATGTTTTACCAAAACTCATTAATTTGACAAATCTTTAGTTTACAACCAACATTTCTTATATTAATTTCTATTAATTTCACAAACAACATTCCGCACACGTTTCATTTTACAAACACTCGCTTTAGAAACATTTATTTGGCAAATGATAAAATATCATGTGAATCATTTGAGAAGTCTACAAAAGTTTCTCACAATATTTTATCATTTATATATTTTTCATTTATACTTCTCCAAGCAACCAAGCAATAAAACTGACAGCAGGTAGACGGAGCTCCGCTGTACGGGGCTGCTATTTCTGTCTGCAGGGTTTAAAGGAACCTAGCCAAACCGAACCTCAGGGTGCCCCTGACGTTGACCGTCTATTGTAGGATTTTCGGGTCAAGTTTGGAATAATCAGAAGTATAGTACTTATATACTATAAGTGGGTGTTCCCTTATCATGATTGAAAAATGAATCGTTTCTCAAATAATACTTTATCAAACAAAAGTTTAATCAGGTAATTAGTTTGTTAATTAATGATTTATTTGCCAAACTTGTTGTAAAATAATGAAATACTTTTGCCAATCGTTGTTTGTCAAGTGAAAATTTGCAAAATAATTTTCGGTGACATGACAGGATACCGAACCAGTTACTCTACCATGTGAACCAATTTGTCCCTTGAGTTTCACTTTTTAGGATTCATGGGTTTCTATGGCATTGTAGTAATTAGAAGCTTATCGTGTTGTGAATTTTTTTTCAGAACATTTTTATTAATCAAACCAGTGCCTACTAAGATTGCAGGCAAAATCCTGACGGTCCTCCAGGATCATGGACTGCGTCTTTCTAAGATGAAGAAAGCAAGTCTCGCACCTAACGATATTGATACTATATATCGGGCACGAGTAACAGACCCTACTTATCCGTAAGTTGTCAATCTGCAATTAACACAAGTTTATAGCAACATTCTTAATTATAATTAAGATATCTGATGGTTTTGTTTTGACTAATTTATTGACTCAGTCCAGTGGAATGCAAAAACTTGTCATTCCAGAGTAATACAAGGAATACTTATGCCTTAAGTTACTAAAATTGTATCATTGTATCTTGACACTTGTATCGGGACCCTGGGGTGCCGGACGATTGGAAGGCATACAAGGACCCGAAGCAAACTCGCAGAGGCCCAATAGATGTTTTTAATTAAATGAGGCACCAACCAACGATTATCCCTGTAGGTACGCACTGTGCAAGTGCATCCAAGGACAACCCCCGGTTGGTGTAGGACTATTTTAGGATATGGAAACAAAGATATTAGATTATTGGTTTGGGTGGCTTTGTGAACTATCTATCCAGAAATATGGGAATACTATGGCCCATGCCTGACCAATATTTTATATAAAATACTCAGATAAAATGGTAGGGGGTGACTTGCACACTAATAATGGGCCCCGAAAATGGTTCTAGCACATAGTGTCGTAGCAACAAGGGACAACATTTCCTGAAGTGCTTAAGGAGTGAAGAGGTATTCCACAGCTATCAGGATTGTATTATTATTACAACACTGGAAACATATGACTGATTCTATATATACATATATAGTCATACTAGCTTTTGCCTGCGGCTTCGCCCGCGTGGAGGTCGGAAATTATCCCCAGAGACTGTCTAAAATCACCGACTATCACTACATTTTTCACCATTGGGTATATATTCCGTGATACTTTGGTTGCTCTTGATATCTATGGTAGTTCGATTTAGTGCTTCAATTACCTACACTTTTATAGGACATCATACATGTATTCCAAACCAACAGTTTACATTGCTGCAACATTCGTCACCGCTCGCTGTTTTTGTTAATGCTACAAACTGGCATTTCCTCATGAGCAAAGTTTAAATGTGCCGTTAGGCCACCATTTAGCAACGTGGCGGTTATTTCCAGAGGAGGCTACTGCAACAGCAGCTCCTTTATCTTTCCGGATTTGAGTTAAAATCAGATTTAAAAGAAAAGTTTACCAGTCTCACTTCTACATCATATTCCCTGTAAATTGAGAGGTCTAGCTCTTGTGATACAGGAACTCCTAGTACAAGAGTCAGGGCTAAACAGATGTTTGTGACTTTTGAAGTGTAAATAAAGAATTTATTTACTTATTTTATTTAATACAACCAGGGCATCCAAAGAAAAAAAAAACCCGGCAAGAGCGAGTCGGACTCGCGCACCGAGGGTTCCGTTCCGATTTCTGAAAAAGTGAGCTATTTAGAGACATCGTTTTATTTTCCTGTAAACTTTACATAAACATCTATCAGATAGAATAATTTCAGATTTTTCTTTATGTCTTGTGTACACGGAAAGTGAAAGCTTCCTGTAAAATACTTACAGGAAGCTTTCACTTTCACACATATACACCCTTTTTTCTTTTTTTTTTCGTGGCGTGTAAAGTTCGATCATCCTCAATAGAAAAGGGAGGATTCTCCAACCAGACGGGTGTCGTATCTGGTGGGCAACTTTCCGATGATTGATGTCGGGACGTTGTATATATGCTAGTCGCTTGGTAAACTCTGTTTGCGCGATGCAGGATTTTACGTGACGTCAGTTTGATGCGTAGTTCGCATGTGGCGATGTAGATGCCGCCACATCACTCCCCTCCAGAGACCAGAGGTCGATAGAGGGCTGAATCGTGTATCTTGCGATGCTTGCCAGGGCCAGTTGAGGTTCCAGTGAGTCGGAACCAAATGCCACATAATTCACGATGAGTCGGAACTGTCTGCGGTGATTCTCCAGTGAGTCGGGGTGGCGCTGCGTTATGCTTCAGTGAGTTGGATGTGGTAAAGCGCCGGGTTAAGGCTGTCTGCTGGCGTCGACCAGGAGAGGGTTGAAGGGCTCTGCTTGTGAACCGGCCGAGAGTGCACTGTGGTGTGCCAAGGTTGCTGATGTGGCTGAGGGTGATGACCAGGAATGGGCGTTCGCTGCATGCTGGTGGTCAGGATAACCGTTGAAGCAGTAGGTGCTGGCTGGCTGTGTGACACGCCGCTCGAAAGCTTGAGGAAGTGATGATGAAGATGTCACGCTGAAGTAGTTGCTCGAAGGCTGTGCTGACGTTCATATTCGAGGTCACCAGTATATAGGTATGAGGAACAGGGTGTAAAGTTTACTCATCCTCCATGGAAAAGGGAGGGTTCTCCGACCAGACGCGTGTTGTGTCTGGTGGGCTACTGCCCGACGGTTATCTCGGGATGTTGTATACATGCTAGTCGCGCGATAAACTCTGATTGTGCGATTCAGAATTTTTCGTGTCGTCAGTTTGATGCGCAGTTCGCATGTGGTGATGTAGATGCCGCCACAGGCCTTAAAACAAATCCAACTTAGAAATCAAATTCATAGTCAACTGTCAAATCATTATTGAAATTAAGAACTTATTATTTGATTGTTCCCAAAACGGCTTGGAGCTTGGACATCGAGATAGCTTGGATCACTGGTCACTCGGGTATTGTTGGCAATGAGTGCGCCGATTCCGGCTGATCGCAAGCATTACGTAGCTCATAGTTACGATTTGCGAAATGGTGCCAAGCCCAAGTTATTCGACTCGTGGGCAAAAACATGGAGACATAGCCACATTTTTGACGTGCCACTTGCGCAACGTGTATCACCTATCTACCTCTTTTACTTATAATATCATTGCCGACTCCATCATCGGACCCTGGATACAACGCTGGGCTACTTGTCAAGACAAAGCCAACGAGTCCAACCAAACACGATCATGCTATCTTGTTTGGTTGAAGAGTTCCTATGGCCACCTTACAGCTCCATCATCACACCTTGAACACCACCTAGTGTAAAAGCACTTGTCAATACATATCCTATGAGTCCAAGCACGATGATGCTAACTTGTTTGGTTGAGGAGTCCTAACTAATATTATAAATGCGAAAGTAAGTTTGTTTGTTACCTTTTCACGCCTAAACCACTGAACCGATCATCCTGAAATTATTGCATATACGTTGTCAGGTGCACAGGGGAAAACAATAATAACGTTTTTATGATAATAGATGGTGCCATGTGTCTTTCGAATCATGATTGAATACAACACAAGCAGAGTACAACCCGAATTGATTGTCAAATTCTAAATTAACGCGAGCGAAGCCGCGGGCAAAAGCTAGTAATATTATAAATGCGAAAGTTTGGATGGATGCATGGTTTGTTATTCAAACCATGCCAGAACGGCTGAACGCATCTGGATGAAATTTGGCACAGAGATAGATTATAATCTAGAATAGCACATAAGCTACTTTTTATCCCGTTAGTACGTTCCTGTGGGATAATTTCCGACACGCACGCGGGCAAAGCCGCTGGCAAAAGCTAGTTGCCTTTAAATATCAGTACATAGTGATAATGTATTTAATGAATTCCAGATTTTTACTAGACCATCTTACTAATCAACTGGTCTATGGAATGGAGCTTGTTGGAAAAGAGGCTGTTTCTGTGTGCTTAGAAACCCTAGGCGAGCCAGATCCTCTCAAAGCTGCACCAGGAACTGTAAGGGCGTTATATGGACTTGATCCTGTGAGAAACTGTGCGGATGCTTCAGCAACTGCGGAGGATGCAGTGTTTGTAAGTAATTAATGTAATTAAGGCACTATGTACATACATTACTACATAATCCTAATCCTATAACTTTTTATATACAGGGTGTACCAGAAAGATGTGCACAAACATAAGGATGTGGTACAAACCATCAAACTGAACAACTTATTGCCGGCGACCAACATCGTAATTGTAAAAAAAAAATCGGTCGTCCTTTACATTTGGTCAAGTAGGTTATGAAATTCTGTATGGGACGACTGATTTTTTCTTACGATTACGATGTTGGTCCCCGGGAAAAAGTTGTTCAGTTTGATGGTCTGTACCACATCCTTAAGTTTGTGCACATCTTTCTGGTACCTGCACCCTGTATAACATTATTATTATTATATAATAATTATTATATTTTATAGCGTTTATTCATTTTATTTCTTATTTGCTTACATTTTTAAATATTTCTTAAAAAAAGAAGATATAAAAAAAACATTTAAAAATATAAAAAAAAAATAGATGTCCGCCGGTGTCGGCAGCAGGGTCCAAGCTACCGGTGGTTAGGGTTGCAGAGACAGGAGCCTTCTCACAATGCGAGCCGTATCAAGGACTAGGTACTGCCTTCTGAATCAGGCTCTAACCGCCTAACGAGAGCCTCGAGAGATGTTGGCCGAGGCTTTCGGCCATCAGGCTATTGGCCGTTACGACAATCGGCACAATGACAGCCGAGCTAACTTTCCACATGTCAACAACTTCGGCAGCTAAGACGAGGTATTTTATTTGTTTCTCTTTCTCAGCTTTCACGAGGTTCTCGTCATGTGGAATGGTAACATTGACTATCATGGCGCGGCGCTTATACATATAGGGTAACTGCTGTAGTCATTGGCCACGCTATAGTAACTGGCCACTCATTAAAAAAGAGGTAGAAACAAGGTAATGCAAGCAAGCTCATGAATGAAAAGGACCAAAACAATATTGTTCGTCCTTTTCATTCATGAGCTTCCTTCTTCTCCTTGTTTCTACCTCTTTCTATAAAAGGGAACCTCTGTGCAAAATTTCAGCTTTATAGGTCCAAGAGTTTGGGCTGGGCGTTGATGAGTCAGTCAGGACTTTTTTTTTTGATGTATTGTAAACTATATTCCCTGTTTTCACCCCCACAGGGGTGGAATTTTGAAAATCGTTTCGGAAATTTCCGTAACTTTACTGAAAGATTATTTACACCAGATTTCGAGTTAATCAAGCTCCGCAGTAAAACCTGCCCTGTAAAATTGACTACCCCTTTTCACCCCCTTAGGGGTAGATTTTTGAAAAACCCTAACACACGTTAATCTTCATTTTTGGTCTCAAGTATAAATACTGACTTTTGAGTTAGTCGGTCCGCGCGTTAAAATTTCTCCATACGAACTTTGACACCCCCCGATCCCTCCTTAGGGGGTAGTTTAGGCAAACTAAAAATGACAAACTTTATAATTTACTTAGATACATATTCATGCCAAATTTTAAGTCTATTAACTCAAGGATTAAGATTTTTCATACATACTCTGGACCCCCGTTTCACGCCTTTGGGGGATGGGTTTTGAAAAATCCTTTCTTAGTGCACCCCTAGTGTGGATTGAGTGCTCCTTTTTAAAAGTTAACTATATTTTTACGAAATCAAGAAAGAATTTAGGAAATAATTGTGAAAACTTATGGTGAAGATAAAAAAAATGTGAAACCTATGATGAGAAAGTCGTGGTCAATTAACTAGAACACTCAATCTGCTAGTCTGAGAAAATACTGTAACTCGTGTCTCAACATATAGGTACTAGTATATGTTTAATATTTTTATGTGGATCCAAATAAACCGTTAAAATCAATTGAGTATCTATTTGTGAATAGTTTTCACAAATTCAATACAATTATTCCACAACGTGTGCTACACAGGCCTCTTCTCTGTGTGTGAGATCATCTCAACGGATCAACCGGCATTATCTTGACCATCATTGAAACTATGTTAGTAACTGAAGAGTAACTCAAGCTAGTAATTTCTGTTCTCAACAGGATATAGATTACTTCTTCCCTCCACCACCGATGCGATCAACGCGTCTCAGGTTGACAGCGACCCTGTCTAACTGCACCCTCTGCATAATTAAACCACACGCCATCCGGGAAGGTAAACTTGGAGCAGCATTAGAAGCTATCGATGACGGAGGCTTCGACGTCACCGCTCTTAATATGGTTATTGTCGAGAACATTAACGCCGCTGAGTTTTATGAAGTGTATAAGGGAATCGTACCAGAATATAAGGTGAGTGATGACGTGATATGAGAATTAGAGCAGTGGTGGCATAGTGGTAACAGCCCCGATTTACGAGTTGTAGGTCGTGGGTTCGCACCCAGGCAGGCGCTTTACTTTATGTAAATAATTTCATCACCACTGCTCTCAAAACGGTGGAGGAAAACATCGTGAGGAAACCGGCATGTCCTACAACCAAAATTTCGATGACATATGACATAGTCTAGCGCACTGAGCCCGCGTGGTAGATTACAGCCCACTCCCTCTCACAGAGACGAGGCCTCTGTCCCAACAGTGGGAACGCTGTAGGTTCATTATGCATGGTGACATGATTGCAGCACTTTTTGTGTATAGGTTATAGAAAACCGGCCAAGTGCGTATCAGACCACGCACAATGAAGGGTTCCGTAGTTGAAAAGAATTTATCCCAAAAACAAACTTAACATTGTAGTTGAAAGACATGTTCTCCCATACCTTGAAATACGCCACGGTCAATTTTTCAAATGCAAAGCATGTAATCGCAAAAAAAAAAAATATGTGATAAAATTACAAATTAACAATTTTCGGACTTTATCCTTTACTTGTGCTGTGAGACCTTGCTTTTTGCTAAATTTCATGATTCTAGGTCAACGGGAAGTACGCGCGTATAGGTTTTGATTTATTTGCGAGTAAGCATCAAAATCATAAATCAAAATAAATGAAAATAATAAATCAAATGATAAATAATATGATAATAAATCTCATAAATGGCCGTATTTTTTTATTGTGTTGATTTAGTGGTTTGATTTTTTTAGAACTGCAAGGGGCTATAGACTTACGTATTTGATACTAGCTTTAGCCCCCGGCTTCGTCCGCGTGGATATCGGAAAATATACCACGGGAACGTTCTACCGGGAAATCCTTCCTTATTCCTTGTCTACATTATAAAGAGAACCTCTATGCAAAATTTCAGCTTTCTAGGTTGGGGGTTGGGGGGTTTGGGCTGGGCGTTGATGAGTCAGTCAGTCAGTCAATAAGTCAGTCAGCAGTTCAGGACTTCTCTTTTTATTTATATAGATAGGTTAATTAATTTCAACTTGATACATCCACGCATTTCTGAGAAAAAGGGTCTTGCAGGCGGACAACGAAGTGATCCTATAAGGGTTCCGTATCTCAAAAGGAAAAAACGGAACCATTATACCACGGACAACGAAGTGATCCTATAAGGGTTCAGTTTTAACCTTTTGAGGTACTGACCCTAGAAAACGGAACCCCTATGGGATAACTTCGTTGTCCGTCTGTCTGTGTCTGTCTGTCTGTCAGTCTGTCAAGACCCTTTTTCTCAGGAACGCGTGGAGGTATATTAATATCAAATACATATGTATGTTCTCTTGGAGTCCTAAAAAACTCAAGCTTCTAAGTCAACGCAATAAAAACATCAAGGCCATTTATGCGACATATTTTGATAATCGCAAGTAAATCAAAACCTATAGAGTACTTCCCGTTTTCCTAGAATCATGAAATTTGGCAAGAAGAACGCTCTCACAGCACAAATAAAGGAAAAAGTCCGAAAATTGTTAATTTGTAATTATATCATATAAAAAAAAAAATGAACTCTGTCAGTCTGTCATGACCCTTTTTCTCAGGGACACGTGGAGATATCAAGTTGAAATTAATATCGAATACGTAAGTCTAAGGTGCCTTAGAGTTCTATAAAAATCAAGCTTAAGTCAACGCAATAAAAAAATACGGATATTTTGCGACACATTTTGATACTCGCAACTGTCGCAAGTAAATCAAAACCTGTAAGGTACTTCCCGTTGACCTAGAATAATGAAATTTGGCAAGAAGCAAGGTCTCACAGCACAAGTAAAAGAAAAAGTCTGAAAAATGTTAATTTGTAATTCTATAGCATAAAAAAAAATCAAGTCTGTCAGTCTGTCAAGACCCTTATTCTCAAGGACGTGTGGAGATATCAAGTTTAATTAATATTAAATACGTAAGTCTATGGTCCCTTAGAGTCCTTAAAAAATCAAGCTTCTAAGTCAATGCAATAAAAAATACGGCTATTTTGAGACACATTTTGATACTCGCAACTGTCGCAAGTAAATCAAAACCTATAGGGTACTTGCTGTTGACCTAGAATAATGAAATTTGGCAAGAAGCAAGGTCTCACAGCACAAGTAAAAGAAAAAATCTGATAAATGTTAATTTGTAATTCTATGGCATAAAAAAAATTCATGTCTGTCAGTCTGTCAAGACGCTTATTCTCATGGACGTGCGGAGATATCAAGTTGAATTAATATTAAATACGTAAGTCTATGGTCCCTTAGAGTCCTTAAAAAATCAAGCTTCTAAGTCAACGCAATAAAAAAATACGGCCATTTTGCGACACATCTTGATACTCGCAACTCGCAAGTAAATCAAAACCTTTAGGGTACTTCCCGTTGACCTAGAATAATGTTTGGCAAGAAGCAAGGTCTCCCAGCATTAAGTAAAGGAAAAAGTCCGAAAATTGTTAATTTGTAGTTTTATGACATAAAAACTGTTTTTTTTGGGATCCATTGCTAAGTTTGTTTTTGGGATAATTTTTTTCAACTACGGAACTCTTCATTGTGCGTGTTCCGACACGCTCTTGGCCGGTTTTTTAGTTATGATGTGAACGTGTGGGCTCTGGATAAGAAAGTACATATTATGTTGTGTTGGGGGAACAAACAATTGGTTTGTACTAATACTGAGATTTTATCATTTCCAGGGTATGGTGGAAGAGCTTTCGAGTGGGCCTTGTGTGGCAATGGAAATAGTATCGAAAAATAAAACTTCAAATACCGCTGTTGAATTCAGAAAGCTGGTCGGCCCTACTGATCCAGTAAGATATCTTAAGAAACATTCTGAATGTTACACATTTACTTTACTGCACAAAAAGCACATTTAATTTATTTTTATGCTTTTTTTTCAGGATGTTGCCAGGTTGCTGCGCCCTTACACACTCAGGGCAAAACTTGGTAACACAAAAATCCAGAATGCTGTTCACTGTAGTGATTTACCTGAAGATGGATTACTAGAAGTTGAATATTTCTTCAAGATATTAGATTTATAAATAAGGCTGAACTTTAAAATATTTTAATCGTTACTTAACGTTAAATTGTAGCGTGATTGTGTAACATAATAAATGCATTTAGAAACGTGTAGGTGATACAATAGTAATAATTAGCACTTACACGCCGCAGCATCAGGACTGTGACAAATGATTGTATATAGTTTACTTAACTGACTCGAAAAATACAATAGTTTTGGTGTCTTTATAGAAAAACCTGTAATATATAAAAATGCCTAATAATGCTGTTGCTGCTTTTGTCTGCACATGTTCAAATCATCTCGTTGCTCATAGCTTTTCCTCTCCTTACCCGTAGAAGTCCGAAGTATAAGAGCACACGGCAACACTTAGCAATAAGTACGAAGAGGAAAGAACTCTACGGGCGATTAGACGTAAAATATAAAATGTTTTTATGTTATGGTTTTTTCACACTTAACAATAGACCTAGTTGGCCAAACCACAGCAACCACGCTTAGAACCGTTAGTTAGAACCATGAGATCGCCTGCATGCTCTGCGAGCTTTAAATGTGGTGAGTTGGAAACAAAATCGCTCAAGTTATGAACTTAGCATCATATCCGTGCAAGATTCTCTCGAACCTGCGACCTCGATTATTTCAAACACGATCGCAACGGCCACGGGAAGGACCGCGCCGTGAGTTCGGCCTCTGCCACTGTGTTATCATTAACATCATCATCTGCCTAGCCTTTTCCCAACGGTGTCGGCTTCCACTGTGTTAACATTGTTTATTTATGATCAAATAGTTATTGCACAATTATTTGTTTAAATTAGTCTTGTCAATACTCATTATGGTCGGCTTACGATATATATTATGACTATCGATAGTAGTATACTTATATTTATTGTTTTATGTACCTAAATTATAATTATTGTTGTCGTGTGTGGACTGGTTAGATACAAACACTATTCTGACGGGTTGAATGCAGTACCTATTTCACGAACAAGACTGATAACATTAAGTGTTTCTTTTTGGTTAATGGAGCCAACATGATATTACTCACTGTGAAATCTCAATAAAAGTTTTGAGCAATTTATCTATTTTAATTTATTTGATGCATCCTACCCAATTAGCCCCAAGTAACTTCCTAAAGTTCAGTGCCGGCCAGAAAGACCCAATGGTGCGAGATGCACCTCAGTAATCGTGTGTGAGTCGTCGTGAATCGATGTAGGTCTAACGTCGTTCTACAGCCCGATGATATGACTGCGCTCTGGCTCCGCTTATGTAGTCAGGGTCACTGTAAGCAGATCAGCAAAATTCTCGAGTATGCTAGAACATGTTTTTTGTTGTCATTATTTAAGTGATTAGGCGCAGTATGTCCAATTCGCATAATGTCCAGCGGTCGCAAAATGTCCAGTTCGCAGAATGTCCAACCTGCAAGATGCCCGATATGTTACGGCTACAACCCAAAGTGCGGCTTGGTTAAACTTAGGTGTAGCCTATTAATTGGACATTCCGTGTTTTGGACATTCTGCAAATTGGACATTTGCGACCGCTGGACATTATGCCCATTAGACATTGTGCGCCTACACTATCTACGCACACAACAACACCAACTAACTAACACAGGCACCGCAGCTGCGTTGCCTGATTGGGCACAAATACCCTTCAAACTGGACACGGCAACGCTGATTGGCGGCAGAATTAAATATTAAACGAGGTGTTATTGAAATAACTGAAAACCTCTTACCCTTATTGCTCATTATTATAATACTTTTACTATGGGGCCAAAACTAATCACCTGCTGCTATTTATGTGTTCGCATAACTCGACAAAATGGGTAACAGTAGTAGCCAGAAGTACCTAGGAAACAGGTAGATTCTCAGCCCGCTCCCGTTCACCGAGAGGCCTGTGGGATACATGGGCTGATTATGCTAGGTAGATTTTAAGCCTAATGGCTAGTTTTTCGAATACCTACTTACGCAGTACGTTTTTAAATAAAATAGACTAAATTTGCTACAATATGAAACTGTCTCTGTAGATCCAATAGTTTCCGAAATAAGCCTTTTATAATGTAGGCTAGCTGCACCCCGCGGTGTTACCCGCGGGTTATGAGATACACTAAAACGTGTATTATTTAATTGCTGAGAAAAGTACCTATTCACAAAAAAATTGCTCATCTCACGGGAACACTACATTTTTCGGGATATAAAGTAACCTATGTGTTAATCCAAGGTTTCAGCTACTTCCGCACCAAATTTTATCAAAATCGGTAGGCGCCGTTTGAGTTTGAAAGAGTAGTAAATACTGGGTGTCTCAAACTCAAACTCAAAGCATTTATTTCAAATAAACCAATTACAGGCACTTTTGAATTGTCAATGGGTCGGTCAGTCAGAAAGATGAAGCTAGTTGCCCATTCCAAAGCGTAGTAGATCCCTATGGAGAAGAACGGGCAAGAAACTCCACGGATACTCTTTTAAATCTTTACAAAATATTGGTTACATCGTTCAAGTTGAAAATATACATGTGAGAACAATGTAGAAAGACGTGCACGTTAAAAAGCGTCCGTAATAAAAAGATAATAACTAAAACAACTAAATTAAATATTAAAATTAAAAATAAGCCATGGCAGCTAAGAGACGACCAGTCCCAACTGACTTTTTCCCGGGGACCAACATCGTAATCGTGGTAAAAAAACAGTCGTCCCTTACAAAATTTCAATACCTTCTTGACCAAATGTATGAGGTCGACTGTTTTTTTTTTACGATTAGGTACGATGTTGGTCCCCGGGAAAAAGTTGTTCAGTTTGATGGTCTGTAGGTACCACATCCTTAAGTTTGTACACATTATTCTGGGACACCCTGTATATTTGTTACGGGTCGTCAGAAGCCCGAAAGTCAGACCAGTCTAACCAAGGGGTACCGTATTACCCAGTTAATGGGTTGTGGAGGTGAGATAGGCAGTCGCTCCATGTAAAATACTGGTATTCAGCTGTATCTGGTTATCCGGTTCCAGAATGCCAACCCCAACATAGTTGGGAAAAGGCTAGGCAGATTAATTGATTCGTAGAATGGGTAATTCTACACTATGCTCAATAAATAAAACATAATAGTTGCTATTGGCAGCAAAACTTTCAAAACCCTGGTCAATAGGTACAGTCTAATTATGAGTTATAAATCGATAAATATGTGTAAGCTGGAGTGACGTAACCCCTTACGTCACTCCAGCTTACACATATTTATCGATTGGCAATCAACATTTGTGTAAACTGGGGAGTTTACACAAATGTTGATCGCCACAACTCACGCGCATGCATACCTTGCACCCTTGCACTTACCCAGTCTAAAAGGAAATATAGGTAATTAGGTAGGTAGGATCCAGGACATTTATTAGGAACGTATACCTAGGTAGGTAGGTACTTACAAAATATTTTCCGTGTCTTATTTATATAGATAAGTCCAATCGGACATTATTTAAAAAACTAACTAAAAACTAGATTGTTAACCAAGGTCTAAGACATAAAGAAATTAGCTTATAGAACTAGGTACATGATGTAAGTGTAAATAGTGGCAACCTTTTAAGGGGTCATTGTACTCATCATTATGAACAACTTTTACTATGGGACCAAACCTGAAATAGCGAAAAAAAATCTGCTGTCCCATACATTTTGACGAATTATGCGAACATAAAATGTACTGAACAGCTGATTTTTTTTTCGTGATTTCAGGTTTGGTCCCATAGTAAAAGTTGTTCATAATGATGAGTGCAATGACCCCATAAAAGGTTGCCACTGTTTACACTTACACCCTGTATACCTTATGCCTTATTGAAAGAGATGCTCTAACTCTAACTACTCCCTACTAACAAACCACACAGCTAACATCCGCGATGGATGTCGTTCTAATAAAATATTGATTACCTATTGTCGTACGTAATCCGAGAGATGGACTTGCTTAGAGTATTTTGGCTTCAAGGCAGAAATTATAATGTCCACCATACCATAAGAAAATTCATGTAGTTATAGAATAATTATTGAGGTAAGTTGGGTGCCACTTGGGCAGTAGCTGCCTGTTGCCCTATTGGCACTGAAGTTCAGTGCCAATAGGGCAACAGGCAGCTTTAACAACGAGTAAGTTACTCGTACCTTACTCCGGACGGACAACGACAACAGTGTCTAGCAGCGTTGTATGGTTGTTCGAAGCTTCACTTGCCTTTCACCGTAAGTAACGATATAGAGATAGTGCGCTAGAGGTTGATTTGATACCTTGGTACAGTGGAACGTAATGCCGCCAGCAGCGCATGAATGGCGTATGAGAGGGGACACGCATAGGGCTGCGCCAGTGCAGCGCAATCTTTTCGACTCGCGGCCGCGTATGCGCATCTACCCAAGTCGCGCGCGCAACCGATACTTATCTATTGACTTCCGTTAAAAAAAAACTTGGTAGTGAAAGGATCAAAATAATTTTGTACGGAAATAGAAAAATAAATGAAAATAGTGACAGTTTATCCGAGGACTTTAGAGCAATATTTTCCTGCTGTGGATTTTCAACGTTTCCTGATAAGATTTTATAATTTACGACTGCGGTGAGCGAGTGTTTTATTACTGAAATCTTACCAAATTATTTTCTGATAACTAAGTATTAGGTATTGTTCAACGTATTCAAATTCTTTATACTTATTATAGGTTTGGGCTGATTTGTCAAAAGTCAGTTAATTTTTATCTGAACAATAAATTAATATGATAATTTTACATATTATTTTCTTTGCAAAAGCTGTCAAACCGCAATATTATTTATTTCTCAGATAAAAATTATCTGGCTGGTGAAAAATTTACCCTAAATCCATCATAAATGGTACCTACCTACCTATAGAAAAGAAGTATATTTATTGCCTTTAAAACAGGGTACTTTAAGGTCTTATAAAGTTATGATCTTACATGTTTCGCCATGAACTGGTACGGTCAGCAATAGAAGTCGGTTAACACTGCAACTTTTTGACATCATCTAAATTAACACAAAATGATATGATAACCTGCATTTTAGCATTTCATGAATTAGATAAGAGTTAATTTTTTTTTTTTTAAATTTAGGTACATCTGTTCCGATTTTATTGAAGTGTTTTTCTCAATAATTAAGATTTCGAAAACTCAACTGTTAATCGACTTTTGTTTCTGACTGTACCTACAAATATTTAAACATGTTAAATGTACCTACCTATAAATTATAAACAACAAATTAATTTGTTAAAATTATAACAATGACATGATGTCTAATAAATAAAATTGGTAATTATGGTTCCGTATCTATTTGAACACTTTTAACAGTAAGAGTAGTAAGTACAATTAAATCTGTTACTTTTTTATCAAAAAAATCTTCTACACTATATAAAAACAATTACCAATAATTTGTGTAGTTTGGATTAAAAGTGTTTTAGAGGAGTTCCTTATTTTTTTTTTGGAATATTATTGAAGATTTTAATTGCAGCGATAAAGCTATGTTTATGACATACCGAATGTGCTTTGATGTGAAGAAATCTCGTGTTGGGTATCGACGGGTATATTTTGAATGCAAGTCGCATGTTATAAAAATTGTAGAGTGCTCTTTCACAAATACACCAGCTTGCATTATGAGAAGACTTGAGTTTAATTTTTTTTATAGAGAAGTCTGCAGGATGTTGAAGGACTGATACCGTAGATTGCTCTTAGGCATAGGTATCTGCATCTGATGGCCATTCAGTAATTAATGTCTTATGAAATATATTTATCATCATCTGCCAAGCTTTTTCCCGACTATGTCGGGGTCGGCTTCCAGTCTAACCGGATGCAGCTGAATTATTTTACATGGAGCAACTGCCTATCTGACCTCCACCCAGTTACTGGGTAACACGATACACCTTGGTATATGGATACTGGTTGAAATATACTTACTTATAAGAGATAAAATGTAATATTCTCTAAATTCTAAAAGAAGGTAGAGTCAGGGATGATTCAATGGAGGCCTGGCTTGGGCGGAGCACCGCCGTGTTCTCACGGAGGCGATCGGCGGCGGCGATCTCTCGCGTCCAAACCTGGTCCAGGCCTTGGTGCGGAGCGAGAGTGCATGGGAGGCCGTCACCTCCTTCTGCGAAACAGTAATGCTCGCGAAGGAGGAAGCGGAAATTTCGAAAGAGATACCGTGACCCTGGCACGGGCAACTGAAGGAACATGGGTGGGTTTTAAACAGTAAAAGTCTGACACGCCCTCAAGACAAGTCATTTGATGATTTCCCATCCACAAAAAAAAAAAAAAAATGGGATGATTCAATCAGATCAGAAAAGGTCGAGCCAGGTAGGGATGACATTTATTTTCGTACTTTATACGTACAAGTCACAGAAGTTAGCGATTTAGGAATTCGTAAGGTTAAAACAGCTTTAGAATGGAATATAAAAACACCATCTTTCTGTGCTTACCTGCTACCTAAGTGTCTACCTACTTACACTGTCTTTCAAAGCATATGGACGAAGAAATACATAACAATTCATTAGGATTTTATTGGTGGATGCCAAACGTTAGACCGCATCTCTCATGTGTAAGTATATGGTGTGTGGTCGACTGGTCGCAAACTAAGTACTTACGAGTACCTATCTCACCTAACGGTGCAAGATCGAGGGATGGATTCTACATAAACCTAAGATTGCCCACTAAAACTGCCTGAAGTTAAGTAAGTGAGTAAGACTGCTTCTCGAAGCAGCTTTGCTTTAGCTATTTACTTGAACTCATGACAAGCTTCGTTTTATTCCAAGGAATTTTAATCCATTGAAAGTCAGAATGTCATGATGCGAATTTAAAGTAAAAAAACCGATTTCAAACTAAGATTCGACCCGTTCGACCCAGGAGTAAACCAAAAATAAATAAATAGCCTGTTAGATAAAATCATAACCCATAATCATAAGCCAAAGAAGGGTTATGATTTTATTAAACAGGCTATGTAGGTATTTATTTTTGTTTTACTCCTGGGTCGAACGAGACGAATCTTATATATATAATCTTATAAAAGTAAAAAAAAACGATTTTTAACTAAGATTCGACCCGTTCGACCCAGGAGTGAAACAAAACTAAATAGGTACATAGCCTGTTAGATAAAATCATAACCCTTAATCATAAGCCAAAGAAGGGTTATGATTTTATCTAACAGGCTATGTATTAATTTTTGTTTTACTCCTGGGTCGAACGGGTCGAATCTTAGTTGGAAATCGTTTTTTTTTACTTTTATACAAATTTGAAGTAGAGGGGCGCGTCATTTCAGAGTAGACAAGCTCTAGGTACGTGGTCGGGTAAAAATATAAACATACAACAACTTTACATTAACAACTTTAGATTAAGTAAAAATGTAGATAGGCATACCTGTAGAATTCCGATCTCAACGTGTAGTGAGGTGAATGAAGGAGTTGATGTTAATAGGGGAGCTACATAATTCAACCTATGTCTTTATAATTCTAAGTCATTGTTATTAAAAAGTAGACTTTTGTGTTATGGGAACTAGAGAACAACGCATCTGTATGCCTATTGTTTCAGACTGGGTCTATCGCCATGTAGCTGTAGGCGCGACCGAGATATTTCTAAACATTTCGTAAATAATTAAGATAATGATCTACTAGTAGTACCTAGCTAACAAACTAGTACCTACGCCGGGAATCGAACAGTGAGACCATACATTATTTTCACAATGGTCCAAAACTGAACTGAACTGAATGTACACATGAATGCAATAAAGAATTTGAATTTGAATTTGAACTCCAAATAGACTACTCGCTAACTCGTAACCGTAGGTATTATTAAAATGGAATACAGTCTCAGGCATGGACGATACGTTTGACGATTCTTATTCACATCTAGGTCTAGGTCATCTAATTGGTTATAAAAAGTTTTGTAATCAATACATACTAATGTCAGGTGAACTTTGAGCAGGAACCACGTTTACAATATTATTAAAAAATTATAACATACGTGTTATTCAAACAATAGATAATGATAACGAATACCTACAAAATCTTTTTTTATTTAGATAATGAGACTGAGTAGCGCCTGGCAGATTATATTGAATATGTTTTGCACCTACATTTTTATGCAAAAGCTAAATCAGTGGTTATATAAGCAAGCTACAAGCTAAGCAAGGATTAAAGGAATTTTAATCAGGGGCTCAAACAAACTTGGTTACTTAGATACTAAATAGGTACCTACCTATTTATAGGTACAACACATTGATAGCGCATATTGGTTAGAACTAAGACACAATCATCAACTGCATTAAGATTTTGTGAGTACACGCAGACAAAGTATACTACTAACACAGTAGGTGGTTGGTACTTAAAAAATGTGTGTTTAAACTTACAGCTAATACATTCGAATAGTCAGAAGTAATATGTAGAAGAAGGCCAATCACAAGTTTCCACATAAATAGTTGTGTTCGCAAACTCAATTTTTTTGTCATATTTGTGGACATATATTATGTCACAGTAAGATGGTTGTAGCCGTGATATAGTTGTATCCCTAGGAATATAGCTATGTACTGGGATAGGGTTCTATGAAAGCGCACTTCGACTAGGTTAGGTTAGAACTGTGACCAACTACGCCCGAGCCGAACGAGCGCTACGTCGAAAATTCGAAATTGGTCGCAGTAGCAAAATTAGCGCACTCCGACAGTTTTCACTCTATCATGGCTAAAACCATCTTATACTGAGACATGTATTTGAAATTGATGCCATGCACTATGCAGAAATCAGGAATTAGTTTTCTTGGTCAGAGTCGAAAGTCAAAATTATTTATTTGCTGACAAAATATTTGCACAATCCATACTAATATTATAAATTCGAAAGTAACTCTGTCTGTCTGTTACCTTTTCACGCCTAAACCACTGAACGGATTTCGATAAAATTTGGCAAGGCTGTAGATGGTATCCTGGGGAAGGACATAGGCTACTTTTTGTCTCAAAAATAATCCTACAAGGAGTGATTAGGGAATGAAAGTTTGTATGGGAAACCCAGCATTTCTTAAGCTAGGGATATGAAAAATCAAAATGTGGTTCAGCGTTTTTGTAAAATCATTCCCAAAGAGGGTAAAATAGGGCATGATTTTAAAATTCACAAAACTGCACGGATATCGATAAAAATTGGCAAAGCTATAGATGGCATCCTGGGGAAGGACACGGCCTTCTTTTTGTCTTAAAAAATAATCCTGCAGGGAGTGGTATAGTAGGGGATGAATGTTTTATGGAAATCCAGCGTTTCTTAAGGTAGGGCAAAATGCTTTTGATTTATGAAAAAATCATCCCCTAAGGGGGAAACTAGTGGTTGATTTTAAAATTCACAAATAATATTAAAACATTGTGTAGCTCCTTATAAGTGATTTAAGGGATTGCAAATGTAGTCATAGTTCGTATCTTGATGTAACATTTAGTCTTAGATAATTTTTTTTTTAATTCCCACTGGATATTTCATTTAATTTTCATTTCATTTCATTTACTCAATAACAATGTAGGTTTTAGGGACATTATGTGTGTGTGTGTGTTTTGTTATGTGTTACAAAAAAAAAAAAACTTAATTCGATTAAAAAAAAATAGAAAAAAATAAATATCATCACTATCTCAAATTAATTTAATAAAAATCACAATAATAAAAGAATGTCAACACAATAAAAAATAAAACTATTAACTAATATACTAATGTTAACAAATTATGTAGACCAACAATAACATAAAAACAATGTTCAATGATAATTAATTTGAAAAAGAAAAACATAAATACAATTTCAGTTAATTCGTTGTGAAGAATTTAAATTATTTACCTAAAAATAATTAAAATATTTAAACATGTCATACCAAAAAATATAGGTATAAGATATCTGGTTATCTGTGGCAATTTTTATTCCCGCACACGTGTTGGAAAATGAAAAATCGCACGCGTGTGTAATACATTGCAATGTGAACCTAATCGTAGTGCGATATAAACCAGTTTTCGAGCCAGTGTATTGAAAAATACATAGAAGTTTAATTTGCTCTTAGACAGTTTTCTAAATGCCTGCAGAGTCTGCCTTTCAAGTGTGACTTTTGCTATGACCTATATTACAAGTGTAACTCTTGAAATTGTTGAAGGCTACTACTGCACTACGATTGTGTCCTTAATTCACGGTTGTAAGTATACCTACCTACTGGAATTTTTGCTTATCTTATCTTATCTGTCTCATCTATCATCAGTATCCATCAGATAAATATTATTCAATTCATATTTTGTAATCCACACTGATATTATAAAATAATGCGAAAGTAACTCTGACTGTCTATTACCTTTTCATTCACGCCTAAACCACTGAACCGATCGTTATTAAATTTGTCAGATAGGGATCCTGGGACCTGGAGAAGGACATAAGCTACTTTTCGCAGATGAAGTCGCGGGCAACGGCTAGTTACCTATACATAAAAAACAGCGAATTCATTTGGCAATCCTAACTATTGGGTGTCCTAAAATTTACGCAAGTTTTGAATTAAATTGAAAACACAGTTTATTTTTCTTTTATTATAATTTCCTTATTGGATCATAAAGTACCTAGGTACATAGGCTAGCTTATGTATGGAATAGCATATCGGGCAAAAGGCCTCAACGGCTTAAGGCTTTATATAATAAAGGCGAAAGTTTGTGACTGTGTGTGTGTGTGTATGTGTGATTGTAAGTTTGTTACTTTTTCACGCTCAAACGGCTGGATCGATTTGGATGTTTGGCATGTAGATAGCTTATACCCTGGATTAAAACATAGGCTACTTTTTACCCCGGTCTTCGCGGGTGAAACCGCGGGGCGCAGCTAGTAATTTACAAAATAATCTTAAGATCAAAATGGTATTCGCTTCTCGTTAGTTTTATGCCGTGTCAGGTCTGCGGTTACGACACTAGTCGTGAATAGCGAATGTCGTGTCTTCTCGAAGCGAGACGCACCATTCTAATTGTTTTGATACGCATCCGAGGACGACGGTCTCAGCATACCAGGACCTACTCACTAACAGAACCACTACCTACCTAACGGTACCTATACCAATGTTTGTAGGCTTGAATGAATAAGCGGTCCTAGCCCTGGGCAAGGCTTTTGTTGGACATAATAATATGTTTATATACAGAGACATGTAGGTATAGAGATAGAAACCAGAAGAGAAGGATAGATGAATTTAGGGCTTCAAAAAATGGGGGCATTGAAAATTGCAAACACACGCGGTCATATTGCGTGCCATCGGTCAGCTGATCACATGTAGCAGGTAAGCATACCTGTATAGTTACCTGCCTGCAAATTCACTTTTCACTGATTATACTAGAATCAGTGAAGTTGGTATAAAATTTATTATTTTACTATCGAGGTATAGAATGAATCTTATAATATTCAATGTACTTATGTATTTATAAAGCCAAAATTTCTAGAGCTTTCATTTAATTTTCAGTAAAGCCTACAAGACAAGGACCAATTTGCTCGTCCAAGCCTCAAGCCCAAAGAGCCAAATTCTGACATCACGTATTGAATGCCGTAGTGATCTACTGACCTGACAGTCTTGTAGTCTCATCTTCAAAATGCATATCCAATACTATTAAATGAGCAATATTTGTTTATACATTGTAATCTCGTCCTCCAAAACGGCTTTAACGATGTCGATGAAAGTTGCAATATAGGGGTTACGGGGGCGAAAAATCGGTCTAGCTAGGTCTCATTTCTGTAAAAATTCGTTTTCTCTATTTTCACCCGAGCAGAGCTCGGTCGACCAGGTACTTTAACATAAGTGCCTAACGCTAACGCCTCTTTCGAAACAAATGAAAGCCGGTCACTAGTCACATAAGTCACTAGTCCAATGCACCAGCTGGGCGTATCATGTAGCATCACGCATGTTGACACTGTGGAACACGGTTTCCTTATCTCTGTCAAAATATTTGCTTGCTGTCTAGTGTTATAGTCAGTTATATGAAGTAGTAGTAGTATGAAGAAAAGTCGGAACAATAGCAATTCAGTTTTTCAATATTTACCCATTGGTGTAGAGCCAGTGCTCTAGAGGTTCCTTCATCGTGGAGATTTTTAATCTAAAACTCGTCAGTTTTTAACTTCTTAGAGATGATTACGAAAATAACATCAGTAAAGCGTCCCTTCGGAATTTCATACAATGATCGCCTACCGCAAACTTGAGTCTGTGATCAGATCACTCTCCGACCTCATTGCTCTACATGAACTGTACGCCTATGTTGTGTTGAGAATACGGCAGATATATTGCGGTAGTTCAGGATAACAAGGTACCTACACTGCGGTCAACAGATTTCTTCGAATTTTATTTTACGACTAAAATCATAGGTAGTGTAGAAGTGAAAAGTACATACTCCAAAGGCAAGAGTAGGTACTGCAATATAATTATTCGCACATGTTTTATTACCTACCATTTTAATGTTTTTGAAACATACGCATTGGCGACACTACGTCCAGTCATGTTTGTACAGCTTACTATGAAGCAAAAGAACGGGCTGCATAGGAATGTATAGTCAACAAAAGAGACATCTAGGCAGGGCTATCTAACATATTTGTATGTGAATTGCTTCATGTTTAACTTCGTGATAATTTATACAATTTTGTGTTGGTGTGTTACAATGTAGGAGTATTGCAAAAACAAAGTAATATATATATAAAATTGAATATGAAGCAATTCACATACAAATATGTTAGTATACCCTGCCTAGATATCTCTTTTGTTGACTGTAGTTACATAATGTGCAAGTAAATTATCTAAATCTAATTATAAAAATCTACCTAAATTCTGGTAAAGGTGAGGTCATCCTGAAGGTTGACATAAAGAATGCCTTCAATTCTGTTAATAGGGTCACCTTGCTGGCAGAAACTAGAAAAGAAATACCCCAAATTTATAGCTTCCTTTGGCAATGTTACAGACACTCTTCTAAATTACTGTATCGAGTCAACCTTCTGGAATCTGCTGTTGGCTGTCAACAAGGTGACCCCCTCGGGCCAGTGATTTTTAGTTTAGCCATTCACCCAATTATTCGACAACTAAATTCCAAATTTAACGTTTGGTATCTTGAAGATGGTACCTGGTAGGCGATGTAGAAACTGTTTTAAAGGACCTTCAATTCTTAAAAAATGAACTTCATTCCATTGGCCTTGATCTCAACCTTTCGAAATGTGAACTATTCTTAGCGGAGGATACTGACAGACGTCTAACACTTCCCAAATTTAACGCAATAGCCCCAAAAATCTAAATTATTGAAAAGAACTCTCTTCGCCTCCTTGGGTCTCCAATCTATGAAAATTCATTTCCTATTTTCATTGAAGAAAAATTCTAAATTTCAATGACGTTTCGGAAAGATTTATCCAATGTCCAAATTAACATGCATTCGGCCATAAAATTAATCTGTTACTGCTGTTTCGGCCCTCAATTAACATATTTCCTTCCCATCCCATCCCCCATTCCCCATCCCCCATTCCTTCCCATTTATGGAAACTCACCTTTTAGACAAAATTAACAAAATTATCCGGCATACTTTATCTTCGATCTTAAATGTGGCCATGGACGACCGCGCTCGGGCACAAGCTACTCTTCCCATTCGTATGGGAGGTCTCGGCGTCTGCAAAATTTCTAGTATTAGTTTAGCGGCATTCATATCCTCGGTCCATGGCACAGAGAAATTAATCAGGAAAATCCTAGCCTCCACACTGGTTAATTTTGATGTGCCTTGTTTCACCGAGGCTATGGATGCCTGGAGACTCGTTTGCCCGAATTCAGATCCATCCGACAATCCATCTTCCCAGAGACGGTGGGATGAGCCGCTCTACAGAACAAATTGATAGATACGTCTGCTACTACTGCGGAGCGTGCGCTTGCTGGCTGTGGGTAAGTGGGAGTCAGGTCTGTGGCTTCATGCACTACCGTCGTCGAACATAGGCACTTTGTTCGACGACACTACTTTCCGCCTCGCTGCTTCACTGCGACTAGGAGCTCCTTTTTGTTCTCCTCATCGCTGTCACTGTGGTGATGTTGTCTACAGCCTCGGACACCACGGCCTGTCTTGCAGCCGAAGTGCGGATCGCTTTGCGCGGCACGCGAACATCGATGACATCATCCGACGAGCCCTTGTCACCGTCGGCGTTCCAGCTGTGTACGCAATGGCTTGGCACGCGACGATGGCAAGAGACCGGACGGCATGTCTTTATTTCCATGGAAGGTAGGAAGGCCTTTAGTGTGGGACGCAACGTGTGCCGATACTCTTGCGCCATCCCATCTTCCTGGCTCGGCGTGCTGCGCTGGCACTGCTGCGGCTGCGGAAAACCTCAAGCGGCGAAAGTATAATAACCTTATCGGTAATTATATTGTCGATCCGTTTGGGGTTGTAACCCTTGGGCCGTGGGGTCCAAGTGCTCACGGTTTAGTCAACGAAATCTCCAAGCAGCTGGTTGACACTTCCCGTGACCCAAGGTCTGGCTTTTACCTTGGCCAGAGGCTTTGACATAAGTACAACGTGGCAATGCCGCCTGTCTCTTGGGTACTTTACCAATTGACAACGATGCGGAGGAATTTTTCGATGCCATATTTTAGTTTTTTAATAGTTTTGGTTATGTTAGGATATAATTTTGTTATTTTTAGGTTATGTTTATATTACAATTAAATAAAAAGTCTTTTAATGTGCAAGTTAACATTAACATACTTACATCTCGTATGGAAATGTACCTAAGTAATAGGTTGGGGAAAAAGTTTCTTCGCATTTTTTAAGAAAATTCAAAACATTTTTTAATATACATTATTTACATTTATCTAAAGTATGTAGGTACCATTTTGTTCGATAACTTTTTGCCATCCTGTAGGTAGGGACATGGTCCCATTGCTATAGAAATTTTGGGACTTCTGATCAAAATACCGTGACAAGTGGTTTTGGCAGTCCTCTCGTGATGTTAACCTGACACTGCCTAAAGAATTCTGAAGAGACCGAAACAGGTGTAAATCTGAAGGTGCAAGGTCAGGACTATACGGCGGATGCATTAACACCTCCCAGCCAAACTCTCTTAATTTTTGCTGAGTGGCTAAAAATGTGTGAGGTCTAGCGTTATCATGATGAAAAACCACACCCCTTCTGTTGATTAATTCCGGCCGCTTTCTCTCAAATCTTGCTTTAATCTCATCAGTTGTTCGCAGTAGAGTTCAGAATCGATGGTCCTGCCTGGTGGTAACAGCTCATAATGAATAATGCCCTTCCAATCCCACCACACACACAGCATCACCTTGTTGCGAGTTAACCCGGGTTTCGCCACAGTCTGTGAAGCCTGACCGGCCCTTGACCACGACCTTTTTCGCACGTTCTTGTCGTACGTGATCCACTTTTCATCACCAGTTATCAGCTTCTTCAAAAATGGTTCGGTTTCATTACGTTGTAATAAAGAATCACAAATGAGTACACGGTTCATTAGGTTTCTTTCAGTGAGCTCGTGAGGTACCCAAATATCGAGCATTTTTGTGTACCCAGTTTTTTTCAAATGCGCCAAAACTGTTTTGTGGTCAATTCTCAGTTCTTCAGCTACGTCGTAACTACTGATATGCCGATCTTGCTCCACTTTTTCAAAAGTGGCATCCATTTTATCCGTAATAGGGCGACCAGAGCGACGTGCATCTTTGACATCAAAATTTCCGGATTGAAAACGCCTAAACCAAATTTGTGCTACTCTCACAGACACTGCAATGGGTCCATAAACATAGCAAATTTTTTTCGCGGCTTGCATTGCATTTTTACCTTTTTTGTAGTAAAACTTTAAAATGTATCGAATTTCTTCATTAGATTCACTCGTCTTGACAGTACGAAAAACAAATGAAAATCATACATTTTCCTAATTTGAATTTGGAATTATGTTCTTTAAAATTTAAACTTTCAATGATACCAAAACCAGCCAGATACAAATAGTATAGCCAAAGAGATATTATTTTAAGTTCATACATACTATAATGCGAAAAGACTTTTTCCCCAACCTAATATTAAAATAATAATAAGTGTATATATAGGTACTTATTATTATTTTAGTTTTATTGAGTAGGTGCATTCGTGTCGTCGCTCGTCCGTCTGTTTCGTTTATGGATACCCATTGCTTATATTTTGTTACGAATGAGCCATTGTACTCAACCATTGTTTGCCAAGCGGGCCAACGGCCAACTGTAAGTAACTGTGCTTATAACCTACACCACTGCATGGTATTCATGATAGTTGTGACTTGTGCTGTTTAATCCTATAAATGAGCAATATTTGTATACAACGTGTAACGTTAAGTGCGCAAAACCTCTTAAGGGGTCATTGTACACATTATTATGAACAACTTTTACTATGGGACGACTTCAGGTTTGGTCTCATAGTAAGAGGTTTTGCTCATTTAACGTTACACGTTGTATAAATATATATGTGTATATATTTGTAATCACGTTCTCGAAAACTGCTCTAACGATTTCGATGAAAGTTGCAATATAGGGTTTAGGGAGGCGAAAACTCGATCTAGCTAGGTCTTAAATCAGGGAAAATTCGTTTTCTCTATTTTCACCCGAGCAGAGCTCGAACGGCTAAGTATTATCTAATTTACGTTATCAGTTTAGAGAGTGTAAGACGCAGATTATGCCAACGGCTTTGAAGTTCGATTCTGTGCTGAGCTCACGCAACGCGTCGTATCTACGTCCACCCAGTAGTAAATAGGACTCAACCGCAGAACAGATAAACCTCTTTATCTGTTCTGTGGACTCAACTCAACTCAACAAAAATTAGACTAATTTGAGACAGCGCTTCTTGATGGTTAAATTCGAAAGTAACTCGTATCTGTCTGTTACCTTTTCACGCCTAAACCACTGAACGGATTTCGATAAAATTTGGCAAGGCTGTAGATGGCATCCTGGGGAAGGACATATTTGTGTTATCAAATAATCCTACAAGAAGTGATATACATAGGGGATGAAAGTTTGTATGGAAAACTAAGCATTTCTTAAGTTAGGGATATGAAAATTCAAATTTATGCTTTTGGTAGGAAATAAATAAATACTTATGTGGTACAAAAGTTTTTGAAACATCATCCCCTAGGGGTTGATTTTAAAATTAACAAATAATATTAAAAATTTTGTGTAAGTACCTCTTTTTAAGTGATTTAAGGTGTTGGAAATGTAGAGATAAGTAGATCTTATCATGAAGTAACATAAAGAGGATTTATAATTTTCGCTTTAAAGTTGCTTTCAATGGCATGCAAGTTAGTAATTTTAAGTTCCGTTATACGAGTATATTCCGTTACTATTGTTAGGGTTTAGGATTTTTTATCCTCCAGCAATCATACAGGGTGTCCCGTAAATAATGGATCAAACGTAACGGGTAGGTAGCTTACCTAATTTCCAACAACTAATTTGAATATTAAAAAAAAAAACCGTTACAGTAACCAGGATATTAATTTTTTTTCGAATTTTACGATTTTGTCTTCCAGAATTAAGCTTTTTTAATGCTGTCGCTGCAAATGATGACATTTTTAGGTATGATTTTTATTTAACATTTCTGAATAGCTTACTAATGTTATAAGATACCATTTTTTTGAATACCGTTTTATTTGCCTTAGAAAAAAAATCTTGAGTTGAAAAGTTTTTTCTTTACGATGTTAGGACCAAAATTGAAAAAATTCTCCTGTAAAAAAAATGTATGACACCGAAAACCACCATTATTTTAAAAACTTGTACATTTAATAAGGTTTGCAAATTGGTGTAAAACTTACGTCTAGTCTTTATCGTTACAAAGATATTGCTATGAATGTGATGAAGACAGAAAATAAATTAAATTGGTACTATTCCATTTTTTCCTTTTCGTAATGGCTTATGCTTGAATGCTTGTAATCGAAGCAGGTAGTTAAGCGGCTAGCATATTCCGACCCGATGACGTCATCTGTCCGGAATTTGGGACCGCTACCTGTGGCGGAGTTGCACCTCAGTCAGCGTGAAGGGGATAGATAGCGCCGCTTTTGTATTTTTGGTAAATTGGTATGAAGTTGTACATTCTAGTCCTTGTCGTTACAAAGATAATTGCTATGAATCTGAGAGGTGCTCCAAATCAACGTTAATAAAAAAAATAAAAAAGTGTGTACATTTAAACTTTTTCTTTAAAATGTGTAACTGTAGTATTTCAGAGGCAATGTTCATTGAATTATTGAGGCGTATGAAAAGAATTAGGAGGCCGTACTAAAAAAAACAGTTAGTTCAAATAAATCGTTTTATTTGGTTTTTACAATAAATGTTCGAATTGCCTTCCCTCTACAAGAATGCAAAGTCTGCATCTCCTAATAAAGGAAGCTCTTATCCGACGGACAAAACGGCTTTGGTTTATTTCTGATACAGCAGATTGGATGCGCTGTCGTAATTCTTCTTCCGACGTTATTGGATTCTTGTAGACCCTTTTTTTTTTTTTTTTTTTTTTGTGGATGGGAAATCATCAAATGACTTCTCCCGCTCTGGGCAGAGGCGGGAGGGCGTGTCAGACTTTTACTGACTAAAACCCACCCATGTTCCTTCAGCTGCCCGTGCCAGGGCCACGGTATCTCTTTCGAACTACCCGCGACCCCGGCGGCATTCTTGTAGACCCTGTCTTTTAAACATCCCCAGTAAAAAAAAACTAGGGGATTTAAATCCGGAGATCGCGGAGGCCACAAAATTGGTCCTAATCGGCCGATCCATCTGTCCGGATAACTTTCATCAAGGTGCGCCCTTACTGCCGTCGCATAGTGAGCGGGGCACCCATCATTTTGCAACCACATTGCTTGCCGTACGTCTTCTGGAACGTTTTCTAATAACCTTGGCAACTCATTCCTTAAAAAATGGAGATAATATTCGGCGTTTAGAGTAGCTGGTAGTTCAAAGGGCCCTATTATTTGCCCATTGATTATTCCCGCCCATAAATTTATTTTAAATTGATGTTGGCTCCTGTCCTCTCGCATCAAATATGGGTTTATCAGCTGCCAACTGTGCAAATTATGCAAATTTAAATATCCATCTCGGCGGCATGAAGACTCGTCACTCCATAAAATCTTGTTAAAAAACTGCGGGTCCGCCCGAATCATTCTAAGCATCCTTTGGCAAAATTCTATTCTTGGCTGGTAATCACGCAACGTCAGCGTTTGAACACGTTGCACGTGATATGGGTGCAATCGGCACCGTTGTAGCACTCGATGCACCGTCGATCTAGAAATTCCTACGCGTCGCGCTATGACGCGAACGGAGACTGACGGATCTTCCTCGATTTCTCGAAGAATGACTTCGTCATTAACTTGTCGCGGTCGTCCTTCACGGGTACCACCAACTCCGGTGCCAAGAATTCTTCCCTCAAGAAGCGCGTTATGCACTCTAATAAAGACGCGATAATCGGGATAACGAACCAGGTTCGGGTATCTTTCACGGTACAATCTTGCAGCCGCCCTGGCATTACCTCTTGCTTCTCCGTAGATAAAATGCATTTCGGCGTACTGCCGTGGCGTGTACTCATAACGAGGCATTGGGCTGAATAAGGTTTCAGCGCTACTGCACACACGTACAAGCACACACAAACGAATGTTTTCGGAGTCCGTAGGATCGCCAAGTCGTTTGTCCAATACGCAAAGAGTTCCAAATCGATAGGCAAAGCAAAGTCCAAAAACACAGCACAAGTCAAATTTTACAGAAGAAAACACCGAGCCACTGACCGGGAGCGAAAGTTGTCTGACGTAGCAACTCGAAGAGAGACTAGTTACAACTAAACTAATAAAATCAAGCAACAATGAAGCCTGTACGAGTGAAGGGCGCAGGAAAGAACAAAAGAACCTGCGCAACTTCATACCGATTTAACCGATTTACCAAAAAGCGGCGCTATCTATCCCTTTCACACTGACTGAGGTGCAACTCCGCCACAGGTAGCGGTCCCAAATTCCGGACAGATGACGTCATCGGGTCGGAATTATGCTATCCGCTTAACTACCTGCTTCGATTACAAGCATTCAAGCATAAGCCATTACGAAAAGGAAAAAATGGAATAGTACCAATTTAATTTATTTTCTGTCTTCTTCATCACATTCATAGCAATATCTTTGTAACGATAAGGACTAGACGTAAGTTTTATACCAATTTGCAAACCTTATTAAATGTACAAGTTTTTAAAATAATGGTGGTCTTCGGTGTCATACATTTTTTTTACAGGAGAATTTTTTCAATTTTGGTCCTAACATCGTAAAGAAAAAACTTTTCAACTCAAGATTTTTTTTCTAAGGCAAATAAAACGGTATTAAAAAAAAATGGTATCTTATAACATTAGTAAGCTATTCAGAAATGTTAAATAAAAATCATACCTAAAAATGTCAACATTTGCAGCGACAGCATTAAAAAAGCTTAATTCTGGAAGACAAAATCGTAAAATTCGAAAAAAAATTAATATCCTGGTTACTGTAACGGTTTTTTTTTTAATATTCAAATTAGTTGTTGGAAATTAGGTAAGCTACCTACCCGTTACGTTTGATCCATTATTTACGGGACACCCTGTATATCAATCGACGCGCTGCTCCTCGGATACTATATAAGCAGTGCGAGAAGATATTGTTTACTTGGGTTAACACATAGGGTACTTTAATCCCGGTAGTACTTTCCCGTGGAATATTTTCCGACATCCACGTGGACGTCGCCGCGGGCAAAAGCTAGTTATTTATAAAACTAAGGTATTATATCAAACACGTAGGTACTTATACTAAATTATACATAGTCAAATTATCTTTAAAATGGTGAAGGCTTCATAAAAAATACGCTTGATAGTTTTTGCGTGATTCTCGTTTTTTATTTGTGTTTGCAAATTAATTACAGTATGTAATATAAACATAATCTAAAATATTGACTATTAATACACACATCAACACGGTCTAGGGTTATTTCATACTCAATTAATTAACTCGAAAAGTACTGGCCGCATTGGAATCTTTTATACACCGATTTGTTTGTAATTTATATCAGACTAATCCCAAATTCAAATTTTTGAAAATTCTTTTGTTTCGGTGGCATAAAATTGTCTTGATGTGTAGGAGAGGGAATTTTCATTTGTGCGAAATTTAGAAAACAATACGAATTACGTTTAGTTACAGTTTTTTTTTCATTTTTAAACGAAAGATAGGTAAAGTTAAAATTGAGGTATTGTAGCCATGCAACGCCGACATTTGACGAGGGCGGAGATGTTAAGAGCTGTGGGAATACTGGAAGCTGGGTCTGTTCAGCGTAATGTTGCCGAGGCCATAGGGACCCACCAAAATGTAATTTCAAGATTGTGGACATGCTATCGTGCCACAAGTGAAGTAGCGGAGAGGCACCGGGGGCCAAGTCGCATCACTACCCCCAGACAAGACCGATTTTTGCAAATTACTGCGCGAGCTCAACCAAATGCAACGGCGACTCAATTGGTCCAAAGGCTGCGAGTGGAACACCAAGTGCTTGTGAGTGACCAAACTGTAAGAAGGCGACTGCATGAAAGCAATCTACGCTCTCGTAGACCACTCCGGGTCCCACCTTTACGGAGAGGCAATCGTGGACGACGATTAGAATGGGTTCGGAACCACGTGGACTGGGGCCGTGAGCAATGGTCCAATGTGCTGTTCACGGATGAATCCAGGTTCGGCTTCCATCCAGATTCACGAAGGACGCGTGTTTGGTGAGTTCCTGGACGATGGAGCCGTCTCCAGAACCCTCAGGAAGTTCACCCATACCAAGGAGGAACAATTATGGTTTGGGCAGGAATTCGTCTTGGTGGACGGACGGATCTCGTTTGGGTGCGAGGCAATATGACGGCTGAACGTTACGTCCAACAGGTGCTGGGGCCCGTAATCTTGCCCCACAGAATACAAATGGGGCAAGATTTCCTGCTCATGCACGACAATGCCCGGGCACACACGGCGAGAACGGTAGCAGCTTGGTTACATACACACAATGTTAGGGCCTTAAACTGGCCTGCTCAATCGCCAGATCTAAATCCCATTGAGCATGCGTGGGATATGCTGCAAAGAAGAGCTGTGAAGGAAGTTCCTGAAAATCTGGCTACAGAAGATCAACTATTTGCGCACCTCAGAAGGACATGCGACAATATTCCGCAGCAAGACATTGACAACCTTGTTCTGAGCATGCCGAATCGTTGCCGATGTGTTATGATCATGGGCCCTTTCTCAGACACTAACTTCAAGTTTATAAACACAAATTAAATGATTTTTCTATTTTTTTCAGTTTTTACTCACAAATTAAAAGTTAATTCATATACGGTTTCCGTCTATGCTTCATTTTTTTTTCCATAAAATCCTGAAATTTTAATCTAAGCACCTTAACCATTATTAAAAAAATGGTAGAATATAAAATAACGTATCTTTTAAATATATACATGTCATTTAAATAATTAACACATTGATAGTAATTCGCTTTTTTAAAAATATCCCTAGACCGTGTTGATGTGTGTAGTTATTAAAAAAACGCTCTAATTTAACATAATTGTATTTTTTCCAAATCACCCGTCCCAAAAATGAAACATCTGTGGGCCACAGCTATTTAATTTTTGGGACAGGTTTTTAATGATTAAGGGGTGACGATAACCGACTTTTAATGATTTTGAAGTGAAGATCACATCTAAACGAGTTTTGTTACTGATTTGGTGTGGTTTTAAGACATAAGCAGCGGCGTAGCTACCGCCGCGCGTATCACCCGTATCAGTAATGGTACGACATTGCTTTCTCTTAGTACTCGCAGAATCACAAGCACAACGACAGCTTAACCTAGTATCCGAGTCAGAGTAGCTAGTAAAGTTATCTAGCTAACTTTACTAGCTAAATCACAATGAAAACTCAACCTTCCAAATTAGTACCTACGCTTTTTTGTAAAAATCGCATTTTTGGAATTTCGCCGCAGTCGGGTAACTTATAAATTTAGAACATACCCTTTATGACTGGCTACGCCACTGGACTAATACCTACTCCATAGGCTAACATAAATAACGCAGATCCTTTTAAGGGGTCATTGGACTCATCATTATGAACAACTTTTACTGACAAAACCTGAAATCGCGAAACAAATAAATCAGCTGTTCCCTACATTTTGACGAGATATGCGAACAAATGTATAGTCTATGCCTGACATCTCCATGTCAGTTCTGGTTCTTTTTTTTATTCTAAATTCGTATTAGCGTTTATCTTATAATAACTAGAAAAGGTTGTAGGTATCCTATTAACTACTTAAATAAGATCTCTACAATACCTACCGGTCTCGAAAATACAGGGTGACAGGGACATTGACGCACAACTCATGAACCATGTACATGATAAAAATAAAATCAGCTGTTTCCTACAAAAGTGCAATAACTACGCGGTCAAAATGTATGGAACAGCAAATTTTTTTTAATAACCGACGAAAATTTCAACGCAGGGGGGTCCAGAATCATGTACTGAATCCATCAGGTTGCGCGTCAATGTCCCTGCCCTGTATTATCCAAATAAAAACTTTTTTAAAATATAACCGACTTCCATAAACAACACAACAAAGTGAAAAATTACTTTAAATTTCGGAAGTTGGTGTGTGGTTAAATATATTTTACGTTTTTTGCCACCGACGACGTCCGAAATTAAAGTTATATATTTTTCACTTCGTAGTGTTGTTTTAGGAAGTCGGTTGTATTTTTTTGTAAAAAAGTTTTTATTTTTCACTTTTTAGTTGTGGTAGGTACTTACCCCACACAAATTCTAATACCAACAACTAGTCTTTTCCCAACTATGTTGGGGTCGGCTTCCAGTCTAACTGGATGCAGCTGAATATCAGTATTTTACATGGAGCGACTGCCTATCTGACCTCCGCAACCCAGTAACTGGGTAATACGATACCTCTTGGTAAGACTGGTTGTCAGACTTTCGGAAATTCTAATACCTGCAAAAGAAATTAGAACATCATCCACATAAATACGTATTAATGAAACTAACTCAAAAACTACCCAAGCATAGTTAATAAATTTTATAAGGGACCAACTTTGAGGTATACCCTCTCGAACAAAATATTTTATTTTTCAAATCGGACGACTCTGTAAAAAGTTTTGCGTGGCCATACATAAAAAAAAAAAAAATATCGAAATTTGAACCTCCTTTTTTTTCGTCGTTTAAAAAATAATAACGATGTAGCGTGCATTTTCATTAGTAGAACTCAATGATTATTTTTGTGTCCCCCCAAACTCCATTCTCATACTTATCTCAAACGGATTGACCTATCACCAACTTACACCCCGGTTGAAAAACTTACCAACTTTTCCCGGTTGAAGAATTACTTGAACCCGTTCTGGAAAGGTACTCTAATCCCTAGTATTGTTAACAGTTAAATCTAAAAAAAAAAAGACAAATAGCTAGTCTGTAGTAGGTACTGCTAGGGTAGCAAACTACTAATTAATACAGGATCCACGCATAGAACTCTGATATATTAGTTATATTATTATTATACAATATGCCTATTAATTGAATCGTAGATCTGTAATGGTAGATATAGGTAAAATTTAAGTAAATAAATAAATTATTTTTTCTTAACTATCCTTTCGGCCCGCAGACATCTATTCAAATCTAAGTTTGTCTCATAATCTATGCTTTCTCTAATACGCTTATGGTTGAAGTTTCTACATAGTGTTATGATTACTAACTAAATGTTTATTTTGTTACCTACAAGTCCTTGAATTTCAGTTACACCACAGTGTTATTTTTCTGATAACACGTCGTTTGAGCGATTTCGAACGTACGTGTGAACGCTTCGCTTGTAAATCCATCTCGTTTTCTTTGAATGTATTGATTAACCATGAATCCTTGTGTTTTGCTTTGTTACAGGAAATAATATTAGCACCCATCTTCCATGCCTCAAGAACTAAGGCAGATAAGCTTACATGAGGGAGGCTGGGTGACAAGGAACTTCCCCACCTAGGAGTACTGGAGACCTCGTGTGGAAACATATCTATTAGTTGTTCATAAATATAGTTGTAAGCTACCAAAATGCAGTTCGTGCGTTCCTTTTTCAAGCGGATAACCGATGATCTCAAACAGAAGAAATTAATTCCACTAAAGATATTGTTTTTCGTACATGCTTCGAGTAAGTATTTAAATTATTTTTATATTCACTTTGTTATCTTTGCACCTACTTCGTCCTGTATACTTTGATCTCGATATTTGACTATTGAACACGCACACACATCACGCTGTTCCTATGCGGCGCGGCGTAGACGCTGCCTAGACCCTGCCTAGGCGTTACATATGCTACGAACCCTCAGTTTCGATACAACCATTATTAAAATGGAATTCGAAGAAGTAATACGGCTGCTTGGTTACTGAAAAGAAAATTATAACGAAAACGAAAAAGAAAAATTAATAGCCGTGGGCAATGTTGGTTTGATTGTAAAATTAAATCACTGTTGTAATTATTCAACGAGCAGACAAAATTTTCGGGAAGTTTTTAATATTTCGTAACCCAATACTTAGTTAGAGTGACATACTAGGCAAGTACAAGGCAGGTAGCATACATTGCATTCACGAAATTCGATACCATGTAACTTGTAAGAATATTGTGAACTGCCTCCACGGCTATTACGTATAAATAATTATTAAGCATGACAGACACGACCCGTTTCACATTAGTAAATAAGAAAGCCATAACGACTCTTCAAAATAAAACTAATGCCACAAGCCACAAGTGATGTTACTCTTTATCAATCTCGAAACATAAAATAAAGTCGCTTTCGTGTCTGTTGTGTAACCCGGGTTGTTTTTCTAAACTACGCAATAGATTTGATGCGGTTTTCACCATTACTTAGAGAATTTATTGCGGAAAGTTTATGTGTATAGTACCTTAATATTTAACTTACTTAAAATAAAGAAACTCCGTTGTTCTATCAAGTCGTATCTGTGCGAAGTAGGGGCGGATCGCTAGAAGTTAATTTGTTCGCTTATCTAAAAGGATACATGTAATAAGTTGATATTTTCAGCTCTGTTCGTGCTGTACCCGTACCTGACGATCCACATGCGAGAGCTGGGCATCAATGTGGAGGAGACGGCTATTATGTCCGCGGTGACGCCAGTCGTGTCCATCGTCATGCCTCCGCTAGCTGGCATGCTGGCTGATAAGATCGGCAACTTCAGGGTAAGTAGTAACATGATGGACTTCTTAACGTAGACCTTGTTTAAAGTCAAGGCTATATTTTTGGTACACAGGTAGGTACAGCTAGTGGCCCACTGTCCGCCATCTTATAACATATCGTAGTTTAGATCATCAGTCATCACAGAGCAGCCTACTCCTGTGATCTATTAACATATGACACGGCTAGCATCCAGTCGTTGTGAAGCGTGGCTGGCGATTATAGAAATATCCGCAGCGCAGGGAAGGTCCACATTAGCCAGTCAACGAACACCGCCTCTGGCGTGACGATGATAACTACATTAAAATTGTGATGACATTTCAATGTCGTTCGAATGGGTAGGGTCAACAGTATTGCTAATAAGTAAACTAAATTGGCTATTGTACTTTATTGTTATTGAGGAGACACACACACACAGATCACATTGTCACAGATCGATGGATCAGAAATTCACAGAACGCCCACTGTTGGTAATTTTGGTGGGTGGCTCTTTCGTAATTCATGAAATGCAAGTTGTAATACTGAGTAGATCGCTAGATCTACTAATCGTCAGTTAAAACTGTATGAATGTTTGTTTTGATGGCTCCTCTTTTTTAAACATTTTACCAAATAATTGCTTAAGCGATGATTACGTCGTACGATGCGTAGGTACTATTATTTGTACCAATAAACAATAAAGTACAGGAAAGCACAGTAGTATACTCGTAGCACATTCATAATATCGTTGGCAATAAATAAACTAGTCAACTCATTTCCTAAATTAAGTTGTCACTTTTGTCCGGTCAGCAATTTAGTGTAATTTTGTTACAAAGTGTACTATTTAGAGGGCCTAATCTGTTTCATTATTTATTATGACCAATCTTTGTTGTGTGAACCGTTCCGCTGCTATATAATCAAGTTAATCCAGAACGTCCGTATCGCGAATGAAACCAATTCTGCCAACAATAACCTTTACCTTGCATTGTGGAGGCATTGTGGACAATCGGCGGAGGACGTACTGTCGTACATATAGGGAGTCACGCGTGCGTCAGTGCACCGACTCAATGTTGAATGGAAGCCACGGTGACACCCGTACTTTATAATATTTGGTCTTTACCTATGAAATTGCCGTTCTGCAGTACTGGCCATTTCAAATCAAAATAATTTTTGTTTGGCTAAGAATTCTAATTTCAAATTAATTTTATTTTAAAAACATGGATTTTTTTTTCCAAAAGTAGTCATTTGTTTATTGATTAGTGTTACATTTTCATCGCATTTCAATCTTTTTCGTCATCATGGATACGTTAAAAATTCGAGTAATTATGGAATATGAGTACCTTCGTGGCAGCAACGCGGCACAAGCGGCACGCAACATCAACGACGTTTACGGAGCTAACACTACAAACCAACGCACCACTTGTTATTGGTTTGCTCACTTCCGTTCTGGAAATTTCGACCTGAAAAATGAACCTCGCGGTCGTCCGAAGACTTTGGTCGACAATGACGAATTAAAGGCGATTGTGGAAGCTGATGATACACAATCTACGGCTGAATTAGCAGCAGCTTTCGACGTTAGCGTCAAAACAATATTGGTCCATTTGCGTCAAATTGGCAAGGTAAAAAAGCTTGACAAATGGGTGCCCCACGAACTCAATGATCGCCAGCGCGAAGTACGCGTCGAGACGTGCCTTGCACTGCTCAACAGACACACAAATGAAGGAATTTTGAACCGCATTGTTACCTGCGATGAAAAATGGATTCTGTTTGATAACCGCAAGCGCTCAGCAAGTTGGTTGGATCCTGGTTCAGCACCTAAACAATGCCCTAAACGAAAACTTACCCCTAGAAAAGTGATGGTCACTGTTTGGTGGTCTAGCGCCGGTGTGATTCATCACAGCTTCTTACCAAACGGGGTGAGCATTACTTCAGATGTGTACTATGAAGAACTGAACACAATGATGGAGAAGCTGGCACATCTCCAACCAGCATTGGTCAATCGCTCGTCTCCGCTGCTCCTGCACGACAACGCGCGACCTCATACTGCACAGCAGACGGTCTCCAAGTTGCAAGAACTGGGGTTGGAAGCTCTCCGTCATCCGCCTTACTCACCCACCGCCTACAGACTACTACTTTTTCCAGAATTTGGATAACTTCTTGGCCGGAAAAAAATTCAATACCCGAGAGGCAGTACAAAATGCCTTTGAAGAATTTGTTGCCTCCCGTCCAGCTGATTTCTTTAAGAAGGGCATCAATAAACTGCCACTGCGTTGGCAAAGAGGCATTGATTGCATGGGTGATTACTTCGATTAATACAAATAAAAAATGCATGAAAAAAATTCGTTTAAATTTTTTCATACAAAACGGCAACTTAATAGGTAAATACCTATTATTGACGATAGTACACTATCACACGACAAGGATCGTTCTGTGAATGCAATTACCTATGTATTGATGGGAATCAGTACATAGGTAAGTCAGAAAAGAACACGTTACCCGTTGCTTAAAAAATAGTAATTGGTATGTGTAATAGTAATTGGTAATATTCTAAACAAAATGGAACTACACACAGGACTTTTCTATCTGTATTCCCAAGTGAGCTTGCGGCTACCAAGTTTCCTTGAGGGAAATATAGCCTTGAGGTGATTCGAAGGGAAAGCCCCAGATCCTTCTTGTTCAGTTATTTATTACTACAAAGACAAGAAATAGGACCTCATCTAAACCTTTACACGGTCACCTCTCGTAACGCTGCGCTGTTACATTGAATATTATGTTTCTGTATTAAAATGATATATTTCAGCTGAATACAAGTTTTTTTTGTAACTAAGTAAAAAAAATAGTTAAATAAATCCACATGTCCAGCTACAAGGAGAGGAAGACACTGGATTCTAAGAAGGTGCTAAGCGAGACCGTCATGACCAACATCTTAGCAGGAGAATACGAGATGGACGCAGCAAGAGGGTTCTGCAGGACATCTTCCGAGTATTCGAAGACATGGATCCGGATGATGTTCCAACATACGTGGTGAGGGACCTCTGCAAGCTGCCGCCAGTGACGTTTGACCATGTGGACGTCACAAGACTCTTAAAGGATATAACGTCACTCAGGACTAAAGTTGGACTCATAAAAAAGAAGCTCGAAGCTTCAGAACGGACCACTCGAATTAAGGCAAGCAGTATCGTTGCTACGTAGCACCAACGCTGTGTCAGCAACACCATCACCTGCGCGGTTGTGAACGTGCGCTGAGGCGGTGCGGCTCCGGCTCACTCTTGGCCTGTCAGCGAAGTTGGAGCAGCGACGGATGGCGTAACGCAAACGCGAGACAAAGATCGTGATGTACATGCAGCTAGTGACACAATTACGTCACAGGCTCAAAATGCGAGGCCAAAGATATATCCGCGTGCGTAAAAAAACATACGCGAAAAAGGCTTTACGCCGCTCAGCCACCAAAGTTTTGAGTCGACTTCTGCTTGTGCGGCATCGGTTACTGACACACATAAGCGGAAAACAAGTAAAGTGGACGAGGACACCTTTACTCTGGTTGAGAGCAAGAAGGGTCGTTCGCAAAGCAATCGCAACAAATGCGGTGCTTGATCATGCAAATGAGGATGTGCACTGCAGTGGGCACTGCCATGCTCCTGCACATTTCGCCACAGTAATCACAGCCATCATTTTGTGAGACCCACAGTCATCAGATGAAAAGTTCTTCCAGTACATGATCAGGAGGAGCCAAGGTCAAATCCGTGCCGAGGAACGGAAGTTGCTGAAGTTGTCGCGGTTGGAGTCTACCAGGACTGCAAAGTTCAAGTCTCCAGACTCCAGACTTCAAGACTCCAGTTCCCCACGATGCAGAAGGCTGTCTTCCTTGGCTCTGATTTTTGACCGGCAGGAGTTGTGTGCAGACGTTAGTGACAAGCACGACCAAAACTGATCTCCCAAGTGCACTGTGTTGTTTTTTTTTGTGGTTTTTATAATTATGTAGGTACGAGTATGTATATGTTAGTCTACAAGGTATTTATGTTACTTGTGGGTTTTTGTTGCCTGAATTAAGGCGAAAGCGCCAGGGTAGCCCGCGAAATTTAAATTTTCTTACGTTTTTTGCCAGTCAGTATTAGGTTCTATGTTGATCAAAATATGATTCGCGACCGTAAAAAGTATTTATTTACAAAATTATAATCTTTAAAGTCATTATTATAAATATTAAAGACCAGGGTAATCCTATTGAATGACTATTTCACGAAATGTTGACATTTGGGGATTATACTAACTTATGGAGTTGTGTTACTGATTCTAATGATTGTAATTCTGTAAATACAATATGTTACGGTCGCGAATCATACCTTATTTAACATACAACTTAATACCGATTTGCAAATTGCAAAAAACGTAAGAAAATTTGAATTTCGCGGGCTACCTTGGCGCTTCCCCCATAAATGATTTATATTTATTATTTATTTATAAATGTTGGTCTGTATAAAACTACATACTATACGTTAAAGATGTAGATTATGATTTGATAGATAACTTTAAACTAAGTAATAAGTAGGTACACTAATACATTCACATGTAGAGAAACTATTAAAGCAAGTTACTTTATTTGATAAGTCATGACATGACTCGTAATAGTTTGCGAAGATTCGATTGAACAGAACCACATAAATGGAACACTGCTTTAGCAACGGAATGATTTCCTGACCAAACACGTGACATCGTCACTGCATATTAATCGTGTCATTAATTTTCTGCGACACGCATACCTTTGTCTTCCATCGCAAAACATTCTCTTCATCGTGGGAAATTAATTGTATATTAACGTACACGGCATGTAGTTGCAATGATAACTGGGTGCGTGCCTATGTTCCGCTTGCGAGCGCGGAGCGTGCCCTCGAACGTCTCATTCTCGGATGACATTTGAATTGCGGACAATTTGACGTAGTTCTGCTGATCATGGCTAATAAGTATCGCATCCTGTTTATCAGCCAGAATAACCACTGATTGTCATTTGCGTTTTTACCTCGTTTATTAACAATGGCTAACTGTTGTGAAATGATAGCGTTAAATAGTATGTTGTCAATGTTACTGTCAATGAATGATCTAGGTTCTGTAGAACTAGGAATATATAATTTGACTATTTCTCTCAGATGTAATACGTATTGTGACAATCATTATTATAAATGTAGTGAGATTATTATAAGTGGTGATCGTGGCAGATTATTATTAGAACCTATGTAGAATCTCTTCAGTCAGTCAGATCAGCCGAACATATTTGATGCAATTTGCAAATTTCCTATGGCATTTAAAATGTTTTCAATTTGTAAATTAATACAAATTAAATTAATTACATATTGTAGATCGGGAAGTACCTAAATATATAAATCTCAGTAACGAGACGGTTAGTTTTATTTACGTATTAAGAAATATACAAATGCAAATCATATAGGAAAGAACTGTGAGAATAATATCAATAAGCGATAATATAGTACAATTTATCGCAATGTTGAAGTCCATGGATGTGAATACGTTAATGTGGTTAATGACATAGGTAGGTAAACTAAGTAGTGAAGTACACATTACTAGCATTTGTTAGCAGAATGACTTGCTAATAAACAGTTATTAAAAGTATTGAACACAACAATAATTCTTAGATACTGGCATGGCGTGTTTTGTGATGGACAGGGTGAAGTCTAATGTTTAATTAGACATGAACAATGCCTAATGTAGATCTCAACTGGTAGACATGGAAATCAATTGAAGTATGTCTCCATTTTCTATACCTACTGTATGTATTATAGTATCTACGTACTACAGACATTTTACATCATATACTTACACTTTACATACATGTATATACATATCATAATTCTATGATTTTGCATTAATATTTTGCGAATCGGTCTAAAACGATTTTTCTTTAATTTTCGTTGTTATGACACTTAGATCGCCTGAATTTGGAAGAAAAAGTAATGATAGTTTGACAGCCTTGTCAAACTATCATTACTTTTTCTTCCAAATTTTCTCTCATAGAGTTTATTACTAGCTTAGTCTATGAAGGTTACTTTTGATTTACCAGAAGAATCTCTGGAAGATGATTAGGTATTAGGTATAACGTTCGATGAACTGACGGTTAAGGAAGACCTCACCCGAATTCGTAGCTAAACTAGAAGGAGGCAAAAACATAATTGCAATTCAAGCGAAACAACAATTCATCAGGAGATAGATACCTTAATAGATATATACATATACAATATACATAGATGTTTGCGGTAACTGACCTCCGAAATTAAGAGAGTCACATTCTTGAATAGGCGGTAACAAAGAATAACATTCAGAACAAGCATTGTCTACAGACAGACGTACGTCTTGTCTGATCAAACGGAGCTTTATCTCTATTTTATGACACATAAAAAATACTGCAATTTTGGATTTTTAAATTCAGATGTTTTTTTGTACGGCTAATTTTGCAATAGTCAGATAACTCTCATCTGAAGAATAATTTAAATTATTTTTATCAATATGTTAGCCCAAATATTGTATTTTATAGATAATTATGATTGTTTACTGAATAACTGTATCCTAAATTAGATTTATAAAAATAATTGACACGCTCTCAGAATTCAGCGAAGAGGTTCTTGAATGAATACTGATATTTATGGCCGATTCGATTACTGACAAGTGGCATTTTTTGAAAGAAAGACTTCAAAACTGGAAAATCTCTAAAAAAGAACATGGTGAAAAATTTTGATACGAGACGGGGCTATATAAGCGAGGACTACCAGATTCCGAGGCTTTTTTCGATCCTGAATTCCGTGAGGGAAACATCTCCGCGACAAGAAGTCAATACCTACTGCTTGACTCGGGGTCTCCGTGCTGACGATACCGACCCGTGCTTTGGATTTATCAGGCCTCAGCGCTGACGAGGCCTGATATCTGGCCTGCCCTGGTGGTCGTACTTCACCTTTTTAACCGACTGCAGCGAAGCCCAAAAGGAGGGTCTATTATTATTAAAAATCTGAGAGTGTGTGTTAGGTAGGGAAGTGTTTTTTTTACTATAATTTGTATTTTTTATCTTTTCCTAAATTATATTTTGTTTACGTGTCTATTCCCCTTTTATTTAAGTAGATTCGTTACAGTATCAGTGTGCAATTGATACAACTACGTTACGACACAAAAATACATGAAATTAAATTAAGCATGGGTCAAGCACGCTGCCCTGTGGTACACCAACGTTGATTAGGTACACTGAAATCTCTTAAGAACGCTGTTACAAATGGGTAGTCAAATCATTACTTTTTTACACAAAAGTATGTTTATTAAATAAAATGCTTTGCATTCTTGAAATGTTTTTGCTCGAATTGTTGATAGATGTGCAAGGTACGATTCTGAACTATAAATATAATTTTAGATAGGTACAGTTTGTCAATAAATGTACCGAAGTAAACATTTTCAGTTCGGTACATTTATTGACAAACTGTACCTATCTAAAATTATATTTATAGTTCAGAATCGTACCTTGCACATCTATCAACAATTTGGACAAAAAACATTTTAAGAATCCAAAGCATTTTATTTAATAAACATACCTTTGTGTAAAAAAGTAATGAATTGACTACCTATTTGTAACAGCGTCCTTAAGCCAACGGCCAGACAGAAAAGACGCAAGACGAGGGCGGGGCGCGGACCCGTCGCAGACAGGGCGCCGCGCCGTCACGACTTTTTATGGCGCGCACTAGAAGCTTTTCCCGGCATTCAACCGTTCGACGCAAGATGCACAATGGCGAGCGGGCGAGCGCTGTGAGAACCTGTCCTCCGCGCCCTTTCCGCTCCCCCGCTTGCGCCCGTGCAGGCCCGCGCCCTGCCCGCGCCCTGTCCTTTCTATATGTTTTCCAATAGGGCGCCGACGAGTTAACGTCGTGACGGCGTCCCGTCTTTTCTGTATGTTTTACGTCGCGACGGCTGTATACATTTTATATGTAAGTACTAGATTAAACGGGCGCCGCGACTGCGACGGGTCCGGGCCTTGTGTGGACGGTGCTTAAAACCCCTTTTTACTTTTGGTGGCTTTGCTATCGCAATCTGCGTATTTGATCATGAATTATGAATATAATGTGTAGTTTAGTTTACCAGCGGTTCCAGAAACCCTCGTTATGCTCATCTTGCAGAGGGAACTTATAGCAGACATAGCTTACGTGAATGTACCTACATTATTTTGTTTTTTTGTGTAGTTACTGTTGGCGCTGTCGTCGGCCCTGGGTGGTGCTTCAGCGCTGCTGTTGCTGGCCGTCCCGGTGGGCCGTATCACCGTCACCTTCCCCCCCGCTGTGGAGCTACTCGCGACCTGCGAGGACTCCGCCATGCGGATAGGGCTGATGAAAGATTACCCTTGCCTACCACTCCACCCCTATTCATACGATATCAACCTGACGTAAGTTAACTATACCGAAGAGTATTTTTTGATTGCTAGGAATAAATAAATAAATATCATATCTAACATTTTGTTTATTTCAGAGTCCTTTCATGTGGGTTCGTTTGTGATTTACCAGAAGATTTATCAACAGATGAAACAATTGCGTTAATTCACACAAATTCATACGATATACACTTGCAGTCAACTATTGACTCGCAACGTCTGGTTTATCGTCACACAGTGATGGCACAGCTAGCGCAAACAATGGTTCCGAAGAAAGATCAGAGCACATCGCGAATCTTGACAAACGATCCCTTCTTTAACACGACAATATCAGTATCCGGTGATACAATATTCTTCCCAGCGCCAAAGTTGTATCAAATAGAATGTAGACGCGATGCGATAAGTGAAACTTGCTTATTTGGAAAAGATGATATTTTCAATCAAACAGAGGACCTTCTTGATGAAGCCATATTCCGCATGAGGATATCTCACGACGTACAAACCGCACCTCTTAACATAAGAAACTATTGGGTGAAAGCTGTCTCTACAGAACACAATTTTACAAAAGATGAAGACTATGATGGCATCGACAGTGTTACATGCAGTGACAATTTTGTGAGTAAAATAATTCAGCTTGAAGTTACACCGTCTTACTTCAATATAACTACACTTCTGGACACATCTTTTGGCCCACCTTGTATTTTCAGTTTCGTTTGGTCCTAGCTAAAATTTTATATTAGGTCGAGCAAAAAGTTTTTATGCAGTTTTGAACCTGGCACATTCACAATTTCATTCAATAGTCTTTTTTTGAATTTCGAACACAGAATTTAAAGAAACAAAAGACAATTTGGAGCCTGTTTGTTGATATCAAACAATCGAATACTAAGAAAACTTGGTTTTATTGGTTTACTTGGATTTAATTCTTGAAAAAGTGATTGATATCTTTAGTTTTGCAAGAAACATTACTTATTCTTAACATTAAGGTGAGGTTCTATCAATAATCTACGGATAATTCACCTGAAGTCGCCGCCCAAGCTGTGGCACTTATTCAGGCCGGACACAGCCAAAGAAACGTGAGTGCTCAACTTAATTTAAGTCGATCTGCGGTCCGAAATGTTTATCGGAGGTACCTAGAGACTGGCGGCTTTGTTCGTCGCCAAGGAAGGCCACGATCTCGGGTCACAACTGAAAGGCAGGATCGATTCATCGTGACGACCAGCTTGAGAAATCGTCACCTTACCTCCATTGAGATACAAAACCAACTTCGCGACTTCCACGGAGTATCTGTGAGCGCTCGAACTGTTCGGAGAAGGTTAAAAGAACGCGATATGGTACCACACAAGCCAGCTAATGGCCCCAAACTAACGCGAGCCCACCGAACAGCGCGCCTTCATTTCGCACGCAGTCATTTAAATTGGACACAGCAAGATTGGAGCCGTGTACTCTTTTCTGATGAGTCTAAAATTGTGTTACATGGCAATGATGGAAGGAAGAAGGTCTACCGACGTAAGGGAGAGCGTTTCGCACAATGCTGATTTGAAGAGAGGGTTGCTTATGGCGGTGGCTCATGGACTGTCTGGGGCGGTATATCCGCGAGCGGCAAAACTCAACTTGAGGTTGTTACAGGACCACGGCTGCCAACATTAAATGCTGAAAGGTACATTCGTGAGTGCTTAGAACCTCACGTGATACCATACGCGGACTATGGGGGCCCAAATTTCCTTTTTATGCATGATAATGCAAGAGCCCATGCGGCCGGCATCGTCAGGGAATATCTTCGGGATGTGAACATCACAGTTATGGACTGGCCAGCCAGAAGCCCAGACATGAACCCCATTGAGCACATGTGGGACGAGCTAAAAAGACGTGTTAGGGCTCGTCAGCCAGTTGCCCAGACGATGCAGGAGTTGAAAACTGCCATAGAAGAGGAATGGGAGATGATCCCTCAAAATTTCATAGAGCGGTTGATAAACTCTATGCCTAATCGTATGAGAGCTGTGGTAGATGCCCATGGAGGCAACACGCGTTATTAAATTAAACCTTTATTTGATAAAACATGTTTTTTATTCAAAAATCAATTGCCTTTAACAAGGCGCATATCCGACTTGTTAGGCGTAGCTCCATGTCGTATGGTATTCTGAATTCAAATTTAAAACAATACGATCGAAAAAGATGGTAAAATGTATCAGGTTTAAAACTGCATCAACAGTTTTTGTTCAATCTAGCAATCATATTTCGGTAGGGGCCATCGAAACCTAAACTCTAAGGTGGGCCAATAGATGTGTCCAGAAGTGTATATATTTATATATCTAATTCTACTAGTATGTCGTAGCATAGATACCAGTATACTACTTACAATACCTACATTCTAAAACATATCGTCGGCGTCGTCGCGTTGTGACGTTAGATTGGAGCGTTCAGATTATTCAATTAAAATTACTTCTTCGACATTTGTTGGTTTAATAATGACTTAAACCACCTGACATTACACGGTACTGTCACGATTATTAGATATGATAGGTAGAATACAAGTGTAACATAAATAACGCACAACCTCTTATGGGGTCATAGTACTCATCATTATGAACAACTTTTAAAAAAAATCAGCTCCTCTACATTTTGACGAGTTTGATGTTTGATGATGATAAATGTACTGAACAGCTGATTTTTTTTCGCGATTTCGGGTAGGTCCCATAGTAAAAGTTGTTCATAATGATGAGTATAAAGACCCCTTAAGAGGTTGTGCGTTATTTATGTTACACCTTGTATAAATGTTATTTATAACCAATAAACCAAATTGCTTATCAGGGTCAAGACGGAGGAGTTCGAGTGCAGGCAGGGTCGCGAAAATTATCCGGATGTCGGGCGGCGTGCGCTGCCTCCACGCCACGCAAGAGTCTCTGCGAGAACACTCAGCAGCAAATTGAACTGGATCCAGCGTTCACCTTCTGGACGTATCTCGCTGTAAGTTACTATGACCTCTAAACTAACAATGTTACTCTAAGAATAGTTTGCCAAAATATAGATATATATGTATACATTGCTTAAGCAGAATTGAAGGATGAAGTAATAAAAACTAATGAAGCTCAAGGTGGATCACGATTATCTAATTCATGTACGTACATATGTACATACGTAACGAATGAAATTTGTAGTGAGCACGTGGAGCCCTAACGTAAACTCATGCAGATTGAGCGGATCCTCTGATGGAAAGATTGCCGTCTAATCGTCGCTAACTGTGTAATGGCGAACTTGATACAGTGAGTGGCGACCCGACCCATTGCTCGCGTTCCCATTCCGTCTGCCAGGCTGCCGGCTGCGCCCAGCGTCCCATTGCGACTGGACACTAGTGGACATTCCAAGTTTTTACCTCCGTTTTGTATGAAGGTGAAAGAAAAATGCAATAACATCGCTTTTGCGATTTATGGTCGCTGGCCGGGTATAGAAATCTAGTCTGACTTGTAAGCGAGAAGGACCTGAATGGGTGGCGTATGTATTATATGATATGGAATTTGTCGACGACGGCTGCTGAGCTGTCTGACGATTTTCAACAGTCTTGATCGACGGCTTTGGTAAGATAATGTCCAAACTTCCGACAAAAGATGAATGCCGAACTAGAGCTTTCCTTATTTCTTATAAAAGCTTCAAAAATATCGTAATTTGCATATTTTTGTAATTTGGTATCTGTGCACCATAGCATTAATGTATACAGTCAGCAACAAAATTCCATTAACAAGTGTTTTCTAAATCTTAATTATTGAGAAAAATACATCATAAAAATCGGAACAGACGTAAATTTTGAAGAAAATTAACTCTTATCTAAGAAATGAAATATTATAAAGCTGGTTATCATATCATTTTGTGTTAATTTAGATGATATCAAAAAGTAGCAGCGTTAACCGACTTCTGTTGCTGACCGTACAGACCACAGCACATCAGGTTATACCAAACTGTCAAATTTCTCCGAATGATTTTAAACCTTAAAATGTTGATGAATAAGTTCAAAATCGAATGTGAAAATTTGACAGTCTGACAGTTCAGTGTGTACTTACAGATAGCGTAGGTAGATAGGTATCTAATATAATTAATTAGTTTCATAATATTCAACTGCATCCGGTTAGACTGGAAGCCAACCCCACCATAGTTGGGAAAAAGCCTAAGCAGATGATGTTGTAAGTAGGTACCTAATTAGTTTCGATACAAATTTCATTGCACTTATTAAGCTGGTCATTTATGTTCAACACTGAACATTTATAGATTAAGTGATTCCATAATTTTAATGTTTTATTAATTTTAGTTATTTCATTGTTATTTAAACAAGGCGACACAAGTATAATCAACACATTTAAAAACAAAAATTAACATTACAATGATATTATAATTAAAAAATCTTTAAAATTAAGGTGAACTTCCAAATCATGTATTCAGTATAACTGTATCCGTAGCATTGATATTTTTGCTACATTTAATTAAATGAGTTTCGACATGTTAACCTTTACACCCATTATGTAATTCTTAAAATATCTATAGAAATATATAAGTACATAAAATAAAATAGTAACGAAGAATTTTTGTCCGTTTGTCTGTTTGTATGTCCCAGTTTGCCTCAAAAAAAGTTGAGAGGTGTCAAGGGACACCCGGATGGAACGAAGTTCCTTTCGATTAGTTAGTGAAGGAATTGAAATAATATTTTTTTTTTTAAGTTCTAATAATATTTTTTTTATTATTAACAAATATAAACTTAAATCTTTCTATAAGAGAGAGAGAGAGAGACAGACAGAGAAACATGCGCACGTCGCACAGCTTACAATAGCTTAATAAAGCAAAAAGTGTCGTTACAACTTTTCGTGAGAATTTATTCCGTCTAGCCCCCTTTCACAACGCGCGATAAGGAACTTCGTTCCAAAACGGTAATAGTTTACATAATTTTAACCTACATAATATAACGCATACGTGATTTTAATCCCGGTAGCACAGAATAACTAATAGTATTAACGTAGTAGGTAGGTACCTACGTTCCCATGGGATTTTTCAGACATTCACGCGGGCGAAACCGCAGGCAAACACTAGTTGATAAGATAAGATAAGATAAGATAAGATAATTTTATTTGTTCAAAACATGAGTATACACACACATAGCATGCAAGATGACAAATATAATTCTGTGACTTCAGTCATGTTTTGCCAGAACGGCGTACAAATATGAGACATCGAACTCTAGACAGCATCAATCAATTTTAAAAACGTTCATTAAATGGCAATCAACAATCCAATTTAGACCATACTAAAAACAAAATACTAGAATACTAAAGTACAATAATCATAACTAAAACATAACTAAAATCATAACTAAAAACAATACTCATTTAAAATAAATACAATACACATGTCAATACAAAATACCACTAAAGCAATACACATGTCAAAGCAACTGTTATTATAAGGATGTCAATATAAAAGTCAAATTAATTTATCGGTTAGGAATTCGTCAGTGCTGTAATAGATTTTCTCTAACAGAAGGTTTTTTAACCTATTTCTTAATTTTTCAGTGGGTAATTCCCTCCAATGTTTTGGCAGCTTATTGTAAAGAGTTGGCGCCATACAGAATACACTTTTACGCATTAGAGCTGTTCTGGATCTCGGAATACATAGCTTACTATTGTCGCGTCTATTTCTTACTACTTTATCTGACACTAAGGGGAAAAGGTGTGGATTCGATTTGACAAACATGACGATCTCTAAAATGTACATTGACGGAAGGGTTAATATTTTATATTTTTTAAATATCGGTTTGCAACTCTCTGTAACATGGAGACCAGACATAGCCCTCAGGCACCTCTTCTGTGTTTTAAATAATCTAATGGATTAAGTGAGATTCGATTCTGAGAGAGTCTTTAACATACGTAAGTAATATCCTACAGTTATAAACTAACACAGGTAGCAGTTAATTAACGCTTTATCGATTAAAAATAGTCAACCTCATTTAATCATTGTTTCACAATGGCATCGGCAAGACTTGCAGCCTTGTCCTCAATGTGTGAGAGCTTAGTTACCCACACCACGTACTGCGCGTACGCATAGTAAATGAGCGTGTAGTGGTTATTGTTCTAATGCCTGCATAGGGTCAAAGGTGGTAAAAACTTTTGCCTTTGACCGCATTATAGACAACGATAAAAATGATGTTGAGTTTTATGATTGCGATGACATTTACCGTCTTCGTATCCGGATCTTGGGTTAAATAAAAAGTTATAAAACAAAATAATTGGCAAACTCACGTGTCTATGCATCATGTTTTCCCACATGTGCAGTCAGACAGTTATGTACGAACAGACTGTCCAAAATGATCTCAACAACTAAGAAAATTAAACTTTATCTCAATTGGATAAAGTTCTTGTCAGAATGACAGTTGTCGTGTACTGTCTTCATTCTGAAACATTCTTTGTGTCATTGAGTTAATATTTTATTTTCATATTTGTTTAAATAATTTTGAACAGTCTCTAGTCTATTCGTCCCGATATTATTAACGCTGACTATATCTTTGTCGATGAAGCAAAAACAAGTACGTTAAATACGTACCTACTTACGTAAGATCAGCGTTCTGAAAAATATAAAAATAGGTACTGACGTCTATACTTCAAAGATAAAAAAAAACTTTGAAGTTTAGTACAAAAAGTTCAAGCAAATAAAATATAATGAAGGTACCTACCACGGATATTTATCATCATAGTGGACTTTGTGTGTGTTATATCAGTAGGTAATCGTTGTAACTTGCTTGACGACTTTAGTAAATAGCAGAATTTACTAGAGGAGCTCGTGGTTAAGTAATAACAGCCATACGGGTCCATCAGGTTAAGCTACGCTTGCCGGGGTTGGTCCGTGGATGGGTGACCATAACGAGACACCTCCGTGCCTCGGAAAGCACGTTAAGCCTTTAATCTCGGCTGTCATTCGTGGATCTTTGACAGTCGTTACGGGTCGTTAGAAACCCGAAAGTCGGACAACCAGTCTTACCAAGGGGTATCGTACCTATTACCCAGTTACTGGGTTGTGGAGGTCAGATAGGCTGTCGCTCCATATAAAATACTGGTATTCAGCTGCATCCGGTTGACTGGAAGCCGACCCCAACATAGTTGGGAAAAGGCTAGGCAAACTGATTTATTACATTGACTTTATCGGTGAGATTTGATTCTTCTTGGAAATAATATCAGGAGGCCAATTCTCGCATTTACACTCGTAATAGTATGTCACATTCGTCATTGCCGCTCGTCTCCTGTCACATTATCTAGATTCTTGTGTTCTCACTACGTCATTCGTACATACATCACGAGTCGAAGGACAAAAATGTTGCCATTATTGGTCGTGCGAAGCAATCCATACCACATAACGATGCTACTTTATAAACGCAGTCGTTACAGTAATTTTACCTGTACTTTTTACAAGTAGATGATGTTTAGTTTATTGAAATACGTATTAATAATGAACCGAAAGAAAATTTGTATTTTCTACCTAAGTATTAAATTAACATCTTCAGGATGATGTTGGGGCTGCCGCGCTTCTGTAGTGCATCGGGGATGTTTGTGCAGTATCGCACTTACGGCTTTCATGCCGTCATCCGCAAGAAAACTGTATCCCTGATCAGCAGAATGCGTGGCAGCTGCAACGGAATTCTGAAGACTGTAGCTGACAGGATCTCTTCTCCGTTATGGAGATCCTTTGTTATGAGAGTACTATGAATGTGTTTTAATTTTATTGAATGTGTGAATTTTATTGTGTGTGTACTGTGTGTGTGTTTTAAATTTTAAATCGGTTTGTTTAAAAAGATCTAGTTATCTGAATTAAATGAATTTTATTTATTTTATTTTTATTTATTAACATTAAGGGCTGATTGTTCAATAGTCAGATAATTTTTATTTGAGGAATAAATATGGCGGTTTGACAGCTTTTATATGGAAAATATGTCAAACTGTCACATTTATTCTTCAGTTAAAAGTTATCTGCCTATTGAACAATCAGCCCTAAGAAGAAAGTACAGTTTTGCTGTACAGTTAGGATATTTGCTATTAGTTTACAAGGATATTCCTAGGTTCCTCATTGTTGTTATGCGGATTATTGTGATGAAGTCTACGCAAGCAATAAATTGAAGCCGTCTTCAATATGTAACTCCTTTGTTTATGTTGACTTGTTGTTCTTGTGCAAATCTTTTGTTGGAGATTGTAAAGAAAATTGCTGTGTGTAAATAGGTAGACTTTTTAGGTTATAGCATAAAATGTTATAGGTATATAATGTTATAGGTATATAATGTTATAGGTATATAATCCAAAGTTACGATGTCTAATTAACAGGAAGCTGCCGATGTAAATTATTGCTGTATCAATGCACAAACGCCTACAAAACTTTTTAGTTTCTTAATTTTTTTCTGATTTTTAGTACAAGTAAATATATTAGTAGTAGTAAATGCTTAATCATTTTCATTTGCTTTTAAACCACTTTATTTATTGACTAGCTTCTTTGCGACTTCATCGACGCACCTCGTCGCATCACATCGCCCGCCCGCGCTGTTTTTTTTCTTTTTGCTCGGCTCCTAAGGGTTGTAGCGTGATGTTAAATAGCCTATAGCCTTCCTCAAGAATTGGGCTATCAAATGCAAATATATTTTTTCAAAGCTGACTGGTAGTTCCAGGGCGTAGTGCGTTCAAACAAACAAACAAACAAACTCTTCGGCTTTATTATTAGTACTAGTTTCTGCCCGCGACTTCGACTGCATGAAATTTCTTGTTCCCCCGACCCACCCCGTCGCATCACATCGCCTGCCCGCGTTGTTACTTCCGTTCTTTCTGACTTTTTTATTTTTGCTCGACTCCTTAGGGTCTTCCTCAATAATTGGGCTATCAAATGCCAAAAAGATTTTATCAAATCGGACTAGTAGTTCCAGAGATTAGCGCGTTCAAACATACAAAGAAAGAAACAAACACTTCAACTATATAATAACTAAAAAAATAACAAATAACTCTATTATTATTATATATATTATTATAAATAGATAGATTTAAAACAGCTCTATTTTTGATTTTGACCCTTACCTTCCTTCAGGTGCGAGTGTTCATCGGTATCATTGGGGGAACAGCGTTCGCGATGTTCGAAGGGGCTGTGATCGCCATCGTGAGGGAACAGAAGGCCGACTACGGGATGCAGCGGGTATACGGCAGCATCGGAGGCATGATCTCCTCGCCACTCTCCGGTCTTCTTATAGACTACGCTAGCCGAGGGAAAGGGTACACCGACTTCAGGTAATACTGCCTTATATTGCATAACCTCTTATTAAAAGCTTATCTCGCGCAAGGTCAAGGTAGAGAATGTACTTTAATTAACATTTTCAGTATTTTTTTTAAATTAGGTGTTATGTAATAAGGTTTTAATGTGCTGGCCGCAAAGCTTCGCAATGTACTTAAATAAGGAAATAATATTGGAAGTCAGAAAGTTTAATAATAATCCTACTTCCTACTAATATTATAAATGTGAAAGTTTGTGAAGATGATGATTGATTTGATTTGTGAGGATGATTGTTACTCAATCACGCAAAACGGCTGCACGGATTTGGATGAAATTTGGCACACAGATAGTTTATAACCTGGATTAAAACATTGGATACTTTATATCTCGGCAGTAGGTTCCCGTGGGATAATTTACGACATCTACGCGGGTAAAGCCGCGGGCAACGGCTAGTATGAAATATATCAAATAACTGACGATGAATTAGATATCGATATTTATTATTCGTTGTTAAATATTGGAGAGGCGCTGTAGAGGTAGATACCAGCATGCCTCTCCAACACACGGTAGTTAAGTACACTAACTACTTAAATAAAACCGGCCAAGTACTGTCGGACCACGCACAATGAAGGGTTCCGTAGTTGGGGTGAATTTATGCCAAGAACAAACTTAACTTTGTAGGAAAAAATGTTCTTTAAGTCACGGTCACTTCTCCAACTGCAAATGTAACACAGTACAGCCGATTTATCTTGGCAAGTCCGAACTTCGCGCAGAAGGCGCGCAGTAACATTTTTTAGGAACCAAATGGTGATAGGTATGAGGCGAGTGTGAGTGAGAGAACATGCATGAAAGTTCATAGTGCCTATGTTCAGACTTGCCAAGATATTTCGGCCGTACTGTACTAATCGCAAAAAAAAATAATTACGTGATAAAACTACAAATTAATGTTTTTCGGACCTTTCCCTTTAGGTAGGTACTTGTGTTGCTGTGATATCAAAATCTCTCTCTTGATCTTGTTTCTTGCCTAATTACATGATTCTAGGTCAACGGGAAGTACCTACCCTATAGGTTTTGATTTATTTGCGAGTAAGTTTCAAAGTATGTTGGCATAAATGGCTGTATTATTTTATTGCGTTGAATTATAAGCTTGATTTTTTTTAGATCTCCAAGGGACTGTAGACTAACGTATATACCTCCACGCGTTCCTGAGAAAAAGGGTCTTTACTGACAGACAGACGGACGGACGGATGGACGGACGGGAGAACAAGGAAGTGATCCTATAAGGGTTCCGTTTTTTCCTTTTAAGGCGCGGTATTAGTTCAATATTCACAAAAAATGGTTTCTTGAATTGTCGAGTAGGAGTTTAAAGAAAAATTTTGACCGAATAGAATAGCAAAAAATAGTTTGATATTCCCAATAAAAAATTTGGAGTTGCTCCACAAAAATAAACTTTGGCGTCGAACATCTCTGTATTTTCAGCAACGACGACATTATTTTTTTAAAGAAAATAATAGAATTAGCATTTTTTTAAACTTTAACCGGACAATTATTTAATTTATTGTGTATATTCTGAATAATCTAAAGAAAACCGGAAAAATAAATGGCCATTCGCAGCTTGGTCACATCGTCAACACAAATATTATTTTCAATTTTCAACCTTATTTCAAGCCAGCTAATGGTGACAATAGATTACGCGGTTGTGCGAGTGCGGTTGTACCGTTTAAAATCGTACCTAGTCAGTCCGCGCCGTACGGTACGGAACCCTAAAAAATCAGTTAATATTTCTATGAATAACAGGCAGCTCTTTCCCAGTGACACCAATCTCTGTTGATTTGTTTGATTGCAAAATGTTGGCGGGGTCATCGGATAGGCTAGCGATCAGACAGGCCATGACTGCCGTACGTGATCTCGTATGAGTGTATGTCGGTAAACAACTGATAGAATTACAATCACAAATGTCATCAGAGCCTTTTTCGATATCAGACTGGAGTTAATAAACCTTTTTAGAGATGAGAAATATGGTCCATATAATATGGTATAATACTTATGGTCTGTTCCAAAAGTACCTATACATTTGGAGTAGACCATAAGTAATTATATTTGTCATCTCCAAAAAGGTTTATTTCATATTCGATATTAGACAGGTACCTATCTAAAGATTTAAACAAATGGATTAGAAAACGTCACAGATAGTGTGCTTTTATTTGATTATTTGAACCCGATGTTCTAATTTGAAATCACTTTGTACTTAAATGTTTGTCATTTGAAAATTGAGGTTAATTTATAACTTCAATTTATTTCGATGATCATTCAATTAGGAATAAATTATGTTTTTCAAATAATAATTGTTGAAAAAAGTGGTGAGATATAAAATTGAAATCTTAGTAATACAAGTGAATGTGTTACTAATTCTCTTTAGTGAGTGATTGCGTAAGAACCTGCATCTGTTAACCAGAATTTGAATAATTTTGAAGTTGAAACCATTGCTCCTTATGTTCGAAAATGTTGTCCGCTCAACAGCGTAAATAAAGCAATGAATTTTGTTGAACTGTCAAAATGAAACCTATTTCGATTTCTGTAAATGTGTTACGCAATCACCCCGTGAAACATTGTTTGTTTACACTTTCATCAGATACTTTACTATTTCTAAAAGCACGATTGCAGCAGTTGTTAGAAAGCTTAGCCTTCAGTATGTGTACGCAATACGCGATGCTTAAATAACATCCGTGACATTAGTTATGTAAAGACGGAGACTTCTAAATCTTTGGTTGAGTTGAGATCTAACCGTCTACGTCTCCTGGAACTACAGTCGGCAAAATGTTTCTAAACTTTAAACTCTTTGATTATCGAAAAGGTTGTGATTAAAATAAGATATAATACAACATGTCTCAGAATTAACGCACAACCTCTTAGTGGTCATTGTACTCATCATTATGAACAACTTTTACTATGGGACCACACCCGAAATCGCGACAAAAAATCACACATTATTTTATGTTCGCATAGCTCGTCCAAATGTAGGGAACAGTTTTTTTTTGGTGATATTGATGGTATGGTATAATATGTTTTCTTATATTTACATATAGTTAAACGTAGTTCTTTATAGTTACGTACCTACTACGTACGTACGTTTTACGTATTAATATTAATAATACCTCCACGTGAATTAATATATCGGTGTTATTCGCTGACTAATGTTTCCACAAGTGATTTGAGTTGTATTATGTTTCACCGATAAATTGTTATAAAGCCTTTTAATAGTAAATTATTATCATAATTATAATTGACGTAAATAAGCATCTAATAAGCACCTAATGTTTTTTTTTGTACAATTACCTCTGTGAATTAACTCGACATAAAAATATTAAACTCCAACTGTTGTTCACAATAAACACAATTATCTTAAGCTATAATTTCAATAGCAAGACAAGAAAAATGTCTATTCTGTCTATAAATTTTAGTATGTATGTACTTTATTACGGATTGCAGACTGCTTTGGTTTCGGCGATGCTAATTTATGTAGGTATGTAGTCAGATTCCCACGGCTCTTGACTTTTAAATAAGTAACAACTTGAAAGCCAGTGTTGGTACTTACATCTAATAATGTCTTGATCTTGACGCTAAAGTTCATTGGTTTATATCAAGCTTTGCACAAAGCTATTGTAATAAAGGGTAGTATGGTTAGGTACTTGCACCTTATCGTCGTGCGGATCGATTGATCTCCGAGGTTAAGCTGCACTTGTCGCGATCAGTTGGTGAGTGGATGACCAATTTTCACAATAGGGATGATGACTATTTTGCACGCCTGCTTGCAGGCAGAATACAATGACACTAAGGTTATAAGATAGCATCAAAAAAATGTACTTAATTCCAGCAAATAAACTTTTGATTAGATTTTATTTATTTAAATTTTTTTTTTGTCCTACCTTTAGGTTATTAAATATTGGACACGTATTTTTCTTTTTTTACGTATCAAAAGATTACGGCGATATATTGAGATAAAATGTGGCACGACGTCACTCCTTGCTCGATTTTATACGTAGTTTGTTTTAGTTGTGATGTAGCGAGCCCCACTCCCCAACTTTAGTGCGTTATATATAAGTAGTTTTTTTAGCAAAAAATACGTGTCTAATATTTTTTTATTATCTTACTGACGGACTATAGAATATCATTTTTATTACCCAGGCATCCTCCCTATTTAAGACCCTTACGAGCCTGGAGGTTATTGGCAGGCAACGCCCGAAAGTCTGATGATGACCTGCGAAACATACCTTTCTACAATGGCAATGGATTTGATGATAACTAACAGTTCAACAACGTTAATTTTGTTATTTAAGGTGCATCCACACCGAATCAACTTTTGCAAGTGTTACTGGGCAACAACGGATAACAAAAATTTATAGCAAAAACCGCAAAAGATACAGAAAGTTACTTAATGTTATCATGTTGCTAAATGTTGCTCAACAAAAAGTAATCTGCGGTGTGGATTCACCTTTATTGTATTACTGAGCACACGAATTTTTAAAATCTATGGAGCAACTTAATTTCCTTATTTTATTTGAATTTCCTTCAAAATTCTTCGGATTGCGCTTGAAAATGTGTTACGCAAATGCGGATGCTGGCCTAAATTTTTGTTGGTAAACTTTTATTTGGAGAATAATTCTCCAAATAAAAGTTTACCAACAAAAATACACGGACCGACTTCCATCTAACTTTGGAAATACAATAATTATTATTGTATTTCCAAAGTTAGATGGAAGTCGGTCCGTGTATTACGAGTACATTGTCCCCTAATGGGCATCATCTCACCATAGATGCAATAAGGCATTGCAGTGCGTTTTCAGTGCGTTTTCTTGATACAATCTTATAGACTAGTCGTGAGGTTTCTCGGTGGTAATAGATATGCACGCGGTGGTGGCGGTTATTATTGTAATTACAGACAAAACATAAAGGCGTATGTTATGTAAGGAGGAATACGTGGTTTCATTTCAACCGAGGCGATGTATTAAGTAATTGACATCAATCAATCATGTTGCTACGTTATTTAATTTCAAAGATTTTCTGCTGTTTCTGTGTTATTTTGTACTCAGGATATCTTCTTTATTTATTTATTTACTTAGGGAAAACAAACAATTGTACAATATATGTTACAGTAAATATTACAACACTAATAAGCTAATGTACAATCCACGGCGTTTCCACATATTACTAAGGTTAAAGATACAGTGTAGACACAGTATTTAAAACTATAATAACGCAAAAAAGAAGACAAAAAAGTAATTATAAAATAACGACAGGAAATGATAAAAAACAAATGTACATTACTTAGCTTATCTTAAGACTAAAGATAGGTACAGCTAAGGTAAATAATAATAATGAAAATAAAAAAAAATAACAATAATAACGAAAGAGCAACACAAACTGTAATAACTAATTACTACACAATTGCAGACTACTGACAATATCTTTACGTCTTATAATATTTCTCATGAAATAGAATACCAGTCATAACTCATAACTTCATGAACAATTATGTCCATAATCATTGCAGTCGACATATAGTCGATATATAGGGTGACTGGTAATTAGTGACCGATACTTACACACATGATTATACTCATGATAACAAACAATTTTTACTATGCGACCAAACCTGAAACCGCGAAAAAAAATCAGCTGTCCCTTTGTCCTTATTCATGTTCGCATAACTCGTTAAAATTTAGGGAGCAGCTGATTTTTTTTTTGCGATTTTAGGGTTGGTCCCATATTAAAAGTTGTTTGTTGTCATGAGCACGATCATGTGTTTAAGTAGCGGTCACTATAGTGTATTCACGGAGACGAGTTAGTATAGCGCCTTCTCTATCGCACATTATCATACAAATGACAAAGACAAAAAAAACTTTGTTAGGGACAGTGGGCGTTAACAATACCTTAGAAATGTAAATGTGCGTTCACACTGCGCTTCTTAAAAGTTCGCTTAGTTTATTCCTGCGGCTTCGTCTGTCGTATAAATTGAGAGACATTTGATAGATTTTTTTTATGGGTACCTACTTTTTTATATATCTGATGGATATGAAGGAAAGAAATAGAATTGAGAGTTAATGATTAAAAACCTGAAGGTGTTTTCAAGCCAGTCGTTAGTCCATTAATAAAAGCGTCTCGCCTGCTTTTCACTGTGGTATCGACCCAAGCTTTTGAGGTAGTGTGACCTTCATTCACCCAAGTTTCATCTAAATAGTAGATTTTTTGATGATTATTTAGTGCATTTTTGATAGCTCGCAGATAATTTCTTCTCCAAAAGAATATATCATCGCGATCCAGCAATAAGCTATTTCTGCTTCTCTTACAGAATTTAAAACCAATTTTTTTCTATATTTTATGTAGCGTCGTTCTCTTTACAATGCCCAAAGTTGCTTCAATTTCTTCGGAGATTTTAGCTGACCACTATCATTCTTCTCTTTTACAATTCTATGAACCGAAGCCCAGTGAACACCTAAAGAAGATGCAACAGCTTTCAGAATGTTACCCTTGGAGGCCGAAGAGTCTGCATTTCTCATTGCGTGGTACATATTTAAAATCATAGTCTTCTCGGTAGACAAAAAAGCCCGCCGTTTTCTTTTCTCAGCAGGTTGTTCGATATCCGCCATTATCGCACTATTTCAGTTCACAATGAAAAGTCCTTTTCACAAGCCGCCAAGTCGTCAACAAATCAATAAATCCAATACACCAGCCGGTTCACAAGTTGAGCATACAGTCACAAGTAAGAGCACGTCTGCACAGTACGGGAAGTATGAGTAGACTAAAAAGTACTCGTACTGTGTACACCGCCTTAGCGTTTATCACTGACCAATCGCAGTTAAAAAATTGTGTGAGTGAGATAGCGCTCTACTAACTCGTCTCCGTGAATACACTATAATTACCAGTCACCCCATATAGTAGTCCTGTAAACAAGAAGTTATTATTTTTCATTTTCAGGCCAGCGTTTTACCTGTACGCAGTCCTGAAAGTGGCTTCAGGAGCGCTCATGTTGAGCATAGACCTGGAGTTCAAGCAGCCGGCACAGAACCTTCTGGAAGATGTCATCACTGTATTCAGGAACGTCGAAATTGTTGCACTTTTCATTGCGTGCTTCATTATGGGTAAGATTTTATGAACTAGATAGAGACTACTATGAACTAGATAGAGGCGATTTCATATCTAAAATAAAACTGTTATAAAATTATAGAACAAGAGGCAGCAGTCTGAGTAACGCTAAGACATTGATATTTTAAGAAAAGCAGGAAAAAAACCAGGCATGTAAGTTGTGCAGCATGACTATGGCCTTTCTCCACTAAGGTGCTGTGCTCAAGGAGACATATGTCCTCTATGTGTATTTGACATATAATAATTATATTTGTAACGTTGTCACGTTCTCGAAAACTAGGGTTTATGGAGGCGAAAAATTCGATCTACAGTCTGATTTTTAATTCGACGGAATTCTGACATTTCAGAAGTGTTGCCAATAATAAAAAGGTCCTATTAAAAACGGAACGCATTTAAGCGAAATAAAAAAAAATCGGTTTCAATTAGAAAAACTAAAACTTAAAAATTTACTGATAATTTTTAAATGGTAATCAGATTTTTTATTATCAAAATAAAGAAGTTACAATAATTTGTAAGGTAATTGTTTTTCTTTCACTGGAATCCCTGTTCATTAATCCATAGGTAACAAACATTTTTAGGAATATCTTTTTGTTTGTAAAATCTTCGCTTCTTCTTACTACAGACAGACAACGCTGATGATATTAGTGATAATGATAGCTAAATTAATATTAAAATTTTAAAAATATGTTCTTTTACTCTTTTTTTCCATTTCGCCATACAAAATAAATATTTTAGTTACTGTGCTTTGAATACACAGAAAAAACACTATTTTTATTGTCATATAGTTTACTTGATCTCTTTCTCTTTCATATTTTTTGTTATTTTATATTCAATAAATTCTAGTAATTTATATAACTTATAAAAAGGACAAGACAGAAAAGGTTTAGGATATCTGAAGTGTCAAAAAATTACAGCTGTCAGAATTCCGTCGAATTAAAAATCAGACTGTAGCTAGGTCCCATATCTGGAAAAATTCGTTTTCTCTATTTTCATCCGAGCAGAGCTCGGTCGCCCAGGTACTAACCACATTATATTGCATGGTGACAAACGTGACAGCGGGCACATTTATTTAAAAAGATGCAATAACAATTCAAATAACGGAAATTTTACAATTTCAGCATGAATTCCAAAACAATACGTTTCATGTATTTGAATAGATTTTAATGAATATATCCATACAGGTGGATGCATTGTGAGAGCTAATAACACACAATAATGACGCTATTTAAGAGTGCATACTGGCGTAATGTTTATGGTAATTATACTTACAAGTGTAGGAAGGCAGACTGTAGGTAGTCTAGTTCAATTGTTTGGGCATTGACTCCAAGTATATATTTTTATTATCCAAGTATATATTTTTATGTTTTTCTCAGGAACTGCTTGGGGCTACATCGAGAGCTTCTTATTCTGGCTGCTACAAGACCTGGGCGCGTCACGTTCCCTCATGGGTATCACCATAACCGTGGGGGGTATCGCTGGTCTGCCACTCCTCGTGCTTTCAGGCCCCATCATCAGGAGGCTGGGACACGCCAACGTACTCTTCATCGGATTCATATTCTATGCAATTAGGTTACTCGGTAAGTGATGGCGTAATTAACAATGTACGTACCTCGAGCTCTATAATAAGATTACAAAGAATCTCGTAAATAAATTTTCGTAACGGTAGACTAGGTAGGTACTGCTGCCATATGGTTTATGCTTACGTATCTCCGTAGGTAAATATATTTTTCAATTACCTGGTACCACAGCCTGGTACATAAGTATTCCACGCAGGTTTATTAGTTTAGTTATTCGACTTTACATATAAGTACCTATAAGATCTGTGTTTTCTTCCTTTGCGTCAGAACTTTTTATATCCGTTATATTGATTGCCGTAAAACATTTGCGTAGTTCATTTTAATTAAGATCAGTTAGTAAGTGATTGAACCCGAGGTTAGCACCACTAGATCAAGCTACTCGTTCAGTGACTTTAAGCTGCGGGACCACTTTCACCGTTTAGATTCCTTTACCATTTGCTGATTTCCCTTTTGTTTCTACAAACTTTCCATAATACAAGTCAACTGACGCTTGTCTTTAATTTGAATGCATATTTTCATGATACGCAAGGACTTTAACTAAATACAGACGCAAACTTAACTTTGGCTCTGTCATTGTGAAAGGTCTCTCGTTATTAACACTCAGGTTATACAGTATGGAACTGGCACCATGTGAAAGAATTTAATCTACTAGCAATACTAGTCCACAGAAGTATAGCAAAATTAAATGTTAAATTAAAAACCGTAAAATTAAAAAGTTAATTTTTCAAACAAAATAAATATCAAAATAAATTCAGTAAAAGTAATCACTCTGTTTAGACAACCGAGCTGGCCACCTGCGGTGCACCACAGTGCCCATTCCATTGTTCACCAAACAGGGATTTTTTGTTTGCACACATGTTCAAGGATTCAAGTTCATTGCCTCATAGACCTAGTGATCGAATCTACAGAGTGTTCAAATTCACTCAAAATTAAAACTTTACTTTTTGACCTAATTACTGGACCGATTTTGTTAATTTTTTGTATGTCGTCAGCAAAGGTGATATCAAGTATGTGGTTGGATTTATTGCATATATGTGAGCTCCATACTGTATATAACCTGAGTGTTAATAACGAGAGACCTTTACAGAGTGGATACGACAATACGACAATAAATGAAAATACGAGCAGAACTAATGTATAGCAGTTTATAGGAATTATCAAATAAATCCTAACATTGAAATTAAAAAAGTGACTTTTTCTAACAAACTAAACAGCTTAAAAATGTAAACAAAATAGAACACCATTTTTAAATATTTTAATACAGCTGGCGACTGGGGCACTGACCGACCCAACACATCATTGTTTGTGACGATTTTTTTCAAGTTTGTGTTGTTATTGTTTCGGCGAGAAAGCGACGTAGAAATAAAGGAACTATCGTCTACATACGTATTTCTTTCGCACATTCAAAATTTTCGATTGACAAGAGTGAGTAGATGTAACTTCCGTATGCATTATTTTCTTATCTAATTCTGATGACACGCTTTATGGCTCTTATGCCTCTGGTATAAGGTACAACATGCATTAATTCCCATATTGAAGTAGCTGGCAACATGTGTGTGAAGAATATTGCAATGTCTTTAACCTTTATTTTTTTAGGCGAGGCTGGTCTAATATCTGTATTATCAGATACATCATGTTGAAAATCTTGAAAATGAAAAATATTGTCCTGTGACTAAACTATTAGTTAAATTGAATTGAATTTTTGTACGCAGATTGGGTACGTGATTAGGTATACGAAGTTTAATTAATTGTTGTATTGTCGTATCCACTCTGTATATGATATTAACGAAAGCTAAGTTTTAGAGCAAACATCGAACATATCTAATCCATGGTGCTGCAACAATGATTGATTAGTAGGAGACAGCTAGATACAATAAATAATGTAAGAAGGAACCGTAGGAACCCCAAGATTAATCATTTACGACCCAATAATATTAATGCAATTAATTTCTCAAAATACTTTATGATAGGGGATATCTTTATGGGAAGAAGGCGTGAGTTTATGTATACCCATGTGTTGTGTCTACAGGTTACTCATTGATCTACAACCCATGGCTGTGCCTGGTGTTCGAGGCGCTGGAGTCGGTGACGTCATCGCTGTCTTTCACCGCCGCCGTGACGTATGCGGCGCGCCTGTCCTCCACCACCACAGACACCTCCGTTCAAGGACTTCTAGGAGGAATTTACTATGGAGTTGGTATGTTATCATTTATCAACCTAGCCTTTGCCAATTGTGTTGAACACTCTAATGAATATCTTAATCTGGGTTTGCCTCTTAAAAAATCTGGCAGGAATATTAAACATCGGGTCATGTGTATCGTAGTAATAGAGGACCTAATATTAATGTACATACCTTAAAGTGATTATGAATGTAAAGAATAGCACTCCTGTACCTATCATGTGGCTGACCTCCATTTAGCTTTCTTATCTCTAAAAGAAATCATAAACAAATTTACATTAATTGATGTTATTTCCCCGTTTCTATAAAGTTCATTCGTTTTACAGGCAAAGGTGCTGGGAGTCTTATCGGCGGTTACCTGATGAAGTTCTTCGGTACCAGACCAACTTACCAGATATTCTCTGGTGCGACATTCATCACTGGATGCATTTACTATTTATTCAATACATTTTATTTACGAAAGAGGGCAGTGGTATATGAAGACGATTTCTGTAAGAAAAAGCAAACGCCTGCGGATGTGGAGGGCAATGAAACTAATAAGGACGGTGATAAAACAGTCCCAGCGATAGATGTCGCTAGTAAAATTGAAGCTAAACTAGAGAACTCCGTCGTGGACAAAGTTAAAGATCCGGATTCGAAACGTACGAAGTTAGTGCCTGATAATGCAGATGGCGGTAGTGACTCTGGTGTTGATAATCCGGCTTATAACGAGACCGACGCGGCCGAAGCCAAGAAAGAAGAAAGCAAAGTGCCCACTGTGTGATATGCATTTATGCATTACATACAAATTAGTTAAGTTTGAACGTAATGTAGATATATTCAGAAGTCGCGTTGCGACTATAATGTAGGCAGTAATAACTATAATAATAATTTTAAGCCGAATTTAGTAGTTATATTACCTGTTTTACTCGTTCTGAAACTAATAAAATATTTGTTTAAGAAGAGTTCGATACTATTTTGGGTAGATGATTTCCTCTGCCTTGAACGATCTTAGGGTCTAAAAATAGTTTAAAAGGAGTTTAAAACAACACAAAAAGATCTTCACTTTAGTACCTAATTTATAACTGATTTGATTAGGTATAACCAGAAAGTTTTTTTTAAGGCTTGTCAATATTATTTATTTAAAACGTCGTTGTTTTATCCATTTTATACTTCCTGTCAAGTACCAGTCGCACAATTTTATTGTGTTTCTATTGTTGAAGTACCAGAGCAGTGAGTAACTGATGAATAAATTATAATAGATAAATAATATTTATTAATAAATACTGTTATTTTAAATGATTTTTTATTCCCACCAATTCTAGATCATCATAAGTATATACCTAAATGATAGGTACATATAATCCCTATGAACTTGTGGTTACGAGAAGACGTAAAAATCTAAATATGAATGTATTTAAAAATATTTAGTAACACAGTATTTTGAATCATTAAAAATAAGCGACGATGAAGCAACACAAGTCTACGTTTCTTATGGGAGCTTTGAAACAAACTACCCAGGAGTAGTTTGGTGTATGCATCCACAGTGATATTTGGTTAAGGTGGTGACACTTGGTGGCAAACAAGTACTTTCGACTTATAGTAGATACCTTTAGGGTCGTTGTCGGGTAATATTTTAATAATTTCGAATTTTCATACGAATGTCATATTGTGTGTATGTTACGTAGTTGTCGAGGTGTTGAATAAAAAAGCACACATAATTTGTTTTGATAGAAGTGTTAACCGTTGATATTAAAATATTCCCGATATACCCGGTTTCTTGCCCGTTCTTCTCCACAGGAACCTACTACGCTTTGGAATGGGGTCTACCCTTTATAGCAGAAGTTTTTATGTCATAATTTATTATTTTGCATAACAGCTGATAGCATAAATTTCATTTCGCAGAAAATCGTATACACTCATTTATTATACACTAGCTGCGCCCCGCGGTTTCACCCTCGTAGATCGAAACTAAAAGTAGCCTATGTGTTAATCCAGGGTATAAGCTGTCTACATACCAAATTTCATCCAAATCGGTGCAGCCGTTTGAGCGTAAAGAAGTAACAAACATACACACACACGCACAAACACACTCACAAACTTTCGCCTTTATAATATTAGTGTGATGTGATGTGATTCAAAACTCATAATGACGAGAAGAGAGTGGGTTCTGTGAGTCAGAATAATTTTTTGGCATAAATTTCAATCCATAATAATTAAAAAAGCGGCCAAGTGCGAGTCGGACTCGCCCATGAAGTGTTCCGTAGCAGCAAATAACATAATATAAAAGTTCTTGTAGTTCGTTGTAACTTTGATCGATGTTTTAATAATAGACCGATTTATGACGTATTAAAAAAAAAAAACTACTTACTATTATCTCGTTCAAACCAATTTTCGGTAGAAGTTTACATGGTAATGGTAAAAATATATGATGTACATCATATATATTTTTTTTAGTTTTATCATTCTCTTATTTTAGAAATTACAGGGGAATTTTAAGAATTACATTTTAGAAATTGCACATTTTACCACTTTGGAAGTGTGGTCGCGCAAACTATTCAGTTTAGAAAAAAAATATATTAGAAACCTCAATATCATTTTTGAAGACCTATCCATAGATACACGTATGGGTTTGATGAAAAAAGATTTTTGATTTCGGTTCTAATTGAGGGGAACCCCCAAAATTTATTGTTTTCTTTCTATTTTTGTGTAAAAATCTTAATGCGGTTCACAGAATACATCTACTTACCAAGTTTGAACAGTAGGTATAGTTCTTATAGTTTCGGAAAAAGTGGCTGTGACATACGGACGAACAGACAGACAGACATGACTAATCCATAAGGGTTCCGTTTTTTGCCATTTGGCTACGGAACCCTAAAAAGTAAAACCATCATACTGCAGTAAGTTCACACTCAGAATCGTCTTTTGGCATACATTTCATATCGTTAGTCATTAAAAGGCAGAGCTATCATATCTCAGAAAGTTTACACTTAGAATCATCTTTTGGCATATTTTCATATCCATAATAATTGAAAGACTCATCTATCACATTACAGAAAATTCATAGTTAGAACACTGATTTATTTTTGCCACGCACATACAGTAAACACGCAGCATGCAAACAAAAATACACCATGCATGCAACATGCAAGTAAGCATGCAAACAAGTATATACCATGCATGCAGCATGCAAGCAAGCATGCAGCATGCAGCGTGCAAGCAAGCATGCAAGCGAGCATGCAGCAGGCATGGTTCCTGTCACGGCTCCGGCGCTGCGGGGTTCAGGCGGTCCCACGCGAGCTTATCGTCGCAGATGCTTTTAACGCTTACCACGGCAGCTTCGGCTTGCTGGCTAGCCTCAGCCGCGGCGGCGAGCGTTACAAACTACCTGCTCCTCAGCTCGCGGGCCGCCTCGCCCCTCCGCGCCTACGCGGGCTTAAATTACACTCTAGGGTAGAGCAGACAAGACTAGGTTTTGCAGATTCGTTTCTGTCATTAACTTTTGTGGCACAACATATATTATTGACTTTTTATGACAGTATTTTAATTTTAATTTAAGGTTAAAAATGTATTTTATAGGGGTTACCCTTGTTTCATCGAAAAGAAATTGACAAATTATCACTTCCCAAACAATTTTCCGCATAATTTCATTTTCCGAATTATTACTTACCAAAAAATCTCTTCACAAATAATTGTAACGCAAACCTAATGTTTGGCAAGTGAACGTTTAAACAATAACTTGTTTACCAACTAGTACTTATACGAATTTTTATGTAGTCAAATATTTCAGTTGGAATAACACATTTTACGCAAAATAAAATAAGCCAAATATTTTTTTCCCATATTTTTTTTCTATACAGGGTGTCCAAGAACCTGGCGTCCAACTGGATTCCCACGATGCCCCAAGTTCTAACAGTACTCAGAAAAATATTTTAAAAAATCCACCCCATGTACTTACAGAATTATACTGATTTCAAAAAAAAAGGGGAAATGAGCACCCTGTGACATACTTTTGAATGCTGTGACTGCTAATGCTGATAATTTCGATATTTCTTGGAGGTTTTGTAATCTAGGGTATTGCTGTGTCTCAATAGAATGTAAAAATAAAGTACTTATTGTACCATTTTAAAATAAAATATTATTTTAACTAAAGGTGATATGGAAAACTATTGAATTTCGCAACTTTGACCGACTGTAGTGTAAAAAAAATGTACCAAAATAGTATGGCAAGTGACGTCAAATTTTGACGCGTTTATTCCTCTTTTTAAAAAGGTATAATACTTACACATTAATTTGAAAAAAAAAAAATTGATAATATTTTTACTCAACAACCCAATTTTTACGAAGTGCCTACCTACTAACGGTAACTGTCGGACCCTTTCTTATCTTAGAAACTGTTATGTTACTACTATTATTTACTTCGGTTCCAAGAGTGAGCAAGAAGGAAATACACACAGGTAGATGGGTTCCCAGTAGAATAAAAGCAAAGAATGTTAGTTTAAAGATATTTTATTACAATAAATGTTCAAAATGTTGACCACCCGCGGCAATACAAGCTCTCACTCTCCTTAAAAAGGACCGCTTTATGTTTCGCGAGTAACTTTTTTGACGTATCACCTGCACTGCTTGTGTTATCTTCTCACGAAGGTCAGCGATGTCATTAATGGGCTTCGCATAAACGAGCTCCTTCATAGTTCCCCAGAAAAAAAAATCCAGCGGATTTAAGTCAGGTGAGCGGGCTGGCCACGGGATTGTTCCTGATCGCCCAATCCACCTGTTCGGGTATTGCTCGTCCAAAAACTCTCTAACGGATACGCGAAAATGTGCTGGACAGCCGTCGTGTTGGAACCACATATCTGGTGGGGTCTCTTCTAGTAAGTTTGGCAAATCATTTTGAAGAAAATTTAAATATGATTCGCCAGTCAAATTCTCGGGCATCTCAAATGGACCAATAATATTCCCACAGAGAATACCGGTCCACATGTTCACTTTGAACCGGTACTGGGATCTATCTTCTCGCATCAAGTGCGGATTTTCCACATGCCACTCGTGCAAGTTGTGTAGGTTCATGTAGCCATCCTTCTTAAATGTTGATTCATCTGACCACAAAATTTTGTCGATAAAGTTTTCGTCTTCTCGATGTTTTTGCAGGATTGTTTCACAAAACGCGACTCGGCTCGGATAGTCTCGAGGTAAAAGACTTTGCACTCGCTGTACGTGGTACGGATGATATTCTTCTTTTTGGAGAATACTGTGTGCTGTGCTCTTCGGTATCCCCGTATCAGCTTCTATTCCTCGCACAGAGATGCTTGGATTTGCCGACACCGCCTCTAAAACTTCATCGCGTATGAAGTCATTTACGGGTCGTCCTTCACCAGCTACTTGATTGGGGAACCGCCCGTCACATAGTGATCTGTGCACATTAATGAAAACTCGATGGTCGGGATATCGCGTAGCCCTCGGATACCTTTCTCTGTAAAGTCTCGCTGCAGCTCGTCCATTACCTCTACATTCTCCATAAATGTAGTGCATATTTGCGTATTCTTGCGGAGTGTAGGTCGCCATGGTAGCACACACAAAACACAAACTGTCCAAACACAGGCAAAGGTCGTCGTAAAGAGTTCGTTTCAAAGTCCAGAGCACAAAGAGTAATCGAGTCCAATAAACAAAGCTTTAAATCGTAGTACGTGATCAATGGTAACAATAAGAGAGAGGTGCGTAGTAACGGCAGGAGGCAGTGACGCGTACTGACCGTACTGTTATCCTAAATAGCACGATCCCAGATAGCGTCACTATCTATCTCACTCGCACCTCTAACCTTTTTCTCCCTCACTCTTACCTGAATAATGGGGTACCATAAAGAAGAACCAGCAAATCGCAAAGATAGTTTCTGTCTTGCTCCCTCCTGTTGTAATAACGAATCACTATGGTGAGATGCATGCACATACCGTCCCTTACGGTCTAACCTGTTTTTTGAGAGGCCTGTTGTTATTTTTATGAGCATACAATAGTAATTCTTTAGAGGTTAGATTCAATTCGTCGTAAATTTTTCTTTCTAAGAATTCTGTTAGACATCGTAAAAATTGGGTTGTTGAGTAAAAATATTATCAAAAATTTTTTTTTTCAAATTAATGTGTAAGTATTATACCTTTTTAAAAAGAGGAATAAACGCGTCAAAATTTGACGTCACTTGCCATACTATTTTGGTACATTTTTTTTACACTACAGTCGGTCAAAGTTGCGAAATTCAATAGTTTTCCATATCACCTTTAGTTAAAATAATATTTTATTTTAAAATGGTACAATAAGTACATTATTTTTACATTCTATTTAGACACAGCAATACCCTAGATTACAAAACCTCCAAGAAATATCGAAATTATCAGCATTAGCAGTCACAGCATTCAAAAGTATGTCACAGGGTGCTCATTTCCCCTTTTTTTTTGAAATCAGTATAATTCTGTAAGTACATGGGGTGGATTTTTTAAAATATTTTTCTGAGTACTGTTAGAACTTGGGGCATCGTGGGAATCCAGTTGGACGCCAGGTTCTTGGACACCCTGTATATTCTAGTCGTTTCTGGCACTCGCCGGCCGCTACCGCGCAACCGCTCGCGTCGCTCGCTCGGCTCGTGCGTAGAAGGTCACAGTTTTAACCTAACCTAACCTGTATATTTTTTGTCATAACAAATCATTAGACCAAAAGACCAAACGTTTATTGTTTTAAAGATTGTTTGCTGATAAATCATTTGATTAAAGACCAAATGCCTTAATGACATAATCCTTGGTAATATTCTGCCAAGTAAACATTTGACCAAATGAAAATGTGCGTAGGTACTAAAATCATTCCAAATATTACATTGGTATAAAAAAAGGTTGTGCTAAAATTTGTTTGGGTAGTGAAATTTTGTCAAAATCTTTTCGGCAAAACGGCAGGATCCCATTTTATAGAAATGGCAATATTAAATTATTCTAAATAAAATTATTCCAAATGAAATTCTGCCATCTTCATAGTATTCCAATTGAAATTGTACCAAATAATCATCACTCTAAATAAATGTTTTGCTAAAAGAAATTATGCGGAATTTTAACTTTGAGGTAATTATGCCAAATAAAATTCTTAAAAGTATGCAATTGTAAATTCGGACATAAAACATTCGGCCAAACAATAATCATATGAAATAATTTTTATGCCTTAAAAACATTTGTTTAATGAAAAAATGCTGTGTTATGCCAAATAAATTTCGGAGCATCAAGATCCTGCCAGATAGAAGGAACCCTTTGGAATGGGCAACTAGCTTCATCTAGGACACGGTTGGCGCAGTGGTTGAGCGATTGACTGCTGCGCAGCATGTCGCGGGTTCGATTCCCGCACGGAACAAATATTTGTACGACCTACAAGTATTTGTTCCGAGTCTGGGTGTTTTTCTATCTATAATATGTATGTATTTACAAAAAAAAAAATGTATATAAGTAGTTTATCAGCCATCTCGTTACCATAACACAAGCATTAGGTTGCTTAGCTTGGGGCTAGATGGCGTTGTGTGATATGTCCAAACATATTTTTTTTTTTTTTTTTTTTTTTATCTTTCTGACTGAATGACCCCTTGACAATTCAAAAGTGCCTGTAATTGGTTTATTTGAAATAAATAATTTTGAGTTTTTTGAGTTTGAGTTCTGATACGTAGATTACAGTGAAAGAGTTGATTTGAAAATTAGCAATTTTAGGATGACTCTACTGTTTGTCAATAGGGAAAACAGCAAAAAGTTAAAACAGGTTAGGGGAAACAGTATAAAGTTTAATAGAGGCAGTTTTTTAGGGTTCTGTAGTCAACAAGGAACCCTTATAGTTTCGCTATGTCCGTCCGTCTGTCTGTCCGTCCGTCCGCAGCTTAGCTCAGAGACACTTAGTACTAGAAAGCTATAATTTGGCATGGATATACATATTCATCACGCCGACAAAGTGGTAAAATAAAATCATGAAAAAAAAAAATTTTTTAGGGTACCTTCTGTATACGTAAAGTTGGGATGTTTTTTTTTCTCGTTTTCCCCATGGTGTGGGGAGTTTTTGGATAGGTCTTTCAAAAATATTGCGGGTTTATGTAAACAATTTTTCGATTTAGGGATCCGTTTCTGAAATATTAAGCTTTAAAGTGCTAATTTTTGTTAGAGTTAAGTGTCTCCCCCTTGCCAGCTAAACGGTTAGTTTTGGATGGGTGAAAAAATTTACAATAGTAGTAAATATAACGAAATTAAAAGGAAACATATCACAGCTAAGTAGGATTTTCATGTTTACGAGGAATAGTCAACCAACTTGAAAAATGTACTTGGAACAGTATGCACACCATTTAAAATACAGGTATGAATGTTGAAATTTTACATAGGGTGACACAATGGGCGGTCTTATCGCTAAAAGCGATCTTTTACAGACAACCTTTGGATGGAGTATGGGATATATATATATTTATATATATATATTAATGTATGTAATAGGTTGGGGAAAAAGTTTCTTCGCATTTTTTAAGAAAATTCAAAACATTTTTTAATATACATTATTTACATTTATCTAAAGTATGTAGGTACCATTTTGTTCGGTAACTTTCTGCCATCTTGTAGGTAGGGACATGATCCCATTGCTATAGAAATTTTGGGACTTCTGATCAAAATACCGCGACAAGTGGTTTTGGCAGTCCTCTCGTGATGTTAACCTGACACTGCCTAAAGAATCTGAAGAGACCGAAACAGGTGGAAATCTGAAGGTGCAAGGTCAGGACTATACGGCGGATGCATTAACACCTCCCAGCCAAACTCTCTTAATTTTTGCTGAGTGGCTAAAGATGTGTGAGGTCTAGCGTTATCATGATGAAAAACCACACCCCTTCTGTTGATTAATTCCGGCAGCTTTCTCTCAACTTCTTGCTTTAATCTCATCAGTTGTTCGCAGTAGAGTTCAGAATCGATGGTCCTGCCTGGTGGTAACAGCTCATAATCAATAATGCCTTTCCAATCCCACCACACACACAGCATCACCTTGTTGCGAGTGAACCCGGGTTTCGCCACAGTCTGTGAAGCCTGACCGGCCTTTGACCACGACCTTTTTCGCACGTTCTTGTCGTACGTGATCCACTTTTCATCTCCAGTTAGTAGCTTCTTCAAAAATGGTTCGGTTTCATTACGTCGTAATAAAGAATCACAAATGAGTACACGGTTCATTAGGTTTCTTTCAGTGAGCTCGTGAGGTACCCAAATATCGAGCTTTTTTGTGTACCCAGTTTTTTTCAAATGAGCCAAAACTGTTTTGTGGTCAATTCCCAGTTCTTCAGCTACGTTGTAACTACTGATATGCCGATCTTGCTCCACTTTTTCAAAAATGGCATCCGTTTATCCGTGATAGGGCGACCAGAGCGTCGTGCATCTTTGGCATCAAAATTTCCGGATTGAAAACGCTTAAAACAAATTTGTGCTACTCTCACAGACACTGCACTGGGTCCATAAACATCGCAAATTTTTTTCGCGGCTTGCGTTGCATTTTTACCTTTTTTGTAGTAAACTTTTAAAACGTATCGAATTTCTTCATTAGATTCACTCATCTTAACAGTACGAAAAACAAATGAAAATCACACTTTTTCCTAATTTGAATTTGGAATTATGTTCTTTAAAATTTAAACTTTCAATGATACCAAAACCAGCCAGATACAAATAGTATAACCAAAGATATTTTATTTTAAGTTCATACATACTATAATGCGAAAAGACTTTTTCCCCAACCTAATATATGTTGTATATGTATATGGTACACCACGGACTATCTACCTATACTTATACAATAATAAACATGAAACAAGAGCAAGGAACTATACATGTAATAATGATGTTTAAAGAGAGAGGAAGTGTTTTTTTATCAGAATTTTAAAAGTGGACAAAGTTTGAGCACGCCTTATCGACTCGGGCAAGGCCTTCCATAATCGTACTGCTTGAACTGTAAAAGACTTGTCATAAAAGCTGGTGGAATGCATCGGCATCTCAAGTCTCAAGTTTTCCGATGACCTCAGATATCTATTATGTGTGTCATGAAGGAACTTGAAACGCTCTTTAAGATAAGAGGGATCATAACATTCTTATTAATAATTATTTCCAAATTAATCATATTGACGCTCGAATAACGACGGGGGAGGCGGCGTGCACTACGGAACCCTATTACTGCGCGTGTCCCGACACGCACTTGGCCGATTTTTACTTCTTTTTACCGTTTGTTAACATTATTACGGGATACCTGATATAAACGTGAAGAACTACTAGAACAATAGAGATATCTATATTATCTTATTAGATGATCGAATGGAATGTAGACAACTTTCCACTTAAGGTGCTCTAAATATTTTATACAAATATGTGACACTTTCTACAAGGCTTGCTCGGGAACCATATTGATTATCGTGCTAATAGTGTAAATTGTAACTTGGGCTTGGGTCATCTGAATCGTGCCTCTAGCGTTCTACATATTAGAGTACCGCTAAAAATTATCGCAGTTTTACACTCGACGCATCTGTCCACAGCATGTGTATTTGAAAATATTTAGCCATAGCTATCATTTTCTAGTCAGTTGTCGTGTAGAGCACCCGCGTAACTCGGTATTAACAAATGTGCTTCACAGTCACACGTCTAAAATGAATCGAATAGTACTGCTCGCTGTTTTGTTAAATTATTGTCATCATGTTTATACCGCGAACCTGCCTGGACCATTAGTGTACGTTGTAACACCATCTCCGCGACCACCGCAAACCGATACGGGGAGATCAGCGCCGTTCTACTACCACAAGTGGATGAACAGGATGGACACGCCACGGAACTCAACACCTACCACCACGACAACAGTGAGAACAAAAACGCCTGATTTGATATTTGCGGAATTTGAATCAAGCAACAACAATATGAAATCAATTCGAAAACTTTTGGAAAAAGAGAAAATCCGATCGACTACGACTACAACTACGACTTCTACACCCAGACCTATTTATGTTCCTGACGAAGAAACGAATGATGAATCAAATTATGGTTTACCAGCGCCGTCGACGGAAACGCCAGTGAAAACTGACATGACTGATTATTTTGCTTTGTATAATAATTTGTACAACTCTGGCCCAGTGTACGTGCCTTCAGCTCCATCCTCAAGTGCGCCACCACCTTCAACAACCACCACAACAACGACAACGACGACGGAAGCGCCCATGGACAATGTACAAAATATTTGGCATATCATTGACAATGAGAAACATGACCAATTTTCTGGTACATGGGAAGAAGAGCCCGTTAGTTCCGAACAGATGACTAAAGATGTTCAAAACAAAGATAATTCACAAAGTGATGATGTTCAACCAAATGAAGACAAGACTGAAGAAGATGCAGGAATTGATGATAACTTTGCCTTACCAGGGTGAGTCTTCAATTCTATAATTTGCCACTCACCAAGAAGTTGAAAGTGGTTTTAACACTCAGACTTAAATAATATATATTGCAGTGTAGAGTTTTTATTTTATTATAGGCTTTTATTATTGTTCACAGATTTGGCACTAATCCCGGTAGTGGAGCTGAAAACGAATCCCGAGCAATACGCACAGAACCTAATATCCGCTTTCCATACATTGACCTAAAACCGTTCCAAATGAAAAATATGAAGAAATCTCAATTCAATTCCTTTTCTAACGGTAAAAAAGGCAACAATATGTTTAACTTGGATAGCTTTACTGATATCAAAAATCCTGTTAGAGGCGAAGTTCAAGATCCTGCAGTTCCCATGCGTCAACCTATAGATCGCTACAATCCTGCGCAGCCATACTTGCCTCAACCACCAACATACGGTGAAAAATCAAAACAGTCTGCTTCAGGCCCTCCCACACTACCTTCACCACCCTCTGGTCCCCCTCCACGTCCCTTGAATACCGTTGCCAGCCTAGTACCTCCCCCACCCCCACCCGCGCCTAAACTTACAGCGGACGATTTTCCAACACCAACCAACTATGAGTCCTTTCCACCGTATGCACCCGCTCCAGCACCGCGCCCTGTTTCTTCGTACCAACCACCTATCGAATCGGGACCAGACTCACCTCCTAATGGGGGCGATGATGATGGACCCCCGTCCGATGTAGGCTACAGATACAAGCCGCCTTCTGCCCCTGCTCCATCATCACAACCTTTTTTCCCCACGATTTCTCCGCCCAGTAAGCCATTTATGGGTTATTCTTATAACAAGCCACCGATGACTCAAGATGACGATGATAGCCCGCCTGTGATGGATATGGGCAGCAAACCTGACTTCCAAGGCTACCATTACAGTAAACCAGCTCCACCTCCTTCGCCACCGCAGGACCACGCACCTAGCTACGGTCATCATGACGGTCCACCACCTTCGTATCAGCCTGAATCTGACTATCCTGAACTCATCTTTAATAACCCACATGGTCACATGGGAGACGGGAAAGGTGGAGACGCTATGAAAGGGAATGATATGGGAATGGTCCCACCGCCTCCCCCATCTGATGACATGAAGCCAGACGCACATGGAGCTCCAATGGACGATCACGGATTTCCTAACGATTTTCCCGGAGATTTCAAGTACCACCACGACTTTGATGAGCACGATCACGACCACGACCACTATCATTATCACCACACAACGACGACTACAACTACAGAGATGCCTCGTGTCAACAGATACAGTTATTATTACCTAGGAAAGAAACTGTACTATTTGCCTCTGTACTTTAGTGTATATTTCATCGTTTACGTAGGAGCTCTAATCATCAAAGCCGTATTACGACATAAGATTACGTATCCCAACAGTTGGAGACCAAACGACACAACAGCAGGTTTCTTCTCAAAGAGGTCCATAGACTCGCATCTTTCGAACGAGAATCTTCACGAGATCACTGGGAGGGTAACGCGAGCTATCGCTACAGCAGCTGAAAAATATGTTGGTGAAAAGAGCAAATAACATTAAGAAACTTCAAGATCTTATTGTTGATACTTCAAGAGAACTGATATAGATGAATCTTCTATCAGCAGTAGCCATGAAAAATTAGGTGTTTAGATTCGATCGAATACGTCAATAGTTTAAGTTCGTTGTGAACTGGACACGATTAATCGTTACCCAATGGTATTTCTTGTTTGAACGTAGTTCATTGTCACAACAGTCATGTTAACAGTTATTTAATTTAAGTTGAAAATATAAAAAAAATACTATAAAAATTGCATTTTATTGAACCCCTGTTATAAATAACAATAGCAAAAATAATATATCGTTTTCATGCTGAAAAATTCAAATATGACACGTTTTTTTTACACTGGTTGACCACCGCACCGGCAGTGTTATTCTGTACAAATCTCACCGTGAAAACCTAGGTGAAGTGAGTTGTCATTCTACCTGATGCTAGGGATTGACACTATATTATAGCTCACTCCACGCTCACTTCACCTAAGTTTTCACGGTGAGATTTGTACAGAATAGCACTGCAGGAACGGGACGTCAACGAGAAAACAGATGACGGCGTCATAGTAAATGTACTGTCGCTACTTCGGTGCCTTCATCTGTTTTCTCGTAGGCGTCCCGTTTCCGGTGCGGTGGACAAACAGTTTAACGGTGTCATTCTTTTCGTATTCGTTTTCTTTAAATACATAAAATTTAATGATATAATATACTTTTTTCGGGAGACTTACAATTACTGATCTAGCAACGAACGTGATGTTACGAAAATAAAGATGAAATCCCTTCACGAAGACTCAATACAGTCCTACTGAAACTGACGAAAGTCGGGGAGCTTTCGCTACATAAGAAAGTAGGATGAACATTTCTACAAATTCCTACTTTGACTTTGACTGCAGCGTAGGCTTCGCACTTTCTGAGATATCCACTTCATTCTTAAAACGATATTAAAAAGATTTATTTAATATGGGTTAAAGATAAATAAAAACGTAAGCCCCCACCACTTATCGGATCTTTTATTAAAACTTGCAACATGATAATGTTGCTACTTATAGATGCTCCATTGTATGATAAATATATAACACAATGGAGCTTCTCCTTTGACTAGGTGGCACAGTTTTTTTTTGATCATCCTAACTAATGTTAAAAATGCGAAAGTGACTTTGTTTGTTTGTTTCGCTTTCACGCTAAAATGGCTGAACGGATTTGGACGAAATTTGGCACATGGGTTTTAGAAATTATTAAAGGACTAGCTTTTGCCCGCGGCTTCGCCCGCCTGGAGGTCGGAAATTATCCCTCGGGAACATACTACGTACGTAAAAATTTGGAACATGTTCCAATTTTTTTAGGACATAGGATACTTTTTATCTATAGTTGTACGTTTTGGTATTAACTTTTAAATTAGTAAATATTTTACTATTATACCAAATAATTGAATTAATATGAATTCCAAATTATAATAAAATTCTAAAACGCATTGGAGGAAATAACATGTAACGTACTTACGAACGAAAAAATACGTAAAGTAAATAATAATAAAGCTATTGTTTACCTATTTCTATTTATAAAGGCCAATGGGGACATACATAACAGAAAATCAAAAATTTATTGACTCGTCTAAGTAACAAATTAGACGACTAAAAATTTTACGCTTGTAGTGAATACGCGTCTAATGAATAAATAAGCAGAACAAGTGAAATTAAATGAAAAGCTTTTACAAATACATAGATGTCGTACATAGATTATTACTGCAATACCTGCTAGGGAAAAATGCAGCAAACCTATTTGCAGTGGGAGAAAGTGTCATTTTGCGTGTAGCGTATGTGTGCTAATTCAGCTAAAATTGGACTTCCGCGAACCTCTTTTGTTTTTACATGTGTGAGAAAACAGTTCACTTGTGGGCCAATAGAGTGCATTTGGAAATATCTCGTATTTTGTAGTATCCAGATTATTTATGATAATACAAAATGCGAGATGTGTTTTTGGCCGGTTCATTTTATCAAAACACGGGAAAAAAATACCCTGAATTTAGAAAAAATATTAATCCGTGAATTTGAGACTATTAATTTATGTACAAAACAATTTAAGTTTTTCAATTATTGCCATTGTTATCGTTATGACCACTATGGCGGCGGCGTCCTGACAACACACATGCGTTCTGAAATCAGAATGGATCTGAAATGATTGTGAAACCGTAATTACAAAAATATTAAATATAATTTATAGAAAGCTATCGCTGTTATTAATACAGCCATTACACCTATATCTATTGTGTTATTAATAGGTAGTGATTCATATTTCTGGCTCCATTATCCAGGTATTTTTGGACAGTTCGCACGCCAGGATAATTAAAAAATAAATCAGAATGAAACCTTATAATTCCTTGTTTCACTTCTTCACTAATTTTCTCGTCTCCTTTAAAGGGTGACCGGTAATTAGTGACCGATACATGACACATACATGATTGACACATGCTATGGAATCAAACTTGAATTCGCGAAAAAAAATCTGCTGTTCCCTACATTTACGTTCGCATAACTCGTCAAAATGTAGGAAACATCTGATTTTTTTCGCGATTTCAGGTTTGGTTCTATAATAAAAGTTGTTTTATCATGAGTACAATCATGTGTTTAAGTATCGGTAACTAATTACCAGTCGCCTATAAAGAAATGCCTAAGTCTTTCCATTTCAACAGGTTCTTCATCATCAAGGTTTCAGTATTGAACTAAAAAGTCATAAAACAATACTCTTCGGATGTCATTGTGTCATAGGTTGCAAGGGATTCATCACTGTTGTATCCTAAAAGGATAACATTTCTAAAATTTGGCTTTATGTTGATCGGATATTCATAATAGTACATTTTGATACAAGTGGAGAACTGCAATAACAAATGTCCATGTGTATCAAACGACGTTTTTCAATACACTTTTGAAGAAATAAAATAAAATAACGAAAAATATTTTTGTCATGAATTATTAGGAAACTATGATTTAAATTTTCTTTTTTTTCCGCGTTTTGCTTTCGCCAGGATGAAGGAGAAGCAAAGTTATAAATAAAGCCAATAAACAGCCTAATATGAAAAATAGAAAATTCAATTTTTTTTGAGTTTAGTTTTTTTGAATAAATGTTAATTTTTTTCATAAACGTTTTTTTTTATTGTAATAATCATGGTTTTTGATGATATTCTATTTATAAACATTATTTAAATATTTAAAAAAATATTAACGCCGTAAAGACGCATATCTCTTTGCCGAGATTAAAAAAAAAAACATTCACCTCCGTATAGAGAGGACCCTGTCGCGCCAGTTTAAACTGGCGCGAGACGGTGTGAAATTGTGAATAGAGGCATTGAACCAATTTGGAATAAGTATAGGTATAAGTTATCTCTGGCAATTTTTATTCCCGCACACGTGTTGGAAAATGAAAAATCGCACGCGTGTGAAATTCATTGCATTGTGAATCTAATCGTAGTGCGATATGAACCAGTTTTCGAGGAAGTGTATTGAAAATAATGTTTTCGACATCGTTAGACCCTTTTTCTACACATGCTCGAAATACTAATCTGAGTTCTGACGACGATGTAATTAATAAGTTAGTGTCGATCGTACTCAGAAATCTTAAGGCTTCTTCTGCTATAGCAAAACCGAGGTGTTCGATTCGAACAACTTTAGAGGTGCTGATGTACGGGTATCAGGTTCCAATATCGCTCAGGGGAATAGTGCATTGCCGCTTTGCATTACTACCTTATCGAGTTTTTCCAAACAGTTAAAGCTCAAAAAAATCTATCATCAATCAAGATCAAGACTGTTTCGAAGGGTAGGTACCTGTAACTAACTTACCCCAAGATTACTTTTGTCTACAGTTGCCCAAGACTCTTTGTTATAGGGATGGTTGGATACTATAAGTTGGAGGTAAGGCGTAACTTAGCGTTAGCCAAATATATATTTGAAGTGTTTCGTGGTAGATTAAATAACCCTAATATATTAGACTCGTTGAGGCTGCTTGTTCCAAACACCAGGTTGCGGCAGGCGCCGAGGGCACGGCTTTTCGATGTCCCGGTGGCTCGCACTAACGTAGGCAAATTCACACCGGTTGCAAGAGCCATACGGTTAATAAACAGCGCCTTACAAAGGATTGATATCTTTAACTGTACATTGGCGGAATTCGTGAGGGTGACTCTCGATTTATTAAGTAATAAGTGATAATCTGTAATCACATTATCGCATTGGGTGTGGACCTGTTAAGATAGTGTAAGATTGGATAAATAAATAAAGACCATGGAATAATCGCAACTTTGGAATCCACTAATGGGTCAATCCTCGACAAGGCACTGCCATTCTGGATCAAGCCAAATACCTAATAATTGTAAAATTAGTTTGAATTTTCAGCCCCACATGTTGTACACACGGCTACACATCAAGCTATACATTTCCCGTTCACACTGAGCTATCATTGTAAGGAAATCCTATACAATGCGAGATCAGCTTATACTGGAAATCTATAGCTCGATCTGTAGCCGCGCGTACACTATTCGCTCGTAAGAGGTAAAGTAACACTGACTTTTAAATCATGAGTGGTGGTGGTCATGAGATTATATTATGGGTCTTGTCAAGTATGCAGTGGAGATAGTTAGATACGTACAGATGTTGCTGGAAACATGGATCGATAGATTGAATTTTGATAAATCATTGCGACACCGCAAGGCAAGCGATAGTGTAGACTTGTTGAAATGTTTTCTTACCTAAGCGAAAATGTCTGATTACCGAATACAAACGATATTTTTTTTGTGGATCGTTTTTACATCTTGTTACCTTGTCACTTTAATGATTGATTTCGGCGACAGAAACTAAATTCTAACCAGTGATTATTATGTCTCACGTCCTTTTTCCGTTTTTTAAGCTGACACCCTTTTTTTTTTTTTTTTTTTTTTGTGGATGGGAAATCATCAAATGACTTCTCCCGCTCTGGGCAGAGCGGGAGGGCGTGTCAGACTTTTACTGACTAAAACCCACCCATGTTCCTTCAGCTGCCCGTGCCAGGGCCACGGCCACGGCCTCTTTCGAACTACCCGCGATCCCGGCGACTACCCGCGACCCCGGCGAAGCTGACACCCTAACAATTAGTTAATTCGTTGTAGGTTTGTGGGCAAAATACAGTTGAATTTAAATGTTGGCGATACATAAATCAAATTTTCTAGTATCCGGGGATACGCATGTCAATCACTTCTCACCTTAACCATACAAGATTTCCTGCGATATTTTTCTAGGAGGAGCGTTTTCCGCTATAGGTATTATCCGCTCTTGAGTTGAGTGTCCGTTGGAGATACTTAAGTTGATCATGACATAGGTATCTTCAAATCTATATCAGATAACGTGTTTTGCACAACCGATAGTAGTTAAATAAAAGAGTAGGTACTTACATAGTACATAGTAAAGTGACACAAAACGAATGCGGAATCTGCCCAAATGTGGTCTGTAATTAGCTTTGAATCTGTTGAACCATGTGCCTAAGTTTCACGGCTGTATCTTATATAATGTGGCATTATTTTAAGAAAAATGGGTTGTATTGGCAACTTATTAATGTACAGTCAACAAAAGAAATATCTAGGCAGGGTATACTAACATATTTGTATGTGAATTGCTTCATGTTCAATTTTATATAAATTACTTTGTTTTTGCAATACTCCTACATTGTAACACACCAACACAAAATTGTATATTGTCACGAAATTGAACATGAAGCAATTCACATACAAATATGTTAGTATACCCTGCCTAGATATCTGTTTTGTTGACTGTACAAAAACTAGGCGTGTTACATTCAGGCTCAGGCGCTGTGCAGACTCTGTGGCCAATGACGACGGTGAAAGATGCTCAAGATCTCATTCTTGGTTTTGGTTTGTATTATGGTCAAATATTATCTAATATTCTCCTTATCCAGAAACAACAGTCAGTTACCTCACCGCTCTCTAAAAAATGTTGTTGTTGTGTGTGCAAAAGAAGAGTAGTAATAAATAATAAAAAGCCAATTTTAGGGTTCCGTACCTCAAAAGAAATAAAAAACGGAACCCTTATAGAATCACTCGTGTGTCTGTCTGTCTGTCCGTCTGTCACAGCCAATTTGCTCCGAATCTAATGGACCGATTAAGTTGAAATATTTTGTTACACATATGAATTTCTGTGACCCAAACACGGACGGGTAAAGTAAATAAATGAATTTTGAATATAGAGGTCACTTTTGGGGGCAAATAAGAAAATAAAAAAAAAAAAGTTTTGCAAACTACACCATGTGGCATGTCAAATGAAAAGGCTTACTATGAGGGTCTCAAATATATATTTTTATAATAAATTGTTTTAAAGTTATTTAAGAAAATAGACGAAAATTGACCTTTTCCCCCCTTATCTCCGAAACTACTGAGCCTAAAATTTTGAAAAAAATACAGAAAATAAATCTTTACCTGTAGATTACAGGAACACCTATAAGAAGTCTGTGGTCTTAAAATAACATGGTAAATCTATCAATATTGTGAGTACAAACTTACATTTACAGTTGGAATGTATGGGAGAACATGTTTTTCAACTACAATGTTAAGTTTGTTCTTAAGATAAATTCATCCCAACTACGGAACCCTTCACTGTGCGTGGTCCGACACACACTTGGCCGGTTTTTTTTAATTTGTCGTATGTGTTGAGTATAATTATCATTATACGCATTATATACAACAAATTAAAAATTCATCAGTCTAATGATTTTGATCGTATGATAGAATCTTGCCTTTAAATGTTATATTTGTTGTCAAATCAGTGCTTTTATATATTAACAATGTCAAATCTATTATCGAAATAAATTTATTTGACACAACAGAGATGGATAGAAATATATTTTATAAATGAGTAGTTAAACACCGATGGATCAGTCACAGTGATATTTAATTACTCAATACTCAATACTCAATACGTTTATTGCATTCCACAATGTGAACTTAGGTGGTAGGTACATAAAAATTACATACAAAATTTTGGAGCATTGTGGGCCCTGTCGGGCATAACAACATAAAAATTAAAAATTAGGAGGAGGGCTACTTGTAGCCTTGTTAGCCTGGTCTTGCTGTTACCTAACATAACTAAGTGTTAACAAGTCATCTAATTTAATGAATTACAGCATCTTAGTTATTTACTTAGAACTTTTGTCATATAGTATTTGGGCATTTTCATTGAGCTTATAAAACAGATCCCAGAAAGCCATCCTGCCTTTGTAATTTCTCTTCTCAACTTTAAGTTCTGAGTCGATACGCAGGTAGTTCAGCGCTCCATTAGTGACAGCAGGCCACTGTACGGGCAGCAGGTCAGTTGTCTGCGGAGTTGGGTTTCTGGAAAAGAGAAGAGCAAGAACATGAGCTGAGTCACCGGCCAGACTGGGAAGCATTGGTTATTTTTTTTTACAATAGATCTTTGATTTGTGGTGGCTGTTGATGATGATTGATGAGCTGAATTACCAGTCCAGTTAGTAAGGTCAGGGAACTTATGCCAAGTGAGATTAACTGAATTTATGTACATAATAATAATGATGAAGATGATGTAGAAAATTAATAAATTACCTATAACTTTAGAATATTTTGTTTGTACCTACCCGAATTTGACAAAATTAGCCCATAGCGTGGTTACGCGGTCGATGATAAGTTGATCTTCAGGCGTGGGGTTTTCCATATAAGAAATATCGAAGATGTATCCTATTTCATCTGCATGTGATGCACCTGGTGCAGTAACATTCTGTTTGTCTTTGGAAAAATTTCTGTCGCCATCATATGCAAACAAGTAGTAATATATGTTTCTGGCTCCAATATCAAGGTAGCGTTCTATGGTTCGTACTGCTGGATAGTTAAAGAAAAAATCGGAACTAAACCTTGTAATTCCTTCCTTCACTTCTTCACTTATTTTCTCATCCCCAATATAGAAATGTCTCACAACTTCTTCCATTTCAACAAGGTCTTCATCTAGGTCAAAATATTTGGCTAAATTATCATAAAACAAGTTTAGGGTCCCGAATTCTGCGGATGTCATTGATTCGTATGTTTCAAGGGATTCGTCACTGTTGTATCCTATAATGATGGGCACGTTTCTAAGGTTCGGCTTTATGTTGAGTGGATGGTCGTAAATAAACCTTTCAACATCGGTAACATCTTTTTCCACACACGGAAGAAACTCTAATCCTAGTTCTGAAGTCGATGCAATCAATAAATTTGTGTCGACGGTAGTTAGAAACCTTAAGGCTTTTTCTATATCTGTGGTAGCAAAACCGAGGTGTTCGGATAACTTTAGAGGTGCTGATGTATCAGGTTCCACTATCGCCCAAGGACCTAGTGCATTGCCGCTTTGTGTTATTACCTTATCAAAAAGTTTTTCTTGGCTGTATAATAAATGGAAATCTACGGATACTCCGCCAGCGCTCTCACCAAAAATGGTTATTTTCTCAGAATCACCGCCAAACGCCTCTATGTTATCTTTAATCCATTTGAGAGCTAATTGTTGATCTTTTAGACCCTGATTTCCAGGTACGTTAGGAGTGTTGAGACACATGAATCCATAGGGACCTAATCGGTAATTTAAGGTTACTAAAATGATATCTTGGTTGACTAAATAGCGCGGTCCATATAGGAATCTGCCTGAGTATCCAATTGAAAATCCACCTCCATAAATCCAAACTAAAACCGGCAGTCTGTTTCTAGAATTAGCTGAGTTTGGCGCATAAATGTTTAGATGAAGACAGTCCAATGTTCCTACTACAGTTTCGTTAAATTCTTCCACTTGTGGACATATTGCTGAATCATTGTAAGCTTCAAAAACTTCATCAAAGCTGGGATGGGGTATAGAAGGCTAAAAAAATTAAGAAAGAATTTTTAGATTTTGCTCTAAGCTTATTATAGAACATATATTTGCAAGTATATAACTTACCCCAAAAGGATTGCTTTTATCCACAGTTGCGTATGGTATACCCATGAACATAGAATAATCGCCATCAGCAGCTTTAAGACCACGAATTAATCCAACTTTGGAATCCACTAATGGGTCAATCCTCGACAATGCACTGCCATTCTGGATCAGACCAAATAATAATGGTAAAATTATTTTGAATTTGCAGTCCCACATGACTTTCACGGTTCACTCGCAAGAGATAGAGTAACACTCACAATTTTAACAATTGAAGGTGATCATGAGATAAGGGGCTTTGTCGTTATGTCAAGTATATTGTGGAGATAGATAGGTATACAGATGTTACTGACAACATGGATCGACAGATTATCTACATTAAGTTGTGATAAATCATTGCGAAACTGAAAGGCAAGCGATAGTGTAGACTTGTAGAGAATTATGTACCATCGCGGACATTTGCGGTGAACCACTTTTCGACCTTATTGCTAAGATAATAAGGTTGAAGTCGTTCATTGCAAACGTCCGAGATGGGCTACCAATGAGTTTTTTTTTATTTCGAGGTACATAAGCAACTTCGAATGCACTTCGAGTGTTGATGACTTGTCGCTTGAATGATTAATTTCGACGACAGATATTAAATTGTTTGTAAAGATTAAATTAATAAAATACCTCGCGTCATAATCGTGATAACAGCTAATAATTACTTAATTCATTTGTAGGTTTGTGAATCAAATCATCATAATCAGCCTATAATGTTCCCACTGCTGGGACGATATTTTCGTTCACCGTTTTGAGAGCAATGGTGATGAAATTAAATACACAAAGCAAAGCACCTACCTGGGTTCGAACTCACAACCTACAATTCGTAAGGCGGGGCCGATACCACTCGGCCACCACTGCTCATCAAATAGAGTGGATAAAATAGAGTTTTCTATTTTCTGGAATCTGAATACGCATGTCAGTCACCTCATCTAAACATTGGTACCTTGATGCAGTGGTAAGCCATTTTGGTGCTTTCACTTCCTAGGCCTGGTTGCGTAGTGACTCTCAAAAAGCCTTTTCCGCTACATCTATACCTACTCTTATCATGGCGATAATGTGCGTTAGAGATAACCTAGGTCGATCAAGACATAGCTATCTTCAAATCTATATCAGATAATGTAAAAAAGAGTAAAAGAGTGAATCTACCTAGAGATATAAAATAAAATGAATAAGAAATTTGCCAAAAATTTGGTTGCTTATTCTGATGAAACATGTATCTAAGTTTCAACTCGGTGGAGTAATATAGAATGAGGCGTTACCTATTATTAAAAAGGAAAAATTTAAGTTATTTTGGCAACATGATACATAGTTCGAGATTTTGATTCAATTAACAAAATGTAAGTCTGTTAGATCCAGGCGCTGAGTAAATGGCCGATGATGACGGCGAAGGGTATTTAAGATGTGTCTTTGTTTCATGAAATTAATTAATTCTCCATAATAGAATCGTAAATATCTCATATATTCAATTACCCAGATACAGATGTTACCACACACATCAAACATAAATGTTATCTAAAGGTAAAATAAAAAGCCAATATATGTATACTAGAACATTCATCAAGTGAAAAAAAAAAAAAAAATATAACGAAGTCATACAAATATTTATTGTTTTTTAATGAGCATGACATATCAGTCTAATAAATGATTTCGATCAAAACACAATGGCAGCAAAAAAAAGTACCAATCAAAATTTCATAAATTTTCAACACCTAGATTTACTTTGAGCTTTCCTCATACAGTTTTTGGGCTTTTTCATTGAGTTTATAAAATAGATCCCAGAAAGCCATCCTGGCTTTGTAATTTCTCTTCTCAACTTTAAGTTCTGAGTTGATACGCAGGTAGTTCAGCGCTCCATTAGTGACAGCAGGCCACTGTACGGGCAGCAGGTCAGTTGTCTGCGGAGTTGGGTTTCTGGAAAAGAGAATAGCATCATTACATGAGCTGAGTCACCAGTCGAGGAAATAATATAATATTAGGTCAGGGATGTATTACCAAGTGAAATTTTTCAAGTAACTTTATTTAGGTATATGTTGCAATTAATAAGTATATAACCTATCCCTGTATACCTGCCTATAGCATAATTTGTACCTACCCAAATTTTACAAAGTTGGCCCATAGCGTGGTTACGCGGTCGATGATAAGTTGATCTTCAGGCGTGGGGTTTTCCATATAAGAAATATCGAAGAAATATCCTATTTCATCCGCATGTGATGTTCCTGGAGCTGTTACGTTAACTCTATGTTTTACAAAATTTCTGTCGCCATCATAAGCAAACAAGTAGTGATATATATTTCTGGCTCCATTATCCAGGTATTTTTGGATAGTTCGCACTGCAGGGTAGTTAAAGAAGAAATCGGAATCAAATTTTATAATTCCTTGTTTTACTTTTTCACTTATTTTCTCGTCTCCGATATAGTAATGTCTCAGGAATTGTTCCATTTCAACAAGTTCTTCATCACCAAAGTTAAAATATTTGATTAAACTCTCATAAAACAAGTTTAAAGTTGCAAATTCTGCAGACGACATGGTTTCATACGTTGCAAGGGATTCGTCACTGTTGTATCCTATAATGATGGGCACATTTCTAAGATTTGGCTTTACGTTGAGCGGATGGTCGTAAATAAACTTTTCATCATTATCTATATCTGTTTCCACACAAGGACGAAATACTAATCCAAGTTCTGACGTCGATGCAATTAATAAATTAGTGTCGACCGTGGTCAGAAACGTTAAGGCTTCTCCTGTGTCTATTGTTTTAAAACCGAGGTGTGCTGACAACTTTAGAGGTGCTGTTGTATCGGGTTCGACTACTGACTTGGGGCCTAGTGCATTATCGCTTTGCATTATTACTTTATCGAATAGTTTTTCTTGGCTGTATCTTAAATGGAAGTCTACCGATGCTCCACCAGCGCCTTCACCAAAAATGGTAATTTTATCAGAATCCCCACCAAACGCCTCTATATTGTCTTTAATCCATTTGAGGGCTAACTGTTGGTCTTTTAGACCTTGATTTCCAGGTACTTTAGGAGTGTCGAGACACATGAATCCATAAGGACCTAATCGGTAATTTAGGGTTACTAAAATTATATCTTGTTTGACTAAATAGCGTGGTCCGTATAGGAACCTGCCTGAGTATCCAATCGAATATCCACCTCCATAAATCCAAACTAAGACCAGCAGTCTGTTTCTAGAATTAGCTGAATTTGGCGCATAAATGTTTAGATGAAGACAGTCCAATGTTCCTACTATATTTTCATTAAATTCTTCAATTTGTGGACATATTGCTGAATCATCGTAAGCTTCAAAGACTTCATCAAAGCTGGGATGGGGTGTAGAAGGCTAAAAAAAAAAAGGTTTTTTAAAAACATTTTACACTTATTTCACTTAAAAACATGTACGTACATTATAAGTAACTTACACCGAAAGGATTACTTTTATCTATAGTTGCATAAGGTATGCCCATGAACATGGAATAATCGCCATCAGCAGCTCTCAAACCACGAATCAAGCCAACTTTCGAATCCACTAATGGGTCAATCCTCGACAAGGCACTGCCATTCTGGATCAGACCAAATAATAATGGTAAAATGACTTTGAATTTGTTGTCCCACATGATGGGATCACGGTTCACTCGCGAGACGACAAGAAAACACTGACACTTTTAACAATTTCAGGTGATCATGAGATAAGGGGCCTTGTATTTTGTCAAGTGTGCCGTGGAGATATAGATGCTGCTGACAACATATAACGATAAATTACATTGAATTTGATAAATCATTGCGAAACCGTAAGGCTACTCGTAACAAGATAGTGTAGTGTTGAGAATAATAATAATAATAATAACCCACCGCTGTATCTCTACGTTGACGTCGTGATGGGGCTTGCGCGCTCCAAACTCTGGGTCTGTGCCGGTGCAGTTTACTTTGCCGAAACAGGTCTAGGGTGAGGAGCAAGACCAAGAGAGATACAGAAACCAGCAGGGCAGCATGTGGCGAGCTGTTGGGCAGTAGCGACCCCACGGACCCTTTCGTCTGGGAAAAGTCTTGTTCCTCATCTCTGGCTTGCCTTTATGGACCAGCTGGAGTGAACACTGACGGGAACAGAGCTCCCACCTCATTCTTGCCTTTATTGGCCGGCTTGAGTGGAGATTCGCAAGAGCAAACGTGCTCGAAGGAGGAAAGTATTCCAGTAAGTGCTTGTAGGGATCTCAACCACCTTCCGGGCTCTGGGATTGTTCTGAGAGCCGTGGAATACCTCTCCACTCCTCAAGCACCTCAGGACATGTTGCCCCTTGTAGCTACGTCACTATGTGGCCCATTACTGAGTGTGCAAGTCACGCCCAGCCATTTTAACAGTTTATTAACCGACTTCAAAAAGGAGGAGGTTATCAATTCGTCGGAACCTTTTTTTTTTTTTTTTATTTTTTTTTTTATATTTTTTTTTTTTATGTATGTTCCCCGATTACTCGAAGATGGCTGGACCGATTTGGATTATTTTTTTTTTGTTTGAAAGGGTATACTTCCCAGGTGGTCCCATGATCATCAAGTCAGGATCTGATGATGGGATCCCGGAGAAATAGAGAGAACTCTTCCAATTTTATAGGCACACTTGAAGCGATTTGTATAGTTTTTGGAAGAGTACTTTCTTGGAGTGGTCCCATTTCAATTTGGTGAAGATCTGATGAAGAACTTCTGAGATAGGTAACGGAACTCCTCAATAAATGATAGCAAATGGACTGGGATTGCTGAAATCTCATGTCTGTTTGTTGTTCACACCAGTTCATAACATAACATCACGCCAGTACGCTGTGAAGGGGTAAGCACATGTGAACCACTAAAAAGTGAAAAATAAAAACTTTTTTACAAAAAAATACAACCGACTTCCAAAAACAACACTACAAAGTGAAAAATAACTTTAATTTCGGAAGTCGGTGGCAAAAACGAAAATACATTTAATCAGACACCGACTTCCGAAATTAAAGTTATTTTTCACTTTGTAGTGTTGTTTTTGGAAGTCGGTTGTATTTTTTTGTAAAAAAGTTTTTATATTACTGTTACTGTTTGTTTTACTATTTTTGTTTGTTTGTTTATTTTGTTTGTTTATATTATATAACATTGGTAAGGCAGGGGACATAGTTCTTCCAGTTCAAGGTACCCGATCCACTATAGCCACCCAAACCCTAGCCCAACATGTTTTGTTTCCATATTCTGCAACAGTCCTGCACCAACCGGGGGTTGTCCTTGGATGCACTTGCATAGTGCATACAGTGATAATCATCGGCTGGTGCCTTCTCGTCATTTAAAATTTTCTAAGGGGACTCTGCGAGTTGGCTTCGGCCCCTCGTACGCCTTCCAAAGGTCCGGGACCCTAGGGTCCCGAGATATTTCAAAGACAATTAAACAATAATAATATTCGTATCTAAAATAAGCAAGAGGTGTGTCTTGTTACATTCAGTTTTAAAAGTTATCATGTGTTAAGTATTCAATTAATTTCACAAAGCTGAATGACTTGCCACTGCAATTGTTTTTCGGTTAACTAGTGTATACCTATCTACTCTAAAAAACTGCACAGTTGGAAAAGTTTTACTAAAATACATACATAAGTAATAGAGTTATTCTGTGGTAAAACTAGGGTGAAAATAAAATAATCTCGGTGGACTTAACAGGCTCTCTTTAATTCCACAAATTGTGTCTAGAAGTATTTATGTACTTACTTACCTATAGAGACATTATGTAGGGTGACTGGTAATTAGTGACCGATCCTTAAACACATGATTGTACTCATGATAACATGAGGAGCTCGTGGCTAAGTAATAACAGCCGCACGGGTCGATCCATCAGGTAAATTACGCTTGCCGGGGTTGGTCCGTGGATGGGCGACTATCATTAAATAAGGAGACTCCTCCGTATGTCGGAAAGCACGTTAAGTCGTTGGTCCCGGCTGTCATTCGTGGATCTTTGACAGTCGTTACGGGTCGTCAGAAGTCCGAAAATCTGACAAAATACTGGTATTCAGCTGCTTCCGGTTAGACTGGAAGCCGACCCCAACATAGTTGGGAAAAGGCTAGGCAGATTGATTTTTGTATTCATGATAACAAACAACTTTTTCTATGGTACCAAATCTGAAATCGTAAAAAAAAAAACCGGCCAAGTGCGTGTCGGACCACGCACAATGAAGGGTTCCGTAGTTGAAAAGAATTTATCCCAAAACAAACTTAACTTGTAATCCCAAAAAAATAATTTTTTCATTACACAAAATTACAAATTAACAATTTTCGGACTTTTTCCTTTACTTGTGATGCGAGACCTTGCTTCTTGCCAAATTTCATGATTTTAGGTCAACGGGAAGTACCGTATAGGTTTTGGTTTACTTGCGAGAATCAAAATATGTCGCTTTAATAACCGTATATTTTTGGTGTGTTAACTTAGAAGCTTGATTTTTTAAGAACTCCATATATATCTGATAATAATTTCAACTTGATACCTTCACGCATTCCTTGCACCCCTTGGAGTTCTTAAAAAATCACGCATTCCTGAGAAAAAGGGTCTTGTCTAACTGACAGACAGATGGATAACGAAGTGATTCTATAAAAAATCGTCAAAATGTAGGAAACAGCTGTTTTTAGGGTTCAGTTTTTTCTTTTTGAGGTACGGAACCCTAAAAACAGCTGTTCGCTACAGTTTGACGAGTTATACCAACATAAATGTAGGGAACAGCTGATTTATTTCACGATTTCAGGTTTGGTCCCATAGTAAAAGTTGTTTGTTATCATGAGTACAATCATGTGTTTAAGTATATAATAACTAGTAGGCAGCACAATAGACAAATATTGTTTGTTTATATAAGAATAATATTTATTACACACACAATATCCATGATAGGTACACAAGAGCAGATGTACAAAACAACAAAACACGGATATCTACATAAATCTACACAGATCATGTAACCTTGTCTCCTAAACTAGGTAGTCCAGTATCTTAGGAGACAGTGCTAGGCCATACATATACACTTCTGGACACATCTATTGGCCCCTACCGAAATATGATTGCTAGATTGAACAAAAACTGTTGATGCAGTTTTAAACCTGATACATTTTACCATCTTTTTCGATCGTATTGTTTTAAATTTGAATTCAGAATACCATACGACATGGAGCTACGCCTAACAAGTCGGATATGCGCCTTGTTAAAGGCAATTGATTTTTGAATAAAAAACATGTTTTATCAAATAAGGGTTTAATTTAATAACGCGTGTTGCCTCCATGGGCATCTACCACAGCTCTCATACGATTAGGCATAGAGTTTATCAACCGCTCTATGAAATTTTGAGGGGTCATCTCCCATTCCTCTTCTATGGCAGTTTTCAACTCCTGCATCGTCTGGGCAACTGGCTGACGAGCCCTAACACGTCTTTTTAGCTCGTCCCACATGTGCTCAATGGGGTTCATGTCTGGGCTTCTGGCTGGCCAGTCCATAACTGTGATGTTCACATCCCGAAGATATTCCCTGACGATGCCGGCAGCATGGGCTCTTGCATTATCATGCATAAAAAGGAAATTTGGGCCCACATAGTCCGCGTATGGTATCACGTGAGGTTCTAAGCACTCACGAATGTACCTTTCAGCATTTAATGTTGGCAGCCGTGGTCCTGTAACAACCTCAAGTTGAGTTTTGCCGCTCGCGGATATACCGCCCCAGACAGTCCATGAGCCACCGCCATAAGCGACCCTCTCTTCAAAGCAGCATTGTGCGAAACGCTCTCCCTTACGTCGGTAGACCTTCTTCCTTCCATCATTGCCATGTAACACAATTTTAGACACATCAGAAAAGAGTACACGGCTCCAATCTTGCTGTGTCCAATTTAAATGACTGCGTGCGAAATGAAGGCGCGCTGTTCGGTGGGCTCGCGTTAGTTCGGGGCCATTAGCTGGCTTGTATGGTACCATATCGCGTTCTTTTAACCTTCTCCGAACAGTTCGAGCGCTCACAGATACTCCGTGGAAGTCGCGAAGTTGGTTTTGTATCTCAATGGAGGTAAGGTGACGATTTCTCAAGCTGGTCGTCACGATGAATCGATCCTGCCTTTCAGTTGTGACCCGAGATCGTGGCCTTCCTTGGCGACGAACAAAGCCGCCAGTCTCTAGGTACCTCTGATAAACATTTCGGACCGCAGATCGACTTAAATTAAGTTGAGCACTCACGTTTCTTTGGCTGTGTCCGGCCTGAATAAGTGCCACAGCTTGGGCGGCGACTTCAGGTGAAGTATCCATAGATTATTGATAGAACCTCACCTTAATGTTAAGAATAAGTAATGTTTGTTGCAAAACCAAAGATATCAATCACTTTTTCAAGAATTAAATCCAAGTAAACCAATAAAACCAAGTTTTCTTAGTATTCGATTGTTTGATATCAACAAACAGGCTCCAAATTGTCTTTTGTTTCTTTAAATTCTGTGTTCGAAATTCAAAAAAAGACTATTGAATGAAATTGTGAATGTGCCAGGTTCAAAACTGCATAAAAACTTTTTGCTGGACCTAATATAAAATTTTAGCTAGGACCAAACGAAACTGAAAATACAAGGTGGGCCAAAAGATGTGTCCAGAAGTGTATAATAAAATATCAAAGCAAATCCAAATTCGTAATTTTAATAGTCATGCTTGTAAGACTGAAATTTTTAAGTGTCTTAACTCACTGAACTATGATGATACTGATAAAATATTTAAAATTACTAGTTAATAAAATAAATCACCAAAATGCATAACACATGTACATTACACATTTCACGTCACTTCACACACACTGTACACTTTCTATATATTTAAACAAGATGAACGGTATAATTACGACCTACTTTTACTTTTAATTTAATTTAATTTTATCATTATATTTACTTTACAACTGGTGTTTAATAATAAAAATACATACAAAAATAAGTACAACCAAACAGCAAGTAAACAAACATATCATCTAAATATTTTGCATATACTATGTCAACTTTAACATCTACCTACAAAACAAAATCAAGTTCACTAGTTTATGTTTACCTACCCTAGTTTAATTTCTTATGTACTTTGCTTTGTCATTAATAACTAAAATTCTTTTTTGCTACTAAAATAATTATTTTGTCACTTGTAGCAGACTTGTCTGCTACCTATAAGTATATTTACAGAGGACGAGGAAAACTGTTCCACCGTAATACAGTTTATACTAGTACGGGGAACAGAGTGAATCAGTTCCGATCTAACAATCATAATAAGTACCGAAACATAGGTACTAATAAAAAAAAAAAATTACATAACTTTATTGTTTATTTGTAACTAAACTGAATTGTGCATGGTTGTTTGATGTATTTTTATTTGGCAAATAAAGATCTTTTTTTTTTTTATACAGGGCAGTTTATCATGTCGGTATAGCTGCAGCCAGTGTTTAGCGCGAGGGAGGTTAAGTCATACATTTATGTGCCGCGGTGTGTAATGTGTGTGAGTGTGTGTGTGAGAGAAAACAAGTATGTGTAAGTAAGTGCATTATTCGGTATTGCGGCACACGTGTACTGATCAGTGTCCTCGCGGTATCCAACTTGAGCTTTTTCATTGAGCCTATACAACAGATCCCAAAAAGCCATTCGAGCTTTGAAGTTCCTCTTTTTAATTTTGAGTTCCGAGTCAATAGTCAAATAGTACAGGTTATCCTTTGTAACGATCGGCCATTCAACAGGAAGCAGTTCAGTTGTTTCTGGAGTAGGATGTCTGAAAGAATTGAGGTAAAAATTAGAATTGGTCTGATTATTTATTGCTATATTTTTTTAAAACATAACATCCTTTATTTTCGCAGTAACCATAGAGATACTGGAGAAATGGGAACTAGTTCGAATGATAAGTATACCTACCCAAATTTTACAAAATTGGCCCATAATGTAGTAACGCGATCAATAATAAGTTCATCTTCAGGCGTCAGGTTTTTGTCCATATAAGATATATCAAATAAATAGCCAAGTTCGTCTGCGTGTGAAGCTCCTCTAGCTGTTACGTTGAGTCTATCTTTTAAAAAGTTTCTCTTTCCGCTGTACGCAAATAAGTAGTAATATATCTCCTTCACTCCGCCGTCAAGATATTTTTGAATTGTTCGCACTACAGGATAATTAAAGTAAAAGTCTGAATTTAATTTTATGATTCCTTGTTTTACTTCTCTACTTATTTTTTCATCTCCAATGTAGAAATGTCTTACAAATTCTTTCATATCATGGAGTTCTTCAGCACCTAAGTTAAAATATTCTTTTATATTGTCATAAAACAAGTCCACGTTTGTGAAATCTTCGGGTGTCATGTTGTCATATGCTGCTAAAGCTTCGTCACTATTGCATCCTAACAAGATAGGCACTTTTCCAAGATTTGGCTTCTTAATGTTCACAGGGTAGTCATACACAAACTTTTCAACATTTCTGAAATCTTTTTCCACACACGGTCGAAATTTAAGGGCAAGTTCAACGGTCGCTGCAGTCAATAAATTCGAGTTGACCGTTGACAGGAATGCTAAGGCTTCGTCTGTATTTGTAGCCGCAAAACCAAGATGCTTGGATAACTTCAGAGGTGCTGATGAATCTGGTTGCAACATAGCCCACGGGTGCAGTGCAGTGCCGCTTTGCATTATAGCTTGGTGAAATAATTGTTCGTGACTGTAAATCAAGTGAAAGTCCACTGATGAAGCACCAGAGCTACTACCGCATATTGTTACTTTACTAGAATCGCCACCAAACGCTTCTATATTATCTTTTATCCACTTTAACGCTAATTGCTGATCTTTTAAGCCTTGGTTTCCAGGCACATCCGGTGTATTGAGGCACATGAACCCATAAGGGCCTAAACGATAATTAAAAGTTACTAAAATAATTTCTTCTTTGACTAAATAGCGAGGTCCATACAAATATCTCCCGGAGAATCCAATCATAAACAAACCACCATAAATATAGACTAACACTGGTAAAAGATTTCTAGAGCTGGCCGAATTAGGAGCATAAATGTTCACATGAAGACAATCTAATGTTCCAACTATAGTGTTATTAAACTCTTCCATTTGGGGACATATAGCTGAATCGTCAAAAGCTTCGAAAACTTCATTAAATCTGGGATGGGGTATAGCCAGCTAGAAGGAAAAACGTGATTGTACTGGTTGAGTTACATGACACCAACTATTCAACGAGAGATTTCAAGAAGCGTGGTTTGGTTTTGCATAGTTAAATTTAAGTTGCTAATGTTATGGTTATTCTTAATAACATTTTCTAATAAGACTTCTAAGTCAAATTCTCATCTCTCATTTATTACTTACCCCGAAAGGATTGCTTTCATTGACAGTTGCGTACGGTATACCCAAGTACATTGAGTAATCGCCATCAGTAGCTCTCAAACCACGAATCAAGCCAACTTTGGAATCGACTAGAGGATCCATCTCTGACAATCCTCTGATATGATGGATCAGGCCAAGTCTTTTAGGGTCGAAGTAGTCGCTCTACAGCACCTGTTTACAAAATATAGACTTTATTTTAATTGTTGTGTTGTGTGCGACGGGCTTTACGTACAGTAAAACTGATACCTAGCAAAGTAACTATTAAACAGACCATCACATTTCCTCGGTAACACTCCCGATACCGAAGTAAGCTTTAGTCCACGGATACTAAGCCCGGGGTCCATGGACCCCGAAGGGATCCATGGATCAGGTACTGGGGGTCCATGAAGACGTTAAAAATACTACGCATGATTAGTAAAAAAAATTCGGGCTGCGGGCTGAGTATCCACTGCCCGAATGTGTGCAAAAGGGCTAACTCTTCAGTTCTATTGGTTCTACAGTAACTAAGATTACGCTTGGTGTTTACATCCACGCAGATTCCAAAAAGACAACTATATCCTAAAATATATCTACATCTCTTGGATCACTATCCAGCTGGCCAGGATCCAACACCGGTCCAAAATAAGGTTAGTATCCATTTGCCTAGTAAAAGTCGTAAAAATAACAAATAAAAGTTTAAGTTTACAAAACTGTCAGTGTCAGTGTTTCACCAACCACTCAACATAAACTGTTACAGTAAAATTCAAAAGTGCGAACTACACTTTTTGGCTTGCTAAACCTAGGTGTAGCCGCATTGCGGATTTCAGCCGTCTCATGATGTAGTGTTTTAAGTTTGTGTAATATCTTATCTTCTCTTGCAGCATTTTATATAACGAATATTTTTATTATTATTTGCTGCTAAAAATCATGTTACAGTTTATCTCGAATATAGATTATGAGAACATAAGATAAGTAGATCGCGGAGTGAGCAGCCGTGATAATGACATGGTCACAAGCTGTACAGTCGTCGTTGTGCGGCCATGGTAACAGTTAGGAATTGCAATTGAATTGGTGTATAAGCAACTAGCTTTTGCCCGCGGCTTCGATTGCGTGAAGGTCAAAAATTATTCCACGGGAATGTACAACTGGGATAAAAATTATCATGTGTCCTAATCTAGGTCATAGTCCCATGTGCAAAATTTTATCCAAATCCATTTAAGCGTTTTAGCGTGAAAGCGTAACAAACAAGCAAACAAACTTACTTTTGCATTTATAATATTAATTAGGATATATTATAGATCAGAGAAACCCAAGGCGTTATGCAATTTTACAAACTAAAATGAATCACGTAAGTAAATCGGACCAGCAGTCACACATAAATCGGTGTGGATACATATTGTGGTATGATCGTAGAAATGGCCATATCGTGATCTGCCTAGCCATTTGACGATACGCCGCCATTTCATGATTTGGCCGGTTACCTATCACGATGCGAATAATTATAAATCGGGCGAATGGACGAAAGCAATCTATTTATTGGTATTCCCAGTAGACCACGGGGCATATCGTATAGTAGTTGCACCAAATGGGTTAGGTTAGGTGACCAACCACCCCCCCCGAAGGGTTCCCGCATTGTCGAGGCGGGGGGGCTCAGTAGCCGTGGCTTGGTCACCCACGGTGAAGCGAAGAGGAACCTGAGCGGGGGCCGCTCGTCAGGGCTTTTGCCGATAAGCCGACGACGTAGCGGCCAGCGGGTAGGTTGCGGTGGCCGTATGGGCGACACCGCAACTGAGGCGGGCCGCGGTGTCTTATGGGAGGCATCGCGGCTGAGGATTGGAGGCCGCGGCGGGAGAGGAGTGCCGGTATTGCGGTGCGCCGCTCTCCCTACCTTCCGCGGCCTTGACGGGGCCGCCACCGTTTGATGGCGGACGCGGTGGGGCCGCAGGGGAAGAGGAGTGTCGGTATGACGTCGGCCGCTCTCCCTATCCTCTGCGGCCGAAATGGCGGCGGAGCGCGCGCGGGAGGACGACCCTCACGCGGCGCCGCTCCGAAGGCGGAGGAGGGGTCGAAGCAGACGACTCCTCCCAGGTGGGGGCCAGCAGGCAACGGGTGTGGGGGCATCCTTGCCTGTATTGCACAGGCCCCCACCAGTGTCGGACGGGAATGGCCAGGTGTTCCCGGTCATTCCCGTAGCCTCCCATCCGGGGGGGCATGCGGGGCCCGCCAGCTAGGCGGGCATGCGCCGGGAGGGTTGTGGACGTAAAGGCTGAGCCGGTTTCCCATGGCCCTCCCACCACGGCGATGTGGGAACACTGCTGAGTTTTAGTGGGTATACTGTCATTCCGACAGGAGTCCCACATACCCCGTCTCGTCCCCCACGAGCGGGGATGCATAAAGCATTTCTCAGCGTCAAAAAAAAAAAAAAAAAAAAAAAAAAAAGGTGACCAACCACGCGCGAGCCGAGCGAGCACTTTATCCAAGTTGGTCGCAGTTACTTGGCTATTTAGTATTTTTAGGACCCTAAAATAGGAAATACTCGAATAAGAATAGGTCGAATAGGAATTATTACCTGACTGCGTTATGTTTTTACGCTTATCTGGGTCGATATGCTAAAGCATCGCTGGGCATAATTATGCATACACGAAAAAAAGATACTCGCCGAATGCATAACCTCTTCTTATTTTTTTTTTGAAGTCGGTTAATTAAATTAAAAATGAATGTAGGTATAGTGACACTTAGTTGTAAAAATAAACAAAGAATGCAACCAAGCCGTCCCGCACTAGTAAAGTTTCCGTAGTTCAACGTATAGTTGACCGTACATACGAGTATGTCATGTCATATTAGTTTATGGAGTATGCTCAGACATGGAGAGAGTAGCAACAATAAATTAATACAGTTAGGAGGCTGCTGATAACTGGGTACTTCCTTCATGACCCTTTTTATACGTGTAAACTTGTATTAATCGGAGACGGGACCATGTCTGCGCGTTACGTGAATGTGTTACTAAGTATATTTTATACACGTGTACATTTTGTCTTACACTGTGGAATTGTATGTGAATCATGTTCAAAATTTTCCTTACCTTAAGTTCCAAGCTCCTTGCTTAACACAACACTCCTTATATATAGTGAAATTTTATTATTTAACTACAGTTGCAATTAAATCTATATAAATAAAAAAAAGACCTCACTGACTCATCAACGCCCAGCCCAAACCCTTGGACCTAGAAAGCTGAAATTTTGCACAGTGGTTCCCTTTATAATGTAGACAAATAATAAGGAATTATTATTTGTCTACATTATAAAGGGAACCACTCTGCAAAATTTCCGTATATTCCCGTGGGATATTTTCCGACATCCACGCGGGTGAAGCCGCGGTCAAAAGCTAATTAATCATAAAATAATCTATGAAAAAAACAAGCTGGTAAATAACTATAGAACGTCAAATCAACATTATTAATGAATCTCGACTGAAAACTGACACTACTTACATGTTTTAGGTCATGTAGGTAAATGTATTCATATTATATATTTCATAACATCTGTGTATATTTAATTACTTACGCAATAAGTAACTTGACATCGTTAATCTGAAGAAGCGTTCTACATATAATTAGGGTTAATTTACTAGTAATTTTTCACGTGATTTCTTTAATTTTATTTATTTAGCACGTCCGTAACATTAACGGCAAGAATATATATAGTTATAGAAAACTGTAAAACACGATCATTACCTGATAAAGTTGATACGAAACAGATCCAGTAGCGACTCAAGCTTTCACTAGTGTGTCAACTGTACAAATTAGATTGACACGCCACTTAAGTGCACCACGCTCGCTCTGTTTACAGTATTCATATTTCAGTGCTCCCTTTGCACTGTTAACTGGGGCGCGGCATTACAAATCTGTCAGTAGCTTGCCCACCGGCGAACCATGAACAAGCACTAAAAAAAATTCAAAAATAAGTACTTATAATTTTGAAAAGTGAAACCAAAGGACTAAAAGAGACCACCGACTTTTTTAAATAGTTTTTTTTTATATCGTCTGGCACTTGCCATGGTGTCAAAAGGGGTGTTGCTGTCATGTCACGGGGTGGTGTGGTTGGGCGCGCTAGCGTTGGCGCTGTGGGCGGGCGGCGCGCGCGCAGCCTTGCGGTACGACACCGCTACGCCGCACAGTCCGCCCTACAGCAAATATAAATATATTCCCATACAGTGAGTACTTTTATGTTTTATATTTTTCGTATTTTTCTAAATTGTATAACCAAGTCTAAATCTTGCATTCTTTGTTATAAATATAGGTTTACTACTGTATATAAAAAAACAGAGTTGTGGGCCTAGCGAAACGGAGTAAACGTAACGGAATTGTTATTGATTTGATTTAATTTTTGAAAATATTCGCTTCCCACATAATATTTAGTTGGTTTTAAGACTTTATTCATATCCATCGATGGATGATTCTAATTTGTGTTTGACGCAAAAATTTAAACTAAAAATGAGATAGGACAATTGTATTTTCGATTCATAAATCGTTCGAATTTTCGCTGCGTGTGCGTCGCGCATTCTTGCTAGACACGTTCCTATTCCAAGTTGTGGAAATTTGTTGGACGGTAAATGCATAATTCTTTGTTCTTTGAAAAGAGCCTTTCGACGGGCGGACGGTACATACCTACCTAATTTTGATAAAGCTTACCTTTTAGTAATCTTATCAACAACGCCTTGTTTCTTTATATACCTATTACATTCTGGCTGGTTTTTTTTCTAGAATTAACAGTTTTAGAAAATGAAATGCAAAATGTGGGTGTACAGGAACACCTCTGCCTATCCCTTGGACAAACGTGATGTTGTGCTATGTAGTTTTGTGACAAAAGTGTTTATAAAAACCTGTTTCATAATTTTACGCATTTCAACTTTAGTGTTGGCGAGATCCCGGAGGCGTCACTGTCATCCCCCGTGGAAGAGGAGTCGCACAGTAGGATGCCGATCTCGGAGTTCATCCTGACGGCTTTACGAACAGCTCTGGACGTTGTCAGGAATGTTAACAAGCAACGCGCCATCACAGCAACTACCGCTGCTAATACCACTGTTGTTGCGGTATGTATTGAAAACAATTTTGATACCCTAGAACTAGATGAATTTAAAACATCCTTAATAGTAGGTAAATGTTCGAATAAGCAAGAAATTTTTTGATTATCTTGCCTTTCTTCTCATAGGTACCTACTACGCTTTGAAATGGGCAACTAGCTTCATCTTTCTGACTGACCGACCTCTTGACAGTTCAAAAGTGGCAGTAATTGGTTAAAATGAAATAAATGCTTTGAGTTTGAGTTGAGTTTGAAAGTCTCTTAGCTGCCATGGCTTATTTTTAATTTTAATATTTAATTTAGTTGTTTTAGTTTTTATCTTTTTATTACGGAAGTTTTAACGTGCACGTCTTTCTACATTGTTTTCACATGTATATTTTCAACATGAACGATGTAACCAATATTTTGTAAAAATATTATGATTTAAAAGAGTGTCCGTGGAGTCTCTTGTCCGTTCTTCTCCATAGGGATTTACTACGCTTTGGAATGGGAAACTAGCTTCATCTTTCTGACTGACCGACCCATTGACAATTCAAAAGTGCCTGTAATTGGTTTATTTGAAATAAATGCTTTGAGAGTGAGTTTGAGTTTGAAATAAAAAGAGCACCAAATGTGGTGCATGGCAAAACTGAAAACTAGCGGTTACTCCCGACTTTATATAGTTCTGTAAATGTTGGGAAATCTGAGGAGTCCTACACTAAAAGTTTGAGATTCATAGGTCATGTTTTATTTCCTTACTAGTGGTTGCGACCAAAGTCCAATTCGTAGGTACCTAAAACCTCTTGGATTAAAAAAACAGATTTCTCTTTCAGACTTATATCATAACTAGCACTTCCCGCGCGGCTTCGCCCGCGTGGATTATGGAAAATATCCCACGGGAACCAAAATCATTCTTTATTCCTTGCCTACATTTTAAAGGGAACCTCTGTGCAAAGTTTCAGTTTTTTAGGTCCAATGGTATGGGCTGGGCGTTGATGAGTCAGTCAGTTCGGACTTTTCTTTTATTTATTAAGATTTTGTTAAGTTAACTACCGATATGTTTACTTGAATACGCAAGATTCATTACGTTCGGAAGAACGTTTTGAGAGTTTTTATCAATTTCTTAAAGAGGAAACGCCAGGATAGCCGCGAAATTCAAATTATCTTACGTTTTTTGCAAGTTAGTTTTAGGTTGTATGTTGATTAAAGTATGATTCGCGATCTATTTCATGAAATCTTGACATTTAGGGATTATACTAACTTAAGGAGTTGTATTACTGATTCTATTCATTACAATTATGTAAATACTTTGTTGCGGTTGCGAATCATACTTTAATCAACATACAACCTAAAATTGACTTGCACATTCCAAAAAACCTGGCGCTTCCTCCTTATGAAATTGATAAAAAATCTCAAAACGTTCTTCCGAACATCGTTAGTAACACGTGCAAATCCCAATTAAGACAATCATAAAAATTAAACAAATCGTCCGTGAAGACTGCGCCCATCTGAAATAGTCTGAACATTCTAGTGGCATGTAGCCGGAAACAAATGAAACAAGGTCACAGTACGGTACCCGCTGAACTGGGCAAAGTGAGTGAAGTGGGTGACCGACTCCATGGCGCTAACTGGATGGTTTAAACGCAACTTATTTAGAGAACCAGGCGGCAACCGTGCCTCGGTTGACATGCGCGTGTAAATCGAACTATAACGCTCACTTAGCTTATTTCTCATAATTCTGTCTCCATTCATATGATATTTTTTTCCATTCGGGGTCGTTTTAATTAGCACTTTTTTGTAATTTGTCACAGAAACTTTTCTTTTCGTCTCGCGGACTATGCGAGGAGTACTATTTGCACGCTTAGGCATAGAGCTGATCATAAATGGAGTTAAATACCCTCCAAAATATTATTTTCGATAGTTTTAAGGATTGACATTACATAAGTAGATACGGAATTTAGATTAATATTGCAAAGATAATCTTGGGAGGTGTTCGGAATCTTGTTGGCTCGAAGTCGCCAAACGTTAGGCTTATCACTTCGGAGTAAACTACTTTGAAACTCGAATAGCAACTTGTCGCAAGTTACGCACAGTTTGCAGTTTGTTTACAAGAGAGTGCAGTTCGACAACGTTCCATCGATTGTCTTCGGAAAAACCGAAATATAGCGAATAAAATATGACTATCGAACAATAGAAATGGGGAAGGCAACTGTCAAAAACTTTTTTACAAAAAAATACAACCGACTTGCAAAAACAACACTACAAAGTGAAAAATAACTTTAATTTCGGAAGTCGGTGTCGGTGTTAAATGTAGTTTCGTTTTTTGCCACCGACTTCCGAAATTAAAGTTATTTTTCACTTTGTAGTGTTGTTTTTGGAAGTCAGTTGTATTTTTTTGTAAAAAAGTTTTTATTTTTCACTTTTTAGTTGTGTACCTACCCCACACAAATTCTAATACCACTATCTGCAAAACAAACTAGAACATCATCCATATAAAAGTGGGGAAAAAATACTTATTATTGAAGCTAACTCAAAAACTACCGAAGAAAACATAATCAATTTTATATGGGACCAACTGTGATGTATACCCTCTCGAATAAAACAAAAAAAAACCAAATCGGTCCAGCCATCTTCGAGTAATCGGGGAACATACATAAAAAAAAAATAATAAAAAAAAAAAGGTTCCGACGAATTGAGAACCTCCTCCTTTTTGAAGTCGGTTAAAAATGGCGCTGTCGTAGCTAGTTCCCAACACAAGCTAAAAATACATGGCGTGAGGTGGTTTTATTTTATTTTTGCGAAAATGACGCGTTTTTGTGTTACTAAATACTCCGAAATTGGAGGGCACTATTTCCCGAGAGACCCTAAAATTAGAAGATGGTGGATTAAAGATTAAAAAAAAACGTAAACAAAGTTCGAAACATTTTGAAGAAACTGACTACTAGAGGAAATATTTAAGGTTTTAAAGTCCGTCACTTTCTATGTCAAATACTCGTACTTGACTAAAATATTGAAATAACCGAAAATAACGAAATAGTGAAATAAAGCCAAACTCATGAAAGAATGAAATGTGTTAGATGATCACGCCATCTACAATTAGCTTTGCCCGACCTTCCGAATTAGTTTCACCCACGTAGACCGGGATAAAAAGCATCATATGTATTAATCCAGGGTAAGCTATCTACATACCAAATTTCATAAAACTGGTTCAGCCGTTTGAGCGTGAAGAAGTAACAAACATACAAACACAAACACACACTCTCACAAACTTTTGCCTTTAAAATATTAGTGTGATTGACGCACTAATTCCATCACTCCCTTATTGGATCAGTCACATTTAATTCGGCAAAGTTCTGTTTTTCCGAAAATGTACGATAGAACCTGTGAACGTTGTCGTAGTGTAATAAATGGCGAAACGTAGCTTGTGAACTTATTGAAAGGACTTTAAACTATTTAATGTAAAGCCAGACTAGGTAAATATTCTTTAGCTAGTTTTTTTTTTACAAAACAGCTGTGTAAATTATTTATCTATATCTTCATTCCTTTGTACATTTCTAAAGTAAATTGACACAGTTTCTGTGTCAATTTCAGAATAAATTAAATACAGGCTGTTGGCCTATTTTGCTGTTATGCAATTATTAAACTAAGTACTAGCTGTTGCCCGCGGTTTCGCTCGATTTCAGGCAAACTACTTTTCATATCAGGAAAATTCTATGGAAATTCCTAAATCAATCATTTGATTTTTGCTATATTTCTGCGCGTAACATGTGATTTTTTCAAAACTTTTTCTTTAAAAATATCTTTTGTAACTTGCTACGAACTAAATAAATGGTATTTTACTTCACTTTTTCTTTCCATGAATATTCCCCTTCAAGTCTCTACTTATTTACTAATAAGCATAACATGACTTCCAGAGGAAACCTCTGCAAAGACGAAACAGAACGAAGCCGAAAAACGAGACGGTGGGCAGCGGCCGAGGCTTCGAGGATTACTACGACGATGACCATCACCACCACTACGAGGAAACCACCACTGCGAAGCCTATGAAGCAGAACGCCAGGTACACCGACCCCTGGGCAGGCTACTACGACTGGGTCATCAACGAGGGATCCTTCAAGTTCTGGAGTGTGTTCCAAGTGAGTAGTTCATAACGTACATATTTTTGATCATGGGGACGGGTTCTGTATCATGGAAGAATTTGGCATGAATCAAAAATTCGAATAAGCGGCATTCAGTTATTTAATATTTACTGTATTGTAAAATATCACTAATAATATATTATTCGAGATCATTATTAAAAAGTAATTAAGATAAAATATTTAATTACGGCTACTAAGTGCCTATTATATACACCTTGTTTTTGACATAGACGGACGTCATCATGTCCTGAATGCGCAAAAATAGACTTGACCTCAAGCGCAGCGTAGCGCATCGTAGCGCGAAAATTATTGTTGTTTATAATTTAGTAACAAAAAGTGCTATTACGAGTACGTTGTCATTTGACGATCATCCGGTAGTTAGAAGACATAACATTGACATAGTTAGGAGTGGAGCCATGTGATGACCGTCGCCACAGGGCGATGTAGCCAGCGAGACCTTGCGAATGTCGTTACAGACAACCATTTCCTAGATCGAGGTTTCGACAACAATACGAGTATGCATTTAGATAAACATAAGGCTCGTTTACATTAACTTATTTCCCATTATTAACACATTTGTCTACTAAATAGGAGCAATTATTGACAACGCATCGGCTGGTTGTCGAAACGTGATATTAATTTCACGGCCGCGACTTAAGTGCTTCTTCTTAAAATGTTTCCTGATTTTTTCCAACTTTAACGATAACGTACATACGTTAGTAGTAAAGGGAAGATATAACTAAAAAACTTCCTGTATTACAATTCGGTGGTAATAATTAAAAATAACATCTAAAACAGTCTTTGTCTAATCAAAGGAGCATAAAATAAAATTCATTAGTTAATTAATAAGTACAATATTTGTAAGCAAGCCGAGTTAAGTGAATTTTTTGCTTATGAAACTATTATTTATAATGCAGGTGTATAACTAAGAAATTTACGTAACAGTTTGAGCAGTATTTTGTAAAGTCGACGTAACGTTTCAAAATGGTGGTCACGATCTCCCGGCAGGGTGGAGGCGGAGGGAGGATGTGAGTAGTTCCGGCGCTGCGGAGCGGCGCGTGCGGGTCGCGGTAATGACCCTCCGATTGTGCCTGATTCACATTCTGATCCAAACTTTACCAACCTCATAAAAGCTTATCTTTGTAAACAGATACATTATAAGTTACTGACGGATGTTTCAATACTTTTCATTCAATAAAAGGAAGGCTTTGAATGGCAAATAAAAGTCGATGAGTAATTTAAACTTTAAATCCAAGAAATAACCATGGGAATTGGTGAAAAATAACTGGCATTACCTATTCGACATGTTTTTAATTTACACGATTCAACACGGGTTCAGTGCATGCGGGCTTACAAATTCCTGAAATACCAGATTACAATAAAACTGCTGCCGTTCAGTGACGTTTCATTTCTTGTAGATTTTCAATTTCCGTCCACTCTGGGAGCAGTGGTGGCCCAGTGGTAACAGCCCCGACTTACGAGTTGTAGGTCGTGGGTTCGAACCCAGGTAGGCGCTTTACTTTGTGTAAATAATTTCATCACCACTGCTCTCAAAACGGTCAAGGAAAACATCGTAAGGAAACCGGCATGTCCTAGAACCAAAAATTCGAAGACATGTGATATAAACATGATATGTGTAAACTCTTTCGTAATATAAATTCTAGCCTATGAGAGGCACTCAACTTCACCCTTTACTCGCGTTCCCAGTCAACCTTTCCTGTACATTCAATTTCAATTTACACACATACTCACATACTTCAAGGACACCCACACACACACACACCCACCACACATAATACACGCACACACACACACACACACACACACAATCACCACTACAGGCTTTTTCTAAACTTTTTTGTATTAGTTTAGTTTTATTATTTTTTTTTTCATTGTTAGTCTTATTGCATAAGTTTTCAATAGTATTTACTCCCGGGAGAGGGCACTGGCACTTGTAACACAGGTTTATCACCTAGCACAAGTGTCAGGGACTTCACACTATTATTTTGTAATTCACTTTCCTATGTAATAAAGATTATGTATAATATCTACCAAGCCGCACTGGGCCCGCGTGTTGGATTACGGCCCACTCCCTCTCACTGAGAGGAGGCCTGTGTCCCAGCAGTGGGAACGTTATTAGGCTGATTATGTCTACTCTGGGGAACTGATATTTGCTACAAGTGTGGATTACATAATCTCTGCATAACCTTGTCCCAACTATGATAGGGTCAGCTTCCAGTCTAACCGGATGCAGCTGAATATTACATGGAGTATTTTACATGGAGCGACTGCCTATCTGACCTCCACAACCCAGTTATTTAGTAATTCGAAACCCCTTAAGCTGTCCGACTTTCGGGCTTCTGACGACCCGTAACGACTGTTAAAGATCCATGAATGACAGCCGGGACCAATGGTTTAACTTTCGTGCTTTCTTTGGCGCCGGTGGGTTGCATTAGATAAAGATGGTCACCCATTCACAGACTGATCCGTGCAGCAACATCTAGTTTTCTTATATCTCTGTTTCATACCTAGACTTAGTTCTTCTGCTAAAGTGCTTTCATATAATTCCAGCTCTTCACTGCGGCCCTGCTTTTGTACGCGTGCCTGTCTGCTATCTACTACGCCAAGTTCAACCCGATCCTGCCGGACTACGACAGGGAGTACGATGATTATTTCCTGGAGCGTACCGTAGGAAGAAACGCCAGGAGTCTAGAGCAATACGAAATGCCTTCAGGGCACAGTTGGATTAACCCTAGAACCTTCCAGTTCATACTAGATGCTATATCCAAACATTACGAAGAGGAATAGAGAGGAAAACTCTGATAGTTATGTACTGTATGATAAAGTGAACATATTTTAATATGGGGTAACGACGACTGAGGGTAAATATGGGGTAACCTTGGAATCGGAACGAAAGCCAAAAACAAAATGAAATGAAAAGGCAACAAGAATGGAAAACAGGAAGAGGAAGAATTTAAATCTTCAAAACGAAGATGTTTTGCTGTGTGTGTGTTTTGTTTTGTTTGGCTTGCTCAAAGGCTGTATAAAAGTGCCCGATAATTTCAGAAGCAATGTAGGTTTTAGAATTTCAACTTATTTTTGTTTCTGCAATACTGTTATGAGGGCTGTTGCATTTTATCACCTTTCTCGCTCACACGGGACCAAATTTATAAGATTGTTAAATGAAAAGATGCTTTTTTGAAAAATGTAATCAATTAACGAACTAGCTATAATATTAATCTAACAGGTACCTAATTTTAAAAACACATTTCTATTGTGGTAACTAATAAACTCAGCTCAAAATGTATTATGTTTTTGAGATGAGTTAAATAAATGCCACAATAAAAATGTGTTTTTAATAATTACCTAATAAATTAATCTTATTTACTAGTTCGCTAATTGATTACATTTTTCAAAAAAGCATCTTTTTGCAGCCCTTAAGTAATTTAAACGACTGTCTTTGTTACCCTGGATTAAAATAGCATAAAAAACTTGACTGAAAAAATGCTCAAATAACGTCTTTTGTCAGACAAGCGGTCTCATAAGACGAAACTAAATTATTTAGCCCTGATTTGACTAGAACTTAAATCTAAGTTCTTATTGAGTCGGGTCTTAACTTCTATTATTATTTAATATTAAATTTAGTTATTAAGATACATTATGCTCAATTTTAGTTCCTAGAAACTTCAAAATAAACCTGCAATTTAACAAAGGAAGTTTTATTGGGACTTATTCAACATGGGTTAAGTTTTAAGGGTGTTTTATAGGCGAAGTATGCGCGGGAGGCGTAAAATTGTGTTATATGGGGGTCTGGAGAAGCCACCAGCCGCCGGCCATGTTTATGTGATGTAACGCCCGCACTGTGCGGGAATAAACGTTCGACGGCGAGACCTGTACGACTTAGGACCGACGTGCACTGCGGACGAAACAGGCATAAAGGGAATTTATTAGACAAATATAGTGTAACCATGTAACACTTATTCTTGGCAGATTGTTGGACATCTTTATAGAGTAGCTCTTGTCAGTTACATTTCTTAACTATGTAATTGTTTCACAAGCGGCTGTCAAGATAAAGTCAACCATCTAATCAACGTTGTCACGCGACTGACAAGGAAAGTGGGAAAAGTTCTTCTTTTGTAATGAACCTTCAGCGCTGTGAAGAGTTTAGTGGGCCAGTAGTTTTACCCGACTGCGGTGAAGCCAAAAAGGAGAGTTATGTGTTTGATCTGTATGTATGTCCGCCTCTATATTCCCTCGTAACTACTAAAAGGCTGAACCGATTTTGATGAATGATATGTCGTTAGATTCTTTTTTGTGCGAGTGTCACTGGATAAAATAAAATTATAAATAATCAAAATGGTGGATTTTTGGCACCTAAATGTGTTTAAACAAAGATCTCCCAAACCTAGGTCTTTATTGTTAAATTTAAGAAGATGCCTCCGACTGCACGAGATTTTTTAGAGACAGAAGTAAGTCGTCTTGTATCCTTTTTTTTTAAAAACACTTTTTCGCATTCGGGTTTTAGATTTTTTTAATTTAGTTACTTTTTTATTTTCAAGTAACGTGTTTTAAAACAATGTAACTTTATTCTTCCACATTACAAAAAAGTTGGGAGATTATAAATTATAGGAGCAGATAGTCGTTGCAGAATCCTGCCAATGTATATTTTTATTGGTATTTTTAAAGTCGTGATCTTGCCATGCCTGTGTGCGTGGCTGTTTACACGGCGCGGCTGTGCGGGCAGCGTCCCGGGTTCGACGCCCGGCCGCGACCACTGGCTGCCTAGGACATGCACAGGATGTCGCTATTATATTGCCTTTACTACCACGACTTTCCTTGCTTATTGCTACTTAAAATATCCTGTTTTATGCGTCAATCTTTAGATGGTGGAACTGTTAGTATCCAGTTTTGATCGCGTGTCTAAGCTTTTATGTTGTGTTGTTTTCAGAGGCTTTACACGAAAAAAAAATAAAGATACAAAAATGAATACGTCGATATCTTTACGATGTGCTAGAGAAAATAACTTGTTTGATGCATGCTAGTTGTATTGATGTTCTATATTAATAAGGCTTTTATTACTACTCAAACTACCGATAGCACAAGTTAAGATGACTAAGCGCGATACTCCGTAAATAATGAACTGTTAAGAACTATGAGTTCACCATCGTTCAAGTATGCCTTTATTGTCTACGAAGCTAATTTAACATAACAAGGATTATGCATGTGTTATGTATGTGTTGCTATGTACCGCGGCCTTGTCTGTTTATTGCTATGCTTTGATTTGTTGATAATAGGTGCTCACTGCTATTGTTACAACAAACTGAAATTAATTTTAATTATTCGTTATTTATAACAATAATTATCATAAAGTAATTGTTAGTTATTTAAATATTTGAGATTCTGACTTGAATCTTGATTTAAAGTCTTGTGTGATGTTTTGGTTTGTTTGTTTGAACTTTAACTGATATTTAGTCATTAACTAGCTGACCCGACAGATGTCTTGTCCAAATTTCAATAATTCATACAAAATTCTTATAGAAAATGTACTTTCAGTTTTCCCAAATTTTTCAATTTTCCCGGCAACTTTTCTAATTTTTCTTTCCAATATTTTGAACGATATTTACTTAGCAATGAAATAAACTAAGACTGAAGGCAATTGAGTGATAGATAACACAACGACAACACACTGAGTTCTATAAACTACTATTGCTGGTATTTTTTTACAATAGCAGGTATATACCGGTCAATAGCAGGTATATACCGGTCAATAACAATATAACGCTCTACAAATTTTTTACTACTTTTTTCACAAAACATCCAAAACAACAATTTTTATTAAACAATGTAAGAAACTGAACAACTAAACGTCAATCTCTCAATTCTGTCTCACTCACTTTTTTACGTGGAAATTTTTTTACCAAAAATTTTCACATGTTACGTGCAATTTTTCAAGCACTGTCTTTAATATAAACCTTGTATATATTTATAAATAGGTGCAACCGTTCCGAAGTGATTCGCCTATATACATTCGGCAATTGGTTTTTATTTTATCGATTTATTTGTTGACGTCTGTTTTCACATTTCGTAGTCGGGAACCTCAAACCGTTTGTCATTTGTTTGTACTCGTATTCTGAAGGCTCCGTCAGTTGACTGTCAATTGAATGCGATAGTTGAACAATGTTGGTCAGTGGCTGCAAGTGTTGGCATCGCGATGCTGACTCACTCATCGATTTGCGGTTGGTTACGGCCATTATCTAAGTATGTAGAACGTTACAATTAGTGCGAATCTATTAGAAACAGCTACGTAAAATAGATAACGTTACTATGGATAGATAGCGATCTTTGGGCGATCAATTAAGCTGTGTAGCCGTCGGCGGCTCACCACAACACAGTTTCCGAAATGTTCCTGCGGTTTACTGTCCATTGCCCGCGATCATATTTTGCGCTACAATTACTTTGGTGCGACGTACGTGTTAGTACGACTCGGTGAAGTTGTGTTGGTCGCTGGTCGCTCGGCTGCCTGCGCCCGCGCTGGGCTCCCGGCCGTGGTCGGGTAGGCGCGCCAGTTCAACGTTCAAGTGCAGCGCGGCCGCACATCCCAACAGACCGTATAGCCGCGCGCGCGCAGATACCCCATGCCGCTCGACATTCGAGTTCCGAACGAATTGTTCAATACTATCTATTAAGTACCGTGTTGTTTTAACTAACGAATAACTCAGACTTTATCCAAGTGTTCAAGTGTTTGTTAACACGTTTCGTTCTGAAACTGTTCGCCCTGAACGTGCTGTGCTCTTTTTGGGGTCGAATAAGAAGGTAAATATCTTTTTACAGTTATTCTCGATACAGTTAAGATAACTACAACATCAGTTAAGGATAATATCCTTAGGAGTTAAGAACAACATGTTATGAAAGTACCTACTCCGTATAGGTAAGGATTTAGGTCAAAGGAGTTGTTTAATGTTAAAGGAGTTTAAAAAAAATAATGAGCAGGAACCAGCCTGTGTTCTGAAGTAAAATCTAATACCTATAACGCCTTCATTCAAACTTGCTGTATGAAGAGACACCTATTAGGTAAAGTACCTATTAGGACATGCCACAAAAAAATAAACAAAAAAAATGTCATTGAATGTCACATTTTCATTAGCATACACAAACAATAAATAAACCTAATACCATACACAATTTGTCAATACCAACTAATGTTAAAATATGTCAAAACATAATTTAATTAATGAAAAATGCGCGATCATTCGTAGCATCGATCGTAGCGCATGCGTCGTTCCTTAAAAAGACATCAACGATATGCAGTTTTGTTGACTTTTTTTTATTGTGTATTCAATTAAGTATCTGTAATTAATTATAGTACATAATAAATTATTGTAATAATTCCAAATATCTTTAGCTAATGTATATTGATTGATTCAAAATATATAGACATGGATGGGCAGGGATGTTAAGGTAACCTTTTCCCAACTATGTTGGGGTCTGCTTCCAGTCTTACCAGATGCAGCTGAATACCAGTATTTTATATGGAGCAACTGCCTATCTGACCTTCATAACCCAGTAACTGGGTAATACGATACCCCTTGGTAAGACTGGTTTCAGGCTTCTGATGACCCATAATGACTGTCAAAGATCCACGAATGACAGCTGAGACCAACGGCTTAACGTGTTTTTCGAGGCACGGAGTCACCCATCCACGGACCAATCCTGGCAAGCGTAGCTTAACCTGATGGATCGACCCGTGTGATTGTTATTAATTAGCTACGAGCTCCTCAAGGCGTTGACAACTAATTATTTTATATATTTATTTATTATTTATTGAATACATCAAGCACAGATGTACAGAGGCGGACTTAATGCCGCATGTAATAATATTACTAATACTTGATATTGTTCTCATGTAAGTGATGATTATGTTTAAGTGAATAAAGTTAAAAGGCTAGAGATTTGCACAAAATATAATATAAACATAACAGTTATAACGTCTCCCTGCCTATTTGATTATTACAAGGTAAATTTTCGTATGACGAGACATGAAATCAACGTCGTCGGCAGTAATCCACGCAAATGTATCGTTAGTAAAATTATGTTTACAGTTACTTAATAAAAGCAGTCGGACCGGTTAGCGTTGATTAATTACGAATGTAACACGTCGACATTAATTACAGTGCAACTATATTAATAACATTAGAACAATTTGCGCAAATCTAATTGTTTTAATAATTAAGGACTGATTTTTCACAGTTTGACATATTTATTATGCATAAGTTGTCAAACCGTCATATTTATTCCATAAATAAAAGTTATCTGACGATTGAAAAATTAGCCCTCAGAGTGATTTAGATTTCAATTTTGTAAATAGAAGCATGTTTTGCAGTAGTGTTTTGTTTTGGAGAGCAAATCTATATTTCAGAGACCTTAATATGTGTACTTTATACTTTTACTAGCAAACAAGAAATTACCTACTTAATTAGTTAAGAAAACATTTTCCTCTGCATCGCGGTCAAACGGTACTTAATAACTTGCTTAAAAAGCTGTTAACGCTTGCCATGTTATACTACTAATATTAAAAATGTGAAAGTTTATGAAGATGTTTGGATGTTTGTTACTCAATCACGCAAAAACGGCTGAACGGATTTGGATGTAATTTGGCACACAGATAGTTTATAACCTGGATTAATACAAAGGATACTTTTTATCCCGGTAGAGGTTTCCATGGGATAATTTGTGACACGGGCAACGGCTAGTTTATTTATAAAGGTACACCAACAACTTCTGTATAAACATATCTTTAGTACTATACTTAGCTACTTATCAATAGCCTTGGACTTACACAGTCACCAATTCAAAGAAATAGGTCATAAGTGTGATACATTGACAATACAGATAACACGTAATAATAATAAAACTAAAAGAAGAATGTAGAAATCATGGCAATACTTGCCATAATTTACTTGTTATTGCCGAAAACTGTTATCGCTTCGACAGCGACATCTTAGCAATTGTTTGGTCAGCTCGCAACAATGAGCACACAATTAGATTCCCTCGCACCTCCAAAGGTTATTTAACGGGATATTTCGTTTGCTATTCAAGCAATACACGTCATTCATTTCGGATAACTCGGTTCAATACCTTCACGTACTGTTATATTATAGAAACTTACAAGCATTTGTTTATAACAAAATTTCGTGTAGAACTAGATATACAAAGTAGATATAAATTCTGTCTTAACTAAACGAAATCTGTTTCTTTTTACTCGCATTACCTACGATTTTTATTCGTATGCAAAAAATGAAGATACGGTTCAAGTTTTTGCATGAGAAAATAAAGTAATATTCTATCCTAGGCTATGGGCTATAAAAAATTAAATAATAAGCTTTAGTGGGCTATAAGAACGACAGTTTTGAGCGATGAACTGACGGCTCGTCACTGACAGGGTTTATTTTTTAGATTAAAATCTAGATTATGATGGGAATAAGAAACTATCACGTATATTTAGTTTCTTATACGAGGTGTTGGGAGACAAAAACATGAAAAATTAAAGCAAAAAATTGTAATGAAAATGCTGGACTTTAATTAAACTTACAGTTTCTTGTCTTTTAGATTTTTATGTAGTAACTTTCGTAAGTGCATTCATGTTTTTTTCGGCTTTAACCAAAGCTGATTAGATATAAGATGCACTTGATTAAAGTCGTAAATATTTTTAAGTAACACACAACACACACAACACCACGGCTGTAATCCCCGAAGGGTAAGGCAGAGGTGTAACTATAGTACATATACATTTAACCAGTTATGTTTTCTTAAGACCCATGTAATCGCGCGCGCTTATTTTTAATTATATTCTTGATATTATTAATGAGCTGTCACACTAAATGCGTTCTGTAATAATACAATATTATTAAATTTCTGTGAAGAAAAAATTATTTATTTAATGTTTTTTTTTTTTATTTTTTTTTTTTTTATTTTTTTTTTTTTAATGAGTGGTCCTAGTAAAATCCTGCAAACCTATCTTCCTGCAAATATATCAATCAATAAATTACTTTGCCTTACAAGGAAAAATATTGTATATTATTATATACGTCACCTCAGATACTAAGTGTACTCACGGGTACATATTTCATACGGCATGGACATAAATATGATTACATAATTAATGATCAAGTTCATAAACTCCGCATCTGACTATTTTTATGAGAATGACTCAAGTTACATTAATCTAATTTACATCTAAATAGTTGCAATAAAATACGGTCATTTACATATAACTTATAAATAGTTTTAAGTACAAATGCTTAGTTAAAATAAATATTACAGTCTTAAAATTAGAAAAACATAATTAAAATTTTACGCAAAAATTCTTCGCTTTTCTTTCGTAATTTTCGTAGTCCTCGTAGCGATGCGCAGGCAAACAGAAGCATTCAAATTAAACAGATTGACATTCAAATTAGACAGAACGCATGAGGAGTCCTAATGAATCGGATTTTGATCCAGGAGGCCAACCACCACTTCTTAAAGCAGTATTATTTTAATGTTACTTCAGTGTGAGAAAGAGGTGGAGCTATATAGGACGTCTAGCTCCATCTCTTTCCCACACTCATGTAAGATTAAAATAATACTGCTGTAAGAGGTGGTGGTCTAGCTCCTGATCACTTATTGGTACAATCTTTGAGCAAGGCAAACCGACGACATAATATTTACAAAGATTGTAACAATAAGTGATTAGGATCAAAAATCTTCAATTACTTGTAAATACATCAATACAACATTTATCATACTATAAGGTAAACAATTAATTGATTAAGTTATAAATCATCACAATATTAGCATTAAAATAAAATTGTGCAAAACTGAAACTCTTGTTCTACACATCAATTTACTCTACATTTTTCTTCACTTCAATATAAAAACAAATGCTGACTGACTTCATTAAGTACAGTATCCAAGCATACAATGACAGTGACACGCAAAAAGAAAGTTTAATACCCAGGTGTGATGACACCAGTTATGTAGGTGTCACGCTGGGGAGTGACAGTGCACCGTAGCGGTAAGTCACTGTTATGCGCGTGCGCACGTTACGAGCAAGTGATCGTTTCATGCAAATCTTCGCATGCCATCGTATGTAAAGTAGTTTGTTTTAGCTGGTAAATGTTCCCATTGTATATGGCAGACGAGTGCAGTTTCCAAGATTCTTTCCCCCCCCCCCCCCTTTTTTTTCTGGATGGGAAATCATCAAATGACTTGTCCCGCTCTGGGCGGAGCGGGAGGGCGGGAGGATTTTCCCCCTCGTGTGTGACTTGAGTCAAGGCTTGTTTAAATTAATAAGATGTTACTCCTGACGAAATTATTGGAATTTGAAAAGTGGATCGTAAAAGCCCTAAGAATCTGCCTGAAAGTCTGAAGTTAAACATCAGACTTTCAGCCAGATCTGAGCAAAGAATTCTCAAGTTCAGAAAATTTTACATAGAAAACTCAGACTTAGAGTCTAGAAAGCAATCAACAAAAGGTCGTTTAGAACGCTTTTATTACTCTTAAACCCCTCACAAATAACACTAAACTAGGAAATGACTTCTTAATTTTCCCAAGAGCATTTCAAGGAAGTCGGCTTGCTTTTGTACAACTATTAACTTTAAGGATTCTCACGTGTGCTTGCTAATAAGCTCACGACCAAGTTTAGCAAATCAGTCATGTCGGCTAGCAGGACGTTGTAGGAATAGGAAGATGGACCATCGAACAATGCTTTATGTGAGAGAGCTTTCTTATCTAACCTTTGTTTTTCTTTATTTATTTATTTATTTAGGGAAAATAAACAGTAGCACAATAACAGATAGACAAAATAACTTAAATATTACATTTAACAATTATGCTACCCACTACGTTCTCCACAGATTACAATTTATAGTAAGGTTTTAAGTACTTGTCTCATTTAGAGCTGATTATTCATAAGTCAGATAACTTTTATCTGAGAAAAAAATATTGTGTTATAGTACTGTTTATTCTTCAGATAAAAGTTATTTGATGATTGAAAAATCAGCCGTAAAGTAAATGTCGTGCATAAAATAATGTGTATAAAAACTTTTTTATAAAAAAATACAACCGACTTCCAAAAAAAACACTACAAAGTGAAAAATAACTTTAATTTCGGAAGTCGGTGTCTGGTTAAATGTATTTTCGTTTTTTGCCACCGACTTCCGAAATTAAAATTATTTTTCACTTTGTAGTGTTGTTTTTGGAAGTCGGTTGTATTTTTTTGTAAAAAAGTTTTTATTTTTCACTTTTTAGTTGTGGTACCTACCCCACACAAATTCTAAAACCACCAAAACCAACCAAACAAACCAAACAAACCAAAAACAAACCAAAACCAAACCAAACCTGCAAAACAAACTAGAACATCATCCATATAAAAGTGGGGAAAAAATACGTATTGTTGAAGCTAACTCAAAAACTACCCAAGTAAAGTTAATCAATTTTATATGGGACCAACTTTGATGTCTATCCTCTCGAATAAAATCAAAAAAATCCATATCGGTCCAGCCATCTTCGAGTAATCGGGGAACATACATAAAAAAAAAAAAAAAAAAAAAAAAAGGTTCCGACGAATTGAGAACCTCCTCCTTTTTGAAGTCGGTTAAAAATTGAACCAATTTTTCTTGATTTATGTTTTTCTCACAAAGATCAAGACATAAGTACTTACAAAAATAAAAGAGTTTGATTGCTGCGAGAACTCGTGGTTTTCGTATTGTGTTTGCTTATCAAATATGATCGATATTGTAGGAAAAATACACTACAAGTGTAGACATGACATGACATGGCTGTAGATATGCAGTTGTTGCTCTAAAGCTACGTTCTCACTTAGAATTCTGAACTGTTCTGAGCGAGCAAGCGTTTGTTCGCACGATAAATGAAAACATTTGAGCGAGCGAACATGTTTGGTCAGTGATGATCGGTTGGATTCGGCGAACGAATGCTCGATCACTCATTCTTTCAGTGAAAAGGACGTCACAGTGAGCGAGCATTCGTTTTCTCGTTGAAGTGAAAACAAATCTTTTCTGTTTTGAGTGAACACCGGCAGAACAGCGAACATTTGCTCAGAACAAAATGTACGCTCGGCAAGGTAGTGAAAACGCGGCTTTACCTATACAATTAGCTGTAAACGCTTATACAACAAATGCAACAAACTGTGTAAATACTCTATTGTTTATTATATCGCCCTATTATTAGTTCCTATGTTGTTTAGGTTTGCGAGCCGCAGGCTGATACTTTGACTTACATCACTTTGTACATAAGACAAAGGTCTTATGTTGTATTATTTTAACAAACACTACCAAGGGTTAGAATATTTAAATTAATAATTTATGAAGGCGTAAAGATTAGTTCCCTTGTCCGTAGTGTTATCTCAAGCAAGCAATATTCTTAAACTTGAAACTTCATAAACACAATTTTGATCAGACATTAAGTATAGGTAGAGTATGCATTTCAATACCTACAGCAGTTATTTGAAGGTACTTATGTCATTGACAAAACACAAACAAAGTAAATAGTAAAACCTTAAACATATATGATTAAATAAATAAAATAAAATAATAATTATTAATATGGTTATTGGTTTGTGACCTTATTGGTTTCTTCACATAGGTCAGGTGCGTAGTACTCGCAACCGTCGTGCGTGTATGACCTGCACCCTGATTGCGTAATACACTATCGATCGGAATCTGAATGATTTTGAAGCAAATTCCTAATCCATTGCTTCATATTTTCGAAAAATATGTCTTCTCAACACCGTAAATAACGCAATTAATGTTGTTGAACTGTCAAAATGAAACCGATTCCTATTGATAGTGTTACGCAATTAGGTTGCAAATGTAGGAACGTAAACGAGGCAAAAGGAGTAGGAGGCGTTCTGTTAAGTTTCTGCCTACCCCCATGAGAAGGCGTGTGTTTATGTATGTATGTATATGATTATAGCTGTACAATGTACCCACATAATCATGAATAGCATGCTAAACAACTGTTTCTTGCACATTACGATAAAAGTAATGACAGGTTACACACAGTTAAATATTCGTGTTTAACTGAAAACCTACATTTTGTTTACTTAGTGTCTAGCTTTTCCTCCATCTCCGCTTCAAAAGAATAAATATATTGTTGCGTCACATTATCGTTGATTATGAAAGGTTTAAACATTAAGGTTATTGCGCTGTGGTAGCCCGTGAAATTCAAATTTTCTTGCATTTTTTGCAATTTGCAGGTCTTGATCAAAATATGATTCGCGATATGTAATTACTTACATAATTTTAAACTTAAAAATCATCAAATTATATTCTTGTTTTTTGTATCCATATTTATAACTAAGACCAAAGATAAAGGTTTATGTAGGACTGCTAACGACAAAAGCCCAAGTTGCAAGAACGTAATAGAAGTGAACATTTCACCTCATACCGACAACTACAACAGGAGGCCGCAATGACGACCAGTCATCAGTTGCGCCGCTTCACGCAGGCAAGCCATGGTGTCTTCGTCGGAAATGGCGCACAGATTCCTCCGATGTTTGTTCGAAGTGTGCACTCCCGTGCCGTTTTGTGGAAATAAACTACTATAATAATAAGTCATATGTCGAAAGTTTGCATTAAGATGAGAACAAACAAAAACACAGACAGCAAGACAGACAGACGTTACACATGATGACGTCACGTGGTCCACTCGCACTGTGTTACGCTTACGCTTAGGGCATGAGCACGAGTTCTAGATCAGTGTACTGTTACAGCGGTTACGCGTCACGCATGTCGTGCAACAGTGTCAGATGCGCGACAAGTTCGTGTCAATGTTGACAGGCAGACAGTGTTTACTAGTTACAGATATCATTTATTGTTTGTTGAATTGTATTATTAACTAGCTGACCTGATAAACGTTGTCCTGTGAAAATTTCAATATTTATTATTTATTTATTTATATCCTCACTTTATGATCTTGATCTTGAGTTCATACAAAAATCCCATAGAAAAAAGGACGTTCCCTTTCTCCCGAATTTCTGGGCAACTTTTCCAATACTTCTTTCTATACAAACCCCTAATTCGGACTATTACGAACATTGGTTCAGCCGTTCTAAAGTGATGCGCTTACCAACGAACAAAATTTCATTTTTAGGGTTCCGTACCTCAAAAGGAAAAAACGGAACCCTTACTTATAGGATCACTTCGTTGTCCGTCTATCAGTCTGTTAGTCTGTCAAGACCCTTTTTCTCAGGAACCCGTGGAGTTATCAAGTTGAAATTAATATTAAATACGTAAGTCTATCTATGGTCCCTTGGAGTTCTAAAAAATCAAGCTTTTAAATCAACGCAATAAAAAAATACAGTCATTTATACGACATATTTTATACTCGCAAGTAAAGCAAAACCTATAGGGTACTTCCCGTTGATCTAGAATCATGAAATTTGGCAAGAAGCAAGGCCTCACAGCACAAATAAAAGAGAAAATCCGAAAATACACTTCTGGACACATCTTTTGGCCCACCTTGTATTTTCAGTTTCGTTTGGTCCTAGCTAAAATTTTATATTAGGTCGAGCAAAAAGTTTTTATGCAGTTTTGAACCTGGCACATTCACAATTTCATTCAATAGTCTTTTTTTGAATTTCGAACACAGAATTTAAAGAAACAAAAGACAATTTGGAGCCTGTTTGTTGATATCAAACAATCGAATACTAAGAAAACTTGGTTTTATTGGTTTACTTGGATTTAATTCTTGAAAAAGTGATTGATATCTTTGGTTTTGCAACAAACATTACTTATTCTTAACATTAAGGTGAGGTTCTATCAATAATCTATGGATACTTCACCTGAAGTCGCCGCCCAAGCTGTGGCACTTATTCAGGCCGGACACAGCCAAATAAACGTGAGTGCTCAACTTAATTTAAGTCGATCTGCGGTCCGAAATGTTTATCGGAGGTACCTAGAGACTGGCGGCTTTGTTCGTCGCCAAGGAAGGCCACGATCTCGGGTCACAACTGAAAGGCAGGATCGATTCATCGTGACGACCAGCTTGAAAAATCGTCACCTTACCTCCATTGAGATACAAAACCAACTTCGCGACTTCCACGGAGTATCTGTGAGCGCTCGAACTGTTCGGAGAAGGTTAAAAGAACGCGATATGGTACCACACAAGCCAGCTAATGGCCCCAAACTAACGCGAGCCTACCGAACAGCGCGCCTTCATTTCGCACGCAGTCATTTAAATTGGACACAGCAAGATTGGAGCCGTGTACTCTTTCCTGATGAGTCTAAAATTGTGTTACATGGCAATGATGGAAGGAAGAAGGTCTACCGACGTAAGGGAGAGCGTTTCGCACAATGCTGCTTTGAAGAGAGGGTTGCTTATGGCGGTGGCTCATGGACTGTCTGGGGCGGTATATCCGCGAGCGGCAAAACTCAACTTGAGGTTGTTACAGGACCACGGCTGCCAACATTAAATGCTGAAAGGTACATTCGTGAGTGCTTAGAACCTCACGTGATACCATACGCGGACTATGTGGGCCCAAATTTCCTTTTTATGCATGATAATGCAAGAGCCCATGCGGCCGGCATCGTCAGGGAATATCTTCGAGATGTGAGCATCACAGTTATGGACTGGCCAGCCAGAAGCCCAGACATGAACCCCATTGAGCACATGTGGGACGAGCTAAAAAGACGTGTTAGGGCTCGTCAGCCAGTTGCCCAGACGATGCAGGAGTTGAAAACTGCCATAGAAGAGGAATGGGAGATGATCCCTCAAAATTTCATAGAGCGGTTGATAAACTCTATGCCTAATCGTATGAGAGCTGTGGTAGATGCCCATGGAGGCAACACGCGTTATTAAATTAAACCTTTATTTGATAAAACATGTTTTTTATTCAAAAATCAGTTGCCTTTAACAAGGCGCATATCCGACTTGTTAGGCGTAGCTCCATGTCGTATGGTATTCTGAATTCAAATTTAAAACAATACGATCGAAAAAGATGGTAAAATGTATCAGGTTTAAAACTGCATCAACAGTTTTTGTTCAATCTAGCAATCATATTTCGGTAGGGGCCATCGAAACCTAAACTCTAAGGTGGGCCAATAGATGTGTCCAGAAGTGTAGTTCATTTGTAATTTTATTACATCAAAAAAAATTTTTTTTTGGGATTTCAATGTTGTTCATTTGTAATTTTATTACATCAAAAAAATTTTTTTTTGGGATTTCAATGTTGTTCATTTGTAATTTTATTACATCAAAAATTTTTTTTTTTTGGGATTTCAATGTTAAGTTGTTTTTGGGATAAATTCTTTTCAACTACGGAACCCTTCATTGTGCGTGGTCCGACACGCACTTGGCTGGTTTTTATTTATACAAGGTGTAACTTAAATAACACATAACCTCTTAAGGCGTCGTCATTGTACTCATCATTATGAACAACTTTTACTATAGTACCAAACCTGAAATCGCGAAAAAAATCAGCTGTTCATGCTGTTCGCATAACTCGTCAAAATTTAGGGAAGAGCAGGTTTTTTTCGCGATTTCAGGTTTGTTTCCGTAGTAAAAGATGTTCGTAATGAAGAAACAATGAACCCTTAAAAGGTTGTGCGTTATTTAAGCTACACCTTGTATAAAAAAGGTGTACGAGTAACTGTGTGTGTGTATAGAAAGAAGAAAAAAATATAAGTGTCGAATTGAAAACCTCCTCCTTTTTTTTCGTCGGTTAATAAAAGGCTGTGGGTCAGACCTTCGTGTTTTGTTAGACATAATTTTCATATTCAAAAAATTTTCCTTTTGGCTTTGATGTTTTATAACAAAAGAAAGTCAGTATGAAACGGTAGCAATATATTGCCGGGATAAAAATGTAACTAACCTCACCTACTCAATGAGTTATGGGAAAAGTTCTGTAGATAAACTTATTTTTCGTGTGATATTTACCAACTATCTATGACAATAAATATCTGTGCCAAATCAATAAATCAGTAGTTTCAACAACATGTACGCAAAAAACGCTAAGCAATAAACCTTAAAGAAATAATAAGCGTAGTTTTTAAAACTGCTATAAATCTTGGTTGATGCATGTTTAGTTAGTCAACCAGGCTGCGTTACCGTTACACCATCAATCGTTTCCAGATTCTATTGACCGTATCGTTAAGCTCTTCAGTAGTGTTCTACATGTCTTCGAGTGGACCCACTTTAATGCGTCTTCAACAAGTTGATTGGTTATTTTAATAATAATATGATATTCGAATAATAGTCGAATAAGATGTCTGGCATATTTTATTGTACATTAAATTTCAAAGTAGGTAAATACAGCTCACATCACTATTATAATCTAAGAAGTTAATCATACAAGACACAAAGTTTATAAGTTTAGAAAAGAAAACTACACTTAAACTTGATACAGATCAATATAGATCATCATCTGCCTAGCCTTTTCCCAACGCTTCCAGTCTAAGCGGGTGCAGCTGGATACCAGTATTTTACATAGAGCGACTGCCTATCTGACCTCCACAACCCAGTTACTGGGTAATACGATACCCCTTGGTAAAGACTGGTTGTCAGACTTTCGGGGTTCTGATGACCCGTAACGACTGTCAAAGATCCACGAATGCCAGCTGGGACCAACGACTTAACGTGCTTTCCGAGGCACAGAGGGTTCTTGGTACGTAAAGATGGTCACCCATCCACGGACCAACCACGTCAACCGTATCTTAACCTCATCGATCGACCCGAATGGCTGACATTACTTAGACACAAGCCTCTATCAATAAACTACAGAATAGAAACAAACAAACTAGCACAAGATTGACATTATTAAAAAACATTTTTTAAACCAGTTCTAAAATTACGATAACACAAGTAAAACCTTTGAAAATAAAATCTTCATAACCTAAATTCTTGAGAACAGTTACGATCCAAAAGTTATTAGCTTTCGTCTAACGGAGTAGAACAACATGGGATGATTAGTGAAATGTATGTTTTACTAACTCCCAAATTCGACGCTATTCCATCCCAGCTCCCGTAGATAGGTACTTACTAAGTGATTGGCTAAAGTACAGTCAGGAGTATCCATCATGATCATTAATTCACCTGTCAGGCATGCTTACTGACGCCATTTCTCTTTGAAGACCGTCTTGATCAGCTGATGAAAGTCAGCTTAGAAACGGATAACACTATAAGCAAACGAACTTACCCGATGACGTTTGATATCTTACTAGCTTTTGACGGCGGCTTCGCCCGCGTGGATGTCGGAAATAAATTTTAGAACATAAAAGCTGCTATTGTGACTTATCTATGATAGTTAGATCCCTCCACCTCCCCCCGATCCCTCGCGGACTTTTTTGTAGGTAATAATGAGTACTTTAATCATGTAGTACATAATTTTTATATATCATCAATAGTTATCTCAGCGCACGCCAAATAATGAATTTTATAGGCAATATTTTGCTAATTATTGCAATCTAATTTTTTGAAAATAAGTTATAGTTACTTCCCTTTCTATTGTTGAAAAAATTGTTAAAATCGGTCCTGTAGTTTCGGAGCTTATTCGGAACAAACAAACAAACGAAAAAATATTTCCTCTTTATAAATACGTACTGCTCAATGCGCACTGCTGGATATAAACTGTAAGATAAATCTAGGGACTACTCGAGCGAGACATTCGAGTATTTTTTTAGATCACGTCATATTTTAATTTGCATAATTTAAAATATTCATTCATTCAAGTATTATTATAAGTATGACTATTAATGTTGTAATCGAATACACTTCTAACAAAACCGTCTCTCGTTTTTCTAACAAACATTTTTTTCGAAGTTTGTTTACACATTAGATTGATGAATAGTTAGTATTAATTGTTTCGGTCGTGCCCAGCTATTAGATAACATAACGCAACTGCATGGTGAACAAGTAATTGGGGGTGACGTCAGCGAGGCCAGTGCCGGAGTCACGGATGCTCCCGACCTGAGGACGACTGGTGCTCGTCACGACTATACGCTCTGCCAATCATCAGCAGCAGGAAACGATATAGCTGCTTCTGATTACGATAATAGGTGTGAGATACTGAATTAAAGTTGAGGTTTTGTAGAAAAAACTATGAAGGTGGTCTAGGAAAACGGTATTTAGGCAAATGATAAATGCGATTTTGGCACGAATTTGCCCATTGCGATAATTTTGTTGCTTTTATTGCCTATTGCCATATAGGAATCTTCTTTGTCTTTAAATAAATATTTTACTTTACCTATGTAGTCGATATATTTATACTTACTCTAAACGTTTGTTTGTCAGTCACTATAGTAATTTAAAGAATACCAAAGTAATCAATGATTCAAATTCAAAACACATAAATGTTAATTTGAAGTTTTTCAATGGGTTGAACAAACTATCGTGCACGTTCTTACACAGAAAAAGCGCTATCAGGAATACATCGAAATTTCAAATAGAAAATAAGTCTGGCAAGGCAAATTATAGCAATCATCATTATTTTCATTACGAAAGTCTATATGGCTTTTTATAAAGTCTAAGTTCCAAGTTTTTTTAGTTAATTTTTTTTTGGGTTTCATATTTATCTGAAACCCGAAAAATTTGCTTAAAACTAACTAAGTTTTAAATGTTGGCATTCGTTTCAGAAACAAAACGTTTAAAACTAAAAGTTTCCGAGAAATTGGGACCAGCTTAGGCAATTATTGTGAGAAGGTTCCATTGTAAGATATTTATAACTTTATCATCAAGGAGAATATCGTTTGATATCATTTTGTTATATTGCAACCTGATAAGAAGACAAATACTTCGATATTTCCAACTAAATAATAATGATGATCTCCGGAATTGGAAAGGACGTCTCCACGTACTACGAAAGTCATGCCACAAAGCTTTATCTTGCTCATTTCTTTCCTGAAAGATTTATCAATACGGTCTTCATAATTTAGTAACTGAATCCAAACTGCGTATAGCTCATAAAAGTAATAGGTATAAAAACAACAGAGGGAATCCTTAGACACAATAATGCACCAAGCATTCATACTTACCCTATAACCTTGTGTTCATAATTATAGATATAAACAACAATAGCTGTATCGCAGCCTCTACAATATATCTTCGAGTTTGTATACTAAACCAGTATGCATATGAAGCCCTAGTACAAACACGTCAGATCGTCAACTGTAGGCACAATTAGTCGACGCGACGTTTAGACTGTCCGTTTCACGGTGTTGTGGCCCCAGTGCTCTTTGTTGTTACTATGGCATGAAGTGGCATGAAGATGAGCATGTCTGCTCTTTGTCGCCTCTTCGTCTCTCTGCCAGCCTGGTAATTGTGCTAACGGAGTTATTCTATGAAGTGGACTGACTAGTCTAATTATAGGGACACAAACAAGTTATGAAAGGGAATTACTTGACCATTATTGTGTGGCAGATAAAGCCGAGAGTTTCTTCTCACAATTATATACCTTCTGCCTACTTGAAAACTTTACTGTTAGACTAAATAAATGATACCATAATCAGCCTTTAATGTTCCCACTGCTGGGACACAGGCCTCCTTCTATTGTAGAGTGGGCCGTAATCCACCACGCGGGCCCAATTCGGGTTGAGAGATGTCATATGTCTTCGAGTTTTTGATTCTAGGACATGCCGGTTTCCTTACGATGTTTTCCTTGACCGTTTCGAGAGCAGTGGTGATGAAATAATTTACACAAAGTAAAGTGCCTGCCTGGGGTCAAACCGACGACCTGCAACTAGTAAGTCGCGGCCGTTACCACTGAGCTACCACTGCTCTTAATAAATGATAGGGCAAAACAATTTTTCGTTAATGAGGTTATAATTTGTCGCTACGCTACGGCGTAGCAGCGTAGCACTATTATAAAATTCGTAGCTACAGATTTAAATTTCAAGATGGTTCGTTTTAAATATTATTTTATTATGTGGATTAGTATTTGTTTTGATAAGTTCCTGGGGGCATACATAGTACTATTTTTTCAGAATCTGTACCTAATATAAGATAGTGAGTCGCGAGGTGATTAGCAAAATACAGTTTAAAAGATGCGAATTCCATTGTTTCCTTACCCTGAAGCTTGAATATATTCCAAGCAGTACCTACTAATGTATTTAATCTAAAACAAGTGATTACTTACATAATGTATCAGCACGAGTGTCGTGTAATCCGACGGTTGCGCGCGCAGGTACCGTTCTCGTCCGAATTCCACCGCAATTCGCGTTACCTCACCCACATTTTATACGACTATTTAAATTAGCTTGACATATATTCAAAAAGAAAGCAGTACAATTTGCCAAATTATAATTCTTAGAACATTTATTAGGATTAAGAACCAGTATGAACCTCTTGGAATGCTAAACCGGTTGCGATCGAGAAGTGTGTGATGAGGATGTTTGTAGTGGGGAAACAATACTTTGAAAATGAAACACAAGTACAGATTCTTTAAAATGCGTTTAAATATCCTTCATTTATGAAACACTTCTAAAACAAAATAAATTATAGTTTAAAAAACTAAAAACGCTTTTTTTTTACAATGACATTAATTTTCTCGCTAATTCTTAAGTAAAGAAGTTAAGTTTATTCTTATTTTGAAAAATTTATATTTTACTTCTTAGTTCAGTGTAATGGTATAAAAGCGTGATTTTTAGTTTTTTAAACTATAATTTATTTTTCAATTTTTTTGAGATAAATCGTTAATCCTGATCAGGATAATGGGACAATTTTTTTAAAATCGTATTGTCATCGGTCCCTGTTATGTGTGCAAAATTTCTAATTAATCTGACCATTTAAAGTGGGTAAAAATCGAGTTCAAAGATTCCGTTACATAAATACAGGTGAAGCTAATAAAAGCGTGTTAACAACCTAAATATTTGATAACATTAAAAGGATTAACGTCTAAACCCCAGTTAACTATTAGCATCGGGTATTTCCTGTTCCAAGCGGCTGACTCGCATCTGAGCGGTGACGGTCGACGAACGACAAGCGATGGCGGCGGCGCGGCGCGGGCGCAGCGATGTCGGTGTCGACTCAATGGAAAGGTGACATTGACATTGGACCGCGCCGAGGCCGCTCTGCACCTGGGATACATTGAACTTGCATTTTGTTTACCAATACCACGCGGGTTTATATTCATGTTTATTTTAAAAATTCAAGCTTTGTTTAGAGCTTTGGGAATAATATTAAGAGCTTAGTAGTAATGAGGACTTATTCTGATTTTTTACGTGTGATTTTCTTATCATCAGAACGTTTGCCTGAGGCATACTTCATATCTAAAATCAATTCAACAGGAAGACAATAGCATCCTAGAAAATCTAAAGAGCCCTTCAACAAAGCACCCGGTTAGATAACTTCAATAGACTATAATTATACAAGCCAGTTCATAATTACTTGGCCTACGATTCGCACAAGAGCGCACTGATAAGCAGTTCCCACGGTGGCCATGCTTGCTATGAGTCAGCATCATACAGGACAAGGCCTGGCTGGCTTGAGCAATATATACGTGTTAACGACGTATAAGTGTAGTAGCGACGTGCTACGGAAATTTTAAGGGCATTATAGTTAGTATGATCATATGATGTAGTGTGAGATAAATGTAACGCAAGTTTGATGTGGAGCAAGTAGTGGTATCGTTTTGGTACTTATAGCTGGATGTGATATCCACTTAACTTCTTAATACAGGTACCTTACATAGTCAGCATATAATGTTCCCACTGCTGGGACACAGGCCTCCTCTCAGTGAGAGGTAGTGGGCCGTAATCCACCACGCGGGCCCATGATGTTTTTGTTCACCGTTTTGAGACCAAATCAATCTGCCTAGCCTTTTCCCAACTATGTTGGGGTCGGCTTCCAGTCTAACCTGATGCAGCTGAATACCAGTATTTTACATGGAGCGACTTCCTATCTGACCTCCACAACCCATTAACTGGGTAATACGATACCTCTTGGTAAGACTGGTTGTCAGACTTTCGGGTTCTGACGACCTTTAACGATTGTCAAAGATCCACTAATGACAGCCGGGACCAACGGCTTAACGTGCTTTCCGAGGCACGGAGGAGTCTAGATATGTAAAGATGGTCACTCATCCACGGACAACCCCGGCAAGCGTAGCTTAACCTGATGGATCGACCCGTGCGGCTGTTATTACTTAGCCACGAGCTCCTGCACTGTTTTGAGAGCAGTGGTGATGAAATTATTTACACAAAGTAAAGCGCCTGGCTAGGTTCAAACCCACGACCTTACACTCGTAAGTCGGGGCCGTTATCACTGGGGCACCACTGCAATCAGTATAGCTACCTTAGTTGTGTACTGAAGAAGGCTTTTGGGTTTTAACTAGGTACCTATCTCAAATTTCTGGGAAAACATGGTATAACAAAACTTAGTGAAGACCATAAATATCGCAATCTACCTTTTACAAATTTACAATATGCTATAGTAAATAAGAATGTTCACGCAAATTATTTTGAACACCTGCTCATGGTGTCACAAACACCGTATCACCGTGTCAGTGTTTTTTGTTCATCAATCTTGACTGAGATAAGCCGAAGAACACACGTGGAGCCGATGACCAAGACTTCCTGATATAAATCAACAATTAATTTTAACATCGCAACCGGTTTTTGTTCAATGAGCTTACTGAATACAGCCATGAGTTATTATGATATAACGTTCAGGGAAAAACAATATTGTATAATATCCATTGATCCGTGGTGTCGATTGTGGAACAATTGAGCAGTGCAACGGCTGGCCCTGAGCTAAGGCCGAATACTACTCAATCAATGAGATAAAAACATGAACAAAAACAAATATTCGGCACCGCTTCGCTTTACGCGTGAGAACTGTCACAACTTTGTAAATTACTGGTCAATTTTTTGACAAGAATAATCTGTTTGGCACTGGCTTTCAGGAAACGTAGAACAATAACAAATAAATATTAATATATTTCTTTGAGTGGGGGATTTGTTGGATTTGGATGGGACAGATTTGATAAAGGTTTAAATATTTATGAGGAAAAGTTTTTTATCCTGTTAGAGGCTACAAGTTCTTTTGGAGGATAAAAGTTTCTGCTGAAACGAAAAGGTCATTTTAACGTTGTTATTAACCGACTAATGCCCAGTTTCTGAGGTTTTTATCAGAGTTTATCCAATCGATAGTGATTATTGGTTCGATATCGTGTTTCTGAAACGAAGTGTTAAGGAAGAATTTAGTTTGAAAATCGAGTGAATTACTATGGAGGGTTTACCCGAGGACCTCAAAAACCGAGATAAAACTCCCGGCTGGAATTCGCTTAAATAGATAATTTTGTCGAATCAATAAGAGTTTAAACTCCGTTTAAGAATTCTTCCGAAAACGAAACGGGGCATCAGTGTGTTTTTTCCGCACGACTTTTACCATCATCATCAATTCATCATCATCATCATTCTCCTGGCCTTATCCCAGTTTATTTGGGGTCGGCACAACATGTCCCTTTCTTCCATACTTCTTTATTAGTCGTCATCTCGGTAGTCACCCCCATGACTAAATTAATTAAGTAGATATTAGTAGGTAATCAAACATTCACGGTAAACTATTTATATTTTTACGACTACAAAATCAAATTAGCAAATCATTAAGACTCGAATAAACAACTATGAAGATAAAATGCAAATGCCAATAAAATATGAATTTATTGAGCATTTGAGTGCCGCTGTCGTCTGTCGAGGTCGGATCATTACGTTTTAATTCATGAATTTCGTCGTTCCGATTCAACAGTTATGTCACGTCACTAGTCATAGTTCCAGTAGCAGGTATTTGACCGATTTAAATTCGTTTCCACAACAAACGGCGATGGAGCGAGCTCTCGAGTTCTGTGAGACTTTATGTAAATATTGGACGATGCAGAACGAAGCTCTCGTAATTTATACGACGGATGTTAGTACTTCCAAAGCTGGTCCCGTTAATGTATTTGAATAACTCCCAAATAAATTGGTAACGTGGGACTCGTGACTCCGAGACAGAGTTAGCAAATGAGAAACTTTGAGATTAATTGCAGTAACAACTCTAACAACAGCTGTAGAGATTATAAACGATGTAGAAATCTCTCAAACATACTTATCAAAATTTTAAAATGCTAGAGAGCCTCAACTCGATCAGTAATGCGCGCCGCATCGTTATCCCATATTTTCGATGCAAGGCATGCGCCCGCGTCGCCTCGTGGCCCATCCCGCCATTCACTTCACAAAGAAAGCTCTTCTGAGAACCATAATAAACGTGTCATAAAATCCTAATATAAATTAAATTATTGTTACAGATAAGCAAGCGATATGTGACGTTTAATGTCAGATCTGCCCTGCACTGGACGAGCGATCGGGAACTGACTCGTGGGTGTGACCCGTGCGGCGACCAGCGTTGTGAATCAAGATGCACACGATGGACACGATGGGCTACGGCCACAAGAAATACCGGCCGCCGCTGTCGCCCACCAGCTTCTACCAACACGACTATTACTCAAGACATACGACACTTCGCCCGCAGGTATGTGCCACCTAAATTTTGTTAGACTAGTCACCCGCCGCATGGGTGAGATAATATAATGAATGAGTACTAACCCTTACTTACTTAGTAGCCCTTTCTCAAATAATTTTCGAAATAATCCGAGTGGGCATCAAAATCCACCAAGAAGTTTCTTAAGTGACTACTGACTAACTATGAATCTTAAATACAATTTATTCACTTCTAAACTTCTCGGTGGATTTTGAGAAACTATTCTAATTGAGGGTATTATTTATTCAAATCAATCATAGCTATGAATGTATAATTACATCATATAGAGGGTTTACTAATGTTTGCCATAATTTGCCCCTGACAAATTAGACCGTCTACAGTTAGGGTTTTCGTCAGCAGGTCGACGGAGCCCCGCTATTTCTGTCTGCAGGGTTTAAATAAACCTAACCAAAGCGAACCTCGGGGTGCCCCTGACGTCGACGGTCTAGGTTTAGGGTTTTTAATTATATTAAATGTTGCGTATGTCAAGTATAGATTATGTAATGTGTTACTTATAGAAACTAAACACGTGTTATTATGGAAACGTATTTTATGGCAAATAAAAGTTATGACTAATAAGTTGATATGACAAGCGATACTAGTACAAATGATAATAGTGCAAGTAAATATTATGAGGGGGGACGATTATGGAAAACAATAACAGTACCAATTATTTAATGGAAAACAGGACAATACCCATACAGAGATCGTGCACAAGCATTAATCCATTCATGCTCAAATCAATATTCTAAAGCCTATTACTAGCTTCCCAAGCTTAAGTTAAGCATGGTTGCTTCTATGCCCCTTAAAATGTGAGATGATCGGAATAATCGGAACGTTATTCAATGCTTAGGGCCTTGGTCCCGTTACCTTGTAGCCGGACAACGGTACCCGACAATGATATTAAGGCAGAATAAAGTCGACCAGCCATGGATTTTGGTACGGTAACATAAAACATAAAAAACTCCAGGCTTTGATTTGTTTTTATAGGTTTTGATATCTAGAGAGAAGTTTTTGTACTATGAGCTTGTAATGTTACAAAAGTGTAGTGTTTTGTTTGACAAAGTTTTGGATAAGTTTAGAAAAATATGAATCAAAATTATGTGATATCTTAAATACTGTAGGTACCTATAGGGTGGCCCACTGGCCAACTCGAATGTAAACAAGTTTTTTTTACCAACATTTTTATTTGCCGCCAAATTTTACGGTTTTTCGATACCCACTATTTAGTTAAAAAACTGCCAGTTATGAACCGTTTACAAGACCATGAGTACCGCATTAAAACTTCAATAATTTTGTCCTGAAGTTCCTGAACGGATTAAAAAAACGACTCAATGTTTTTCAACAAATCAATACGATTCCCATTTTCATAGACGATTTGTAAATAAACAAAATTGTGGAGAAGAGCTACGTTTGTTGGCCCACGTAGGACCCCTAAATTATTTTTGTCTGACAGTTACGTGGAGTAATTGCACCATTCTTCCTTGAGGCTACAGGACGGGTGCTACTGTTACTGCAACTGGCAATTGCAATAGTGTTAAGTTTTTTATTTTTTAGGGTTCCGTACCTCAAAAGGAGAAAACGGAACCCTTATAGGATCACTCGTGTGTCTGTCTGTCTGTCTGTCCGTCTGTCACAGTCAATTTGCTCCGAATGTAATGGACCGATTAAGTTGAAATTTGGTACACATATGAATTTCTGTGACCCAAACCCGGAGGGGTAAAGTGAATAAATGAGTTTTTATTATAGAGGTCACTTTTCGGGGGCAAATAAGAAAATTAAAAAAAAAAGTTTTTTAAACTACACCATGTGGCATGTCAAATGGAAGGGCTTACTATGAGGGTCTCAAATATATTTTTTTTATAATTTTAAAATAAATTGTTTTAAAGTTATTTAAGAAAATAGATGAAAATTGACCATTCCCCCCCATTATCTCCGAAACTACTAAACCTAAAATTTTGAAAAAAATACAAAGTATAGATCTTTACCTGTAGATTACAGGAAAACCTATAAGAAGTCTGTGGTCTTAAAATAACATGGTAAATCTATCAATATTGTGAGTACAAACTTACATTTACAGTTGCAATGTATGGGAGAACATGTTTTTCAACTACAATGTTAAGTTTGTTCTTAACATAAATTCATCCCAACTACGGAACCCTTCATTGTGCGTGGTCCGACACGCACTTGGCCGGTTTTTTTTTTTTCAACAAATCTATCAGCTAGACCCAGAAATCACATCGTTCCAATAAGATGGAGCCACTGCAAAACCATGCAGCACGAAACATAATCGAAACTTGGAGAAGAATGTTTCCGAAACAAAAAATTCCATGACATGTTGACATTGTTTGACTCTCAAATTCACCAAGTCCTGACTTTTTTCTGGGGAGTTATCTAAAGCGACGTGTCGTGTTCAATTTTGAGCACCAAAACCAGAATATTTGTGACTCTGAGACTAATGGAATACATACTAAAATAAGCGAAAATTTGGTGAAAAACACGATGAAAAGCGATCGCATTTTAAGTAAGCGTAAAGGTGGAGATTTGGCAAATGTTTTTCAAACATATATATTTCATCACATATATCATTATGGGAAAGTATCGGGTAATTTTCGTTTGTAATATATTCATAAAGTAAAGTTGGTATCATGACATGACAAATCATGTATGTACAGGTTGGCCACCCTGAATGATTTGTTGAGTCATTTTAAAATGTAATTTTTAGTCTCTAAGTACCTAAACATGAAGCAGTAGCTCCTCATATTCAACACAATATCTCCTCTATAGCGGAAGGTCGCTAAGATCAAAATACATTGTAATTTATCTTAATTATAGTCGTACTTAAATGTATGCCATAATGACGCGCTACTCGTCAAGTACCGGCAGTATACTCAGTCAAATTGTCAAGTCATATTATGTTCTAATCTTGCCCCTATGACCTCGATTACAAAGATCATAATGGTGTGTATTATTTATTGTTATGACAGAATTAATTACTGTCTGTCTTTGTGCGTAAATACATAAGCCGAGCAGATCGTGTAGCGTATATAAAATTGTCGGAAGCTTGTTCCTGAGACAAATTGAAGAGCAAATATTATATTCAAGTTCACGATCTATTTTTGTAGTGAATAAACAAACACTAATTAAATAGTGAAGCACGATACTCAAACGGCAGTTAACCAATTGGTTTACAGCAGAAGAAAGAATAATTTTGATAATAAAATTATATCATTTTATAATTATACGGAATAAATAGTTATATTTATTTATTATTTTTATTATTAATAAATATATTTATTCTGTTGTATTTTACTTATACTTACCTAACATATTATGTAAGCCCGTCGCATACATTTTTTGGATAAAAATTGTGACATTTTTATCATTGTTTTTGACCCAATTTTCATTATGTCTAAATAATTCGTGAACCTATTCACATGTTAAGGTTTTCAATCAATTACTCAAATAGGTACTTTTATAATTATCTAAACCAGCTAACAACTTCTCGATATCATTCCCATACAGTTTCCCAACGCTACAGTATTTAACGGTGCATCGTTTTTGACACGAGCTCTATGAGATCGGTCGATAACAAGCTAATAATTGTTGCGTTATCGGGAGTCTGCGCGAGAGCCGATCGCACGGTGTCGTTCACCGTCGATGCACTACCGTTAGCTTCGGATCTATTGATCTCGTACGTACCTATCAAATTTCTTGTACTTCCGGGATTCAAGGTTCTTGGGGACATCAATGGGGATTAAAATTGATAGTTCATTCACGTTGTTTGATACTCGTACACCTGTAATTTTTATTGTGAGTGGAGATTATTGAATCTGATGACAGCCTCGTTACTATACTGAGTGAGGGGGTCTCAGGTTTGATCCCCACTTCCTCGAGAAAAGAGATTGTGTTTTCCTTTAGGAAATTCTCAATAGTAGTTAGGCTACCTACACTGAGTTAGGAATTAGGAACACAACTGGTGAAATGTGTATTTACTATACTGCCTATGTAGATTTATTTATTTACTTTAGTACATGGAGGACTTACAGCTAGTAAAAACAAACAAAAAAGGAAACCAAAGTCACCAGAAAGCCAATTACAAATCCTCACGTATAATAATAGACTCAGGGCCTACTTCACGATGTCCGAATAGCCACTACTTACTGAGTAAGTTCAAAAATGGAGCAGAATTTGTATGAAATTATCTGCCAGTGTAGGAACTTAATCGTAGGTGGTGACAAAGGCCCATATAATAATAACTAGCTGCGCCCCGCGGTTTCACCCGCGTAGACCGAAATAAAAAAGTAGCCTATGTGTTAATCCAGGGTATAAGCTATCTACATACCAAATTTCATCCAAATCGGTCCAGCCGTTTGAGCGTGAAGAAGTAACAAACATACACACACACGCACACACACACTCACAACCTTTATAATATTAGTGTGATTTATGGTGTGAGCACAAAAACAAAAAACATATCGCCTAAATTAAAGTAAGAAGCAATATAAATACTTTTTTTGCAATTATATGACTGAAATAATAGAGAAAATAATAAAAAAAAAATTACTAACTTCAGTTGTACACTAACATGCAACGTTACAACAATGGAAAACAGTGTTTTCGATGAACTCTGGCACCCAAAGTAAGATTTAACTTGTGTTTAGGGTGCCAGCGTCCCCGCCTAAGTATTGAACCTAAAGCAATAGTTGTACGAGTAAGACGACAGTATCAAATCAAATTACAATATAATATACTATACTAACTAGATAAAGCAGCTATGATGTAACCTATTTCTGTACCTATGTATGAGTGTGAGGGTGTGGGAGAGATAAATATGAAGAAAACTTGTGTATATGTAAGTCTGTATAAATATAACTATAAACATATTAATTTCATATTATTTCAATTTTTTTTTTTTTTTGCTACATTAGGTTAAGCGATTGATATATGTAGTAAATCTTCAGTCTTATTATAACTCATTGTCAAGAGCCACTTTGTAACCTCGGTTTTGCATCCATTTAGACACATGGGAGCAATGGAGCAGAGTTTATTTATAAATGGTGTGAAAACAAAAACAAATAATATAACCTATCGCTACTTGACTAATTGTGAATGGATCAAAATCATATTCCATGCATATCATTTCTGTGATAGAAATAATGTTGTTTCCCATAAATTCGATCTGAATATTTTGTTCCAGTCCACCAAGCGTTTCCACGTATTAGGGTGACCCTCGTTCAAGTAACCAATTATAACGTCAATTGTTTCCAGTCCTACGACTTGAACCGACTTTGTCTATGAAATGAGATGGATTATTTTATTTATACTTGGACTTGGCAACAAGCCATTATTTTTACACGACTCCCCAAATGAGGAGTGCTATGTTTTGGCAATAACATTGAAAACCTAGGAACATAGTTAAAAACCGGCCTAGTGCGTGTCGGACCACGCACAATGAAGGTAGTTGGGATGAATTTATCTTAAGAACAAACTTAACATTGTAGTTAAAAAACATGTTCTCCCATACATTCCAACTGTGAATGTAAGTTTGTACTCACAATATTGATAGATTTACAATGTTCTTTTAAGATCACAGACTTCTTATAGGTTTTCCTGTAATCTACAGGTAAAGATCTATTTTCTGTATTTTTATTTTTAATTTTAGACTCAGTAGTTTCGGAGATATTGGGCCAATTTGGGGGGGGGGGGGGGGGGGTCAATTTTCGTCTATTTTCTTAAATAACTTTAAAACAGCTTATTATAAAATTATAAATAAATATATTTGAGACCCTCATAGTAAGCCCTTTTATTTGACATGTCACACGGTGTAGTTTGTAAAACTTTTTTTTTAAATTTTATTATTTGCCCCCCAAAAGTGACCCCCATATTCAAAATTCATTTATTTACTTTACCCGTCCGTGTTTGGGTCACAGAAATTCATATGTGTACGTCAACTTAATCGGTCCATTACATTCGGAGCAAATTGGCTGTGACAGACGGACAGACACACGAGTGATCCTATAAGGGTTCCGTTTTTTCCTTTTGAGGTACGGAACCCTAAAAAGGAACATGTTCTTATAGATCTACTTATCTGTAACTGTATGAATTAATTATATATCTAAATCTGACGATCGATGTCCATCTATCCTTTAGAGTAGGCATTTAATGCATGGATATTCGAATGATCGTTTTCAATCGACTCAAAGAGATAAGCAATTCTGAGTTCGAAATTACGCTCAATAAGAACGGTATCGTATATCATTAATTATATAAAAGAAAGCAATTATATCAACCTATTATAGTATAATTTAGTCACAATCCACTTATTATTAACCTTAATCCGCAGTTTCTATTCAAGACAAGTAGGTATCAGACGTGACAATTCCTACTTTATAAACTTCAAATTCGATAAAAATCAGTTAAAAAACCGCAGTCGATTCTAAATCGATTATGACAAAAATAAGTTAAAAAAACATAATCTATCTCATGCTCTACTGAGCTACATCGTATGGCAGCATGGTGGTACCTACAGACTGTGGTGATCACTGCGACCAAGTGCGACCACGGTAACGTCGCCACTAACGGTGCGACCAAAGTACCAAACATTAATGATGCTCTTAGTGCAGTTAACGAGGCAATTTAGACACGAGACATATCCTGCACCCGAAACATTGTACAGCCAACAGCACATCAGGTTATACCAAACTGTCAAATTTCTCCAAATGATTTTAAACCTTAAAATGTTTGAAGTTAAGTTCAAAATCGAATGAGAAAATTTTACAGTTTGTGGTACCTGCTGCTGTGTGTACCGTTTTGTAATAAAAACAGTTCACAAACAAACTTCCAAAAACTGTTGCTTATTGTGTGAATGTGAACTCAATCCACCTTGATTAGTTTAAAAGGCTTATGCCAGAGACCGGGAAAATCCGTCATTAAAAACACAATACTGATGATGGTTGATGCTAAAAATATTTGCAGGCATACGAATAGAATTTTATTTTTGGCCTTTTTTTGCCAATATCATGATGATATCGTACTTTTTTAGTCGTGTGTAGATTATTTCGTAATTAATATCTAATTGCGATTCAATATTATATTAGAAGTGTTAGGTACCTGTTTATTTGATAAAAAAGTTAGTTTCCTTATTAGTTCAAAAGCATGATTAGATAATAATAATTAGTTTAGCAGCTATCGTACATAAAATGTGGTAGATTGAGCACCATTTTTACCCCATAAATAACTCATATATGCGTATTATGAAACTTTATAACTTTTATCAGAAAAAAAATAAAGCCTTTTTTTTTATATAAAATTTAATGAATACCTACTGTGTTTGAAACATGATACGAAATAGACTTTAAAAAACTACTTATATTGTTTATTAGACAGACACGCTGCTTTTTTATTGGCTAGGTAGCTACCACGAGAGTGTTGAACAACTTTTACTATGGGTCCAAACCTGACATCTCGTAAAAAAAATCAGCTGTTCCCTACATTTATGTTCGCATATCTCGTCAAAGTGTAGAGAACAGCTGATTTTTTTTCGCAATTTCATGTTTGGTCCCATATTATTATTGTTTGTTCATAATGATGAGTACAACAGTATCATGGCAGCTCCCTAGCTAATGAAAAAGCAGCGTATAGCCGAGACCATAACCATAACATTAATCTTATATATAAAATTCTCGTGTCACAATGTTCGTTCCCGTACTCCTCCGAAACGGCTTGACCGATTCTCATGAAATTTTGTGAGCATATTGAGTAGGTCTGAGAATCGGCTAACATTTATTTTTCATACCGCTACTTTTTATCCCGGTCTACGTGGGTGAAACCGCGGGGCGCAGCTAGTTAAGTATGTATTATATGTAAGTAAGTTCGAGAACTTTTCTTATATTTTTTCTTTACCGTTAGGAACTAGATAAAGCTCACTAACCGAATCGAACGCTATGCCATGAATTATTTAAATATGATGTTATGATGTAAGAGGCGTGTGCGCACGAGCGGCTCGGCTAAGCACGCGAGACCGCTCATCTCCGCTGCTCCTGCGCAGAAAAACCCAGGAAGCGAGCCCCGAGCTTTTAGCCGATGTTGTTAATGAATAATGATGTGTGGGCTTCCGCGTGTTCACTTAATTGCCTCTAACGCCTTCGACGATATCCATATAGGTACCCTAATAACTATGTAGGTATTTACTATTGTGTAGCCACGCGCCGCTGCCGCCGCTACTCCGCAGCACGCGCCATGAGCTGCAACTGTTTCAGTTATTTTACTACAATTAAGTAGGTACGCAATCATGATTAAACCATGAGCTTTGATTATTTAATTATGGATTTCAGCGTTTGTATGGATTTTAGATCGCGTCCGGTGATGCGGTCATCTGATAAGCATTGTCATTCCATAAAAGAAAGATCGTAAAGGTTTAATATATTGAAAACAAAAGATTAGGTTTGTGCTATGACATATAAATTATTGTTTATAAACTATTTTTACAGCTTTTATAAAGTCAAGATTACTTTAAAGTTAAGTTAGAGTACCTAATGGAACTATGATAGAAGAAGAACGGCATCAATCAATCTGCCTAGCCTTTTCCCAACTATGTTGGGGTCGGCTTCCAGTCTAACCGGATGCAGCTGAATACCATTACTTATTTTACATGGAGCGACTGCCTATCTGACCTCCACAACCCAGTAATCCCCTTATACCCAGTATACTCCTTGGTAAGACTGGTTGTCAGACTTTCGGGCTTCTGACGACCCGTAACGACTATCAAAAATCCACAAATGACAGCCGGGACCAACGGCTTAACGTGCTTTTCGAGGCACGGAGGAGTTTCGGTATGTAAAGATGGTCACTCATCTACTGACCAACCTCGGCAAGCGTAGCTTAACCTGATGGATCGATCCGTGCGGCTGATATTAGTTAGCCACTAGCTAAGACGAACGGCATACAAAGTTTAATTTACAGTTACAAGGCAATCTTAGCTTGCTTAAAGTCAGTTCTTCTGAACCGTCATTGAGAAAAATGTGTAGGTGCCATCAGTCATGGGCTCGCCTGGGAAACTCCCGCATTGTCCGAATGTCGGCTGATCGTTGAACCAGAGGTCGGGTCAGCACGGGTGTCGCACAACGGTGCCTTCTCAAACAACAACATTTGTGTCAACCAACTCACTTTTCAACTTCAAATTCTCGCAGACAAGAACCTGCTACCCGACACAAAAATCGGACAAAAAAACTTGTTTTCAATGAACATTTTGTCATTAACGGTCTCCACGACTTTCTCCATTATTTGCATTGATCTTAATGAGATACGATTCTAAATGCCGTTAACCAATAAATACGTAGGCTACAGATTGATAAGAGGCATCGAAGTCGTAACAAGGTTAGATTGATCTATTTGAACTCAGAGGCAGAAAAACGGGAAAATCTGCCCCAATTTTTCGGCCAGTTAGATGTATTAAGACAAAGTGCGTTTGGTTTGTTTATACAGTAAAAACATGGAATAATTTACTTAGTAAAAAAAACCCTATTGGATAGTAAAGTGTTCCATTGAAGGGCGCGCGTGCGTGTCGTCATGGCGTTAAGCATGCTAATCGGCCGCTATCCAGTTATATCACAATAGCTTTTTGTTCTGTTAACTTGAATTATGATGGTCTTAACTTAAGATTATGATCTTTGTAATTATTTAATAATCCAGTAGTGTTAGGATAATTGAGTGGGTAATTTGGAGCAAGTTACTGTTAAATTGATAAAATCGTGTTACTGGAAAATGTATAAGATCTTTAGTAATGTAAAAAACTCTGATGTGTTCTTCCAACAAACTTGAAACTGAGGATGTTGGTACTGAAGTGCTGCCAAGCAATTTATAAACGAAGTAAGTAACAGAAAAAAAAACCGGCCAAGTGCGTGTCGATGAAGGGTTCCGTAGTTGGGATGAATAGGGATCCGTAGTTGGGATGAATTAATCTTAAGAACAAACTTAACATTGTAGTTGAAAAACATGTTCTCCCATACATTCCAACTGTAAATGTAAGTTTGTACTCACAATATTGATAGATTTAACATGTTCTTTTAAGACCACAGACTTCTTATAGGTTTTCCTGTAATCTACAGGTAAAGATCTATTTTCTGTATTTTTTCAAAATTTTAGGCTCAGTAGTTTCGGAGATAAGTGGGGGATGGTCAATTTTCGTCAATTTTCTTAAATAACTTTAAAACAATTTATTTTAAAATTATTAAAAAAATATATTTGAGACCCCCACCCTTTCATTTGACATGCCACATGGTGTAGTTTGCAAAACTTTTTTTAAAACTTTCTTATTTGCCCCCCAAAAGTGACCTCTATATTCAAATTTAATTTATTTACTTTACCCGTCCGTGTTTGGGTCACAGAAATTCATATGTGTACCAAATTTCAACTTAATCGGTCCATTAGATTCGGAGCAAACTGGCTGTGACAGACGGACAGACAGACAGACACACGAGTGATGAGTGATCATATAAGGGTTCCGTTTTTTCCTTTTGAGGTACGGAACCCTAAAAAAAAAAAAAAAGAAGAAGGATCTTTGATTCTTACTATACTCATTTCGGCGATCACGAAATCACAGCGTTTATAAATTGCACAGCAGAGTAGGTTTTTCTCGAAGCGTCTTTTAAAGGTTCCGGACGCTCAAAACATGACAGGTTGCCGCTCGTATTTCTTCCATTACTGTTGCCTTTTACGTTATACAGCTCATTACAGCTAACGTTTTTCAGTTCTTACTGGTGAATTTCTAATTTATTTGATGTACCTCTTTCATACGATTGAAGCGGTGGACGTCTCAAGTACGTGCGCGATTCTGCGTCGAGACATCATTACGAAGAAAGTGGCGTCCCCAGCGGATGCAATACGAAATGAATTGGCGCTGCGTACAGTCACGCGCACCAACTACATATTAGACTTTGAATAGTTCATAAATAAGATAGATTGCTGCGCATTATCCATAAGCGTCAAGTTCTTGAGTGCATTTCATCGTGTGATGGATTTTCATTGGGTACTCGCGTGGGTATTTCAATTTTTATTCGTATTTCAAATTGATATGCAGGGGTTGCAGTCTCGACATGAATAGAGATCGCTTTACGAACGAATTCGGCCGATGACAAGCACGTGATTTTTTCGTGCTTGCAGAAAATGCTTCTACTGCAGCCCCTGGCCTTTTTCTACTTTTTTCTTTTTATACTAGGTATATCTTTAGCTACATCACGTAGTTACCTACCTAAACCGGCTAACCTCGAAGAATCCTTTCAGTTTTATTAAGTTAACTGAAGAACATTAATTTGTCTGCAAATTCCAACTATGCATGGGGGAACTGTCGTTAATCAGACATTCTATGAATTCTTAGATACGAATCTTGATTAACTACTTAGTTGATTCAGCAGAAATCATGCCTTTCTTGTCTTGATTAGTTTAACTTTGTTTGCATCAAAAGATAATCCTACAATTAAAATGAAGAAAATGTTTTTCGTCTGTGTGAGTTTTGTACAGAGCGCGTTCGGTTTGGTTTTAGTAGGTAAAAAAAAAAAAAAAGCTAAGTAAAGCTTTTTGCTCACAAAATGAATTCGTTTAACACATAAAATGAAGTACCTATTCTTTATTCTTAAAAAAATTAGGGCCTGTTTGCATCGCAAATCACTAAATACGTTTAGCGCTAAACGTATTTAAAACATAATTCTGTCACTTTGGTGTAAGATTATATTATATTTTTATAATTTTCCATTGATTTCCAGTAAGAAGATACATTGTATGAATATCTTATTGGTTACCAGGTAAAGACCTTATGCGCGCATCTAAAAAAATAAAAAGTTCGTATAAAAATAATAATATTATAATGTTTAAAAAAGGAACTACTAGGTACTACACGAGCGCACTATCGGAACATCTCCGAAGCGTGCACCCGCCGCGCATCCTGCACTTATTGCCGCCATCTTCTTTTTACGTGTTCACTAAACTTTAGTCGCGTAATTGCATCCGACGACGTGACTTACTTTTATGTAATTTTTATTGGCTGCCTCTTCGTGAAATATTGAAGGAACAAGGTATTTTTGACATCGCTGTGGCCGAGTACCTACTTTTCTGGAACTTTTTTTTTACTCTTGTTTTATCGAAATTTAATCTTATTTTATGAAAGCAATATCTCTTGGGTTTTTAAACTAGAATATTTTAATTAAAGTCGTATTACAAGAGGCAACTCATAATGCCAACAAAAGTTAATAAACAATTCAAGAAACGCGAGTAAAACATGAGTGTGTCGGACGCGCGTGTTGGTATTTTGTTGTCGTTATGCTGTGTTACGTGTAGTGGAGAGGTTTGCCTTGCACTTGGCTGGCGGCCGCGGCGCCCGCGCAGCCGCGTCTTCAGTGCAACACCCGCCCAGCCCGTTCACACTACCTCGAATCGGGTCACCAGATAAAATGCCGATGCGGGCCGGTTTTATAACTAGTTGCTATTCACTGCCGATTCCATAACAATTTATTTAAAACGTCTGAATTATTGGGCAAAAAATACCGTATCTAAACGGAATTCACTGTTAGTCGACAACCGATGTTCCGACATGTTTGATGAAAGATATAGAATTAGTGTTAACTGATCAGAATAATTAATTCATTTAGTTTGACCATATTGACACCGAAGAGTAAATGTTTTGTGTTTAAAAGATTTATTGGTGTTTTCATTTGTGAATACTAATATTATTTTATTTTTGTCTAAAGTCGTATGTTCTGTAAGTAATTGATAGACACTAAAACGCAAAGATCCTTTTAACTCTTGCTTGAAAAGCCATAAACTATCCTAATAGGATTCTCATTGCGCTCAGAACTATCTGTTGTGCGATAATGTGAAGCTACTCGCCTTTTTATCGTAGAAACTCGTTAAGAGTTTATATTTAGCGGTAGTGTTACCTGCCGAGCAGTCGCGCATCCAGACTTGTTTCCAGCAACCCTCTTCGCGTTTCACTCCAAGGTTTCATTAAAATCATACTGGCAGCGTACAAAAGGTGCATCTGCTGCTCGTTATTCAGTCACAAATGTACCGTATTCGCAACAATTCTATCGTTTATTTATACTTTAGTGATTTCTTAATTGTATTTGATTAGTAATGGTCCTAAACTTTTGCTTCTTGCTAATTTTAGGTTACCTAGTATATTGTTTCTGAGGGGAAACGGCGCTGTTAGCTGAGATACAGGCTCACGCCTAGTTCAGCTGCGGATGCTCATTCTCTTATTTATTTAAACTGTAAGCCTAATATTTGTAAGAATGTACTGTACCTACCTACTGTTTTTGAGTAAATAAATAAATATTATTATTATTATTATTATGTCATTTATTTATTTTATTTCTTATCTATTTACATTTTTAAATATTTCTTAAAAAAAGGATATAAAAAAAACATTTAAAAATATAAAAAAATAGAGGTCCGCCGGTGTCGGGAGCAGGGTCCAAGCTACCGGTGGTTAGGGCTGCAGAGACAGGAACCTTCTCACAATGCGAGCCGTATCAAGGAGTACTGCCTTCTGAATCAGGCCCTTGATCCAACCGCCTAATGATAGCCTCGAGAGATGTTGTTCGAGGCTTTCGGCCATCAGGCCATTGGCCGTTACGACAATCGGCACAATGACAGCCGAGCTCACATTCCACATATCAACAACCTCGTGAGCTAAGTCGAGATATTTTATTTGTTTCTCTTTCTCAGCTTTCACGAGGTTCTCGTCATGTGGAATGGTAACATCGACTATCATTGCGTGGCGCACTAACCGATCTATCACTACTATATCAGGCTTATTGGCGACAATAGTCCTGTCAGTAATGATAGACCGATCCCAGTACAAAGTGACATGGTCATTTTCGAGAACTGGGTCGGGCACATACTTGTAGTATGGTACCTCAGAATCGACTAGTTTATATTTCAAAGCAAGTTGCTGGTGGATAATCCTAGCTACTTGGTTATGCCTGTGCAAGTACTCGCCGTTAGCCAGACGAGAACAACCGGAGATAATATGTCTGATGGACTCACCCGGACGGTGGCATGCCCGACACACGTCAACCGTCCCGTCCTTCATAATATATTTCCGATAGTTATTCGTCAAGATAACTTCGTCCATAATTGCACAGACGAAACCTTCAGTTTCCCCGAAAAGGTCACCGAAACGTAGCCAGGATACGGACGCTAAGAAATCTACACCGGGCTCATGAAGAGCCCGATAGAAGCGCCCGTGGAGCTCCTTGCTTTGCCATACCTTCTTGCGGTCATCGGTAGTAAGTACTACAGGTTTGCGCCAGTTCTCTTTAGCCATGGACAGCGGGGTGAGCCCCTTGTCCACTGCAACGACATCACGGTGCATACCCACTTCGACTTTTAAAAAATATTCTCTGAGTCTGCACACCTCGCGGTTGTGGAGGGTCTTCGCATTTAAAAAGCCTCGACCCCCGCACTTCCGCGGGATGTACAGTCTCATCACCGATGATCGTGGGTGATGCATCCGGTTTGCAGTCAGCAGTGTACGAACCCTCCTATCCAGGGCGTCGAGTTCAGTCTGAGTCCATCTGAGTATGCCGAAAGAGTACATCAAAACCGGCATGACCCAACCGTTGAAAGCGCGCACCTTGTTTCCGCCTGAAAGAAGACTGGTTAATACCTTCTTCAGGCGACCAAAGAAGCGCTCCTTCAACGATTGCTTCATGTCAGCAACGTTGATGCCTAACGCTTCCGACATACCCAAATACTTATAGCTTTCGGATGAGGAGAGGGATCTAAGATGTATGGAATCCGAAAGTTGAATTCCATCGGATTCCATAACCTCACCTCGTTTTACATGCATGATTGCACATTTGTCCACACCAAATTCCATCCTGATGGCGCTACTGAAAGTTTCAGTAACCTTAAGTAGCTCCATCAGCCGCAATTTGTTGTGGGCAAAGAGTTTCAAATCATCCATGTAGAGGAGGTGAGATATCACCTGACCACCTCTCTTCAACCGATAGCCTAGACCTGAATCCTCCAACAGTGTGCTTAGAGGATTCAGGGCTAAGCAGAACCAAAGTGGACTCAAACTGTCGCCCTGAAATATTCCCCGTTTAATCCATACAGGATCATCATTCCCTTGGATCTGTCGACATCCAGGATAGCGAAGGACTGTCCTCCATTGCCCCATACACGACTCAAGGAAGGTGCGTAGAGTCGCATCAATCTTGTACAACTCCAACACCTTTATGAGCCATGTATGTGGCACCGAGTCATAGGCCTTCTTATAATCTATCCAGCATGTCGACAGATCCTTGCGGGATCGACGAACCTGTTGGCTAATGGCCATGTCGATGAGGAGTAGCTCCTTAGTACCGCGAGACCCGTTCCTACATCCATTTTGAGAGGTAGACATAATCGTGTTACTATCAATGTGCGTATTAATTTTCGCTCTCAAAATGGATGTAAGAAGTTTATAGACCGTCGACAAACACGTGATCGGTCTATAATTCTTGGGTTCCACGGGACTACCTGACTTATGGAGCAGGTGGGTAACGCCTGTTGTTAGAAACGGCGGTAGCGACCCAGACTCTAAGGATGATTGGAACTGAGATGCCAGGCAAGTGTGTGAACTACTTAGCCATTTCAACCAAAAATTGTGCAGTCCGTCCGGTCCCGGTGATTTCCAATTCGGTAACGGACGGACTGCTCTGGCTACGTCTAATGGCGTAATTGCGATTTTTCCCATTTCTGGTATAGTTTCACACACTCGCTCGACATCCTGCATCCAGTCAGCCTCAGAGTGACAGACGGGTACCGACCATATGCTGCGCCAAAATTCACTCGTAGCGGCATCATCCGGGCGGCATACGTCTGTCACATTTTGTTCAGGTCGCTCCCAAGTTCTATATACCCACCTCTCATCGCTCTGGAACATGCGATTCTGCGTGTAACGATCAACCCGCCGCTTATACCGCCGAATACGGCTCGCCCATGCACAAACTTTCTGCTTCAGGAAGTCGATGCGCTCTGTGACACTGGACATGTATTCTCGAGGGCTGATTCCAGTCCCCGAGAATGCCTGCCTCACAAAGCGCATCACTCGTGGTCGTGTATTGCCCTCCCTGAAGCAGTATAGTTTGCCGATGAGTACCCTGGCCCCATCGATACGACGCTCGATCCTGCATTGCCAGGCTGGTACAGCTGGTTTTGGTCGAGTAGCTCCGTCACAGCTAGGAAAATTGACGTTAGCTAAACGACATACCGCAACAGCCGCGCAATACAGAATCGAGTGTGTATCAACGAGGTCCTCGCTGCTTTCGAAAAAATTCTTAAGCTGCGAGTCCAAGGCACTCACCAGCGCCCTATTTTTTTTGTGCATAGGTAGGCGTGGTAAACGGGGTCTAAGTTCGGTCGGAGTGGACCTATACTCGCGAAACGCATCCTCCAGTGCGCTCCTCAACCGGGTATTGCACTGGCTACTTACTGTGTCAACCCTATCATCCTCCTCTTCAACATGATTGAACCGCGGTGAGATTGCATCTATAGTTGACGCTTGTACCGCGGTTTGTGCTGGGGTCGAGACGATACGGCTGCTCAGTACCTCTGAGCGCAGCCTATCAAGTGCGGTATCGTCCAACCTGTGATTGCGTTGGATGACCCGCACCTGATCCGACAGTCGTTGGGCCGAGGTGTTGACGGTTGGTTCTAGTTCCTGGAACAGAGTCAGCATCCTAACACGATACGCAGTGAGATTAGTTCCTCCCTCTGTAGACCCGTAATATGCGCGCATGACGTTCTCGTTCATTGATTGAGTCCATCTCATGCGCTGCACACAACCACCGGCAGCGGGGACCCGGCTCGGGGCCGGATGGCCCCTAAGTCCCAAGCTCCTCGGTGGCCGGCCTCTCCCCTGCCGACGTACAGGTGTTGGCGACGTCGGCGGGGAAAAATACTCGTCGCTCGAGCTCGACGCAACTGCCGCGGCCGGTGTCGTCACAGCGCTCATAGTGGGGCTGGATACCGGCGGCGGCGGGGCGGAGCTGAGCGGCGAGTCCGGAGATGGTGGGCGTGCTCGTCTTGCAGCTGATCTTGTCAACATTTTAATTTAATTTTCATGTTTGTTTTGTCGAAGATGACAGATGTCACCTCCGATTCGGTAGTTTTTGATGAAAATCTTTATGATTCTGGTTCATTTTGCTATTTTAATTTTGTCTTGTAGGTTTGGGTTTCAGGATGGTTTCAGGTTGATTCTCATAAAATAAAAAAAACTACGATTATTATTAAAATTGAAAATGTGCAGATATGAAAACAAATGTGACTTGTTGACTTTGGTGTTGCCAGCTTATGGTTATTATTATTATTATTAATCTATGAATGAGGAGGCAGAGTGCATAAGATCAAATTCCCACACAGAGCGAATGAATGGGACGTCAAACTGCAAGCTTGGTGTAGCGTCGTTTCAAATGTTATTCATCATAACTATCTAGAAATCCATTCATAATTATCATCAATCTATTATTTGTCTCCATAATAATGAAGCAAGTCGATCCCTCGTATATAAATATCATCAATCATGTCTTCGCAGCTCACCTAAGTTTAACGCTTGGTAGGCTCCGCAAGTTTGCTCAGTATAACATACGCGTTGTCAGTTGTGTGCTATACAAAATGATTATTATAAATAGCAGTGAGGCAGAAAGTGGTCGTCAGTAGTGGGTCAGTGGGTCCAGGCGTCCACCTTTCTCCTTCAAGAACAAAAAGTATATCTCCAGCTGATTCGTGATACTGATTCATTCATCAGAGAAACACTAAAAGAAAGTTTTGTTATCGTAATACATTGTTCGCTCGATTTTTACTGCGGTAAAAGTGAGGAAGTAATAAAGTCTGAGACAGATATACACCACGTATAGCGTCACTGGCATCGTTTGTTGAAATTACTAGGCAAGTAATTACTTTAGTGAATTCTAAACGTAGAGTTCTCGCTTCTGGAGCTCCATTAAGAAAAGCATAAAAAAAATTTTCATTAAGTATAGGTAATTCTATTTATATAATTAAAAAAATGAATAGTTAAATGTGTTGTTATGCGCAAAACTCGGGAATAGCTGGACCAATTCGGCAATTTTTTTTTTAAATATTCTTTTAAGTCCGAAAAAGGTTCTTATGGAGAGAAAAAATGGAAAAGTTGCCGGGAAAATTGGACAATTCGGGAATCTTATTTAAATAAAAAGAACGGCTAAATGTGTTGCTTAGCGCAAAACCAAAACCAAGAAAGGCTAAGCAAGACCCAGGAAGGTTCTTGTGAAGAGAAAAATTGGAGAGAAAAATTGGAAAAGTTGCCGGGAAAATTTGAGAATTCGGGAAAACTGAAAGTGCGTTTTCTATGGGAATTTTGTATGAATTATTGAAATTTGGACAGGACAACTTCTGTCGGGTCAGCTGATTTCTAATATATTTTCTAACACTGACTGAGTCATAGAGAGTATGCGTTACCTTCCTACTATAATTAAATATTGACCTTTTAACCAACTCCTTTTAATTGACAAAACATTGATGTTTTCATTTAAAAGTGAGGGCTACTAACAGATTGCATATATCGCTCTAGGATTATTTGTATACTTAGTAGGTTTCAGGCGTGGGCAAAGGGTCATGCATATGTCCAACTACAATTCTAGGAAGACATGGAAAGCCTTCTCTTTAGAAACACCTTGAATTAGTTATACTATGTAAATACAATACTTACGTGATTTTAGAAACTGGATTGGACCTATTATGGGGCGTGTGTATCTAGTTAAGCGAATCGGGGCTTCTCGGCCGCGAATGTTAATGGTAGTCAGAGCCACGGTACCACGGCCAAGCACGCAGGCGTCACGCGCACTGTCGCATTATAATCATAGTGTATCGGCGCTTACTTGGAAGTAAACTAACCATTGTTGCACAATTGAGAAAATGTAGCCAAAACTACAATTATCACAAAAACGTTTTTTCTTGAAACCGTCGTGTAGAAACCAGCACACATATATAAATAAACATACTTACTTCGAATCAGACCCGAAAGTCTGACAACCAGTCTTACCAAGGGGTATCGTATTTATTTATTTATTTAAACCCACCCCCACCACCCAATTTATTTATTACCCAGTTACTGGGTTGTGGAGGTCAGATAAGCAATCGCTTCATGTAAAATATTGGTATTCAGCTGCATCTGGTCAGACTGGAAGCCGACCCCAACATAGTTGGGAAAAGGCTAGGCAGATTGATTGACTGACTTATCCTACAAATATTATAAATGTGATAGTTTGTATGTTTGGATGTTTGTTACTCAATGATGCAAAAACGGCTGAGCGGATTTGGCTGAAATTTGGTATACAGATAGTTTATAACCTGGATTAAGACATAGGATACTTTTCATCTCGGTAGAAGGTTCCCGTGGGATAATTTCCGACATACACGCGGGCGAAGCCGCTGGCAAAAGCTAGTTTGAAATAAAAGTTTCAATCCCAAAAAGCTTTAGATCTTTTTATTTTTTATTTATAGGTACTTATTAAATATTTTTAAGCTGTTCCTGATCTAGAAGATGGTGGCACTCGGAATGAAGATAAAAAGAAATAAGGAAATAGAGATACCTATTATAAACGTTTCGAAAATTGTCTTAAACATTCTACCAGAAGAATCTCTGGAAGATGATTAGGTATAATAACGTTTGATGAACTGACGGTTAAGGAAGACCTCACCCGAATTCGTAGCTAAACTAGAAGGAGGCAAAAACATAATTGCAATTCAAGCGAAACAGCAATTCATCAGGAGATAGATACCTTAATAGATATATACATATACAATATACATAGATGTTTGCGGTAACTGACCTCCGAAATTAAGAGAGTCACATTCCTGAATAGGCGGTAACAAAGAATAACATTCAGAACAAGCATTGTCTACAGACAGACGTACGTCTTGACTGATCAAACGGAGCTTTATATCTATTTTATGACACATAAAAAATACCGAAATTTTTAGATTTTTAAATTCAGATGTAGAAGTTCTGAAGTTTTTTTACGGCTGTTTTTTCATTAGTCAGATAACTCTCATCTGAAGAATAAATATTTCAATTAGCCCTAAGAAAGTTTAATATTACAATACTGACATTACGTTCGTTTCGAATAATTGGATCGATCTAACTTCTGGAAATTAACTTCTGTGTATAAAGATGGCGTTCTGTGTTTTCGTATTTGTATATTTTGAAGTGTTTGATATATTTTTTTGATATGTATGTATTTTTGTGGTGTACAATAAAGTTTATATAAATAAACTAGCTGACCCAACAGACGTTGTCCCGTCTTAGCTATGAATATTCTAATGTAAACGCGCAAAGTTCCCGAAGGCGCAAGCTGAGAACATTTTGAATTGTGTAGGAAAACTTAATTTATATTTTAAGAATTCAACTACGATTTTTTGCTGAAAATTAAAATACCGGAATAAATTTAAAGTAAAAAAAACTTTTTTACAAAAAAATACAACCGACTTCCAAAAACAACACTACAAAGTGAAAAATAACTTTAATTTGGGAAGTCGGTGTCTGATTAAATGTATTTTCGTTTTTGCCACCGACTTCCGAAATTAAAGTTATTTTTCACTTTGTAGTGTTGTTTTTGGAAGTCGGTTGTATTTTTTTGTAAAAAAGTTTTTATTTTTCACTTTTTAGTGGGTCTGTTTATAATTTGTATAAGTTACAATAGTCTAATGTCAATTGCTCATCACATGTTACAAAATATTGCTTTTCCCGATGCTGGGACGTTAATTGTTGAGGAGTTCTGCTGGTAAGAACCAGGAGAACTCCTCAACAACCACTCATCACACGCATTGTGTGACGAGCGGAAATTGCTTAGCAACCATATTAAAGTAATCGAATCGCAACCCGTGAAATATTTATCATTGAGTAGTTCTGGTAGCCATCTGTGGTCTTCATCATCAGTTCCAATTCACCATGTGGTGCTTTCCGAGAGCAAATGCACGAGCTACTATAAAAAATACCCAAATCGCTATAGGTGTGCCTATAATATTTGAAGAGTTCCTTCGATTTCTCCAGGATCCCATCATCAGAACTGGATTTTGACAAAAATGGGACCATTTGGAAAGTATACCCTTTCCAACAAAAAAATATTTTTTCAAATCGGTTGGCAAGCGACGGAGTTATGCGCGAACAAACATAAAAAAAAAAAAAAAATAGAAACATCCGAATTGAGAACCTCCTCCTTTTTTAGAAGTCGGTTAAAAATAAAAAATATGAAAAAAAATAATCCGAGTGAATTAATTTGAAAAAAAAATGGTTTGAGTATGAATGTCGATGGCTATAGGGGAAGATAAAATAAACGATGGATGGACTGTATGAAAGATGATATGGCAAGAAAGGGAGTGACTACCGAGATGACGACTAATAGAGAAGTATGGAAGAAAGGGACATGTTGCGCTGACCCCAAATTAATAGGGATAATGGGTTGTTACTTGTATCAAATCTCCACATATTTAGTACGGTAGTGTTAGTAAATTGACTCTGTAACAATAAACTGTGTAGAAATTTCTTTAATACAAACCTTGTCCTGACAACAATTATAAATACAACAAAAAAAGAATTTGCCAAATAGGTGCATCCGTTCTGATGTGATGCGCGCACATACATTAGACAATTGATTTTTATTTGTAAAGAATAATACATAGCTGACCCGCCAGACGGTGTCCTTCAAAATTTCAAGAAATCGAACGGCGGGATAACAAATGAACAACTGATTATAAAATTAATTTGAATTTGGAATTCTATTTGGATTTCTAGAATGAAAGATTCCCGACAGACGTTGCCCTGTCCAAAGGGAGATTGGCGAGTTGGGTACCTATCTCATTGTGACTGTACCTCGATTACCCTACCTGATAATAATTTCGTTTTTCCTAAATTATGTTAATATTAGTGTTTGGGTCGGTTTCCCCTATGGGGAAAAGGTAGTGCTCCACCCCGCACTACCCTGTAGAGCTCGTCTCCAGACTGGACACTCCCCCACCGATTGTAATGAATGAAGGAACTCATAGTTATGAAAATACATTGGATGTGGTTTTACAAAGGTGATAAACAATAGAGGGATGCAAAGTATATTGTTATATAAAATTGTGAGTAACCCTTACGCTGGCGTAACAGGCAATTGATCAGTCATTACTCACACGATACCTCACATCTACGCTCGGAGTACTCAGAGCAAAACTTCCATAAAGTGACCCAAGCGGCTATTCAGCGGCATTGAGTCGACACATGCTCTTTTGGAGACATGTTCCCTAGCAGTTCTTGCGAACTGATAATCGTGACGAAGCGGCCTTCCCTGCGGTAACCGTGCGACCGTCCTTGTCTAGCAACGGGGCGGCCAGTTCCAGCGGCATTGCGTCAACATCATGCTCTGAAGGAGACATGGTCCCTATCAGTCCTTGGACTGGATATAAGATAGTTGTGGTCACCCATCCCCTGGAAGTTCACCCCTTGCACAACAAGTATATCTGCAAGACCCCGTGTTCATGTCAGTCTGACCGAATTATTGGTCTAAGATAAAGAATACAACTTATCAAGAATTACTTGATAATAGAGATGAGAATCGAATCTCAAGAATCATTATTTAATATAGTTTGGATAGACTCTATTAACAGCCTACTATTGGTCGGAGGCAAAGAATACACAATTCAAGAATTAAATATTAGATAATATAGTTACAGAGAATCAAACCTCAATGGTCAATCTGTAATAGAGTTGTGGATCAACTCTTGAAGGTTTATAGACAGTCCATATCGCCCCACCCTTCATCACTTCCTAGTGTTTGGGCTGGGGAGAAGAAGTGATGCAACAAACTCCCCAGCAACACGTATCTGTCTTATATAATTATGTTTTAGTATTATTAATGTTGCAACGCCAACGTCTCCCCTCTCGCAGGCGGGAGCTGATATCTGCAATTCTTTCCTGAATATGAGGAAAGGGATCGTTACGCTTGCGCTTAAATCCTTTATTTATAACTACGTTAATTTGTCTGATTACAATGTACCCAATTCAGAGAGACCGGGAACCGTTTTACAACGTCAATTTGTCTCAAGTACGTGTTCTGTTAGACCTAACGCATAGAACCTCTGAGGACACTAATACGATTCTAATAGAACACGTTTCCTAAGCACTAAATAAATGTCTTACTCAATCCTAAGACAGAGTACTACGAAGTCCTACAGCCATTGAGGAAGACAAGTGTTGAGTAATAAACGCGTGCTAATATGATTGACACCCTTACGGCGACCTAGCCCTTTCTATTAAAATAACACAATGCACAAGCGCTTCGTAGACTCAGTCTCTAGCAGAACCCATTACGATAGAACCTGGTATACGCCGAAGTGGTACATCGTCACTTCACATTTCCTTAATCTTCCCCATTTAGAGGATGCAGTCCGGGCGTGAACCGTCCTGCTTCCAATACATGTCTCTAAAATACTGACGTCCAACGGGACGGGTTTCTCGAGACAGGCTCCCTAGCGTTGTTAAAACGGCTACCAATTTAGTTTGAGGTACTTGGTGATGCCTAACCCCTCTCCCTGGAAATGTGCATTACCAGGCGTCACGCAACATGCTCTGTAGCGAGGCCTTTTTGGAAGTAGGTATTATCACTAACGTTTGGTTGCGCTGTAATTGTAACCAATTACAGATCGGCTTTATAGCCTAGTTTGTTTTAAATGAACTGAGTATTTTCGGTTCTGCCTTCCATGATTTGATTTGATAAATGGCGCGTCAGTTAGAGATCAGTAATCGTCATCAGTTGTCATAAGTCTAATGTCGGAGGAAGGCCTTCCCCGATTCCCTATAACCAACTGCAAGTGACAATAATCTACTGAGGTATAGATTAGGATGTGGACACATAATACGAGAGAACAAAGCATTAATTATAAATTACGATATTAAGTAAGAGTAATTACGCCATGCTACAATAAACGCCGCTGCTGCATGCTGGAATAAATGATCATTAATCGCTCGTCAGCGATATCACTTATATCAAGCCTCAATACAATGAGGTATAGATTAGGAGGTGGACACATAATACGAGAGAACAAAGCATTAATTATAAATTACGATATTAAGTAAGAGTAATTACGCCATGCTACAATAAACGATGCTGCTGCCTGCTGGAATAAATGATCATTAATCGCTCGTCAGCAATATCACCTAACCGTTACCAATCAAGTCTCAACGCAAATCAACCTGCAAGGACTATTATAACATTATAATAGTATAGTCCGTAACTACTATGTATACACACTATTAATAAAGATTAAGTTAACTTAAGTAAAGATGACACTTACCGAATAACTCCTTGAAGGAAATTAAATGGCAACTCACTTACTAACTAGCCTGTACTCCTGCATCGACTAGTGGCTCCAACATACACACACACATATACTACATTAAATACTAAATTAATCTAATCTGGGATTAAACCTAACTATATTTAACTTAATAACTAATACTCGCTGTCTTGCGACAGCCCACTGTGACATGGCCTCTTGGTATTCACTATGACTCCTAACTTAACTAGCCTAGATCGGACGTCCGTCTCTAGAAGCGGTCTAAAACCAACTGCCTTAACGTTTTTCACAATAATCATCCTAAAATCACCACGACGCACTCATTAAAGGCTCGAGAAGGGCCCCCAGCCTCTCGGCGCCCGACCATAAATCGTCCTCATTGTTTCAAGGGTGCACATTTGGCCGTCTCAACCAAACTCATCTCAACCAGATGTGACGTTGTATTGTTAGTTGCATCGTTTTTAGAATTAAACATAGAATACTTTTACAAATTCTTTGGAAATTAGATAAATTATTGCATTCGACCCGTCAACTGCCACACTCAGGACTTTTGCTCTTAATTTATGTCTCACAAGTGATTCGACAGATGCGCTGGCTTTAAAACAATATCATAATATTTTGTTGTTAAGTTGGGGTAACCGACAGACTGTCACATTCCCCCCTCTGAAAATCAGACGCGTGACGCAGTATAGCGGATGAGCTTTCACAATAAGGTGAACTTAGCCTTCCAATGACAGCATTATAAATAGAATATTCAGGTCTGCTAGGTTAATCTAATCAAATAATGACTTATAAGTATTCCAGTTGGAACATGAATCCAATAAGATGACAATAAGATGTAACGTCTGCTATAATTTGGTACTATTTCGCTGAAACATGTTCAATCGATACTATAGTTTCTCCATACTATTAATCTTAACATAATCATCTTGTAAATACTCTTGTCACATTATTCAAATTACTTTACCGCGCTTCAAGTAAGTTCCGAGAACCTGTGCATGCTTATAATGTAGTTTTACATACCAGGGTCTCTTTTAAGAGTTTTTGTGTTATTGAGTCACGTTACCCGGTGCTCCTTTGTTCTAAACTCAGCCTATCGCAGTTGCCGCTGCACAGAGGTCTCTCTTTATGCACCTTAATGCTGGGTCAGCTTAGTTAGCTGCCCGCAGTCGCATCCAGGAGTAGCTGAAATAGTCCGCACATGACCATATTAGATTAGGTATATTCCAATTGAACACCCCCCTCTGATTCTAAAAGGTTAGAGCAGTTTTGAAATCCAATAAGAGTAAGATACTGATTAGAAAATATAAGTAGGTATTTGCTTATTAGCACACAGTGCTGTTAACCATCACTTCAAATTATAAAATGTTGACAAGAACATTCTCTAGCATCTTTGAACTGATAACATAGCCCTAAAACATAAATCTATAACATTTAGTGAGATAACAAGCTACGGTTAGCTGAAGTGTCTAATAAACGTGAAACTTAGCTTCGATTCAGAAGTCACGCTACAGCCGTGCTGTTGAAGTGAGCCGATGTCAGCTGATTCAGAAGAATCTCAATAAACCAGCGCAACCCGCGAACCAAAGGTCGAGACATAGCGTAGTCGCAGTCGAGAGAAGACTTAAACATCCTGGAATTTGAAAGAAGTCCACACGAGTATTCATTCAAATATATGGCATAGGCTGTAGATTGCGGAGTTGGAAAATGCGATTAATTCCTATGATGATAGTCAATACTTTATTCAATTACAATCTAACCTATTAGCTAAAACTAATAAGTAATTTAAATATAATTTAAACCGCTAGGTAACTAATCTTAACATTATAAAATCGCCCATCTCTCTCATTTACTTTACGCAAACGGAAGACACGTGATTCACGTGTTTTTTTTTTTTTTATAACTGTCAGCACTTACACTGCAGACTTGGTAAATTGATTGTCATTCTATAAGCTTTACGCTTCGTAGTTCTTAGTCACTAATAATATTAGGTTTACCCGTAATAACGGTGTCTTATATCTAATCTCACTCACACACATTCAAATTGGAAAACATCAAACACATTGGAATCGAATCCAATAGCACTGGAATCTAGAACTATAATTAACAACTCATGCAGGAATCTAACCCACAAGCCGTGACACAGGAATAAAAAAAACAATGAAACAATACATCAAGCAGGAATTGAACCCACTATTATAAGTTGAGAAATTCAACTTCGATAATCAAAACGTTACATAATGTAACAAAAGTTATTGTAGCCGTTGTAACTCTTGTCGTCTCTAACAATTAATAGAATCATAAAATTACGTTGTGTTATTATTGTAGTAACCCATAAGCTGCTCTTTCTCGTTGCACTGAAGTGAATCAGTACATTTAATGACGAGAATCCTGGTCACGGCACCACATGTGACTGTACCTCGATTACCCTACCTGATAATAATTTCGTTTTTCCTAAATTATGTTAATATTAGTGTTTGGGTCGGTTTCCCCTATGGGGAAAAGGTAGTGCTCCACCCCGCACTACCCTGTAGAGCTCGTCTCCAGACTGGACACTCCCCCACCGATTGTAATGAATGAAGGAACTCATAGTTATGAAAATACATTGGATGTGGTTTTACAAAGGTGATAAACAATAGAGGGATGCAAAGTATATTGTTATATAAAATTGTGAGTAACCCTTACGCTGGCGTAACAGGCAATTGATCAGTCATTACTCACACGATACCTCACATCTACGCTCGGAGTACTCAGAGCAAAACTTCCATAAAGTGACCCAAGCGGCTATTCAGCGGCATTGAGTCGACACATGCTCTTTTGGAGACATGTTCCCTAGCAGTTCTTGCGAACTGATAATCGTGACGAAGCGGCCTTCCCTGCGGTAACCGTGCGACCGTCCTTGTCTAGCAACGGGGCGGCCAGTTCCAGCGGCATTGCGTCAACATCATGCTCTGAAGGAGACATGGTCCCTATCAGTCCTTGGACTGGATATAAGATAGTTGTGGTCACCCATCCCCTGGAAGTTCACCCCTTGCACAACAAGTATATCTGCAAGACCCCGTGTTCATGTCAGTCTGACCGAATTATTGGTCTAAGATAAAGAATACAACTTATCAAGAATTACTTGATAATAGAGATGAGAATCGAATCTCAAGAATCATTATTTAATATAGTTTGGATAGACTCTATTAACAGCCTACTATTGGTCGGAGGCAAAGAATACACAATTCAAGAATTAAATATTAGATAATATAGTTACAGAGAATCAAACCTCAATGGTCAATCTGTAATAGAGTTGTGGATCAACTCTTGAAGGTTTATAGACAGTCCATATCGCCCCACCCTTCATCACTTCCTAGTGTTTGGGCTGGGGAGAAGAAGTGATGCAACAAACTCCCCAGCAACACGTATCTGTCTTATATAATTATGTTTTAGTATTATTAATGTTGCAACGCCAACGTCTCCCCTCTCGCAGGCGGGAGCTGATATCTGCAATTCTTTCCTGAATATGAGGAAAGGGATCGTTACGCTTGCGCTTAAATCCTTTATTTATAACTACGTTAATTTGTCTGATTACAATGTACCCAATTCAGAGAGACCGGGAACCGTTTTACAACGTCAATTTGTCTCAAGTACGTGTTCTGTTAGACCTAACGCATAGAACCTCTGAGGACACTAATACGATTCTAATAGAACACGTTTCCTAAGCACTAAATAAATGTCTTACTCAATCCTAAGACAGAGTACTACGAAGTCCTACAGCCATTGAGGAAGACAAGTGTTGAGTAATAAACGCGTGCTAATATGATTGACACCCTTACGGCGACCTAGCCCTTTCTATTAAAATAACACAATGCACAAGCGCTTCGTAGACTCAGTCTCTAGCAGAACCCATTACGATAGAACCTGGTATACGCCGAAGTGGTACATCGTCACTTCACATTTCCTTAATCTTCCCCATTTAGAGGATGCAGTCCGGGCGTGAACCGTCCTGCTTCCAATACATGTCTCTAAAATACTGACGTCCAACGGGACGGGTTTCTCGAGACAGGCTCCCTAGCGTTGTTAAAACGGCTACCAATTTAGTTTGAGGTACTTGGTGATGCCTAACCCCTCTCCCTGGAAATGTGCATTACCAGGCGTCACGCAACATGCTCTGTAGCGAGGCCTTTTTGGAAGTAGGTATTATCACTAACGTTTGGTTGCGCTGTAATTGTAACCAATTACAGATCGGCTTTATAGCCTAGTTTGTTTTAAATGAACTGAGTATTTTCGGTTCTGCCTTCCATGATTTGATTTGATAAATGGCGCGTCAGTTAGAGATCAGTAATCGTCATCAGTTGTCATAAGTCTAATGTCGGAGGAAGGCCTTCCCCGATTCCCTATAACCAACTGCAAGTGACAATAATCTACTGAGGTATAGATTAGGATGTGGACACATAATACGAGAGAACAAAGCATTAATTATAAATTACGATATTAAGTAAGAGTAATTACGCCATGCTACAATAAACGCCGCTGCTGCATGCTGGAATAAATGATCATTAATCGCTCGTCAGCGATATCACTTATATCAAGCCTCAATACAATGAGGTATAGATTAGGAGGTGGACACATAATACGAGAGAACAAAGCATTAATTATAAATTACGATATTAAGTAAGAGTAATTACGCCATGCTACAATAAACGATGCTGCTGCCTGCTGGAATAAATGATCATTAATCGCTCGTCAGCAATATCACCTAACCGTTACCAATCAAGTCTCAACGCAAATCAACCTGCAAGGACTATTATAACATTATAATAGTATAGTCCGTAACTACTATGTATACACACTATTAATAAAGATTAAGTTAACTTAAGTAAAGATGACACTTACCGAATAACTCCTTGAAGGAAATTAAATGGCAACTCACTTACTAACTAGCCTGTACTCCTGCATCGACTAGTGGCTCCAACATACACACACACATATACTACATTAAATACTAAATTAATCTAATCTGGGATTAAACCTAACTATATTTAACTTAATAACTAATACTCGCTGTCTTGCGACAGCCCACTGTGACATGGCCTCTTGGTATTCACTATGACTCCTAACTTAACTAGCCTAGATCGGACGTCCGTCTCTAGAAGCGGTCTAAAACCAACTGCCTTAACGTTTTTCACAATAATCATCCTAAAATCACCACGACGCACTCATTAAAGGCTCGAGAAGGGCCCCCAGCCTCTCGGCGCCCGACCATAAATCGTCCTCATTGTTTCAAGGGTGCACATTTGGCCGTCTCAACCAAACTCATCTCAACCAGATGTGACGTTGTATTGTTAGTTGCATCGTTTTTAGAATTAAACATAGAATACTTTTACAAATTCTTTGGAAATTAGATAAATTATTGCATTCGACCCGTCAACTGCCACACTCAGGACTTTTGCTCTTAATTTATGTCTCACAAGTGATTCGACAGATGCGCTGGCTTTAAAACAATATCATAATATTTTGTTGTTAAGTTGGGGTAACCGACAGACTGTCACATCATCAAATCCAAACGTTTCAAAATCTAGTTATATGCAAATTATACGTGTTGTGCAAATTTCATGTATGAGAATTTTCTTCATATTTTTTTGTGAATTTTCCTATGTTTTAATACTTATTATCCTATTCCGAACGAAGACAAATCCAAAAACACAAAAATCATAAAAATCGGTCCAGCCGTTCTTGAGTTATAAATGATGTAACTAACACGATTTTCGACTTTCTTTTAATATAAGAAATATAGCTAAGATATATAGATAAATAAAGGTAAAAAAAAAAGTGCTGCAAAATTTCTTGAACATAGCCTGAACCACTTTGATACGAAAAACAGATCATTTATTTTAAATCAGATTCAATCCAAGCTGCTTTGATTTAACGCAAACAGTCCATAAACTTAGTTAACGAAGTCTAAAAAAAAAAAAAAAAAAAAAAACCTGGTAGGCGGATAATCTTTACAAGTAACGTAGGGGCTCAAAAAAATATATTAGCGATAAATAATTATATACCTAAGCGACGGTTGGCACTGCAAGGCTTTTGACCTGAGCGAGTTCAACGATCGCTGCGACGTGGCTAGACTGGCCTGGGACCATGCTAATTACATGTTATTTCGAGTTTACTTAATAAAATTGAATGACCTCTTTATTTTACACGTGAGTATCACTTTTGCTCCCTCAAGACAGTATAAACATCAGCCGTGTCGAGTAATAACGGAGTTACGTTTGGGTCAAATATATAACTGAACTAACTTACCCATATCATACCCCACTCAAGGATCATTTACGTGCTCGTGGGGGTCATTACAAACCAGCTCCTTACTGTAGGATACGGGAATCAAACACGCAACTCTCTCTCTCTCTCTCACCTTATTACTTGTTTTAGAAGATAACGTTACTATTGCGCTCGTGATTTTTTTTTAATTTATCCTATTTTTATAAATAAAGAATACAGCAGGCAGTAGTAGCATGGTGTACCTTTGAAATAGCCTACATTTAGATAGGTATGTAAATAAAAAAAATCTCCCCACGTTCTCACGGCATTTTTATCAAATCATTGAATTCCTTGTCATCGCAGGAGCATGGCATACCTATGGCAAGTTAGAGCTGATCTCAAAATCCCTGGGATAGGTTAATTACAGATGATTGGTTGATCAGGAATGTATGCACACCGGCCGGTTTAAGTACTCGTACCAACCGGTTTCATAAGAAAGTAGATTTCATAATTTTAATGTTTTAAATTAGTAAATAGAATAAGTACCAAACTTCGGACTACAGTTACCAGCTTACAGGGTGAAATTTTAATAGTTGTGTTTCTCTTAAAGGGTCATTGTACTCATCATTATGAACAACTTTTACTATTGGACCAAACCTGAAATCGCGAAAAAAAATCAGCTGTTCTCTACATCAAACTCGTCAAAATGTAGGGAGCAGCTAATATTTTTTCGCGATATCAGGTTTGGTCGCACAGTAAAAGTTGTTCATAATGACGCCCTTTAAGAGGAAAACAACCATTAAAACTTCACCATGTAGGTATAGGATGTATATCCTTCTTTTATTTGCCCCTAAATCGTGCAAGTTTATCTACTGGAAAGTACATTACCTACTTACTCTCTGTCCATAATGATGACATAAATAAGTTACCATCCAAGTACACATTGTGGAATGCAAATAAATTATTGAGTATTGAATCGACTCACCTAACGCGTCCATCGTTATCAATCTGATGGGCAATTTGACTGGCATCACAAGCTTGTCTCGAAGAATCTAAAGGCGTACTACTCCTGTCAAACGATAACGTATCTATAAAATGCTGGAAAATACAGAATGAATGAATAGTCTGGCTTATAAAACCCCCCTTAAAAAAACCAATTAAACTTTTCTGGTCTTCATTCTAGAATTATCAAATAAAACCAAACTCTGCAAATGCTGTAATATATATGTTACGGCTAACGATGGGTGTAGAAATAAACTTAAGATTAGCCGGTAAAACTTAAGTTTAATTCGAGGAGAGGCTAATGTTGGAAATAATGTGCAGTTTCGATAAATGGTTTCAACATTAGCCGGCTAAACTGCACATTAGCCTAAACGCAACGGCTAAAGAATAGTCGATCGATACGCGAGGAATGGGAGAGAGCGCATGAGCACGCGACCCCTTCGTCGCAGAATATTATTTTCTCAAAACACGGTATTCGCAAAAAATCATAATCTCAAACAAATCGCAAATCACCACATTCCGAAAACATTACATGATTCTCTTGTGCCTAAACGGACCCTGGTACTCGCCGGCCGCTACTGCGGCACCGTTCGCTTCGTTCTTTTATCTCTGTGCGTTGTGGGGTCACAGTTCTAACCTAACCTAAGCTACCTTTCAGCCATTTTCATTTGCTGCTTCATTTTAAGCCAAGGGGTTACGGCTACACTTAACTTTAGCCAGTTATAGATGAAAGAATTTAACATTAGCCTCTCCTCGAAAATAAGCTTAAGTTTAGGCGGCTAATCTTTAGTTTATTTCTACACCTATCCTTAGCCGTGACATATACATACTCGGGACTTCTTATTTCACAAAAAGAACACGAATATTTATTACCTAGCATAAACGTACTAGATAATTACGGCTTTGTGTCCCTCTGAGGATGCAGGTGTATATTTCGAACTTATGTTGTGTTGTTGTTGTGTCTTGTTGTTATGCTTGTTTAAAGCAATGTACATCGATATAAGTTTTCTATTGTAGTATAGGGACCCTAAGAAACTGTATGGTCATACCTCGATGCCCTCTATTTTGGCAATGTGCGGATAAAATTGAATTATTTTTAATTACGTTGGCATAAACAACATTCTTCCATGAACTACCAAGACTTTCACATTTTTACATGATATTACAAATTTTCTCAGTCAGCTATCGTTCAGCCAAAAGGCAAACACTTTCCGAATTTGATCTGACGAGCACCTTAAGTATTATCACATAGCTAAGTATTTCTTATTTTCCACAAATAGTTGACCAGTATCTAACTAAGCCCCTTATTCATAAAAAAACTAAAACGCTTTGCAAACCTATTTTAGTTAAAATAGTGTCAAGTCAGTTTCTTTCGAATTATGATTTGAGTTTGAAAGAAGAAGACAAAACACTATTTTTTTAACTAAGAAGATTTGTAGAGGATTTTAGTTTTTTTATGAATAAGGGGGTAAGTACCTAAAGATGCTTTACTAAAAAGACAAACATGGGCTCAAATAAATTCATATCAAACTAAAACACTGTAGTAAAAGAAGTCAACTTAAAATTTAACATGACGCATAACATTACCCAAGTAGCAAATAATAATGGTAAGTTTAATCTTATAATAGAAGTGTAATTATTGCAATGTAACTTTTAATAACCACTAAACAATGAAGACAATTATTCAGAGATGATGATAGCGTCATGAAATAATATTTTTTAATTATAAAATTATTCAGAGATGACGTTATTCTCATGAAATAATATTCTTTAATTATAAAATCAAGCACCTCCAAATGGATTTGTGTCATTTCAGACAGTTAATTATGAGTAAATTAATGGAATATGATTACAAGAAAGGATACGGTTTTATAAGGATTTATAAGTCATCATAACAGTTTTGGATGAAGCTGGAAGGAATCCAATTTCGCTGATCCATTCATAAGCAAGTCATTCTGAACGCGCTAATTTTAATACACTCATTTATCACTCTGTAATGAGCCACTAAACATGATGGATTGCAACACGTCGTTTCTGATCTTCACCGAAACATTTGTTAAAAATTCTCTTAATAAATGAAAATCTGTCAATGAACCTCGTGACTCCTCTTCACATTTTTTATTAAGTTTTTTCTGTCCTTACATAATAACCACAAAATTGTAAATTATCAAGGCTCTGGTTGAGGAAGCTGTGTTGGTGATCACGCTGCATATTTATTCAAATATTCATGTTCGTGATTTACAAAGTATCGTTGGGAATTTAAACATAATTATGTTAGTTTATTTCGCATGTATAATTTAGCATTGCTGAGTATACTTAATTCACCAGAAGCTGAACATAGTTTATACCGGAAAACTCAGAGTTAATTCGTTTGAAACAAGCAGCCGCCAAATTCGCCAATTATAAAATCGTGAAACTCGAACTTTTGGAGCTGGAAAAACTGTATTACGTATACATGAATAAATAAAAAAATCACGGTGTGTGTAAATGAGATGGAAAGTATTTAATTGCTTTGTAGATAGTCAAAGGTGCCTAAATGTGGAATTTCCTTATAATGCAAAGTGACAGTTTGGGACGCGGTCATTGTGTCGTGCTGACGACATCTCCGACCGAGTTTGTCTTAGGTAGGTATGCCCACAGAGCTGAGATTTTAATCAACCTGGAACTGGCACCCATTAATTTTAAACATTCAAATCGCACATTTGAACGGTGTCGTCAGTGTAAACCTAGTATAGTTACTATTTTGCTACGTTCATTCAATTAATTTATAAAGATATGATCTGTCACAAATAATTTACAAATGAAAAAAAAACCGTATGAAACGGTTTTATTCATTTACGCACGGAACCGGGAAGTAAGTATGGCAGAGAAAAGGGGAGGCTTAATTATGCCCAGCAGTGGGTAATTCCGGGCTGAGATGATGATGATTATGATGTTATATTTATTATCTTTCCCTATCGTTTACTATGAATCGGTTCGCGGACGCTAAACGAGACACAATAGAAGTTTTATTGTTATGACGTCTATAGACATCAAGCGCGCGTGAAAGCGATAACCAAATAAAAGAACCTGGGTCTTTTTTCGTTTACATCGACAATGTCCTCTCAGAAAAAAAATTGTTTTTCATCCTCAATAATCAGTTTCACAATTTTTTTTTTTCACAAAAATTCTTTGACAATACAACCATTAAAATAATCTTAAACAATCCGTTTTTAGGGTTCCGTACCTCAAAAGGAAAAAACGGAACCCTTATAGGATCACTCGTGTGTCTGTCTGTCTGTCTGTCCGTCTGTCACAGCCAATTTGCTCCGAATCTAATGGACCGATTAAGTTGAAATTTGGTACACATATGAGTTTCTGTGACACAAACACGGACGGGTAAAGTAAATAAATAATAATAGTAATAATGATTTTGAATATAGAGGTCACTTTTGGGGGGCAAATAAGAAAATTAAAAACAAATGTTTTGGAAACTACACCATGTGGCATGTCATATGAAAGGGCTTACTATGAGGGTCTCAAATATATTTTTTTATAATTTTAAAATAAATTCTTTTAAAGTTATTTAAGAAAATAGATGAAAATTGACCATTCCCCCCCCCCCCCCCCACCTTATCTCCGAAACTACTGAGCCTAAAATTTTTAAAAAAATACAGAAAATAGATCTTTACCTGTAGATTACAGGAAAACCTATAAGAAGTCTGTGGTCTTAAAATAACATGGTAAATCTATGAATATTGTGAGTACAAACTTACATTTACAGTTGGAATGTATGGGAGAAAATGTTTTTCAACTACATTGTTAAGTTTGTTCTTAAGATAAATTCATCCCAACTACGGAACCCTTCATTGTGCGTGGTCCGACACGCACTTGGCCGGTTTTTATTATTACTGCTTTTCACAAAATAATTGTGACATAATATATTCAAAAATGTGACGGTGAAAATGTGACGTATTGGTGTGTGTGAGGTGTTGTCGGTAGAAAAGAAGAACGTCCCACCTATCAAATTTAAAGCATTTCATGTAATAAATAATGTTACATCTCATATTTCTTTAAACATATTTCCACCAACGCGGCATCCATTTACTTTTGTACATCTATGAAGATATTCAAGCATCTTTTTAAGTGCTACCCGTGGGAGGACTCTTGGGTGACTGACCGAGTCCTTGACCCACACAGACTCACGGTCTAGTCCTCCGCCCTCCGACTATGTCCATTCATTAGATCAGAGAAAGTTTTACACTAATGCTTTCTTTAATAATAGACCTCAAGTTACACATGACACGCATTTTAAGATTAAAGTTCATAAAGGTTTTGTAATTAACTCAAGTTAGAAGTTATACGAGTTATGTTTTACGATCATCCGCACGTTCTGAATAATTTATACATGGCTCTCAAAGACAATCTTTTCTCTTATAGACTTTGACGATTAATTTACCGTACCGTAGTTGTTTCTATTTATTATATGTTTTGGTATATCAGTACATATTTGTATGTATATTTTTAATTAAAGCTTTAGTTGAAATACAAATACAGTGTTGGGTCTATATACAATCTAGACTCAACATCTTTTTCTATTTTAGATTCATGTTTATTCATTCGTATCGTTTTATTTCTTTTCATTTAATTCATGTATTATAATTAAACAAAAAACGCCAGTTAAAATACGCAAAATTATACTCACAATCTCACACAGAACTTGCAGATATCTGGGACTATGAAAAAGTAATGAAAACTGTTGTTTGTATACCAGTTACATAATGATCCAATTCAATTCCATTAATTTTATTCAGTAACTATTCACATTGCGTTCAAAACTTCGAATATAATCAAACATGAGTAGAATATGAGAAAAAAAAAAAACAAATAAAAAGAAAAATGAATGAATGAATGTGAATTACATATAGTGCGTATATCATACATACTTAGTTTTTGTGACCATGTGCGAGACAATACCTACATACACAATTACTAATCACTTGTTCACTGTTTCTTAGATATTAGGTACGAGTAGTTCCGCACCTCTCATTCTGATTCACTTCGCAACGGTAAAGTTCTTCCAACAATCATTTGCGTTCCGGTATACGTAATTATAAGGTTCTTGATTGATCAATTCATGAATTGTTAAGCTTTGTTTGAATGCCTTCTTTGTATCTAAAGAGGCCTTAATAACATGTAGTGAGCCAAGTAATATACAAGCGAATGCTGTGAGCTTTTTAAAAACATTATCTAACTGAAATATATCGCAAAAAAAATGTGGAGATTCTTGTGATATGTTTTAATTAGATAATGTTTTTTCTTTAAAAGTGGGTCTAATCTTCTAACCTGAAACCTTAAGGCTCCTTCCTACACATAATGCCGGCGGCACAGCCGGCGGGCATGTCGCCAACAAGGCCGGTGGCATTCCCGGGTGGGTATTTGAGCCAGCGGGCTTTTTAAACAAAGGGCGCATACCCGCACAGCATGAACCCGCCGGCTGTGCCGCCGGGGTAGTGTGTAGGAGCCTTTAGGTGTTTATAACCTGTGGAATATTTAGTTCACAGTTCGTGAAATATAAGCACAATGTAATGAAAATCAAACCTAAAGAAATTTTTTCCATCTGCGAAACTGGGATAGTTCATTGTTTTCTGATTACTTATAAAATAAAAATAATTTAATACTGGTTCTTTTAACTGAACTCGGTACAGCGCTGTATTGTTAGACATTTTAAGGATTCTTTGAAAACAATTTAATTAATTCTCATAATTTTGAGCGAAGAATCAAAGAAAAGAACTCGACTCTTTTTTGTACAGCCTACACCAAACAGCAAACAGCGTTCTGCAACCTGTTTAACGAAATTAAATATAATGCTTACTTGCATGATAAGTAATTAATTACGTAAGTATTGCATTAATAAACCACGCTCTTGCAATTAGTTAGCCGATGGAGATAGAGTTCTTTTTATGAAATCTTCCAACCGAATTTAACCCTAAAATACGTTTGAAACTGTAGAAATAAAGCCTGAACAAAAATACAAAAGCTTTTCGAGATTCGTCACATTCTTACTTCCAAATCCAGACAGGTGAAAATTAAAGCAGCATATCACTGTAGCAACCTCTTTGACCCATATCTAGACGTCCATAATACACAATTCATTGTATTACAGAAGAAAAAGAAAACTATTGTATCGAGATCAAGAAGATAATTAAACATTAGAGCTCAGTTATCCATGTTATCCGGCGGTTGGCAGTATATTTGAATATCATTCGAATTAATGACAAGGGTTAACGAATCTCTGAGATATTTGTACAAAAGAGATATGGCACAACACATACCTAACACTTAAGAGGTCAATTCTTTTGCAAATGATAGAGCAAGCAGGTTTGATTATTTAAAAATCAATAATAAAATCAAGTGTAGTAAAGTGGAGTGTGGATTTTTTCTTTTGAGTTTTGTCTTTTTTTTTTGAGTGTGTATAAAGTGTAGTAAAGTGGAGTGTGTATACACACTCAAAAAAAAAAAAGACAAATGACTTAAAAACTTTTGCACTATAACATGGCAGTAGGTAAGTGATTTCGTGATCAATAAAAACCTAGCCTTTACCTAATTATGTTGAGGTCGGTTTCCAGTCTAACCGGATGCAGCTGAATACCAGTATTTTACATGGAGCGACAGCCTATCTGACCTCCACAATCCAGTAACTGGGTAACACGATACCCCATGGTAAGACTGGTTGTCAGACGACCTGGTTGACGACCCGTAACGACTGTCAAAGATCCACGAATGACAGCCGGGACCAACGGCTTAACGTGCTTTCCGAGGCACGGAGGAGTCTCTTAAAGATGGTCACCCATTCACGGACCAACCCCGGCAAGCGTAGCCTAACCTGATTTCGTGATCATCAACCTAAATTATGATTTAGCAGCTTATATTTTTCGTCGTAGTCGAGTACTTACATATTAGTTTGAGAAACAATGTGGTGTCATCTAACAGCCTCTCTGATCAAGAAAGACGGTCCAATAGCGAAAATATTATAAGTGCCTACCTACCTTCCCGAGAAAAGCATTGAACATACAGAAGCAAAATTGGTATGATTAAGTTGCAAAATATTTTCTGCAAAAGTCATATTCATCATGCAACATACCCATCACAATGCGTAGGTAAGCAAGAATGCTACGAAAAGAATGAGATAAGAGTCCGGTACTCTGGTGTCGTGGTTGTATCAGCGCTGCGCAGGCGCGACGCGACGCCCCGACGCCGTGACGCAGGCGGTCCCGTTAGCCGACACACTACGCGCTACTCAGCTGCGTTCCTATCCTGCTTTCTATTTTAAATCCTTGCGGCCATGATTAACTTGTTGTCATTTGTTTATGTAGCTATATATTGTTCTTGCGTTTTTAAGAAATTTGTTGAATTGAAGTTAAGAGATTAGTAGGTATGTGAGTTCATCAGAGCATCTGAAAAGTTTTCGTTTATAAGGTTCTGTTATGAATTATGTAAACATTACTTGTAGAATTTCACGAAAAACAAATTTTATTCAAATTAAACCAATATAAATTCAAATTCTTTCGGTAACAAACTGATTTCCCTCGTGGCTTCTAAAGTTTGACAAGTAACTGACGCTTTTCTACTTTTTCTCGTAGTTCTGATTACATTATCAGACAGCTATCATAGCATAAGCATAACCAACCTATGATGCTCCCCCTATTGGGATACAAGCCTCCCCTTTCTGTGACAGAGAGTGGGCCGTAATCATAGAAATATAATATATCTATGACCGTAATCGGCGTAATCCACCACGCAAGCCCAGTGCGGGTTGGTGGATGAACATGTCTTTGAATTTTTGGTTCTAGGACATGCCGGTTTCCTCAAGGTGTTTTCTTTCACCGCTTTGAGAGCAGTGGTTATGAAATAATTTACACAAAATGAAGTGCCTGATTGGGTCCGAAAACACGAGCTACAACTCGTAAGTCACCGCCGTTATATTATTATTATTACCGCTGCGCCACCACTGCTCACAGCTAACTAAGCATATCTCTATTAATGATATTACAATAGGAATATATATGGTCTGGCTAATGAAAATCTCAATAGAGTATCGATTTTCTATCAGACTCGTTTGGTAGGACAAAGTAGACAACAAGAACAATTACAACAACAAGTAACAAATAACTCACCATCTCCCATTACTTAGGTAAACCTACGTAATAGTAAGTGTAATAAATAATAATAGATAATGATAATGTTTAAATAATGTGGTCAACTTAATTTTGTAAAAAGATAGATAGATAGGACTCCACGAGACAGACTCGACCTAGTGTGGAGTTCATAAGCAAAGCACCTACTCACCTTGCGTCTTATTTAAAAAATGTAAACCTAACTTTAATGTAGACTATAAGGACATGTGAAGCACTGTTTTCGGCAAAAATAAACATTATATTATATTGTAAGTACAGTAAGCCGCACATCAGTGGTAACACTATTACTACTAGTAGCTTGCTGCATCCGCATCTCGGATGCAGCCTACCATACTTTAGGACGGGAACACAAGCCTGTAGCTTGTACAAAACTATGCAAGTAGCTGGCATGCCATTGTGGCATTCACCAATCAGAAGTTGTTAAGGCACACGGCATACCTACAAGATACTTGCATGTGTATCCTCGCCCTTACGTATACAATTCCTGGGTATCATTAAAAACTTAAAATGTTTATTACTAACCTATCGGACCTTTATGTTATGTTCAGTTTCAAATAACCGGAAACTTCGACGACTTCGTTTGCTGTTTGCTGTTGTATATTCGCAAGTTCTACAGAGGCTACGCATTTGTAATCACAATATTGAGTTTGTTCAGGCTCGGCCTTCGAACGCAATAACCAATATTAACTTTTCCTATGTTTACAGGTCACTCCTGAATATGAAATATGCTAATAATTGAATTGCTTCAGGCGCGTAATCCAATCCACAGGCATCATGCTGGAAATATTATGTAAGGACATTACGTTACAAAAACACGGCAGTAAAGACCTAGCTACTGAAGTTTTTTCGTCGAAATACTGCTAATATGTTTTCGTCTAGACTTATAGCTTACCGCTCAAAATCAGGCAATACCTTCACATGTTTTGCCAGTCGTGAAGAGAACATTCTCTTCACGTCAATCCTCAATGGACTCGTAAAATTCCTGCGAGTAAGTATGACACATAGATACAAGAAGAGCTCTACTTACCGCTAGACGACATTCTTTTACATGATTAAACGCAACTAGTCGGATGGTACAAAATCGATCAAGGTGATGACAAACACAAGATTTATATAGTTACGTCTTGATGTCCATAAAAGTGGAATGATATGATGTGGACGTGCGGCGGCTGCGGCGGAATGCCGCGAGCGATCTGGAATCAACTCGTCATTACTTCAACCGAGTGTTATCGTAGCCGAAGAGTACGATCTGCGACGGTTCGCGCTGCATTCCTCACTTTATGGCCACGTTCCTTCATCATTACATCCATAGGATGTAAAGAATGCGTGTAACATACAATGAAACACCTGCCAATATGACAAAACTTACTTGTTTTATTTGTTGCAGTGTGAAAGTTTAAATTAATTTACTTTCTTTGTTTCATGTTTATTAAAAACTAGCTGACCCGACAGACGTTGTCCTGTCAAAATGTCAATCAATAAAAAAACTACCCTCAGTTCTTTTTTAAACTGAGTGTATTTGGACTATTTCAAACAAAAAATAAAATTTAAAACAAAAATTTGTCAAATCGGTCCAGCCGTTCTGAAGTGATGCGCTTACAGCAACAGCATTAAAAACAGCATTAACAGCATTTAATTTTTATTATAATAGATAAGACAGTTAGAAAATCATCAGCAAACTCTAGAATTATTTACTTATCTCAATAAAACCTAGACTTATTCGCCGTTGCCTACTTGCCTTGGCCAGGCTTCGCAGAACTCTACAGTTACAGTGGAAGATTGCAGCGAGGAAAGTTAACGTTCCGAACCACATGAATTACTACAACAAAACTACTGCTTCCTCCTATCTTAGCCCATTTTCCATATCAAAGTTATAATCGACAATCTATAAGACAGAGATAGCAGACTATGTGATACTAAAATATTCCTGCTTTATTCTGTAAAAGATGTTTTAGGCGATTTCAGTAAACCATTTTAAAGTTTGGTACCATTAAGAAGATTGAAAATTCTGTATCGGAGCTAAAAAGTTGGTATTGGATGTGAAGAAAGTAGCGATTTTCAATATGCAGCTTACGCGAACGCTTTTCAAGATAGCGCAAAGCGAAATTGCTCTCGGCAACAATACCTAATGACACTTTCATTATTTGACAATAGTCGGCCACCAGGCGCCAACATTTCTAAGAAGCCGTCGTTTTGAACAGCACTGGCCCCTAATGAGCGCCGCTTTCATACCCATGGACAGCCAATAAGGACACAATAGAAACATCTCGAAGAGAAGCGAAAGAAACAAACTCATTTGTGATAGAGAAATTCTGTTGAGTGTAACCTAGTCTTAAGACGCAGGCAATTTCCTTTTCATTATTAAAAAAAAAAAACAGCTAATGAAAGTTAATGAAAAAGTTTAAGGGTGTAAGTAAGTACTATAGTTTAGAACACATTTGAATATTTCGGCGCGGCATTCACTCGCGGTATTCGCTACACATCACAGCTTCACTTCAACCTTGATACAGTTCAAAGCCCGTCAAGTTATGTTCATGAATTTTTTCGTCAGTTATTAGTAGCGTTTATATGTTCGCATGTCAAGGTTTTTTGTCAGGTTTATCAGTCCTACCTTGCCTCCAAGAGAGCCATGCTAATTGCTTACTACGCGTCCGTTGAGACGAACAGAACAGTGATTCATTTTCTTCCCATAGACAACTTGGCAATCATGAATTGTTTTTGTACAGCAACTATTAATAATTTAATCAAAACGTTTTCATCTTTACCGCGTTTACATTTTTCTCTGCTAAACATTGACCAAATCTTAGCTGTACTATTTTAAGTGATGAAATATTCAAGAATTCTGTTTATTCAAGTGAGACACGAGGATGCTGCTATCCGTCTTTCTCAGAGAACTACGGATTTTCACACTGTGATTTTAGGAACTTGTTATGTAACAATAAGGAACTCTAAGAGCTACGAGTACCTATTAAGCTTATTACGCTACAAGTTCGCAAACACGAAGGTTTTTAAACAAAAAATCTTCCTGAATCAAATACAATAAGCAGTTATAAATACTTAATAAGGGTCATTATGAGGAAGGTTGACAATGACTTCGTGTCAGGAGTCTTCAAGCTTGAAGACATTAAAATAAGGAAAATTAAATAAATTAAAAACATCAACTAGGACAATCTAACGTGACTAGTCGTGTCAGTGATTAAAGTTATTATTGCAACTAACAATGTGCCGTGACTTCTGCCTCTTTGCGTTGGGATTCTTCCGACGTGTCGTCTCGCTATAACATACTTTTAACCGACGGTAAAAAAGGAGGAGGTTCTCAATTCGACACGATATATATATATTATTTTTATAGTGTTCATACACCACGCATAACTTTTTACAGTCGTTCGATTTGAAAAAAAAATTAGTTTTATTCGACAGGATATAGCTCAAAGTTGGTCCCATATAAAATTGATTAACTTTGCCTGCGTAGTTTTTGAGTTAGCTTCAATAATACGTATTTTTTCCCCACTTTTATGTGGATGATGCTCTAGTTTCTTTTGCAGGTTGTGGTATTAGAATTTGTGTGGGGTAGGTACCACAAATTAAAAGTGAATAATAAAAACATTTTTTACAAGAAAATACAACCGACTTCCAAAAACTACAAAGAGAAAAATAACTTTAATTTCGGAAGTCGGTGGCAAAAAACGAAAATACATTTAACCAGACACCGAATTCCGAAATTAAAGTTATTTTTCACTTTGTAGTGTTGTTTTTGGAAGTCGGTTGTATTTTTTGTAGAAAAGTTTTTTTATTCACAAGTTCTCAAATCAAGGTATAGAAATGTAAAACGTAGGTATTAAGTTAAAATGTCTTGCAGATCTGTATTTTATATTTTCATATACAGACTTATTTCCTCGTTCCCTTACAATAAATTATCAAATTACTCATTAAGTAAGCTATTCATAAGACACCCTGGTACTTAATTATGAGTAGCTATTATTAAATATTCGATGATTATGTCATTGCAGCGTATTTCTTGAAACTGAACACGAAAACTGTTCGGTGTAGCCGTGACGGACAATTTGTTCCCGCGTTTATGCTATTATTGCCCACCCATGACCTACAGCACGTACAAGGGAGCCTTGCACACCAATTATTACAAGCAAACATAACAAACATATTAATTAACGAAAAATAGCTGTAAGTACTTATATGTTCGTGTTATGGTCACGCTTTTCCGAGGTAGGCAAGCAACGCTAACATTGAACGGAACGTGTGCCATGCCATTGAAACGGCTGCCGTGATGAGAAAACATGATCTGCTTTTATATTTTTTTTGGACTAAATTTAATTAGATATAACACACTTCTCTAATATACTGAAAGGACGAACTTAGGTACAACCTACGCAAAAAATATTTCAGCAACCGCTAGAAGCCTGAAAAAATGTTAACAAGAAATGAAATAAACTTTATGAGAATTGAGAGGCTCTACCTTCATTAACCTACAGTTCTATTTACATATTTCTTCACAAAGGGATCAGTGGTCAATGAACAACAAATACAGTCCACTTAGCGTGTGCAGGAGCAACATGTAGAACTGGGATAAGGCCGAGCTGCAAGGTCGACTACTACGATACCTGTTATGTACAAGGGTATAGTGTTATGCGCATCTTCACAAACTTTAATTAAGTATTATCCGATCTCAAGTTATAAGTAAGTACCTCGTTGACCGAGCTCTGCTCGGACGAAAATACAGAAAACGAATTTTCCTAGATATGCGATCTATAGCCAGAACGATTTTTCGCCCCCGTAAACTCCTATATTGCAACTTTTATCGAAATCGTTAAAGCCGTTTTCGAGAATGTGATTTCAAATATACAAATATTCCTCATTTAATAGTATAGGAGATAAGGCTGCACGTACAGGCGACGACAACAATATTTTCATGGAATGTTCATAGGATTTACAATGACTAAAGTTTTTTGCTATGTCCCAGAATTTATGTGTTTCCAAACAGGCAATTACGAGGATGTCTAGTATTGATTATTGATTTTCACGTCACGTTGAAAGAAAAATGTAGGTACGTGAAAACCGAGTCGAGCAGAAGTGGCTGTTTAGCAAATGTTTACCTCTAGGGACGACGCCAAGAAGTATATAAGTAATACTTACTTTCTTAACAGAAAATGGGAGGCATCACATAAGTATTTTATCTTATAAGAGTTTAAATTGAATTATTTTACGATGTAGGTACTTGTACTAGCATTATCGCAAACTTAAAGTGCAGTGTCAAGTAGCTACCTAAGTAGCTGCAGAGGCAAGAACGATCGATGTTGCTACCTAATCTTATCATGCCATGCATGTCTGTCTGTCTAGTAAGTTTGTAGTTAGTAGATGCAAATTAAGCCTTTGAGAGCAAGCCATTAATCTGAGTATCCACTTTAGTGTCGCGAATAGCGTCGGTAACTAGACTCGGTTCAAAAAGCCGATTTACGAATTAGATTATTATAAAACCTGACAAAATAGTAATCCCAAGGTCCAATTATTTTTTTGGGGATTGTAAGCTTTTTTTCTTTTACTACCTAGATACCTATGCATAATAAAATAAGTTCTTAATATCATAATGAATATTGTTAAAATTGAAAATAAATTTATTTTCCTACATATATTTCTTATATTTTGATCCGAAGCATATTTTTTAATTATTTATTTATTTATTTAACATGTGGAAAACCAACAGCTTAACTTATAAACAATAAATATACTGAAATAAGAAACATGAAGCCAATTACAGGTTTTCACGGCTAGCTATACAATAATTATGGAAAGAGATCTTATACACGACGAGACATCAAGAAAAGATGAGCACCAATCGTCAAATCGGTACCGCCAAACATAAGGAATAAACTACAATAAATTATAATAAGAAACAGAACTACTATTAAAACTAAGAATTAATTTTGAAAAATTCCAGGTTCTGCCTATTGCGTACGCTTGAGCCTTTGGTTGAAAACAAGTCAAAAGAGAACTGCTTGCAGTCTTTACTCGCTCGCACTAAATATGAGTTTTGCCTGTAGTGCCTGATATACCTACCTTCTCTGGTTTTTTGGAGCAATAAAATATAATGATGTTATATAGATATAACATGATATGATGATGATATGATGTTGTAAAAGGTAATTTGATTTAGCTACGCAAAGCTTACGCGTAGTCGCGATTGTTTCCCCTTACCGAATACACATGGAATTATGGATCAGTGGAGATTCATTAATTTTAATTGATGTTGTTCGTTTATTAATCACAACATCGACCGGTAGGTACGTACCTATTATCGTATATCTGCATGTGTAGGTAGTGGTAGAAGTGTTACCTATCTATAGGTATGTAAAGATCGAAAATGCCCAATTTAAAACGGATTTTTTTCTCTATATACAATTATACATCTCTGTAGCAATGAATGCATCACCTGTCCGCGATATTATTTTTGCTCAGCGTTCTTTGTTACTTTTTTCTTTTTGCTCAGCTCCTAAGGGTCCTAGCGTGATGTTAAATAGCCGATTCCTTAAGAAATGGGCTATCAAATGCAAAAATATTTTTTAAATCCGACTGGTAGATCCAGAAATTAGCGCGTTCAAACAAACAACCAAAACCAACAAACTCTTCTTCTTTATTATTAGTATAAAATATAGATTTATAGTTATTAATAGGTATATGATCCTTAAAATGAAATAAATATTTATTCCGCAAATTTCGTCACTGCATCTACCACTGTTTGTCTCTGCATCACCGAAAGATTGACTGGTTGAAATTGCTTAAAAAGTATTAAATAAATAAATAATAATAAATAATGTTAAAACATCTTGGTCTCTCAAACTGCCCCATGCCTCAGGTATTTATTTTTTATCAAAGTAAGCTATTACTAATTCTATGTCCATACTCATAAAGATTATTTTCCTTACCGCCTTACACTCTCCCAAAAATATGGACAAGTCTCTGACATACCTACATATAGGTATATACCCCACTCTAGGCGATTGAATTTCAATTAAAGTTGTCTGTCATCTATGAACCTTACTATGCTGAATAGAGCTATCTGTGCTGAATACAGCAGTTTATCCCCTTCGATGGCCGATCTAGCGTAAGAAATACCAGAAGGTTGCAAGTACGCCACTGCATTCGTCGGAATTGAGACCGATCAATAAATTTTCGTGCGAGCAGCACCTCAGACTAAAAAATTGAGTCCGCTGGACAAATCTAGGGATTCGTAGATAATACTAGTACCTACCTAAGGTATACGTTACATGTTTGACTTACTTGGGAAGAGACTGCACCCAACGATACAGGGTGTCCTAGTGCGGGGCCCTGAGAATTTGCAAAAATCTAGTGCCTAAGGTACCTATTACTAGTTTCATTTAATATTGTGAGTACCTTGTTTTTCTTAATTAAATAAAGTTTTTGTTTATTTTATTTTATGGGTAGATAGGTACCTAATACACGACTTACATAAATTATACTTAACTAGGTGATCCGACAGACGTTGTCCTGTCTTAGCTATGAATATTTTAATGTAAACGCGCGAAGTTAAAATAGTCGTTGTTTTTTGTTAAATTTCCCACGTTTTTGCGCAATTTTATTAATTTTTCTTTCCGTAAGAACCTTAGACAAAGTATTAGAAAACTTAAAAAAAAAGATGAATGAAATCGGTGAAGTCGTTCTCAAGTAATGGCGTGACCAAGGGAAATATGGATTCATTTTTATTTATATAGATTTGAAATTAAGTATTGTTTCCAAAACCATTTAGAATTATGTAGGTAGGTACCTAAGTTAATAGTTTAAGTATTTTTTCAGTAAGATTGAAGTTCTTCTCCTGAATTTAGGTAAATCATAGGCTTTACGACTTTTTTAAAAATTGCATTTTAAAAACATATGATAAAATTCTTCATTTAGAGTACCTAATTGAGTTAACAAAAACTTTAAAGTCCAGTTAAGTACGGCAGTTGGCCGGAATAAACGCTAGGTCGTATGTTCTAAATGAATCCGCCGGTGCATCATTGTCATTATGGACGCATCAGGAGATTGAGACCACGGTCAGCGTGTCATCGTGGCGTGCATTCAGTACACAATGGTCTGCACTTATTAGCATTTGTTAGACTTTATTGCCGGTAGGTATATTAGCGTTAAGGTACTTACGCAATTTATCTACGCATTCCCTGTCTATACAGTTATATGTGTAATTACATCTGTCAGACAGGATGACACATCAAAATGTTTCGTTTTTTTTTTTCAATCTAAATGTATTTATTTTGAAAAATCATTGAGTCTCAATAATATCGCAAAGAATGTGCGCAATATGGATGGCGTTATGGGACTGTGGAGAAATGTCTTGACGCTGCGTGACAGCAGCGTAAGCGTGGGTAACCCATGTTCATGGCCGCCCGCTCGATGTCCACCGCGCACAGGATGGATGGAAAGCAGCACATGAAGTATTTTTTTGCTCCGTTGGTGTAATTGCTGTATGGCGTTCCAATGGGAGGATAAATAAATAAATAAATAAATCATCTTAAGATTGCTAGATGATTTACCTGTCGAATTAATTTCAGAGGACCTATTGGTAGGAAGGATAGATTTACCTAAGTAACTAATAAATTCACATGAAAAATGGACAAAGATTCAGGATTCTGATTATGTGCAACAGGTTCTCCGAACGATGAATATACATACGAAGAATTCGTAACTATCTTTGTATGATCTTCATTAGTGAAAGTATCGATTTTCGTGTTTTAAAAGCTCTACATGTTCGATACTGATCTAGTAATTCAAAACACTTTCTCAGAGGTCCCATGGTGTAATGGTTAGCACTCTGGACTCTGAATCCAGCGATCCGAGTTCAAATCTCGGTGGGACCTAAGTTTTTGCACAGGTGCAAAAACATAAAAAAACAAACAGGGCCCAGGGCTCTAATAATTTTCACTTAAGAATTCACATTCCTGTCTGATATTCCAATTAATAACCTGCTTGAAACAGAAATAAGTACCTATCTTTTCAAATAATTCCCAAATATTGTGTTAGTGGTGAAGTTAATATATAGAATAAGAATTATTATATCATCAAAAAGCAAACAATAATGACAACCGACACATCATTTATCGAACGCGCCATACAGCAAAAAACTTCAAACGAAATTGCTTTCCACTTAAAATAACTAACTGTAAATTAATCAATGTACCAAAAAGTATATTTAATTACTGGCGGGTAGTTTACTGAGGGACGTAATAATGCTGTTTGGTAAGGTTCAAAGCTCTCATTACCTTCGTTTAAACGACGAGACATAATTTACAATATGGCGGACGTCGGCAGTCCGCTAAATTAAATAACTTAGGTAGGTGTAATTATGCTCCGCGGTAAAGTTAGCCAAACTGCATGAAATTAAATTTTAAATGATGTATTCAAGTTTTCTTGTGAGATAGAGTAGAGTAGGTATAAAGATTTTTGAATACAAAAAAGTTTTGATTACAGTTTGGACTTTTTCAGTGTAGTCTATTTTGTAGTGGATTTTTAAATTTATATTCCACGCGTAACCTTACAATATACTTAGGTAAGTAGGTAACTAAGGAACTTAAGTAACTTAGGGTTTGGGGGGGGGGACGACTTAGGTTGGTATTATGTTAATAAGTGGGTAGAGAATCGTGGGATAGTCCCTTAGAAATGCACCTAGCTAATGTTTTTCGCCGTAAAATATCTAAGTAGATATTGTGAAATACTTTTCGACGAAGACTCATCATTCTTGGGTTTTTAAATATGTCAAACGTTTTATAATCACAGTCGTTTCCACGGTATAATTATCCGGTTCAAAAACGGTCGGTCAACATTTTTGGTTCATTGTAATTCTTGGCCAGCTCTTGAAATTGATGAGGAACAAAGTAGAAAATTAATGTTAAGAACCTTCTTGAACAAAATTATGCCTGCAATTCTTGAACAATACGCAGAAGTACTGGGCAAGTCGGCACCTTAAGCCACTCTGGTAATTTCGAGGGGTGAACGTCGCGGTCCCATGGTGTAATGGTTAGCACTTTGGACTTTGAATCCAACGATCCGAGTTCAAATCTCGGTGGGACCTGAGGGGGGTGTTTTTTGTATCGTGCCTCTACTTTTTAAAATCAATATATCGACATGGAATGCAAGCTACAGGGAATTAAAAACTTAATTCGGGTGTTCCGGCTACGAAATTAGTTTCATGTCCCCGAAACAACATTCCCAAGCGTTTGGACGTGGTTTTGTGGCAGGATGATTAACGGCGCGAAGTGACAGGTGAAGCTAGAGGCGGGGTGCAGATGGATGGCCCACCGCAGGCGGTTCCCATACACTGCCCACGTTCCCATCGTTCATCAGCACTGTAATGATCGCGAATTCGCAACATCAAAAATTACTTCCCGCTGAATTTTAGCGGACATTGTACGTACTTACGATGATACTGTATAGGTACTGAAGCAGTAGCTATAAATACAATAGCCAATGATACTTTAAATAAAATTATACGAGTACTTTTCGTTGAATTGCATTATTGAATAATTATGTTTAATGATTTTTTTTCCTGAGGAGCTCGTAGCTAAGTAATAACAGCAGTACGGGTCAATCCATCAGGTTAAGCTACATTTGCCGGGGTTGGGACCGTGGATGGGTGACCATCTTTACATACCGAGACTCCTCAGTGCCTCGGAAAGCACGTTAAGCTGATGGTCCCCGCTGTCATTCGTGGATCTTTGAAAATCGTTTCGGGTCGTCAAAAGCCCGAAAGACTGACAACCAGTCTTACCAAGGGGTATCGTACCTATTACCCAGTTACTGGGTTGTGGAGGTCAGATAGGCAGTCGCTCCATATAAAATACTGGTATTCAACTGCATCCGGTTACACTGGAAGCCGACCCCAACATAGTTGGGAAAAGGCCAGGCAGGTTGATTATTAATGTATTTTTTCCTAACTTTAAAGTGCTGTGAAGCTTAAAATGTATGATTAGTATCTTTGTTTAGCACAACAAAGACACGACATAAAATAATTGATTATTTATGAGTATAATAATCAAGTACTTAGAAGAACCTTCAAACCTTGAGGGTCTTGACAAGAAATGAGCTGTCAACGGTAAAAAAATTGTATCACGCCTTGGTTGATACAAAAACAGTTCGGGAGGTCGGATGGCCCCCGTCTATACTTACAGCCATGATTACCATAAGTGATAACTATGGTCGCTGTGATGATATTATGTAAATTATTGTTTCAAGGGAAATAAAAAAAGTATTGGCAATGTTTTCTTCATGCCAGCTTGTTATCGTACAAAGTGGGCGTTACAGAGGAAACAAATTGGCATGGACGGATCGATGAGACCGCTGAATATCCCATGTATTGCTTTTACGATACATTTTTCAATATAATTGGGTAGCTATAATAATAACTACTTGTGTCGCAGTATAATATGTTATTAGGAAAAAGTCAATTAGGTACCTATATTTTCAATGGTTATCAACAGCTAACTCGCGTTTAGTTAAGTCTCAAACTCAAACTCAAAGCATTTATTTCAATTAAACCAATTACAGGCACTTTTGAATTGTCAAGGGGTCGGTCAGTCAAAAAGATGAAGCTAGGCTCTCATTCCAAAGCATAGTAGGTACCTATGGAGAAGAACGGGCAAGAAACTCCACGGACACTCCTTTAAAACCAAGATATGGTTACAAAATAATGGTTACATCATTCATGTTGAAATTTTACATGTGAGAACGATGCAGAACGTTAAAAGCGTCCTTAAAAAAAACAATTCAAAAATTTAAATTAAATTAAAATAAGCCGTGGCCGCTAAGGTATGGCCAGCCTTCACTGACAGCGCTTGTTCACGAACCTGACGCATGGATTAGCTAAATGATTAACACGCGCCACCATCAGCGAGACATTAGTTTTCCCCTCATACGAATACTTACGTCTAACAGTGGGTTTTCTTTACACAAACAAACTAATCTTGACGTTGATCACCAAAAAAACCATAATTTTCCCTAATAACGAGTAGACATTGTGCATAAATTATTATGTTTATAAGTATACAATTTATGAATGTAAGATAAAAAAAAAATGAATATGGGTATGTGGGTGTACTGTACACCCGCAGTTATCTTTTTTACAGAACAGAGCAGGGCAGAGGTGTAGCCCAACCCTTCGGGGAAACAAGACGATATGTTATTATGTTAAGGAGGATGCGCCAAGGTAGCCCGCGAAATTAAAATTTTCTTACGTTTTTTGCAATTTGCAGGTCAGTGTCAGGTTGTATGTTGATTAAAATATGAGACGAGGCCGTAGTTAATAAGGCTTTACAGAATTATAATCATTAGAATCAGCAATACAACTCCTTAAGTTAGAATTGACCTCAAATCTAGCGATTTCATGAAATCATGAGGTTGACACTGACCTGCAAATTGCAAAAAACGTAAGAAAAATTGAATTTCGCGGGCTACCTTAGCGCATCCTCCATACGTACCTACTAGGTAGGTATCGTGTGCGTGGCAAATGATTCCTGTATCAATACTTCGCTACAAACATTTGTAGAACTTTACAGATATTTTTCACACAACACAGAAGGGACACTTTGTGTACGTCATTTATGTAGGTACATAGGTATTTGTTTCGGGTCCTGCACGTACGGGTAATTTATTATCCCACAGCTCAGTATCCTAGTGTGAAAGATGTGTTGTGAATTTAAAGCGTTTATAGGTGACGTAGGTATGATAAATAGGAATATTTTTGGTCTAGTGGTCCCAACACCTTAGAATCAAGAACCTCAAGTAACGTCCGGTTTTCGATTCTGAGGCCTGGGAAGAAGGCCTGAAGTTATTTTTTTTTTATGAGAAACGAAATTCGTCGTAGCTGCCTAGTAACTTGTGCTAGGACTAGTAACTTGTGCTAGGACTAGTAACTTGTGCTAGGACTAGTAACTTGTGCTAGGACTAGTAACTTGTGCTAGGACATTGCCCGATAAATGACCATAGCTCCACTCTCATATACGAATAATGTTTAGTGCAAAGTAAAGTCTTGGTGTTATGATATTACTGCAATATTTGTCAGTTTTTAACCGACTTCATGAAAAAGGAGGAGGTTCTCAATTCGTCTCTATTTTTGTGATATTTTCATCTATTGAAAATCTATTTTGAAAATTCTTTTTTTTTAACTTTTTTATTTTAATATTTATTGATTGATTGTCTTTCTTTTTCCAGAGCGAGTATCGCTTCGCGGGCGGAGGGTATCCCCGCGTGGGCGTGGGCAGCAGTAGCACCCGCAGCGGTGGGCTGTGCTCAGCAGCGCTGGTTGGCGGGGCCCTGTTGGCAGCAGTCGCTGTGCTGGCAGTCGCGGCGCTTGCTTTCTACATGGGAGCACTGAGGCCTGACAATGGGGAACGTAAGTATTTACGAGTACCTCATGGATGTTTCAAGGACCAACACCGAAGCTTTTTTAAACAAACATTGATTCTTTTATATATAATTTACCCTAGACATGCCTTCAAAAATATTAAGTACATATCGAATGCTCTTTTGTAACTTTCTCACAATACGAATGATCAGATAACACGATTTTTCACTTAGCACCACTGGTTAAAGATGAAAGTACCAAAATCAGAGAAGTAAATTGAAAAAAAAAAACTAATTTTTTTTTCACAATCTTGAAAAAAAACATGATAAAGTAAAAGACAATTTACTAAAATGGAAAAAAACATAAAATTTGATAGTTTTGTTTTTAATTAAAGTCAAACTATGTTTTCAAATTTAGGTACTTTCGAAGTAGAAACAACATTGCTAAAAAGATTTGCCACGACTGTTGTCTTTCGACCTGAACTAACTCGTTTAGCTATATTTATAAAATTAAGTACATAAAATGGCTCAATACTAGTAATAGTTTTTAATGTTTACTTAACACTCACACTCAACAAAAACGAAATCTTACTGTCTCAAGTTTTCTACAGTCTGCAAGCAATTCAACCAAAATATAGGTAAACCAAACGAGAATCAGGGAAGTCCCCATCCGTAAATGTAAACTTCAGTGTGTGTTACCAATTATTTTAAGACATATAATTATGTACTATTTAACAAAAAACAAATGGTATTTTCTTATTAAACAAAAAAGAAATGTAATATCAACTCTTATACGATAACCACCTTACCATATTTTTATTTTCGTACTCTTGAAAAAAAACCTACTCTTAAACCTACCTTCTAATCTTCGTTGATCTTCTCGTAAGTTATAAAATATTCAACTTTAACAGCACTTACACATATGTTAAGTACCTATTTTATGCGCAAAGAACATTAGCATTCTTTACATCAAGTAGTGGAGTGTAACAAGGAACAAGCCCACTCAACTGGAAATGAAAAATAGAAAAACTTACATGTAAATTGTGGGAGACGACCGAGGGAAGTGGGTCACTATGTTCTTACATTATTATTGTGTAATACGGTATTTCATGCTAACGCCTCTGGGGTCAATTTGACCTTTATAAAGGACAAATGCGTGGGAATTATTCCAGTTCTGGCAAACATATATCCTCAAATTTTTGGCTTACCTTTATCGTGTTAATATTACGAGTATATTAACCCCTGAAGCATAATGGAGGGCCGCTTGGGAATACTTTAACAAAATACATTAGGTACTCCGAGGTTTGGGACCAAATGTCACAGTTCTTAATATATTTTCCAGCAATAATATCGTTCGAGGGCACGTTCCGGGTAACGCGAGGGGACGTGTACGGCGGCGTGCCGGGTAGCCCCTCGTACCGAGAGCGGGCGCGGCGCTACAGCGTGGCTCTTCGACAAGTGTTCGCTGCGCCCTCGCCACTACGACAGGCCTTCACAGGCGCACTCGTCAGCGGATTCGGAGACCGCAGACTAGACGTACACTTTAGATTATACCTCGATAGAAGAAAAATACCAAGGTAATTCTCTAAACAATATATTTTCACTGAAACTTTATTATTTGCTAAACAGCAGGCATTACATCATAATCTTTGTTTTCAGTTCTGTTTCGAACATCGAGGAAACTCTTAAGAATATTTTAATTCAAGATTTAAATTCTAAACATCCAGCAATTGGACAGAGTATAAAAGTAGATACATCTAGTATAATAATAAAAAGAGATCTAGAACACACTTATCATTCAGAATCCTACGTGAAAGAAGCTATGAATGAGAGCATGGCAATGAGCAATCCAAAAGGGTCACCCCCGCCACCTGGAATTGATAAAAATCTCCAGACGAGAGTTGGTGTCGTGCGTAAAACTACAGTAAAACCTAATCAAAAGAAAGATCCAGATGAACCTGATATTGACACAGAAAATATTCCAGTAGTACAAGGGTCATTTCAAATCACTAAGACTGAAGCAGATATAACAGAAAACAAAAAGTTAAGTTCTAGTCCAATACGTCATGATGATAAGGGAAGTCACAAACCAACAGCTGTTAAAACTACAACAACAACTAAAGCACCTCTTACTAGAGCCACTACAAGGACCACAACAACGAAGAGAGTTCCTACAAGCACACCAAAGACCCGACCTTTTACTATAACATCTACTCTCAATGTTAAGACGAAGACGGAACCGACTCCAAAAAAAGGCACCGAGAAGACAACACGAGCTCCAGTTACTACCACTAGCACCACAACTTCAACGACGGTAACGCCTTCAACTACAGCTCAAGCTAGCACCACCAACAGTAATGTATCCCAAATTCTACTCGATCTACTAACAAATGAAAATCATTATAAAGATTTACCAAAAATCGATACATTATTTACCGTCCCACATGTTATTGACAACGAACCGTGGCGACCTATAACACAACCCTATTATGAAAGAACAAGCGAACCTTCCCCGGTTCCTATAGAAATGACCAGTGATCTGAATGCTGAAGACAGAATGGGAGTAGCAGAAGTCGTAGATGATGTTTCAATAATAGAAAGTTTACTGACCCCAATACCACCAGTAAAACACAGAGATAGAACGACAATTAGACCCATAGGTCTGTACAACGTAGATCCAGATTTAGCAGCTGACGTTTACGTACCAAGTCCAATATACACAAGTTTTACATTACCAACGTATGCACCGCCTCTAAAGAATATGGAAACTTTAGGATCTAATTATCCAAAACCGCATCCTATTCCTGTAGATAAAATAAGTGGAGTCGTTGAAGTAGTAGACGAAATGGACTTTACTGATGAAGACGATGGAAAACCAGTGGAACGTCCTCCCAAAGACAAACAAACAAGTGTCAGTATAAATGTGCTTCAAGCTGATAGCACAGATGACGACACTGAACAACTTTCTATTGAAGGTGCCTCAATACTGAAGAAGCACAACACTACATCAAGTACTAGCACCACCACCACTACTACTACTACTACCACCAGCAGCAGCCCCACCACCACTTCCACTACTACTACTGCAACTAGTGTCAGTACCCCAACAACCGCTACCACTAAAGTACCAGCAAGTAGCACCGTCTCCACAACTCCAAAGTTAGAAGTAGTTAATACAACATATAAAACAATTGAATACACACAAAATGAAACAGTGAAAGAAAATTCAACAAGACGACCCAATAATAAAGTTTCTATTATACCAAGTACAGGTGCACCGCATCTTACTTGGGAATTAGTGAACACTTCAACCAACGAAAATGACACGTTTAGTAAAAATTCTCCTGAAAAATATTATAATGACACATTACAAGCAATTATAACTAAGAATGACGATGTTTTTCCCAATACAACTCCTAAGTTTCCTGGAAAGGTTTCAATATTTCGTAATTTAACAGATATTATTAAAAAGTATACTCAACAAAATACGCCTACAAGCTCTGAAGACACTATAAATAACATGGAAGTTGAAGAACGGCATAATCATAACAAAATGACTGGATCTGTCGAGGTAGTGCCCGATGATGAGTTAGAGATAACGACAGCTGGTGTTATCACACTGTTACCCGCAAAGTCTAATCTAGGTATGAATCGACCACTTAGGCCTCGACCTAAAATCAAAATTCAAGAGTCTCAACCAATAAAAGAGAATCTACGCAGTTTTTTTCGTAACGACCCCGAAACACAAAAGATAATAGATGATTTGAGTACCGAAAATTATTACCAAAATCATGAAATTAACAACAGCGATAAGGAGAGTTCAGAAGTCATGCCTGAAATAGAACAACAAGATCAGCTTAAGTTAACAACAGTGCCTGAAATTATACAAGTAAACGTACCCGGTAATTTTCCAACAAGCAGTAGATTTCCAAAATCAAGTGATGACTTAAATTTTTCAAACGAAAATAACGAGTCATTTAAAGGTATGGAAGAATCGAATACTACTACCGTCCCTGAGGGAACATACAGAGTATCCTATCATGTGACTGGAAGTGTGAGCAGCAAAAGAGCAAATAAAACTCAAACCCTTCCTTCGTATGAATTGGCTTTAGAACCAGATGTTGTTTTAGAAATACCTATAAATCAAACGAATACACTGACTATTGACAAGTTGAAACAACTCGCAAGTCTCGCGACAATATCAGATTCTAATAACAACACTTTATTTCGAGCACCTGGCAGTGTAATTTCAACAAAAGCAATACCATCTAGCTACACATTGAACCAAGCGGGGTTTAAAATCCTAACAAAAACATACAACAAGAATCCTCCATCTAAACAAGAAGGAAACAGTTTTGACATACCAGAAAAGTCATACAATAAGCCTCATGGAACTAAATCAAACAAGGAAAAGGAAAATGACAACAACTTTATTAAAGAAATTATCAAAGAAGGTAAGCTGTGACAATACAAAAATAAGACACAATAATATCTTAAATACTAATATAAATATTTTCTTAATAAATGCATCTTTGTTTCAGAGGAGTGCAACAACGCTACATCGTTCCGTTGTCCTAGCGGTTTATGTCTCCCGCTAACGTCTCGCTGTAACCGCTTGCTTGACTGCCCGGATGGTGAGGACGAACGTTCATGCTCTTGCGCAGACTACCTAATAGCAGATTTCTCACAATCTAAGATCTGTGATGGCGTCGTTGACTGCTGGGATTATTCTGATGAGAATAAATGTGGTATGTGACTTTATAATTATTTTTATTCTTATGCTTGCTTGTTGTCTGTAGAATCTTAGAGCCAATTGAGAGTCTACTAATGTTTCAGTCAACCGAACATTAGTGATAATACTAACTCTTCGAAAATCAACCTTCCTGCTACATAAAGGCGATGTCAACGTACAAATATTACCACTGATGTGCGATTGTCTGTTCGTGACCAGATCACTAATCCCTACTTTATAGCATTCCCCATTTTCCCTAGCTTTAGCTTAGAAAGGGAGAAATATGTGAGGAGCAAATAAATACTTACCCATTGAATTATTTTCAGAGTGGTGTAATGAAGGTCAGTACGTGTGCGCCAATGCCCGACAGTGCCTCGACATGGCTAAGGTGTGTGACGGCACGCCCGACTGCCCGCTCGGTGACGACGAGAAGAGCTGCGTGGCGCTCGCTGAACAACTAGAAGATAACGAAGTTATTCCATATAATGAAGAAGGTATGCTTTAATTGGTTAAATTAATTACTTTGGAGAGATACTTAGAGATGATTTTAGTGTCTACTTAGCTAGTAGGTTACTTACCTGTTAGTGTGCTTGTGGTTGCCGACTATCCTGTTGAGTTTTATCCCATGAATTATTTATTATAAGTAGATACCTACCTAAATAAAATAAATATTTGTTAAAATTATTCAATAATGTTCAATCATGTATAGATCGGATATTCGGATGCATATTTACCTAAAATTGAGGTGTTGGCTATTATGGAATGCACTTTTGTATCGAAAAAATCTCAGGATTCTGAGATCGACAAAAGAGTTCTGTTTAAAGAATCGAATGTATACTTATACTTACGTTCAACACCCTAATTACGTAACACACTATCAATCGGAATCTGAATTATTTTGAAGCAAATTGTTAATCCGCATTTAATTAACAATTTCATAGATGTTCGAAAAATTTGTTTGATCAACAAAATACCTAAATAACGCAATGAATGTGTGAATGAACTGTCAACATGAAACCGATTCCGATTGATAGTGTGTTAAGCAATTGCCCCGCTGGTGTTGGCTATTATGGTTTTTATGCACTTTTGTATCGAGGGTAAACATCTCGCGATTCCGGAATTGATAATTTTAGTACTTTTTGACTAGGTATAGAATCGAATGTTGTAAAGTAGGTTGCCAAATTGGCATAGCAAACGTTGTACATAATGTTAAAAAAAAAGAATTTCCCGTAACGAATAGTTATATGATCCCGGTGCGGTGCCCCAGCATTTTTTAAATATTTAAGAAGTCGTTTCAATAACATGTATCCGATTAGTTATGCATTCCCGGATTTTCTGGAAATCCGGGAATTATATTAAGAAAAAAAATTAAGTAGCCGCTTCCACAGTTTCTTAGCAAAAAACTTGAAGAAAATATGCATCCAATTATCTAATCCGCACCCTACCTAATTTTTATTTAGAAACAATTCTTAAAAAAAAAATTGGCGATTTTAGCGGTTAGTAGACCGCTGCGTGGCCGGTGACTATATGTGCAAGTATTAGTTAACAACAGGCATAGTTCGGTCCTATGCCTGATTGTTAAATAATTCTAGCACATACTGAATAAATTAGATATTTAAAACCTGAAATTACTTACGATCATTTCAGGTTATGTAATGGTGCGCAAGCGTGGTGTTTGGGGCCGACTTTGCGTTGAGAGTTTTGCCGACGTCGTGGAGCAGGCTCAAAGCTCTCTCAAACTACCCGACCTCGGCCGAGCCGTGTGCAGAGCTATGACCTTCCAGTAATAATGCCTACTTTTTTTTACAAAACAATACATCATAAAAACATAACGGGTCCCGCCCTCGGGTCCTGCCTTAGGGAGTAGAAGTAAATTGAAAAACAGGCACATGAAGTGTGGGTCGGCCGGTCCCACGTTGGGCGCCAATTTTCTTTGTGCCGTACTTACCCACTTTTGTTCATTATTTTTATTGGTATTATTCTGTTTACTGATGTTGTTTCTTTTCATTTTTATCCCGCATCACTGAAAGTGACTGAAATCATTTATCTTAGTTTCGCAACTTTTAATCATTTTCATTTCATACCTACCAAGTACCTACCTACTATACCTTAATAATTATAACATTAGAACTAAGAGGAAGAAAAAAAAAAAATTACTTTTCATTTTGGAAGAATTCTAAAGGTTCTACTTAGACACGATAACGTGTAGAAAGTTGATATTCATTCAAGTTGTGTTGTGTTCAGTGACGCGGGCTGGGCACGAGAAGCTCGCGAGGGTCGCAAGTCCAGCGCGGCGGGCTACTGGGAGGTGTGGCACAACGCGGCAGCGCGTGCGCACGATACGCGCCTCTCCTTCCGACGCGCGTCTTGCGCTAAGAAGCGCGCGCTTCGCGTCAGGTGCACCGGACTTGACTGTGGGATACGACCACATGCTGATGCTCAACAGCCCAGGTAAAAAAGACTCTTTAGAAAACTAAAAATTGATTTCCAAACTACCTACTCTTGATGTTTCTGAAGACTAAAATGTATCGACTATTCTGTAAATAAGATCGATCTCCTCAGTCAAATCCTCAGTTGAGTCAAATGTTGAGTAGGAAATCTTACATTAAAATAATAACATTGTCATGAACCAGACTCATAAAAAGTTTAGGACCAATATTTTTTTCTAAAAATGTGTTTGGTTAAGAAAATGGCTTCATTGATCTTTAAATCTGAGTATCAATCCCTGATTGGAAAATCAAAGAAGTCAGTATACCCTACGTCGCCATTCCAACAATCACCAATCCTACGGTAGACCTGTGTTCTATGGCACGTCTATCATAGTAGGTGCAACGGTACAAGGATCTTTTGGCACGTGGCCAAAATCGGAAATATTGACGCCATCTTGCTTGTTTTCAATTCAATTTCTGTGACAATTTCACAAATGTGTACCAGCAGCGCTGTTAATGTCATTAAGGCGCCAAAAGATCCTTGTAACACTACTTTTGAGTGGTGGTAGCAGTGGGTATGTGTGGCTAGGGACGATACTGACGCGCACGTGCGCCGCGGCAGGGTGGTGGGCGGCGACGGAGCAGCGGCGGGCGCATGGCCGTGGCAGGCCGCGCTCTACCGTGACGGAGACTTCCAGTGCGGCGGGACCCTCGTGCACGCGCAGTGGCTGCTGTCGGCCAGCCATTGTTTCTATCAGTGAGTATAGATATCCTATCTCGTTTTCCCACAGAACAGCTCTTTTATCTGTTCTGTGCGTTTTCCTATGGTACCTCCTCAAGCTTTGGTTTCTTGAAAGCGGTTCCGTCATATTTTAAGGACGCTGTTACAAATGGGTAGTCAAATCATTACTTTTTTACACAAAAGTATGTTTATTAAATAAAATGCTTTGCACTCTTAAAATGTTTTTTGCCCGAACTGTTGATAGATGTGCCGAACTGTTGGTATAACTATAAATATAATTTTAGATAGGTACAGTTTCTCAATAAATGTACCAAAGTAAAAATTTTCAGTTCGGTACATTTATTGAGAAACTGTACCTATCTAAAATTATATTTATATTTCAGAATTGTACCATGCACATCTATCAACAATTCGGCCAAAAAACATTTTAATAATGCAAAGCATTTTATTTAATAAACATACTTTTGTGTAAAAAAGTAATGATTTGACTACCCATTTGTAACAGCGTCCTTAACGGCCACACGGTCACCATGAAAATCTGTCATTTGCAGCAGTGTTTAACATTTAGTCAAACCCCGCTGCCCAAAGATTTAAATCGCTAGATATGCCCGCCCTCACCGTACTCTAACGAAAAAGTGTCTATGGTAGGTACTGAAAAGAGTGAGCTCACATATTATTATTATAAATAGCGTTTCCATGAGAGTCAAGTCCAATCACTGCGTCATTGTGTGTCAGAGGTGTCAAAACGAAACAGAAACGCGACTATCTTTTGACGCGGTAGGGTGAATCTAACGATTTAAATCTTTGCCGCTGTCAGTATTTTCATGACGTCACTGTGGCCGTTAAATGTGGCCACCGGTAATATTCGAACTGGTGCTGACGAAAGTTAGCGCGAGTTTCAATTACACATTTCAAAAAAATAATCAGCATGGCTATTTGCTATACTGACCCAACTTGACCCAGGCAGTAGGTACCAGAAGATAGCTTTTTATCTCTATATATGAATGTCTGCCATCGATCTCTAAACTAATAATTATCCTAAACTACAGAGCAACAGAAGCACACTGGGTGGCGCGACTAGGCGCACTAAGACGTGGTGCGTGGCCACGAGGTCCATGGGAGCGTGTATCACGCGTGCGACAAGTAGTGCTGCACCCCAAGTACGCGCCGCGCGGGTTCCGCAACGACATCGCACTGTTGCGAGTCGACGCGGTGTCGCTGCACGCGCGGCTGCGGCCCGCCTGCCTGCCGCCGCCGCGCGCGCAGCCCCCCGCTGGACATCACTGCACTGTGGTTGGATGGGGACAGCTGTACGAGCATGAACGCGTGTTCCGTAAGTTTTCGTTTTATGTTCCACTTATCTAAGTAGGTATCGTAACTCATCTTGATTTAAGTTGAAAAGTTTGAGCATTGATATGATTTTGTGCAAGGCCGTAGGCAAGGGTCGGGGTTCTAATTCTAATTCAAACCCTATTATCAATCGCCAGTTCTTTGTTGTTAGGGTGCCGTACCACAAAAGGAAAAAACGGAACCCTTATATTATCACTCCGTTGTCCGTCTGTGAAGACCCTTTTTCTCAGGAACGCGTGGAGGTATCAAGCTGATATTAATATCAAATACGTAGTTCTATGATCCCTTGGAACTCTAAAAAAAATCAAGCTTCTAAGTCAAGTAAATCAAAACCTAAGGGACCCGTTGACCTAGAATCATGAAATTTGCCAAGAAGCAAGGTCTCACAGCACAAGGAAAAAGTCCGAAAATCGTTATAAGTAATTTTTGTACTTCAATCAATCTGCCTAGTAATTTTTTTTACTTATATCACAGAAGAAGAAAAAAAACAGATTACAAACTAAATATGCAGTTGGAGAATAGACCGTCACGTATATATCAATGTATGGGAGAACATGTTTTTCAGCTACAATGTTAAGTTTGTTTTTGGGATAAATTCTTTTCAACTGCGGAACCCCATCATTACGGAACCTTCATTGTGCGTGGTCCAACACGCACTTGGCCGGTTTTTTTGTTTCATATCATATTTTTGCATTTACAGCGGATACGCTCCAAGAGGTAGAGTTGCCAGTGATATCAACATTAGAATGCCGTCGCCGCACGCGCCTGCTGCCGCTGTACCGCGTCACCGACGACATGTTCTGCGCGGGCTACGAGCGCGGCGGACGAGACGCTTGTTTAGGAGACTCTGGGGGACCGCTCATGTGCCAGGTACTTATAACTTCTCAAAATTACGTAACGTAACACTTTGGCTAAAGAAAACTACATCCTTTCTTTCACATCGATTTTAACGAAACCTAATTTAAATAAGTAATATAAAATCATTTCTATATACTTACAGGAATCCGACAAATGGTACGTTTACGGTGTAACCAGCAACGGGTACGGCTGCGCACGCGCAAACCGCCCCGGCGTGTACACCAAAGTGTCCAACTACATCGACTGGATCGACGGCGTGCTGGCGAGCTACACGCTGCCGCACAACGACACCAGCTCGATGGAGCATGAGTCTAGCGAGGATTTCTACGCGGACCTCGAGGTGGCAGAGAACAGACGAGCCAGCAGAGTGGACACTTGCAAGGGGTTCAGATGTCCGCTCGGTGAGTGCTTGCCCGCCACGAGCGTCTGTAACGGATTCCTGGAATGCTCCGACGGCAGCGACGAGTGGCAGTGCAGTAGAGGCTCACCAAATAACTCCAGCATAGACCCCGATTAACAGCATTTAAACAGGTTTAATTACTTATAAGCCAGTACTTAGAAAGTAGGGTAAATTTCGAAATTCGACTGATATTTTATAAGATATCTGTAAGTTATGAAATCTCTGAAAAAATGAGAAAATATTTCAATAAATGCTATATTTTTTAAATTTCATTAATTTCACATAATACTAGACGATTGCTACGCCATAATTATTACATAATGTCATTTGGGTTTGTTTGTAAATATAGATGTAATGTTTGTGCCCAAATTGGTTTGTTTACCACTGCACAATTACTGCTAAATTGAATTTATTTATTGAAACACATGGATCGCCTTTTCCGTTTGAATATGTATTTTAAATGGACGATGTGGGCCATGGTATGATGAACAGAATAAAAATGTAACGATATTTGTTCTCGTTTTATTTTTCCTCTACAAACAAATAAATCTTTAATTATAAAAAATGGATCTTTCGAAGGCACAATTAAAAATCAATGATCTTAAAAATAATTTTAATCTCTCGACAAATAAATTAACAAAATGCAAACTTTCAATACAGTATTATATTCTTCAAAATAAGGATGATATAATAAATAATAGCAATTCTTATATAATTAATGATGTCGACAAATTATTAATTATTTTAATACAAATTACACTGATCTTCATTAATTAAGAAATATTTATTTAAAAATAATAATTACAATCACAAAATAAAATAGCATGTCCTAGGATAAAATATAATCTGGGTGAGTTTTCCCATATGATAGACATCTATATAAAATAATGCAACGATTGATCACAAGGAAGTAATACAAGTAAGAAAATTAGACCTCACGCGTGTCAAACTTCGGGGTTTAATGATCGCACAATTATTAATAGAGATAGCAAAAGTCGAAATGCAAACCATTCTTACTTGAGACAGTCACACACCTTACAGCTAACTTAACTAACTCCCGTACCGAGCGGTACTCCAAAGCATGTTGCCTTCTTCCCAAAGTCAAGATCGCTTAATGTTAGTGTAAGGAACATCTTTACATTACACACAAAGGCCAGTAAATACATGAGTTATAGTTATTTCTACGTCGTAATAGATTTATAATATTTAAATACTACAATCGAGCGCAATGAGCAAGAAATGAAGACAGTTCTTAAATAAGGTGATTGATACAAGACTAAATAGACGCACATGGGACTCGAGAACGTCGGTCGTACGACTGAAGGTACTTGATAGTTTGTGCTTGTTGGTGGCTGCTTCGAGGCGAATCATGGTAAGTGAACTAACGTTGAACTAGACCGTGCAAAGTATTTAAATGAAGACTCGCCTCGCCTCGAATGGGTACTGACAGCTGGCTAGTGGACGAAGCTTGTTCCCGAGTGTGTGCGAGTGTCTAGCCCGTGCTCTCAACGGGCGTGGTGGTGATGCCGCTCTTCGCCTTGTTCAGCACGGTCTTGAACTGCTCCGGCACCGGGTGCTCCGACTGCACGACAAACAACCAGCTCATTAAAATCATGGAATTCGGTACAATAACTACCGCACTAGCAATATACTCTTACAATAAAATCATCTGCCTAGCCTTTTCCCAACTATGTTGGGGTCGGCTTCCAATCTAACCATATGAAGCTGAAATGTATTTTACATGGAGCGACTACCTGCCTATCTGACCTCTACAACCCAGTTACTGAGTAATAGATACGATACCCTTTGATAAGACTGGTTGTCAGACTTTCGGGCTTCTGACAAGTACTGACGACCCATAACGACTGTTATCCACGAATGACAGCTGGGACCAAAGGCTTAACGTGCTTTCCGAGGCACAGAGGGGTCTCAGTATGTAAAGATGGGCTCCCTTCCATGGACCAACCTCGGCAAGCGTAGCTTAACCTGATCGATCGACCCGTGCGGCTGTTATTACTTAGCCACGAGCCCCTCTTACAATAAAATATGATTAAATTTTAATTACTTAGCCACGAGCTCCTCTTACAATAAAATATGATTAAATTTTAATTTAAACCGAGTTATTATGAGGATCCTGAAGAAGAGAAAGCTTCCAAACTCCAAGTACATAAAGGAGCTTTGTTATTTATCTGACGACTAAACAAATGTACCTAATGTAAACAAGTCAAAAGCAAAGTATTTGAGCATAATGACTACTCCATAAATAGATACTCCTTATTGGCACGCAACAGCATTAATGAAAACAATCTTTGTAAAAAGTCCAGTTTAGAATGTATTAGTGTAATTGACTTAATTGAAAGAAAGCTTGTACTCACATAGTCTCCGTTGCCCTGAGGCACGAGCACGTTCATTTCGGAGGACTTGGAGCTAACGATCTCGACGTCCAGCGACTCCGGAGACAGGTAGATTTGACACCCGTCCGTTTTGTCGATCGACACCGTTGGCACTTTGCCCAGCACCTGATGAAACACAATTTAACAATACAGCACATCAATTCAAAAATTCAAGCATAAGTTATCCAAAACCCAAACATCAAAAATCAATATTTGATTGCAATAAGAAGTGTCATCAAACTTGTCAATGAGTTGTCAATCAATATAGAATAAATTCTTTTTAATTCTTATAGAAGATAAAGTTTTTTGAAGAAATTAAATGCCAATTAGTTATGGTGGCATGACGAAAAATGTCAGTCAAGATTTTAATTTTCAATATTAGTTATTCGTATTTTGCATATTTAATGCTCTCCCATGTGTATTATTTTGTATGAAATATTATGCTTTTAGATGTTAACTTTAATAATAGTATTGGGGGCGGTGATCTCGGCTCTTCATTTGAGAACCCTTATCATGAACGAAGAGGAGCACCGCACGCAGCTGCAGATCGATCAGCTGGAGCATAACGGAGACCACACATGGGGTGTCAGCAGTATTTGGAACTATCTTGTGGAACAATACGGCGTCCCGTTCGCGCACTACTTTGTTAGTGTAACATATTCCGTCTATGTCCGACTTACACTCATGAATGTGGTATGTTTATGTGTACTCATAATTAAAAATGACCCTATGGACGTTTACATCAATATTAATCGCAATAGTCGTTTTTGCAGTCGATATTTATTCTCAAGTATGTGCCGACGGTACTTTATATGTACAAATTTATAAAAAATATGTACGTGACGTCTCGGGAGAGAATAAAACGGAAACAAACCGAGATGGAAGACATTCAACTCCAGGTTAGATGCAGCCTGTATTCTGGATTTATCTCGTCGTATCAGGAGGAACGCCAGTGGTCTTTATACATTTTGATTGTGAATAGATTCAGATAGTGAACACGAAGCTCTGCGTGCGGGAGGCGGAGTGCTCGGAGCGAGCGGGGCAAAAGCGGCGCGGCGCGGACCGGCTGCGAAGAGTGCGCGCGCGCGTGCGTGAAGTCATCGCCTCCGACGCCGCGCTGCGCCACGCGCTAGAGAGCGCCGCGGCCTGGGACGCCGACCACGACACGCACGTCGGCGCCGCGCCGCACGAGGAAGGTCATTCTTCACATACATACTATCCGCTAGCTCCAAATTCTATATCGGTCCACTCTACGACTGCCCCTTTGCTCTTAATGTAAAATACTATTGAATTTTTTAGGCCGTAGATCATTTTTTATTTCAGATTGCAAATTCATAGTGGAATTATTAAAGGAGTTGAAGTACGAGTCTATGGCGATCCCCGAGAGGCAGTCGGAGAATATGGAGTATGCAGAGCATTCGCGGACCGACCCCAACACGCCGGTAAACAGCGTGTACTCTTCACTCAGCGACGTCGACTTGAAACCGGACTGTCGAGTGAAGATCGTGAAAGTTACCAACGTTTATAAAGTAGCTTATCTTAAGCATTACATCAAACAAAAGAGACTACGAAGAGCCAATAAACAAGCATTGTTGAAAAAAAAAGTACGTAACTCGTAGGTATAACATGAATAATACTTTTTGCCCACTGCAAAAGTGGAATCTAGACTTAACCGATTTCATTTTTCAGATGGAGAGTATAAAAAAACTTTTAGAAGATTGGCAGAAAACACTTAATATGGTGATAAACAGTAAATTGACCATACTGAACATAGACCCGCATCCAATGGATGTAGCATCACAGGATGCTATGGGGGATTACTCCAAGCCTCACGAATCATCCGACTCGGACAGTGATTTCAGAAATAGTTGTACAGACATGCGATACGACGAATACAGTATGAGCTGGGCACAAAATCCTTACAAGCCTTATTCATATAACTATGAGGTTAGTAAAATATACGACATTACTATACTTGTCGGTACTTATCAAGTTCAATGATGCCAACCGAAACAAACATCAAGTAGCAATAAAAACAAACAGTGTTATAAGTATTACGCCGGATTCATGTAATCCTCACAAAATTGCGAAAAGAGAATAGATTAATCAGCACGCACAGCATTAATATGTCCCAATTCTGTGAACGTCTCGATAAGATTACGTTATTTTAACGTTTAGCTTTTATTTCGTTTGCTTGTTTTTAACTAAAAATATCTAATAGTTAACCGTTTTTATTTATAGGATGTCCCTGAAGCAAACAGGGAGTACTTTGACACTCAAGACTTTGGCGATGTGAGGTATCCCACTCAGCCGATGTTCCCGTGCGAGCGCGGGAAGTCTTCGAACTTCATGTCCATCGTCGAGGAGACCAACAGCCAGATGGCAATAGAAGAGCTAAAGAGTGAATGCGGCGATGATTACGAGTGCCGCGACCTCATCGTACTTTAATATTACACGTTTACAACTATAAATAACGTCTCAGTGAAATTGTTGTTTCAATTTACACCTAATCTTTATTGGATTGGTATTAGGGTTACATTACATTACCAGTAACACCTCTATCCCTCGAGGTTGAACTCCTATAACGGCGCAGCTCCCAAATGTTGCAACATAATAGCTAATTGATCGTATTTGTTCCAGAGTAAATTACGTGCTTACGAAGCAAGAATTTGTTTAACATACATACAAACGGTAGTTAATTTTCAGCTTTGTTATTAGAAGTTGCGATAAATCGTAGTTTACAGTATCTGACGAAACTTGTTAATAAAATCACGTTCAGTTGCAGCAGCTTGCATGTCCGTAAAACCACTTATAAACATCTGGTTTCTCTCATCGCTCGTCTGCACCGCTCAAGAAATCCTTTCTTGAAAATAAATATTAGTTTGATGGGCGTGGCTTATTTACCCCGCACGCGGGGAGTGGCAGTTCCATCTTCCGTGGTCGGTCGGCCGCTGCCACAAACATATCTGAACCAGAATGCTCAAAACTGGAACTAACGACATCACTGACCGGAATTTAAAAGCGTTACTTAGCATCGGCTTTGACTAAGCATTAATTTTGTCACTCGCACAACTCAAACTAAAAATGCAAGAAAAAGACGGAAACTTATATAAGAAAAAAGTGCGTGCTAAGTAACGTCAATTTATCTCGGTCTATGAAATTTTTGCACTTAACGGTCTGAGGAGTAGACAAATAATACAAAATATTTTATTAACAACTAAAATGTTTATTAATTTGGTATGTTCAACATGAAATTAAAACAAGTAAATCAAAACCTAAGGGTACTTCCCGTTGACCAAGAATCATGAAATTTGCCAAGAAGCAAGGTCTCACAGCACAAGGAAAAAGTCCGAAAATCGTTATAAGTAATTTTTGTACTTCAATGAATCTGCCTAGCCAAGTATTTTTTTTTACTTATATCACAGAAGAAAAAAAAAACAGATTACAAACTAAATATGCAGTTGGAGAATAGACCGTCACGTATACATATATATATATGTATACGAGTATCAAAGTGTGGGTGAACATGTTTTTCAGCTACAATGTTAAGTTTGTTTTTGGGATAAATTCTTTTCAACTGCGGAACCCCATCATTACGGAACCTTCATTGTGCGTGGTCCAACACGCACTTGGCCGGCTTTTTTTATTGTTTCATATCATATTTTTTCATTTACAGCGGATACGCTCCAAGAGGTAGAGTTGCCAGTGATATCAACATTAGAATGCCGTCGCCGCACGCGCCTGCTGCCGCTGTACCGCGTCACCGACGACATGTTCTGCGCGGGCTACGAGCGCGGCGGACGAGACGCTTGTTTAGGAGACTCTGGGGGACCGCTCATGTGCCAGGTACTTATATCTTCTCAAAATTACGTAACACTTTGGCTAAAGAAAACTACATCGTCTCTTTCACATCGATTTTAACGAAACCTAATTTAAATAAGTAATATAAAATCATTTCTATATACTTACAGGAATCCGACAAATGGTACGTTTACGGTGTAACCAGCAACGGGTACGGCTGCGCACGCGCAAACCGCCCCGGCGTGTACACCAAAGTGTCCAACTACATCGACTGGATCGACGGCGTGCTAGCGAGCTACACGCTGAAAGTAGGGTAAATTTCGAAATTCGACTGATATTTTATAAGATATCTGTAAGTTATGAAATCTCTGAAAAAATGAGAAAATATTTCAATAAATGCTATATTTTTTAAATTTCATTAATTTCACATAATACTAGACGATTGCTACGCCATAATTATTATATAATGTCATTTGGGTTTGTTTGTAAATATAGATGTAATGTTTGTGCCCAAATTGGTTTGTTTACCACTGCACGATTACTGCTAAATTGAATTTATTTATTGAAACACATGGATCGCCTTTTCCGTTTGAATATGTATTTTAAATGGACGATGTGGGCCATGTTATGATGAACAGAATAAAAATGTAACGATATTTGTTCTCGTTTTATTTTTACTGTAGGCATACTCTACAAACAAATAAAACTTTAATTATAAAAAATGGATCTTTCGAAGGCACAATTAAAAATCAATGATCTTAAAAATAATTTTAATCTCTCGACAAATAAATTAACAAAATGCAAACTTTCAATACAGTATTATATTCTTCAAAATAAGGATGATATAATAAATAATAGCAATTCTTATATAATTAATGATGTCGACAAATTATTAATTATTTTAATACAAATTACACTGATCTTCATTAATTAAGAAATATTTATTTAAAAATAATAATTACAATCACAAAATAAAATAGCATGTCCTAGGATAAAATATAATCTGGGTGAGTTTTCCCATATGATAGACATCTATATAAAATAATGCAACGATTGATCACAAGGAAGTAATACAAGTAAGAAAATTAGACCTCACGCGTGTCAAACTTCGGGGTTTAATGATCGCACAATTATTAATAGAGATAGCAAAAGTCGAAATGCAAACCATTCTTACTTGAGACAGTCACACACCTTACAGCTAACTTAACTAACTCCCGTACCGAGCGGTACTCCAAAGCATGTTGCCTTCTTCCCAAAGTCAAAATCGCTTAATGTTAGTGTAAGGAACATCTTTACATTACACACAAAGGCCAGTAAATACATGAGTTATAGTTATTTCTACGTCGTAATAGATTTATAATATTTAAATACTACAATCGAGCGCAATGAGCAAGAAATGAAGACAGTTCTTAAATAAGATGATTGATACAAGACTAAATAGACGCACATGGGACTCGAGAACGTCGGTCGTACGACTGAAGGTACTTGATAGTTTGTGCTTGTTGGTGGCTGCTTCGAGGCGAATCATGGTAAGTGAACTAACGTTGAACTAGACCGTGCAAAGTATTTAAATAAGACTCGCCTCGCCTCGAATGGGTACTGATAGCTGGCTAGTGGACGAAGCTTGTTCCCGAGTGTGTGCGAGTGGTGTCTAGCCCGTGCTCTCAACGGGCGTGGTGGTGATGCCGCTCTTCGCCTTGTTCAGCACGGTCTTGAACTGCTCCGGCACCGGGTGCTCCGACTGCACGACAAACAACCAGCTCATTAAAATCATGGAATTCGGTACAATAACTACCGCACTAGCAATATACTCTTACAATAAAATCATCTGCCTAACCTTTTCCCAACTATGTTGGGGTCGGCTTCCAATCTAACCATATGAAGCTGAAATGTATTTTACATGGAGCGACTGCCTGCCCATCTGACCTCTACAACCCAGTTATTGGGTAATAGATACGATACCCTATGATAAGACTGGTTGTCAGACTTTCGGGCTTCTGACAAGTACTGACGACCCATAACGACTGTTATCCACGAATGACAGCTGGGACCAAAGGCTTAACGTGCTTTCCGAGGCACAGAGGAGTCTCGGTATGTAAAGATGGGCTCCCATCCATGGACCAACCTCGGCAAGCGTAGCTTAACCTGATCGATCGACCCGTGCGGCTGTTATTACTTAGCCAGGAGCCCCTCATACAATAAAATATGATTAAATTTTAATTACTTAGCCACGAGCTCCTCTTACAATAAAATATGATTAAATTTTAATTTAAACCGAGTTATTATGAGGATCCTGAAGAAGAGAAAGCTTCCAAACTCCAAGTACATAAAGGAGCCTTGTTATTTATCTGACGACTAAACAAATGTACCTAATGTAAACAAGTCAAAAGAAAAGTATTTGAGCATAATGACTACTCCATAAATAGATACTCCTTATTGGCACGCAACAGCATTAATGAAAACAATCTTTGTAAAAAGTCCAGTTTAGAATGTATTAGTGTAATTGGCTTAATTGAAAGAAAGCTTGTACTCACATAGTCTCCGTTGCCCTGAGGCACGAGCACGTTCATTTCGGAGGACTTGGAGCTAACGATCTCGACGTCCAGCGACTCCGGAGACAGGTAGATTTGACACCCGTCCGTTTTGTCGATCGACACCGTTGGCACTTTGCCCAGCACCTGATGAAACACAATTTAACAATACAGCACATCAATTCAAAAATTCAAGCATAAGTTATCCAAAACCCAAACATCAAAAATCAAAATTTGATTGCAATAAGAAGTGTCATCAAACTTGTCAATGAGTTGTCAATCAATGTAGAATAAATTCTTTTTAATTCTTATAGAAGATAAAGTTTTTTGAAGAAATTAAATGCCAATTAGTTATGGTGGCATGACGAAAAATGTCAGTCAAGATTTTAATTTTCAAAATTAGTTATTCGTATTTTGCATATTTAATGCTCTCCCATGTGTATTATTTTGTATGAAATATTATGCTTTTAGATGTTAACTTTAATAATAGTATTGGGGGCGGTGATCTCGGCTCTTCATTGAGAACCCTTATCATGAACGAAGAGGAGCACCGCACGCAGCTGCAGATCGATCAGCTGGAGCATAACGGAGACCACACATGGGGTGTCAGCAGTATTTGGAACTATCTTGTGGAACAATACGGCGTCCCGTTCGCGCACTACTTTGTTAGTGTAACATATTCCGTCTATGTCCGACTTACACTCATGAATGTGGTATGTTTATGTGTACTCATAATTAAAAATGACCCTATGGACGTTTACATCAATATTAATCGCAATAGTCGTTTTTGCAGTCGATATTTATTCTCAAGTATGTGCCGACGGTACTTTATATGTACAAATTTATAAAAAATATGTACGTGACTTCTCGGGAGAGAATAAAACGGAAACAAACCGAGATGGAAGACATTCAACTCCAGGTTAGATGCAGCCTGTATTCTGGATTTATCTCGTCGTATCAGGAGGAACGTCAGCGGTCTTTATACATTTTGATTGTGAATAGATTCAGATAGTGAACACGAAGCTCTGCGTGCGGGACGCGGAGTTCTCGGAGCGAGCGGGGCAACTGCGGCGCGGCGCGGACCGGCTGCGAAGAGTGCGCGCGCGCGTGCGTGAAGTCATCGCCTCCGACGCCGCGCTGCGCCACGCGCTAGAGAGCGCCGCGGCCTGGGACGCCGACCACGACACGCACGTCGGCGCCGCGCCGCACGAGGAAGGTCATTCTTCACATACATACTATCCGCTAGCTCCAAATTCTATATCGGTCCACTCTACGACTGCCCCTTTGCTCTTAATGTAAAATACTATTGGATTTTTTAGGCCGTAGATCATTTTTTATTTCAGATTGGAAATTCATAGTGGAATTATTAAAGGAGTCGAAGTACGAGTCTATGGCGATCCCCGAGAGGCAGTCGGAGAATATGGAGTATGCAGAGCATTCGCGGACCGACCCCAACACGCCGGAAAACAGCGTGTACTCTTCACTCAGCGACGTCGACTTGAAACCGGACTGTCGAGTGAAGATCGTGAAAGTTACCAACGTTTATAAAGTAGCTTATCTTAAGCATTACATCAAACAAAAGAGACTACGAAGAGCCAATAAACAAGCATTGTTGAAAAAAAAAGTACGTAACTCGTAGGTATAACATGAATAATACTTTTTGCCCACTGCAAAAGTGGAATCTAGACTTAACCGATTTCATTTTTCAGATGGAGAGTATAAAAAAACTTTTAGAAGATTGGCAGAAAACACTTAATATGGTGATAAACAGTAAATTGACCATACTGAACATAGACCCGCATCCAATGGATGTAGCATCACAGGATGCTATGGGGGATTACTCCAAGCCTCACGAATCATCCGACTCGGACAGTGATTTCAGAAATAGTTGTACAGACATGCGATACGACGAATACAGTATGAGCTGGGCACAAAATCCTTACAAGCCTTATTCATATAACTATGAGGTTAGTAAAATATACTACATTACTATACTTGTCGGTACTTATCAAGTTCAATGATGCCAACCGAAACAAACATCAAGTAGCAATAAAAACAAACAGTGTTATAAGTATTGCGCCGGATTCATGTAATCCTCACAAAATTGCGAAAAGAGAATAGAGTAATCAGCACGCACAGCATTAATATGTCCCAATTCTGTGAACGTCTCGATAAGATTACGTTATTTTAACGTTTAGCTTTTATTTCGTTTGCTTGTTTTTAACTAAAAATATCTAAAAAAAAAAAATAAAAAAAAAAAAAAAAAAAATAATAATAATAATAATATATATAAAATAATAATAATAAAAAATAAAATAAATAATAAAATAATAATAAAAAAATAATAATATATATTTATAATATATAATAATATATATATAATATGATATGTTTAATATCTATATATAGTTAACCGTTTTTATTTATAGGATGTCCCTGAAGCAAACAGGGAGTACTTTGACACTCAAGACTTTGGCGATGTGAGGTATCCCACTCAGCCGATGTTCCCGTGCGAGCGCGGGAAGTCTTCGAACTTCGTGTCCATCGTCGAGGAGACCAACAGCCAGATGGCAATAGAAGAGTTAAAGAGTGAATGCGGCGATGATTACGAGTGCCGCGACCTCATCGTACTTTAATATTACACGTTTACAACTATAAATAACGTCTCGGTGAAATTGTTGTTTCAATTTACACCTAACCTTTATTGGATTGGTGTTAGGGTTACATTACATTAATTAACCACTCCAGTAACACCTCTATCCCTCGAGGTTGAACTCCTATAACGGCGCAGCTCCCAAATGTTGCAACATAATGGCTAATTGATCGTATTTGTTCCAGAGTAAATTACGTGCTTACGAAGCAAGAATTTGTTTAACATACATACAAACGGTAGTTAATTTTCAGCTTTGTTATTAGAAGTTGCGATAAATCGTAGTTTACAGTATCTGACGAAACTTGTTAATAAAATCACGTTCAGTTGCAGCAGCTTGCATGTCCGTAAAACCACTTATAAACATCTGGTTTCTCTCATCGCTCGTCTGCACCGCTCAAGAAATCCTTTCTTGAAAATAAATATTAGTTTGATGGGCGTGGCTTATTTACCCCGCACGCGGGGAGTGGCAGTTCCATCTTCCGTGGTCGGTCGGCCGCTGCCACAAACATATCTGAACCAGAATGCTCAAAACTGGAACTAACGACATCACTGACCGGAATTTAAAAGCGTTACTTAGCATCGGCTTTGACTAAGCATTAATTTTGTCACTCGCACAACTCAAACTAAAAATGCAAGAAAAAGACGGAAACTTATATAAGAAAAAAGTGCGTGCTAAGTAACGTCAATTTATCTCGGTCTATGAAATTTTTGCACTTAACGGTCTGAGGAGTAGACAAACAATACAAAATATTTTATTAACAACTAAAATGTTTATTAATTTGGTATGTTCAACATGAAATTAAAACAAGTAAATCAAAACCTAAGGGTACTTCCCGTTGACCAAGAATCATGAAATTTGCCAAGAAGCAAGGTCTCACAGCACAAGGAAAAAGTCCGAAAATCGTTATAAGTAATTTTTGTACTTCAATGAATCTGCCTAGCCAAGTATTTTTTTTTTACTTATATCACAGAAGAAAAAAAAAACAGATTACAAACTAAATATGCAGTTGGAGAATAGACTGTCACGTATATACGAGTATCAAAGTGTGGGTGAACATGTTTTTCAGCTACAATGTTAAGTTTGTTTTTGGGATAAATTCTTTTCAACTGCGGAACCCCATCATTACGGAACCTTCATTGTGCGTGGTCCAACACGCACTTGGCCGGCTTTTTTTATTGTTTCATATCATATTTTTTCATTTACAGCGGATACGCTCCAAGAGGTAGAGTTGCCAGTGATATCAACATTAGAATGCCGTCGCCGCACGCGCCTGCTGCCGCTGTACCGCGTCACCGACGACATGTTCTGCGCGGGCTACGAGCGCGGCGGACGAGACGCTTGTTTAGGAGACTCTGGGGGACCGCTCATGTGCCAGGTACTTATATCTTCTCAAAATTACGTAACACTTTGGCTAAAGAAAACTACATCGTCTCTTTCACATCGATTTTAACGAAACCTAATTTAAATAAGTAATATAAAATCATTTCTATATACTTACAGGAATCCGACAAATGGTACGTTTACGGTGTAACCAGCAACGGGTACGGCTGCGCACGCGCAAACCGCCCCGGCGTGTACACCAAAGTGTCCAACTACATCGACTGGATCGACGGCGTGCTAGCGAGCTACACGCTGAAAGTAGGGTAAATTTCGAAATTCGACTGATATTTTATAAGATATCTGTAAGTTATGAAATCTCTGAAAAAATGAGAAAATATTTCAATAACTGCTATATTTTTTAAATTTCATTAATTTCACATAATACTAGACGATTGCTACGCCATAATTATTATATAATGTCATTTGGGTTTGTTTGTAAATATAGATGTAATGTTTGTGCCCAAATTGGTTTGTCTACCACTGCACGATTACTGCTAAATTGAATTTATTTATTGAAACACATGGATCGCCTTTTCCGTTTGAATATGTATTTTAAATGGACGATGTGGGCCATGTTATGATGAACAGAATAAAAATGTAACGATATTTGTTCTCGTTTTATTTTTACTGTAGGCATACTCTACAAACAAATAAAACTTTAATTATAAAAAATGGATCTTTCGAAGGCACAATTAAAAATCAATGATCTTAAAAATAATTTTAATCTCTCGACAAATAAATTAACAAAATGCAAACTTTCAATACAGTATTATATTCTTCAAAATAAGGATGATATAATAAATAATAGCAATTCTTATATAATTAATGATGTCGACAAATTATTAATTATTTTAATACAAATTACACTGATCTTCATTAATTAAGAAATATTTATTTAAAAATAATAATTACAATCACAAAATAAAATAGCATGTCCTAGGATAAAATATAATCTGGGTGAGTTTTCCCATATGATAGACATCTATATAAAATAATGCAACGATTGATCACAAGGAAGTAATACAAGTAAGAAAATTAGACCTCACGCGTGTCAAACTTCGGGGTTTAATGATCGCACAATTATTAATAGAGATAGCAAAAGTCGAAATGCAAACCATTCTTACTTGAGACAGTCACACACCTTACAGCTAACTTAACTAACTCCCGTACCGAGCGGTACTCCAAAGCATGTTACCTTCTTCACAAAGTCAAGATCTCTTAATGTTAGTGTAAGGAACATCTTTACATTACACACAAAGGCCAGTAAATACATGAGTTATAGTTATTTCTACGTCGTAATAGATTTATAATATTTAAATACTACAATCGAGCGCAATGAGCAAGAAATGAAGACAGTTCTTAAATAAGATGATTGATACAAGACTAAATAGACGCACATGGGACTCGAGAACGTCGGTCGTACGACTGAAGGTACTTGATAGTTTGTGCTTGTTGGTGGCTGCTTCGAGGCGAATCATGGTAAGTGAACTAACGTTGAACTAGACCGTGCAAAGTATTTAAATAAGACTCGCCTCGCCTCGAATGGGTACTGATAGCTGGCTAGTGGACGAAGCTTGTTCCCGAGTGTGTGCGAGTGTCTAGCCCGTGCTCTCAACGGGCGTGGTGGTGATGCCGCTCTTCGCCTTGTTCAGCACGGTCTTGAACTGCTCCGGCACCGGGTGCTCCGACTGCACGACAAACAACCAGCTCATTAAAATCATGGAATTCGGTACAATAACTACCGCACTAGCAATATACTCTTACAATAAAATCATCTGCCTAGCCTTTTCCCAACTATGTTGGGGTCGGCTTCCAATCTAACCATATGAAGCTGAAATGTATTTTACATGGAGCGACTGCCTGCCCATCTGACCTCTACAACCCAGTTATTGGGTAATAGATACGATACCCTATGATAAGACTGGTTGTCAGACTTTCGGGCTTCTGACAAGTACTGACGACCCATAACGACTGTTATCCACGAATGACAGCTGGGACCAAAGGCTTAACGTGCTTTCCGAGGCACAGAGGAGTCTCGGTATGTAAAGATGGGCTCCCATCCATGGACCAACCTCGGCAAGCGTAGCTTAACCTGATCGATCGACCCGTGCGGCTGTTATTACTTAGCCAGGAGCCCCTCATACAATAAAATATGATTAAATTTTAATTACTTAGCCACGAGCTCCTCTTACAATAAAATATGATTAAATTTTAATTTAAACCGAGTTATTATGAGGATCCTGAGGAAGAGAAAGCTTCCAAACTCCAAGTACATAAAGGAGCCTTGTTATTTATCTGACGACTAAACAAATGTACCTAATGTAAACAAGTCAAAAGCAAAGTATTTGAGCATAATGACTACTCCATAAATAGATACTCCTTATTGGCACGCAACAGCATTAATGAAAACAATCTTTGTAAAAAGTCCAGTTTAGAATGTATTAGTGTAATTGGCTTAATTGAAAGAAAGCTTGTACTCACATAGTCTCCGTTGCCCTGAGGCACGAGCACGTTCATTTCGGAGGACTTGGAGCTAACGATCTCGACGTCCAGCGACTCCGGAGACAGGTAGATTTGACACCCGTCCGTTTTGTCGATCGACACCGTTGGCACTTTGCCCAGCACCTGATGAAACACAATTTAACAATACAGCACATCAATTCAAAAATTCAAGCATAAGTTATCCAAAACCCAAACATCAAAAATCAAAATTTGATTGCAATAAGAAGTGTCATCAAACTTGTCAATGAGTTGTCAATCAATGTAGAATAAATTCTTTTTAATTCTTATAGAAGATAAAGTTTTTTGAAGAAATTAAATGCCAATTAGTTATGGTGGCATGACGAAAAATGTCAGTCAAGATTTTAATTTTCAAAATTAGTTATTCGTATTTTGCATATTTAATGCTCTCCCATGTGTATTATTTTGTATGAAATATTATGCTTTTAGATGTTAACTTTAATAATAGTATTGGGGGCGGTGATCTCGGCTCTTCATTTGAGAACCCTTATCATGAACGAAGAGGAGCACCGCACGCAGCTGCAGATCGATCAGCTGGAGCATAACGGAGACCACACATGGGGTGTCAGCAGTATTTGGAACTATCTCGTGGAACAATACGGCGTCCCGTTCGCGCACTACTTTGTTAGTGTAACATATTCCGTCTATGTCCGACTTACACTCATGAATGTGGTATGTTTATGTGTACTCATAATTAAAAATGACCCTATGGACGTTTACATCAATATTAATCGCAATAGTCGTTTTTGCAGTCGATATTTATTCTCAAGTATGTGCCGACGGTACTTTATATGTACAAATTTATAAAAAATATGTACGTGACTTCTCGGGAGAGAATAAAACGGAAACAAACCGAGATGGAAGACATTCAACTCCAGGTTAGATGCAGCCTGTATTCTGGATTTATCTCGTCGTATCAGGAGGAACGTCAGCGGTCTTTATACATTTTGATTGTGAATAGATTCAGATAGTGAACACGAAGCTCTGCGTGCGGGACGCGGAGTTCTCGGAGCGAGCGGGGCAACTGCGGCGCGGCGCGGACCGGCTGCGAAGAGTGCGCGCGCGCGTGCGTGAAGTCATCGCCTCCGACGCCGCGCTGCGCCACGCGCTAGAGAGCGCCGCGGCCTGGGACGCCGACCACGACACGCACGTCGGCGCCGCGCCGCACGAGGAAGGTCATTCTTCACATACATACTATCCGCTAGCTCCAAATTCTATATCGGTCCACTCTACGACTGCCCCTTTGCTCTTAATGTAAAATACTATTGGATTTTTTAGGCCGTAGATCATTTTTTATTTCAGATTGGAAATTCATAGTGGAATTATTAAAGGAGTCGAAGTACGAGTCTATGGCGATCCCCGAGAGGCAGTCGGAGAATATGGAGTATGCAGAGCATTCGCGGACCGACCCCAACACGCCGGAAAACAGCGTGTACTCTTCACTCAGCGACGTCGACTTGAAACCGGACTGTCGAGTGAAGATCGTGAAAGTTACCAACGTTTATAAAGTAGCTTATCTTAAGCATTACATCAAACAAAAGAGACTACGAAGAGCCAATAAACAAGCATTGTTGAAAAAAAAAGTACGTAACTCGTAGGTATAACATGAATAATACTTTTTGCCCACTGCAAAAGTGGAATCTAGACTTAACCGATTTCATTTTTCAGATGGAGAGTATAAAAAAACTTTTAGAAGATTGGCAGAAAACACTTAATATGGTGATAAACAGTAAATTGACCATACTGAACATAGACCCGCATCCAATGGATGTAGCATCACAGGATGCTATGGGGGATTACTCCAAGCCTCACGAATCATCCGACTCGGACAGTGATTTCAGAAATAGTTGTACAGACATGCGATACGACGAATACAGTATGAGCTGGGCACAAAATCCTTACAAGCCTTATTCATATAACTATGAGGTTAGTAAAATATACTACATTACTATACTTGTCGGTACTTATCAAGTTCAATGATGCCAACCGAAACAAACATCAAGTAGCAATAAAAACAAACAGTGTTATAAGTATTGCGCCGGATTCATGTAATCCTCACAAAATTGCGAAAAGAGAATAGAGTAATCAGCACGCACAGCATTAATATGTCCCAATTCTGTGAACGTCTCGATAAGATTACGTTATTTTAACGTTTAGCTTTTATTTCGTTTGCTTGTTTTTAACTAAAAATATCTAAAAAAAAAAAATAAAAAAAATAAAAAAATAAAAATAATAATAATATATATAAAATAATAATAATAAAAAATAAAATAAATAATAAAATAATAATAAAAAAATAATAATAATAATATATATTTATAATATATAATAATATATATATCGACGGGTAAAAGGCAAAAGGGGTCAAGCACCACAGATCATATTGTTCAGGAGAATAAAAAGAAAGTTTTAATAAAAAATATCTCTTTATTGCTTTATTGAATCACATCACAATCTTCAGAAAAGTTTACTAAAATACAATGTTCCTTAATAATTTTACATCAAAATAAGCCTGAGATCAATAGTTTCAAAGATAGATGTCGTTTGACTCCAGGTTTTTACCATGTTTATCGCATTTGCGAGGGGTCAAGTAACAATATTTAATGTTGGAATATTTAGATTTTGGCCTAAGCTTCATGTTAATAAAGTAATATGTTATTTTATTTGGCACAACAGATCATAGAACTAATTCAGATTTTGGCTTAAGCTACCATAATCTTAATAAGTATTATTTTATATTTGGCACAGCAGGTAGGTAATAGAACTATGAATTATGTATTAAACTAAAACAATACAAGGAACAAAACTGAGATCCAAAAAACAGCAGTTACCTAACTGTTAGTACATACAACAGCATGTTATCACATTATTTGAGTAAATAAACCACAATAATTTGGTACTTAATTCTTAGTAAAATAAAAAATCAACAATTATTATCCAAAATAAACCACAATAATTTGGTAGGTACTTATCTCTTACCACAATAACAAAGTGAAAATCAAAAATTAGTAACCAATCTTTTTTCATACAATTATTATTAATGAGTATTTTCTTCTTCATCCTCTTCATCAGTTTCAATCAATTCGTCCCTTTTTCCGGTTTCGTAAGGCATCTTTAGATATTCTTCATGATATCTTCTCGGTATTACTCCAGAGTCACATAGTTTTTTTAAGTCCATGTATTTAGCTTTACTGATTGGTAATGGTTCCTTGTACAAAGCAGCAATTTTTTTTTTCAGATCCGGGCAAACTAATTTTATTTGAGTATTTTCTGAATCCACAGACATAGTATATTTAATCGTCATCTCATCTGTTTTGGTTTTTTTGAAAGTCGCAATTCTAATTTTGGATAAATTAATGTTCTTTTTACACTTACTAAAAGTTTTGTTTGTTATGGGATCCCAATCTTGAAAGTTTTCCATAACAGTTACTGTATATGGTCTTGGTTTTTTTCTAGCTGATTCGATTAAAGTTGCCCACTGTGAGGGCGCCCACACAATCATATTCCGAACTTCTTTTTCAATGACTGAGTGACACGAATCAACTGGCATATATGTATGTCCTGCAAGTAAGTAGTTGATTTGTATTGTTTCCAAAAAGGTGGACCATTTTAAAGCATAATTGAGAATTGCCAATATTGTTTTGTTCTTATTTTGGCCAGGGCAATTGTCGCAATAAAGAATCAGATTCTTGATTTGCCTTTTGTCTACTGAATCTATGTAGTGAAAAAGACATGAGCCAATTTCTTTGCTACCTCTCTTTCCATCGCACTCACCCCAAATATATGCCATACCATTTCTTGTTCTGCTCTCATAGACAGTTAAATTATAGTAGGCATATTTTCTGCTATAGTAGAGCAGCATACTTTCTCCGTGAGGTGTATTTAAGACCTTTTGAAGGTCGAATGAAGCGCATAATGTATTTTTATTTGCAATTTCTTGGTGAAACAAAAACCTTTTAGATGTAGCTTCTTTCTCTTGATCGTGTGCAATTTTTTCTTCACAGTTCTTGGCTTCTTCATCGCGATTATTTTCGTATTTTGTGCACATTGCACACTTATCTTTTTTGGGAACATGAAAAGAGATATTAAAATCATTTACAAATATTTTTTTAAATATACTTTCAGATACTAACAAACGCAAATCTTGCTTATCCACTTCTAATAAATATCGTTTATACAATCGGTACAAGTGCGAAGGATTTTTGAAGTCCTGTGATAAGTAAGTACGAGTAGTTTCCTTTCGACAGTAATGCGATGGAAGGGCTGGCAATGAAGAAATATACTTTTTGACATATTCAATTGCTTGGGGGCTTGTTTTATTAGCAGGTATATGCTTTCCACGTCCTTCCTGCTTAGCAAATCCTTCATCAGAGTTTTCAACAGTATATGCTATAAATTTTCTTGATACATCCAAAGTTGCAACTAGAAATTGTCTACAGACTTGACGCCTGCTTTCACCTTCATTAATAAAATATTTCACAGTCTTTTCTCTCTTTGGTTCGCTATCGTTAACTCGCCTTCTTTTCACATTTGTAATAACAGCATTGTTGGCAATCCAGTTTCGTCGCTCTTGTAATGTAAGACTTTGGAAATAATTAAATATAGATTGTCTTTTTTCTTCAGTAATTACTCCACATTTATTTCCACATTTAGAAGAAGTACATGGATTAATTTGAAGGTGTCTTTCCCTTTTTTCTTTTCCATTTTTAGTAATATATTTTTCACCTTTATGTTTTAACAACTTTCTTTCTTTCCGTTTATTAATTCTTTTCGATTTAGATTTTGTGACTTCGACGTCTGACCATTCACTATCACTGAGATCTCCAAAAGCTTCCTTAAGTAAGACATCATCTTCGTCTTCTTCTTCATCAACAAAATAATCCAAGTATGATTTATTGAATTGTTTTCTCTTTTTTGAAGTTCTATTTTTTTTATTTGCTACTGTTTCCTGTTGCTCTTCTAAGTTAGACGTTGATGGAACACTCCAAAGATTTTGTATATCCAAATTACTCTGCTGACTAGTAATTTCTCCGATCTTTTGTCCTTCGAGCCCAAGTATATTTTGAATCTCTCCTTCTTTCCCCCCGATGAGCTGCACATTATTTTCTGGTACATAGACGCCAATTTCTTCTTCGGTAACGCTTTCATTCCATTCCACATCCTGCACGAAGTTTGCCTGCAAGACATTCTGAGTAGCTTCGTCTTTTGCTGGTGTTTCTTGTTCTTCTAAGTTAGACGTTGATGGAACATTCCAAAGATGTTGTGTGTCCAAATTACCCTGCTGACTAGTAATTTCTTCTTCCTCTTGTTCTTCGAGTCCGAGAATATTTTGAATCTCTCCTTCTTCCCTCGTAATGAGCTGTACGCCATTCTGTGGTATACAGACGCTAATTTCATCTTCGGTAACCCTTTCATTCCATTCCAAGATCTGCACGTTTGCCTGCAAATCATTCTGACTCGCTTCGTAATTTTGTTCTTTATCCTGCAAGCCAAATAAATCCGTTATCATAGCGTAACAAACAAAATTGTAGAACATTGACCCTATAACCAGTATAATTTAAAAAGTACCATTTAAAAGCAAGCTTCTGTAGTGCCAACTATTTTTTTAACGCAAATGTTTTATGACCGACTTTGGAAATAGTATCTGGATATAAATTACAGCATATAACGCCTCTAGAAAATCCCTCTTTCTATTCGTTAAACCGTATGAAAATCAAGACAGTAGTTTCTGAGATTAGCCCGAAAAAGCATAAACTCAGCACAGCGAAATTAGATCTATCGAGTTAGTAAAAGTCAAAATAGAATGTGCAGGTCAAGCTAATTAACATACACACATAGCATCAAGACTTTTTTCCTGAAAGGGTAGGCAGAGGCGTAACACACACCCACATTTCATAAGCAAATTAAAAGCATGTAAAATACCTTCACATTGTTTAGGTCACTCTGTATTTCACTTTGATCTTGTGTAATACTCGTAAATTGGTTTTCGTTAATGTGCGTTGGTTTTAGTTGATTGTCAGTCTGAAAAATTAATAATAACAGTATTTAATTAGGCTATTACCATCCCGTTGCTACTATAATATTTATCGTCTAACTACCTACTTGACCACGTAACCTATCCAATGTTTGATGCGTATGATTAAGTACACGGACAAATACCTAGGTAGATAAACAATGAATATTAAAGTCCGTCATTTGGAATTAACAATTGAAAACAAAACTTTAATCTTTAGACTAACTAGATAGGTACCTTTTTGTTTAACATTCCTCATTAACTTACATACAACAACAATATTTTCACATTTTGCAATAATTAAAAAGTTCTTAGAACAAAAACATCAAAAATTATGATTGTTTACATTTTTACTAAACTAAACATCAAAAATTATGATTGTTTACATTTTTACTAAACTAATTCTTAATGATTTCCTAAACGCGTGGACCGATTTACATGATTCAAACGGATAAAATGGTTTTATACCTAGACCTTTTATTTGACACCAATATCGTTAAGATATCTCAATAAACAAAAAAACACATTTTCAAGTTGCTCTCGTAATAAAATTATCCAACATGTATGAAACGCGTACCTACATTACCAGTTCTTTTAAAAACTATCCTAAGAAACGTTAAATTTATTTTTATAAAATAAATAAAATAAAATGAGGTTGAACTTACCGATGATAGTACGGGAATCACGTCATCTTGAATTTCTTCGACCTCTCTATTGCTATCAATATAATCAAGTAATAACCTTCTTCGTACTAGCAACAGTCTTTTTCGGTCTAAAATACGTCTCAATTTCACGTTTTCGGGAGTGGCAGACATGTTTTATATAAAATGTTAATCTGTGTTAAAAACTGCGATCGCGTTTCAAACACGCGTGAACTTGCTTTCACGCACACAAAACATACACCCACTTGCAACGGCGCTGGCGCGCGTACTGAGTGAATCAAATGCAACGTAATGAAAATAAAATTATTTAAGAAAGGGGCCAAGCGCCAATTATGTTTAGTTGACAATCTTTACTATTGGTATAAGCGACGTTATAGTATTTCATTTTCTTATCAATAGTGTTAAGTGAAAAATTATTACTAAACAAATAAAAAGAATATGGATACAAACGACATATTTATTTCTAATATTGTTTTTAAAATTATGCCAAATGACAAGGCGATACAAAAACGTAATATACAAAATGGTCCTTCAACCAAGCAAGGTAAAGTCGGTGTCGCTTGAGCCCTTTTGGTAAGTATCGATTTAGCAATTCAGTACAAATAATTCTTTGGTGCAAGTGACTTTTTTTCTTGCTCGAAAAACGATACTGTGACCATTCGAAAGAGAAAAAATAGTGGAGTTGGGGTCAATAAAAAAGTTAAGATCGCAAAATGTGGCGCTTGACCCCTTTTGCCTTTTTACCGTCGATATAATATGATATGTTTAATATCTATATATAGTTAACCGTTTTTATTTATAGGATGTCCCTGAAGCAAACAGGGAGTACTTTGACACTCAAGACTTTGGCGATGTGAGGTATCCCACTCAGCCGATGTTCCCGTGCGAGCGCGGGAAGTCTTCGAACTTCGTGTCCATCGTCGAGGAGACCAACAGCCAGATGGCAATAGAAGAGTTAAAGAGTGAATGCGGCGATGATTACGAGTGCCGCGACCTCATCGTACTTTAATATTACACGTTTACAACTATAAATAACGTCTCGGTGAAATTGTTGTTTCAATTTACACCTAACCTTTATTGGATTGGTGTTAGGGTTACATTACATTAATTAACCACTCCAGTAACACCTCTATCCCTCGAGGTTGAACTCCTATAACGGCGCAGCTCCCAAATGTTGCAACATAATGGCTAATTGATCGTATTTGTTCCAGAGTAAATTACGTGCTTACGAAGCAAGGATTTGTTTAACATACATACAAACGGTAGTTAATTTTCAGCTTTGTTATTAGAAGTCGCGATAAATCGTAGTTTACAGTATCTGACGAAACTTGTTAATAAAATCACGTTCAGTTGCAGCAGCTTGCATGTCCGTAAAACCACTTATAAACATCTGGTTTCTCTCATCGCTCGTCTGCACCGCTCAAGAAATCCTTTCTTGAAAATAAATATTAGTTTGATGGGCGTGGCTTATTTACCCCGCACGCGGGGAGTGGCAGTTCCATCTTCCGTGGTCGGTCGGCCGCTGCCACAAACTTATCTGAACCAGAATGCTCAAAACTGGAACTAACGACATCACTGACCGGAATTTAAAAGCGTTACTTAGCATCGGCTTTGACTAAGCATTATTTTTGTCACTCGCACAACTCAAACTAAAAATGCAAGAAAAAGACGGAAACTTATCTAAGAAAAAAGTGCGTGCTAAGTAACGTCAATTTATCTCGGTCTATGAAATTTTTGCACTTAACGGTCTGAGGAGTAGACAAATAATACAAAATATTTTATTAACAACTAAAATGTTTATTAATTTGGTATGTTCAACATGAAATTAAAAATTGTTAATTAATCTTCTATATTTACATAAGGCCACGCACAATGAAGGGTTCCGAAGTTGGGATGAATGAACAAACTTAACTTTGTACTTGAAAAAATGTGTTCCCATAAATACTACCCGTTCATTTCAACCGCGCGCTCAGTTCCAATACCACGCTGCTATCGGAATTGAGCGGGGCGGTAGAGGTTGGTCAAAGGCTAGTGAAGTGGGACGGGAGGTAACGGCAATCTTGAAATGAACGGGTAGTTCATCGATAAACGTCACGGTCAATTCAGTTGCAGTATGCATAGTTTTAAAATTAATTGAATAAACTTTATTCCGAACCTGACCCGAAAATCCTAAGGATCCAAGGATCGGTTTGGTTAGGTCTCTTAAAACCCTACAGACAGAAATAGAAACCCCGCGCAGCGGGGCTCCGTCGACCTGAAGTCGGAGCAATTGAGCCCCGCGCCCTAATTTGCCTTTTCATTACCTGTAACACTGTAAGAGTTAATGATATGAACGAAACGAAGTTTTTAACAGTTGTCAATCTGACATTTTAATGTGCGTTCAGAAACTAACTGGTTTCAGAGTTGGTTTTCGACACAGTTATAGTGCAAACTATTATTTTTGTAGGTATTTTAATTATTTTGCTTATGAAATTATTACTTTACACTTTACTTACTTACTTACTACTTTACTTTACTTTTGTTACTATAAAGTTTATTGTGTTTATTTATTTTGTAAATTTGGCTCATTTTTATAGTGATAATAATAGGTCTTTACCTATGAAATTGCCGTTTTGTATGAAAAAATTTAAACGAATTTTTTTCATGCATTTTTTATTTGTATTAATCGAAGTAATCACCCATGCAATCAATGCATCTTTGCCAACGCAGTGGCAGTTTATTGATGCCCTTCTTAAAGAAATCAGCTGGACGGGAGGCAACAAATTCTTCAAAGGCATTTTGTACTGCCTCTCGGGTATTGAATTTTTTTCCCGCCAAGAAGTTATCCAAATTCTGGGAAAAGTAGTAGTCTGTAGGCGCAAGGTCTGGTGAGTAGGGCGGATGACGGAGAGCTTCCATCCCCAGTTCTTGCAACTTGGAGACCGTCTGCTGTGCAGTATGAGGTCGTTGTCGTGCAGGAGCAGCGGAGACGAGCGATTGACCAATGCTGGTTGGAGATGTGCCAGCTTCTCCATCATTGTGTTCAGTTCTTCACAGTACACATCTGAAGTAATGCTCACCCCGTTTGGTAAGAAGCTGTGATGAATCACACCGGCGCTAGACCACCAAACAGTGACCATCACTTTTCTAGGGGTAAGTTTTCGTTTAGGGCATTGTTTAGGTGCTGAACCAGGATCCAACCAACTTGCTGAGCGCTTGCGGTTATCAAACAGAATCCATTTTTCATCGCAGGTAACAATGCGGGTCAAAATTCCTTCATTTGTGTGTCTGTTGAGCAGTGCAAGGCACGTCTCGACGCGTACTTCGCGCTGGCGATCATTGAGTTCGTGGGGCACCCATTTGTCAAGCTTTTTTACCTTGCCAATTTGACGCAAATGGACCAATATTGTTTTGACGCTAACGTCGAAAGCTGCTGCTAATTCAGCCGTAGATTGTGTATCATCAGCTTCCACAATCGCCTTTAATTCGTCATTGTCGACCAAAGTCTTCGGACGACCGCGAGGTTCATTTTTCAGGTCGAAATTTCCAGAACGGAAGCGAGCAAACCAATAACAAGTGGTGCGTTGGTTTGTAGTGTTAGCTCCGTAAACGTCGTTGATGTTGCGTGCCGCTTGTGCCGCGTTGCTGCCACGACGGTACTCATATTCCATAATTACTCGAATTTTTATCGTATCCATGATGACGAAAAAGATTGAAATGCGATGAAAATGTAACACTAATCAATAAACAAATGACTACTTTTGGAAAAAAAATCCGTTTTTAAAATAAAATTAATTTGAAATTAGAATTCTTAGCCAAACAAAAATTATTTTGATTTGAAATGGCCAGTACTGCAGAACGGCAATTTCATAGGTAAAGGCCTAATAATAGGTCTTTACCTATGAAATTGCCGTTTTGTATGAAAAAATTTAAACGAATTTTTTCATGCATTTTTTATTTGTATTAATCGAAGTAATCACCCATGCAATCAATGTATCTTTGCCAACGCAGTGGCAGTTTATTGATGCCCTTCTTAAAGAAATCAGCTGGACGGGAGGCAACAAATTCTTCAAAGGCATTTTGTACTACCTCTCGGGTATTGAATTTTTTTCCCGCCAAGAAGTTATCCAAATTCTGGAAAAAGTAGTAGTCTGTAGGCGCAAGGTCTGGTGAGTAGGGCGGATGACGGAGAGCTTCCAACCCCAGTTCTTGCAACTTGGAGACCGTCTGCTGTGCAGTATGAGGTCGCGCGTTGTCGTGCAGGAGCAACGGAGACGAGCGATTGACCAATGCTGGTTAGAGATGTGCCAGCTTCTTCATCATTGTGTTCAGTTCTTCACAGTACACATCTGAAGTAATGCTCACCCCGTTTGGTAAGAAGCTGTGATGAATCACACCGGCGCTAGACCACCAAACAGTGACAATCACTTTTCTAGGGGTAAGTTTTCGTTTAGGGCATTGTTTAGGTGTTGAACCAGGATCCAAACAACTTGCTGAGCGCTTGCGGTTATCAAACAGAATCCATTTTTCATCGCAGGTAACAATGCGGTTCAAAATTCCTTCATTTGTGTGTCTGTTGAGCAGTTAAAGGCACGTCTCGACGCGTACTTCGCGCTGGCGATCATTGAGTTCGTGGGGCACCCATTTGTCAAGCTTTTTTACCTTGCCAATTTGACGCAAATGGACCAATATTGTTTTGACGCTAACGTCGAAAGCTGCTGCTAATTCAGCCGTAGATAGTGTATCATCAGCTTCCACAATCGTCTTTAATTCGTCATTGTCGACCAAAGTCTTCGGACGACCGCGAGGTACATTTTTCAGGTCGAAATTTCCAGAACGGAAGCGAACAAACCAATAACAAGTGGTGCGTTGGTTTGTAGTGTTAGCTCCGTAAACGTCGTTGATGTTGCGTGTCGCTTGTGCCGCGTTGCTGCCACGACGACGGTACTCATATTCCATAATTACTCGAATTTTTAACGTATACATGATGACGAAAAAGATTGAAATGCGATGAAAATGTAACACTAATCAATAAACAAATGACTACTTTTGGAAAAAAAAATCCATGTTTTTAAAATAAAATTAATTTGAAATTAGAATTCTTAGCCAAACAAAAATTATTTTGATTTGAAATGGCCAGTACTGCAGAACGGCAATTTCATAGGTAAAGACCTAATATTAAATACAATTACAGAGCTGTTTTCATCAAATTGAAAGTGCTATTCAAACATCCCATATATTTTTATCAAATCAAATCAAATCAAATAATTTATTTCAGATAAATCAGTATCCATATAAAAGTAAAATTAAAATAAAATAAAATAAAATTAAAATTAATGTCAAAATTAAAATCAAAATTAAAACAAAATTACAAATTAACATCAAAATTAATAAACAAAATTAAAATCAAAAATCAAAATTAAAAATATTAAAATTAAAATCAAAATTAAAAATATTAAAATTAAAAATAAAAATAAATACACATATTACATTACATAATAATCGCAGGCGCTGGCATGCAGCTGCAGCCACCTCCGCAAAAAAGGCGAGTCCCACCGCTCGGACAACACACTGAGGAGCCCGTTCGAGCCGCCACGGCTACGGCGCAGAAGCGACGCACTTCTTTTTCTAATAATACCGTGGAAATCATCGGTTCTAGCCTCAGCGAACATCGCTGACGCGCTACAAAACCGTGGCCGCCCCAACAGAATCCTAAACGCGTTGTTGTACTGGACACGTAGAGCGCTGTACGCCCGCTGAGTGAAGTTGGTCCACAGGCTACACGTGTAAAAGGTCTGGCAGTATGCCTTAAACAGGGTTACCTTCACCTGCGAAGAACAACGCGCAAACCTGCGAGCCAACATGTTGCACCGGACAGACAACGCCCTACGCTCCCTGTCAATGTCCGCATTGTCAGACAAATCCTCGGAGACCCAGTGACCCAGATATTTGAACTGATTTACCCTGTTCAAAAGTGATCCGCAAAGAGTGATAGGAGGCTCCGTTGAGTAACTTTTAGCACCCGCTTTAAAGATCATGTATTCACTCTTGCTTGGATTATATCTGAGCCCATGGGCCCCCGCATAAGCTTCACAAATACTCAACAGCTTACGTAGTGCAGAGAGCGACGGGCTCAGCAGCACCATGTCATCCGCATAACTGATGTTGTTTACACAAACCCCATCAATAGAACAACCGACTTTAGTGCTGCCGAGCTCCGCAATCAACTGGTTCATATACAGGCTGAAGAGACGCGGTGAGGTTAACCCCCCCTGCCTCACGCCGCACTCCAACCTGTATACATCCGAATGCGACCCTGCCCATCTGACACTGTTCTGCTGATGACTGTACCAATATTCAAAAAGAGATATAATATCATGTGATAATTTCGTCTCGCATCGCAATTTATGCCATAGCTTATCGTAGCACACCATATCAAAAGCCTTTGACAGGTCTAAAAAGCATGCGTACACAGGTGTATTCCTGGCAGTATAGTACTGAACAGTTTGCTTAAGACAGAGGATAGCACTCTCAGTCGACAAGCCGGGCCTAAAGCCAAATTGAGCGTCATTAAGATTTAGGTGCCCTCCCAACTGTTGATCAAGCAAACTGTCCAGCACCTTACTTATGACTGTTGCTAATGAGATGGGTCTATAATTAGAAATATCAGCAGAATCACCAGTTTTATTCTTAACAATAGGAACAATTACGGTGTACATTAATTCATCAGGCAAGTAACTATGACTCACACATAAGTTGAAAAATAACGCGAGAACTCTTGGCAGATGTACACCAGCGTACTTCAGATGCTCGATGCTGAGCCCATCGTGTCCCGGGGACTTACCTCGGACCATCTTCTTAATAACAGCAGCCACATCCTTGGCAGAGAATCTAACGGCAACGTCCCCAGGGCGACCCCCAGCAGCAAGCACCCGCGACGACGGCCCGAGCGGTGATTCAACCTTAAAATGTCGCCGGAAGGCACAGGCAATTTCCCTGGGCTCATGTGCACCACCGATACTCACAGGGAGGCTCGACACCGAGTTCAAGTTTTTTGTATTTTTCCAGAAATCACTAAAGTTCTTTTTTGCATGATGCTCAGCTATATTATTCATTTTGATCTGGTCTTCATTATTTTGACAATATCTTAATTTTGATTTAAATATTTTCCTAGTTTCACGCATGTCATTGAACACAGGTCCAGTGCTAGGTTTACCATGAAGCACCCAGGTTTGAAAACAAAGTCGAGCCCTCCTATGTGCATCACCGACAAACCTGCTCCAACCCGGTACATGTTTATGTTTTCTACGGTTCGGTACACGTTTATTACAGCTGCACTCTGCTGCCTTAGTCAAAACATTTACAATTTTTTTATACAATTCACTAATTACTAACTTGTGGGCCTCGTTATCACACATTCTATCGGCACACTGTGTAAACTCTAATGGAAAATCTAATTGTTTTAACTTTGAGTTACAATAATTACGGTATATTTCAATTTGTTTATTATTTCTAGTGCCCCAACTTATTTTATTAAACGACGAGGGAACTATCTTAGTTTTAGGCAAAATTACGTTTAAATTACATTCCACCAATAAGGGAAAGTGATCAGACCAATAGATGTCATACAGAATAGACACATTAACTATGGAGCGTCTCGCTGAACCTGTCACCACGCAGTGATCGAGCCAGCGGCGACACCCGTGTGCATCACTAATAAACGTATACGCGTCGGGAGGTAAAAGTTCCATGTCTACGCACGACCACATCTGATCTGATCTGCACAGAAAGTTAATAGTTCACAAGAAAACTGCTCACCTGGGTGCGCGTTGAAGTCCCCAAGAATAAATACAGTTTCCACATCACTACTCTCGATTATAGCATTTAATTCACTCAAACACTCAGTAAACTCAGTCAAATTCTCAAATGAATCAGTTGGCATATACACTGTTATAACTAGAATTGACCTGTCGTTAATCACTATCTTAATCGCAGCGAGTCGCACACTCTTACACACTATAATCGATACCGATGGAAAAACTGACTTTCTCCACAGCAGAGCCACCCCACCATATGGTCTACCTCTAACAATCCCGGCAGACGTATCCACGGCAGAATTACCGGTGTAGGAGAACGCGTCATCAATGGTACCCAGGAACGATAAATCATGTGGAAGAAGCCACGTCTCCTGAAGCGCAACAATGTCAGCCGATTGACATAAATTCCTTACACAATCAACCGAACGAGTGACACTCTTACAGTTGAAACTCACAAGTTTTGACATACTATTCTCAACACTCATTAGTAGTAAATCACATAGCAGCCAACTCCCTATAGGTACGCTGCGCCGTGTTTCGATTAAAATCAACGAAACGGCGATAACATACACCATCAGGCCAAAAATCATTATTTAAAAATATTCCCATTTTCGATCTAGGAACGAAAACAATGTATGCATTGTACTCCTTAGCTGTTTTCATGTTCATTTTTTCTACATGCACATCTAGGTTAGTCTTGTTGTTTATATATGCTTTGATGTCACACACTGACGCTTCCATTGACACGCGGTAAATATAAATTGGAATCTTAATGTCAGCTGCTCTAAAATTAGTATTGGCATTCACAATAGCTGTTCCCGTTTTGCCCAAAAAACGATTTCTCAGCCGCTTCCTCTGAACAAGCTTCCATTCTTCAGTCGGCTCTTGAGTTTTAGTTTCTCCGCTCTGAACAACGTCCGCAAAGCTTTTATTTTTCGGTTGATCATCCGACCGGACTGTGTGTAGCACATCGACGGCCGCGACCGGTGTAGCTGCACGCTCATGACTCACCACTACCCGTGATGTACTCACCTTCTCACTTCTCCGCGGTGACGACGCAGAATTACGCGCCTTTTTTATGACACTACCCTCATTAGAAAAAACTAATGGTTGCTTTTCCAAAGATGATGACTCGGAAGATAGTCGCTTTATTGTTTCGTTACCACTACAAATCGGAGAAAAACCCATAGGCCCACTATCATGCTCAAAGCTAGGTAACAAGCAGGCGCCCCTTTTGACATTAACATTCCGAGTGAAGTTGTTGACAAGTGACGCCTTTTTAAGTGATTCCACCTCAGCAGTTAACTCCTTCATCTGATTCACCGTTGCATACTCATTACCAATGCGATCTATATCACTTTGCATCTTTAATATATCTTTCAAAAGTCTGGTCACGTCTACATGGTCAAATAAAACCGGAGGTAGTTTGTGCAAATCTCTCGCAACAAAAAATTAAATATTTTATGTGATAGAACTACAAATTAACAATTATCGGACTTTTGCCTTTACTTGTACTGTGAGACCTTCTAGGTCAACTTTTGAGATACGGAACCCTAAAAATGGATGTAGATAAGACTGATAAACTCCAACACCGGTTCATCGATCACCATTCAATGGCTTGGTAAATGATAGTTAAAATACTTTTATCACTTCTTACCTACTATTACATACATTCCAGGAATAACGAGTGTCCTACTTTTCCAGTCAATGTATGCTCACCTTATTAGTAGGTAAAGGACACACTATAAGGTCAGTTTTCTCTTTCAAGACCGACTTTTCGATGCTTGCAAGCATCCCTGTTGTGCATAGTAATTCCATGCAGTGTTTAATGTTTATGTGTATGAACTATTAATAAAGCTTAAGAATTTGTTTTTGTTTGTATGTTTGAACGCGCTAATCTCTGGAACCACTAGTCGGATTTGAAAAATTCTTTTTGCATTTGAGAGCCCAATTCTTGAGGAAGGTTACAGGCTTTTTAACATCACGGTACAACTCTTAGAGCCGAGCAAAAAGAAAAGAAGCAAAAACGAAGTAATAGCGCGGGCAGGCCATACGATGCGACGGGGTGGGTCGATGGGACAAGAAATTTCAAGCTGACGAAGTCGCAGGCAAAAGCTAGCGAGTAGATAAAATATTAGGCATTCCAGAAAGCTTTTACGCCTGAAAAAAATAAATAATAAATCACCTTTTCGTAAGGATTTCTGTCGTAGTTGGGTTTAAGTTAACTTTATTTTTTATTTCAATTATTTTGGGGCTAGGGTTCATTGAGTGTCGGTAGGAAATAGAATTTGATAACAATGATTTGTTAAGCAGCCTTCATAACATTTTAGAAGGATGTGAAAACAGTAGTGAAACATAATTGTTTTAATCTTATTTGGGGTTTATGTACAATTGTACATTATGCAAAAATACAGGTGACCAATAGGTATATTTTCAGAAAGTAGGTACGAGTACTCTTTAAGGAAATTGAACACGATACCAAATACGATATATTAATATAAAATTTGATTGATGATTATTCCACCACTGTATGCATGGACTTCCTGGCATAATTTTAAACGTTCTTGGCGTCCTCATACCAAAGCGAGATTCGTCTGAAAAACACACAAAACGCCACTCTTCTTCTGCCCAATTTCTGTGTTATTTCGTAGCGGCCTTCGGGAACGGTGTTCATGCAAGCGATTTGTTATGGTTTGATCACTTATTAACATGCCGGAAGAGCAATGAAGCCTCGTTACCACAATCATCGCGATTATTGGACGATTTCGTCGAGCAGTGATTATGTAACAATCTTGTCTGCGTGTGGTGATGTGAGCTCGTCCTCCATGTCGCTCTGCCAAGCTGCCAGTGATGCGGTAACGTGTCCAAAGTCGACTTATAACACTCTGCGTAGTGCCCAAAGCGATGGCCACAGCACGTTGCCGAAAACCAGCTTCCAAGATTCCCACGGCTCTTATAATTTCTTTTCGGCTCAATTTGACGTCTTCTCTCCATAATAACGTTCTTTTATATTGATTTCACTCAGAGGTATGGCAGAAATTTTACTGATTTGGCCACAAACCCGTTGCAGGACTATACGTGTCGTTTTGCATCCTCGTCAAATTTCAGGAGGCTGTTATGAAAGACAAATAATCAAATAAACGATTTACGTTACGATACCTGCTCAATAATGAATACATACTTGTTTTTTTTAGTTATTTAACTTTGACAGTATTTCAGAATACACCACTTTCAAAGAACAGATTCGCCCCGTTGTGTATGCGGTAGGCAGTATCGCACGACTATGTCACTGTATGCATGCGTGTCGACGACTGAAAAAAATCAGCTGCTCCCTACATTTTGATGAGTTTGGTGTAGATAAATGTACTGGACAGCTGATTTTTTTTCACGATTTCAGAGTTAGTCCCATAGTGAAAGTTGTTCATATTCATGAGTAGAACACGCTGTGAAAATTTGGCAAGTGATAAAAAAAAATCCCTGTATACAGGATGTCTCAAACGTAGTGGTCCAAAGGCAAATGGGGTAAAGCGCAGGTCCTATCATTTAAAAAAATAAAAGTTGGGATATAAGGTAGTGTTTTAATCTATGCTTAGAAAGTTTTAAAAAAAAGTTTGAAAAGACAAGTAATAATAAAATCTGAAGCGTTGCAGAGCCACACTGAACGTAAATAGGAACATAATCTTGTACCTACACTATCAAGGCATCTTCCGGCCAGATTTGAACTCGCTACGTCGAAAATTTTGTTCACAGGGTCGAAAAATCCAAGTAAAATTGTAAAATATCTTGAAAATAAGTTTTCTGAACTGTTGAGAATATCCCAACTTTATCCCGTTACCCGTTAAACCGTTTGCCTTTGGACCACTACGTTTGAGACACCCTGTATACTACTACCGTTAATTATTTCACATACTTATCCAAAAACAATCATTTAGCCGGCACACACACTTGACTCTAACAAAAAGTAGCACTTTAAACCTTAATATTAGGTCTTTACCTATGAAATTGCCGTTCTGCAGTACTGGCCATTTCAAATCAAAATAATTTTTGTTTGGCTAAGAATTCTAATTTCAAATTAATTTTATTTTAAAAACATGGATTTTTTTTTCCAAAAGTAGTCATTTGTTTATTGATTAGTGTTACATTTTCATCGCATTTCAATCTTTTTCGTCATCATGGATACGTTAAAAATTCGAGTAATTATGGAATATGAGTACCGTCGTCGTGGCAGCAACGCGGCACAAGCGACACGCAACATCAACGACGTTTACGGAGCTAACACTACAAACCAACGCATCACTTGTTATTGGTTTGCTCGCTTCCGTTCTGGAAATTTCGACCTGAAAAATGAACCTCGCGGTCGTCCGAAGACTTTGGTCGACAATGACGAATTAAAGGCGATTGTGGAAGCTGATGATACACAATCTACGGCTGAATTAGCAGCAGCTTTCGACGTTAGCGTCAAAACAATATTGGTCCATTTGCGTCAAATTGGCAAGGTAAAAAAGCTTGACAAATGGGTGCCCCACGAACTCAATGATCGCCAGCGCGAAGTACGCGTCGAGACGTGCCTTGCACTGCTCAACAGACACACAAATGAAGGAATTTTGAACCGCATTGTTACCTGCGATGAAAAATGGATTCTGTTTGATAACCGCAAGCGCTCAGCAAGTTGGTTGGATCCTGGTTCAGCACCTAAACAATGCCCTAAACGAAAACTTACCCCTAGAAAAGTGATGGTCACTGTTTGGTGGTCTAGCGCCGGTGTGATTCATCACAGCTTCTTACCAAACGGGGTGAGCATTACTTCAGATGTGTACTGTGAAGAACTGAACACAATAATGGAGAAGCTGGCACATCTCCAACCAGCATTGGTCAATCGCTCGTCTCCGCTGCTCCTGCACGACAACGCGCGACCTCATACTGCACAGCAGACGGTCTCCAAGTTGCAAGAACTGGTGTTGGAAGCTCTCCGTCATCCGCCCTACTCACCAGACCTTGCGCCTACAGACTACTACTTTTTCCAGAATTTGGATAACTTCTTGGCGGGAAAAAAATTCAATACCCGAGAGGTAGTACAAAATGCCTTTGAAGAATTTGTTGCCTCCCGTCCAGCTGATTTCTTTAAGAAGGGCATCAATAAACTGCCACTGCGTTGGCAAAGATGCATTGATTGCATGGGTGATTACTTCGATTAATACAAATAAAAAATGCATGAAAAAAATTCGTTTAAATTTTTTCATACAAAACGGCAATTTCATAGGTAAAGACCTATTATTACGCAAACGGATTCCTGAATCGAAAAATGGTATTCAAACACCTGCAATATTTTTGAACGGCCTATCCAACGATACCACACACCATGGGAAGACGAGAAAAAAAATCATCCCCACCTTACGTGCAAGGGAGTTCTGAGTTACCCTACAATTTTGTTATTCAAGATGTTATTTTACCAAGGCGTGGGCAGACAGACAGACGCACATGGTGAAACTGTAAGGGTTCCTTGTTGAGTACGGAGTCCTAAAAAGGTCAATTTACTGTTTCATCGTAATTAAAGTAGTCCTGTTGCTGGATATTCTACGTAGATTGCAATTAGAAAGACTTTCCTCAGTAAACTAGTCTCCAAGGTGCTGTTAATCGTTGCGACCGACGACGGGTGCACTTACTTACCTCTGCTGCATGTGATAATATATTGTGCAAAGTTAGTCACAGCTACTGTCGTAAATCCTGCTTAGGGCGCCATCTCCACGGGCGAGAGAATCGCGGCGATAGTCACGTTGTGCCTCAAATTATTGCCGCGATGATGTCGCCGTGTGAAGATTGATTCATAGTTTCTATTGAATTTGGTGGCACGACGAGATTATCGCCGCGATTTTCTCGCCCGTGGAGATGGCGCATATTATGGTAGCCCGTGAAATTAAAATTTTCTTACGTTTTTGCAATTCGCAGGTCAGAGTCTGGTTGTAAGTTGATCAAAATATGATTCTTGACCGTAACAAAGATGTATTTAAGTCATCATTTTATCCTTATCATTCGTAGCCCTAATCCCAATTTAGTGTCTTTTTTTCAACATGTACGAACACATGTATAGAATTAAAATCATCAAATTAACACACAACAAGAGTTGTATCGATGATTCTAATGATAATAATTCTATTCGGCTCATATTTTGTTCAACATACACATGTAACAACCTAGTGACAACATATTATAGATAAAAACAGAACAAAAAAATGCAAATGGATTATTATTATTATAATATGAAAACTTAAGAAAAATTTAATTTGGCGGGCTACCCTGGCGCTGTCACCTGACATAGGATAAGATAGTCATAAGTAAAACTGACCTGCATCTGCACAGACTGGCAATTAACGAACTCGATACTAGACACGAGGTTGTCGAATACGACGGCACACTTGGTGCAGGAGTCGAGGACCACGCCGTTGACCTTGCCGTGCACCCTCAGCGCCGAGTCGCGACAACGGAACATGTACACCACGTTGTTCATGTCTGCGTTCTCGACAACCAGGTTGGAGTTGCCTTTTTGGTATTCCTGTGTGAGGAAATGTAGTGGTTATATTTATTTATTAAACTTTGTGCACTAAATGTACAAAGGCGGACTAAGGCCTTAGGCATTCTCTACCAGTCAGCCAAGGGTGGTGGAGAGATAACATGACAGGTGCCTTGCTTGTAAGTGGAAAACAAAAATGAAGAAGGAATTAAACAAAAGTTGCAGCAACATGTTACACACACAAATACTGCATGACGTGTTGCAAAATCATGTTGCTGCACAATAATGTTGAGCAACTTTTGACTATGAACACGCTTCCGTGTAATTTTGAAGGTGACTCATTTCCCAATTGTTTTATGTTTGTAAATAATAATATGTTCATATGAAAAAAAGTGTATTGAAACAATGATTAGATCATCGTTATTAGCCAATGAATCATGAATCAAAAATGAATCATGTTTTGACTCGATATTTTGTTTATTGTGCAGTTTTTTTATAGAGAATTGTTATTCAGTTGCTCAATTGGGTGATTTTGACCAAGAACTATCAAGATAAGCCGATAACAGGCTAATTTCGTGATAATGCTGATGTAATACGTACAATGAGCCATTTCTTGCCGTCACGCGCGAAGACCGGCGGCTTGTCAAGCGGGCCGGCACCGGGCTGCGGCAGTTGCTTGACAGGCGGGCCGCGCGTCGCCGGCGCTGCCTTGAACGGCGCCGGTCCGGTCCGCAGCTGCGGGTTTTTGTGCGTCTGCATGTCTGGGGTCACCTTGCGTAGAGCTACGACAATAATGAGTCTTTGTAATATTATCTCTTGCATTCAAAGTTAGTATTTGGCCATCAAATGTTCTGACTAACATAGTACAGTACGACAACGTTCAAAGGTTCCATCGTTTATATTCGGAAAAACCGTTCTTTGACGAATTAAACGTGACTAGTCCAGAGACGAAGTTATCAAATAATAATTTTGGTAGAAATATAAATCAATTTCTATTGGTCGATAGTCACATTTTATTCGCTATGTTACGGTTTTTCCGAAGATAAACGTTGGAATCTTTGAACGTTGTCGTATTGTACAGATAGCTAATTCCCGTAATTAAAAACGTTCAAAATCTAGACGCTATCTCACCTCAGCGACAATCAATATCAAAAACTTGTTACAGTTAGAGATGTTTTTGACAGATTGAAACTAGAATGCGAACGATCTTAAAAATTCAGGAATTGCCCCTCTGGTACTGTGTTAGATTAATAATGAATTGCACATATGATTTTTAATGAGAAAAATAAATCACATTAATATTTAAATATCACATAATTTTATTAAACTATAAACATGCATCATAAACACCAGCACGTACTGTTAGTGATGTTCTCTCCCTTGTTGATCTCTGCGAAGAGAGCGCTGCGGTCGTCCAAAGACAAGTTGGAGAAGTCCACCTCGGGCAGCAGCGGGGGCGGGGGGGGCATCCCGCCGGGGGGAGGCGGCGGGGGGGCTCCTGCTCCCTTACCTGCACAAAAACATTACCCAATAAGCAAAATTTTATTTTCATTATGGGAGCTCCTCCTTACTGGTCATATTGTAAGAGCAGTAGTAGTGGTCGGGGTCTGCCATAGGTTCATATTATTTTCGAAAAATGATTTAGTTCTTAGGCGAGAAGTAGGACTAAACCATACACCCCTATGTCAAAGTAAAAATGTAGTATCCTTTACCCCTACGAGGCTGTACCTTTCGGGAATTACCTACGATATTAATTTACGGATATTTTTATAGAATATATAAAAAAATCAGTAACTAAATAAGAAGAAACCATTCAGAAGCTTTGGAAGCTTTCTAGGGAAGGGTAGTGAAGTACTGTTAACCCTACCTGCTACCTACATTATAAACACCCCCAATTTTTCTATATTGGTATGTCTATTGGTTATATTACGAGATAAAAGAGAATCCGTACGTATGCAATGCAATTTAATATCGGAGTTCGCTTCCGTAACGGAAGACGATAAAAAAAAATTAATAAATCCATGCTCCCGGTTTGAAGTTTCATATCAACCCGCCATAGCAATAATCTAAGCTCTAGTCTAGAGCAATGATAAAATTAGAAACAGAAATAGTTCTTTTCAAAATCTCAATAAGGAATTGGAAATTGGTGTAGTTTAAAATTATCTAGCCTAAGGCTACGTTTCCACCAGGAATGAGCGAGGATGCGTAGCGAGGGATGTGTGTAAAACTAACCAATAAGAACAGTAGCTTAGCTCAAGCTATGAAAATGAAGCGTTGTTATTCGTTAGTTTTACACACATCCCTCGCTACGCATCCTCGCTCATTGTTGGTGGAAACGCAGCCTTATAGGGCTCGTAAACGGGCTACAAGCCCTATATTTGTTATGTTGATCCCGGCTGTCATTCGTGGATCTTTGACAGTCGTTACGGGTCGTCGGAAGCCCGAAAGTCTGACAACCAGTCTTACCAAGGGGTATCGTATTAACCAGTAACTGGGTTGGGTCAGATAGGCTCCATGTAAAATACTGGTATTCAGCTGCATCCAGTTAGCCGACCCCACCATAATTGGGAAAAGGCTAGGCAGATTGATTTTTGATGGTCCTTTCAGAATTCTATTCACACCAGTGTTTACATCATATAAAAAAGTAACTTCAAAAACTAAAACCTAATGAAAATCACGCTTTATAAAGTATGAAACAAAAAAATATTCTTATCTGAAGTTTGAAACAGACTGACTAATTAAAAATCCGGAATCACACGTAATCTGTTCGATTTATGAGTGCTACGTGTGACTCCGGATTTTTAATTAGTTTTAGTAGAAAATATTAGTAGAATATTTTCTTGTTTCATACTTTTAGAGCACGATTTTTCAGTAGCCGGGTTTTTAGTTTTTGATATTACTTTTTATTTAAATTATTTTGAGGTTATAATTTCGTGATAAATTATTTGCAGAATGCAGAGCCGCTTTTCATTTTTTAAAGAAGAATATTAAAGTTATCGTATATGTAAGTATGTATTTTGGGTAGGTTTGGAGAGAAAATATGTTTGGCTCACATCTGAGGCGTGATTTTAGAAATTATTCCCAATTATCGGGTGCATGCAAGCAAAACCGCGAGCAAGAGTTAACAATATATATTTAAATATATTTGAAATGTGCTAATTAAGCTCTTTTATTTCATACCCAACATGGCATCATTAAAAACAATTTTATTTTAGCTCATGAGTTTATGTCCTCTAGAGGGCGCCATAATTTAATGTGACGTCACATAGCCATCGTTGGAAGCTTCTATTCTAGTCGGGTGAAAATAGGCCCACATTTAAACGGGTCAAGTAAGTAAATACAAATCACAGCGTATTATGTTAAAGGTTTGTTGAATTTAATTTAGTCTTCCGTTTAAGTAATTTTGGCGAAGCTTCGCCGGGTGTTAAGGCGAGATGAAAGGTTGGATTAAAATGTCGCATCAAATTGTGCGAGCGCACCAAAAGGCTTTTGAGAGAGGTTCAAGAGAATTTATCTGGAATTCAAATACGACGCTTATCTTCAGGCAGATTTTCCTTTACCGAATAAGCAGCCTTCAACCAAGAAGATGTCAAGGGCGTCTTTATCGAGAGAGATGACATTACGGTTAAGGGCTGAGTTAAAGATTAGGTTGTTTCATGAATAAAGATGAAAGATTAATTAATTAAGCTTATTATTGATTATGATATCATATTTATAGTATCGCACCGACTTTCGGTATCTCGGTTCACTCGTGCAAAGCGATGGCGAAGTAGATCGGACGGTTAAGCATAGGATTAACACTGGATGGATGAAATGGCGGCAGGTCACGGGGACAATCTGCGACTCCCGCATTCCCCTTAAACTTAAGGGGAAGATATATAAAACAATGGTTAGACCTGCTGTCTTGTATGGATCAGAATGTTGGGCCACAAAAGGGATGAATGAAAAGCAGTTGCATGCAGCTGAGATGAGAACGCTAAGAGGGATGTGTGGTGTTACACGAATGGATAGAATAAGAAATGATTACATAAGAGGAAGTCTAAAAGTGGCACCGGTGACTGAAAAGTTGTGCGGAAATCGGCTGTCATGGTATGGGCATGTGATGCGGAGGAGTGAGGAAAATGTCACGAGGAAAGTTTTTAGTATGAATGTCGATGGCTATAAGAGTAGGGGAAGACCAAAGAAACGATGGATGGATTGTGTGAAAGATGACATGGCTAGAAAGGGGGCGACTACCGAGATGACGAATAATAGAGAGGTATGGAAAAAAGGACATGTTGCGCCGACCCCAAATAGATTGGGATAAGGGCAGGAGAATGATGATGATGATATAGTATCGCATTACCCAGTAAGTGGGTTGTGGAGTTCAGACAGGCAGTCAATCCATAAATAAAATACTGGTATTCAGTTGCATCCGGTTAAACTGGAAGCCGACCCCAACATAGGGAAAAAGCTAGGCAGATGATGATTAGTTTTGATTATTATTGTTGATTAAGTATTAGATTTATTAAGTTTTTTTTTTTTAATTTGGTGTTCTAGGTACTGCAGAAGTCTCGGAGTTTTCTATTTTATCAGTCCACATTTTGAAGCTTCTCTTTATTTAAACTTTATTTTTATTACATCGTCATCTGTAGAAATGAATGGATTAAAAATATTAATCTTTTTAGGGTTCCGTACCTCAAAAGGAAAAAACGGAACCCTTATAGGATCACTCGTGTGTCTGTCTGTCTGTCTGTCCGTCTGTCACAGCCAATTTGCTCCGAATCTAATAGACCGATTAAGTTGAAATTTGGTACACATATGAATTTCTGTGACCCAAACACGGACGGGTAAAGTAAATAAATGAATTTTGAATATAGAGGTCACTTTTGGGGGGCAAATAAGAAAATAAAAAAAAAAAGTTTTGCAAACTACACCATGTGGCATGTCAAATGAAAGGGCTTACTATGAGGGTCTCAAATATATATTTTTTTATAATTTTAAAATAAACTGTTTTGAAGTTATTTAAGAAAATAGACGAAAATTGACCATTCCCGCCCCTTATCTCCGAAACTACTGAGCCTAAAATTTTGAAAAAAAATACAGAAAATAGATCTTTACCAGTAGATTACAGGAAAACCTATAAGAAGTCTGTGGTTTTAAAATAACATGGTAAATCTATCAATATTGTGAGTACAAACTTACATTTACAGTTGGATTGTATGGGAGAACATGTTTTTCAACTACAATGTTAAGTTTGTTCTTAAGATAAATTCATCCCAACTACGGAACCCTTCATTGTGCGTGGTCCGACACGCACTTGGCCGGTTTTTGAATTGTTATCTTACAAGTAGGTACCTATTTCTGTCAGGGATGATACAAAAATATTTATTTAATAAGGCCGTGTCCGAGGAACCGTATTATCATACCTTACACTGGTTGAATTTAAATTGAAACATTTAAGCCTGTTATAAATGTTTTGAGATAAAACACACAACCCTTTGTCCAATATTTGAAGAGTATTACGGAGCTGCTGTTTTAATATTCTTTTATACTGTAGATTTTTTTGAACAAATACCTGTATGTACCATCACAATCACGGTCATTTGCTCCAACATCAACCTTATTAGCTTATCAATAAGGTCGAAAAGTGGTTCACCGCAAATGTCCGCGATGGTACCTACCTACAAAGCCTTAATCTGTCAAAATAAAGCAAATAGAATCGTAAAATAGTAAAAAAAATAATTTAATGCATGATAGCATGGAATTACAAAATACATGACATGATTTTTTTAATGTAACCGACGAATATTTTTCTCCGGGAAGTGAAGTCTTTCAATATGTAAAAGTAAGCAAATAAAAATTCAAGTCAAGGAAACATAGGGAAAATAAATGTTTCTTTAGAAAAATTCTTTCTCATAATTTATGTCAGCTTACAACCAACATTTCCGTCGTAATTTAAACAGTTAAAATTACATAACACAAATGTTATATAAAGAGAAATTTTATATTTTTAGGCTTAGCTAACATGCTTCTGAAATTTTCGGTTTTTAACTAGATGCAGTTCATATATAATTCGTGATATTGCACGAACGCTGCAGCTGTACGGGCGCGTTTCATAATACCGGCTCAGAATATGTGGTGACATTGAGCGGTTGAACCGCGTATTAAATAATTCACGAGTAGAGCCACACAGCCACACTCGTGTCAAGTTCAACCAGAGAACAACGCCGGGCTGAATGAAGCTTTTATTTATGTATCACTCTATGCATAATAACTTTAAGTGAAGGTACAATCATGGCACGATTTCACGAAGCAAAGGATCGAACATAACGGGATGAATGTAATGGAATTTAGGATATTAATGAGGCTAATCACACTAATATGGCGAAAGTTTGTGAGTGTGTGTGTATGTTTGTTACTTCTTCACGCTCAAACGGCTGGACCAATTTTGATAAAATTTGGTGGGGTTAGCTGACATATTGGGTTATCACATACTTAGGTTACTTTTTATCTCGGTCTACGCGGGTGAAACCGCGAGGCACAGCTAGTACTCTAATTAGGTGTAAGATTATTTAAATTGTTTTGAATATTAAGAATTTATGTAAATGGGAGATTACTCTAGTTTTAGTTTAGTTTCATAGCCCTCAGGATTCCGGACGCAAATTATGTTTTAAGTTTACTGAAGGAAATAGGTATTAACCTTTAGGGTTAGTACTACCTGGGCGACCGAGCTCTGCTCTGATGAAAATAGAGAAAATCCATTTTTTTCCCCAGTTATGAGATCTTGCTAAACCGATTTTTCGCCCCCGTATGCCCCTATATTGCAACTTTTATCGAAGTCATTAGACCAGTTTTCGAGAACGTGATTACAAATATTGCTCATTTAATAGTATAGGATAATACGAAAAGTCTAACAAACCTGTATCTGTAGAGTGAGGAACCAACAGGCAAGAACGATTTTATTATTACAAATAGCTCCAAAACACAATTTTGATAAAATATATTTCTGCTAACTCAGTTTATCCCGTAGGGAACAAAGTAAGGAAAAATGGTAAAAGGACGGCAAAATCGAAATTTTTGTGGAATATTTAAGTTGTTAATTATATCTCGGAAGTCGGACGACAGAATAATCTATTCAAAATACACCATGCCGGTCACGTGCTGATCACCCATCGCGGTCATATTGATCATTGCTTTAATATTGCGGGAAGATTAGAATATCTTACAAACAAGTGAACTCACATTTAAATGGCCAATATCATAAGTCTGTTTTTTGTTCTTTTTTAGACTTAAGCCAAAGCTGTTTTATTGATAATTTTGTTTTAATTTTATATAATTTACTAAGGTTGCTTTGTTTTACGTGAATGTAATGTACACCTGTAATTGGTATAAAGGCTAGGCTGTTAACTAAACGGCTAATTAAACTAGTTGTTGCGATATATCCATAAGAATCCATACCTGTTAACTTTTATTATTATTTAACATTTAACAATGTATATGCTGTTGGCGTACCTATTTTAATTAAATAAACTCACCAGACCAGACGAGTCCTGTGGTGTGGTACTGCTTGACATAGGCCTGCAGATCCGCCAGCAGCTGCACCCAGGCGCGGCACCACTCCACGTGCGTCTTGTTTTTCTCCTTCCACTCCTTCAGCACTCGGTTCGTGTAGAACTGGCCGGCGTCGTTCATCTCTTTGACGTAGGGCGCGGGGGTGGGGGCCACGGCCACCCAGCCGAGGGCCGGGACGCTCTCAGAAATGGCCGATAAGTGGTTAAAGAACGTCGAAGCGCGGTTCTTCTCACGGAACTGCTGGATGGCAGAAATCTGCTCGCTGGTCGGCGCGAGGAGCTGCATCTCTTCGGCCTGGGTGGGCTTGCTCCTTGTTGTAGCCAGTTGGATGTAATGGAGCTGCGCCCTGATGGACAAAATCAATCATGAACAAAGATTTTGAAGTGAACACACAAACAATTTCGAAATAACATGAGCTACTCAAGACTCTTCAGACATAAGTAGTTAGATAACGTGAACAGTATTATAGGTCACTACTTCATATTTACGATCATGTATTTATCAAAAGCAGATTCAGTCTTCTTACGATAAATGCATTTTTATTTCAATCAAGCAGAACATTGAGAACATTATGAACAAAATTAATACTCAAGTTACATAAATTAAGTATAGAGTTACATTAATAACGTTGACTCTAGTTCAGCGAACTTCATTAATTTTGTGTGAATCTGCCGGTTTGTATTTAATTAAACAGCACAAACAAGTTTTGATAGTGAAATTAATTATTAAATTATAGTCGTCCCTTATCCTCCGTGCCATGGAGAGGAAGAAGTTCCAAACGCGAATTGCGTAACACAACCATAATCGGTGTAATCAAATCACAATGTTTATTGCGCGACGGCATGTAGATCATGGTCCTTCGTCTCAAGGGAAGCCGATCCTTCCAAATTGATTTAGGTAAAAACCTAAATTTACTTGCAACTGTCATATATTACTTACGTAGTTGACAAGAGTATGCATTTTAAAACAAACGGACAAGGAACAGAAACATGTTGCACTATCAAGATGTTTGCAGTTAATGTAACCAAATTAAGCTGCTTGTTATCTTAAGCATATTTTATGAGCTTATACGTGCTTATACACACGCATAATACAACACATTAAACATACACACAAAACACAACAAACACACACACATACATACCACTCAAGAGCATGCATGTACGTTTTATGATATATTTTAATTTTAATTTTTGTTGCATAATTTGTTAATGTTTCAAAATCGGGTGAAGACACTGACTCCTGTAACACAGGTACCACCTAGCACAGGAGTAGGGCTTCAATTGAAAATGTATCCTTTTTTTATGTCAATAAAATATTTTTATTTTATTTTTTTATTATTTATTTATACATAAGTAGGTATAGGAGTTGTTTGTCAGGATAAGCATATAGTTATTGTGGATGTGGAGTGTAAGCGGTAGTCGTTTCGTGTAAAATACGGTTACTCAGTCCTTCAGACTAAATAAAAAAACCAAGACATACTTAGCGCTGTCAACATTGACGTAAGGCCGCACGTTTCGAGTTTCGTAAACATGTGTGCACGTAGTGAGGGGTTGTTTAATTGTAGTTTGGTGTAAATGTGTGCGTGCGAGCGTGTATATACAGCGAGGTGTAGTTTTGCGCATGCTTCGCTGTATTGTTCACAGCACTGTCCGAGTTTGTTATTTAGTCTAAGCTCAGTCCATACTGGAATGTTGCCCAAATAGAGTTGAGATACCACAATGCGTATAGCTTATTTATTAAGAAGAATTATTCCTTACTGGAAGGCAGCGTTGACCAAGTTGGCGTGCGCGGCCACATCGCCGCCGATCTTCTGCGACAGCTGCAAGTACGCCTGCAGAGGACCCTGTCAAGCAAAAACACATCTAGTGAACACATGTTGGTGTTTGTTTGGTCTATATAAAGGTTCAGCTTGTTTAGTTTATAGGTACTATGTTAGTAAACGTGGGTTCTAGACATGTCTCATCAAAAGTTCAGTGGCAATTACTCAGTATCACTGTAGCTCCAGCCAGCCCCTAGGGTAAAACTACGCGACGTCTGTGAACCGGCTCGCCTTCAATTAGTTCAATTTTATCTAATAGCTGACCCTACAGACTTGGTCCTATCCGAATAATAGTTCATACAAAAACCACATAGAAAAAATGACTTTTCCCATTTTTCTTTCCATAAAAACCTAATTCGGACTATTAAAAACAATTTAAAACAAAAAATTGTTAACTCGGTCCAGCCGTTCTCAGGTGTTGCGCTTACTAACGAACAGCATTTCATTTTTGGGGTTCCGTACCGCAAAAGGAAAAAAACGGAACCCTTATACGATCACTTCGTTGTCTGTCAGTCTGTCAAGACCCTTTTTCTCAGGAATGCGTAGAGATATCAAGTTGAAATTTATGTCAAATACGTAGGTCTATGATCCCTTGGCGCTCTAAAAAAATCAAGCTTCTAAGTCAGCGGAGCAAAAAAATACGGCCTTTTATGCGTCATATTTTAATACTCGCAAGTAAATCAAAACCTATATAGGTACTTCCCGTTGACCTAGAATCATGTTTGGCATGAAGCAAGGTCTCACAGCACAAGTAAAGGAAAAAGTCCGAAAATCGTTAATTTGTAATTTTATCGCATATTTTTTTTTTTTTTGCTTGAGATTTCTAGTTTATCAACTACAATGTTAAGTTTGCTTTTGGGATACATTATTTTCAACCACGGAACCATTCACTGTGCGTGGTCCGAAATGCACAAGAACGGTTTTTTATTTATATAGATTGTTAACCAGAGCTCTTTACAAGAATCACAGATAGGTAATATAGGCAACGCAAGAGTGAAGATAACGACTGGATTATGAAAACTGCACCCTAATTGCGAAACACAGTTTGTTTCGGAAATAGATTCCCAATTTAAACAAACTCCTGTCGGTTCTGGCTTCCATATTTGGAATTGTGAAATAAAAAAAAATCCAATCCATTAGAATTGTATAGAGATGTACTAACCAATTGCTCCTAATCTGTAACGTTGAAGCGTTTTGTTTCATCATATTGGAATTATTTGTTTCCGAATTATTGTGCTATAATTTAATTTTGTTTTAATTGCAACTGATGGTCTACTAATGCTTATAAATAAAGATGTTCAATCATTGCCGAAAAATTAAAAAACAATTTTTAAAACACTTTCTACCAAAAGCTACCATATTTGAAATAGGTAACGAAACGTTTTTCTTTTCACATTTTTGTAATCTGTAGCCAATGAAAATATCATAGAAAAGCAGTGTTATCAACTTAGTAGAATTTCCACTAAACCTGGGGGTTTTGGCACCCCTACTGGCGGAGAAATTTTTCTTTTAGTGGCTGGTGGTTTTGTCTAGTGGTTAGTTTAATTCAAATTGTAGAAAACAATACAATCAATTTCCAAAACTTTTAACTCTAAAAAATGTTATATTATCACGATTATGGCATGTTTTATTGTTTGCCTAAAACCAGTGTTAATAATTTTACGATTTTTTCTTTCAAATACCAAAACCTTTGCGGATTTACGCTGATTTGGAAAGACTGTTCAGCATGACAAATATAGGGACGAATGTAGTGTGAATGGGCTCCACCCGAGTGGAGATCCAAAAAAACGTCATTTCGAAAAAATTGCCCCACGGGAACATAATTCCGGGATAAAAAAAACTAAGCCATTATTGTCTGTCTAACAAAAATCCAAACATCTTCTACTAACTTTTTCATTCATTATTTTGTGATATTATAGTAGGATGATGAAAAAACCATGTTTACTATCATACCTATGTTATGTTTTATTTTCATTTTCAAATCTTCAAATGGACCTCCAAAACAATGACCGAACGTCGGTAATAGGAAGATAAATAAAATTAAAAAGTTGTCTAGTTTATTTATGATAGTTTGAAGAATCGCCGCTAGCTAGTGGACTAGCGAAAAAGAAGTTGGCAACACTGATAAAGAAGAATCCTCCCATTATTAAATTAAAATAATAGTTGTTACATTTTTCAATATACAAATACAAATTATCTCATAAAGAAACATGGGCCTATAATGAATATTGAACTAGTCACCACGTGGAGTTACTCTATCTACCTATAGTGGAGATTTCTCTAGTCAAGAACTAGCGCTCTGTTGATGATAAAATGAGGGCTTTGTACAAGGTGCACTAAGACTAAGGCTGTTTTGCTCAATAGCGAAAGTGCCTATTTCGATATCATCACTACCTACAAGTAAGTAAGCCAGTTTATATAGAAATAACGTGTGTAGATTTGTAGAAGTGTCAAGTGTATTTGTGTAGTGTGTGTGTACTTATCTCATTAGATTATTGTAGCTGTAGCATTTTTATAAATCAATGAGCTGTAGGTACATTATTGGTCAATCTACATACGGACAATCATTCCTTTGTTGCGTAGACAAGCAACTTACGTGATGTACTTTTTTATACGTCCATGAGTAAGGTTAACTATTTTTTGATGGTTAATTAATTTATTATACATATGTCTGTCAACCTCACATTCTAACAACTGAAATAATTGTTAGGTAGTTGATATTCCTGTACATAAGTAGATGCTAAAAATTAACCACTAATTGAATAACAATTAACTATGAAACATTGATCATAATATTTTCACAGACGGTGCTAAAGCTGAAAATACAAGAATTGAACACTGCCCTACCAACATTATATATAGCGAGGGATTTTCTAACAAAGAAGTTGGTGGCAAGGCATGAACATTATTGAATATGGCTCTTCTATAAAAATCATTGAAGGTACCTAAGCTTTTTGACACATATTTAAGAAACAAGCGTAGCAACTTACTAGGGGAGACAGGAACCTTGATCCCTCGGGAGACTTGCTCCCCAGGCCATAACTAAAAAACTAATAATCACATCAGTGAACTTTCTACGTAGTCAAATAAAATAGTCACATCATATATTTTATGTATGCCCAACTGTTTTAAAGCTTGTGGCTAAGCAAGCCATACGGGTCGATCTATCAAGTTAAGCTACGCTTGTCGGGGTTGGTCTGTGGATGGGTGACCCATTTTTATATACCGAGATTCCTCCGTGCCTTGGAGAGCATGTTAAGCTGTTGGTCCCGGCTGTCATTTAAGGATCTTTGGCAGTTGTTATGGGTCGTCAGAAGCCCGAAAGTCTGACAACCAGTCTTACGAAGGGGTATTGCATTACCCAGTAACTGGGTTGTGGAGGTCAGATAGGCAGTCACTCTATGTAAATACTGACATTCATCTGCATCTAGTTATACTGGAAGCCGACCCCAACATAGTTGAGAAAAGGCTAGGCAGATTTATATCTAACTAATGTTTACTGTACTAATTTAGTGTTACAGTTAAATAAAAATATCTAGAGACTGAAAAATCAGATCCTGAAGAAACTAAACAACCGGCAGCAATGACTAGGCCGGTGGCTTTTGTCCAGCCATGGGCTGATGAAGGCCTAGTTTGCTACATAATGTTTATGTACTTTATTTGAGCAGAAATAATGTGATTTTGTTTTAAAACTGTAGGAGAGTTCCCGGGGTGGTTCACCTATGAAGATGTGAAGGCAGCATAAATGATGTCGCCCATTGCTGCTATTTACTTGACATCACTGCACAGCTCCTCTGCAACTACTTAGTTTCCAAGTACAAAAGTAGAAACTAAGATTTTTCATAAAATATTGTCATCACAACAGTAATATAGAAACATATGATATTGTGTTAATTGATAAGCGTAAACTTTAATAATTATAAAGTGTTTCATTATGAACTATGAAGGTACAAATAAAAATAACTTGTTATGAAGTATTTAAGAATTGAGTACCTAGTACTTACTATGTTTTTTATTAAATAAAGAAGTGATTATTCTAGTGATAATATTTAGAAAATAGTGGTGTTTAGCAAAATTAACTGTCATTCATTACTTTCATTAGGTATAGATAAATAGGTAGAAATAAAATATGGTAAACAAAAAAACTGTTTTATTTATATCATTACAATTACAACCACTGACAAGAGCATTTAGTATTTGGACATGAGGCAAAAAGAAATAGAACAAATATTTATAATGTATGCATTGGTGGAACTTGGTATTCTAATGTCTTCCTGTGGAAGTCATCATGGATTATTTATGTACTGCTTGAATAATGTAGTTGAGCCTGACACCTGCAATATAAAGAAAAGAATTTAAGTAAATCCTTATCCCTTAAACAATTCAATGCACAATCTATTAATTTTATAGAACAACAATATTCTGTTACCTATAAACAACGATTATGTGCCTTGCAAGTATATTGATGGATGCAGCATACTTGTCTAAAAAGTACCTAAAGAAAGATCTTATAAAACCTCGGCAAGTATTTTTATTAGATAACAGACAAAAAGGTAGATGAACCTATGATATATAGGTACAGGATGTACCAGAAAGGGTAATCAAATTTAAGGGTGTGGTACAGATTATCAAATTGAACAACTTTCTCCAAGGGACCAACAATATAATCGAGAAAAAATGATCAGCTGTCCCGTACAAAACTTCAATACCTACTCGACCCAAGTGTATGGGACGGCTGATTATTTTTTCTCGATTACGATGTTGGTCCTATGGAGAAAGTTGTTCAGTTTTATGGTCTGTACCACATCTTTAAATTTGACCACACTTTTCTGATACATCCTGTATATTGCTAAGTACCTTTCAAGCAAAACCAATTCAATGCAAAAGAGTATTTTGAAGGGCTCCATAATAAACTAACAATCATCTTCCTGCCCTTATCCCATGTTACTTGGGGTTGGCGCAATACGTTTACATAAACTAACAATAAACATTAGAAATAGAAGTAGATAAGTACTATAATATTTAGAAAACCACCTTCAAAGCTACTCTGATTTTGAGGATTCACACAGGACATCATAAAGGTTTATGACAAGATACACGTTTCTAGTAGGTACCTACTTACACAATAAAATATATTGAAAAAATTTAGATAGCGTTTACTTAGCAGGTACTTCAGCTGTACTTGGATATTATTTTCAATACTCAATACTTTTATTGCATTCTACATGTAGGTATTCTTAGGTGGTAAAGTTATAAATAGATCATGTGGACCCTGTCGGGCACAGCAAAATAGTGAGTTAGGAGAGAGGAAGCATTTGTTAACTATTATCTAACACTAGGTACTTAGCAAACTACTATATTATAATAATGATGTGGGTATTTACTGAGATAAGCTAATGGCTTTAATATAAAATATAAACTGGTATCTATTGAGAGATGTAATAACAATTAATAATTAATTTAAGTTGCCTAATACTTTCTTTAGTTTGTTGTTATAATTTGCTAAGTAAATGAATATTCATAAAGGTAGGTAGTAGGTATGTATGGTACCTACGTTTATTGGTGCCTTACCTATATATTTTGTATTCACCAGTAACAAGAAATATGTGGTTTAACATTGTTGCTGTGCTTAACACACATTTTGAAGCTCAGACTAATTACAAAACCAAGACAGTGCTGTCAACAGTGACGTGAGGCTTACGTTTCAGGTATCGTAAACTTGTGCACTACATAGTAAGGTGTAGTTTTATTGTAGTTTGGTGTAAATATGTGCATGTGAGCGTGTATGTACATAGTGAGGTGTAGTTTTGCACATGCTTTACTGTAATGTTTGCAGTGCTAGGTATAATGTCTTAGTTTTTTATTTAGTCTGAGCCTTGAAGATTCAACTCTTAGATAGAAAATAATATTGATATTACCTTGAACAGACAATGTTTTGGAAATAGATCTATGTATGGTGGTAGGTATGTTTTCTGGATTACCACAAGAAAAGAGAGGCCTACGCCCAGTAGTGGGCGAAGGCGGGCTGTGGATGACAATGATGATGGTGGTATGTATGTTCAACAGTCCTTACATAATATATTGACATAAAATGCTTCAAACTGAGCATTTTTTGTTCTTCCTCTATATATTTACTGCTTTTCCAATGAAGCCCTGAAATAAAATGATGTTATTTCTTTAAGCACATTTTTTCAAGATACATGTTTAAAGCCGGGGTCAGTGGGTCGTCGTATGGGCGGAGTTTGCTTGGACTTTGTAATAACTTGATTTTAACAGTGTCCATGGAGGTTCTTGCCCATATTTCGGTCAGTGGGTCGTCTTAGGGGCGCTCCATTAGGATATAAGTTTTGGAATGGGCAACTAGCTTCAACTTTATGAATAACTGACCAACTCCTTGTCATGTTAAAGTGCCTGATAATCTATAAAAATAAAAAGAGAAGTCCTGACCGACTGATTGACTGACTCATCAACGCCCAGCCCAAACCCTTGGACCTAGAAAGATGAAATTTTGCACAGAGGTTCTCTTTATAATGTAGACGAGGAATAAGGAAGGAATTTCCGGTAGTACGTTCCCGTAGGATATTTTCCGACATCCACGCGGGCGAAGCCGCTGGCAAAAGGTAGTGGTTTAATAAAATTCAAATAATGCTTTGAATTAGCCAACCTATGTTAGAAATGTTACCTTGCCTTTAAGTCTGTGCGTACAGCAGAGTTACGACGTCGTTGCAGAAGTGGAAATACTACCTCACAAAGTCTCAAGAGTTGAGGCACTCTTCAAAAGTCTGCGGCTTTTAATAAGCCCGTCTTTGAGGCGTTGCTTTTCCGCGTTAAGCAACAAATAGCCTCGGTATTGAAAATACCAAAAATATTGATTTATCGTTGCAGACAATTGCGGTTCTACACAAAAACACATTCACAATTTATCAAGAAGCTGTTCACTTACAAAATTTCGTAAAAATTATGGAGATTTTATGAGAAAATCGCAAACAAATTGCTATCAAAAATTATTACGGGCAAGACGTTGCCCTCTGTTTGAAAAACGACTGCTCGTTGATTTCAAACCAACTTCCAGCTGTCAAAATAGTTTCACAATTCGAATATTTGCCTTTTTAGTCGCTTTTCGTTCACTCTTTACTGTCTCCAAACCACGTGACACAGACTGGAGTTGGTTACACACTCTATTGTAGTTTCGCAATTCGAAAGACATAAAATAAAACAAACTGCAGTCAAAGCCAAATCAATTAGACTGACTCGGATGACGAAAATGTTTTTCGCAATTAGGTAGCTGATTTGTGTTCTCAACGGAGTAGCTTACATCGGAATAATTACAGAACAGGCGGAGCGTTAAATAAAAAAAAAAATACTCATGAAACACGTTTTTAGACTATTATGCTGAATTTGAAAAACGGTATCATTGTAACTTCCTTTGAACATTTTGTCCTTATTACGTACCTTTTTTTTTTTTGTGGATGGGAAATCATGGAATGGATTTTCCCGCTCTGCCCAGGGCGTGTCAGACTTTTACTGACTAAAACCCACCCATGTTCCTTCAGTTGCCCGTGCCAGGGCCACATTATCTCTTTCGAACTACCCGCGACCCCGGCGGCATCGGCCCAATTGACCCCGTCACTGCTGACATCTCTTTGAGGCGCGCGTGGAACACAACGCGCCGTCGACCCGGGCCTGGTCCTTACCGGACTGCGAGCTGCCCATTACTCGTTGTCCGCAAGTCCGCGCCTACGGTGGTCGGGAATCGGCAATCGATTCCCGCCGCCCAAAGCGTCTCCTACGGCGGCTAGGGGCGCGAGGGCGCGGCTGTTGCCTCTCCCTCACGCGTTCCGCTTCCTCCTTCGCGAGCATTACTGCTTCGCAGAAGGAGGTGACGGCTTCCCATGCACTCTCGCTCCGCACCATGGCCTGGACCAGTTTGGACGCGAGAGATCGCCGCCGCCGATCGCCTCCGTGAGAACACGGCGGTGCTCCGCTCAAGCCGGGCAGACCTCCACTGTATGCTCCACCGTGTCCTCCGGGCGATCCACACAATGGTGACACCTGGGCGTTTCCTCCCGCCTTATCCAAAACAGGAACCTCCCGAAACAACCGTGTCCGGTGAGGAACTGCGTCAGGCGGAAGGTGAGGACGCCGTGGCGCCTCTCCAACCACTCCTCAAAGAGGGGACTTATCGCCGCAATTGTGGCGTGCCCAGCGCTGGGTTGCTACAATCGCACTCTCCATGTCGCCATGAGATCCCGCCGGAGCTCTGTCCGCTGTACCGTGATTTCTCGCGGTAGCGGAGTTACGCCCCGGCTTTTCGCCTCCTCGCGCCACTCCCACACGTGCGCGAGGACTTTTGCCTCCAGATCTCATGGCGGTAATCCGGCAAGGAGGCACGCCGCCTCACAGGAGACCGTGCGGTATCCCCGGACTAGCCGGATGGCCATGACCCTCTGGGACGCGTTCAACCGGCGGGCTGGTCGCAGCCTCAGGGAACGCACCCACACCGGTGCCCCGTAAAGGGCCATGGACCGCACGACCCCCGCGTAAAGCCTCCGGTAGGAGGCGTTTGGCCCCCCAGATTGGGCAGGAGCCGCTTCAAGGCAGCCCCGGCCCGCTCCAGTCTGGGAGCCAAACGTCGGAAGTGCTCCACGAAGTTCCACCGGTTGTCGAGGACGAGTCCCAGGTACTTCATCGTCGACTCGACCCCGATGTGAACCCCTCCTACCGTTATTTGGGAACCCGACGGTGGCGCGTTCCGAGGACCATGAAAACACATGACCTCGGACTTGTGCAGGGCCACCTCGAGTCCCAACTGCCGGATCCTCTCTACGATTGTCGCAACCCCGCGTGTCGCTAGTTCGGCCGCCACCTGGTGCGACCTTCCCTGCGCCAGGACCAGCGTGTCGTCAGCGTAACATACAACGCTGACGCCGCTAGGGAGGTCGACTCCTTATTACGTACCTACGTATATAACCAATAAGTCAGCCACCAGCCATTTTGTTATAAAAATGAATTATACATTATTCGCAATAAAAAAGTTAATAATACTTTGTTTCTAGTTACATAGGACAACATAGTTTAGGTTTATATAGAACTAGCTGCGCCTCGCGGTTTCACTCGCGTAGACCAGGATAAAAAGTAGCCTATGTTTTAATGCAGGGTATAAACTATCTACATACCAAATTTCATCCAAATCGGTCCAGCTGTTTGAGCGTGAAGAAGTAACAAACATACAAACACAAACTTTCGCCTTTATAATATTAGTGTGATATTTAATATTGTTATTGACAATACATTCTTATTAACTAGAACTTAAATATAAGTATAACATTCGTTTTGTATCCACTTGGACATAAATAAAATTGAGTCATATCTGTGAGCTCTACAAAGAATCCTTTTCTTTATTACTTACTCAAAGGAAAACGTTTTCGTAATTGTATTATCATCTCTAGTGCTTTTTCTAGTACTTAATTCATTCAAAGAAACAAAGCTATTGGATGAGTACCTAACTATCAGTGTTTATGTCAGTGCCTATACTCAGAAAAACAAGCAAGATAATGCCTCCGTCCTGATTTAATTTGCAGTTTTTATTTTTTACTGCGTTGTTTACACTGCATCCATTTTTTCTGATTATCTACCTACTTTCATGTTGTTTCTGAATCTATACTAATATTATAAAGAGATAAAATTTGTTTGTTTGGAACATTTGTTAGCCCAATTCTTTAGGAAGGTATAGGCGATGCGATGCGATGGGTTGGGACGGGGGCACAAGAAATTTCACGCGGACGAAGTCACGGGCAGAAGCTAGTGCTAAATAATTTAATTTTTCTCTCAACACTTTTCAACAAATCTGGCACCCACAATCGTGAAAACCTTTTAGACAAAAAGCATAAAAGCGTCATTTTTAATTGAATCACGGATTGGTAAAACAATCGGCTTTGACAAACACTCGGACGACGTGGTGCAACAGTTAGCATCCAGAGTACTTACATAAATGTGTTTGCTCGAGGGCGGCTAGTCGACGGAACGGGGGAAATTGAGCGGTTACTCATATTTCCTAGGAGCGAACCTTTGAGCGCGACGCTATTCACCCGACCTTATTAATTGATACCAGCACACATCCAAGACCTTACCCTAGCCGTCCCAAGAGGCTAAGAGCTCAGTTTTATACACATATTCCTTTGTCTATTCGGTATTATTATTTACGCAAATTTTCCGTTTACTACCCGCGGTCCCTCCGAGAAATACAATGCTGCCGAATTGAAATGGTAGTCTCGAAAATATGATTCGCGACAATAATAAATATGTATTTACATAAATATAACCATAAGAATCATTAATACATCTCTCTAAGTTAGATTTGCCGTGGTTTGGTCTGATTTCGGAAATCAGACCAAACGATGGCAAATCTACATAATTATTTGTTATTGTCACGAATCATATTTTCAAGACTACCATTTTAATTCGGCAGCATTGTATTTCTCGGAGAGAACACGGGTAACAAAATTCCCCGTGGTCCCTCCCAGGGACTATGGCAGGGACCACGGGCAGTAAGCGAAATTTTCTTAAGATTTTATCTCATATATTCCGTTCTTAACGTTTAATCCCTTTACCTGGAACCACTTTGCGAAGAAAGTCTGCGAAATCTATTAAGATAAACGTCATTTTCATTGAAAAGTCAGAGTTTAAAAGCATTAAGGTAAACGCTTTATACGGTTCGTGAGACAATTTGTTAACTTGATATTTTGTCACACAGCTTTTAAACCTGTCCCCCCAGTTAAAATTGAATTGAATTTATGACTATACATTAGAATGATTTATCGTACTTTCAATTCCACTTTATAGCTAAGAAGACGGTTTGGCAAAAAACAAACGGAGAGCTGGAAACGGGTTTATCTTAGAGTTCAATGTACTTATAAAGCCATGTATGGATTAACTTATACCGCAGTCCTCTCCTTTCTTTATGCCGTGCTTATACCGTACTTACTGTTTTCTTAGTAATGAGTCTATGCAGTGCAGTTTTTTGCTCGGTGAACCTAACACGAATGAAATAATTAAGTCTGAATAGGAATTTAAATGCACGGTCGGTGCACATTATGAGATCCTAAGCTATGATAAATTTATTGTAAGTACACAATTAGTGACCTAACGATGTGGGTAACAGAGGGTTAAATACCCTTTATATGGCGAGGATCACATTTAGTTTTTTTTTTTTTTAACTATGCATCTTCGGCAAACTGCTATTGGGCTAGGTATTGATGTCAATGTCGTGGTGGCATTAGAGTTTAGACCAAACGAAAATAGAACCCGTACAAAAATAAGAGCATTATTTTTTTAAAATCCTTGAAATTTTAGACCCACGAAAGAATGCTCTAACCATTTCCACAAAAACTTGTAAAAGTGGGGATAGAATGTGCATTCAATCGTTGGGACTAAACCGACCTAAAGATGGGCAGTATTCTGTCCAAGAGATGAGCATACCTGTACTATATCTTGGTAACCGTTGACACTCATGTTGTCGGTTGGTTCAAAGACCGGTGGTTGGTGTAGTGAGAGCTCGGGGACGGGCGACGGCGGCGCCGGAGAGCCCGGCGGCGTGGTCGTGCGCGTACGCAGCAGCGGCAAGCGCTCCAACCGCGACGTGACGCGCTCCAAACGCTCGATCAAGCTCTCGAGCTCAGACGCAGGGCTCTGGGCAGCTGCTGCAGCGTCGGCTTCACTGCCTGGAGAAATAAAAAAAGAAATTAGCCTTGATTTCAAAAGACACAGAGAAAACATTCGTTAAAGGCTTGGTGGCATTAGCAAAGGCAGTGATAGGATATCTGGTCAAAGGGAGAGTAAAATTTCTGGCACAAAAAACCTTATTATCAGGCTAGTAGCTGGTATGTGCCTATGATGGGTGCCTAGCCTATGATTTAACAATGAGCCTACAGAATATTTCACTGGCTTTTTGTAACACATTTCTACAGAAACTTGTGACTCAGCGCCACACTAGCATATAAACTATTCATATAAATAGCGTCACAACATTTATGTGGTTTCATAATAAATACTTTATCTTTCTTGTAAAATATAAATAGCTGTTTACAAGATCTTCGTCCGGTAGTCTAAGTAATAATAGAAATAGACCGTTCCTAAACTAAAACTCATTTTATCGGAAAGACTGACTTAGTATCCGCAGTTTGTTTCATTTCAGTTTTCAAAGAGCTGGCAGTACGAATGTAACATTCATAATTCCCACGCGGATAAAGCCGCATACATAGAGCGTTTCATAAAATGCAGAAGCTGCGCTGGGGTTAAAATTAATTGCACGAAACAATGGCTTCACCCCAGATCTTCACACACGAGCCTAAACCCCGCACACACCGCAACAGGGATGAGGACAACTTTTTTATAGGTGCTTTATTATGTGGAGCCCGAATCGTTGTGACTAGTTTATATTTTAGTTTTTCTTCCAGTACGTAGTTTTATTGCTTTTTGTTGTTGTTATTTTGTTTTGAACCAAATCCCCTCTGAATACAAAGCACTCAGTCGACCTCGACGAATAACAAGCACATCATAAACTCAAAGAAATGGGCCTTCGTAATGGGAAATTTACACCGCCCGTGACCTATCCATTTAGGATATTCAAAGCCACTTTTATTAATTGTAATTGACGGTTTTTTTCTTTAATTTTCCAGTATCAGACAACGTTACAGGTTTTAATATTTCTACTTAAGTCTTATAGCACACATTTTTATAATTAAGAACAAAGATTAGGTACTTATAAAAAAAAACATTTAACTTTCCATCTACAACACATAATTCTATTAAAGTTATCCTTGAATGACTTTGGAGAAATTTCAAGTGGGACCAAGTGGAAAATATTCCCCTCTAGCTTCTTCCCGCAACTTCGTCCTTCGGTCTTTACCGGTCATACCCATGTGCCAAATTTCATCCAAATCCGTTTAGCCGTAACAAAGAAACAATTAAACTCTATTTCGCATTTATTACATTAGTTAGAAGGATTGTACCTAGAGCTAAATTACATGAACACGGTTTGATCGCCGAGCTACAGAGAGAAAAGACAGGGAGTCTGTTGGCCAAATTAAAATTAAACGAATGAACTACAGCGGCACCAAAATGGAGCGCCATTAAATATGTATGAAGAAGGAACTTAACGTAAGTAAGACGAACTTCTAAGGTAACAAGTGCTCTACGTCGTATTTCTAAATCATTAGGTAATTTCAAGAATGAGCATTGTTAGCTACATTTCTCTTGCAATAAATAAAGAAAACAATTATATTGAATAATACCTAGAGCCGTATTGAAGGCCTCTTCAGTCATTTGCGATATTTCTCTAACATCCGCTGCATCTTCCCCTTCCTTATCAACGCGGGCTTCAAACATATTAATGAGATGTTTCATATTTTTCCTTGTATTCTCGTCCATTATTGCAAAGAACTTCAAATGACTACGAAAGTTAATCACTTAATAATTGAATTTCTAATAATTCACACCTTGGCCACTTAGGTTCTGGTTGAACGCTCACTATCGACTGACTCACTAAGATATGATAAAATGATAACGTGTCTTTACAGAATCGTAATCGTGTAAATTACACCTAGATAAAACGAATGCCTGATAACAGGTAGGATAGCCAGCTTGCCACTTTTGCTTTCGACAAGTGCAGCATAATATTTGTTTTGTAGAGCCAAGGGCTACGAGGCTACGTTCAAGGTTAAATTAATTAGTCATACTGTTGGCCTGGTCAATAAATCTTGACAAATGACTAATATACTGGTGGCTTATGACATAATTATAACAGTTTTAACATTACTTTTTCGATATATCTCGTTCAGTTTTTACAAACCAATTACTAAAGTAGTACTATTACCAAAGTAGGTACTTCTCGTAGAACCCACATCAGCACGATTAGGGTTCAAATAGTGACGTCGGGAGTGACAAGAAGTGATGTAGAGCTATCCCAAAGTAAAAAATATTGGCTTCGTAAATCTTCATTCCACAAAAAAGACATTTACTCCGCCAATCCAAAGAAAGGCCTTCAATTTGAATACCAATAGGTCCAATCAGCACATAGATTGTTGCCTCAAAAATTAGCATTAAAAAAGAAACAATTTTCCCCAACTTTACCCGCCTTTAATAGGGACATTGATAATTCGTGCAGAAAAGATGTACTTTCAAAACAAATTGAGCGTCATTTTTCTTTGATTGAGTAATTCAAAGTTGTGTCTAAGCTTTTACCACCTTTTACCTTTCCGGTTTCAAGATGACGCCCAAGAAGGACACTAAGGCTTCGGCCAAGCAGCCCCAGAAAATAAAGAAGAAGGAGGAAGGATCCGGTGGCGGTAAAGCCAATAAGAAGTGGTCCAAAGGAAAGGAAATGTCCGTGACAAGTTGAGGTGTTGTTTGACAATCTCACATATGAGAACCTGTACAAGGAAGTGCCCCAGTACAAGCTGATCATACCTGCCGTTGTCTCTGAAAGGTTGAAGGTCACAGGCTCGCTCACGAGAAAGGCATTCATCGAGTAGACAAAAAGGTTTAATCAAACAGGTAGTCCAGCATCATGGTTAGGTTATTTACCAAGAGTGATGACCCCGTCGCATAAGATAACTAAAAAACCACATAAAAAAAAATACTTACGTAAGAAGAATATTTACGATCCAACAGGAACATGTTTGCGTATTTTTTTAATAATTTGAGTGTGTATGTGCCTGCTAACATCACACAAACAGTAGGTAGGAATAAATTGATTGAACGAAATAAACTCAGCCGATTGGAACGGTAAATGGTTGTGACGAAAAACCAATCAATACCTAGGTATATGAAGTAAGAAAACAAAACCATAAAGATGGCGTTATTTGAAAGCTCTAATAGCCTAGTAAACAAGACCATACATAGTTCACTAACTAGACGTATTAACTTCCTCAAAACTAACAAGTTCTCGGAGCAGGGCCAACTGGCCAAGTGATAAATAAGAATCTTAATTCTACAGTTATGATAAATTATAACCCCAGTTGATTTTTAATTAGGAAAGCTTCATGCATAGATATAAGATTTCTATGGCTTCATGAGATAGTAATTTAACGATACTAAAAATCTCTTTTAATATAAGCTATTTAATATACATCGCCAGGAGCACAAGAGGTTGAATGAAACGCGAGCGTTGAATGTAAATGAGTATAAAGTATTTCATAAGTAAAATTGAGTCAAGCTCTCTCAACTTGCTATAATGTTATTTTCTATCTGCAAAATGGAAATAAACATGTAGGTACAGAGCGGTACAGCCGCATCTCCTCCGTACAAGGCTTTAATAAGACCGTGTTGTGTGGTTTAAGTCTGCCTTGTGTATATTGTACGATTTTTTTAATAAAACTCTGGGTTTCGGTACCTACCTATAGCGTATTCATACTTGCATTTCGATTCAGAATTACAAGAGACTAAAAATTACGCGGAGTTTTCCGTACAGACCCCGTAAAGCTCTAAAAATCCTTTTGTCATAGGAGGGTGCAGTATACAAACAGGAAGATACGTATAGAGCTTTGTGTTATCCGTTAATGGGACTTAGTTTGTGGACTCCAGAACTTACTTTGAAATTATGAACCCGCATCAAGAAAACATACAGTACCTACCTACATTTATGTATTATATAAGTATATATACATATACACTGAACATCTTCATAAAGGTAAGAAAATGCTAATAGAATGGTTAAAATCACGCACGTATGCAGAACTGAATTACTGTTAAAATAAGTGAAAATTAGTTATACTGGCACCGCCACACTCACACTTACATCCTCCCTCATACACACATCCACACACCCACACACCTCTCACACCCCACACACTCCACACACCTCACACAACCCACACACATCACGCACCACACACACTTGACACGCCTCACACACCCCACTCCATCACACACTTCGCACACCCAACACACCCACATCAATGTATTAATTGTGTTCAATTCATGAGCGAGCGAACGTGTTTGAAGTATAAAAATTATACTATATGTAAATGGCAATATAGCACGGAACACGCGCTCGAGAAAAATATATTATCTAGTTAATAAAGAAATATGTACCTAACCTAAGAAAGTAAAAAAAAAAAAAATTTTTTGTATGTTATTATTGTATTTTTGTAAGTTTTACAAACAACTATGGAAAAGCTATGGAAGAGCGGAGTCTCCTAACACAGGTGTTAAAAAGGAGGCTCCAATCATAAACTAATCTAAACTAGTTGGTACAGAAATAAACATTTTGTATTATGTATATGTATACACATGTCATGTTTACGAACTTGAACTTTTCAGCATGAAACGAACATTAAATTTCAAACGGTTTTTCAACATGTAAAGTGAGCTTACGGCTCATAAAACCATGCATGTATAAACTGGGTTATTGGTAATATGTCAGTAATCCACTAAGGGAATGTAGGAGAGGTAATTAGCAACCAAATGGCTCTTGTGCAAATTTCAACCATTTTATTTTTGCAGAAACCGACAATTTTTGTCAAAAAACCTGCTCAAAATTACGAAAATTGTAACGATTTGTAGCTCTGATTTAATTGTCTTTTAATGGTTGATTATGTATTGATATGTTAGCAAGCAGATAATGATATAAAACATATTTTATGCATTGTTTTCTATATATACATTTTCAAAATTGTTGACCGCAGATAATCTTTAAAAAAATATAGAATGTGAAATTAATCGAAAATGCACATGCATAATATATTTGCATAGGGGTCATTTTGTTGCAAATGACCTCTCCTACATCCCCTTAATGGATTGCCGACATACTACCAATAATCCTGTATTTTCATACCACATTTGTATGTAAAAACCGCATTATGTTTAGGTACCCAAAGATTAAGCTAAAGATTTCAGACTTACCAAGCACCTACCTATAAAATTGGAATGTTTAAACAGTGCGAATGTATATGCAGGTACCTCTTAATAAGGTAGATGGGTAGGTACCTAGCCAACTACCTACAATATGGATTTAAATAACGGTAAGGGCTCGTGAAAATCAATACAAAGACCTTCATATGCTTACCTACCTATTTGATAAGGCAGGTAAGTACCCTACCTACCGTATGCAAATGTTATCAAGTCTTAAATATCAGGCATGCCTTACATTTTGTTTTATAGCCTTTTGCCCTTTTTTTCAGGTTTTGTTAGAATCAAAATATTTAGGAAAAAGTAATGTCTTAGACCTAGATGTACGCTAAATGAGATACAACAGTTAACATTAATAACTGTGTATATTATTGATATGCACCAGAACAAAACAATCAACGCAAAGAAATGTCTGAATAGATATTACTAAGACGTCGCAGTAGACCGATCTATCTTCACAAATATATAGCTTGTTGTTCGCAACAAAGGCTCATTAACGTTAAATTAAAAAGAAATGGCGAAGCTTGCTGAATTATAACTCGCATCGTTAGGCAAGAACGGTATGGTTCAAGAACGAATAATTATCCGTGTAGGTACCGAGACCCCTCCCGGGCCCCCCGGCCCGCGGCGCGGCGGCTCCCGGCTGTAATTCGTAGATCTTTGACAGTCCACCAGTCTTACCAAGGGATATCGTGTTACGGGTCGCTCATGTAAGATACGTTCAGCTTTCAGCAGCATCCGGTTAAACTGGAACCGAGCCCAACATAGTTGGGAAAAGGCTAGGCAGATTCACGCTAGAACCCATCTTATTTGTCAGTGATAATAATACCTCAACTCTATTTTAAAGAATTCTATGCATCGATATTTGAATATCTTTTTGTTAAAATAAATTATTATGTTGACTTGAATTGTTGAATGGGTTGATAACGTTATACTGGAAAATGCATTTCCCTGCATTTCCATTATAAATTTATGTTGTACTTGCCCACGCTGCGCTTTGGCGAGTTTAAGTTACATGCAGACTTGCATACAAGGACGTTATTGGGGTCGCACCAGTGTTCAAGTGCAAGAACCGTTGAAATGGCCGTGTTTACGGATACTTTATAACCCTTTTTATGTAGTTCACATAGGAGTAACATAAAGAATGTTCACAGTTCCGAGGCTGTGGGCTCAATGACAAGGGAAATAAATAAAGCAGGAACCTTTTCAGACCAACACTTTTCTAGCCGTTATTTCTATACTTACAAAATTCTTATTTTAGTTTGTTAAAGAATCTAAAAAAAACTTCATTAAAGTCCTTAGCTGCTGGTTGTTTTTATTTTAATGAAAGCTGCTGAAGCCTTTGATCAAACTTTATATTACTTGCTCAACTAGATTAATTACAACAATAATCAATCTGCCTAGCCTTTTCCCAACTATGTTGGGGTCGGCTTCCAGTCTAACCGGATGCAGCTGAATACCAGTATTTTACATGGAGCGACTGCCTATCTGACCTCCACAACCCATTAACTGGGTAATACGATACCCCTTGGTTAAGACTGATTGTCAGACTTTCGGGCTACTGACGACCCGTAACGACTGTCAAAGATCCACGAATGACAGCCGGGACCAACGGCTTAACGTGCTTTCCGAGGCACGGAGGAGTCTCAGTATGTAAATATGGTCATCCATCCACGGACCGACCCCGGCAAGCGTAGCTTAACCTGATGGATCGACCCGTGCGGCTGTTATTACTTAGCCACGAGCTCCTCATTAATCCATTAATTACAACAATACGAAAACAAAATTCCTGACAATTACAAAACCTCAAGTTTCAGTGATCAACCGGTTTTAACTGCCACCTCTTTGAAACATTAGCTTTTGTAAATTCAATCTATTTCAGTATTTAAAATCTTTAGGCACGGTAACGTCCGCCGATTGCCCATGGTAATGTAGAACTTAATTAGGATGATAAGATTATTTTATTCATTTTGTGAAATACATCTTAAGACTTGGAGTTACAGCTTTTGCCAACCACCTACGAGTCCTATGTCAGTAATGAGCATATTCCCAACCGACCTCAGTCCACACAGCCGAATTTAGAAAGGTTTTGAAGACATAAAAATCCTTACACTCATCCAGTAGGTACCAAATTCGCGGATATTTTTAACCGACTTCAAAAAGGAGGAGGTTCTCAATTCGTCGGAACTTTTTTTTTTTTTTTTTTTTTTTATGTATGTTCCCCGATAACTCGAAGATGGCTAGACCGATTTGGATTTTTTTTTTGTTTTATTCGAGAGGGTATACATCACAGTTGGTCCCATATAAAATTGATTAACTTTGCTTGGGTAGTTTTTGAGTTAGCTTCAATAATACGTATTTTTTCCCCACTTTTATATGGATGATGTTCTAGTGTGTTTGGCAGGCAGTGGTATTAGAATTTGTGTGGGGTAGGTACCACAACTAAAAAGTGAAAAATAAAAACTTTTTTACAAAAAAATACAACCGCCTTCCAAAAACAACACTACAAAGTGAAAAATAACTTTAATTTCGGAAGTCGGTGGAAAAAAACCAAAATACATTTAACTAGACACCGACTTCCGAAATTAAAGTTATTTTTAACTTTGTAGTGTTGTTTTTGGAAGTCGGTTGTATTTTTTTGTAAAAAAGTTTTTTTAATTAATAATTAGGTATGATTCATAATGCAGTCATAGTATTTCATCAGAGCACGTCTTGTTTATTTTCGTACAAGTGCTTATTGGCCAAGGCCATTCTTTCTATAATCTAAATATAAACTCATCTTTACGTAACCGATATTTACATAATCAGTACATCAAAAGAGTTTTCATATTTACTATCGCAAAAGAAAGGCCGGGAAAAATGCGCTTTCCACACTTTTTCTCTTGGTTGACGAGTAAGCATTCCCGAGGGGCTGTTTTATTTCTATTGAATTCTTAAAGAGCAGATAATCATTCATATACCAGGAAAATACGCCACATAATTGTATTGCACACAAACAATCCTTTAACAAAGAAAAGTTAACTAAAGGAACCTGCGTTAATGAAATGCGTTGATATTATATGATTGTGCTAAAATTAAAATGTCTGTTCCTATATGGCTCATATTTAACAAAACAGTTACTTCTTCCGTCTTATAACTCGTTTTGGTGATGCCCATAGCAGTACCGTCGAATATGAGCCATCGATCCTTACCATAAGCAGAATGACCAACTTTATACGAGGATTGACTCACCAAATATTTAATGACTTTTAAAGTTTAGCTCTCACCGGCAGCAAGCAAGGCAAGGTCCTTTATTTTTCATGGTGTCATTAAAAGTTGAGTTAAACTTCACTAAACATCTCAATAAACTTATGGACAAAAAGCAGATAATTAACTTTGCTAAAGATGAAGCTCGTCAATTAACGCCTGTAGTTTGTGTAGTAATTCGCGACTGTGGGGAAGAAATGTTTAGCAAGTCTGCTTGTTATAAGGATATAAGTACATAATATTCCAAGTTATTTATAGCCAAGCACGCACGAATGAACGCGTGTAACGAGATGAGATCGAGACAACAACAATTACTATGTTATATTTATGACGTAACTCATGTAACGAACTGAGTATTCAGACCCAATCAGAAGCCACAGAGCGCGACGAAAACCGCAGCCACAGTAAAGTTCTGTTTGTAATACAAATGCTGACAATTCTTATCTGCTATTTGTCTTCAAATTAAATTGTTTGGCTCCCGCAGAGAGAAAACGATTTTCGTAGATTGTCGACTCAATATTGAGGAGGAAATCGTTCCGGCTGTGCATGAACGAGATATCGAGTACTTTTTACGTCAATCTAAATTCAATAAAATTATTGCATGAACTAAGGGAACATAATCGTTTCCCACAAATAGGCACAATTAGATTAATTGGTGCTGATCCACGCGTCATGTTCGTGAACAGGCGCCGTCAGTTGAAACTGGTCATCTCTTATCTGCCAGTGCTTATTTTTAATTTTATATTTTGACTTGTTTTTAAGTATTTTTTTTTTACATTGTTCTCACATGTAGAAGCAACGAAAATAATGTACCTAGGATGTTGTATTACTTATCTTAATTTAAAAGAGTGTCTGTGGAGTTTCTTGCCCGTTCTTCTCCATTGAGATCTACGTTTTGGAATGGGCATCTAGCTTCAACTTTCTGACCAACTGACCGACTCTTTGACAATTCAAAAGTGCCTGTAATTGGTTTAATTAAAATAAATGCTTTTTTTTTTTTTTTTTGGAAAATAACTCGGTTTTCCTTCCCTTTTTGCATATAGATGGAAGAACAGAAGAAAATATACAATAATATCGTGTCAGCACAGCGACGAAAATTAATTAATATTATCATATTTAGTTATTCTTTATTGAATATAGTTTCTAATATACAATAAGGCATAATTACTACACCACGTTTGCATTTAATAAGAAATATGTACATGTTTAATTTTTATTTCACCTGTACGAGCTCTCTAGACTCTCTACATGTCTACTGGCTCTTTGAAGAGACGAAAGATGTTAATTATTTTAATGATCTCTATGTTTTCAATTAACGAACTTAACATCACTACATAGTATAAAACAAAGTCGCTTCCCGCTGTCTGTCTGTCCCTATGTATGCTTAGATCTTTAAAACTACGCAACGGATTTTGATGCGGTTTTTTTTAATAGATAGAGTGATTCAAGAGGAAGGTTTATATGTATAATAAACGTGGGCGAAGCCGCGGGCAAAAGCTAGTTCACAATAAATTTGATTCTTCATAAGTCTGTCTTCTTATGACCAAAGTAAACATGAGCAGAAGTTTAATAAATAGCTATTGGGCCACACTTTTTCCGAGATCAATTTTCTTAATTAGGCAAACACAATCAAATAAATTGTTCTATTAAAATGTTTATTTTAAGGGACGCTTGAATGACCGTCATTATAAATCTATTAATACACATTTTCATTATAACAATACATCATAAGCTACCTATCTATATATAATATAGAGTGACTGGTAATTAGTGATCGATACTTAAACACATGATTGTACTCATGATAACAAACAACTTTTACTATGGAAACAACCCGGATCGCGAAAAAAAATCAGCTGTTCCCTACATTTTGACAAGTTATGCGAACATAAATGTACGGAAATGCTGATTTTTTTTCGCGATTTCAGGTTTGGTTCCATAGTAAAAGTTGTTTGTTATCATGAGTACAATCACGTGTTTAAGTATCGGTCACTAATTACCAGTCACCCTATAGGATGATTTTCTTTAGAACAATTAGGTAGGTAATTAAAGTCTAATTAACACGAAATATCTATACGCTTGACTATTGAACCAAACATTGGCACCTATTAAATATTAATCATACAATCGTAATTTGAGAGGTATTGTGAAAATTTAATTCACGTGACGGAAAAGTTATGCTATCCGTGATTAGTAGGACATAAATAATCCTATTTGTAATACAGTGTGCACACATGTTAATGAAACTCCTTTTGTATAATTAATCCCTATAATAATAATTACATTATAGGTTGTCGACATGTGGGACGTGGACTCTGCAATCATTGTACCGATAATTGTTACGGTTAATGACCTAATAGCGGAGAGCCTCGACCAAATACCTCAGAAGGCTCTCATTGCGCGGCTGGGTCAAGGGCTTGATTCAGAAAGCAGTACTCCTGGACACGGCACGCATAGTGAGGAGGTTCCTCTCTCTAGAGCCCTGACCACCGGTAGCTTGGACACTGTTCCCGATATCGGTGGGGTACTATTTTTTATGTTTTTACAATGTTTTTTTTTTTAAGTTTTTATAAAAAATATTTAAGTAAAAATGTAAATAATATGTATATAAATGAAATAAAGATAATATTACAATATATATTAATAATATTGAGTGGCCAAATATGTACAATAGAAATCTCAAGTAATTGAGTCAGAATCTCGTTAGAGGGCATTTATGTACCATCTGGCGTGCAACATACACTTTTGGCTAGCCATGTGTCAGTCGTGTGATACCACAATCCTTAGTTAGTATGTGTAGGACAGCTATCGTATGACCAATAAGAGCTCGCTTGTCCTACTTGACTTCTCTAAACTTGTCAGCTTTAAATATTATATCACAGACATTAATCAAGGTAATGCCCAATGTAAATTCAAAGATATTCTGAGGTACCTACTGCGTTAAAATGATTTAATTTATGGAAATTTTCCTTTTGATTAAGAGAATCGTAAATGAAAGAAGGAGCTAAAATATTCTTTACACTGCCGGGCCAATTATGTCAATGTGATCATGTAATAGGGATGATGACTAAAAACTTAATTTTGTTCGTCATGTAGATTATCAAAAAGTATTGGACACGTATTTTTTCTTTTTTTACGTAAGTAATCAAAAGATTACGGCGATACATTGAGTTAAAATGTGGCATGACGTCACTCCATGCCAGATTTTATATGTAGTTTGTTATAGTTGTGACGTAGCGAGCCCCCACTCCGCAACTTTAATGCGTTTTATCTAAGTATTTTTTTTTATTAATATGATATAGAAAAAAATACGAGTCTAATATTTTTTTTTATTATCTAACTGACGGACTACCTAAATAGATTTTTTTTTTACCCAGCCATCATCCCTATTTAGAATTCTCAAACTTAGCAATGATCTAACGAAGCCAGAATGGTTTTGTGTAGAAAAACATTTTTCCTCGACTGAATCCAAGTTATCAAGGCATACCAACATACCGCTAGGGCAATGAGTTAAACAACCTAGCTACTTGAAAGTTATGGCACGCACTGCTTAGCACTAGGGCTCGATTTGCACTTGACTGATGTTTCAAACATTACTGGCACCTAGCTGACACGCCCAATGCCTTGGCAATGAGATAGATATCTTAGTATGTCTCACTGAACAAATACTAAATTCTTGACAGCAAATTTACTGAACAAAATAAGGTTAAAGGAATTTGTTCTCTCTCATCAAGATATTAGAAGACTTCCAATTAGGGTTTGCATTATCTAATATTCCAACCCTAGGTTTTACATAGCTCTTTGTTATAAATTATGTCAGCGACATAATTTGGATCTGTTTACGAGTAGTGTGACCTCAGCCTGAAGGCCTCAAATTTTTGAAATAACTGCTATTTAATTATATGTTTTCCTTTCAATGCCTTTTTTTTTTCATTTTATTAATTGCAAACCTGGTTATTTAAATAGCTTTAACTATTATAATATATTACTGTTTGTATGCTCACAACACAAATTCTATAAAATATACTTAAGTCTAAACGCGAAGACTTGTAATTAGCTTTCTGTTGACTATTGTTTCCCTTTTTGCTGTAAATTTTTTTTTAGTTATTAAGTCTTCCATGCTGAAATAAAGAAATACATCAGCAGACAGTCATACAGACAGAGAGAGGCAGAGAGCAGCAGAGCAGAGCCATTGCTTAAAAAAGCCTGTAGGTTTTAGAGTATTACTAAAATAGAAGGCCCCACTTTAAAACCAAAATGGTGTATTTTGTAAGCACAAAGTAAACGAAGGGACATCAACTGTAATAATTATGAAAACAAACTTATAAAACACAGTCAGCTACAGAGGCAAACAAGCATTTCTCAAATACTTTTCACAAACAAAATGTAGTTAAAACTTCTCAGTATTAAAAAAGTCGCAAATGAAACGGCGACTACGTCAAACGTGGAGTGTTAAGAACTGCTAGAGTATCACTGCCGAAACGTGTAGGTGGAGGTAGAAAGGTAAGTGGATACCTCTTAACTTGCTCTACATTCGTAACTACCACCTAACTAAATGACATACTCATATACATTTTTAATGAGCGTATTCCTCCTAAGGGCTTGATGCTGGTCCAGAAACTTTGACAGAACCCTATTTCTTACAGAGAAACTTAAGATCTTGATAATGCATCTTGCATTTATAACAATAGTAATTTTGTCAAGAGCAACTTGGTATGGAATAGCAACGTGAGATGTTACGAACACTGATGTCATATTGCTTTCCAGCAATATAGTCCGTTCTATATTTACATTACGCTTGGGAAAGGTGCCAGCTGGTCAAATCCGACCGTTTGATTCGGATCAGCAACACTGAAGTTATTTACATTATCAACAACGCGACTAACAGCACGTTTTCGAATTTTAGTGAACTTAAAACAATACTTATACAAATTAAGTAGAGTTAGGAAAAATGCGACTGGGTACTTGAGTCTCATAATCTCGTCATTTATATTCAAATTGGGTAGCTTCATCCCAGCTTCCAATCTGAACACATGCCACAGTTATTTTATACGAACGACGTTAATAAACCTTTCAAAAACTTTACACAATCGTCGTCGTACAAATTACAAAACAGGGTTGAAAAGGGCTGCTAAAGTACCTACGTTCGTTATCAACGGGCTTTTATTAAAAAACAAAAACCTTTAACCGCGAATGGTGTGTTCCGTTCAGTAATTCACCTCTTTCAAGTGAAATGGGCATACCAGTGCGGGCTTTTACATCTTTCTGTCTTAGACAGACATTCAGGCTATACTTTATTTTGTTATCGTTACTAATAATAAAGCAGAAGAGTTTTTTTTTTTTTTTATTGTTTGAACGCGCTGGAACTACCAGTCGAATTTGAAAAATTCTTTTTGCATTTGATAGCCCAGTTCTTGAGGAAAGCTATAGGCTATTTAACATCACGTTACGACCCGAGCCGTGCAAAAAGAAAAAAAAGATAGAAAGAACGCAAGCCAAAAACGAAGTAATAGCGCGGGCAGACGATGTGATTTCATGTGATGCGACGTCGCGGCGGCGTCTCGGGGTGGGTAGGAGAACAACAAATTACAAGCGGACGAAGTCGCGGGCAAAAGCTAGTTAATTTATATAAGTACCTACCATTCAATATCTAAAGGTTTCGATACTTTCAATTGAATTTCATGTGCTAATAAAAGCGCTATGCGCTTAATATGACAATATTCAGTTTCTATTAATTTCCTCATCATCATCATCATTGGCAGCCTTGTTCCACCTTCTGCTGTGTATAGGCCTCCTCCCTTTTGCACCATGCTTGCTTCTATTCATTTACTTGTAACTGAATTGTTGTGTACATTCATAAACACTGATTTTAAATATAAGTAGCTTATTTCCATAGCAACACGCAAAGGACACAGTTCACATAAAATATACGCCACTTTATCCTGTTCTGTGTTTGGTTTGGTATTGCCGACCGCATTATGGAATTGAATAGCAGATACCTAACCTATTATGAATTTTCCACATGAGCAGAGCGTTATATCGCGTACAATGGCGACTGGAATCGATTGCCGCGGAGCATGGAGTAACTTCCTGGGCAAAATCTGAATCGACTTCTTCACAAACAACAAACAAATTCTGCTGATTATTACAAGCAAACACTTATAGAGGCTTAATTCGACGTATTCCTTGCAGAACGTCATAGTAGGGTTAAAATGTAACAGATTAGGCCACCAAATGTTCTATCGAAATTCAATAGTTTTTGAGTTAGTTACACTTTTAGTTTTTTTATGAAAAATCATCATTCTCCTGCCCTTATCCCAATCTATTTGGGGTCGGCGCAACATGTCCCATTTTTATAAAAATACAATTCAAAATGATTTACGGCGCGACTTCACTGGAATTTAAGTTATTAATATTATCATAGCTGATACCGTAGTAGATCTTTGTTAAAAATTAAAAGTTAAAAAATGTTTAAAACTTTGGCAAATATCACTAATTAAACATTTTACTTTTCGTAATTTATATTTTTCTTAGACAAAAATTACAAAAAAAAAAAATATACTGAAAATCGGTAGAACATTTGGTGGCTTAATTTGTTGCATTTTAACCCTACTATGACGTAATGCAATGAATACAAGTAACCACATATAGACAGGGCGTTAGGTTAAACGAGGGACATACTTTAACGGAGTGTAGTACTCATGAAAATGAACAACTTTTACCATGGAACAAACCCTGAAATATGAAAAAAAAAATCAGCTATCTCGTACATTTTTATCGCGTAGGTTTTGCATTTTGTAGAGAACAGCTGTTTTTTTTTTTTCATATTTCAGGGTTAGTTCCACGGTAAAAGTTATTAATTTTCTTGAGTACTTCACTCCGCTAAAGTGTCCCTCGTTCCTAACAGCCTATATGTACCTATTATATAATGCTGCGCATGGGCTTGTGATCGCCCGTATTTTTCTGAATATTCATGAAAAATTATCGAATATAACTTTAAAAGGGGGGGGGGGGGGAGGGGGGGTCTATCTTTAATATTTTTCATGTTATTAATTTTTTTATCTTTGAGTAGCGTTTGTGACCTTGCTTTAAAATAAGCAGGTAACGGTTGTATGGAAGGATTTTTTTACATTGGTGCATCGATAACATTAATAGGTAAGTACGATACCATATCATCACGAAAATGATGTTACGATCTTTGCGCTATAAAATATTATCTTTCATCATCATGTGGAGAGCTAGTTACGTTTATTTTATAAGGTTCAGAACCCGGTATCGATTGTTCCAACAAGTACCTAATTAAAATATGTGAACTACCTAAACGTTTCCATGGATAAGTGTAAAAATAGGATGCGCGAATACGTAGCACGTAAATATTTGCGAATATCATGTGTATGCGAACACCGTATCACATACAACCTTATCCAAAAGGTAAAGCCAGTAGAATACATGTTTCTCTACATATACACACTTACACGGTATGTTATTACGGTCACACCAAAACTATTAAGTTCATTGACATAACTTGTGTTGCCCGACGTCCGGCGACAGTCCCATACATTATTAACATTGATAAGCTCGCGCAATTTGCAGGAAAACATACGCTATATTGTTGGAACGAACAGTTACATTAGCAATTTTATCGTGTAAGTACACACATCAAAAGTGTCTAGGGATCAAGCATTTTTATGCGGATTTCTTGAGATTGAGATGTGGCTTTGTAATAAATTTATGATTTTATAAATTTATATGGATCCTTTTTGGTGCATTTCATAATTTGAATCAGGAACTGTGAATCAAATTCGAGTAAAAGATGAAAATCAGCTGTCAATATTTTCCCTATAAAAACATACAACGCATTGAAGACATTATTAGTGCTACTGTTTCCCTACTACTGATTAAAACCAACGTTATTATGGAGCGGCGACGTCATTTAAGCAGGGAAGAAATGCTCAGAGCCGTGGGAATGATAGAAGCTGGTTCCCGGCAACGTACTGTGGCTTTAGCTCTGAATACAAGTCAGAGTGTTATCAGTCGACTTTGGACACGTTACCGAAGCACTGGTACCGTGGCTGAGCGCCATGGAGAACGGTATCGCTGCACCACACGGAGACAAGACCGATACATTCAAATCTTAACTCGAAGAGCTCCAACTATAACCGCCATGATGTTAGCCGTGAGGCTTCATCACTCTTCAGGGAACTTAATTAGCGACCAAACAGTCAGAAACCGCTTGCATGAAGTGAACCTTCATTCCCGAAGACCGCTACGGGTACCACCTATAGCAATGCACAATCGTAGGATTCGATATCAATGGGCTCTTGAACACAGAAATTGGGCAGAAGAACAATGGCGTTTCGTGTGCTTTTCTGATGAGTCTCGTTTTGGTATGAGACCGGATACAAGACGTATACGACACTGGAGAACCCCTGGACGCCAACAGCGATTAAAATCCTGCCAGGAAGTCCATCCTTATAGTGGTGGAACCATCATGGTATGGGCGGGTATTTGGATCGGCGGAAGAACTGAGTTGATTTGGATCAGAGGCAACCTCAACGCTCAAATTTATGCTGAGACGATTGTATCAGACGTCATCGTTCCTCTACAAGTGCAAATCGGTCCCTTATTTCAGTTAATGCATGATAATGCACGACCGCACACCGCAAGAGTTGTAAGACAGACTCTCGCCGCAGCTAACATCAATGTCCTGCCCTGGCCTGCTCAGTCGCCAGACTTGAACCCGATTGAGCATGCATGGGATATGCTACAGAGAAGAGCTCTGCCGAATATGGAGGGTATCCAGTCGCAAGAAGACCTTTTTTTGTTGTTGCAACGAACATGGGCGGCCATTCCACAGCGTGATTTGGATGAACTCATTTTGAGTATGCCAAACCGATGTTCTTGTGTTGTTAGTGTTCGCGGTAGAAACACGGATTATTAATTGTTTAAGTTACCCAATAAAATTTTAAAGAAAACTGTTATTTCAGTCTTTTTTTCGAACTTTAATGTTAGTGGTTCAAATGTCAAAAATCCCTTTATTAGGAAAATGGCAAATTTCTTTATTAATGCAAAGGTGACTTGGTTTATCGTTACTGTGACAAACGAAAACACTTTATTTGATGAATCCTTAAAGAAAATTTTAATTAATATCAATCAGGAGAAAAGTTATTGCAAAAATAAATGTTGATCCCTAGACACTTTTGATGTGTGTAGTTCGTATAATGCCAATGTTATACACACCGAATGAACGTGTACAGAACAGTTAAACATCTTCTTTATCTAATAACTAGGTTTCGTTACTCATAGTTTATACATAAATAACACCGGTTAATATGAAACAAAAAAAAAAAAATTGACGCAGCTTACCAGTTTCTAGGGAAAACGATCCGTATATCAACCAATTGTAAGCACAGAAATAAACACTTTCAGAGCACTTAACCGTTGTTTTTCATGCACTGTTAGTAAAGGCACAATGCGTGTAAACATGCGCGTGCGTCGCCGTACACTGACGGGAGCTGGTGCTGGTGGGATCAACGCGGACGGATGTGTGACGATGATTCAGAAACTAAGCGGGTGTCCGCCAACCGTTCTCTAGAAACTTTACCGACGATTGCCGAACTACATGCTCTTACGAGCGATTCGACCGACACTGAACTATCGCTGTGACTCATTCATTAGGTGACGTACGGCTCATAAATGATGACAGCATACGATACGCGTTGCTGAAATTGACAACAGCCGAACCAATCACTAGTCACGCCGATACCGTGCTCGATACTCATGCATATTTAATTTCATGTTTGTCGAAGGTTGAACGAAGTGAATTTTATGTCGATATTTATATACATGTGCCTACGCATGCACTTCGCCCTTCGCTAGATCTATGAACATACTTCGTACAGTCACAGCCAAAATACAGGGGCAAATTAAATTAGCTAGCGAAACTCCCCAGATGTGATGGGTACTTATCGATAACTAAAACAAGATTAAACAAAAACCGGCCAAGTGCGTGTCGGGCCACGCACAATGAAGGATTCCGTAGTTAGGATGAATTTATCCGAAGAACAAACTTAACACTGTAGTTGAAAAACATGGTCTCCCATACATTCCAACTGCAAAAGTTGGTTGACTATTACTCGTAAACTTGAAAAGCCTACTTAGCTGCGATAGTTTTCCTTTTAACTTCGTTATATAATATATATGCTACTACCGTGAATTTTCTCACCCATCCAAAACTAACCGTTTAGCTGGCAGGGGGGGAGGGGACACTTGACTTAACAAAAATTAGCAATTTAAAGCTATTTCAGAAACGGATCCCTAAATCGAAAAATTGTTTTAATAAGCCCACAATATTTTTGAACGACCCATTTCACAACACCCCACACCATGGGGTAGACGAGAAAAAAAAAACATTCCCACTTTACGTGTACAGAAGGTACCCTAAAAATATTTTTTTTCATGATTTTATTTTACCACTTTGTCGGCGTGATGAATATGTATATCCATGCCAAATTAAGTATAGCTTTCTAGTACTAAGAGTCTCTGAGCTAAGCTGCGGACGGACAGACGGACGGACATATCGGAACTATAAGGGTTCCTTGTTGACTACGGAACCCTCAAAAATAATTAATTTAATGATTTTTTTTTTGTGGAGTCATCGACTGCAGTTAATGCAGTCACTTAAAATATAAGTTTAAAAAAATAGTTTTTTTTTTTTTTTTGTTTATGCTTCACAGACGTGATTGGTAGCGATATCTAAACACGATAAAACAAAAGAAACAATATTTTCTCGAGCAATGATCGATTGATGATGATGATGATGATTCTATCGTGCAATGAGCAGACTCAAAAAAAAATAAAAATGATTTTATGTTTTTTTTTTTGGGGAGTCCAAGACTGCTGGAGTTTTATTACTTAAAGCAGGTGCTTTAAGTAATAAAACTCCAGCAGTCTTGGAAGAATTTCATAAAGAAAAGCACAGAAAGACAAGACTAGATATTTATTATTTCAATTAGGCTTGTCAATAATTATTCATCTTTAATGAGAAAACTATTGTCCGTTCGCAAAACTAGGTCTTCATGGAGAAGAAGGACAAGAAACTCCATGGAAACAGTATTATAGTATTCTATCAACACATTTCTTATATTTCCACAATTTATAGTTATCTCAAACAGTTAATTCTATCACTCAGAATAATAGCAACATAATAACAATATTTAAGGTATAATATGAAATTACGTAACTTACATGACACCTGGTAGATATATTTCACATCACAACGGCACTAGCACTTAGCCACTTGAACATCCACTGAGCAACTGCCTCGTGCCAGTAGTAGTTTTCCTACTACTTTCCTGGAGGAGGGTGATAGGGTCATCGGGTTCAGAGACGAGGCGCGACGCGCGATCGCCGCTTTTATACTTAGTCCTAGACTCGATCTCGAATATTCTCGAAAATACTCGAGTCGGCGCCTTTGATAAACAAGAAGCAAAAATAAAAAGAGAAATATAAAAATTGCGTTGTAAACAATCTTGACTTTATTTTTTGAAGTTAGAGTCGAAAGTCGCTTGTTGACAACTATAGCGTCTCTAATTCAGAGGCGGCTTTTATCAAAGGGACTGCGCGCTCACAAGTATACAAGTATACATGTTGATACCAAACTTATGAGATATTGTACCAGATATTGTAACACATGTTTATACAAATACAAATAAATAAATAAATATACCTACTCGCGGCCGCGGAGTCAAAACGTTCGACCAGAGAGGTGTTTTGATTTTTTTTCTAAATTCTTATGGAACCCCTACAGAGGTATCGCGGAACCCTAGGGTTCCGCGGAACACACTTAGAGTATGGCTGATCTACACTAATATTATAAAGAGGAGATTTTTTTTTTGTTTGTTTGTACTGAATAGGCTCCGAAACTACTGGACCGATTGTAACCATTTTTTCACCAGTAGAAAGCTAATTTATCAGGAAGTAACATAAGCTATAATTTATTTTAAAAAAAATTAGAGATCCTTAAGAAAATTGCAATAATGTAACCTTTAGCAGCAAAATTTTGCCTATAAAATTCATTATTTGGCGTGCTCTGAGAAAACTATTGATGATACTACTTGATTAAAGTACTCAATATTACCTTCAAAAAAGTCCGCGAGGCAATATATCTAACTATCATAGTTAAGTCACAATAGCAGCTTTTGTGTTCTAAAATTTAATTAGATCGCCGGTAGAAACAAAAGTTGGTTACATTCGTATCGTAGTATTCATTCTTATTCAAATAGTTTTATCATCAAGGGTATTTATGTAGCAGTAAAATACTTTTTAATTCATTAGAATCGGACATTTAATTTCGAAGTTATCACGATTATAAAAATGCCATACGCGTTCCGTTCGACGACGCGCTGCCGCGCCGTGATTAATTCGAAACTCAGTATATTTATTCTTGAGACCAAAAATGAAGAATAACGTGTATCAGAGTATTTCGAAAATGTACCCAAAAGGGGGTGAAAAGGGGTAGTAAATTTTTCAGGGTAGGATTTTAGTGCGGGGCTTGATTAACTCGAAAATTAGTAAAAATAATCATTCAGTCTTGGAAACATCCGAAACGATTTTTTTAAATTCCACTCCTAGGGGCATGAAAACAGGGAATACAGATGAAAAATCTTATTCATTTGGTTAATTAACTTGAAACTTGACACAAATACTTGCCTAAGCAAGTAATAAAGTTTGTCATTAATAGTTTTTCCCCCCGAGCCAAGGGAAGGGAAGAGGGGCAAGGGGGTGGTGAGGACGGAAAGGGGGGAGGAAAGGAGGGAAAGGTGAAGGGGAGGGGGTGGTGAGGAGGTGAAGGGAAGTGAGGGGTGAGGGGATGAGGACGGGTGGTGAGGGAGAGGGGGGAAGGGGATGTGGTGTAGGGGGTGTGAGAGTGGATGAGAGTAGGAGGGAGAGGTTAGCGGGAAGAGGATGCGGTGAACGAACGAATCTCTGGAACTACCAATCGGACTTTAAAAAATCATATTCATATTATAGCCCAAATGTAAAGGAAGGCTGTAGATATATTTAACATCACTCTAGGACTCTAGGGTCTCGTAGGAGACGCTCTGGGCGGCGGGAATCGATTGCCGATTCCCGGCCACCGTAGGCGCGGGCTTGCGGACGACGAGTAATGGGCAGCTCGCCGTCCGGTAAGGAACAGACCCGGGTCGACGGCGCGTTGTGTTCCACGCGCGCCTCAAAGAGATGTCAGCAGTGACGGGGTCAATTGGGCCGATGCCGCCGGGGTCGCGGGTAGTTCGAAAGAGATACCGTGGCCCTGGCACGGGCAGCTGAAGGAGCATGGGTGGGTTTTAGTCAGTAAAAGTCTGACACCCGCTCTGCCCAGAGCGGGAGAAGTCATTTAATGATTTCCCATCCACAAAAAAAAAAAAAAAAAGACCTTCACGTGGCGAGCTAAAAGAAAAAAGACAGAAAGGACGCTAAGCGAAAACGAAGTAATAGCGCGGGCAGGCAATGCGATGCGACGGGGTGGGTCGTGGGAACAAGAAATTTTACGCGGACAAAGTCGCGGGCAGCTAGTCTATAAATAAGGTTTTTAGTTATAAACAAAATAAAGCGATTGAAAGCGCTGTGTGAAACGAACGAGCAACATCGACACTGACAGTCGATGAATTGACAGACGATGAGTCTCATGACTCATGATGAATCATCATCATGAGTCAAGAGACTCTCGTCTGTTGTCATCGTCAGCATCAGATGATGATGACACTGATATTATTTTGATAATGCGTTGTTTGTATTCGTTAATGTAATTGCATTTTCTTGGTATTCTGTTTAGATTTTATCAAACAACTTGGCGTGAACATAGGACTGTTATTTCCTCTTGAAATATCGACCTCTGTCTGTGATTAAAGATTAACTGATATGGACCTACTAAGAACGATGACTTGTCATTTAATAAACGGACTTTTAAAGTGTTTCTGTATTTTGTGTTAACTGCGGATCAGCTTCTGGTTCCATGGTATTGGAAGATGAGCAAGTTACCTATTATGCTCTCTGTCAAGTTATATTACCACATCGTGCACATTCTCATTAAGTAATTGCACTGAGGACAGACAATGTAAGTTCATCATGTGAATATTAGAAACATCATTGGGAAGACTTCTGCCATTGCAGGTAGGTAAATTTTTTTTTTTTTTTTTTTTTTTTTTTTATTTCAACAAAAATTACAGAAGAGTACTTCACAAATCTTCTGCCAAACTGCAGGACAGTTTGTCGGCAGTACTAAATAATGTACTTCGTTTCTTTTTTCAATAACAGACCCATGCTGTGGCCGGTGGGTGCAGTTTCAGATAGATAATCATACATGCATATAGGTACACCCAGAGTGGAAGAAATATCTGCAGGCCATACAAATATTTATACCTGGCAGGAACAAAACCTGCAACTAGTAAAGCAACAGCCAATCACTCGACCACTGCACCTGTGTTTAGTAAATATTTGTGTAAAATGGTGTATTACTTTCAGGTACGTGTTTCACATTATATTTGCCATCCTAGCTGGCAAGGATCTGGCTGGCCGTGCTGCCAAGCATTCTTCAACAACGTCGTGCTAAGCATTTCGTCATCAGCTACTTCAATACCAGCAATGCAATAAGGGCGCTGCCCCATTAGTGCGTTGCGTTGCGTCGTCGCAGCGTCGACGCTGCGTCGTTTTCCATATATATTTTAAATGAAATGCCAAATTAACCCTTTTCTTGACAATGTATCTCGTGAGATACAGTCAACTTTAAAAATTCATAGTTTTGAAAATATTGTAAGTGAAACGAAACGTCACTCGTAAAATTTTATGCATATTTCAGAATGAATTTTTGTTTATCATGATAATCTTGTTGGTACCGCTATTTTTTTAAATCAGAAAAGTTTAGCTGATACGACACGATCCACGCAAAGAGGTAAGAATATATATTTTTTTTTTTTTTTTACTAATTTCTCTGGGTGTGTTGCTTGTTTTTAGACACCTAAGAAAGTAAATAATAGTTTCAAGTATGGTAATCAAACCAAATGTTTAGTATTTTGTAAGAAACTCATTGTGTTTGTGCATGTATCTCAAGGTGCACACTGCCAAGTTATTACAGAATTACTTGTTCCATGTTATGTATCTCATGGTGCACATTGCCACATTTAGGGAATATCATGAACTAGTTTTTGTATATGTCTCCGCTTGAAGTGCTTGCTTATTGTTCGAATGGTTTTCCCTTAGTAATATTAGTGTGGATGTTAGAAATGACCGGTTCCTTATGCCACAGGGAGATTATATTAGTTCTGTGCTTATGCTTGGTGTGGGTGGTGAATGCTTCATTTCTTTGCAGAATACCTTGCAGCCAATGACGAAGAGTGGGTAGCAAGCGAAAAAAATTCTAGTTTTAGTACCCAAATCCAGCCGAAAATCAGATTTAGATGAGACTTCAGATTCAGATACTGAAATACATCCCGTCTCCGAAGCAAGGTTGGACAGTATTTCATCGTCCAATCCGCCTTCGTTGCCGTTGTCGTTTGACAATCTTAATTTATTATCCGATAAAGAAATAACTCCCATTCAAGCAGCAGTAACCGAGTCTCCATTTTTACCGCCGCCGATTATTCAACTAAACTGGCATATATTTATTTATTTATTACCGTATGTTTCTATTGGCCTAATTATAACCTCAAAATCCGAAAGTGCTTTCGATTTTTTACAATTCTCAGCAGTGTCCATGATTATAATTTAGTATCAATCGAATATGTACATTATTTAGAGCACATAAAGTAAATTCACGTCTCTGTTGGTTCTTAGGCGAACTATGTATGGACGCCGAACAATGTCCTTTAAGTATATAAGGCTCAATTTCACCACAGATCAGTAAACGCGTTTAACGTTAAACGAATTTAAAAAGTGTAAAACTTGTAATATTGCATGCTAAATATTGGCCAAATGTATGTTACTAAAAAATATTTTAAATAAGAACTTCATGTACTTACCATATTTGATGCAATAAATAAATTAATTGAAAACTTGAATTTAAAACATCGCTTTGTTTCTTTCAATCGTTTGAAGATGACAGAGATAGAATGATGTTTTAACTGTTTTGCGCGTTTAGTGATATGTGGTGAAATTGAGCCTAAGTGTTAATTCCTGAATAAAAATTAAAAACCTTAACTATAAATTTTACACAAACTTGTTTTCAGAAAGCAGTATCAACGTAGATATAGTAAAAATAACGAGGGATTTAGTATTATTATTGACAATATATGCCAAGTTGAATTAATATAATCCAATCTTCACAAAAGTTCGCAACGATAAAGTTATTTCATGTGATCTTTACTAGTCTGCTCCCTCGAGGCAAAATATCAGACATGCCAAAATAGGCCATGTGGGTTTAATATAATAGGTAGTATATATTTCTCATACAATATTAAAGGTCAACTGCGAGAAACATTTTCTCAAATAAACTAAAAGTCTACTATCTCTAAACTGTAAGTCAACGAGACAACTTTTGGATATGAGATCTCTATACCCGAGATCTGAAAATTCGAGGTAATTTTACAGACTAAATAAACTAAACAGACTAAATTCAAAAGAATAGCTAGTAATTATTCAAGTGAAATAATTTTAAATCTTTCTACGAATGATAGGTAGATAGGCTAAGGTCCATTAAGGCTAGCCATTTCAATTAAATTGATCGGTTTATTAGAATTGCATGTGGTCGATTGTTTTATTGGATCTGATGACCATTCGTCACATTAGCTATTTCGTCGCTATCCCTATTAGGTCACATTCACTAATACGTCACCTTGTGCATCTCGTCAGTTTTCTTAACTCGTTTCATGCTCTATTTCGACTCATTCCCAACTCGTCCAATGCATATGTACAATCTACAGTCAGCGTCAAAAATATCGGAACGAACAGACTGTTCACAATGATCTCAACACCTAAAAAAATTTAACTTTACCTCAATAAGTAATTGAATACTGTGTTTATTTTTAAATTATATTGTTCATAATTTTTAGATCATTTTGAACAGTCTGTTTGTCCCAATATTATTGACGTGGAGTATATAATAAGAAGCTAAAAGGAAAAAAAAATTATAACGTAATAACTACGCCCCGCGGTTTCACCCGCGTGCGTAAGTCTCGAATCCGTAGGAATATCGAGATTATCTATTGACATGTCAGAATGCATAAGATTACGAAATTTTAACTATTACAAGCGAAATCAAAGAAGGCGGAAGTAAAATTACTGAACCCATATTTTTTTAAATTTTAAACATCTACTTAGAGGCGATTTTGTGTAAATCAAAATGCTAGTAGGTGCCTACCGATTATGTTACGAGACAGTCCGTTCAGTTTAGTTTATTTTGTTTCTTTATCGTCATTATGTTTATACTTAGTAAAAAATAAGACAAGGTTGTACGAGTAGGTACCTAGTTTATAATAAAATTTTATAATACTGAAAATATTTGTTTTGTGCTTAATTGTACATATGCATCGGACGAGTTGGGAATGAGTCGAAATAGAGCATGAAACGAGTTAAGAAAACTGACGAGATGCACAAGGTGACGTATTAGTGAATGTGACCTAATAGGGATAGCGTCGAAATGGCTAATGTGACGAATGGTCATCAGATCCGTTTTATTGTCTGCAACGCCAGTGCCGTATGTATATGAACAATAATAGACGTAAACTGCTATACAGCCATACGAATTAACTGAATTTAAAGACAATCAATTTATTGAGACTAATATTAAATTGGGAGTTAACGGGGGGTTATCCGAATTTTACCTGTTTAAGAATCAATTTTAAATGGTCAAATTATTGTATTAAGGTCCTGAAAAAAATATATGCCATAGATACATCCTTTCTTTAGGGAAATTAACGGTTCAAAACACGATAAGTTGTAATTTCCTCGATGAAAAAAAAATGCGAAACATGGTCGATTTCAAAACCATTTTCCGTTTCATTTCCAAATAACAGCATAAAATTATATGAAAATTGCATGTATCGTGAGGTAATCGTATTTCGGAGGGAATTTAACGGTTGGATTTTTGAGTTTAATAGATTTTTTTAAAATAAACTCAAAATTAGTAAATTTGGCTAAATCCGCTCGCGATCAGAGTCCTGCGGGACGTCATCGAGGTTGGACCTGTGTCAAAATTTTTAAAAATTCGCTCTCCCTGCTGTTGTTCAAAAAAATTCAAACAAAAGACGAACACATTAGATATGAAATTGCGACAGCTCAGAAAAAATATCTCGTAATTATATTATAATAGGCTGGGGAAAAAGTTTCTTCGCATTTTTTAAGAAAATTCAAAACATTTTTTTATAAGTATGCATTATTTACATTTATCTGAAGTATGTAGGTACCATTTTGTTCGATAACTTTTTGCCATCTTGTAGGTAGGGACATGATCTCATTGCTATAGAAATTTCGGGACTTCTGATCAAAATACCGCGACAAGTGGTTTTGGCAGTCCTCTCGTGATGTTAACCTGACACTGCCTAAAGAATTCTGAAGAGACCGAAACAGGTGGAAATCTGAAGGTGCAAGGTCAGGACTATACGGCGGATGCATTAACACCTCCCAGCCAAACTCTCTTAATTTTTGCTGAGTGGCTAAAGATGTGTGAGGTCTAGCATTATCATGATGAAAAACCACACCCCTTCTGTTGATTGATTCCGGCCGCTTTCTCTCAACTTCTTGCTTTAATCTCATCAGTTGTTCGCAGTAGAGTTCAGAATTGACGGTCCTGCCTGGTGGTAACAGCTCATAATGAATAATGCCCTTCCAATCCCACCACACACACAGAATCACCTTGTTGCGAGTTAACCCGGGTTTCGCCACAGTCTGTGAAGCCTGACCGGCCTTTGACCACGACCTTTTTCGCACGTTCATGTCGTACGTGATCCACTTTTCATCACCAGATATCAGCTTCTTCAAAAATGGTTCGGTTTCATTACGTCGTAATAAAGAATCACAAATGAGTACACGATTCATTAGGTTTCTTTCAGTGAGCTCGTGAGGTACCCAAATATCGAGCTTTTTTGTGTACCCAGTTGTTTTCAAATGCGCCAAAACTGTTTTGTTTTCAATTCCCAGTTCTTCAGCTACGTCGTAACTACTGATATGCCGATCTTGCTCCACTTTTTCAAAAATGGCATCCATTTTATCCGTAATAGGGCGACCAGAGCGACGTGCATCTTTGACATCAAAATTTCCGGATTGAAAACGCTTAAACCAAATTTGTGCTACTCTCACAGACATTGTACTGGGTCCATAAATATCGCAAATTTTTTTCGCGGCTTGCGTTGCATTTTTACCTTTTTTGTAGTAAAATTTTAAAATGTATCGAATTTCTTCATTAGATTTACTCATCTTGACAGTACGAAAAACAAATGAAAATCACACATTTTCCTAATTTGAATTTGGAATTATGTTCTTTAAAATTTAAACTTTCAATGATACCAAAACCAGCCAGATACAAATAGTATAGCCAAAGAGATTTTATTTTAAGTTCATACATACTATAATGCGAAAAGACTTTTTCCCCAACCTAATAGTTTTAATTCATAATATCGTTTTCGAAAATGTGATTATTTATATGTGGTATGATGACGTTTAATTGTCAAATTATTATCGATAAAATTATAGTCATGCGCGAGTAGTTTATAATTTTTTATCGTGGTCCTTTATGAAGAAGTTTTAAAACACATTTTTCCAAGATTTTACATCAGATTCATCCACATTAGTATTTTCACTCTCCATCGAACTGCCTTCACTACTAGTCTACTACCATATCCTACATAAATTACACATAATATAAATACAATGTGTCCGGTTGTCGGTTGGGTACTAATAATAATCAACTTTCACTCTGGCAACAACAGTGAAAATTAGAAAAAAATAAAAATGTGCGGTCGGGGACCACCGTTAGGAATGAAGTTCCTTATAACGTATGATTTAAAACACAAACACAAAATTTTCACATCCGCCATCTTGAATTTTCATTTTGACTTCACTACCGGCTTTGGCTCCCTCGAAAACCATAAAAACGACACCCCATGATCAGTTTTGAGTACAAAAAGTCACAGTATACGATAAAATATCGTGTTCTATACATTCGAAAAATAGCGCCTTGTGAACGTAGCCATGGTTAGGCGGTAACCGTATCACTCAGTGCCCATGTTCAAAGCAAGTTCGTCGATGACGTATCCTATTGTTGGTTTGTAACTTTTAACATATTGATACTTGCACTTTTGTTTAGGTAAATAGTCCTATGGGACGGCAATCCCACATGAGCGGGGCCGGTTAGACAATACACTAAATTAATTTTGATGTCTTAGAATAGTAGATTCGATAAATTATAGCTGTAGCAGTAGGTACATCCCTTGATAATAAAGTACGGCAATTGTTCCTTCATTATGTAGTTGTCAATAATTACTGATCTTCATGAGCAGTGGTCAACATCAAAAACAAAAGAATATGTTTGCAGCATAAGCAAAACAGTACGACCATTTTTAGCCCATTCTAAAAAAAAATTTTTTTTTATTCAGTCACTGAAGGGGTTATAGGGGATGCAAGTTAGACACACAATATACTAAAACAACAGCCACATTTTATAAAACTTTCCTTTACAGTACGTTTGTAGTTGTGGTCTCTCTCAGCAGCCAAAATACACAGAGAGTTAGGTCTGGTGACGCGGGAGCAAGCGACCGACGACGAAGCAGCTTGTCCTGAGGTCGAAACGCGCAGCCTTCAGTAGCAATTTCCCACTGCTTGCGAAGTTTTTCGTTTTTAGTGGATAAATAAACAAACGCCTGTTTGTGTCGTTCGTCTGCAGGAACGACACGAACAGGCGTAATACCTAATGGCATAACACGAATACACTGAGTGTTTCTTACAGATTATTTCTGACGAACCCGGCCATCGCTAAAAAATATAACAGTAGATTGTACACACAGGATTTCTCATTAACTGTCAGCTAACCATTAATACTTATTTTTATTATAAATATACATGGTATAAGAGGCCTAAACTTCATGTTTTCTGTGTACGTTATGCGAACTATCAAATAACAGTAGGTATATAACAAAATATAAAAAAAAGATTCGAAAAAAATATAACAGTTGAGAATCAAACTTTTAACCACGGGTTTGCAAAGCAGTCGTCGAACCGTTAAGCTATTTGGTTTAATGAAAGTTTACTAAAATAGCCGTTTAAAGGTTCAATCTGTAACTATCTGCTATATTCATTTCCTACTCAGCCCAATGAAGTAATGGAATAATTCGCTTTTACATTGTGTTTTAATGTCACTTATATCGTCGTAGACAACGACCGATACCGATTATCAGCATTATCCTGCCCTTATCCCATTTTTTTTTGGGGTCGATGCAACTTGTTTTTATCTTCCATACTTCTCTATTAGTCGTCATCTCGATAGTCATTCCCTTTCTAGCCACATCATCTTTCACACAGATCATCCATCGTTTCTTTGGTATTCCCTTACTCGTATAGTCATCCAGATTCATAATCAAAACATTCCAGACGACATTTTCTGCATTTCTCCGCATCACATGCCCATACCATGATAACCGATTTCCACACACACCGATACCGATATCGGCACGATATCTACCGGCGAAGACAGTGCGGGGTGAGAGTAGCGGGCATTCTTTCAATTCAGCAAACTTTTTCAAACTGTCGCCGACTTAGTAGTATGGTTGTTTGTCGTGTCGCGATGGTCATTGATATTCACCAATATCATGGGGCTGATAATAAAAGAACCTATTGTTATCGAATCGTGTTGGTATAGTTATCTGATAATGTGAAAACAAAACGACATTTTATGTAATAATCTCAGTTCACTCCACCGTAGACACCATAAAATGTAAACCTAAGGAAAAAAAATCGACCTAAGAAAAACTAACTAAGTTGATCAACTGCAAATATTTTACACTGTAGCATAGATTTTCCGCGAAATCGTCGACAGCGCGTCGTAAATAAACACGCCGCACTACATTTGGGGGAGGCGGAGGTAGCGTTTCAAAGGCCTACAGGCCCGAACAACCTAGCCTTAAGAACACAATTTTAGTTTAAGTATGTTGAAACCATTTCTTATCACTCTACAGGATGAACTTTTAATCGTTTTTATCCTCTTATAGGGTTATACTCATCATTATGAACATCTTTTACTGTGGGACCAAACCTGATATCGTGAAAAAAAATCTGCTGTTCAGTACATTTTTCTACATCGAACTCGTCAAAATGTAGGGAGCAGCTGATTTTTTTTTTTGCGATTTCAGGTTTAGTCCCATAATAAAAGCAGTAAAAGTTGTTCACAATGATGAGTACAATGACCCCTTAAGAGGGTAAAAGCGATTAAAATTTCACCCTGTATAACTTCATTAACACTATGTAATCATACGAATGCCTATCGATTTTAATTGTGTACCTTTTAATTTGTTTATTGTGTATTTAAGGGCTTACTTTTCGCAGTATTCATTACGCTCTTTGTAATCCGATAAGCCTATTTGTTCGGACGGAGTTAGACGAAAATAAGTTTGTACTTATTATTTAAATTAAAGCTAATTATAAAAATTTTGCATTTAGCTTTAATTTAAGATTTTTTTTTTTTTTAGAGTTTTATAAGTAATTAGTTTTAATAGTTTCCTTGTTGTATTAAATGTACGTCATTACATTTAATACAACAAGGAAACTATTATTAGTCAGCTCATGTATATTTTGGTACGTGTTGATTTGCACTAAAAAGAGTGTGTAATTTACGAAAACAGCAACACTAAGACAAATACTAATAATAATCACAAAATAATCACAACTTCAATCTTACTGGTTCATACGTTTCAACCGATGTCTTAGAAAAAAGAGAATACGGATCCTATAACATCTTGCTAGAACGTTACCCGAGCTAGAGAAAGGACGCGCATCCCAATCCTTTGTTGATTGAAATCACATAGAATCGCTAACTCAAATTTGTCGATTGGATTCAAATATTTTGACTTATTTCACACATTTAGTAGCCTCTATAATTTTCATGAAAACCATTTTAATAATCTGTGTTGCCAGTTGCGCATTCTAAACTTCCACATCCCTTCTCCGGTGTGTATTAAGTCCTTCGTGTTTACAAAACCATGTCAATCTGCCTAACCTTTTCCCAACTATGTTGGGGTCGGCTTCCAGTCTAACCGGATGCAGCTGAATACAAGTATTTTACGTTAAGCAACTGCTTAGCTGACTTCCACTACCCAGTTACTGGGTAACACGATACCCCTTGGTAATATTGGTTGTCAGACTTGGGCTTCTGACGACCCGTAACGATTGTCAAAGATCCACGAATGACAGCCGGGACCAACGGCTTAACGTGCTTTCCGAGGCACGGAGGAGTCTCGGTATGTAAAGATGGTCACCCATCCACTGACCAACCCTGGCAAGCGTAGCTTAACCTGATGGATCGACCCGTGCGGTTGATATTACTTAGCCACGAGGTCCTCTAATCATGTAAGTACAAGTCAAAAATAAAAGGTGCTCTATAAAAACAAAAAGATCATTATTAAGCATTAGAAAGTTTCCAAAGCACTTTCCGTTTTTGTGCAAGAAATAATCCCAATTCTATTCAACAGACACTGTCATTTCCTCAATAATTTCCACATATTGTCTATGTCAGTAGGTATGTAGCGAGGGAAGGTGAAGTGTCAATTGATACCATTCACCCGCGTCGGCGTCGGTATTGGTATCATAAAAGAGATAACTCATCCGTGGCTATCGCCGGTAAATTGGTTTATACCGTAATTGAATGACTGCACGCTTACCAGTATCCGGTTACAAGGCTGCTCTTAAATAAAACCGTGAAGAGAATTTCTTTTTACATGATTTTATAAAAATAACGATAATAGTCTGAACAAATCATCTGTTTATGACAGCTCATGGCAAGCTGTTACAATAAATTGAAAGCAGAATATTATAAAAAAAGCGGCCAAGTGCGAGTCAGACTCGCCCATGAAGGGTTCCGTAGCAGCAAGTAACATAATATAAAAGTTCTTGTAGTTCGTTGTAACTTTGATCGATGTTTTAATAAAAGACCGATTTAGGACGTATTAAGAAAAAACTACTTACTAGATCTCGTTCAAACCAATTTTCGGTGGAAGTTTACATGGTAATGTACATCATATATTTTTTTTAGTTTTATCATTCTCTTATTTTAGAAGTTACAGGGGGTTTTTTCTATTTTTGTGTGAAAATTTTAATGCGGTTCACAGAATACATCTACTTACCAAGTTTCAACAGTACAGTTCTTATAGTTTCGAAAAAAGTGGCTGTGACATACGGACGGACAGACATGACGAATCCATAAGAGTTCCGTTTTTTGCCATTTGGCTACGGAACCCTAAAAAACGGTCCTTCAGGGATTTAGCACACCTCCGCAGCGAAACCATAGCAGCGAAAACGTAGTAGTTCAATTCAACTGACTCGCATAATGTACCGCTGGAACATCATGCGGTTTCGCGGCGGAGCCTTAGGTGTGAAAAGGCCCTTAAAAATAGCGCACCGTTGAATGATTTCAACAAATATTTTTGCCTGTTGTTTCCATCTTAGTGCTAAGCCGTTATTGTAAACGCAGGTGACTAGAAACCAAACTATTTGGGTACTTATTTGCAATAAGTTAATTTATTTATAGTACATTCAGTAACTTCACAATTTAGACACACCAAGGAAGAAACTAATCATAAAATAATAATTATTTAAAACAATTCTCAAATATCTTGAATACTGATTGTAAGAAGCTGAAGTTCGCAGGAAGTAAGATCAAGATACTTGGGTAGCAGCCAAACGAATCGATTTTCGCTCATCATTTGGTGTAAACACCAGACACCTAGCTTCGTTAACGGGATGTTATCAATAATTTATGTTTAGTGGTGTTGGAAACAGTTACGACGAATAATTTAATTTAATGTTATGTAAGGGGGTGCCTCCTGCCGCCGGGGTCGCGGGTAGTTCGAAAGAGATACCGTGGCCCTGGCAATGGCAACTGAAGGAACACGGGTGGGTTTTAGTCAGTAAAAGTCTGACAGCTCTGACTTCTCCCGCTCTGGGCAGAGCGGGAGAAGTCATTTGATGATTTCCCATCCACAAAAAAAAAGGGGGTGCCTCCTAGGACCTTATGATTATGTGAATTCTGAAATATATATTTTTTTTTTTGCTTTAATATTGCAATTTTATGAGCATAAAAATACTGGTATTCAGTTGCATCCGCTTAGACTGGAAGCCTACCCCAACATAGTTGGGAAAAGGCTAGGCAGATTGATTGCAATTTATGAGCATATTTTAAGAGGCATTTAAAGGTGCCATGCCTGTAGGTAGTAGTAAAAATATGTGCTGATGGAAATACACCAAAATTTTCCCCAATGCTTATTACTTACCTGGATCGGCAACGACCGGTCCGAGTGGGTCAAAGCGGACACGATGCTCTACAGCAGCGCGTGCAGCACAAACAAGATCCGAAAAGAATCTATGTCGCCTTAACGCCAACTCGTCCCGACCCACCGGGGTAGCTGGAGGATCTCTCGGCCCATCATTTTCATCAGATTTGGCAGCACTCGCCTCGAATACTTCATCATCTTCCGTATCCGACTCCTGTTTACTACTGGGTCGATTCTCTGATATTCCATTGCTGCTGTTCGTTGTAGATTTTAATATACCAGTTGATTTACGACGGCCTCCTGGGCGAACGTCCACATTTGTCCGTGCAAGCTCCTGCTCCAGTCGTGCTAATTCTTCTAGAGTAGCGGAACCGCGCCGACAATCTACAGAAAATCGCTTGAAATCCAGACGAGTTTTCTTGTAATCCACAGAATACCTCTTTCTTGTCAAATCTTTTTTAGGAAGCACAAGGTCTAAAGTGTCTACCTCACCAGCCTCACTGGCAGAATCATTGCGTTCCTTTTCACTATTTTCCATTTTAATCGGTTCGTCAGGGCTGGCTGGTAAGGATATTTCTTGTTCTTCTTCGTTTCCCGACTTCACTTCTTGTTTTACAGACTCTTTGATTACTTGTGACAATTCGTCCTTTTCCTGTGTATTGTTATCGTCGGAAGCCGGCAACTTTTCTTTTGTATTCTCATTATCTGATTCTGAGTTTAAATCCATTTTTTCAGATTTAGATTTGCTTTTACTAATTTTTTTGCCCGGGCGCGCACAACAACTTTTGAACATAATTATTATATAGACTTTTAAAGTATAAATATCTCATTTGCAAACGTAAAACGATAAACTATGAAGGCAATGTAACAAATGTTATATTTCCTTTTATAATAGCATTTTATACCTAAACAATGTGATACAGCAACTCGTAGTAGTATTCTTAAGTAAAGATTTCCACTTTAAAGAAATCGCAGGCCATACTAGTGTTACGGCAGGGGTGGCGTACGTAGGGTCGGCGGCCGGCCGAGCGCGCGGCGGCGGGCGACTGACGGCACTGACGCAGGGCGGATGCGCCGCCCGCCCGGCGCATCCTGCCACCCGCGCCCACTCGCCCCGCAGCTTTTGGGATTTTGTAGAGATCCAAAACCAATGCCTGTTGGTTTTGGGTCCCGAAATCACAAACTCTACACGACAAAAATGGCACTTATAATTATTTCATTGCATTCACAGTTTTTCGCAGAAGTTTAGATTGGATTAAATATGTAATTAAATATTGACCTGTCTTCAATTTAGACAAGTTATTTTTAACACACTTCGAAATTAAAGTTTTTCTTTTTATTTAGAGTTTTTGTGTAAAATCTGATACTGCACTTGGAGGTCAAAGCTTTAACTTTCACCGGTAACAGTTGACGAGACACAGAATAAAAATATGAATCGCTATTCTCGAAGGAAAACGAGGAACCAGATGGTAATAATTGCGTTTTCCTCGTCTTGAGTTCTTGTATTAACTACGCGGATTTGAATTTGATCCCTCTCGTTAGATACAGAAAAGACATTATAACTATATAACGTTCAATCTCTTCTGCTACCCTAACCGCAAAGCAGTCAGACCGAATCTGTATAGGTAATAAATTTAATTAATTTGGGCGAATTTGCAAGCTTCCGAACTAGTTGAAGATATTTGGTAAACACTAGACCCAATTCACTAAGGAATAAACGACAGCCAGTATCCTTCGAAGTTTGGTCTTGAAAAACGCATTTGATCAAGGTAATCAAGAGAACGCTGCTCATTCAACGACTGACATCTGAGATGTATTTGTCTCGGTGCTAAGATAAAGATCTTAGTAGCAGTACTTATACTGATGTAGCGGTAATAGCCTTGGGTACAACACTACATTTAAACTGACAATACCGTCTCCTGGCTGTAGTTAACGACTCTCGCTCAGTTGCCGGTGGCTGAGCACCAGCAAAACGCGCCTGCGTCGCGTCACTCCCCCAAAAAACCCCTAAATTCGTTATTTTTCCATGACGACAGACATAAGAATAATCAGTACATGTCGCATCTTTGTTAGAAAAACGTGCTAATCTCGATGCATTGCAATTTTACAGGAAGCGATTTGTAAACTTTAAAAAAAATATGACAAGCAAATTAATGTGTTTTTACGTTAAATGAATTATCTAACAAACTATTAAAAAATATACAAAAAAAGATTCTACAATCGAATACTAAATTGTCTAATAATAACAAAAACCCTTTTTCCGAAATGTTACGTTTTTCTGGCAAAGAAGCGATGTATATACAATACAATTTTAATAATGTATTCCGGCTTCAGTTTTACCTTAATGAGCTAGAAATATTGTTAAAGAAATTTTACCTACGGCAACGGGTGCTGCTGGTGGAATCGAATTTTGAACGTAATGCTGCGGCCGGCCGCAGCAAGCGTTGGCTTGGATACATACAAGGACACCGTACGGACTATATGTTCTGGAGTCCAGAATCTAGCCCAAGTAATCCAGCCTCCTTGCCGGATATCCTCCAAAGGATCCGGAAGCCAGCGAATCAAATATCATTATCCCGGTGTAAATCTGGGCTGACCAAAGTTAGTTAAATATTTCTGGGGGTTTAGACCGGAAAGAACTCGTATCCGCTGTCCGTCCGTCCGTCACAGGGCTGTATCTTTTGAACCGTCATAGATAGATACTTGAAATTATCACAGGATATGTTGTTCCACGGGGGGGGGGGATACAACTTTATTTAATGCGAAGTTAAGTAGGTACCTACCCTGCAAGATGTACCTGGTAGTCTAGCATTTAGTTATGACCGTACCTAACCCCTAAAACCAGATTTGACTAATACTATGGCCACCATACCATGACAAAAAATAATAAAAATAAAATAAAATTAAAAATGAAAGAGGGTAAGTACACACGGCTACAGATCAAGCTATACATTTCCAGAATAAGCTGATCTCGCATTGTATAAGATTTCCTTACAATGAGAGGTCAGTGTAAACTGGAAATGTATAGCTTGATGTGTAGCCGTGTGTACAAGAAACATATATTTTTTTTTTCATTTGTAAGTATTGTTAAATACTGTACGGTGGTACGGAAACGGAACCCTTCGTGTGGGAGTGCGACTCGCAATTGGCCACTTCTTTTTCGTCCGCCATTCCGTCCTTCTGAGCTTCGATAAACCAGGAATATTTCAGTAGGTTGTCCAAAATTAGTAGCAGTTTGCCAAAACTATGCTGTAGAGTTGCTAACTGTGGTAACCTTGCGTTCAGAAATATCTCGCGATGTGGAGCTTCAAACATAAACTGTATTACACAATACAGTACAATAGCAATTACTTCCGAACTTTGTTTACGCCTCTCTGGCTCTGCTGTTGGATGTTCGGGAAACGTAGCTTATAGTTAATTTAGTAATTGTTATATACTAACGATTGACGCTAGACTATACGTTGGAACTTGTGTTAAAATAGGTGTCATAGGCATTTAAGAAATGGATGGTGAATGGCACCTGAGGGTAAAGTAGTAGTCGTCCCTAACCGACGCGCGTCGCAAGAGCATTATTATGGAAAATATATCCTACTAATATTATAATTGTGAATGTTTGTGAAGATGTTTGGATGTTTGTTACTCAATCACGCAAAAACGGCTGAACGGATTTGGATGAATTTGGCACACAGATAGTTTATAACCTGTATTAACACATAGGATACTTTTTATCCCGGTAGTAGGTTCCAGTGGGATAATTCCCGACATCCACGCGGGCGAACTAGTATTTTATAAGTGGTATTGAATAATTATGTAAGTACCTATTACAATGGGCAGTATGGGCACACCATATTATACAGCGGGCTAATTGGATATTGTATATCATACTAACTGTAGCAATAGCTTTAATTTTGACAGTTAGAATAGAATAGAATAGAATAAACGTTTATTGTCTCCAGTATTACAGCTAGTAGTAGTGGTACAAAATTATATTACCGGAAACAAAAGGTCAACAACATTCATTGCGTTATTTACGTTGTTGAGCAGACAAATTTTTCGAACATATGAAGCAACCAGCTTTTTCCAGCGGCTTCGCCTGCGTGTACGTCGGAAATTATCCCACGGGGACCGTACATTTTACATACACATACAGGTCAAACAGGACATAAAGGAGCTCGTGGCTAAATAATAACAGCCCTACAGGTCGATCCATCAGGTTAAGCTGCGCTTGCCGGGGTTGGTCCGTGGATGGGTGACCATCTTTACATACCGAGACTCCTCCGTGCCTCGGAAAGCACGTTAAGCCGTTGGTCCCGGCTGTCATTCGTGGTTCTTTGACAGTCGTTACGGGTCGTCAGAAGCCCGAAAGTCTGACAACCAGTCTTACCAAGGGGTATAGTATTACCCAGTAATTGGGTTGTGGAGGTCAGATAGGCAGTCGCTCCATATAAAATACTGGTATTCAGCTGCATCCGGTTAGACTGGAAGCCGACCCCAACATAGTTGGGAAAAGGCTAGGCAGATTGATTGATTGATTGACATATAGTTCAAACACATAACCCTCCTTTTGGGCTTCGCCGCAGTCGGGTAATAACTTAGCTAATAATGTACGTATACGTAGTCAATGACGGCGCTGGAGTATTTCAAATTAATGGTGATAATATTGAAATGAATTATTATTATTATTAAGTTAGACATCATCAATCATAAAAACTTGTTTAATTAAAAAAGAAAAAAGATTATTTGCATTTATTATCTGTGTGTCTGTTACCTTTTCATGCTTTTACGGCTGAATGGATTTGGATAATAGGATACTTACTTTTTATCCCATTAGCATGTGGAATCACTGTACTAACACGCGTCGCTTTTATACATATAGTAGCCATTTTTTTTGGGTACAATAGACCCTTTTTAGTGTATTTTTGAAAGCCCCAAAATGCGCAAAATCATAGTCGCCGAGAAAAAAAAAAAAATTAATAATTTTTGTTAAAATTGACCTTTTTTAGATCTGAGATCAAAGACATTTTCAAGGTCAGTGTCAAACGTCGCTTGACGGTCAAGTTCAAATAAATATAAACTTTTGTAGTGAGGCGTGGTCGACGGAGCCCCGCGAATCTGGGTGGTTAAAAAACAAGTGCGAGTCGGACTCGCGCACGAAGGGTTCCGTACCATTATCTATAAAAACGGCAAAAAAATCACGTTTGTTGTATGGGAGACCCCTTAAATATTTATTTTATTCTGTTTTTTAGTAAGTATTTGTTGTTATAGCGGCAACAGAAATACATCATCAGTGAAAATTTCAACTGTCTAACTATCACGGTTCATGAGATACAGCCTGGTGACAGACGGACAGCGGAATCTTAGTAATAGGGTTTTAATTAGTAATAGGCGTTTTACCCTTTGGATACGGAACCTTAAAAATAACCAGGAAGAGACCCTCTAACCTAACTTATCCGAGTTGGAGTGCCCCAAGTCCCGAGCTCGCTTCGCTGGCTCTTGCATCCTAAGTCTTTTGTGTAATAGGCTGACGTAAAAAAAGAACACCGTCGTAGTCGTTTGCGCAGTGTAATATTTTGCGAAAGTGTTTTACTCAAAGACATCAACATGCTATAAAATTGTGAAATTTCAGACGCCCGGGTGTTAAAGTACAGTGATTCCACATGCTAATGGGATAAAAAGTATCCTATTATCCAAATCCATTCAGCCGTAAAAGCATGAAAAGGTAACAGACACACAGATAATAAATGCAAATAATCTTTTTTCTTTTTTAATTAAACAAGTTTTTATGATTGATGATGTCTAACTTAATAATAATAATAATTCATTTCAATATTATCACCATTAATTTGAAATACTCCAGCGCCGTCATTGACTACGTATACGTACATTATTAGCTAAGTTATTACCCGACTGCGGCGAAGCCCAAAAGGAGGGTTATGTGTTTGAACTATATGTCAATCAATCAATCAATCTGCCTAGCCTTTTCCCAACTATGTTGGGGTCGGCTTCCAGTCTAACCGGATGCAGCTGAATACCAGTATTTTATATGGAGCGACTGCCTATCTGCATTATCTACATTTAATTATCATTACAGAGAACGAGAAAGCCCCTGTAGAGCTCGTATATAAATGATAACAGCCGCACGGGTCGATTGAAGGTTAAGCTACACTTGCCGCGGTCGGCTCGTGGATGGGTGACCATCCAGTACATATCGAGACCCTTTTGTGCCTTGGTAAGCATGTTAAGTTGTTGGTCCCGGCTTTCATTCTTAGATTTTTGACAGTTGTTACCGTTAGTTAGGAAGCCTAAGTCTGACCACTAGTTAAGACTGGTTGTCAGACTTGGGCTTCCAAACCCTAACTGAGTTGTGAAGGTCAGATAGGCAGTTGTCGCTCCATGTAAAATACAGGTATTCAGCTGCAACCAGTTAGACTGGAAACCGATCCCAATATGTTGCTAAAAGGCTAGACAGATTGAAATAGAGAGTCCATAGTTAGAGTTACAGACTATATTCTATGCTAGATGCTGTAAGGCAGGTTGGTCTTAATTATATTATAAGTCTCTGAAGCACATCCATATTGGTTCTTGGAGCTTACTATTAAAGGAGGATAAACGCTCTTTTAAAAAAACTTCCGCACCTATTTTCTGTAAACTCAACAATTTGCCCCTATTCGAGGATGCTTACAACTTATCTTAGTAATACATACTGAATACACAGAAAAAATACAGGTTATACAACTATGTTTATGTTTAATTAAATTAATTTTAGAGTATCTGCACTTGATTGAGATGTGCTGGAACTTTAACTAGATTTGGTGATTGATTATTTGTTGCTTTAAACATGATTAGGTTCAACAGCAGCAATAAAAAAAGTATCTGCAGTCTGTAATATGTAATGAATTTTTGGCAGGATGAGACTTTATTCACAGAGCCTGCAACTTTATTATTCTAGTGACTTGTGCGCCTGTTACATGTTTATGTATCATCATATCCTGTGACAAAGTACCTACAGTTAGCCGAAATAAAATAGTTTATTTTAGCTACTGTTGACTTCAATACATTGTACGACGGGACTAATAACACTTAAGCGATATACTGTCACGATTATAATAAAGAAGGATCTCCTTAAATATGGTACAGTATATTATTTTTATATAGGTACTTATTTATAAAATAGCTTACCATTGTAATAAATAATAATGACTTGAAGCTTCTACAATAGGCGTGAATAGGGTACACAAAGCAACACAACTATCTATAGTAGAACTGTTTATTTACTCACTATCGTTATCTCGTAAAATCTCGTTCAGTTGACTCACTGCTGTTCACTTATTGTTTACGTATAAAATAATATAAAATTCAGTCTTTTAGGTTATTTGTCAGATAAATGGCTACAACAAAGTCGGCATAAAACCGCTATCACACACACCTACAAAATATAGGGGTACTCCACAGATTATGTATGTACTTTGACCCATAGATGCAGTGTGAATCCCGCTCAATTCTACTTTGAAAAAATACCATTTTCAAACGTTCAATTTAGACAAAGGAACCCATTATAGTCTCTCGAACTTTAACTGTTAGAGTCGACATTGGCATGCGAGTGCGACGTAAATATTATTCGGTTTTCACCATTATTTCGTGGTTTTCACCTCTTAGTAACGTATTCACCCCAATTCACCCTTTTTAGCCTTAAGGGGGATGCACTGTGGTAGCCGGCGAAATTCTTTTTTTTTTTGTTTTTTACAATTCGCAGGTTGTATCTTGATTACAATATGATACGCGGCAATAAAATATATGCAATCTATGCAATCTATCTATTGCACCATAGACTGCACGAAATCTAACTTAGAGAGATGTATTGATGATTTTTATGATTAAAATTATGTATGTGTACAGACGCCAGCAGGTCAAGCCACCCGAAACTGTCAAATTTTCCCAATCAACCTTGAACCTAATCCTTTAGCGATAAAGATGAAATCTATTAAAGAAATTTAACAGATTGTAGTTGCTCGATGTGCTGGCGTCTGTACTTAAATACATATTTTTTATTGCCGCGTATCATATTTTGATCAAGATACAACCTGACACTGACCTGCAAATTGAATTTCGCGGGCTACCTTAGTGCATCCTCATACACATAACCAATCGTGCCAACCAATGAGTGCCAACCATCAATTTCTGTACCTATTTAAAATATATATAGGTATTATTCAATCAATTTGATAGCTCGACGATAGGTAGGTATTATTTTTAACTTTTTAAATGTTCGCTTTTCTTTTTTGCATGGGGTTTTTTAAATTTTAAATTTAATTTTTTTTAAGTTATAGTCCAAGAGCTAGATCGAAGACTTTTCGTTCTAGTTCTAGTTGAACTCTTTAATCTGGCTCTTGGACTACCTATAGTTAAAAACTAAATTATTTTTTTTCCAAAAGTAGTCATTTGTTTATTGATTAGTGTTACATTTTCATCGCATTTCAATCTTTTTCGTCATCATGGATACGTTAAAAATTCGAGTAATTATGGAATATGAGTACCGTCGTGGCAGCGACGCGGCACAAGCGGCACGCAACATCAACGACGTTTACGGAGCTAACACTACAAACCAACGCACCACTTTTTATTGGTTTGCTCGCTTCCGTTCTGTAAATTTCGACCTGAAAAATGAACCTCGCGGTCGTCCGAAGACTTTGGTCGACAATGACGAATTAAAGGCGATTGTGGAAGCTGATGATACACAATCTACGGCTGAATTAGCAGCAGTTTTCGACGTTAGCGTCAAAACAATATTGGTCCATTTGCGTCAAATTGGCAAGGTAAAAAAGCTTGACAAATGGGTGCCCCCACGAATTCAATGATCGCCAGCGCGAAGTACGCGTCGAGACGTGCCTTGCACTGCTCAACAGACACACAAATGAAGGAATTTTGAACCGCATTGTTACCTGCGATGAAAAATGGATTCTGTTTGATAACCGCAAGCGCTCAGCAAGTTGGTTGGATCCTGGTTCAGCACCTAAACAATGCCCTAAACGAAAACTTACCCATAGAAAAGTGATGGTCACTGTTTGGTGGTCTAGCGCCGGTGTGATTCATCACAGCTTCTTACCAAACGGGGTGAGCATTACTTCAGATGTGTACTGTGAAGAACTGAACACAATGATGGAGAAGCTGGCACATCTCCAACCAGCATTGGTCAATCGCTCGTCTCCGCTGCTCCTGCACGACAACGCGCGACCTCATACTGCACAGCAGACGGTCTCCAAGTTGCAAGAACTGGGGTTGGAAGCTCTCCGTCATCCGCCCTACTCACCAGACCTTGCGCCTACAGCCTACTACTTTTTCCAGAATTTGGATAACTTCTTGGCGGGAAAAAAATTCAATACCCGAGAGGCAGTACAAAATGCCTTTGAAGAATTTGTTGCCCCAGCTGATTTCTTTAAGAAGGGCATCAATAAACTGCCACTGCGTAGGCAAAGATGCATTGATTGCATGGGTGATTACTTCGATTAATACAAAAAAAAATGCATGAAAAAAATTCGTTTAAATTTTTTCATACAAAACGGCAATTTCATAGGTAAAGACCTATTAATATAAATTGTATTATTTGTTAACGAAGTATCAAACAAAAAATAATCGCATGGTGCATTAGGTACTTATAAGGACATTGCTCTTACAATTTTCTATAGATTAGGTATAGAGCTTGTTTTTCGCTTTTCAGTTGATATTTTTACTGCAGTCGGGTTTTTTGTTTTTTTATTAATAATTTATATTTCACACTTTTTAGTTTTTATTAATAAAATCTGATATAATATGTATTCATAATTTAATATACCTAGGTAGTACCTACGTACCTATTCGTGAATTATTGAAGAGATAATAACACTGCTTTGTTAATGGTTTATACATAGGTACATTGTAGGCATTTACAGCTCAACAAGAAATAATTACCTATTACTGTTTTGATTTTCCTGTCAAAATATAAGCAGCAAAGTGTTATAACGTATATATATTTGTAATGGGCTATTTATTAGCTTTTATTTGAGACCCATAGGTATTGTAATAATAAAAAAAACTTTTTTTTATTCCCCATTTTTTTTTCGCGGAAGCCATATTGAAATATTATATACCCTATAGCACTCCGACAATTAAGACGAATCGAATGACACCTTGTTAAAACCCGTCAAGCCGTTTAGGCTGCAGAGCGACACATTACAAAGAAACAGACATACATACACACATAGATACGCTCGAAAAACATAACCCTCCTTCGGCAGTCGGGTAAAAATAGGTGGCAGCTTTTGAGATTCAAATTGGGCCAAGCTGGGGAGATGCTCTCCAGATCGGCCACCTATAAACCCTTATAACATTTGATCCAGTGACCGACAAATTCTGGTATTTGGCAACAAATTTAGACTAATTAGCGACTAATTTATTGTGTTATCAAAATTAAAATCCCTGATGGTGGCCATGCCAGTGTCAGTCACACAAATGTAACGGGCCTCTTAAACGAACATCAGAAAAGTTGAATAACTGGGTGTATATCGTTATTATTTGCTATCAGTACGTATTTACTGTGCGTTTGCACTTGAAATAAAACGAATGATTGCAAAAGTAAGTTATTTATTAACATTCAACTTCACCCAAGAGTATCTATGTAGATATAAGCAAATTTCTAAAAAAAATACATTAAAAAGGTTTTTAAAAAAACGGTGTTCACTTATTTAGCTACATTCAAAGGCACATAAAACACTGAACAGGCCAGTGGTTGTGCTAACCTACATAGAACTTGTAAGTTCACGAAATCCAATAACCCGCCTACTGAAAGGTTTACGTAAAATAATGTACTTTATTTTTTTGGGTTAACTTAAACTGTTACAATACATAAAACCATTTTACAAAAAAGAACACTTACACCTTATATTCGGAATTATGCGATGCTATATCTAGTTTCAATTGTTTTTGTTTCGCCAAATGTCCTCTAACGGACGGAGTGCATAATAACTACATCTATATAATCATCAAATTACATTTAGCATTAATTTGTAGAATATTCTATTTATGCATGTTAAAAAACTTAATAGCCAAAACTGGTCATCTCACAATTTTCGCATATAAGTAAGATGATTTCTCCAAAAAAAAGGACTTTCTCATTAATTTTACTTTCATATTTGCAAACATTAAAGTTATTTTGATATTAGATACATCAACAAAAAATTCTGCTGGAGATAGCAGAGTGATCAAGTCAAGACCAACACTCAGGTTTTTGTAACGATATTGTGCGTTGCAAAGTGAACTTTAATGTCAATTGTGACGTAACGTACCGCAGTTACTAGATAAAAGCTTGTAACTGAATGCACGACCTGTTATTTGGCTCGTATCTAGTTTGTATGTCACACTGAGGTTACACTATTGACATAAATTAATTTTGCTATGCACAATATCGTTACAACAATTGAGCCTTAGTCCTAACACTAACAGAGCTCGACTCACTCTATTTTGGTCACTATTTAATATAACCTTATCAGCGAGATAAAGGTTGCCTATTCAGAAACAAGTTTCCTCACATAACTTACATTATGTGCAGATAAGATTGCAGTGTATATCGCGTATCTATCTAATCGCGTATCTAATTCTGCTAAGCATTCGTTAATTATGTACCATCGCGGACATTTGCAGTGAACCACTTTTCGACCTTAACCTTTATTTTATACTAAAAACATAATTTACAAATGCTAACTAGGAAACTTCGATAATAAAGATAAGGTTCAATCAATAATTTGAAATCCTCAAAATTCACTTTTTATTATTTAAAAGAAATGTAAGCACTACTATTTCAGTTGTAATGAGAGTAATCTAAAACATGGCTAACAATCAATATATCTTCAACATTCATATTTAAAACATGTATTATAGTGTCTTGATTGCTTATAATAATTATGTACTTTTAAAACTTTAAAAATTGTTTTGAAAGGACCATGATTTCTGTTCGTTCATTGCCCGTGGTCCCTGCCTAGTCCCTGGAAGGGACCACGGAGAATTTTTTTACCCGTGGTCCCTCCAAGAAATACAGTGCTGCCGAATTAAAATGGTAGTCTTGAAAATATGATCTGCGATTTGCCATCGTTTGGTCTGATTTCCGAAATCAGACTAAACCGCGGCAAATCTAACTTAGAGAGATGTATTGATGATTCTTATGGTTATAATTATGTAAATACTTTATTTGTTATTGTCGTGAATCATATTTTCGAGACTACCATTTTAATTCGTCGTTCGATTCGTTCGTTGTTTGATTCATCATTTTATTTCTCGGAGGGACTACGGGTAACAAACGTTTCCGTTGTGTTCTAAAACAGTTTTATCGAGAACTTGAAATGTATTTCGTAATTTAAAGAAGTATATCACAATGAATTTCCTCCATCAATAGCAATCAAATTAATAACCTAATATCACGTCCCTTCAATCTACTCTCTAGCTAAAAGGTGAACTAAATGCACTATATTTTGTAATAAATACACAATTTGTACAATATGTTACTGTATCTCTCTTCAAAACTTAACTAAACCTTTAAGAGCTACTTCTTAGTTTTCCTATTATACACCTGTAAGGGACAGCTCTCCGCAAACAGTAAACAAAATTACATTATCTGTACGTAGCACTAAATAACAGTTAAAAGATACATTGCGTGTGAGGTAATAAAACAAATCAGATTTATTGGATTCCCATACCGTTCCTGAAATAATTTCATGTACCGGTCATCTTAGTATGATATACCCACAGTATGAATTCACCGCATCAGTCTGCGGAGGGCTGTCCCTTACACCCTGTATACTAAATAATATTTGCACTGTGAATGTAATGAAGATTACTAGGTAATGGAACATTTTATATACGAATGGCAAGGGTTTACATAACATGTACTATAAACTCTCTACTTCATTTAATTGGCAACAACCCTTTGGTTTAAGCTTTTATTTCCAAAGTAAAGGAATGCAAGCAACTCTATAACAAAAACCTTTTTCAAGACTACAATCTAAACAAATAAATAGTTTTATAAAAATTTGTAACATTGAAATGAGACACATTTTTGTATTTGACTAGTACAGGAACAAACCTGGAATTGGGAACTATAATTTGCAAGACTGTTGCAGTAATAAGTGCAACGTCTATCAAGACAGAATATGGCATAAGCCAACGGCCAGACAGAAAAGACGCAAGACGAGGGCGGGGCGCGGACCCGTCGCAGACAGGGCGCCGTCACGACTTTTTATGGCGTGCACTAGAAGCTTTTCCCGGCATTCAACCGTCCGACGCAAGATGCACAATGGCGAGCGGGCGAGCGCTGTGAGAACCTGCCCTCCGCGCCCTTTCCGCTCCCTCGCTTGCGCCCGTGCAGGCCCGCGCCCTGTCCTTTCTATATGTTTTCCAGTAGTGCGCCGACGAGTTAACGTCGTGACGGCGTCCCGTCTTTTCTGTATGTTTTACGTCGCGACGGCTGTATACATTTTATATGAAAGTAGATTAAACGGGCGCCGCGACTGCGACGGGTCCGTGCCTTGCGTCTGTTCTGTGTGGCCGGTGCTTTATAGTATCATAGAAAGATACCACGTAATAAATAGACTAATGTTCTACTATGTGAAGACAAATTGCAGAAGCTCTCGCAACTTGATTTGCAAAAGCAATCATTTTTATTCCATGGCTAAAGTCTAGACAATTTTTTTCAAAGCCCATTACTCTAATACTTAGATAAAATATGTGTAGGAATCTGTTGTATATTGTTACAAAAATCCAACACTGAACTGGTCTTCAATGTAATACAAAGCATAATTTTGATTGATCCCGACTGACCTTTAATAATGACATTACTTCTTTGTGGGTTTTATAATACCAAATTTTAGATTTAAAATGATTTTATAAAAATAACCCTATTTTAGTTACCAATATTTATTTGCATCAGGATGAAGTAGGTATAATTATAAAATTATGAGAAGACTCATAATGATAACATATACTTATCTCATAAATACTTAAAAACATTCAAATTCAAGTCGCAATCTCATGCCAGAACGCTATACAATTTTTGAGATTGAGACTGAGATGAGATTGCGAAAGTTGTTAAAAATACGGGAATTGTCCCTCTGGACTCAGGATGACATAAAATTCAAACATGTCAGTAGGAATATGTATACAGAACATTAACTAAACAAGATTTCCTTTCCGCAATGTGTGTACCTATAAGCTGTGCAGGGTGAACCAGAAAGGTGTGATACAGACCATCAGACTGAACAACTTTCTCCATGAGACCAACATCGTAATCGCGAAAAAATAATCAGCCGTCGCATACACTTGCATCGAGTAGGTATTGAAGTTTTCTATGGGATAGTTGATATTTTTTTCGCGTTTACGAGCTTGGTCCCATAGAGAAAGTTGTTTAGTTTGACGGTCTGTAGCACACCCTTAAATTTGACTACACCTTTCTGGTATACTCTGTATAAAGTTGCTGCATTTTCATAAATAAACCTATATCTACGTGACATTTTCGTTGTTTTCCTTAGATAAGGTTAACCAAGCTCTTTTAGTATTGGTGAATACCACGGCTCATTATTTTCATGACAACTCTCCAATAGGAGCATTCTGTAGCCATAGGTCGTGGATGAAGTTGTACAAGTCATCACTGACTGCCACCTGTAACAAAATTTTGGTATTTTTGAAATTACCTTAGTATTGTATGCCTTTGCCACAGAGAAGGATGATCTTCCCACGCAGAAATATCTAGTAGGAGCCGCGGAACACGCCATTGTCGCAATAGATATGGCCAACTAAATGCTTCACCACACACCACATGCAGGACTACGAATTTACTTCCATTTCGGACAAGATCTATGACTAATAGTATTTTTGGCTGCTTTACAAGATTAAGGAAAGTCTTTTGTAATACAAATGTGTATAATGTGTATTTAGATACCTAGTTTAACTTTATTACAATGTTACAGAAGCAGAGAAATGCCAGCAATGTATTCATTGTACTAAATGTACTCGTACTTGCATTCATATCTATGCATATGCTATAAAACATAATTAAATTGTACAAACGCATACCGCAACAATAGAAGCATACTCTTCTTGTCGTAATTTCTATAGATTTTTGTAAAATAGACTGATAAATAATCCTTATTGCGCGAGAAATAAGATTCAAAATAATATGACAACGTTAACTAGTAATTTAGACGTAAGCAGTGGTTTTCTTTCATACTGAACTGAATATTACGTACCTTGTAGGGGGTGGGGTTCAGATTCCTTTTGATATCTTGTCTAAGAGTTCTCAGTGAGGATTGCACGCGCTCTCGCACCTCATGCAGCGGTTTCGGCATCGTGTAAATGATACCATCTTTCCAGTACACCTATAATGTATAGAAATGAAATCCTTTAAACCCTAAGTCATCAATTCAGATAATTTTAGTAAACAAAGAAATGTCACTGTCAAAATGACAGGACAGTGCTGCAAAACAATTTATCATAAAAAAAATATATCTTTTAATTACAGTTAATTAACTATTTAGATGAGCTATGCAAACAAAATACCGTAGCCGAACAGTGTTTGTTCTGTGTCGGAGTCGTAGTATGAGAGTAGTATGAATGTGTGTTGTTGAAGATGTAAGTGACTAAATACAACAACAAAATGAAACACTTAACACGATGATAACAAAGCACAATTAACAAACACGCAGCGAATAATATGATCGGAGAAAAGAACACGAACGTATTGAAAAGACGCGAGTTTGCAAATTATGTCAAATGAAATTTGAGAATGTTGGGAACTCCTGTAGTGTTACCAGTATCATAATATTTTTTATACCACAAAATTTTCTTTTTTTAATAACTTTGTTTAAAACCGAAAACTTATAAAAATTAACACGGTATGATAATTGTTTAATTATTATTTCTAAAATAAGTACATAAAAGCCAATATAGCCTTGTTTTCCGCCATTTTATGTGAATTACCATTATGACGATATTTTTTTGATCTGTTATCACCTTTGTTTACATAAATTATCTGAATTGATGACTTAGGGTATATATGAAAATGATTAAAAAAATGCCCTGTATGAAATTGTTTATTTTGTAAATAGGCTAACGGAATCACTTTTACACGTCATATTAAAAAAGAAAAATAAGCTAAATGAAGTCGACATTTCCTATCTGACGACCCTGAGAAGAAATGGCGAAACAAACTCAGGGGTCAGTCTCTTTTAAAGTCCAGAAATAATCTTGGTCAGATCGTGTGAGGACCATGTAGATCCATGTCTAAAATGGTCTTTTGAGGAAAGAACCATACAAATTTGAGTGGACCTGTCCAGTCAGTGCAAGCATTTGTCAACAATCGTGTAGCTCAACTCGGGATTTAAGGTATAAACCCCATGCATGTTGTGTTTTGCCTGGACTTTTTTTTTGTATAAGTAGGTAGCGGCCTATACAGGGCATTTTTTAATCACTGCCCAAATTTTGACAAGATGTTTCTACCCATGAATATGTACAACTTTCATTATGGGACCAACTCTGAAATCACGAAAAAACACCCTGTGAAAATTTGGGTAGTGATAAAAAAATTGCCCTGTATAAGTCTGTAATATTTCTAATGAAAACTTTCCAATATTCTAAATTCTAATCTATTTCTTCTTCACTTAGTAAGAATATATTAGAATGTAATTCTGGTGTGTGTAGACCAAATGTAGACAATAAACTTTCTAGTATTTTCATGACAGACAAACAAACTTTCTAGTGAGTTGAAATTGATATTTAGAAGAACATCTAGCTAACTTCTACATAAACATTGATTAATATAAACAATAGCCTTAAAATAAATACCACATCAGAACTTCTAGCGTATCGTAATTATATTGCAGTTTCCACATTATTACTAGGAAAAGATATGAAATCACCTTGTATAGATGTTCAACTTTGCTGGGGATGACGTAGGCTCTCTTTGACTCTTGGAAGGGATGTCTACAGAGCACCTTCTGGCCAACCTCGGGCGCCGGTTCTGAGGAACGCTGCAGAAGGTCGACCAGAGCGTGGCCGTCAGCACCGAATAGTCTGTATGCCTGAAAATTTTGTGATAACAGTTTTATGCCATTATACAGGGTGTATCAGGTATCAGAAAGGTGTCCACAGACCGTCAAGCTGAACAACTTTCTCCATGGGACCAACATCGTAATCGAGAAAAAATTATCAGCCATCCCATACATTAGGATTTTTGTACGGTTTGTACCTATAGGTAAGGATAATTTTTTCTCGATTACAGTGTTGGTACCATGGAGAAAGTTGTTTATTTCGATGGTCTGTACCACACCAATAAATTTGACCACACAATATAATACAATGTATTAGGTTAATTTATTTATCTTTAAAACCGATATGACTCGATGATTATACAAGAAAATTATCTGAAACATATCATGACAAAATGTTTATTGTGTCATAGCCTGACTCGACAAAAACGTATCTGATACTCCTCAGGTATTTTTCCTACAGAGCTGAACAAGGAAAGACTATTTTCAATAGATATATTATGTCAGTAGTGAAGGCCAGCAGGCAAACAGTACTGTAAGGATTGATGCTTGATCAAGCCTCGTCAATATAATACTGGCTGACATTCAATCATTCAAATATGGATTATCTTCTGTCAAGAAAACAATCTTCGTTTTCTTGACAGGATGACAGAGATATAGAATCTGGTCAGGGCTCCGCAAAGAACTAATTTTAGTAGGAGTGTTTTATAATTTATTCTGAAGCTTAAAATACAGAAGGCTTTCAGCCCCATATAACTAGAGTCCCTCTGGTATTATTTAGTAGTTCAGATAATCTCCTACTGTGAAGTTCGAGGCTTCACATTTGGTGGAGGCTTGTTTATACGTTCAACGTACTTCTTGAAGTGATTTGAGTGCGCCGATACGGCCTACGAGAGTTTGTTTCAGAGAAATATAAGTGTTTAGCGAGAAGATATTCCGCCGGACGCAGAGCTATCGCATGCCTAGCGATCTAAGGAGGAGACTGGAGCATCACCTTAAACAGACTAAGTGGGTTTTATATATTTTAGCTGAGTGTGATTGTCACGATGCTCATGTTAGATTATTATTTCACGGGCGTTGACGCTCGATGTCTGGAAAAGTTCATTGAGGATTTCAGACGTATTACCAACACCAATGGATGGCGAGAAAGCAATTGGTCGCTGATAATGGGTTGTTTTCTCAAAAGTGCTGCGAAGGCATTTTATAATTACACGTATGGCACTGGTATGTCCTTTGAGGCATTGTGTGACGCATTATGGGCAGATTTCCCATGTGGATGCCATAAAGGAACGATTTTTAGTTATGCACGACAAGAGGCGAGTGCACAGGATCTGTCTACATTTTCCTGTCCACCGACAGGAAAGTGTTTTATGTGTAGAGGATAATATTGATTTAATTTCTAGCAAGAGTCAGGAAGTAGATAATATTGAAAAATGCCATGCGGGCGATGAGGAAGATGAAGTTGAGGTCATTGCTGAGCTTAGCGGCGCAGACAGCAGCCCTATGATGACCAAGGATGAGGAGCAGATAGACGAGGTGCGACAAATAGAGGACCAGGAACCACTGGAATATTCGGGTCAGTCCAGTCCTTTTATTATGTCTGCTAGTGTTTCAGTGTGTCAAGACAATCATGTTCACGATGTGGAATTTATTGATAAAAGCATCGCATGTGAACAAATTGTTCAAAATAATTTTGATTTAAAATTTTCCGAATCAAAGGAGAATGGGTGTCTTCGTCCGTCATCGGAAGTAAAGGACATTGGTCATATTTGTAATTTGGAAGTCGATTTAAAATTAGGTGAACAGAACGTGGAGTTATGCGCAGTCGAAACAATGGCAGATATCGTGCAAGTAAAAATTAATTATAAACAATGTTATGACAGGTTCCCTAATACCCCATTACGATATCAAAGAGCTATAAAAATACCAATATGTGTATATAAAAAGAAAAAGTGTTTATCTCTAAATAAAATTATTTTTATTTAATTATTTAGAAAGGGTTGTGAAAACCAATGAGCAATTTATAAAGAGGTTTTCCATTTTAAAATATAGTTTTTATAAATTGAATAAAAAAGGTTTAGAGACATTTGTATAAATAACTTTATTACATGTAAACTTTTTAAACCTTTTAGTATTAATATATGGAAACTTTTTCTTTTAAGGATTATTTAATTGTCATTGTTTTTATTTTCAGTTTTTTTATGTCACTGTATTGTTTTGTGACATTAGTATGGAATGTGGTTATGTTCCATTAGTGTGTTATGCATACAATTCCAGTAAACAATCAAGCAATAGATTTTCACCGTACATTTTGTTATATGCTAGGCAACCCTTATTTCGTATAGATATTAACAATAATAGTCGTGACCGCATAACTAATTATGCAGAGCGACATAATTATCATAATGCTCTAATTAATTGTGCCATAAATAATCTAGTTCTAGTTCTAGTTAGAGGGTATGGTTTCCGCACTTAGTCCTTCATGTGGACCATTGTGCGTGGGTCATAGCGGCCTTCGGGGGGAGTGGGGGTTATTCCAACCAGCCCACCTCGCCAAAAATAATATAAAAAGAGCACAATTAAAGCAGAAAGCTACGTATGATAAAAAGGCTAAATTAAGAAACTTTATGCCCAATCAATTGGTTATGGTTTATACGCCTAGGCGAGTAACTGATAAGAGCATAAAATTATGTAGATTATATAAGGGACCTAATCAGATAGTAAGACGCTTATCTAATGTAAATTATGCTATTAAAAAGTTAAATAATAGAAGATTTAGGGATATTGTACATGTAAATAGATTGAAACCCTTTCATATTAGGTTGTAAATATTTGTTACATTTGCCTTGTAGATTTTTTCTCTTTTAAATGTTCAACTTTGTCAATGTCAGATAGTTGTAAACTTCATTTAATGTTACATTATTTTAGCTTGGTGTTTTTGCTCAATGTTTTAATACGATATGTTTAAATTTTCATATCGTGCGCTACATCGGACGCAGCAAACAGCGTGTGGGTATCACACACACCACATCGCTACCCACAAAGCTGCCCACTTCATTGAAGAGCAAGAGGGAGTGAAACAATAACATCGTCGCTTCTTTACAAGTCGATAGGGCAGATTAGCATGAACAACCTCCAGCATTTAGTATGACGGATTAGGAGTAGTAAATGGTTTTGAAGAACTGTGAATCTCCTAGAGGGGGGAAACTTTGATATACTCGTAAGTTGTAACCAGCTTTGCTGACGGGACATAGTCGTTGCAAAGTGTGTTGAGTTGACACAATTGGTGCAGTTTATATCTGAGGATTCACAGTTTGGTCATTATGGAGAACTAATACGTGAGGGTTCAGTGTTGACTTAACGCGATATTTTTTTTTTTAAATGGCTGGAGATTGATCACGAGATAGGTGCGGTGATAGAATTTTAACTTCCTGACACATTCCTCCCTCTGGCTCCATATAGTTCGATGGATTAATGAATCACGATGTTGAGTTCTTTAGTGTGTTCAACCCCTTCTGGGCTGATGTGAATCATCACATCATATTGTTATCGCAGGGGGCACGTCATCCTTTTGCCTCCGGGTTTTGTTTGACGGGGCTCAGACTGGATAAATGTGTTATTTTTGAGTGCACGTTGGCACGCATAGATGTTAACTTGACTGACACTTAACATAGTGTTCGATTTTTGCAATTCGTTTGTCCAGAGCTTAGCCTGTACCTATAAGTACAATTCCCCAGATGTCTTCCCTTTCCCGGAGTTAGGTAGGTTATATATTAGGGATAGGTAGGTTTGGTTTGTATGATCGAATGTCTTGGTCTGAATAAAAGTCTTATTTAGAAGTGGACTACTGCAAGACTTTTATTCAAAGGGGGCGTAGCTCATGTAACGATTGATGCTTGATCAAGCCTCGTTAATATAATACTGGCTGACATTCAATCATTCAAATATGGAATACGTTCTGTCAAGAAAACAATCTTGGTTTTCTTGACAGGATGACAGAGATCTCTTCTTGACAGGATGAGAGAGAATCTGGTCAGGGCTCGGCAAAGAACTAATTTTAGTAGGAGTGTTTTATAATTTATTCTGAAGCTTAATATAAAGAGGGCTTTCAGCCCCATATAACTAGAGTCCCTCTGGTATTATTTAGTAGTTCAGTTAATCTCCTACTGTGAAGTTCGAGGTTTCACAGTACCTACCCCTAAATTTATTATAATATATTATACTTCAACCCGAAGAAATCAACCATATTTACATTTTTTTTAAACCCATGTAGGGTTATCCTATCCCAGTTACTCTTCAGTTAATTTGGTATATGGCGTTCTTTCATTGGGGCAGTAAGGGGAAGTACCTTATCCGTTGCAGCTACGCGAAAATGGTCTTAGGAGACTATCCATATTTTATTATGGAATTTTGATCCCCATTCACAGATATTCAAAAAATTTTACAGTTAGCAAGAAAATAGCCATTTTACACAATAACATTTTTTGATGCCAATCGATCCTGTTTCTAATACTGATCAAAAACTTCTATAGGACCAACCATCGTTGGAGTACTCAAAAAGTCACAAATTGCAAAAAAACTTTTCCCTTACATTTTGTATGAAAATTTTACGCAAAAGCTTTTTTAGTGTCGGTTGAGATCTTTCTGTTGACTGAATAAAAAGATGTTTAAAAACAATTAAAATTACGAACTCGATAGTATTAAATAAAAAACAATCTTGACAGTTTGTTGCGTCAGAAAAACTCCCGAGTGTGTGGTGAATTTTACTTTAAGTGCATAATTGGACAGCTATTGATAAGAGAAAAATGACCTCCAATTTAGACTTGCTAGAAGCATATTACGTAAATAATATAAATACATCGGCTGCGTTAGAATGGTAAAGGATCAAATATCCAAATCGTCATATGCCAACCAGAAAGGTTATTACCATGGTATTAGAAATCTTTTAAGAAATCTTGCACAAGGTGGCTCTTTCAAGAAAAGTTCTGTATGCCACCCATTTATACTAGATGAAAATTTGATCATTTCTGTTCTTACACATGTCAAAGCTTATCCCGAAATATCATCAAGAGCAGTCGCTGAAGAAGTAGGTGTCACACATCGTGTCGTACTAAAGATATGGAAGAAGTATGGTTATAAATGTTGCCGACAGGGGCGACCAGTTCAAGCCTTACATTCAGGGGATGCCGCTCGAAGACTTACTTTTTGCAGGTGGTTAAGAGGAAAAATAAGCAGAGATTACCATTTTCTGAATTTCATATTATTTAATTTTATTTAAATAACAATAACATCATCAAGTTATGTTAGTTAATAAAAAAAAAAGAAAATTAATACGCCTTCTTTTTGATATCTGTAAAATTCTACATGATCATTTTTGTCTTTTATTTTATTTTTTGTATTTCAGTTACCTACACAAATTCTTTACAAAATGTACGGGAAAAGTTTTTTGCAATTTGTGACTTTTTGATTACTCCAACGATGGTTGGTCCCATAAAAGTTTTTGATCAGTATTAGAAACAGGATTGATTGGCATCAAAAAATGTTTTTGTGTAAAATGGCTATTTTCTTACTAACTGTAATAATTTTTGAATATCTGTGAATGGGGATCAAAATTCCATTAAAAATTATGGATAGACCATAAAAGACCATTAAGACCATTTTCGTGTAGCTGCAACGGATAAGGTACTTCCCCTTACTGCCCCTCTGAAAGTTTCCACCCTGTATATATATACTATTATACTAAAAGTAACTCTGTCTGTCTATCTATTTGTTCGTTACCTTTTATCACCAAAACCACTGAAAGGATTTCGATAAAATTTGGCAATAGACGGCATCCTGGGGAAGGACATAGGCTACTTTTTTGTCTCAAAAATAATCCTACAGGGGGTGTAGGGGATGAAAGTTTGTATGGGAAACCCAGCATTTCTTAAGTAAGGGATATGAAAATTCAAATTAGTGCTTTTGGTAGGAAACAATGAAATATGTAGTTCACCGTTTTTGGAAAACCATGCCAAGGGCATAAAATAGGGGTTGTTTTTAAAATTCACAAAATTGCACGGATATAGACATATTTTGACAAGGCTATAATAGATGTCATCCTGGGGAAGGACATAGCCTACTTTTTATCTTAAAAATAACCTACAGGGGGTGATATAGGGGATGAAAGTTTTTATGGGAAACCAAGCATGGATATGAAAATTAAAATTTATGCTTTTGGTAGGAAATAAAGACATGAGTGGTTCAGCGTTTTAGAAAAATCATCCCCTAAAGGGATAAAATAGGGCTGATTTTAAAATTCACAAATAATATTAAAAATGTTGTTTTTAAGAGATTTAAGGGATTGGAAATGTACTTAGTCACATCTTTGTATCTTGAAGTAACATTTAGTCTTACCTATTTTTTTCGAAATACCCACGGCATAGGGAATAAAGAGGATTTATATTTTCGCTTTAAGCTTTCAACGGCATGCAAGTTGGTAATTTTACTTTCCGTTATACGAGTATATTCCGTTACTATTGTTAGGGTTTAGGATTTTTTATCCTCCAGCAATCATATATCAATCGGCGCGCTGCTCCTCGGATACTATATAAGCAGCGCGAGAAGATATTGTTTACTTGGGTTAACACATAGGGTACTTTTAATCCCGGTAGTACGTTCCCGTGGAATATTTTCTGACATCCACGCGGGCGATGCCGCGGGCAAAAGCTAGTTATAATAATAATAATTATCTGCATAAGTAGTTTGTTTCGGTAAACTTACGAGTAAAAGAGAAGAGAGAAGAGATAGTAATAAAGTGTTTTGTTATAATACTCATAATAAACGGAAATCGGTTGTCATGGTATGGGCATGTGATGCGGAGGAATGAGGAAAATGTCAAGAGGAAAGTTTTGAGTATGAATGTCGATGGCTATAAGAGTAGGGGAAAACCAGAGAAACGATGGATGGACTGTGTGAAAGATGATATGGCTAGAAAGGGGGTGACTACCGAGATGACGACTAATAGAGAAAAAAAAGGAAAAAGAAAAAAAGAAGAAGAAAAAAAAGGGACATGTTGCGCCGACCCCACATAAATTGGGGGGCAGGAGAATGATGAATACTCATAATACAACATCAGCTACGCTGACGATATGGTGCTGCTGAGCCCTACGGTTAGAGCACTTAGAGAGCTGCTTAGGTGTTGTGAGGGCTATGCTCGAGAGCATGGCCTAGTTTGTAATGTTAAAAAAGTGAATTCTTGGTCTTAAGGCTGCCGGTGCTAAATGTCCTGAGTACGTGCCCCCGATTAAATTAAATGGGAAAGATATAATGCGAGTGTACCAGTTCAAGTACTTGGGGCATTATGTAACCGACGACCTTGATGACCAAGTGGATAGTGACAGGGAACGTAGGGCGCTGGCAGTCCGATGTAACATGTTGGCTCGCAGGTTTGCACGCTGTAGCAAGGCAGTCAAAATAACGCTTTTTAAAGCTTATTGCCAAGTGTTTTACACGTGCAGCCTGTGGACCAACTTTACTCGGCTATCAGCGCCCTACGGGTCCAGTATAATGACGGGTTCAGGATGTTGATGGGGCTGCTCCTTTGTTAGGTGATGTTGTTCGAAGATGCATTTCAAATAGCACCCTTGTCGCTAAATAGATTATAAGTTTACTAACATAAGTATTAGTTATCTTTTTGTTTTTCTTTTTGCTTACTAACCCATATATGGATGATGCTTATCCGAAATAAAGATTATTTTATTTATTTATTTTTATAATAAAATTAGGTAGGTACTTACATAATTTACTTAACAGAGACAGAATATTTGTTCGGAGGCAGGGATTTATAAACAATGCTATCTATATTGCCTTTCTAACAACCATGACAGTCTAGTAAATATATGGTAAATAGTGCATTCAGTCAACAATCAATTAAGCTGACAAAGTATTCGTAATTGGCAAGACCTTGTGCCGTTCGATGATACTGTAAGCTATACCTATCTATTCATATTCATGACAATCGTATATTTTTCTCCTTGATAACACGCATCGGTTCAGGGCCGTACGTTATACGATATTCCGTTTCTTATAAATACATATTTTACTACCTAATCTCATCGTGATACAAATCATAGTTTTATATATATGCTAGTCGTTAACATGTTATATTGAACTAATACTATTTTAGCAGAAAAATGTCATGATTTGTTTAGAGTTCATTACTTAATCAATCTGCCTAGCCTTTTCCCAACTATGTTGGGGTCGGCTTCCAGTCTAACTGGATGCAGCTGAATACCAGTATTTTACATGGAGCGACTGCCTATCTGACCTCCACAACCCATTAACTGAGTAATACGGTACCCCTTGGTAAGACTGATTGTCAGACTTTTGGGCTACTGACGACCCGTAAGGACTGTCAAAGATTCACGAATGACAGCTGGGACCAACGGCTTAACGTGCTTTCCGAGGCACGGAGGAGTCTCAGTATGTAAATATGGTCATCCATCCACGGACCGACCCCGGCAAGCGTAGCTTAACCTGATGGATCGACCCGTGCGGCTGTTATTACTTAGCCACGAGCTCCTCAGTTTAACCGGAAAGTTTGCCGATGGTACATGCGTTACGATAATATTGGCTGTCGAGACGATTACTGTGATTGATTTTAATCGATATAGGCAAGTAAAAGTTCAATGCAGTTAGTTGTTTGCTACTAACTTTAGTATTGATTAAATTATCATCAATCGGAATATACCCACTATCGGAATTGCCCCAATAAACCTTTTATTGTCTATATTTTATATGTACCTACATAAGTACATGCGTTACGATAATATTGGCTGTCGAGACGATTACTGAACTTTAACTTATATCGATTACAAACTAATCACTAGTTTGTAATCGATATAAGTTAAAGTTCAATGCAGTCAGTTGTTTGCTGCTAACTTCAGTATACACTAAATTAATCAAGATAGTGTTCGTTTCCATTTATATTTTGCAAACAAACTTCACAACAACAAATTTGTACTCATTATCACAGCTATAAACATTAAGTAAGATAATTAATTTTTCATTCAGATAACACTATGACCTCGTTTACTGAATACGCTCCATTAATTTATACTTAGTACTATCGACGTACCTCTTTGTGACCGGGTATAGTTACTTTCCCAACATCTTGACTCAGCTTGATGCGAGGCTGTCCGTTTATCTCCGTTAATTTGTAAACGCATCCCAAAGCTGGTTGGCGTTGACATGTTACTGTAAAAAACATAAGCAAATACTTTAATTCAGTATGACATGACATCAAACCCATTTTAACAAATGGTTGATTCTTTGTACAATATTATTCTTGCGCCATACCAGTTATTATCTGACCAACAAAAAGTACCGCAGCTCAGCACAATGTTATAAAATTAATAAATCGCGCATTTCCGGAAATTACTGTCATTCTTGATATTGTATGAAATAATAGACTCGGTAAGCACATAGAGAAGCATGCGAGTTTAGCGTACTTTGAATAGATTATTTTCAAATAAGTATATGTAATACAATACCTAGATGTGTCCCAATCCCGAAACAATCGATTTTGTGTCCTTGTTCATTCAAACTGAGTATTGTTTCCTCATTAATGTCATTGGAGGCTACAATGGTTAGTTTAGAGAACCAGGGCAGTTTGAAAGTTTCGGCGATGCTCTCGAAGGTCTCCCGTGCTAGTACAGACAAATAAGCCAGATCGCCGCTGTCGATACGGATACCAACGGCTCTGTAGGCGCAGTCGTTTAGCGCAAGTGCCACGGCACAGAAGTTTAGCAGACCACTCCTGTTAAGAAACATTACTTCAATACTACTAATTAAAAAAGTAGCATGACAAAAATACCTACCGTTATCAGTTACGTAACTGTTCTATCTGTTACAGGGCATGCTGTCTTTGAAACTTATTTGCTACATAAGTATAAATCATTAATACAGACCCACATTTGCTGTATGTATTTCAACTTCTTGTGGAAGTGTTTAAGGTAATGCTGTATGATGTCATTTGCGATTACGTAGGCGTACAATCAACTGGGTGTCTACTACAATTTGTTCACTACGTTCGTTGAAAAGATACGATAAATACAAAAATATAAACAAAATACCCAATAAATTTCTTACTATGTTTAAATAAGGTGCAAGATGGTAGCTATACATGCAATACCGGCTTGAATACTGTGAATGTGTGCATATCCCTTACAATGCAACTGTGCCCAATGACTAACATTGCCCCTAATCTTGCATATAGGGCACGCGACAATACGTCACACTGAAGCAAATATAAAATTCTCGTAGGACGTGTTCTCATTTATTTACATTCGGTTGTACATGAAGCGCCGTCCATATACGCTTCACTGAAAAAGCGAAACAAAACATAAAAATAGATCTACGGCCATGATTGTTAAGTAGTCCCAGTGGATAATCCCGGCGGATAATGTGTTGTTAGAGTGTGCTTACAAATGTTCCTCCCAGTGTTATGAGTATTTCATGCCCCCCTAACAATGAGTTATGTCAAGTGAAATTGCAATAACTGGACGTAGCCAGTACACAGAACAAATCTAAGTAATAAGTAATTAAAACTTCACAAAACTTAAAATATAAATGAAAATGCAAAACAATAATACAAGTTTATCAGACACCAAATGTCAATGAGTTGTCTATTTGCATCTTTACCTCAGTGTGCGTTCGACCGTGCTATATCCGTATGTACTATGTATAGTCGGTGATTTGAGTACTCTAGTACCATTGGTTCCACAGTTGCTATTGTAGCCAGAATGCCCATTCATATTACGCTGCCTGTGTCGTGACGGTAAGCCTTGAAAATTATACCTCTTGACATCGTACGTATCCACTAGAGCCAAGAAACCCGACGGGAATGCTATGGCATACGATATGAGGGCAGCTAGTTCCCCGTCGCTCGCTTCCTCCGGGGAAATATCTATGATGGCAGACACTCGCTTGCGCCACTCTAGCGACTTTTCGAGCAGGTTGCACGAGTTCTGTGTCTCTGCGTGCCGTATCATGACCGAGTGTAAGTCTTCCAACGTGCTGAACGACGTCACAAATGAATGCGCATGAGTCCCTCGCACAGGTATATTAAACATTTTTCCAGCCAACACATTGCTTGTACCATCGAATCCACCTAAAACAGAAACATTTACCGTAAGCGATCCATAGGTTACATGAATGGAAGGTGAGTCCCCCTAGCGAATACTATAACATCAAAGATGAGTAAGAACATTCGAAAAAGGTTTCAAAACACCGATCATCATGTGTGCATAAGGAAAAATCCGTTATATAATAGGTATATAAGCTTATATCATATATATATATAATCGTAAAAAAAAATCATCATGAGTAGTTGTGAAGCTAGGGTTCATAAATTAATACATAAAGACGTTTGAGGGGTTAAAACAAAGTAGGTACCTACAACAAAAGTCAATTTAAAACTTGGGTAGCAGTCCGTACGCGAGTACCAAGCAGGTGAGGCATTCAAGGGCAAGGTTCGCGAAACTTGCCTGATTAAACCTATTAACGAAAGTATATTCGCTATTGGGGATTCTTATGAGTCAATGGCGCGGCAGGGTGTTTTATATTGCACAAGTTTGAATAGTTCCCGCGAGCTCCGTACCAGGCACGGGGTTCGCTAGACGCCTGCCTAAGCTGCGCAAACACGCTAATACAATCAATACCATAAAGACAAGCTAATTTTCGCCCTTAAACAAGCCAAAATAATATATACATTATGTGAACACATAGGAATCCTTTTGTCAGCAGAAAATTAATATCCTGCTACCCTGTTCTACAAATTAAAAATAATTTCTAACCAATGTAAGCATATTTCGATGCCGACAATCCTCCGTCCGGGCCTTGGGCTCTTCGTAAGCCAAATTCAAGTAAAGAAACATTTTTCCCAGCGACCATCCTGTACCGTGCAGCGTTCGTGGCCATCAAACTGTAAAAATGCAATAAGTTAAGTAAAACTATTTTGAGATATCTAGTTCAAAATAGGATAGCTCAAACTAGTAAAAGTCAATGGCATCATTAAAAAAATACAAAATAATATAATCCTAACTAATATTATAAAGGCGAAAGTGAGTTTTTTGGTTTGTTACGCATTCACGCTAAAACGGCTGAACGGATTTGGACCAAATTTAGCACATGGGTAAACCATGACCTAGAATAGAACGTAGAATATTTTTTATCCAGCTTGTACGTTTCCGTGGGACAATTGCCGACCTCCACGTGGGCGAAGCTAGTAATTAAATCAATCTGCCTAGCCTTTTCCCAACTATGTTAGGGTCGGCTTCCAGTCTAACCGGATGCAGCTGAATACCAGTATTTTACATGGAGCGACTGCCTATCTGACCTCCACAACCCAGTAACTGGGTAATACGATACTCCTTGGTAAGACTGGTTGTCAGACTTTCGGGCTTCTGACGACCCGTAACGACTGTTAAAGATGAGAATGATATATTAAGAATGATAGCCGGGACCAACGGCTTAACGTGCTTTCCGATGCACGGAGGCGTCTTGGTATGTAAAGATGGTCACACATCCACGGACAACCCCGGTAAGCGTAGCTTAACCTGATGGATCGACCCGTGCGGCTGTTATTACTTAGCCACAAGCTCTTAAAAAAAAAAAATATCAAAATAATATATTCAGCTGAACCAGCGCTAATTGATGTTTCCACTTTTCTCTCTTTCGTCGCATATAATAGGTTGGGGAAAAAGTTTCTTCGCATTTTTTAAGAAAATTCAAAACATTCTTTAATAAATAGGTCTTTACCTATGAAATTGCCGTTTTGTATGAAAAAATTTAAACGAATTTTTTTCATGCATTTTTTATTTGTATTAATCGAAGTAATCACCCATGCAATCAATGCATCTTTGCCAACGCAGTGGCAGTTTATTGATGCCCTTCTTAAAGAAATCAGCTGGATGGGAGGCAACAAATTCTTCAAAGGCATTTTGTACTGCCTCTCGGGTATTGAATTTTTTTCCCGCCAAGAAGTTATCCAAATTCTGGAAAAAGTAGTAGTCTGTAGGCGCAAGGTCTGGTGAGTAGGGCGGATGACGGAGAGCTTCCAACCCCAGTTCTTGCAACTTGGAGACCGTCTGCTGTGCAGTATGAGGTCGCGCGTTGTCGTGCAGGAGCAGCGGAGACGAGCGATTGACCAATGCTGGTTGGAGATGTGCCAGCTTCTCCATCATTGTGTTCAGTTCTTCACAGTACACATCTGAAGTAATGCTCACCCCGTTTGGTAAGAAGCTGTGATGAATCACACCGGAGCTAGACCACCAAACAGTGACCATCACTTTTCTAGGGGTAAGTTTTCGTTTAGGGCATTGTTTAGGTGCTGAACCAGGATCCAACCAACATGCTGAGCACTTGCGGTAATCAAACAGAATCCATTTTTCATCGCAGGTAACAATGCGGTTCAAAATTCCTTCATTTGTGTGTCTGTTGAGCAGTGCAAGGCGTCTCGACGCGTACTCCGCGCTGGCGATCATTGAGTTCGTGGGGCACCCATTTGTCAAGCTTTTTTACCTTGCCAATTTGACGCAAATGGACCAATATTGTTTTGACGCTAACGTCGAAAGCTGCTGCTAATTCAGCCGTAGATTGTGTATCATCAGCTTCCACAATCGCCTTTAATTCGTCATTGTCGACCAAAGTCTTCGGACGACCGCGAGGTTCATTTTTCAGGTCGAAATTTCCAGAACGGAAGCGAGCAAACCAATAACAAGTGGTGCGTTGGTTTGTAGTGTTAGCTCCGTAAACGTCGTTGATGTTGCGTGCCGCTTGTGCCGCGTTGCTGCCACGACGGTACTCATATTCCATAATTACTCGAATTTTTAACGTATCCATGATGACGAAAAAGATTGAAATGCGATGAAAATGTAACACTAATCAATAAACAAATGACTACTTTTGGAAAAAAAAATCCATGTTTTTAAAATAAAGTTAATTTGACATTAGAATTCTAGTCAAACAAAAATTATTTTGATTTGAAATGGCCAGTACTGCAGAACGGCAATTTCATAGGTAAAGACCTAATATATATACACGGTCGAATTGAGAAACCTCCTTTTTTTGAAGTCGGTTAAAAATAATTAAAATTATGTCAATTATCAAAAATCGTCATGTTGCTCAAAAAAACAAGTTTTTTTTTCTTCGGAAATAATTATATTTTTGAGAAAACCTAGAAAACTATACTCACGACTTTGATGAATACTGAATTTATTATTGAGTAACCGTTACGGCGCAAATCGCATTTTCAATAACAAAGCTGCAATTTGCAAAAATCCAACAACTAATTTCACGGCTTTATCGAATGTTTTCCATTAGACGTATATTTTTATAAACAAAAACATTATTTGTGTACACATACTTAATATTGACCTTGATTACAACTTGGCACAACCCTATCGATACGCATGGATTTCGCAGAATTCAAGCTCGACTCGGCGCACGTGACTTTCGCAGTGAACGCAACATATTGCGCGATCGCTCACGTAGTACAAAACGGTGCCCATGCATTGCAAGCAATGTATAATTGTGCATCTGTTTGCGATTGTATCGCTTTTATCTACAAACTACATAATACTATTGTAATAACTACAAATATCACTGGTATTTTAAGGTTTTTGGACTTACCGGTGAAAAGAAATCCCTTGTCGGGCTACACTACACCACTTGCTACTTTTCCGACACGTTACAACAGCGCAACAAGGCATAATTCTTGTTTTTTCGCGGAGCGTCGTACGTTGTCACAGTGAGAGCGCGATTACTGGCCGGTAAAACAAATTTCAGCTATGTGCGTCTACACATACGTGCGGCGCGCCTGCCCCGCCCACAAGGCCCTTCTAACCTCTTTATCTTTTCTGTGTGTAGGACAAAGCAATGGATAGGTACAGTCAACAAAAGAGATATCTAGGCAGGGTATACTAACATATTTGTATGTCAATTGCTTCATGTTCAATTTCGTGACAATATACAATTTTGTGTTGGTGTGTTACAATGTAGGAGTATTGCAAAAACAAAGTAATATATATAAAATTGAACATCAAGTAATTCACATACAAATATGTTACTCTACCCTGCCTAGATATCTCTTTTATTGACTGTAGGTACCTATCCATTGCTTTGTATTATTTTTTATCAACTTTGTTAATTATGGTTTCGTCACTAGACTTTTCTGTCGATTAAACAATGGAAACGTCCTTCATCGTGAGTCGACAGTAGGTTTTATTGATTGTTAGTGCAAAGTAGTTAAGTATTGATTTACGAGTATTTAATAATGTACTTACATCCGCATGAGAGTATAGCACCAATACAATATGCTCTTACAAGAACTTACTTTTAGCAATATAAAATGAGATACCTAGTAGCACAGTCTAATAATGTTACAGTAGTTCATCTTCTTAGAAAACGGCGAAACAACGAGCTTTGAAATCTCAGTATATACCAGCACACAACAGTTCGAGTGCGGCAATTACGCACGGACGGACGCGTATTACTGAGCGGCCGTAGGTAATTAATTCAAGGTCACTGCCAAGATAAACTACTGCAGCTTTATTATTCTGTGCTAAATAACAGCGCAACAAAGGGCGACATAGGTACCCCATTGTCAAACTAATGAAAGATGGCTTGCAATTATCTGAAGCAGCCATGCCTGACCTGACTCCTATCTGATAAGTGTGACATTATACGTAGTATCGAAAAGCAAACACTCATATCTGAACGCTCATAGGAAAACCTTGATAAGTATGATTTAACCGATTATGCGAAATATTATGCATGCTTCAGCTGACAAGTGTAGGTACAACACGGAACCTACCAGTAGTGTAACGAGTAGGTTCAGTCAGGGTCGAGGCGAACTATGTGGCAGGCCAAGTGATTTGAACTAACTTGAATAATTCTTGTTTGCGTATTCTTTGTGTGTTCTTCAACTTTAGCAACTGGAATACTAAATATCACATTTCCTTTAAGAGCTCGTCTAAGCTGAAATGCGAGAACAGTGGTGGCTCAGTGCTATCGGCCCCGACTTTCGAGTTTCGTGGGTTCGAACCCAGACAGGCGCTTTACTTTGTGTAAATAATTTCATTACCACTGGTCTCGAAAACGGTGAAGGAAAATATCGTGAGGAAACCGGCATGTTCTAGAACCAAAAGTTCGAAGACATGTGACATCTACCAACCCGCACTGCGCCCACGTGGTGGATTACAGCCCACTCCCTCTCGCAGAAAGAGGAGGCCTGTGTCCCAGCAATGGGAACACTATAAGCTGATTATGCTAAGCTGAAATTGACGCGTCTCATTACCGCATTTAGCGTAGTGTATAATAATTTCAGCTTAGACGAGCTCTAGATACCTACCTAAGTCTACAAATCCACTTGATAATATTAGGTAAGTAACAAAAATCAAACATTTGAATTTGCAAAAATGTGCCAACAAAGTACATACTATACAGGGTATTAGGTTAAACGAGGGACATACTTTAACGGAGTGTAGTAGGTACTCATCATCATCATTCTCCTGCCCTTATCCCAATCTATTTGGGGTCGGCGCAACATGTCCTTTTTTTTCCATATTAGTTTAGTTAGTTTTCCATTCTCTATTAGTCGTCATCTCGGTAGTCACCCCCTTTCTAGCCATGTCATCTTTTACACAATCCATCCATCGTTTCTTTGGTCTTCCCCTACTCTTATAGCTGTCGACATTCATACTTAAAACTTTCCTCACGACATTTTCCTCACTCCTCCGTATCACATGCCCATACCATGGCAACCGATTTCCGCACAACTTTTCATCACCGGTGCCACTTTCAGACTTCCTCTTATGTACTCATTTCTTATTCTATCCATTCGTGTAACACCACACATCCCTCTTGAACTCTCACTCTTGAACACTCGTGAAAATGAATAACTTTTACCATGGAATGGAACTAACCTTGAAATATGAAAAAAAAAAAACAACTGTCTCGTACATTTTGATGGCGCAGGTTTTGCACTTTGTAGAGAACAGTTGATTTTCTTTTTCATATTTCAAGGTTAGTTCCATGGTAAAAGTTTTTCATTTTCATGAGTAGATACTACACTTCGTTAAAGTATGCCCTCGTTTAACTCAACACCTTGTATAATATAGGTACTATAAAACAGCGAAACCTGGTAGTCCCATCTTGGCACCCATGAATTTATTTATCATGCCCAGAAAAAAATCCCAATAAATTCATGGGTGCCGAGATGGAATTAAACCAGAAATCTTTAGAGAAATGATAAGGCCTCTGTAGGTAGTTTCGTTATGAATAAACAACTTTTACCTACAAAGTATAAACAATTTCGCAGCATGTTAGTTATGTATAACAAGCTTTGCCTGCGGCTACACCCACGTGGATGTCGGATATTATCATATGGGAACGTACTACCGGGATAAAAAGTATCCTATGTCCTAATCCAGATCATGGTGTACCCACGTGGCAAATTTCATCCAAATCCGTTCAGCCGTTTTAGCGTGAAAGCGTAACAAACAAACTCACTTTTGCATTTATAATATTAGTTAGGATTACGTCAATATTGCAATACTTGATAGTAAGTGACTTACCTTGCAAAGTTGACGAGAGTTAATAAAGTGGTTTCCAGCAACTGTGCTACAATTAAAGGTCCTTCGACTCTTAATAAGGGCACCCTGCAAGATACAAAACGTCATAAAACAACGATGATTGTAAACGACCTACTTATATAAGTAATCTTTATAGTCTATGGCACAACGTTCAAATTGGCAAATATATCATATAATATTCTTATTATCTTCAAATGGATACAATTTACGTTCATATGAAAACAATAGGTACGTATAAAGCAAGCTTTTTTGGGGTTCCGTAGTCAAAAAAACTTTCATAGGATAGTATCCTAAATCACTTTAATGGAAATATTTCGTTGTTGTTGTTGTTGTTGTTATGTTGTAGCCGTTTGATTTGATACTAAGTTTAAAAAATATTAGGAAATAGTCGACTGCAATTAGTTGTAGAGTTCCTAGGGGCAAGGAAAAACAAATTTCGACGCCGACGAATTTTTGTATTTCCTTTTATTATTCTTTTCCGAGTATACTTAGTTGTGTGAGTAGTACTTAGTTGTGACCTGTGTGTAACCGTTCACCACCTATTTAGTCGTCTGCTTGTCCATCATTTTTAAACATTTCCATCTTGAGAAAAATGGCCTGCATAATCAATTACACGGCTTCCTGATATTTGCAAATTATTTTTTGTTAATTACATTCAATAGTTTCATTTTCTTGAACATTTCTATAAATATCTAATTACTTATGAAAAACTGTCAGCTTCCAAGCTTGAAGAAAAAAGTGTAAGTAAGTATTCTAGAGACTTAATCAAATAAAAGAAAATTAACGTCAATTTTTTTTTTAATTAAAAATCTCAAATCTTTGAAAAAGAGGAACCAGCAGACACACTATTACACCATGATAAGTCACTTATAAAAGAATACCAAGGTACTTAGCGGAAAATACCTATATATTTTTTTAGAAGTTGTCTGCATCGATTTTTTTTTATTTTGATATTCCTACCTCTAGGAACTTTTTCAGAAAAAAAAGAAGTTTCCTTTTTCCTTTCAAAGCTGTTCTTGAAGACAACACAACAACATTAACATTTCTTACCCTTATGGGATGAAATATGCAGGTATTGCAGCTGCATCCGGTTAGACTGGAAGCCGATCCCAACATAGTTGGGAAAAGTCTAGGCAGATTGAAGGGGATGAAATACGCATATACTAAATACACATAGGTATTTATAGTGATGAAACGGCACCCTAATTGCGCTAACACTATCAATCGGAATATGAATAATTTTGGAGCAAATTACTAATCCATTGCTTCATATGTTCGAAAAATTTGTCTGCTCAACAACGTAAATCACGCAATGAATGGTCAAAATGAAAGCGATTCCGGTTCATCGTGTGTTACGCAATTAGTGTGCTGGTAGGTGCAGGGCGGATAGCCAGATATCGAAATAGGGCATCGTCATTTTCCAGGTTTGATTTTTATTAATCTATGAATTGAATAATCGACTATTTCAAATGTTTGTAATTTATTTAAAATAAGTACCTATCCGCCGGATATATTTGCCTACCATCCGGTATCCGGCCGGATAGTAAAATTAGACCGTATACAGACAGTAGGTACAGGTATAGTTGCCGGAAATTAAACCTGTTATACTAGTGGAGTACCAGTGTTTATCATCAAAAAATCCCCATAAAAGTTGTCCTACACTAATTTTATCGAGGTAAACATACATTAAGGACTTAGCCGTCATCTATGACATAATTAATGTGCTGACCTTTACCTCAATCTTACAAACAAAAAATATCTTTAGACTGGCGCTCAAACTCATACAACACTTTACTTTATACATTCTTGACAGCCTTTACTGTAAGCCGCGTTTCCATTGGGCAAGTCTTGCATGAAAGTATGACGTTACATTTGCGTACAAGTTGCTTGAATTGGAGACATGTTTTCGAGAGTATGCAAATTGCATGCAGGTTTTACTTGCATACCTACAAGTGGAGATATTCAACAATTAAACCAAAAAACAACAAAACGTCACTTGTTCGCAATTCTAAACGTACACACGGCTACAGATCAAGCTATACATTTCCAGTATAAGCTGATCTCGCATTGTATAGGATTTCCTCACAATGAGAGGTCAGTGTAAACTGGAAACGTATAGCTTGATGTGTAGCCGTGTGTACCTACAACTAACGTTTGCGCGTTCAATTTGCACGTCATTTGAATAAAAAAATGTACAAGTTCAAACTACCTCATACAAGTTGTAGCTTGTATGCAGGTTTGTTCAAGTTGTATGCAATTTGCAACTTGCATGGGATAAGGACAAGAGAATTATGAATCTATTGTAATTATTTATTAAAACTTTTGTTTTTCCTTTCTTTACTTTTGTTCTTTCTAACTGGAAGAAAAAGGGAAAACGTTCAAAATTTGAAAAAAAAAAACCGGCCAAATGCGTGTCGGACCACGCACAATGAAGGGTTCCGTAGTTGAAAAGAATTTATCCCAAAACCAAACTTAATATTGTAATCTCAAAAAAAAAATGTAAGTATGTGATTAAATTACAAATTAACAATTTTCGGACTTTTCCCTTTACTTGTGCTGTGAGACCTTGTTTCTTGCCAAATTTCATGATTCTAGGACAACGGGAAGTACCCTATAGGTTTTGATTTACTTGCGAGTATCAAAATATGTCGCTTAAATGGCCGTATTTATTTATTGCGTTGACTTAGAAGCTTGATTTTTTTAGAACTCCAAGGGACCGTAGACCTACGTATTTGATATTAATTTCAACTTGATACCTCCACATGTTCCTGAGAAAAAGGGTCTTGACAGACGGACAGCAAAGTGATCCTATAAGGGGTTCTGTTTTTTTATTTTGAGGTACGGAACCCTAAAAAATTGTATTATACAGGTTTCAAACTTCATTAAATTTCTGTAGGTAAAATTATTGTTTCTCATACCTTGGGAATACTACAGAACCTTCTTCAATAGCGCTTACTCTAATATCCTTGCAAGTTAAATCTTTCAAATATACAAAGAATTCTGGTTCAATGTTGTCTGGCAGAGTCTGCTTTAAATATTCAATATCTGAAAAATAAGAGCTGTTGTATATTTTCTGTAATAAATATTTTTAATATAAGTTACTTAGGGCTAATTTGACCAAAGTCGGATATCTTTTATTCGTGGAATAAAATTGACGACTGACAGTTTTTGTTTGGGGAAACTGTCAAAAATTCAAAATTTAATCGAAGAATAAGACTTATGCTGGGTATAAATGTTTGGTCGAATTCACTCTTAGTCACATTTACTGACTTAAATCTACATACCACACAAAAAACTACATACCACTGTCAGAATAATGGAAGTTTTCCAGAAACTTAAGACATTCTTCAAGACCCGCGAATATGGTGAATTCCCCTTGGAAAGGATTTGTGCGGAAAAATAAATCAAACACAGCAACATCATTGACTTTTCCAGATTTCCAGTAAGCATAGGCCATTGTTATTTGATAGAGATCTGTAGAGAACATAATTTAGTAGATAATTATGTTATTAAGTAAACTTCATGATGAAATGATTATTTCTCACTTTAAAAGATATCAGATATTTTTAACACAATGTCTCATTTTCCACATGATAGATTTAGTTCCTAGTAGTACATTATTTGTTGTGGTATTGATGGACAGGGCATATGTTAGGTGAAAAGAAGGAAGAATGGACAACACAATTACTGAATGGTACCCACGAGACAGCAAAAGAGACAGAGGCAGATAGATTAAGAGATGGGAAGATGACCTCAAGAAAACAGCAGGCCATTATGGACTTGTACAGCAAAGGACAGGATAGAATGGAAATCTTAGGAGGAGGTCTTTGTCGGAAGACAAGCTGTAAAAGATTAGCAATTGTTTGCCGATATTTATTTTCTTATCAGGCACATTTTATATTTTAAGCATGTAAAAAAATATTAACAGCAAATAAAGGCTTTTTATTATTTATTTAGTACATTACTTATTATTTATTAGTATATTAGTCAGTATCTAATATATTTAAGAAGAAACTAAGACAACCCACTGACCAAAATATTTATTCCTACAACAAAATAGGTAGATATACCACCTGTTGTTTTGATTATTGATTGAAAAGTAAATAATTAACTGACTTGACTTCATGTGTATCATAGCTGGATTAAAGTTTGCAATAAGACTTTAAAAATTGCCTTGTGGGTATCATTGAAATTATTATTGACACTGAATCCAAAACGCTTAAATTATCTACACGACATTCTACACACATTAGTACACGACATTTAAAATTCGCTCCAAAATTATATTATAATAAATTTACTCACCAGTTAACAAAGGTTGCACAATACCATTTTGTCGTGCCATCTTCCTCTTGATATTTAATTCTTCACTAGACATTTTCGTTGCAAGTGATGATGTTAGTGCAGAAATGATTACAAACGTGAGCTTTATATGGTATCTGTCGAACGACTAAAATAAGTAATTTCATCGTGATCAAGTGGCCGTAGTTATCAGCGCGCCAAACAAAATTTGACGGATAATCTACGCATGCGCATAAGACTTCTATTGACTGTAAAGTCTAAAGGTCATTTCTGAAGGTCGACTTATTGTATATGTAAAATTTAATATTTTCGATAATATTTAACACTAAACCGTTGAGAATTTATTCCAAACAACTATAAATAATAAAATAAATTATTAATTACAATCACTCACACAAAAATAAAGTCTCAACTTTTTTTTTCTATTTAACACTAGGTCTTTTGACACGGTTTGGTATAGTGTGACCAGATTTAAATTGAACATTACGCCAGCTGCTGCTAAAGTTGGCTATTTTTTTTAAATCACAATAAAAAGAAGTGTTTGCAGCAAACATACGAGTAGGTAGAACTAACCACTTACCGCTGATTGTCCAGAATATCCTATGATATGTTTTTTGTGTTTTACTGGGTTCAAACGATCTTTTAGAACAGAAAGTCGTGAAAGTGATTTCATATTTCATGCCTGAAAAAGCGGCATTGATGTCATCCTTGGATCTTGATAACCAAGATGAAAATATTGGATCCTTCTCCTCTCTCACTCGGAACGATAGTGTGATAGAAGTGTTAAGGACACTCTACACTTGCGCTACGAATGGCCGCGAAAGCCATGAAACGCAAGTGTATGGTTTCGCGTATTTTCGTGCCTTCGCGTTCGCGTAGCAACATAATAGGTGTCAATTTTCTTAGAGATCACGTACGAAACTTTGCGAGTGTGGAGGGACACGTTTTCACGCGAAGTTCACGACGCGAACCGCGGCGTGAATTGACAGCAAGATGCATGTGCAAGTGTAGAGCGGGCTTTAACGTGCACGACGTAACTGTTCTGACCCTTGAGGGCTGTCAGTGGAGTAAGAAAAATCAAATGGTACAAAGAATTCTTTAAATATATTTAGCGCAACTACCAATCATTGGAAAAAAAGAACCAAGTATCCAATTCCCGACATCCCTCTACGACGAAAAAGGCTAAAAAGTCGCAAGAGCTTCTTACGCCGTACGCAGGCAATCCAAGACAGGCCACCTGAAGAGCCAAGTAAATTGTGGGAAGAGAGGTATCCACCACCCCAAGACTTCGTAAAGCTCCAAGAATACCTACCTCCCGATAGTGAATTGCAGTAGTCTATTTGGAAAGCACAGAATCGATTACCCAAGTAGGCCACTGCAAACATAATTTAGCGAAATGAGGTATTATCATTATATATATGTTCATCCAACATCCAGAGCTACACATTTAGGCAAAATCTACAACCAGTCTCTTGCCGAAGGAATTTTTCCAGAAGAATGGAAGAATCTAGAATTGTTCTTTATAAGAAAGGCGACCAGGTCAGTATTAAAAACTATAGACCCATTGCTATTCTCTCAACCTTGGGCAAAATTTTTGAATCCTCATTTATCCTGATAAATATCGACATGTTGTAAATTTATCTCAACCCATCAGCATGGTTTTAGAAGTGGTCGTTCCATTGAGACTAATTTATCTTGTTCTATTTCTGATTTATCAAAAGATATTGATGGAGGATATCAAGTTGATGCGATATACACCGATTTTTCCAGTGCTTTTGTTAAGGTAAATCAACTATTATTACATAAGCTGGAATCTTATGCTCCACGGTTCCCTTCTTGCGGTTTAAGTCATATTTGAGCGGCAGGAAATAAGTTGTTTCAGTCGAAGGTCCTGAGTCTATTATTTCAATTTCAATTTCATTTATTTGCATACCATAATGTAAATACAGGTGTTACAAATAGGCTTAAAGCTAAGTTACAATTTTATTATGGACCCCGTAAGGGCACAGCAACATTACAAAAAGGATAAATAATTAAATTAAACATTAAAATTAAATAATAGCATTTAGGACATGGATCATTCTTATTTATATTAAATATATTTAGATTTTATAATAAATACAACATTAAAAAAAATATTGCAAGTCCAGTCACAGTTTATCATTCATGTATTCATTTATATTATAGTAGCTTTTGTTTATTAGAAATAGCTTTAATTTATTACTGAACAAATTATATTTATTTATATTCTTAAGATATTCCGGTAGTTTATTATAAATTTTTATTGACATTACATCATATCAATATATTAGGTTGGGGAAAAAGTCTTTTCGCATTATACACTTCTGGACACATCTTTTGGCCCACCTTGTATTTTCAGTTTCGTTTGGTCCTAGCTAAAATTTTATAATAGGTCGAGCAAAAAGTTTTTATGCAGTTTTGAACCTGGCACATTCACAATTTCATTCAATAGTCTTTTTTTGAATTTCGAACACAGAATTTAAAGAAACAAAAGACAATTTGGAGCCTGTTTGTTGATATCAAACAATCGAATACTAAGAAAACTTGGTTTTATTGGTTTACTTGGATTTAGTTCTTGAAAAAGTGATTGATATCTTTGGTTTTGCAACAAACATTACTTATTCTTAACATTAAGGTGAGGTCCTATCAATAATCTATGGATACTTCACCTGAAGTCGCCGCCCAAGCTGTGGCACTTATTCAGGCCGGACACAGCCAAAGAAACGTGAGTGCTCAACTTAATTTAAGTCGATCTGCGATCCGAAATGTTTATCGGAGGTACCTAGAGACTGGCGGCTTTGTTCGTCGCCAAGGAAGGCCACGATCTCGGGTCACAACTGAAAGGCAGGATCGATTCATCGTGACGACCAGCTTGAGAAATCGTCACCTTACCTCCATTGAGATACAAAACCAACTTCGCGACTTCCACGGAGTATCTGTGAGCGCTCGAACTGTTCGGAGAAGGTTAAAAGAACGCGATATGGTACCACACAAGCCAGCTAATGGCCCCAAACTAACGCGAGCCCACCGAACAGCGCGCCTTCATTTCGCACGCAGTCATTTAAATTGGACACAGCAAGATTGGAGCCGTGTACTCTTTTCTGATGAGTCTAAAATTGTGTTACATGGCAATGATGGAAGGAAGAAGGTCTACCGACGTAAGGGAGAGCGTTTCGCACAATGCTGCTTTGAAGAGAGGGTTGCTTATGGCGGTGGCTCATGGACTGTCTGGGGCGGTATATCCGCGAGCGGCAAAACTCAACTTGAGGTTGTTACAGGACCACGGCTGCCAACATTAAATGCTGAAAGGTACATTCGTGAGTGCTTAGAACCTCACGTGATACCATACGCGGACTATGTGGGCCCAAATTCCCTTTTTATGCATGATAATGCAAGAGCCCATGCGGCCGGCATCGTCAGGGAATATCTTCGGGATGTGAACATCACAGTTATGGACTAGCCAGCCAGAAGCCCAGACATGAACCCCATTGAGCACATGTGGGACGAGCTAAAAAGACGTGTTAGGGCTCGTCAGCCAGTTGCCCAGACGATGCAGGAGTTGAAAACTGCCATAGAAGAGGAATGGGAGATGATCCCTCAAAATTTCATAGAGCGGTTGATAAACTCTATGCCTAATCGTATGAGAGCTGTGGTAGATGCCCATGGAGGCAGCACGCGTTATTAAATTAAACCTTTATTTGATAAAACATGTTTTTTATTCAAAAATCAATTGCCTTTAACAAGGCGCATATCCGACTTGTTAGGCGTAGCTCCATGTCGTATGGTATTCTGAATTCAAATTTAAAACAATACGATCGAAAAAGATGGTAAAATGTATCAGGTTTAAAACTGCATCAACAGTTTTTGTTCAATCTAGCAATCATATTTCGGTAGGGGCCATCGAAACCTAAACTCTAAGGTGGGCCAATAGATGTGTCCAGAAGTGTAGTATGTATTCACTTAAAATAAAATCTCTTTGGCTATACTATTTGTATCTGGCTGGTTTTGGTATCATTGAAAGTTTAAATTTTAAAGAACATAATTCCAAATTCAAATTAGGAAAATGTGTGATTTTCATTTGTTTTTCGTACTGTCAAGATGAGTGAATCTAATGAAGAAATTCGATACGTTTTAATATTTTACTACAAAAAAGGTAAAAATGCAACGCAAGCCGCGAAAAAAATTGCGATGTTTATGGACCCCCAGTGCAGTGTCTATGAGAGTAGCACAAATTTGGTTTAAGCGTTTTCAATCCGGAAATTTTGATGTCAAAGATGCACGTCGCTCTGGTCGCCCTATTACCGATAAAATGGATGCCATTTTTGAAAAAGTGGAGCAAGATTGATATATCAGTAGTTGCGTACAAAACCGTTTTGGCGCATTTGAAAAAAACTGGGTACACAAAAAAGCTCGATATTTGGGTACCTCACGAGCTCACTGAAAGAAACCTAATGAACCGTGTACTCATTTGTGATTCTTTAATACGACGTAATGAAACCGAACCATTTTTGAAGAAGCTGATAACTGGTGATGAAAAGTGGATCACGTACGACAAGAACGTGCGAAAAAGGTCGTGGTCAAAGGCCGGTCAGGCTTCACAGACTGTGGCGAAACCCGGGTTAACTCGCAACAAGGTGATGCTGTGTGTGTGGTGGGATTGGAAGGGCATTATTCATTATGAGCTGTTACCACCAGGCAGGACCATCGATTCTGAACTCTATTGCGAACAACTAATGAGATTAAAGCAAGAAGTTGAGAGAAAGCGGCCGGAATGAATCAACAGAAGGGGTGTGGTTTTTCATCATGATAACGCTAGACCTCACACATCTTTAGCCACTCAGCAAAAATTAAGAGAGTTTGGCTGGGAGGTGTTAATGCATCCGCCGTATAGTCCTGACCTTGCACCTTCAGATTTCCATCTGTTACGGTCTCTTTCGAATTCTTTAGGCAGTGTCAGATTAACATCACGAGAGGACTGCCAAAACCACTTGTCGCGGTATTTTGATCAGAAGTCCCAAAATTTCTATAGCAATGGGATCATGTCCCTACCTACAAGATGGCAAAAAGTTATCGAACAAAATGGTACCTACATACTTTAGATAAATGTAAATAATGTATATTAAAAAATGTTTTGAATTTTCTTAAAAAATGCGAAGAAACTTTTTCCCCAACCTATTAGAAGTAGTTTTTGGAAAAACACTAAAAAGCTAAATACAAGGTCGGGCCTTCCTGCTAGCGTTGGTGGTAAAATTGTATATAAGTTGGTGATTAAAAAAAACCTTTGTTATTCGGATCCTTACCTGTGAAATGAAATGCCATACAACCAGCATATGATTCACGTTTACATCTCTTGATGCAACACTTTCTCACCATTATTTTCACTATTTAAATTGAAAAAGAACCGCTATGAAACCATTGCTGTCAGATTTCAGTGTTGCCAGAGTAATTATATGATAGCTACCAAACAATCATATTATTTTGATTATTTTTACTTATGGATATTACTTATATAAAGTTATTGACTATGATGTACAGACTGTAAACCTATAAATAAAATTATTTAAAACTAATCTAAATGCTAAAAAAATATACGTAACTTATTTTACTTGTAGTTGGTGAAATATTTTCTACTATCTTTAACATTTTTATCTTTTGGCAATTGAGCAAAAGGGACAAACAGCCTCCGTTCGAGCTCTCTCTCGTCTCGTTTTGCCTCTGCTAAGATATCCTATCAAATGTAAACCTAAGGTGCAATCCTTATGGTTCATTTTTGTATGATAGGATTTTTGGAGAGCTCAGTCCTGTTTATATTGTATTATTAGGTCCATGATCTTTACTGACATTTGTGTAAGTCAGTTTTTTGTTCTTTTTTAGACAGTTGTTTTGTTAAAATTTTATTTTAGTTTTTCATTTTAATTAATAATTTTAATCATTTTAAATTGATATAATTTACGAAGGTTGCTTTGTTTTATGTGAATGTCGTGTACACCTGTAATTGGTATATACATAAGAACCCATACCTGTTAATTTTTAGTATGTAATGTACAATGTATATGCTGTTGGCGTACCTATTTTAAAAAAAATAAAATAGCGCGGTGCTCCTGAACAGACTATGCCCCACTAGTGTCCCAAATGTTCGTTAACCTGCATCTTCGACATAGAACTATTATTACTTACGTAGTACTTTATCTCGGTGATCTTCGACGATTCTGAACAATGCCTCTGACGTCGCAATAAATGTGGCCACCTACTGGGTCCAAACAATCTAAGAAACATAGATTTATTATCTCTGATGATTGTATTAAGGTTCACTATTGCTTGTTCGGGGTTCGGATAAATGAAATACGTGTTGTTTGAACGCAGGTATATTGGCGACACAGATTAGGTAGAGATGCTACGCGACTGCTCAATACTATAATGTTGAATGTCTTTAAAGACGACATGACATATAGGTAGGTAGGTACATACATATAGTTAAGCTAAAACGAATTCTCAATCTAACGATCTCCGAAACAAAAAGTAGAAGAAGTGAAACTTATGTAACTAATTTGTAATGTCTAATCCTGCTACGATACGGCCGATTTATCTTGGCAATTCCGAACTTTGCGCAGAAGGCTGTACAGTACCATTTTTGGGAACCAAATGGTGACACGAGGTGAGTGTGAGTGACAGAAAATGCGCAAAAGTTTATAGTGCCTATGTTCAGACTTGCTAAGATATTTCGGCCGTACTGTAATTTTCTGCGGAGATTTTATAAGATTCTGTAAAAAATCGTCATCTTTTCAGATCTGCAACACAATCTATTTTGCTAAGCCCTAAATTGGGGATCTAAATCTGTTGTATTCGCAGAATTCTGTTAAATCTGGTCAGCTGATATTCTAGCTTGAATGTTCAAAATGAGAAGGGCTTATGACTGATGCTAGGTACACACGCAGCAACGCACTGGCGATTTCAAAAATGATGATGGACGTGACTTTTATCAGCGACTAATGTCATGTGTGGTATGTGTGTGTGTGTGTGTGCTGGTGATGCTGCAATTAAATCCCTGCAAATCTAAAAAATCGCATCAATTAACAAATATCGGTCCGTGGATGAGTTTCTTTGCGCATTCATCCAAAGTAAGTGTAAGTCTGGCTTTACTTTACCGAACAGAGACTTGAAGTTGATCGAAGTTAAGCAAATACGAGAGTGTAGAAGGCCACATCGATCGGTTCGCTTCGTGCAACCGTTTTTAACCGATTTCAACTCGACTATTTCGTCGAAGCAACTTCGGGAGAAGTGTAATACAGGCTTAATAAATATAGTGGAAGTGAGTTGTGGTTGCGAGTGATAAACTGTCACTATCACTGACGTCGCCTGTGGATTGGATAGATTGCTATTGTACTGATAGAACGGGACGAAGATTCAAAATTTTAAATTGTCTCGTACAGTACAGTACTTTGATTTTTTATTTGAACATTGTTTGTGATAAACATTAAGAAATTGGAACTATAGTATTCTGTATTTCTAATAGTTTAGTTTATTTGTATAGTCTCAACTTCAAAGGGAATAAAACAAATAAAAGACAAAATTATGTATAAAAATGGTATGTATTGCTAAAACGCCCAACATTACTATTTTATTTTATTTGAGCGGACTCTTTGGAGAGGAGTTCACCCTCCTCGTCCTCTTTATCCTTTCTTTTTAGTGTATAATCAGTGGCGAGTCCTAGGGGACGATTCTTTTCGGGGTGTTTGTTGTCGTGGTGGATAAGCAAACCTCTTCTGGTCACGAATTCTTCTGAGCAGTTCGTGCATTTGAAAGGTTTTTCTCCCGTGTGTTGATACATGTGGTACTAGAAACAATACGAGTACAATAAATACTGCTATATAATTAAGTATAGGCAGACAATAACATACCCCTAAGACGACCCACTGACCCATAGTGGGTAGTAATAACATAGTGGCTAGTAAGTAATCAGTTATTTTTTAGTAAAATCACATTTTATTATTTTTGCCAATAGTTAGAACTACTAAACAATATTCACACAAAAGTTTATTCATAAATATTCCAAATAAGTACCCTTTACCATACCTTTTTTATAGCAGACTGCAGTAATACTTACATTGAAATTTTCCTTCTTCACAAAACTATGCGCACATAAGTGGCATTTATATTTAATTACACCATTTATAGTCATAAGATTATTATATGTTGTATTGGCAGATTTCGGTTTAGGTGCAATTGGTCGAAGCGTTGGAGGGATAGCAGAGTTAGTGATTATTTTCCTATACCCGCGGTCCTTTTTTTCATTTGGATGCATTCGATTTCTATGAGAGTAACAATTTCCAGAGCTTGCAAAACACTTGTCACAGAATGGACATTTGTATGGTTTTGCCCCAGTGTGTTGGTTCATGTGGAACTGAAACAATATTGTACAGTCAGAAAAAACATTTTACTCATTGATGATAAATGAAAAAAAAATATAGTAAAATTTTCTAAAACAAGTCAATCAATCAATTCGCCTAGCCTTTTCCCAACTATGTTGGGGTCGGCTTCCAGTCTAAGCGGACGCAGCTGAATACTAGTATTTTATATGGAGCGACTGCCTATCTGACCTCTACAACCCAGTAACTGGTCAATACCATACCCCTTGGTAAGACTGGTTGTCAGACTTTTAGGCTTCTGACAACCTGTAACAACTGTCAAAGATCTACAAATGACAGCCAGGACCAACAGCTTAACGTGCTTTCCGAGGCACGGAGGAGTCTCGGTATGTAAAGATGGTCACCCATCCACGGACCAACCCCGCAAACGTAGCTTAACCTAATCGACCCATGCGGCTGTTATTACTTAGCCACAAGCTTCTCCTAAATACTTCAAACTTCTAAGTACTTTCAATAATTTACATTGACAAAGTAAGCAATTACTGCACTGTATCCATTACAAATGGGTCATGGTCAAAATAATAATAAAGGAGGCTCTCATTGAGCAGCTGGATTAATTAAGGGCCTGATTCAGAAAGCGGTACTTCTTGGACACGGCTCGCATTGTTAGAAGGTTCCTCTCTGGAGCCCTGACCGCCAGTAGCTTGGGCCCTGTTCCCGATACTGGTGGACTACTATTTTTATATTTTTAAATGTATACCTAATAGTGAAATAAAGGAAATAATAATAATACTTACTTGTATAATATAAAGAGGGGGCGTAAGGAATTACAGGGCATCACCAGATTTGCATTGCTGTCAACAGGCAAAGTGCCCAAAAGACTGGCAGCAAGCCAGGGTGATTGGCAATGATCTATAGGGTTGTTTATAATTTATTTTATATGAAAACTGAGACTAGTTTGACAAATATTTCACCCACTTACTTTTAAATCCTGGTTTCTTTTGAAAGTCTTCATACAGATCTCACAAGAGTAAGGTCTGTCACTGCTATGAGTAACACTGTGTGTCCTCAAACTCCCCCAAGTGTTGTATGATCGACAACATACCTTGCAGGTAAATGATTTGCTTGATGGTAAATGTACTGACATGTGGGCAACATATGTTCTTTCTGACCTAAACCTGTAAACATGCAACTGACACCTTAGAATCTCAGCCGTCTAGTTGCGGGTGAATCTTTAAAAAAAATTCTTTACTATGAGAGTTTTAACTAAATAATCAGAATAGGCAGATAATCAATTCATTTCTGGATACAAATTCATAAATATAAAAACTCACATTCTTCCACATAATTGGCATACACCATTTGTTCGATGCTTCTGCAGATGAGATATTAAGTCATACTTATAAAAAAATCCTTCTGAACATGTGTGGCAATTATAGTGTTTCTCATCCCTACTTTCAGGAATGTGGATCCAGGTATGGTTTTTTAAAGCCAAATCTGTACAAAAGCTGCGGTCACATGAATTACATTGAAAAGGTTTCACTATTTTCTCATCCTCACTACTTTCACGTACTGGTGATTTGGTGGCAACCTCTTCCTTCTCTTCATCTTCGGAATTAGAGTGTGTATCTCGCTTCTTGATTAATTTTATGGTCACATTTTCTGAATCCAGCCCATGTAAATAAGTAACATCATCCATAGAATAGTTATGATCGTATGGGGGCGAGCTAGTGGCTTCGGAATTTTGAAGCACCATCATGGGATCCACGCTCACTTCCATTTCAGTATATTTATCATTTTCGTAATTTTCTTCCGACTCGGGCTTCTTTTCATTTTTTACTAAAGATATCATACATTTGTTTGGAATAATCTGATCCATTATAAAACTACGTTGGAGTAGCACATCCTGAGCCTTTCGCGCTTTATCTATAAAATCACACACTGATTGTAACTTTGTACAGCATTGTATGCAAATATTTTTGGGCAACTTGTCATCTTCGTCCACCTGTAAATTTTAACAATTATTTGGTTCGTGTTAAGTATTTAGGTACCTTATAAAAAAATAACGTGGTGCGTTTGAGTAGGTACCTTACCTCAATTAACAAATATTTGTTGAGCTTGTTTTGTAGAAGCATTGCTTCAGCTTCTTGACTAAATATCATTATGGTAACATCTTGCTCTTCAGCGCAAAGGCGACAACATCGGTCAAAGCTATCTTCGAATTTTAATGTTTCCGTCATGATTAAACAATTGCGAGCATAACTGTTGTGGCACTGTTTCTACATACTCCTCAGAATGTGATGCACTGTAATGATTTTTCCCGACGTAACCATCCAGCGAATGCTACAACGGCGCATGCGCGTTGGAAGATAGCGATACCCGATGCTCAGCATTGTATACTTCGTTGCTATTGATAAGTTTCCTAAAAGGTATACCTACTCAGTGCATGTGCCGTGCGCGGGTACTGCGCAAAGTCGAATCTGGTTTTCCTTTAATACCTATGCGGTTACGAGACGAGATATTTATATTATGTGGTAAAGAAGTCGGTAGGTGCATATTTGGCTTCTATGGCGTAGCATTGCATAATTAGTTGCATGAAATCTGGGAGGTTTTACTATATATTTCGAGGTACATTTTGCATACCTACCTACCTACCCGTTTTAAAGCAACCTGAGTATTTTTATTTAATACTGCAGACTGCAGCGCATATTCAGATAGGTCTTATATTGACCAACCTGTAGTGTAGGTGGCTCGTGGCTAAATGATACCTAACAGCTGTTACGGGTCGATCAAAGGTTAAGCTTCGCTTGCTGCCGTCGATTCTTGGATGGGTGATCATCCATTACTATCAAGACCCCTTCATGCCTCGGAAAGCAGCGTTGGTCCCTGCTGTCATTCGCAGATCTTTGACAGTCGTCACGGGTAGTCGGAAGCCCAAAAGTCTGACAGTGACAGCCAGTCTTACCAAGGAATATCGTGTTTCCCAGTAACTGGGCTGTGGAGGTCGGATAGGCAGTCGCTCCATGTAAAATACTGGTATTTAGCTGCATCCGGTTAGACTGGAAGCCGACTCCAACAAAGCAACATAGTTGCAAGAAGGCTAAGCAAATTGGTTGTAGTGTAGACCTACCTACAAGATTTAGTAAAAAAAAGTACCTATCTGGTAAGTGCCTGCACTGCCTACCAAGAATAATCAGCCTATTAATCTGTGCTATAAGTACCTAACTTTCCCACTGCACTGCTGGGAAACAGGTCTCTTCGAGAGGGAGAGGGCTGTATTCCAGCCTTGAACGAATATTCGTTCATGATTCCAGCACGCGAGCCTAGTGCAGGTTGGTAGTAGATTTCACATGTCTTCGACTTTTTTTGTTTCTATGTTTTCGCTCGATGTTTTCCTTCACAGTTCTGAGAGCAGTGATGATGAAAATTATTTACATAAAGTAAAGCGCCTGCATGGGTCCGAATTCGGACTCACGACCTGCAAGGCTACAACTCGGAGTCGGGGCAGTTACCATTGGGCCACCCCTGCTCTCTATCTACGTATCTACCTATAAAACTGGAATATAACTAACTTTGTCTTTAATTCCAGCATATTTTTGTCCGTTTGTACAGTACCGACCTGTTTTTGGAACGAAGTTCCTTATTGCGCGCTGTGAAAGGGGGCTAGACGGAAAAAATTCTCACGAAAAGTTGTAACGACACTTTTTGCAATAACATTTTTGCGCAACGGCATTTTTTGCTTTTTTTATAAAGATGGATGCAATGTTACTTCATTTATGCAAGCTACCAGTGAAAGCCTACTGATTAAGTTTATATTACATTATATTTGTTAATAATAAAAAAAATATTATTATAACTTAAAAAAAATAAAATTTTATTACAATCCCTTCACTAATTAATCGAAAGGAACTTCGTTCCATCCGGGTGTCCCTTGACACGTCTCAACTTTTTTTATATTTCTATGGTATATACTTACCTACCTAACAGTAGGTACCATAACCGTAAACCGTAAACAGTATGTTCTATCAAGACAGTTCATCTAGATAATTTGTGCAATAGGATCAATAATAAGATAATAATAGGATCCTATGCTCTCTGACAAGTAAAGAACGTGACAAATATAAAAACGGCAATTACTACACATCACGCGTAGGTATACAGAATCCATCTCAGTTACGGGCTTATTATTATGGGGGAACAGTAGGTACGGAGAAGCATAGAGCATTTATAGCACAAAAAATGCATCAGGGCCATTTGCGGACTAAAACCAAATGAGTCCTGCGAACCGTTTTTTAAAAAGCTAGGTTTGTTACCACTTCCCTCACTTTTCATATACGGAATCTGTAAAGTGTACAGTAATAAGGGATTGTTCAAAAAAGCGTATGAAGTAATCTCTCGACCAACAAGGGATCCACACAGACTTTGTTAAAGGATAATCCTAAGTCAGCCAAGTATGCTAATAGCTGCTTTGTGATGTTAGTACTACTGTGTACGTATATACAATAAAATACCTTAATAACTAATAAATAATACTAACTCATTTAAAAACAAACTACACTCGCGAGCAATAAACTGGAATCACTTCATCGCGCGTTGCTCAAAACAATTTTTTACAATTTCTATGTAACTATGGATTGTGATTTGAAAGATAAATATTATATGATATCAAAAAGATTTAAAGTTAATTTAATTTTCTACTTAATATCATAACCAAAGATAATTCACTTTATGTCTTGGAACGTAAAAACAAGACATACATTTTTAAAACAAAACACCATTTATTTATTTAACCATTTATGTACACACAAATAAACAGACAAACAGAAAGGAAAGAAAAATACCTACAAAGGTGATGCTTATTTCAAAAGAAATATCTTTCAGCATACCTGCGACAGGATTGTTTGGTAGTCCTGAAACCCTATAAAAAAGTGGGCGTTTATGAAAATTGGTCATCAGTCCAATGTTTCACGTCCGTGAAAACACTGAAGCTAAAAGAAAATGGAAACCACGCATAAAGAAGCCGCTCAGCTCAAGTCGTCCTCCTAATCCAGCAAGGGTTGTCTCAGCGTACTGTCGCTCGACAGCTTCATCTGAGCCAGTCTTTTGTCTCGAAGGCTTGAAGATATACAAGAGGTTCAGGAAGACTGGAAACTTAGTCCGGATACCAAGATCTGGACGACAGCGATGCACTTCGGTGAGAGATAACAGATTTATTGTCACCTCTTCTCTCCGAAATCGACACCCGTGGACGTCCAGCAGCAGCTCTGAGAAGTTCGAGGGAGGGCTGTTAAGGAGTGGACAGTGAGGCAAAGAATCAAAGAAGCGAACTTGATCCCAAAAAGGCCAGCCACAGGACCCAAATTGTCTCCAGCCCACCGACCAGCCCGGCTTCAGTTTGCTCGCGATCACTTACATTGGGAATGGGATATGGAGCAATGGAGCCGAGTTCTGTTCTCGGACAAAACCAGGATGTGCCTGTATGGTAGCGACCGTCGACGGAGAGTCTATAGAAGACCCGGGGAGCGATTCGCACAATGCTGTTTTGCGGAAACAGTGGCATACGGGGGTGGGTCCTGTATGATGTGGGCGGAGATTTCTATTGAAGCAAAAACGGAGCTGATATTCGTACCTGGTGGAGGTCTGGGAGGGGGCTAACCGCAGAAAGACAGATAAACGACATTCTTCTAAGCCATGTGCTCCCCCTACGCTGGGTTTATTGGTGAAGATTTCCTGCTAATGCCACATCGCTACAGACTAGACAGTACCTGGAAGAAGTCGGGATTCTCACATTAGACTGGGCAGCCCTCAATCCTGACTTGAATCCGATTGAAAATATGTGGGACGAGCCGAAAAGGCGGGTACGAGGAAGATGTCAAGCTCCAGCGTCGATAGAATATCTGCTTTAGTCAAAGAATGGCAGGAAATCCCACAGGATTCCATCAGGAAACTCATTCGGTCAATGAAAAACATTTTACAAGCAGATTTAGGGCCAGGGGGAATAACACAAAATATTGAGGGGTAAATAACATAAATTGTAAATAAAATCTTTATCTTTTCATTCATTTAGACGTCCACAACTTAGACCTATTGCAATAATTCGTACTTCGTCACTAACTCTCGGGTTCCTCTCTCTCTCGTACGTGTAAATCATAGAAAACTTCTTTCATATATCTATGGTGTAAATGAAATGCAAATAGCATTTGATAGATTTATCGTTTTAATTGTACTATGCGGCAACATAGGCCAAATTAAGACCCTTTCTTATTGCATAGCTCAAATAAATATAATTTAATTTAATTACAAATATCTTTGTAACGAAGCCTTTCTAAGCAGTACTACCTATGTTAGATTTGGTGTGTAAAAGCTATAGAAGCGTTTGCCAAAGTTTATGGATAACGTGAGGAACACGGTGTATAAGTTAAATATTAATGCAGGTACTATACCTAAAAACCTTCCGGATTTCTAAATTATAGTAAAACCGCATCAAAATCCATTGCGTAGCTTAGAAGAACAACGCGGCCACAAAGATGGTCACGAAAAGCGACTTTATAATAACTATATAGATTTTGCATGCAATTGATACAATATTCTGTATAGCCAAACATGAGGACATTAGATCAAAATAAGACTAACAATTTTATACCATGTTTATGGCAAATAAAAGACTTATTTATCTTATCTATATATCTATCCAAAGCTCGAAATAGTGCATCTAAACCGCTAGAGTTCCTACTTTAAAATTAAAACACTAACCGCATTATTCATAAATAAACTAAAACGCTTTATATACCTATTTTACTTAGTGTCTTCTTCTTTTTCAAACTCAAATCATAGTTCGAAAGGAATTGACAAAACAGTTTTTAAATAAAATAGGTTTATTAAGCGTTACAGTTTTTTTATGAGAAGATCGCGGACAAGACCCGTATACATACCCTACATACATACGGGTCTAATACAGAACCTGCTTTTTTGAAGTTGGTCAATAAAACGGTAAATGTTCTCAATAAATTCAAGAATATTAATCAGGTTATCATAATCGTACCATTTTTAATTACGGTTCCAAAAATAAACATTTGGGAGGCGCCACACATGATTTTGAACCACAAGAAGCTTAAGATTGATTCAGATATTTCTATTAAGCACGTTGAATTGAATGCGATATTGGAAGCTTTATTCTATCAATTTTAATGGATATAAATTTGTGATTCTGTCAGACTGCAAATGCTCGTTTTATTTCATTTCGCTGCAACACTTGGCTTGACACACTTCTCTAATTCATGGTATTCTGACAGCCTTCGTATCAAACCCAATCTATAACTATACTCTATGGTATGAAACTTCAATCCAATTCCAAAACAGTATGTGGATGGATTCCGTCGCATGTTCAGTTAGAAGAAAATGATATGGTTAATAATTTGATATGCTCGCCAAACAAGCATGTGTTGATGGAGTTCCCATGAATATTAGTCACTGTATTCTGACTATTTTGGACAGGCAAAAAAAAGTGTTTAGATCTTTGGCAGGAGAATTATGATGAAAGATCAAAAGACAATGGGATATGGTATCGAACTATCTAGCCAGAGTTTTTTCGGGCTACGTGGATTGATTGTGAAAAACAAAAACATAAAAACATTTTATATCATCCAAAAACAATATCATCATTCTCCTGCCCTTATCCCAATCTATTTGGGGTCGGCGCAACATGTCCTTTTTTTCCATACTTCTCTATTATTCGTCATCTCGGTAGTCACCCCCTTTCTAGCCATGTCATCTTTCACACAATCCATCCATCGTTTCTTTGGTCTTCCCCTACCCTTATAGCCATCGACATTCATACCCAAAACTTTCCTTACGACATTTTCCTCACTCCTCCGCATCACATGCCCATACCATGACAGCCGATTTCCGCACAGCTTTTCAGTCACCGGTGCCACTTTTAGACTTCCTCTTATGTACTCATTTCTTATTCTATCCATTCGTGTAACACCACACATCCCTCTTAGCATTCTCATCTCAGCTGCATGCAACTGCTTTTCATTTATCCCTTTTGTGGCCCAACATTCTGATCCATACAAGACAGCAGGTCTAACCATTGTTTTATATATCTTCCCCTTAAGTTTAAGGGGAATGCGGGAGTCGCAGATTGTCCCCGTGACCTGCCGCCATTTCATCCATCCAGTGTTAATCCTATGCTTAACCGTCCGATCTACTTCGCCATCGCTTTGCACGAGTGAACCGAGATACCGAAAGTCGGAGCAGACTGGGAGAAGCGCGCCATCAAGCGCTATGCCTCCAGAACTGGAGATACCGCCGAAATCGCAGAACATATATTCAGTTTTGGTTCTGCTGATTTTCAAGCCAACATTCTCCAGTTTCTGTTGCCATTTCTCCAATCTGCTCCGAATCTCAGGTAAATCTTCACCGACAAGAACAATGTCATCGGCAAACAGCATGCACCAGGGTGCCTCTTCCTGTAGATTCGACGTCAGAGCATCCATAATCAACAGGAAGAGGTAAGGACTTAAAGCCGACCCTTGGTGCAAGCCAACAGGCACATTGAACTCGTTGGTTCATATCAATCATCCAAAAACAATAGTATAGGAAAAACATCATCAACCACTTAACAATTTAGAGACAGTTTCTTCAATATGTACTTAAATAACTTATTTGCTATTTACTTAGGTAGATACTTATTTCTTTTTCTTAGTCTTCATTCCTGAAATATTCTATCAAATAAGTTTTATTAAGTACATAGGTAATGAAGATGTCTCCAAATTGTGAAGTGGTTGATGATTTTTTTCATATTCTGATGGAGTGTGTCCAGAATGAAAATACTAGAATTAATGTTTTTGGATGATATAAAAAGGCAAGGATATATTGGCATTTGTAAGACCATTCTCGCTTTTCCAGTGTCCCATACAGCTAAAGAAATTCGAGTTAGTAATAAGGTAGATTGGAAACATCAATTGTGTATTTTCCTGTTGGTCGATATGAAACAAATAAAAAGAAAGAAAAAGTGAATCTGTAAGCGCAGAAAAATAAATTCAAAAGCTAGGGAAACATACCTACCTACTTAATTAAAGGTAGTTTGTGTGCTCAGCAAAAAAATATAACTCATGATAATTTTTAGCGCCATCTTTTGATTAAAACGAAACGTAAAGAATCCTCTGTCACTTATGTTTTCCTATTGTCAATAGATGGTGTTACTACAAAAGGGGGTTGGGTATTAAACGTATTGAAATTGTGTTGTTTAAAGATGGCGCTGCCGTTTTAAAATTTTGGTTAAATCTAGGAGCATTTGTATAATACCATAAGGTAGATGAAGGACATTGCTTCATGAAATACCTACGCGTTATAAGCAATTACCTGCCTGATCATTGAACTTTATATTTTTATTATTTAGTGGACATTCTCCCTGGTGTTTTGTTTAAATAGTTGTCGTTCTCCCATTCTCTCAATAAGGAATGAAAGTATATTTAGGATTTTGAGTCCAGTTAGTTTGACATGATAATTACCCAAGTTATTTTGATGCTGATAGTAGGTACTTATATTTCGCCTTGGAAAAAATAAGCATAGTTTGCTTTTCCACATTAATTTATCAGTACTATACCAAGAATCTTTGATAATTGTTCTTCGCGATTTCCGACTAAATGTTGACACAAATATGTTTAAGTACTTACCTAATGGAATTTGGTAAAAGTAGTTTTCAATGCTCATTTTTATCCATGTCTTAAAAATAATAGATTTAATTCGAATTTGCATTTATGCTAAAAAAAACAATTGAGAGCATTTTTTTTTAAAGCTAGTAAAATAACGATGGGGTAAGAAAAATAAGCGTGTTAATAATGCCGAAGCGTTCGTTTCAATGACTATATAGACAGGAGGTGCTAAATTTATATTCACCTTAAAAATGTACAGATGTCTACAGAATTTTTATGAAGTTAAGTTAGCCCGGCCCGAGACTCATCAGGTGGTGGTGAATCAGACAGTGGTAGTGCCTAACCTTTCACTGTAAAACAGGCCCTTGCTGTTTTATCGATTGTTGCAAAATTGTTATATTATAATGACTTATTTAATAGTGGTATCTTATCAATAAGTATCCACTATTTGAAAAGACACTTTTGCCATCGGACATCATCGTAGATAGAATAACGTACTTGAAGACCATGAACATTTTTTTGTGAGATAAAACAACGCAAACTTTTGTTTTATCCAATGGAGTTCATTAATCTTTACTTTAATATAAATAAAGATTTAGACATATTTGTGCGCTCCCGTCACAATGGTTATAGGTGCCTAGCACACTTTAGCACAGTATTTTATGGTGAGCCAAGGAGATAGTGGGTGAGCGGGGTGAGGGGCATCATTCTCGAAGCGAAGACCGGTCCGTGCACCATACATACATACTATGCGCAGCGCGGGTGGTGCGGCGGGTGCGCGTGGGCAGGGAAACTTGGCGGTGCGGGCGGGGCGCGCGTCAGTCGCGTAGCGAACGCTATATTGCAATAACGTCGGGTGGCGTCGCGCCAGCCCGTCGCGTGCTAGTGTTGTGTCACAGCGGTGGGCCAGGTCGGTTTCGAGATTTCTTCGTTCCGACGTAAATCATGGCTCTCAACTCGGACGCTGAACAGAAATCGAACCTGGTCCTCCGCGTGGACCAGGATTCTGACTCGGTTCTACAGTCATTGTTCGATACAGTGCTTAAGCCGGACTCGAAACGACCGCTACAGGTGCCTCTCCGAATGCGACAGCTTCCAAAGTCGTTCTTTAACCCGCCGTCAACCGGTTCCAAGTCGCCATCTGTGTCTCACTCGCGAGAAAACTCGGCTGACTCGGCGTTCGGATCGTCGTCCGCGACTGGCGCCTCACCGGTGTCGCACTCTCGGGCACATTCGTCACCCGCAAGCTTGCAACAAACTTATGCCGCTGGACAACAAAATCAACAACCGCCGCTTCATCATCAGCACACAAAACAGAGATCCTATGACGTCGGAACACATCTCCAAGACGATCTTGGCCCACTCCCGCCTGGTTGGGAACAAGCTCGTACGCCAGAAGGACAGATATATTATCTTAAGTAAGTTTTATCAAAATGTTTTTAAATTAGACCGTAATGCTAGTTCGTAATTCGATGATAAACATAACCTTAAACGTAACATTGATTTGAAAAAAAAACTTTGTTGTTGCACCAACAAAGATGAGTAGCATAGCAGTAAAAGCGATATTGAATATTTTCTATTTATGAAATTGTACGGGAATATAATTATAATGGAAAATACTACGCACAAAATATCTATGTACTATATCTACCTGCTAGTGACTCAGAAAATATGGTTCGCGGTATATTTCGGCTTGTCAATCGTTCTCTAATAAAATTACCCGTAGGTTTTAACTGATGCATATTTTTTATGCATTGATGTTTTCATAATGCAGGGCTATTTCATTTATCTAAAAAAGAATCTAATATAAAATAAGAATGCTCTAGATATCTGACAATCTTTGTTATTTACATACCGCCTAAATCGATATTACGTTGGTTTGAATTTAAAAGTACTTCTTCAGTGAAACAGAAACCTTCGACTTATAAAGGCTATTCGAATTTGTATGGTTTCAGTTCATACGCACGACATAATGGGAAAGCACTGTCGGTAATAATAGCACCTGCCATCAAACAAGATATAAGGAAAGACGTTTATATTTTAGATCACGCACTTATCTGCTTTTTCATCCATAGGCAGGTAGGTACTAGGAAGAAATTGAGCATCATTCATCATTTTTACGTATACATAAAGCATATTATTAATATAAATGATCAAATAAATTAATCAAAATAATATTAATCACGTAAATGGAAATCATTATCTTGATGCATTGATTTAACGATACCCTCTTCTTGGTCTCCTTTTCATTTTCTCCTCCCTTAACTTTTTTCTATCTTCAAAGAAACTGACAAAAATGTTAGAACAACTAATATGTACGAATAAGGCTTCCAAATTATTATTACGACTGAGCCCTTTTTTTTCTATAGGTACGTAAGTAATAAGCAATATACACTTCGATATTACTTAAAACTAGATAGAACTAAGAAACTATGTAGTTCATAACGTGAACTCCTCTTATTGACAACACATTGTCGTCATATGCTATCTTATCGCGATATACCTGCCGTCAGTACATGATAAAAACTGATAAGACCAACTTAATGATTATAATGTACACCTCCGTATTATATATTCTGTGAATCATTAGCTCTTTTCTAACCTTTAAAAACGGTAATTTACCTTTTTTTTTGTAGATCCGTTTATTATCAATTTACGAGGGTGGTCTGGTTTCAAGAACTTTTTTCTTTGTAAGCCTTGTTCTTAGGTAGAGTCATAAAGGCGTCATTCTTCTATGCTTGGTGGAAATTTTAGCATCATGTTGCATGGATAAGTTTTTTGTTGGGCCTCTCAAAAGCATAGTATAGAATAGAACATTAACTGAGTTGAAAGAGGATGAGTGCGGTTGAGGATGAATGAGTTGCCTGTCAAATTCCTTCTCTACGCAGATGATCAAGTTTTACTTGCATCGTCAGCAGTAAAGTTACAAGATATGGTGATTGTGTGATGGATGAACCATAAAAGATGCAAGGGATGCATATAAATGTGAATAAGACGAAGGTCATGGTGTTTGAAAGACAAAAGGATGTATCGGTGTCATCATCTGCCTAGCCTTTTCCCAACTATGTTGGGGTCGGCTTCTAGTCTAACCGGATGCAGCTGAATACCAGTATATTACATGGAGCGACTGCCTGTCTGACCTCCACAACCCAGTAACTGGGTAATACGATACCCCTTGGTTGGACTGATTGTCAGACTTTCGGGCTTCTGACGACCCATAACGACTGGTAAAGATCCACGAATGACAGCCGGGACCAACGGCTTAACGTGCTTTCCGAGGCACGGAGGAGTCTTGGTATGTAAATATGGCCACCCATCCTCGGAACAACCTCAGCAAGCGTAGCTTAACCTAATGGATCACCCGTGCGGCTGTTATTACTTAACCATGAGCTCCTCTAAGAGGATGTATCGGTGTATGATGTGAAAATAAATGATAAGTGTGTGGAGCAAGTTTGTGAGTTTGTATATTTGGGGAGCCTGTTTACAAGGTATGGAATGATTGATGAAGATGTGGAAAGGAGAGTAAATGCGGAAAATAAAATGAATGGTGCTATACATGCGATTGTGACCAACCAGTTGATGTCCAAAAAGGCTCGACTGGCTGTTCACAATCGTGTACAGGTACCTGCGCTTATGATTATAATTATGAAAGTGAATGTTAGGTGTGACAAAAGAAGTATAAAAGTAGAATAAATGCTGTGGAAATGTGTTCTTTGCGAAGCATGTGTGGCGTGACTATGAACGATACGCTGGGGAATGATGTGATAAGGCAACGGTGCGGTTTACAAGAAGATGTAATGAAAACAATTTGAAAAGAGTAGGTAAGTATGCCTAAATTGTTTGGTCATGTTGAGACGATGAATGAAAGGCGACTAACGAAAGGTTTTTTTTTACAAGGCAGATACGAGTATGAGTGAAAACGCCGGGAGGGGACGCCCTAGGAAGACATATATAGTGACCTTATTGGAGATGTTCTTCAGAAAGGTCAGGTGCGTACTCGCAACCGGTGTACGTGTATGACCAGATGTATGAACGTAAACGAGGCAAAAGGAATATGTAAGGATCGTAGCAGGTGGCGTTCTGTAGTTTCTGCTTACCCCCATGGGAAGAAAGCATGTGTTTAACCATGTTTGTAGTAAACTGAGTGCAAGAAGTCTCCAATTATTAATAAAAAAAAATAGTAATATTCCTGTTACAGGTGTTTTATTTTCTAAAGTTTGCTAGCTATAAGGATAATTCCAAAATCAGAGGTACCTAAATATCAAAACTATCGACCTCCAAGCTTTTTTCCACAAGTATACCTACTAATAGGTATATACTTACTGATAGGTAAACAGCCAGGGTTCTGCGCCAACTAGATGAATGGAAGAACAGGCAGGCTTCTGAAGTAAAAACTACTGAACATCATAAATATTCAAATTACCAAGCAGTTGATGAAGAAATTCAACGAGTACCTAGGTACAATGAACTCCTTTGAGCATTGCCTGGAAAAGGTTTTGAAAACGTCCGAGTACCGGGCTATGTTTGACATTTATTTTATACTTTCTGTAGCTATCAGTGAATGAAAGGTATGTGGATAATCTAACTACAGGAACCAGAATTAAAAGTTATTGATGTCCATTTTTTAACGGGCCTTCTATAAAAAGAGTAATTCCACTGCATATGACTGCTGTCGTGAAGAAAATATGAATAGCATAGAATATCTTTGTTTTTCATAAAATATGGTACAATAAGGTCTTAAATTTATATAGTTCCACATTTTTAATAAGTAGTTCACGCTTTTCAGCATGCAAATAAAATATCGATGATGACCAAAAGTTTGTCGATGCCATGAATCTGGGCAACCCATGAAATAAAAAATGTACCTAGGGTCCAAGTTGCTAGTTCTACCTACATCAAGGACCTTCATGTTTCATTAAATCTAAAATTCCATTTAACTTGTCGCGTGCTAATTGGCAGACACAATATAAATTTTATTGTTATCTGCACACATGGTGTGCAATCGACATTATAAGAGTTGTACCTAATTCATACAAGTCCAGGCAGAAGTTAGACGTAGGTATATGAATAGGGAGAACTTATACCTCTACTGGAATATATTATTGTTGTTTAGTTATATCCTACCAAAGCCATGGGTTCTTTCTTTGAATCCGGACTTTGTTATCAATCCGGTAGAGCTACCTAATGATTTATGAATATTAGTGAGACTCATTATAAATGATGACCACTGGGTTTTTCATTGTATGTTGCCTCTGAAACATTGTAAACAGGTCTTCCATTTTCTCAAGAGTTCCAAAATTCGTAGTAAACTTCTAGGTAATTGGGTCGACTATCGCACACGCTCCGCTCGCCAATATGTTGAAGCCTTGCTTCACGTTTGAAGTCGGTTGAGCGATTCGAAATAATTATATCGATAATCGGTAATAACTAGTCGGTAGTCTGGCGCCGTTGCCATTATTGTCACGTTATGTTTTCAGTTGCGCAAATGGCGTTCAATAATTCATAATCTAGAATCTATTGGTGATTTAATATCAATATTCGTTTTAAATCTGTTGCAAAACATTAAACATAAATGTACCTATAGGAACGTCAGAGCGTGTCTAATATAGATATAGATTGGTCTAATATTGATACCAAATAATGAATATGTCCATTTGCCTAAACGTGTATTATCCTGCATGAAAAGTTACAAAAGCTAAGCGTATTTCATCAAACTCTCCCTATTCCCTGGGCTTTCTTTCATTGCAGAATAGGATAACATAATTGAAAACAAACAGGACACTTTCCGCCTAATATAAAACGAGTTTTTAACCAAGAACGAGCAAAAACCCAAGTGAAACCAAACTTTTAAGTTACTACTTTGGTTTCCTAGGAAAGCGGTTCCGTCATATTATAATGGCCGTCAAGAAAATCTGTAATTTTCACCATTAAGGTGTCAAAAAACACGCAAAAACGCTTTGTATTTGGACAGCCACTGTGTGACCGTACACCACTTTCTTTAGGGCTGGTGGAAACCAAAGCATCAGGGCTGGTCTTGAAAGATCTGGTTTAAAGTCAGGTTTGACACAATTTTTTCAAAATTAGTTCAAACTTTAGTTCAAACCTAAACCTTCGCGCCAAATTTTGCATTTCGAACTTTATTCCGACTAGGTAAAGTTCCTAATACAAAACCTGTCATTAAAACCGAGTCTTAATGATGTAATGAGTCGGAATAATGTTAATAATACAAAAAATTACTGAAGGTTTAAGCTTGGGCTTAAGTTAGAACTCGTGTTATAATGAGACAGATTAAGATTATTAAGAAGACCACCTACTTAAGTTTTCTAAGTTGATGACATAAATGATTTTTAGCCTTCACTAGGCCTACCTGTACCTACAGTGACCCTTTGAAAATAACTAAAACTGTGCTAATAGTTGGATCTCGGGTTCTTTATACTTTCAGTGAGAAGTCGATGTCACTATTTAGGCAGTTACTCCCAGGTTTCCACGACGTTATTCGGCGTTAGTCACTTCGCGGTGTGGAAGTTAGCCAACACGACATCAAAGCTTTTGCCACCTCATAAATAAACACTACCTGTTGTACTACACGCTCAGAACTAAGTAAATATAATTTTATGTTCTATTTTGACAAAATAGCACGTAAAAAAAACATCTACTAGCCTTAAAAATTGCTTGATTTTTGAAAATATCGTTCGGTTATGTCGTATTTGTTAGTGTAGGGTAGGAATCGGATATTGATAATTTTTTTACCGTTATGAATATAGATCATATTATCTTCACTGTTGCTAGGAAAATAAATACTTCATAAGATTTAATGTATTCCGTTGAACTCGGTTCGTTAGAGCGCGTTAGGACTGCCAACGCGGAAGGCCTGCATGTTACATCTACAACGACGCACTTCATAAGCTCCCTTAAAATATTGATATTTCGAATATCAAAGGTATTAATTTAGACGGGCGGGCGCTTGGCTCTGCTCTCTCCGCCGCCGTCGCTGCAGGAGCATACCGCGATGGACCATTGCAAGCGGTGCGTCTCTTCCGTGTCGGTAAATAGACGTGCGCGTCGTTTCTTAATTGCGAGCTGGGGCCGATGCTTTATAAGCTCCATAACGTCCGTCGACGTGCGTCTCGACTGCGAAATGTTTGCTTTAATTATTATTGGAATGGAGGGTAATTCTCTGTGGTTTTGTTCGGCTAGACTTGGCGATGTTCCGAAACGGGTAGAGATGCAAATTGCCTTGGCTAACGCCCAACGCGGCACTATCAGGCCCAGTAGCTTCACCGCGTCACACCTTCCTCCTGACTCTTGACCTGAACATCTTACCTGCTTAGGTCACGACGTGACTCGTAACACCCTTTTCTATTTATGCGCCTTGGCTCTAGAATTGTCATCGTTGATCACTGTAGGATCCAAAGTTTTAAACATTTTTGTGTTCATTCCATGATTTCACCTTAACTTGGGGTAGGTAGGTAGAGGTCTATCTATAATGGGCACTAACAGTCTACATGTTTTTAAAATCTTATGGATTACGGCAAGTATGGTAATGTAGTATGTACTTGCATCTCTCATCTTCATTATGTTGAAGTTTCTATCTTTGCAATAAGTATGTTTAGTAAGTAGGTGGAATATTCTTTTAAAGTTTCGGTTACGATCTCTATTTAAGTTAAAAAGTTCCCGTCATTTTCCCTTGGGTGTGGTATTTATGTACAGATAGTCAGGTACATACACAACGCCAACGGGCAAATTGACCGGTCTTCAACCAATATTTCCTTTTAAATGTCGTCCTTTGAATGCCTAATAAGAGAAACTCCTTGCGCTGAATACAAAGAACGAAATAGTAGTAATGAAAAAATACATCCACAGTTCATTCAACTGGTTCGTAACCTGTGTTGTTGTTATCGAATTCGTGAAATATAATACATGAATTGTCAAATTAACTAAGTAGGTTCACATAATAATATGAAAGTACCTAATTGAAATCAAAGCTCACAATAACTATTAAATTGGTTAATCAAGAAGATTTACTACAGTTTTAACTCATTCTCCTGCCTTTATCCCAATCTACTTGGGGTCGGCGCAACATGTCCTTTTTTTCCATACTTCTCTATTATTCGTCATCTCGGTAGTCAACCCCTTTCTAGCCATGTCATCTTTCACATAATCCATTCATCGTTTCTTTGGTCTTCCCCTACTCTTATAGCCATCGACATTCATACTCAAAACTTTCCTCACGACATTTTCCTCACTCCTCCGCGTCACATGCCCATACCATGACAACCGATTTCCGCACAACTTTTCAGTCACCGGTGCCACTTTCAGACTTCCTCTTATGTACTCATTTCTTATTCTATCCATTCGTGTAACACCACACACCCCTCTTAGCATTCTCATCTCAGCTGCATGCAATTGCTTTTCATTCATCCCTTTTGTGGCCCAACATTCTGATCCATACAAGACAGCAGGTCTAACCATTGTTTTATATATCTTCCTCTTAAGTTTAAGGGGAATGCGGGAGTCGCAGATGGTTCCCGTGACCTGCCGCCATTTCATCCATCCAGCGTTAATCCTATGCTTAACCGTCCGATCTACTTCGCCATCGCTTTGAGTGAACCGAGATACCGAAAGTCGGAGTAGGCTGGGAGAAGCGCGCCATCAAGCGCTATAGTTACTGCAGTTTTAACTAAATAAAATTAGTTGAAATAATTAGTTAAGTAGGTAGGTACATTATGAACAGTTCTATATCCATTCTCATCAAGGAATGAAAACAAACCATTGAGTTAATCAACTACTTGTTATCCTGTACAAGTTGTAAATGTCAACTGAGGCAAACATATTTATTACAATTCTTTGTGGCCTACAGGTTCCTAGCCTACTTATTAAACCCAACTTAAATGGTAAATACTTATTAATATCATTTTCTTGATCCAGCAAAATGTGTTATAGGTACCTACGCGTTTGGAACAATTTGAACGTTTGGAAGAGCTCGTGGCTAAGTAATAACAGCCGCACAGGTTGATTCATCAGGTTAATCTACGCTTGCCGGGGTTGGTCTGTGGATGGGTGACCATGTTTACATACCGAGATTCCTCCGTGCCTCGGAAATCATGTTAAGCCGTTGGTCCCAGTTGTCATTCGTGGATCTTTGATAGTCGTTACGGTTCGTCAGAAGCCCGTTATGTCTGACAACCAGTCTTAACAAAGGGTAAAGTATTACCCAGTTACTGGGTTGTGGAGGTCAGATAGGCAGTCGCTCCATGTAAAATACTGGTATTCAGCTGCATCCGGTTAGACTGAAAGCCGACCCCAACATAGTTGGAAAAAGGCACGGCAGATTGATTGTACGCGTTTGGAAATCGTAAGTCTGATCATCACCTCAGATGCAAAAACCGTAAATATACTTAAAGGTACCTATATGTATAAGTAAGGAACAACAATGAGGTAGTTACATGTTGAATATCCGCGCAACGTTGATATATTATCCTATGTAAATTATACATAGGCATGGCGAAAGGAATAACCTTTTAGACGTCTTTGGCAAGGCCGTTGTTGTCTGCGTAAACAAGCCGGGCGGGTTCGGCGCTCGATAATTAAATTATTTGAGACTTGTATTAAAATAGGTTTTTATTAAATCTGTCGATTTGGTCATAGCCACAGGATTTTTAATATAATTTCCTTAATTGTGTTAATTGCAATGAAAGTTCAAAGTTCTTGCCGAGAATGATGTTATCTCACTCACACTGTCTTATATTGTTTATTTTACGTCTACAGTATTATTATAGTCATTAATTAATACCATCTAATATGTGTCGCGCAATAGATAATGTTCGAAATGTTTACCTGACGTGTAGTGCAGTAAAATTAACTAACTAGGTACCTAATTAGATAAAGCTTCACGATCGTTTCCGAGAAGAGCATGGTGAAGCAGTCAGTCACATGCGCAACAAGTGAACTTATCGCACTGGTGTATTCACAGCGATAACATTAAAATACAGCTCACTATCGCCTTCTAAGAAGTCGCCCGTCGCGTTGCGTCGTCGCCTCGCGGTCGCCGGCGGAGCTGCGCCCGCGCGGCCGCGCACCGATCCACCGCACCGAGCGACGCGACAGGTAGCTCTAACGGCACTCGCTGAGAATACAATTTTCGTTTTAGAACAAAGTATAATATGCCGTTAATATACTTTCTCTTGTTATTAAAACTAGCATTTATTAACATAGTGATATCTATTCTTGGGGATGGATTACAAAACGTATTTTTACAAATTTCTATTATTTACAAACCTACGCTAAGATACTACCTTAATTAGTAGCTAAATCATGAATCATGAAAAAAATTCATATAGGCTTTAATAATTTAATAACATTAACTGCGTGCGGACTATCTGATCTGAATATAGACCCAACACACTTGGTACCTACTTGGCCTAAATCGGTTCTTAGATTACTGTTACCGTAGCAGGGTTTAAATATATATATATATATATATATTTTAATATAATTAAAATAAAAAGTAGTTGGTGCCGTGGAGGTATAGGTCTACCTACTTGCTAAAATATTATTTAGCGCAGCGTTGTTACTAGATCATTAAGTTTCATGTCATCTTGTTGTGTGACATTTTCATTGAAATCAAAACATGAAATTAACAAACTAATGATCTTATCTCAGACATGTTACATTTACGCCTATGTGACAATGTTACTTCCATGTGTGTACGTTGGTAGCGTTAAGTGTTGTGCTGTAGAATGCTTCTTTAGCAATATGGACCCTAAGATTGCGTCACAGAGCTTGTTATACCTTGCAGCATAATAGCAACAAGGTACTCACTCAGTTTCCACGCTCTGATTACTGGATGTTGGCTCTAGACAGCGTCTTTATCGGCACCGATCAGAAATTGAGCTCAACGGGAGTGTTTTGAGAAATCGATCCAGCGCTATTGTAGTGCTAAATTCTGGTAACACGGCATCTAATTAAACTTACTTATTATGCGCAGTAGAAGGAACTTGACGTCTGTTATTAATTAGGTGGGTAGGTACTTCTTTTGTCATACTTAATTCATGACTTTCCAGTTTAGTAGAAAATACCACGTGAACATAATAGAAACGAGGTACTTACATAAATCTTTTACGTCATTATGGACGTTGTGAAGCTCTAATAACTAGACAAAATTATACAAACCCTTTAATTTTTTTCTTCTGGGAACTTATCCTATGATATACAGGTGGTTTTCCTAAAGCATTCTCGTTTCTGGATAAGTAGGTAAGCCATAATTCTCGAAGGATGACGTCATTGTAACTTTAACCTCAAACACTTGAATATTCAAAATTCTTAAGTGTTTCCCTACAAGTGCATCTAATTTAAAGTAGTAACATATACATGTAGCACACAGTACGGGTTAACCGTCAACCGCCGTAATTCCTTCAAGGGCAGATCTTTGTTCGTGTTGCGCTGCATTATCAAGCCTTGTAGATACAGTTGGCTCTCATCGTCTTGTGTCATCGGTATTAATGTGCTTCCAATAATACTTGCCATGGTCAACAAAGCTGCTTGTTGCGATAAATGAGACAGAGTATTCATGAGACCACACCGGGCGGGCCACCGAGCTATGTTATGTGGAAAGTTCTGTCTTGACCTATCAAAGCATTTTTGTTTTCAATGCTGATAATGCAGGTACACATTAAATTGATAAAAATTATATGCATGATGCATAATTTCAATTGTGCTTATCATGATTGCATGATTGTTTTTATTAGGTATTGGGAATTCAAATAAAAGTTGAGGAATAGAACATTAAATAGAGGGATTAGACGTAGGTCACATACGTTGGATAGGTACCTACTTATTTTAGCTTATTCTATCTTTCATCATACTACCTTGTTCTCTACCTGTACCTAGCTTCAGAAATTTAATTAACTATGCTTTATTAACCAGTTACGTAGGCATACTTCGGTGTTTTCTTTTGCCTGTTTGTCCCATGTTACTTGGGGTCGGCGCATAATGTTATCCTCTCCCATTCTCCTCTGTCAGCCGTCACATTATCATCCACTCCCTTTTTTACCTACGCCAACCCTCACACTATCTTTTCTTCGGGCTCCTCCACCGATGTCCGATTCTATTCATCAACATGTCTGTTTATCATTCTCTTAGGTGTACCGCCTTTTGACGAGCGATGAAAATGAAACGCATATATTCGTTTAATTTTCATCGCTCGTCAAAACATACCACACAAGTACACCACATACCAAGAAAACGCTTCCTTTTCAACTTTTTTGTAACTTGGCGCCACTTTAAAATTCCTTACTACCTTCTATTCGTTCATTTCTAACTTTATTCATTCTTGTCACTTCATTTAATACACCTGCATACACCTACATACTAGGTACCTACCTACCTACATAGGGAGAACTACACAAATTACAATTTGGTTTTACTTGCAAAACTTTAATAGGACCTTAAACTTGTCAGTTAACTAACTTCCAATTAATGTATATAAGTAGATGAGAATAGATAAATGTTGTATTTATACGTAGGTGGTTCTTGCGATAGTTGATACATAATTTTGAAATAATCAAAATAAGTTGTATCTAACAATGATACTTTTAGCAATTAACAAACATTAGCTCATCACATCTTCTGTTCTGTTATACGTGAGAGAGCGGACAGTATCGCCATGCTTAATTGTGGGATCAAAAGGGGTCAAGTGTGTATATTGACAAGCGCCTTAGGGCCAACGTCATGCCCAAGAAGGCCCGACCCGTCACGTCAGCGTTTCATTATAAAGTATTCGATAATAGCGTTTTAATTAATGTAGGTAGGTATGTATAATAAATTGCTGTCTACACAAAATGTGACAATATCCTTATTACTGTGGAAAGTCTACGTGACTTCACATTTCAACTGTATTGGATAGTTTTATTGATTTGTTAATTATCTGTTTGTGTCATTGTGTATTCTAAATCTCCCTAAACGTATAGCTACACTTGTCTGACCGCCTGGCGATATAAAAAAACCGGTCGAGAGCGAGTCTGACTCGCGCACCGAGGCCGAGGGTTCCGTTCCGATTTCTGAAAAAGTGTGCTATTTAGAGACATCGTTTTATTTTTCCTGTAATCTTTACATAAACTTTTATCACATAGAATAAGTTCAGATTTTTCTCTATGCAAACATCGAAGATATGGAGGGGGGAACGGTATTTTTTTTTTACACTTTTCATTAAAATTCGAAAACTATGCGGCCTAAAAAAAAAGAAAAATGTTTGAGAATGTGCAAACAGGGCTCTTTCATATGATACCCCACATGCCCTAGTAGCCCCACTTCGAATTTTTAAGAACCCCTTTCAGTTGCAAAATAGTTGGGCAAACCTCATCTAAAGCTATTCCAAATTTCAAGTTAATAGCATTTGTTCTTGAGATATCCAGCTGTGACAGACGGACAGGCAGACAGACTGAGTCGCACCATAGGTGTTCTTTTTACCATTTTAGTACGGAACCCTAAAAGCGAAATAAATGATAATAGAAGATACTGTACCAAAAGTCTAAAGCACAGATATTGCATCAACATATAGGAGTTTGTTTCTGCTATAGTACGGAGTACCTATGTTCTCACTCCTCTTATACATAAATGTAGTATTTGTCCATTCTTTTTATAAGAATGAGTAAGCTAAGTTGCACTTAACACTCATTTGCTATATTGTCTTTTTTAATTGCTGTAGATACCTACTTAATATATTCTTTTTATTTAATGTGATCAATAGGTAGGTACGCCAGACTAAGAAAATAGTTTAAACTGGTTGTTTTAATGCGACATTTACTCAACATAATTATCTATGCATCTTTAATAGTCTATGCAAACAAATAACAATTGAAGGGTCTGTTTGTAATGTCAAAATAACAGCTTTTACTAAATGCTTAGGAAAGATATACGGTACTTACAACAAAAAAAACAATTTTTAGTATTTTTGTCTGTCCGTCTGCTTGTTCCGGCTAATCTCAGAAACGGCTAGACCGATTTTGACGGGACTTTGTCTGGCAGAAAGCTGATGCTTTAGGGAGTAACTTAGGCTACTTTTATTTTAGAAAAAGAATTAGCGTTCCGCGCAAATAAATTAAAAATGTGAAATTGTGAACAAAATCCGATTCAAGTAGCCTCCTTTGAATCGGATATTGACATCCACGCGCGCGAAGCCGCGGGTTAGTACTTACTTATAATTATTTTAAACTAGCTTAGTAAGAGTACCTATTATCGTATTATCTGTACACATCTATCTATACACTTACTAAATCGCAGCGAAGTCAAAATACTACCTACATTGAATTTGTTTTAATGTAATTTTTGCAAGTTCTGGGAACGATTCGAATGCCGAAAATATAATTTTTAGAATTTTTATCTCTTTGTCTGAATGTATCATGTTTTAGCATCACGCAAATACTACCGGTTTTGTTCAAATTTTGCATAGGTAGATAAGTATTCCCTATCCTAAGTCTGGTCAGCCTGTAGGGTATAAGTTATAACTTATCACCCTATTTGCAATGGGGGACGAGCAATATTGCTTTATGTTAGTGTATCTTCTATTTACCGCAAATTGTATAAAACTTGTCGAACAAGTGAACAATAACTTTAATTTCGGAAGTCTTTGGATCTGTAATTAAGTTTTTTGCTACTGACTTCCGAAATTAAAGTTAGTTTTCACTTTGTATGTAGTGGGTCAGTTAGTTACTAATCTAAGTTACAATAGCCTAATGTCCAACTGCTCATCACCTTTTTACAAAATATTGCTTTTCCCGATGCAGGGACGTTAATTGTTGAGGATTCTCCTGGTAAGAACCAGGAGAACTGGAGCTGATGGTGAGGTCCCCATATGCATTGTAACGACCATAAATTGCTTAGCAACCATATTAAAGTAATCAAATCGCAACCCGTGAAATACTTATTATTGAGTAGTTCCGGTGGCCATCTGTGGTCATCACCATCAGTTCCACTTCACCAAATGGTGCTTACCGAGAGCAAATGCATGTGTTACTATAAAAAATACCCAAATCGCTATAGGTGTGCACATAAAATTTGAGGTTTTCTCTCGATCTCCATGGCATCCCCTCATCAGATTCTGACTTGATGACAAGGGGACCACCTCGGGAATATAGCCTTTCAAACAAAAAAAGAAGTTTCAAAATTGGTCTTCAATTGACGGAGAAATCGGTGAGAATACATCTTACTTAAAAAAAAAACATACATGATACTCGTATCTACATACAGACGAACCTATAACCTCCTCCTGTTTGGAATTCGGTTAAAAAGACGAGCCAAAAGGTTGGAATATTTCAGATAATTACAGAATTAACCTTTTGAATTATTATCATCACGTTATACCTTTATGGAGATAAGCAGTCAATCATGAAATATGTACAGGGTGGATTTTTGAGATCGGGGAATATGGGCAGGAACCTTAACGTTGTGGCTAATAGTAGTAATAATTAAGCTAACTCAAAAAAAAGGTACCCAAGCACAGTTAATCAAAATATGGGACCAATTCGCAAGCTTCCTCATTGCACCAAATGAAAAAATAAGTCAGAATCGATCCACAATATTGACGAAGATGAACATAAGTACCTACCTACTCCTTAAAAAAAAAACAGACGAGTTGAGAACCTCCTCCTTTTTTAAGAAGTCTGTTAAAAAATGTGACGACTGCTTTGCAAAAATGCAAACCTATCTTATGTTCGATTCCCAACAATTAATATTTTTTTGTGTTTCCTTTATTTACATTTTGCTAAAAGTAAGTACATATTATCTTATGAATTTATGATTGTTCGTAGAAGTACCTACACAGAAAAACATTGTTTAGGCCTCTTCTGTCATCTTTGGTTATAATAAAAATCAATCTATGGTTAGGTGACTGCTAATGAGAAATTCCGCGTGTTTACAATCTACTGTTATATTATTTTAATATTTTAGTGATAGTTGTTCGTCAAGAATAATCTGTAAGGATGCAACAGTCAGTGTATCAGACTTGTGCCACTAGGGAGTAGGAACGCAGGGTTGAATAATTTATTAAAAATGAAAAACTTCGAAAGCAATGGGAAATGGCTACTGAAGGCTGCGCGCGTCGATGTCGACCTTAGGACGAGCTGCTTCTCACTCGGACACCTATTCTGTACGTAACGTGCTCCCGCGTCACTAGTTCTGACTCTCCGCAGCAACCATAATAATGATTTTGGCTGCTGAGACCAAAACTATAAACGAAGTATACAGGAAAGTTTTATAAAAATATGGCTTTTATTTTAGTACAATATATTGGGGTGTCTTACTTCCACGCGAACGAAGTCGCGGGAAGAAGCTGTAGTAAATAACTTTTTACCCTACTGCGTATTCAATCTTTCAACTCATTCCGTATACTTAATAGTGTGATTTTTTCCTTATAAAGTCTAAACTGTGTGATTCCCAAGAAGCTGAAATAGCGGAAGTGACCTACGTGTACATGGGTTTAAAGATTAGTTCATGAGCATTAAGATCTTATTTGGCTAAACCACCATCATGTTAGCACTTTTTTCCCTTCCCTCAATGACTAGATGAAAAACAACTGAAGAATTAATAATATTGTACTTTTACTCGGAAAATTCAAAACGAGATATACGTTAGCGGTTTAGTTCTTATTTACCTTCATGCAAGAGCCTCTACGTGTGGCACTCTACGTGTCTCAAGTCACAACACATTCGGTAGAGTTGTTGACGGCACGTTCGAGATTTAGGGTTGAAGATGATTTAATATTTATGATAAGAGTCAATGTCTTCAATTCCCATTGTAGCAGGTTTGTTGTGCTCCTGCTATTACTCATACGATGTCACAGCGCGGTACGACTCAGTTACTGGCCGTTTGCTACCGTATGCGCCTTTATTGAATACTGATAAGTTTACTCATAGCACACCGTGAGTTATTGTTTTCATATGGCAATACTTTAGCCAAGGCCGAGTTCGTTATACGTGTATATTGGACAGATTTGGTTATGCGCGTAACGTTTCCCGGGCGATAGCAATTTTTATGAGGTAGGTAATTCAGATTAGGATTTAATTTTATGATTTTGCTACACCCGAGTAAGTAGGTACTTTGACACCGCCCCTATAAGTACTGAATGTTGTGACCAGGTATTGCTTCAAATCTTATGTATAAGTCAGTACTGCGTATCTACCTGTGTTTTATAACTTAAAGGCTCTTCTTACTAATAAACACTGAACACGGAATAAAGTTACTAGGAAGGAATAGCAAAGGTATGACCATACATTTTCATAGGTTTAAACTTGGAATAAGATTATTCTATGTTTATTAGTAAAAGTGTAGGTAACAAAACAGATTGTTAGAAAATTGCTGTGATCACTACCGTCACCACGTTTATTAGAGCACAATATGTGAGTGTTTAATAATTCCTTAATTTTATACTCAGTAAGAGCAAGAAATGGCATAATTTTCTTCTCGAAAAATTATGAATTTTGTAATATGTAGGTATAGGTAGGTACTCATTAGATTACTCATCATAATACCCAAGTACCTGATATTAAACATCCGCTTCTAATCACGAGCCTCCTTTTTAACCGACTTCAAAAAGGAGGAGGTTATCAATTCGTCGGAACCTTTTTTATTTTTTTTTTTTATTTTTTTTTTATGTATGTTCCCCGATTACTCGAAGATGGCTGGACCGATTTGGATTGTTTTTGTTTTATTCGAGAGGGTATACATCACAGTTGGTCCCATATAAAATTTATTAACTTTGCTTTGGTGGTTTTTGAGTTAGCTTCAATGATACGTAGTTTTTCCCCACTTTTATATGGATGATGTTCTACGAGTACTTTGTTTTGCAGGTAGTGGTATTAGAATTTGTGTGGGGTAGGTTCCACAACTAAAAAGTGAAAAATAAAAACTTTTTTACAAAAAAAATACAACCGACTTCCAAAAACAACTACAAAGTGAAAAATAACTTTAATTTCGGAAGTCGGTGGCAAAAAACGAAAATACATTAACTAGACACCGACTTCCGAAATTAAAGTTATTTTTCACTTTGTAGTTGTTTTTGGAAGTCGGTTGTATTTTTTTTTGTAAAAAAGTTTTAACAGTTGCTACAATGAACGATTATGGGGTATTCTGGTTGTTATTGCCATGATCTCACTTGGCAGACAGACGGATCGGCCATTACATAATAATATTATGTTGTTATCAACAGATGCTGCTAGCTGCCATCCATCTTCTTGAGATGATCTTGCGGTCCCTTTTAACGACACCCACGTACTATGGGCCAAAGTTCCGCATAATCACCTCAAAGGCGATAATCGCATGCACGGCTCATAACTCGATTGCACAATGTTCGTTTGTCACTAGCTGCGCTCTCACAGGAATATTTTCTTAAGTGAGCATGCTTAAGTTTTGTCCATAGGACCTAATTTATTTTTTTTGGAATCACCTGATCTTATTTTACTGGGTTACGGTACTTACTAATATTCTACCAACATCTTGTATGGGCAGTACCTAATTAAATACTTACCTATGTCTTTTTACGTTCCATGAAATAATAGTTCAACAGTTGAACTATTGATATTAGTGGACTAGGACTTTAGCCATCGGTTGGCTATGTGGTAACTGGAAGGGGTTAGGTTTTAGGTACAGCAGTCGGATGCAATATCGAACAATAAACAAATTAGTGAACAAGGGCCGTTTTCGCCGTCCCCATATCAGTCTCAGTTTCAGTCAGCACTCATTCATCTGAGGAGTGTGATAGACTGGACAAAATAATTAAGTAATTAAAGTAGGCCTCAAAATAGTAGTCGCACAATATTCAAAACTCTCGTCTCTGTCTGTACCGTCCCAAATTAGGAAAAGCGCTCTCGATACGGATAAACCAGACGTATGCCAAACCGTATGTTGAAATTTCAGTGCATGGATGGTATTATAGGTGCGTGTTGCGCACAGCTAAGTGAGCGTCGACGCCGGCGGCGCGGTGGCGGCGCCTGCGCCTCGTACCCGTCGTGTTTACGTCTAATTTAGGCGCGAGCGCCGCGACGTCGCCCCCGCGCCTCCCGCGCGCTGTCCATTGAACACGCCGGGTACGCGCGTGGTTATTTCGGCATGCCGAACGCGGCACTGCGACGCCACGGAATATCCTCACACTGCTACTTTCTTGTGGTGTCGAAGTAGGTTACGGAATAACATTGATTTATCTGTATTTAAAGGTTTGATAACCTTTGTCATAAAGAAATGTCTAGTATAGAATCCACTACGGCTACCTATTGTAGAAAGTTTCGCGGAGCACCCTGCACCACTTGAAAAATATCAAATTATTAGGTCCAATGAGACTGCTAAAATATAAAACCACAGGGACTAGTTTGGCATAGTTCATGGACCGATATGATGACATAAAATAAAAAAATAAAGCCTAAAATCGAAAGTCTTCACAATATTAGCTGAAAATGAATTGGTTTAGAAACACGTAAATTTTAAAACATATTTTAATATGTAAACAATTTATCACTGGCTTCGGTGAAGGAAAACATTGTGGGGAAACCCACACACTCATAATAAACTCAGAAACGTATTGTTGGTAATGTCCTAAAAACAGTTACAGGTAGAGTCATCTGGCACGAGGTGCAAAAATGATGGTGAATAAGTCAGGGTTGATAGCGAAACACATAGCCGAAATACTAAAGTACTCGTATAACTAGATTCATACAGTTACTGCCGATTTTACTCACAAGGCAACAAAGACTGTCGGAGACATAGGGGGAACTGAAGTTGATTTCAGGTTACAGATTTTCGGACTATACTCAGTTATAAATAAATAAGCATTTAATTTGACTAATTTTGATTATACACATTAGGAAGGTACTATTTCTGCTCATAATGAAAAATATGAACAACATATCTAAAATCAATGTAAACAAATTTAATGAATGAACATTAATATGAACACCAAATGCGTACCTACAAAGAAAGGCACAGTCTTCGAAAATCTTATTTCAAATTTAATTTAATCTGTTTAAAGTGGCTGGATCGCCGTTTTTCACCTCGAAGAGTTAACGAGCCCAAGTCCTGTGATGTTACCGCGGCTAGCCTTGGAGGCTGCGGTGCGATCCGACTTCTCGGAATCGCTTCGAGCCTTCCCCGACACCCCCTCACCCCTCGTAATCGCCTTTCCTGTCAGGACACGCTTAGTTGTTTATGGTACCTGAGAGGGCAGGCTGTCACAATATCGATACCTGTCGAAAGGTGTAATTTTTGTATTTATATTTATTTTTTTGTTTTATTTATTTATATGTATTTTTATTTTTTCATACAAAACGGCAATTTCATAGGTAAGTAAAGACCTATTATTTTCCGATCAGTTGCGTACTCTCTCTCTAGTCTTGTTTAAATTGACTTCTTCTTATTCTTCATATTTAGTACTTGCTTTTGCCCGCGTGAATGTCGGTAAATATACCATGAGAACGTACTATCGGGAAATCCTTCCTTATTCCTTGTCTAGATTATAAAGGGAACCTCAGTACAAAATTTCAGCTTTCTAGGTTCAAGGGTTTTGGGCTGGGCGTTGATGAGTCAGTCAGTCAGGACTTCTGTTTTTATTGAAGTTTATACCCCAGCCCAAATCCTTGAACCTTTTTTTTATCGTGTGGAAATCCTCATGGATGTCCTCCACCCTGGGGTGGGTGGAGGGGTCAGTCAGACTTACTGACTAAAACCACACGGTTTTCTGCTGTTACCTTTAGCTGGGGTGCTGGAGTGCTTGCGCATTTCTCACACTCCCCTGGCTAGGTGTTGACCGTATTTTCCGACATCCACGCGGGCGAAGCTGCGCGCAAAAGCTAGTTATTTATTCATTCGTTGATATTGGATTTAGCACTAAGCGTGAACCTACCGTAGGTACTTTGAAGAAAAATTGCTAATTATAACCTAAGTATTTTGAAACTCAATTTTGTTCGATTTCTGAAAAAATTGTGATGCCTTTGCCTTGAGATACCTACCGTTCCTAATAAAATTATAAATCGAGATTTACCGTTTGCCTACAATTTTGAATGATACTTTTGTTTCGAAAATCAATAAATATTATGAAACGTTTTCAAAAAGTTATCGATATTTGCATCGCATCGTCACTAGCCACTGCCAGTTCAGCTTGAGCACTTTTTATTTTCTTTTTGTACACCTGAGTTGTTAGTAACAAAGGCATTGATTTTTTCTCTCGACTCCGCCCTGGCCTTTGAGTGCCTCGCCGCGTTTCTTGGTACCGGCGCCGATCATTCAGTAATCTTCGATAGCCGGTCGATAGCGCTCTCTGCGGTGGAGCATGGTGCTCCACATTCAAACAGGCCATATATTATCAAAAAATGTAACCGTATTACAGAGGCCGCCCGTAGAGCGAATTTTAAAGTAGGTAAATTGAAATTAGCCGAAATAAGACTAGGTTGGGCTCCGCTCGCCCCTTGGATTAAAATGTTCAACTCACCCCATTTTTTATTATTTTGGTGAAGTGATTCGCCCCTTACTAAGGGGCGAGTGGAAAATCGACATTTAAATAATTATTTTGGTGTATCGATGCGCCTCTTGCGGCATTTCCTTTGAAATTTAACTAAAAAGGTATAGCTAAACAGAAAATGTAATAAATAAATGTGTAAGTAATTAATTAAAATAATAATAAAATATAATATGAACAAATATAATAATAATAATAATATAATTATTTATTATTGCATAATATTTAAATAAAATATAAAAAAAATGATAAAAAATAATAATAATAAGTGCTGACAGTACTATTAACTTAGTAACAATAGGGGGCGACAGTTAGGCAATTAGGGGCAAGATTCAAGGGGCGAGCGGAGCCCACACCTTTCATTTGTCATAGAAAATACTGAAAATTGAACTCCTACAATGCTACGTTGATAAGAATACTCCTATCTACGACCATAACTATAGTAATCAATGCTGAATAATCATTTTACTAATAATCATGTTACTATTTATATTTAGTAAACTATACCTTACCTACATTACCTATACTCGTACAATATAACCTATCTAATCACGAGAAATTAGTAGGTTGCAGTTTGGAACGACACGAATTAAATCTCATATGAAATGACAACCTAACATTAAATCCACAAATTAAATAATTAGGTACTAAATTGGCTAGAAAGGTGATAGCAATAATATGGCGAAGCAGCTTTCTCTTGTTTATGTATGTAGATGATTGACAGATGTTGCTATCCCTACCTACTCATGTGTACTTACCTACTAAACTCTGATTTTTAATTTGCTAGACCAAAATGACAGCTGCGATCGACCTTTTTTTGTCATTTTAGTCTAGCAAATTAAAAATCAGTCTGTTAATTTTAATATCTCTTTCTTAAGGCCTATTCATAATCGAGAAAGTAGTTTGTAGTATAGTGCCAGCCAGATGATCTACCAATTCCAGAATGATTGGCAAAGTAGATCACAGGTAGGAAACTAAGTCTCACCTAAATTCATGCCGCGGCGCCTCGGGGGTTCATTCATTCGCACTGTTACCTAATAATGTAATTTCATATAACGACCTTGATTTGTCAAACAATCGAATCTGGGACGAATGTTATGTAAATCAGTAGGTACCTACTTAGTGTAGTGTAGTGACATTTTACATCTCGGGGGCGAGGTGTCTGCGTTCCCTTCTCTCCTTTGGCATTTCGCAACTCAAGCATGCGCTTTGTTGCGAATGTTCGGCTGTCCTACATTTTAACATTATATCTGTTTTACAACTTAACTAAGTACCTAGGTTCTTAGTTTTTGAACTCTCAGTAAGTTTTATTATGAGTTAGTTACCTATCAAAATGTTTATCCTCCTCCGAATTTGATTGCTATTCAGAATCAAACGTAGTTATGTGTTTTAAAACTTGTAAAGCAATATTAAAACTGGTCATGTAAATCTAATCGGACAACTTTACGGAAGTTATAATCATCTTGGCCCGCTAGACGTTAGGTAGGTATATGGTTTGACATTTACAAAATTCTGTATTGAGAGAACTTTGTGGTAACATTTACTTAAATTAAACAAAAAGACAAACGTTACAGTTACAATATAATTTTAAAAACAATCTAAACGAATGAAAATCATCTACCTGTTGGTTGGATTTATCCTGTGGCATCAATAACGCAGCTATAGCGCAGGAGGGTTCAAGGACCGCTAAGTCATTTAGTAGCCAGGTACAAGCTACTTGCCCCGAGACAGGCGGCCGCGCCGCCGACACACTCGCTCAGCTCTGGTTGCGTGTGGGAAATGGTCTTTCGTCCTGTCGCGGTCGCCAAACGTCAAGCAAAGGTCTAAAGCGACATAGTGTGACCAGGATAAATTAGCAAATTGTTATTTTACGGCTTAATTTTAAATATTTAAATCTCCTGTTCCGAAAAAACCGAAAGAAAAAACGAAATCGCTTGTTTCCGTTCGCAGTAAAAATAATCAAAAGGTTTCTGCTTACAATGATTAGATAAATGCTTTTGGCTTTGGAAGATCAAATGCCATGGAGACAGCAAGAATCATTACTATTAAGAAGTGCAACACCTTTGGAATGTTGGTTGTCGGTAATGATAATAACTTTATGGCTTATGGTAAGGCATGGCAATGTGCTATCGACAGCAAAAAATGCAGTAATACGAATCACATCTCGGGCCGATTGATGAGGTAATGCGAGGATGGTATGATGGACGGGAATGATGAGTGAGTGAGACGCTGCACTGGTTGGAGGGAGTGAACGGGATGCAGATACAAACACGGTCGGGTCCAAAGTCCGCGACCGGCGACCGCCGAGCGGTGCAGGACAGTAGCCTCGAAGCTGCAGCGACGCGAACTAGACTGAGCTGTGTCCCAACAAATATAGTTATCTTGAAAACAACTATGTAGTTACCTATGTAGCTCATGAGATCTAACAAAAGAAAGAGTCATTAAGAAACATTCGTTATCAGAAAGTATAAGGTAACGATTATATACCACCCATCAACAAAGGCACCCAATGAATCTAAATCACAGGTTTATATTTGTTAACACCACAGTTTTTTGTGTTTACCTAAAACCCACCGCTACAAGCGCGAAACATAAGCTAATGTAAAAAGGGTGTCCTGTCCACCGTGTTAACTGTTTAGTTCCTGCCTACATCCAGTTCCGGTGCAGCAGCAGCGAGCAAATGTCGACCGCGACCATTAGAGCTTCCTGTGCGTCCACCAGTGAATGGGCGCACTATCCGCGACCTGGCTCGTTCGCCATATGAATGGGCAGTGCGTACTGCACAATGAATTATTCGTGCCAGACTGGCTTCCGTTGGCGCCGGACACATGCTCCGTGTTCTGCCTTTTTCGCTGATTAACGTCTAATTATAGGGTACAGCTCTCCACCACATGACTCCTAGTGACTCAGTCCGACTTAATAACTGCACAATGCCGTTCGGGACTTATTAGTAGCTGTGCTGAGTTTAGGAGCGTTGTGGATTTAGCTCAGTGGGTGTAAGTTCATGACTGCTCAGTGGATTATACGCATTATACTACAAATTACTGATATGCAAGTGTGGGAGTACTGTCACTGATTGTGTCATGTTGATTACGAAACAATATATCTAACTATACTTATGTTTCACTTTCAATTTATTTATTAATGACGCTTGCCTTACTACTTCAATGTCGCCAGCACATGTATTTCAATGGTTTGATTCATGTTCATCATCACCTGCCTCGCTTTTCTTGTTTTTTTTTTGGTTGATTCTGTCTATGTGTAAGTACCTAATTCCATGTTTCTAAGATAGTATGGTAAATAATATGTACCGGCGCGGCAACAGGAACAGCATATTTTCTTTCCCCGAAACTTTCGAGATATTAACAGCGATTTATATTCATGGGTAACTTATTTCACCCTGCAAATTGTAGGTATCGTTTTAATTAATGTTTTCAAATCAGTCAATCAGTAATTTTTCATAATAATTCAAATGCCACCAACCACCTAGAACTCTACAGATAATCCTTCTTTTTGAGCTATTCTGGACGACTAAGACGTGCTTGACGTAGTTTGCTCCACAGATTCCCTTTACACGTTTTTAAAAGTGACTTTTATGAGTAATTTTGCGAAATATTTTATGACGCTTAGAAATAACTTCATTATAGCTTTTATTTTCTCCAGGGAGAAATCTTGTTCCTCGCCTCTGGCTTGCCTTTATTTGCCTGCTGGTGTGAACACTGACGAGGAACAGAGCTCCCACCTCTTTCTTGCCTTTATTGGCCGGCTTGAGTGGAGATTCATAAGAGAAAACGTGCTCTGAGGAAGGAAGCATTTGGAATACCTCTCCACTCCTGATAAGCACCTCAAAACATGTTGCCCCTTTGTCGCTACGACACTATGTGCTAGCGACCGTTTTTGGGGGCCCATTATTGAGTGTGCAAGGCCTCCCTCCATTTTATATGTGTATTTTATACAAAACATTGGTCAGGCAGGGGCCATATACTTACCATAGTTCTAGATAACCAGTTCACTTTAGCCACGCAACTCCATAATCTATCTTTGTTTCCATATCCTGCAATAGTTCTACACCAACCGAGGGTTGTCCTTGGGTGCACTTGCAATATTTGCATAGTGCGAACAGGGACAATCGTCGGTTGGTGCCTCATTTCATTAAAAACACCTAACGGGCCTCTCCAATTTGACTTCGGACCCTCGTACGCCTTTCAAAGGTCCGGGACCTCAGGGTCCCGCGAATTCTCAAGAGACGTGTAAATATTAATACCTTCGCGATAACTTTATAAAATCTAAATAGAATACCTACTACTCTACATTCCTTCTGCAAGGAACATACCATACCATCCTATTTGAATAGGTACCTACCTAGATGTTTTGGATGAAATTGCAAATCTTAGCTAACTTTTTGTAGAAGGTTGATATGTTATATATAAACTTTGTAGTTGATAAAACAAATACTTAATATTGGGTGTATGTATAACTATCGACATGTTGTTTAATTTCTGGGAATCGTTTGGAAATTTAAAGGAGTCAGAGATAAAGCGTTGTGACGTCGACCCGGATGCTGTCTCAATAGCGGCCCCTACCTAACTGACTGAACTTGAGTCAGAGCCAGGTCACGACGCTGCTATCCTTGTTCCACGCACGAATATAACGCAGTTCCTCCTATTTTGCATGTTTTGGAACAAATTAAAACAAGTAGGTACCTACCTACATACAAAAAAAAAAAACAAATGTTTGATTCATCACATCTGTGACTAACTACTTCAATTTGACCTGCTGACTGAGATAACTTTGGAATCGGTCGAGAGTCGAGACAAGTGTTTGCCGTAAACACATTTTTGCAATTTTTGTGCGTGGGCAATCTGAATGGAATGACAAATCATTTTTGTGTTCACAATATTCTCAGATAAGGCGAACGTTGTATTATCTCTTTACTTTCTAAAGCTAGATGAAAAAAACACGTTGTTAACCTCTGGCAGCGAGAGGCAGGCCACCGCGCGGCAAGGCCGACTGGTCCGGTTGCCGCCGCGCCCAGCTTGCGCCCGCGCCGCAGCCGTGCGTGAGTGCGTACGCACCGACACACGTTTAGTACCTACATAAACGCCTTAGCACATTTATTATGCGGATAGCCGATTTCGACGACACTGATTAGACTTTACTTCACTCTACCTACTTAAACTATTATACCAGACATTGACTTTGTCTGATTACCTAAATATGAATTGTAATAATAACACGATCCGTTTTAAGAAGCTTTGCACTTCTGTAGTGAATTTCTTGTGAAGTTGCTGATCTTGATAACAAGAGAAGCGGTGCGGGCGGCGACGGATGCGTTATCTACCTTCAAGTAGGTACTTTATTAATTAAGAGGAAACGCTGACAGCGTTTTCTTTTGACAGTTTATCTGCTGTTCTTATTTTTCTACTTCTTCGTGTCATCGACACGATCACACGACGCGACGGTGATCCAAATTTTGTCGAAAACTCGCCTTAGATGTTTCTTCTAAGAAACTATGATCTTTTCTAAAATTTATATTCTACATTCTACAGAGAAGTGGTTTCAGAAGCCATAATCCTCTATGCATACTGTACATACCTACAGGTTACAGCGGCGTTGTCACTGCGCTCTCTGGTGGTTTCAATGGAGCCTTTGAAATATCTAGCCTTGCCAATCTGAACGTTTGACTTAAAAAATTCTCAAAACAAACCTTCCCAGAATTGAGATTGGTGTCAACAAAAATAAAAGTTCAAAGAAAGTTGTAACGAGATTGTGATAATTCATTAGATCGCCTAAGGAAAATACGTTAAATACGTTTTGGCTGGAACAGTAGATCCCATAATAAAATCATCGGCCGGAAGTCGATGCGTCACTGGTGCGTTTTCGTCCACTTCTGTTAGTGTGAGTATCATGTGCGCTCTACAGTGTAGGTAGTACGGCGTAGACACTTTGATATTATCGCTGCTGATTGTCAGTCTTAAGTGTTTGCGAAGAGACAACCGACTTTGCAGAAATATAACATAAACAGTCTTAGATTCGACTTAACAAATTAAATCTAAATGAACTATTATGTAGTCGTGTCGTGTTCATTTGTGTGATGTAGTGGTAACACGTTGCTCTAACGCTTGTATAGTGTTACTGATTATTCGTGTGTGCGTTTATTTACGTACGCGAGCGCCGACTCGTCCGAGATTCAAATTTAGAATGCCGTCTCCGCCATGTTGTTCTCAGTGAAAAACCTACGATCCATCGTTTGAAAGCCGTGGATCTGTCGCAAGATAACGTGGCAAATCCTTTTTGGTTTTCCTAAATTATAACTTTTTTTCCAAGATAGTACCTAATTATATTGATTGATATGATAAACTGCTGACATGAACATCATTTGGTTTTAATACCTAGGTACCTACCTAAATCTAAAAAAAATAGAGACAAAAATGTAATACCTACCTACTTTCTTTAAGTTAGGTTGTACCTACAGCTGTCTACAGTTCTGTTATCTTGAGGCCGTCTGAAAATTCAGTTAACGTAAATAAATGTTGTTGGTTAATAAAACGTAAGTGTATTCATGTGAATGAATGAGTCACGCTCAGAATTGGTTTGGTTCAGTTATTCACCAGATTATTGCGAAGTAACCTTTTAGATCTGTTGGAACATTCGTTACCTACTATTTGTGTCCCTTTGTCCTGCTGTTCCATGAAACCACTATAAATTGTAATTAACGATCGGTTTTACTTATGATGTCTTGACTTGAGATTGTTATTCTAACTAGAGATTAATGATAAGAGAATTGAACATACGGAGAATGCATAAACTCAGCATCTTGCTATTAACACCGCTATCATTGAGTGTAGGCATTATTGACTGAATTTGCCTTTACATGACCTTATCACTAGCAACGATATCGATCAAACAAATTATTAATTGCAGTGAAACTGGTTTCATGTTTATTGCATAACGCACGTGTCTGGCGACAACAACAATATTCACATTAATGGCGCTGTTTTATTTACACAGATACTGATCACTGACACTAGAACAATGTTTGCCAACAGTTGTTTTGTTGACGAAACGACACACTTCGGTTAACGGTACACATACGTACCTACTGTTTATGCTACCATCTATTGCATTACCACTACAAAGAAACCATTTGCATGTCAATATTGTGTCGTTATTCCACGATTTCCACATGAGGTGCTGATTGTTGCACTTTGGCCATTTTCTCAATTTGTAAGAGAAGGATCATACTTAGGCATAGTCAACACTCTGTTGTTGAGGTAGAGTAGCTTACGTATAACTCCAAAAACTCGACAAATAATTATATGTTCGGTACGGAAAGTAAATAATAATTTATTTTATTTTGTCATTGCCTTGTTTCAAAACTAATTTGAGTCGCGCCTCTTCCGCGTTGCGCATAAATGTAAATGCTCTATCCCCTCTTCACTTAGTATGATGATACCTTATTTGGATTTTGCCCTTAACATTTGTAACAGTGAAAGACCCGTTAAAATATGTTTAGCAGGTTTTACGTGAGCTTGTAAACAGAAGCAAACATTTGTATCTACTTACTTACAGCTTTGAAACTGTTCTTGCTGTAAGTTCAGATTAGGACTGGTAGGCTACCAACCACTATATCTGCTACTACTAGCTAGAACTACTAGACCAGCCAGCAGCCACACGCAGACAGGCCCGATGCGACTTCGGTAGAACAATTTTAATCGTACGAGTCGTGTTGCGCCTGTCTGCGGAGCCTTCAAGCAACTATCACTTGCCAGAAATGTAATAGGTGCTAACGCTGAACATTGATTACTTCGAACTTTTGAACAATAAATCGAGCGTAGCGAAAAAAAATCATCGCCTTAAGAAATTATTTATCTACTAGCTTTTGCCCGCGGCTTCGCCCGCCTGGAAGTCAGAAATTATCCCACGAGAACGTTCTACCGGGATAAACAGTATCCTTGTCCTAATCCAGGTCATGGTCTACCCACGTGAATTTTTTTTATCCAAATCCGTTCAGCCGTTTTAACGTGAAAGCGTACTTTCGCATTTATAATATTCGTTAGGATAGGATGTACACACGGCTACATAATTATCAAGCATTACAATTTCCAGTATAAGCTAGGCTCTCTCATTGTACGGAAATCCTATGCAATGCGAGATCAGCTTATACTGGAAATGTATAGTTTGATATGTAGCCGCGTGTACCTATTTAGAAGAGAATGCGTCCTCATTGAGTTTACACCGGAATCATTTATGTGCATTACCTTTAGTGTATTCTGCCGCCTTCGATTTATAGTTTATTTACGTAGATGTTTGTATACTAAGCCTAATTATTGTTTTATCGGATATAACGATAACCGCTGTAAAAGGAAAAAACGCAGTGTCCTAAGAAATTGTGTATGACGTCGTTCTACATTACATATTGTAACCGCACATGAACTTGATTATGTAATCAATCCAGAAATAAATAAAACCGATTCGTTTCGAGGTTACTCGGTTCGTGCTTCGTGTTGTTGTGTATCGTAGAGTCTATTGTGTGGTGTTGTGTGCAAGTGGAGAAGTGGGAAAATTGCGCACCAGACGAGGATGTGCGTCCGATATGACGCGTATCCGGTGCAACCAAAGCGGCGCGGCGGCGTCTTACACCCGCCGCGAGCCGCCTGGCCGCGACATGCACACTACAGATGCAGCTTGTGGAGATTCGAGATTCAGTGTTTGGATCGTAACATCGTCTAGATTTAAGTGGTTTCAATTGTAACTGATGCGGGCTATAATTACGTGTATGACGTCACCTCGTGATTTAATTCTAATCGATGTTTTCTACAGAATAGGCTAAGTAATGGAAATCATTTGAATTTTATATATTAACTAGCTGACCCGACATACGTTGTCCTGTCTTAGCTATGAATATTCTAACGTAAACGCGCGAAGTTAAATTAGTCGTCAAGTTTTCTGAAATTATCCAATTTTGTACGCAATTTTTTAAAATTTTCATTCCGTTTCCGTTTGTTTCTACAAAGTATTAGAATATTTAAAAAAAGATGAATGAAATAAAAAGTCGTTCTCAAGTTGTGGCGGAGCGTGACCAAGGGAAAAAGGGATTCATTTTTATGTATATACTAGCTTTCGTCTGCTAGCTACTGGCTTTCGTAGTCGGAAAATATCCCACGGGAACTTACTACCGGCATTAAAAGTACCCTATGTGTTAATTTATTTTATTTAGGTAAACGTTACCTGAAGAAACGTAAAGACTACATTTCCAATCCCTTAAATCTCTTAAAATGAGGTATACAAAATATTTAATAAGTATGATTTCTCTATTCTTGGTCGCGTACTTCGTTACTGAAAATCGTGTATTTGTGAATTTTAAAATCAACCCCTATTTTATCTCCATGGGATGATTTTTCAAAAACGCTGTACCATCTATTTCTTTATTTCCCTCAAAAAGTATAAATTTGGATTTTCATTGCTGGGTTTTTCCGATAGAAACTTTCATCCCCTATTTATATAGCCCCCCAGCATATAATTATGCCTTGCAAAATTTTATCAATATCCGTGCAGTTTGTGAATTTTAAAATCAACCCCCATAGGGGATGATTTTTCTAAAACGCTAGACCACATATTTATTTATTTCCTACCAAAAGCATAAATTTGAATTTTCATATAACTTAAGAAATGCTGGGTTTCCCGTCAAACTTTCATCCCCTATATCACCCCTTGTTGGCTTATTTTTAAAACTAAAAGTAGACTATGTCCTTCCTTAGGAAGCTATCAAATTGCCAAATTTTATCGATATCCATGCAGTTATGTGAATTTTAAAAGTAACCCCTATTTTACCCCCATAGGGGATGATTTTTCAAAAATGCTGAAACCATATATTAATTTAATTAGAATTTCCATATCGCTAACTTAAGAAATGCTGGGTATCTCATACAAACTGTCAGCCCCTATATCACCCCCTGTAGGATTATTTTTGAGACAAAAAGTAGCTTATGCCGGGATGCCAAATTTTAACGAAATACGTTCAGTGGTTTAGGCGTGAAAAGGTCAGACAGACAGACAGAGTTACTTTCGAATTTATAATATTAGTATGGATTACTTACGTGAAGGTATGATAGAAGTAGTTAGTACCTACCTATGTACTCGTAGGTAAATTATCAAGTAACAATTTTAGTCTTATTTCTTTGTCTAAGTAGCTAGGCATGTGTTTTGTAAAACTTAATAGGTAGGTACTAGGTTATAGGTACTTGTACAAATGGAATCCAAATACGGCATTGCATTTCCCATCTTTACATTTGACATGCATTTAGCAAAGTAACATCATACTTATTACAAAATGTGTTATAAATGCTTGCTTAATTTCTTAATAGATTTATTGATTTTGCATCTAAGTCCATTACACCTTAGTACTTGTTGACAAAGAGTGAAAACGTTTATGTATTACTAGCTTTTGCTAGCGGCTTCGCCTGCGGTGATTTCGGAAAATATCCCTCGGGATCGTACCTACTATCGGGAATTCCTTCCTTATTCCGTGTCTACATTATAAAGGGAACCTCTATGCAAAATGTCAGCTTTCTAGGTCCAAGGGTTTGGGCTGGGCGTTGATGAGTCAGTCAATCAGGACTTTCTTTTTATTTATACAGTGTGTCCGGACATGGACTAGCGAAAATTAAGGGGGTGGTACAGACGATCAAACTGAACAACTTTCTCCCGGGGACCAACATCGTAATCGTGAAAAAAAAATCAGTCGTCCCATACATTTGGCCGAGTAGGTATTGAAGTTTTGTATGGGATGACTGATTTTTTTTTCACGATTACGATGTTGGTCCCCGGGAGAAAGTTGTTCAGTTTGATCGTCTGTACCACCCCCTTAATTTTCGCTAGTCCATGTCCGGACACACTGTATAGATCACAGCGTAGTCCCTGTTACATCGGCGCCTAATACGTAGGTACGATAATGTATTGGCATCTGAATGAGATTTTGCGAGCTGCTACTCAACCATCATAGTTATTTTAATGTTTATGTTACGTCGACGGACGCGATGCCAACTTTATTTTCCGTTTAATTGAAACACGAGGCATTTCACCGAATTCGTCATAATTATTGTGCTCGCGAATCTGTTTACGATACATAGGTACCTACCTACTTTGTTTGCGTTGCGACGTTTGTATAGAATTGAGTTGATAAAACAGTTTTCCTCTTTATTGTAAATCCCTCGTTTAGGTATACCCGTCCGCGCTCCTAATTAGTTACACTGTCAGAGTGGAGTGTCCTCCTAAAATAAGATTCAGGACTGGTTAAAATAATGCTCAAGATTTGGGGATCTTATCTTAACCTCTGTTGCGATTGCAATCAGTAACGTTGAAAACTTGTTGTCATTGCAAGTGGTGTTTTAGGTTCTTGGTTCATTAAGGACTGGTTAATGTAGCCTGCTTTAGCTTGTTATTAGAATCTCGATAACATTCGATTTGGACAGTAGGCCGACAGGCATCAGCCGCGTAGCCACCAACACCGGGTGCGTTGTGCAACAGTGGAAGGCCTTCGCACGAGAGAAATGGTGGCTGTTTCTTAACGCTCCTTGTCATATGGCGATTGTTCGCTAGCAACTATTATGTATTTAGATTCTAATTTTGCGAGGCTTTGTGCGTATGTCAGCTTGAGAGCTGGTTGCATTATTAAAACAAATTAAGTGGGTAGGTACCTATCTTGCTTTAGAATTGCCTTCCATGAGGTTACGTTTATTTATACCTATATTTAATTTGAAGTTTAGACGCCAGCAGGTCTGCCACCCAAAACTGTAAAATTTTCCCAATCAACCTTGAACCGAATGCTATTATGATAAAGATGAAAATCTATTAAAGAAATTTGACAGATTGCAACAGCTTGATGTGCTGGCGTCTGTACCTAATGGGTAGGACTGTAGGAGGGTGGCCATTACACCTATAAATCCCCGTACGCACGGGCGGGGCGTAATAAAATCGCAGCGGGATTTTATAGCGCACTGGATTTTCAACTCTCGTTGTTGAGCCGAGCGTTGAGAATCCAACTTAACAATAACAGAGTACATTCTAGCGCGTCGAAAAAACACTGTTGGAATTTGCACTCTTGGCGCTAAGCAGAGCGTTGAAAATCCAGTGAGCTATAAAATCCCGCCACGATTTTTTTACGCCCGTGCGAACGGGGGTTAACACGGTCGGGGATAGGAAGCTATTATTCGATGCTTAAAGTTCGCAGTAGGTAATTAGCACAACCCATCATTATGAATTTATGAAAAAAATGGTTTCATAAATTAAAATTATGCATTGTCATTCTGCTTGCTGCAGTAACACAATTCGATCGATAAAAAAAATGGCAGTAGTACCTATATCATCTAGCTGAGGGATGATGCAGACGTTACAACGGTGACATAACGGTTCGGCACAGGTTATACTTTCTCTCGACTGAATCATAATTTTATCTGAGCGGAGGATACAGTCGAAACGTAGGTAAAACACTTTCTCATTTCAGTTTTGCTTTTTTTTTTCATTACGTATGAAATCTACACTTCGCGTGTATGTGGACGGAAAAGTAAAAAGAGTTTTTTGAAACTGTTTGGTAGATTTTGAATCTGTCGATCAAACGGGTTCCAATTCAATGTAAATGTGACTAAAGCTAACCAGGTATCCATCCGTGTTGCCAAATCCAGTCATCTGCGTTCTGAAAATGAACGATTACGTGATTGCCTTTGCAGATTGTGGGCAAAATAATGTGAATGTGTACAAACAAACACGGTGAGCGCGGGTGGCGAGTCGCATGTTAGATATAACAGACTATAACAGTTTGGTCGGTGTTATGCAACCCAAGTCATCCTCTCCCCCCACCCCCCGTTGCCCCCTTCAACTCCCCCCAACCCGCGCAGGCGCAGGCTCCACTGTAATTACACACTTACCCGCACACCCCGTCGCCCGCGCCGCTGTTCACCTGAAGTGGCGTGATGTGCCTACAACACATTTCGTCCATATTGCAAACCACATCTTTTAATTAAACTTGCTTGTTGTGGGCACTGACAGAAAAACAAATACATATTTTTTCCTATGATCTTAAGAGTACGGTCCTCTTGCACTTTTTTAGTTTTAATAATTAGTATGTTGTATCAGCCATCTGAGGTCATGTAAGATTTTAATGATCAAACAGATCAAAAATTTTAAACTTCTGCATTTTAATTTTATCTTATTTCAACATCGAGTTCGCCAACTCTTTTTCTTATTTGAACTTTATTTTTTTCTTATAATCAATACTATTGGAACATTAATCACTTATAAATGTTTAAACATTAATAAAAAAAAACTAAATATATTTTTCTATTACCTGTTCTGATAATATTGACTATAGGAAGTACATGTCCAGTGGCGGAAATAAAGGGAGTCCTCTTCGTAATCATAAGAAGATCAATCTTAATTCCAAAATATGTACATTACTTAATCAAACCGATCAAACCTGTTGTGATGATTATGGCAATATCAAGCAAACTATACATATATCCGTGCCGAATGCTTAGTTAACATCATCTGCCTAGCCTTTTCCCAACTATGTTGGGGTCGGCTTCCAGCCTAACCGGATGCAGCTGAATACCAGTATTTTATATGGAGCTACTGCCTATCTAAGTTCCATAACCCAGTTTCTGATGGGTAATGTGATACGCCTTGGTAAGACTGGTCGTCAGACTTTGGGGCTTCTGACAACCCGTAACGACTGTCAAAGATCTACGATTGACAGCCGGGACCAACGGCTTAACGTGCTTTCCGAGGCACAGAGGATCTTGATATGTAAAGATGGTCACCTATCCACGGAACAACCGCGGCAAGCGTAGCTTAATCTCATTAATCGACCCGTGTGACTGGTCTCCGAGTGCTTAGTTAACAAACCTCTGCTTTATCGCTATCCTAATCCAATCAAGTCAACTTGTAGCAGTCCACTGGTGAAGAAGAACCTGCCCCAAGTACCTAGCGCAAAACAACCAGTTTCGCGGATTCCGTTCCATGTGTGACCCAAAGATTTAAATCTGTGATGTGCCGCAGCTGCATTCTTTAGGTGTTGAATCATTGGTTCTATTTAGTCTACTCTAGGTGGACCAGTGGACACTCCAGTATCACTTCAACTTACAATTTCTAAATACATATTTATAAAATGTTAGCACTTCTATTTATATCTCTATCAAAATATTCTTACACGAGGCGATCAAAACAATGGCTTCATCTATATCTAATTAACTAGGCATAGGAACTCATATTATTGCTCATTGAAGAAAAATAAACCATGACTTACGTAATCGCTTGTCAGGTAAACTGTGACAACAATTATTGCAGCCTTTCTATATAGATCGAACACCATCACATAAGTACCTGCCGGTGTACTATATACCTACCATATCATACATCTATTGATATATAGGACCCAGTCCAACTATCCAACGATATATTTTTCTTCTGAATCATTAGATTTTTATGATATCTGATGTACCAAACACTACTCTATTATAGTCTTCAGCATGCGAGCCAGAGAGTCAAAAGTTAAAATTATGACGCTTTTTATTGGAAACCACTTTATACACCACAATTCCTGAGACCAAGACAAAAAAAATATAATTAGTACTTACTCGTATTGTATTAATCTTAAAGTCATTTTAATATGTTGAAAAGATAGAGTACACTTGTACGAGTATTGAATGTGTATTGGTTGGACACAGTCGTCCAGCTGACGTTTTTCCTAAAGGTTACACATAGTTTGAAAGTAATGAGGAATTAAAAGCAGTTGATAAGTAGCGGTGCAGGTGCGCTCGCGCCGCACCACGTACAGGTGCCTGGCGTGACATCGCTAACAGCTGATATCGCGCCCAAGTTCATTACCGTTCCGTGCAAATCGATTATTTTGTGGTAATGCCCCCATCCGCTTTCAAATGCACGAAGTAGCAAGCAAGTAGCAAGGCAAAATAAGATTTCAAGTTCCTAAACTCAATACATCTGGTCAATAATGATAAGAAGTCTACACCGTAATATAGCCGTCAAAATATGATCGCGGGCGCAACCACGAATTTGATAGTGCCTACTTTCAGTGTAAAGAAAGTAAAAGAGTCATTCATCATGGCAGTGACTTCACTGGGTCGCACTCGCACACTCCGTGTCCGGTTTTGTCTACAAATTGGTCACATCGACCGCTAAGTGGGAAGATTTGGCTCACACGATGCCGATGTTGCTAACGGGTTTTGAATGCTTCATTATTCACAAGTAATGTTTTTGTTCGGAAAATACGTTTCTATTACAATTTATTTTATAGTGCCTCATGTAATGTAATTTTGGGAGTTCCCAGAGATTTTTCTTAACAGTTTCTTTGCGCATTAGATCTGAGATGTTTACGGTGTTCATATTTATTTTCAGTCACATAACGAAGACGACGACATGGGACGACCCGCGCAAGACCCTCGCGGCGCAGTCGGTGGCCGGCAGCGTACAGCACCAGAGCACAGACGCGCTGCTCACGCAAGCCGCCTCGCCGCAAAACATACCCAACACACCCGCACCAGGTGCATATCTATTGATCTTGATAAACTATACTAACAAAATCGTAGACAATGCCTTAAAAATTTTAAGATCGAGTAACTGGTTTTTGCAAAAATGCCAACTGTAATCAAATAAAACTAACTATATGCATGTGAACAACAAAAAATCGTAAGTATACGGGGTGGATTTATCAGAGGGTAAGAGCAGGTACCTTAACCCGTCGCGCGCTAATTAGCAGACACAATTGAAATTCTATTGTTATCTGTACACATGGTGTGCAATCGACATTTTAAGAGTTACCTGTTGTAGTTACAGGCAAACGTTCATAAAAGACTACCCTTAACTTTTTGGAGTTTACTCCTTAAGAATCGATTTTATTATAAGGCCCGGGGTATGGAAATTTTATGAGGAGTGAAATACAAGCGTTAACTCAAAAGCGTTGTTACGTTTTTATCCGCAACAAAACGAACGCCTCTACACCTTAAAGTTGCTTTATGTATAGCACTGATTCTTTGAAGAAACCCTGCCCCTATGGTCCTTTGTTTTCGTCCAACAATAGAAAGTCGTAATGCCACAAAAAACAGGAATAAACTCCCGTCGTATATCGGAACCTGCATTCAAAGATTTAGGAAAAAGGGTAGTCTGCTAGAAAAACGCAAATTCTCACGTGTTATTTTATTATAAGGCCCGGGGTATGGAAATTTTATGAGTGAAATACAAGCGTTAACTCAAAAGCGTTGTTACGTTTTTATCCGCAACAAAACGAACGCCTCTACACCTTAAAGTTGCTTTATGTATAGCACTGATTCTTTGAAGAAACCCTGCCCCTATGGTCCTTTGTTTTCGTCCAACAATAGAAAGTCGTAATCCCACAAAAAAACAGGAATAAACTCCCGTCGTATATCGGAACCTGCATTCAAAGATTTAGGAAAAATGGTAGTCTGCTAGAAAAACGCAAATTCTCACGTGTTATTTTTATGATACCAATCGATGCAGTTTCGTGTAAGAATTAAAAGACTCTTTTGGACTAACAGAGGATAGATTACTAGAAAAGTCACAAATCACAAAAACTTTACCCATACATTTATTTAGTAGGTACTGTATCATTCCTCGTATCCACGATCTTTTACAACCTATTCTATTACCAATGGCTTAGATATTGGCTTCTTAAGCACATTTTCTGACAAAGATAGGTGTAGTAAATAAATACCTACCCGTAATTGCACACTGATATCTGTGCAAAAGATAAATTCATTCATAAGTAAATTCATTCTTATCGACCAATCGTTTTGAAAACGTCTGTTTTATCAGTAATAAATAGATTTTTGTAATTAAAAGATAACGTAGTTACTACCGCAGGTCCTGTGGTGTTTTTGTTTGAGGTCTGCTCGGTGTACTTGGAAAACTTGCTCTACCTGGCAATGGCACCCATGAACCATGGCACCCATGACTCATGGGTCCCATTTTAGTAGTTCACGATGGTAGTTGAAGACGGATACTAGGTACAGGTCATAATATCTTGTGATAGGTATTATAAGATGCAACACTGAAAGAGGCAACACTTTTAATCAAAAGTCATTCAAATTGGCTGAGAATCAGTACTTTTTGAACGTCAAAATTACATCAGACAGTCCCCCAAAACGCCCGCCCTTCACACACTGCACAGAAAAGCGGAAAGCTAAATTGGCTGGCCTAATATAGCGGCTTTGTGTTTGACTAATTAAAAGTGTCCACTATTGTTTACTTAATAAAATCCTTGCAAAAGATCGCCTGCTTTAGGTTGGTAACTAATGAAGAGCATATAATAATAATAATTCCACAGATGAGGAAAAGAACAAGCGGTTTAGCTCAATTTCCTGTGAATTAAATATATTCCAGTCAGCAATTTAATTAATAAATAATACTTTTATCTAATTAATTACATTACAAGTAAGCACTAGAATCGCCTCAATGCTGTAATTAAAAGCCCCATGTTTGTACCCATATCTGCCATAGCGCTGAATGACGTCCATGGTATTTCCATAACATAAAATGTATTAACAAAATACTGATACCTATGTTTGAGGATAATAACAATTGTTTGAACCTAATGGCGTAAATCTGAAACTAGGTTCGTTTTTAATTAACGAATTAATCATTGTCCTCGTTTTGTTTTTTAACGTCAAAGGCAAGGAAAATCTGCTACTTAAATGATACAATTCGAATGAGTTCTTTTTATCCTGATCGATGCCCAGTCTTTTTGTAGTTCGAGATAAAATGCAAATGGTTTGCAATTAAACTAGATTTTGAACATTTTGATCAATCGTTTCGACAGTCCTATCATTCTTGGAAATATAATTAACGTTGACAATTTAAAAATGTTTTTACCATCGGATCAATTATTTTATCAAATTGTAGTATGAACTGCTATAACTAATAATTCGGTGGATTTCATTGTCTTTAACTCTGGATTCAGTTTTCACGTGATCTAATTGGCCACTGTGGCGTGTTTAAAATTATCATGGAACTAAAATAAAAACAAGTAAATAACCCGAATTCTAAAACTGATTTTATGACGGGAATTAACGCGTTGTTTCCGTCGGTCGATGCGAGACGAGCGTTGAAAGGTGTTCGGAAAATACATCGGTGTCCCGGCGCCCGCGCAGCCCGCCGGCGGCCATGGCGCCCGCGCCTTTCAGCGCCTTGCGACACATCCGCCTTACTCTACACGCAGACTACTACACCATAACTAACCACACAACTACGAAACTCTTTGTCTTACCTATCATATTAAATAACAGATTTTGCACATATTTTTTCAATAGTATTGACATCTTTTGTGTCATATACATGACTTACACAGTTATAGGTAGTTCGATTCAAACATAATGGCGGCTCGGAAGTTAGCTGCGAGTGCAGACCGTGCAGGTACAGTCAGGTCGACAATAATTTTGGCTCCATTTACTTAAGCTCGATTAAGCTTTTTTTCGTTTAAGAACTAACATTTTTTTTAAGATTTAGCTCTTTTATGTTGGAATCGTAGGTACTTTAACTGCACTCGCAGATAACTTCCGAGCCGCCATTAAGTTTGAATCGACTATACCACTTGCACTGGAGTGTATGCACGTGTTTACCTTTACGTGTTCATATTTCAAGTTCTGATAGTTTTGTTAGTACGTGACCTATTCACGTATAAGATCACGTTCAGTAGACCTGCGCCAGCGCCACCTCGGCGGCGGCGGCGACACTGTAACATCTAACTTTATCTTCGCCACACTACAAACATCTATGTAGATCAGGTGACAATACAAATAATTGTGTTTCCACAGCGCGTTCCTCCTTAATCTCATGTCGCGATAACATACCATAACTCGTACGACTGAATATCTTTCACATAACGCATCTCTTCTAAAAAGAAGTTGTTTTGGAATCATCTATCAAAATTTTGATGGGTTTTATTAACTTGACAACAGTACCTAGTCTTTTTTTTTTTGTTTTGTGGATGGGAAATCATCAAATGACTTCTCCCGCTCTTGGCAGAGCGGGAGGGTGTGCCAGGCTTTTACTGACTAAAACCCACCCAATGACCCTTCAGTTGCCCGTGCCAGGGCCACGGTATCTCTTTCGAACTACCCGCGACCCCGGCGGCATCGGCCCAAATGACCCCGTCACTGCTGACATGTCTTTGAGGCGCGCGTGGAACACAACGCGCCGTCGACCCGGGCCTGGTCCTTACCAGACGGCGAGCTGCCCATTACTCGTCGTCCGCAAGCCCGCGCCTACGGTGGCCGGGAATCGGCAATCGATTCCCGCCGCCCAGGGCGTCTCCTACGGCGGCTAGGGGCGCGAGGGCGCGGCTGTTGCCTCTCCCTCACGCGTTCCGCTTCCTCCTTCGCGAGCATTACTGCTTCGCAGAAGGAGGTGACGGCTTCGCATGCACTCTCGCTCCGCACCATGGCCTGGACCAGGTTTGGACGCGAGAGATCGCCGCCGCCGATCGCCTCCGTGAGAACACGGCGGTGCTCCGCCCAAGCCGGGCAGACCTCCACTGTATGCTCCACCGTGAACAGTACCTAGTCTAACATTGTTGGCCGCATTTATTCTGGGCTGTATATAAACAATAATTATTCACCCTCTTTCGTAGTTTAATCTCACTGCGGGTAAAAGTACAAGCCGGCGCGAGGCGGTAGACTCGGTCATATAACGTAGGTAATGTTAACGTAATATAGCGGTTAGTCGCACGCCGCCCGCGCCCGCGCCGTGCGCTGTGTCGACTGTTGAGTAATGATGATTGTAAATAATGTGTAATAACACTGCACGGACCGCACAAAGGCAACATAGTTAATAAAGAAATTATCTAGATTGCAACTATGATAAATTGCATTGTTTTTGTGGGCGGTCATCAGAACTGAGGATTGCATATATTGTGTAAATACTAAATAATACCTGTAATTTATTGAGCATTTACATAATAATTTTATAATTAATCCCTTTGGATTCGTTATAAAATAATATTAAAAAGCACTTAACTTCCTTCTCTCTTAAAACCCTTATCACTACATTTTAGTTATTAAACTTAGGTACGTTCTGCGACTGAAGATACGGCCTGCTGCTGATGAGTCAGAAAGTACTATTTTTCTGAAGAATTTGAATGTGTTTCCCAAAAGATCTAGGAAAAGAAAAAGTGAAATACGTATTAGGTAACTGGATGTATCATCAGTTAGAATAGAGCAACTATAATAGCGATGATATTGGCGATCAATTGGCCGCCCGTGTATCTGTGAATTGTTTATGAATGATCGCTTGTTTGTTGCGCTGCGTGTACACAAAGCGTGAGTCCGCGCGCCTCCACGGCACCGCTCCGCGCGTGCGCCTTGATTCATTTTTGGAAGCGAGTGCCAAGAGCTGGGCAGCTCGCACTCGTCTGGCGCCGTCGTTTCTTGGAACGAGCTCTCGCCGACCTTCCCGTTGTGCACCTGATTCTCAATCACGTGTGCGTACGTCTTAGTTCATAATGTGCTGGCTTGCAACTAGTCGCTGTTGAGAGAATCATTAGTTGTTTTCCTACAAATGACAAGTGTAACGTTTCAAAGGTACTGATTACGTACGTTTGATTGATTTCAGCAGCGAAGAGTACAAGTAGTAACACACCGACGGATCCACTAGGGCCCCTGCCGGAGGGTTGGGAGCAGGCCGCGACGGCGGAAGGAGAAATCTACTTTATAAATCATGCAGCTCGCACCACATCCTGGTTCGATCCAAGGATACGTAAGTATACAACATGTACAGTGAATGTCAGCAACGCATAATTATCTCGTACGATCGTATAATTATACTTGCTTGAGTAATAAGACTTGTATCACGAAGGCAGGTGCCGATCCCGCAGCGTTATAGGAAGTGTCGTGCGTGTGTGTGCTGATGGTGTTTGTTTGTGTTTCCAGCGCAACACTTGCAGCGCACTCCGGCGGCAGGTGGCACGGGGCCGGACGGCGGCTGGGCTAACGCTTCGCTGCAGGCCTGCCAGCAGAAGCTGCGGCTGCAGTCACTGCAGATGGAGAGAGAGCGCCTCAAGCAACGCCAGCAGGAGATCAGACTCCAGGTACTGACACAAAACATATAACAGTCACGTTAGATAGTTTTAAGTCACAGTTATGTCCTTTTTTAGGAGGCCTCGTTCAGATTCTGATACCCAAATGCAACTCAATTTTCATTCGCCGGGTCTCATGCGGATGACATGTAATGATGACAATATGTGTGGATTCGGAGGTTAGTCTAATATTTGAACATGTTAATGGATTGCAAACTTGTATCAATCAATCTGCTGGCCTTTTCCCAACTACGTTGGGGTCGGCTTCCAGTCTAACCGGATGCAGCTGAATACCAGTATTTTACATGAAGCGACTGCCTATCTGACCTCCACAACCCATTAACTGGGTAATACGATACGCCTTGGTAAGACTGGTTGTCAGACTTTCGGACTTCTGACGACCCGTAACGACTTGTCAAAGATCCACGAACGACAGGCGCGACCACAGGCGCTTAACGTGCTTTCCTAGGCACGGAGGAGTCTCGGTATGTAAAGATGGTCACCCATCCACGGACCGACCCCGGAAAGCGTAGCTTAACCTGATGGATCGACCCGTGCGGCTGTTATTACTTAGCCACGAGCTCCTCTGGATTGAAAACTTGTATATCGTGTTCATTTTTTGTGGGGTAGGTTATTATAATGTACTCATTTACATACGACAGTTGATTCCGTTTCCTCAATATGATGACTTCCGCATTTATGAGGAACTGCTAGTTAATACGACTGACCTTTGCATCACTTCGAAAATAAGGTTTTCTCGGTAATCTGCAGAAGTATTTCAGTGATACTGGAAAAAACAGCCCAAAGATCGATAGTAGGGATGATGACTAAAAATGTCCTTCGGTAACTAATAGATGGGGATATAGCCGCGTTTTTGAGGAACTTTGTGTGAATTTAATTACACTATACATCTGTTTTAATTTGGGCCAAAGTAATGCTCTAGAGCGTAGCCATAGAGTTAAAGAAACTCGCCCTTACGGTACCGAAATATCCCTCCCACTTCCATTCAATATAGCGTAGTCTTTAGAAGAGAACAACCAATAATTATGGCAGCATAACATTTTCGGGGTGCAAGGACGAATGTTAAATTATTGCAAGTACCTGATCAATCAAGATGTGAACCACGTAGGTGTTGGCTTTCCATGTGATAACCAGCTGAGGGTTATCAATGTTATCATCATGTAGTAATCAAATCAAATTATTTATTTTTGCAGAAAACACTGTGTACGGGTAAGGTACATTTAAATGATAGACTGATATAGGAGTTCAACTAGTGTATTGATAGTCACACAGAAAAACACCCAAAACTGATAACTGATCAACCCGCGGCGAATGAGTCCTTTTGATGATAGCCCGAACGATGCTATGCGACTACTGATTGCTTACACAAATACATGCATTTTATTCATTCGCTGCGCGTCGATGTCAGCATTAAAGTAATACTATTGCAAACGTACGGGTTTGCTCGTACACACTACAATGGTTACATTGGTCTTATTAAAATGTACATGTTTCAAGTGTTTCTACCGTAAGGCATGCAAAATGCAATCATCAATGCAATCATGGTTTATCAAAATCAAGATTGACATTTAAATATATAAAATAAGATAAAAATATATAAAATATTCTTCTGAATCATTAATAATGCGTGACGTTATTAGGTTTTATTTGTCCGTTTGTGTATTAGATTACATTTCACCTTGCTCGTCAAAATTACTGATCGATTGCACACCTGCGATATATTTGATACCTACGTTTTAATACGTTTTAATTGCTTAAGCACTAAAAAGAAAACATTTTTAATAGAAAAAAAACGAGCTAGTCCCAAAATATGCCATAAAAATACAACTTCATTATTCGATTTGAGAACGAAATTCGAAAATAATTAAAATATAAATCTGCCTAGCCTTTTCCCAACTATGTTGGGGTCGGCTTCCAGTCTAACCGGATGCAGCTGAATACCCGTATTTTACGTAGAGCGACTGCCTATCTGACCTCCACAACACAGTAACTGGGTAATACGATAACCCTTGGTAAGACAGGTTGTCAGACTTTCGGGCTTCTGACGACCCGTAACGACCGTTAAAGATCCACGCATGACAACCGGGACCAACGGCTTAACGTGCTTTCCGAGGCACGGAGAAGTCTCGGGTCACCTATCCACAGACCAACCCCGGCAAGTATAGCTTAACCCGATGGATCGACCCGTGCGGCTGTTATTACTTAGCCACGAGCTCCTCGAAATTCGAAAATAAGTAGTTAAAATAAATAAATTAAAATAATAAACAGTTAATAATGGAGCTTTCCCCCTATTCCAGCAAGAGCTAATAATGGCGCGCCAGTCGTCGTCAATCGTCTCGTCTCTGGCGAGCAGTACGGGCGTCGCGAGCACAGACCTGCCTCTGGACCCGTTCCTGTCGGGACTGTCGGACCACCAGCGGCAGGAGTCCGCTGACAGCGGGCTGGGGATGGGCGTCCCGCACTCCTACTCCATGCCACACACGCCTGAGGGCTTCCTAGCTGGCATGGACGACCGCATGGACTGCACCAGCGAGGCCGGCGCCAACCTAGACTCCACCGACATCACGCTAGCCGACAACCTCGACTCTACTGACGACTTGGTACCTTCTTTACAGGTATTTTTGCCTGGTTTATTTGCTTAATCTAACATTCTAACACCTAAATACAACACCAACATGACTGACTACGACGTAGTCAGAGTAGTCGTAGTGTTCGATGCACTACAGCGTAGCGGGCGTGGTCGGGTTTCCTGTTCGACTACGGCGTAGTCGAGTCCTTCTATGCTACGGCGTAGTAGAGTCCTTCTATGCTACGGCGTAGTCGAGTCCTATGCTACGGCGTAGTCGAACCCTTCTATGCTACGGCGTAGTCGAGTCCTATGCTACGGCGTAGTCGAACCCTTCTATGCTACGACGTAGTCGAGACCCTGATAGATTACGTCGTAGTCAGCGTAGTCGTAAGCGTAGCCGCTTCAATAATTTTTGTTTTTCATGAATACAAAAGTAAATTATTTACTGTTTTAATTTAATTTATTATGTATTTTGCTACAAATTAAATAAGACCTAGTTGGGCTTAAATAATTACTTACATATTTGTTTTAACTGCATTTACTGCTATTTAGAAAGCCTCTATAAATTAGTTTAGCAAACGGAAACATAGTTATGTTTCCGTTTGTTTGTTGTGATTCCACTAATAATATAAAAATAACAACGATGACTTGCATGCCTCACTGTCATGTCGTTAAAATATTAAAAACAACGTCGTTTGAAGACATCCTCGAGATGATGGGTGTGACAGAATTTATAGAACGTTTAGTGCTTCATTTACGGTTATTATAATGTGTGAAATATGGACATTTCAGTTGAACGAGTTCACAAACGACATACTCCTGGACGACGTGCAGTCGCTCATAAACTCGACGCCGAGCAAGCCCGACAACGTGCTGACGTGGCTGTAGGCGGCGCGGGCGCAGCTCGGGCGCGGCTCGTGTACACCATGCTTACAAACTTTCAAATTAGGTATTATATGTTTAATGTAGCGTACTTACCGCTTGAATGACGTCGACCGCTATAACGGTGTCGGTGACAAAACGGTAACGATGGTGTAAATTTCACTTGAAAATGACAATTATAGCATAACATGAGTAATGACTGATGTGGGATTTTGTGTGCTTATGATTTAGGATAGTTAGATACTTTCAGAACCAGTACGATGGCTTCCATGAGAGCAGGCAGACCGATGCGGAATAATGCATTTTTGTTAAAAACGTTCTCAAGTTCAAGTGTAATTTCGAAAACTATCCGCATCGGTTTACCTATTCCCTACTATATCTGCTCGCTTTTATGCAGAATTGGTTTTATCTCTGTCTCTGCATTTATTCGAATGAGATAGAAATACAAAATTGTGTGAGTTAAATAAGTGTTTCTACTTCGTCGTGGTGATACATGTGTGGACTCTTGTATGTCTGACTTTACAACACATACTCATCGCAATTATTGACTTGGACTCCTAAGTATTGTAAATTAGTGCCTTTTCATCCTTAGTTAGCACAGAAATGCTAAAGTAAAGTAAGAAAATAGTAATAATCTTTGTCTTTTGATGTGAGCAATACAATAATGGTGCTCAGATTGTAAAACGTTTCACCCCGTTCAAGTAAGAGATGAGCTACGAAAACCAAGCCAAGTATCGCGAATCAGTAGAGCAAGACTATCACGAATGGCTAGTCATTGACGTTAGGTACGAGTGTACACGGTGTACACTGCGTACAGTGGTGTACAGTGACGACGCCGGCTCGTCTCGGCGCGCGGTGGCTGCAAGCCTTCTTTCCTAGCAGAAAGTAGTTGCGTTGCAACGCAATCATTGGTGAACTAGGTTTCCATATTCTTTTCATAGAGACTATCGGAAATCGTATTCTATAAATCGACAAACAAACAATATTTTATGATATATTTTAAAATTAAGATTGTGATAACATCTTGATGTAACAGTGCCTTATTGTGCCTTGATAAAATTATTTATTGTTGTAATAATTTAGATAATGTTGAGATATTTTTACAATTTTCTATTGTCGAATTATTGATGTAATAGTGATTTGACAGAAAATAAACTACTTATGTGCTTGTAGAACGTTGTTTGTCAACTTACACCGTCCTTGTGAATTTTCGAGATTATGATAGACGTTAAGTTTTAATAGTTAATCATGAAGTAGGTAATAATGTTGGCAACTATTATGTTTACTTATTATAGTTGGGTTGTAAGTGAACAATGTCACTACCTAAGCAATATTCAAGTGTATGGGTGCAGCTAGCTAGCTAATCGTAGGGAGTCATAAATTGAAGCTCGAAATTTTGCCTCTAAGTGCCTTACTCAAAACATTGTTATTGTCTAATCTTATGAATTTATTGAAATAATAACATTGTTAACTGCCATTGAGCAGACTCTACTCTATTGGTGCCAACAAAGTATAAAATCTATTTTCGGTAACTACTGTTATGTAATTAGTATTACTTCATTATGTTTAGTAATCAATTCATCAAATCATCGTTCATATTATTATATCAACAATTCAAAATATTTCAAAATTTTGTAAGCCCACCTAGTCTTTAGATTTTTGTATGCGTGTATTGTATGAGTGTATTGAATTCAGCTAGCTTGATTGAATATTATGATAATGGAATTAGGCCTTTAATATCAAATGCTACATTGAAAACTTTGCCATATTAGTAAAAGTACTATTATTCTTATAAGACTTTAATGTAATCTTCAGTTATTATGACGCATAGCAATAAATAGCATCTGTGTAACTATTGTAATTAGACGTAACGGTGCTGGGTTGATGATACATTTAACTTTGTATTCTGTACATCCATTTGTTGTATACTTTATATTTGTATTTGTCGTGTATTAATTCTAAGAGTCCGTAAGTTTGGAAGCTTCTCATATTGTTCAGTTCATTATTCTTCACTCGCTCCCTCCGCGTTGTGTTCGGAGTCGGTGGGAGAGGGTGACAGCGGTCGAACACACTCACCCGACACCCAGTCGCTCCCAGTGCCGCCCGCGCGACACGGCGACATCGACACACATTCCAAGCTACAGTAGCGGCGCCGGTGCTGCGCATGCGCACGCGCACGAGCCTCAAGCCTGCCACTCGCTACAGAATAATATTCAGAACAATATCTCAAGTGTAAACTGTAATCAATTATTTCTAAGTATAGCCTTTATGAAAAACATATCTTTTCAGTCTGATAACAGATGCAAGTTTTCTATGTAGTGTATGTAACTACGTGTATCAATGTTATAACAATGAAATTACGTGTCAAAGTTATTAATTTACTATAATTTCATTGTAAATAATTCGATATTCTTATAATGAATTAAATAAATATTTGTTTTAATACCTATTATATATTTCACTTCCCATAGTTTTAATAGATTCAATAATAGCACGATGACATATTACAATTCAGTTCTGGGTGTTGTTATCTGTTGGAAAAAAAGGAAAGTCTGAGAAACGTTTAAATTATTTATTTGTTAACGATAACAAGCAGCACAAGCACGCTTCCTTTTAAAATAAATATTTTATGTACATTATACTAGATGTTACCAAGCTGGAGCCAACACCCCCTTCACTTTCTTGCCACCTGTCAAAACGTAGTTAAATAAGAGCTTGTACAATGTTAGTAAGTTTATTTTTTAATAAATCAGTTGGCGGAGGAATAAGGGCGAGAAGACACATGCCTGTAGCTTGTACAAAACTGCAAGTGGCTGGTATGCCATTGTGAAATTCACCAATCAGAAGTTGTTATGTCACACGGCATGCAAGCTACATACATACTTTTGCTCAAGTTACAGGCCTGTGTATTCTCGCCCTAATAAACGAGACAAGACAGAAAGAAAGGTGACAGTTCAAGCAGGAAACACCACAGAAACACCTCTACATGCTGTTTTAAAGAGTTTAGCCGAGTCATCATGCTTGACATTCCATTCATTGACTATTTGTTTTTTTTTTTTGTAGATATAGCTTTAGCCATAAATCAGTAGTACCTAGTAGGTACTTAGTGTAACGGTAGACAAGTTATTTATCACTAATATAAACAGCATTAAGAAAAGAAAAAAAAAGTAAAGTAGGAAGACTAGGAAGCAATACGAGTACTTACTATTCTAACAGGCATTATGTTCAACAATACATTATTCCAACTATATATTTTACGGATTTATGGCTGCACTAAATCGTGACTAAATCCTACATAGCTGATTCTGTCGCGTACCGATTTAATTTTAACGTAGACTAGAAGGCTTTAGAACTGTCCAACTGGTACTTCAATGTGTTATATGAAGCTACAGCTTAACCTAATGACAGATCTTAAATTTCTCCGTCTCTTTTCAATTGCGATTGAAATATAGCATATATATAGCAATAACTCTTGCGTGCGCAGGTGCTAGTCACCGCCTGAGGTAGGTATGTGAGCGGTGAGACGGGGGAGGGCGCGATTGACAAGATTGGCAGACTGAGTTAGCTTCACCTTTGTCTACCTCCCGTCTCACCGCTCACATACCTCAGGCGGTGAGTTTAAGTTTATCCGGTACGCAACTGAATCGGGACTCTACTAAGTGCAGCGACTAGGTTTGCTTATTTATATCTAACTAAAAGGTTATAGGACTAAACTTTTAAACCAATACAAATATCAAGTAATTTCTTAAAGTGAAGTTACAAACTCCCGCTCTGTGAAAGGCAAACTCCTGTTAAGTGATTTGATTGGCTGTTGTTGTTTCGTTCAGCCAATCACAGCATATAAATGAGTTTGACAATCTGTCAGCTAAGTTTTGTCTTAATTGGCCTTTCAGAAACTGGCGTAAAAGAATATCCTGCTATTTGGCAGTGGTTTTAGTTGCAAGTAAACAGTTGGTTCTTACAGCAGGATCCTTGAAGCGAGAGTCTTGAGGCAGCTCGCGGTTAGCGATCAGCTCCTTGTAGTAGTCAGCTGACAGCTTCGCTGTGCGCGGGCGAGCCGGGTCCGTGATGTTCACGTGGTAGAAGCCGAAACGCTCGCTGGAAAATTATAATATGTATTTCTTATGACCGTAAAGCATGGGTTTATTACTATGAGCTGGTAACTTTATGTGTTAGGGCTATGGGGCATATGAACACAATCGAGGCTTAGTATCATTTTCAGGCTACAAAATACCCCATAAAAACGACAAGAGAATAAAACCTAGGATTCTAGGATTAACCAGACTGAGGAAGTCGAGGCAGACGATCCCTTTTTAAAAATTGGTATGCGTACTTTCGCACTGGGTAAGTTGCTCATTTTTTAATGTAAGTAAATTGATAAGTACCTAAGACATTAAAAATGGTGAAATTTATAAATCAAATAACTTACGAGAATCCAGCCCTCCATTCGAAGTTGTCCATGAGAGTCCACGCCGTGTAGCCGAGGACTTTGACGTCGTCGTCATAGATCACGTTCAGGATCTCGCTCAGGTAATCCTGCAATTTTTTCAAATACGTAGGTAAGTTGTAATTTAACCACTGGCGTGTTAAAGTCTTCCTAGTAGCCCCCCATATTTTGCAGTGAAATGTTATGGCTACCAGGTTAGCCCTAACGTCTTGTTCCATAAAAGACGTTTTTGTACCATGATAGCTGTATGAAAGCTCCTGGAAATTTTACTGGATGCCGCAGTATTAAATTCCGCGTCTATAAAGTGGTGAAACACTGTCTGACAGCATAGAGAAGTATTATAAAAAGTCAAGGTAAGTTCTCATTTTGAAATTTGTGAGAAATGTTAGCAGCTCAGAACAAGATAGATCTACAGAGGTCGTTGTTAGATTGCCTTTTGGAATGGGCGTGATTACGCTAAGAAGAGGATAGGTGACTTTGTTTTGGATTGAATATATTTTACAGGGAACGTAACAAGCCTTAATCTCAGAAGGTGTAGGCAGAATAGTCCTGCATTAAGGCTCCCACAGACAGGCGTGACGCGATGGTGTGACGCGATTCTCGTAGAAGTTTCCACGAACGTGTTCTAATAATCGCTATGCTATAATTATGTCGTATCTAATTAGGAGTGGCTATTGCCATCAACTGCACAATAATAATATAGCATAATCAGCCTATAATGTTCCCACTGCTGGGACACAGGCCTCCTCTCGGTGAGAGGGAGTGGGCCGCAATTTACCACGCGGGCCCAGTGCGCGTTGGTTGATGTCTCCTGTTATTCAATTTTTGGTTTTAGGACATACCGGTTTCCTCACGATGTTTCCCTTCACCGTTTTGAGAGCAGTGGTGATGAAATAATTTACACAAAGTAAAGCGCCTGTCGGGGTTTGAACCTACGACATAAAACTAGTAAGTCGCGGCCGTTACCACTGGGCCACCACTGCTATCGCCATAAACTGGGCACAAATTAAACCAAAATTGGGCTGCTGGACGAAGAATTTTATAATAAAAATAAACAAGCCACAGTGCTAAGATTTCGAACCCCATTTCCGGCAGGTCCGCTTGCGACAACTAGACCAGCACGGTGCAGTCACAAAATGTTCCTGTCAAAAAATATAAGAATGAAGTTCATTACTTACATTGAAATAGCTGATACGACCATAATCGAGCAAAGTACCGCGGTCAGAGAATCCGTTCTCTGTGATGTAAATCGGTGGGTCATTGTAGGAGCTCTTGCACCAACGCAGCAGGTTCGCGAAGCCAGTAGGTACCACCTGATGGTTATAATAAAGATAAGTAGATACTACTTGCTGTACCTGTAGGTACCTGTGAACTATAAAATTTGATACAGGAAGAAATATCCGATACCTACGATAGGTTTAGTATTTTGGCAATCTTTTAAAACTTAATAGAAAAACTATTTACCCTGAGCCATTCGGAAGCAGAGTCGCCGCCGACTTCCATGGTAGTAACTGCACCGATGTCCTTCAACCATGAAGGGGACTTAGCGATAGGATCTACTCCAGCTCCAGTGATCAGATGCGTGGTGTAGTGGTTGATGCCCAGGAAGTCTGACGTACCCTTGATTCTCTGGGTCCAGTACTCATCGAACTGTTCAAGACGTGGTTTAGAGAGACCCTCGGCTGCGCTCTGGTGGGCTACATTCTCTACCATCACTGCGGGGTATCCACCCTCAGACGTGAAAATTGGGTGCGCGAACCAACCGAACTAAAAAGAGAAAAAATCATTATAGCTTGCCACCATTTAGAGAAGTGAGATAGAATAATTATATAGACACTATTGTTGTATCCCCCTTACTTTGAATTGATTAGCAACTTCAGCGAGCGCCACCTGCTCTTCATTTTCCGGGTCGCTAGGTTCATACCAGATGGAGTTGATGGAGATCATGATCCTGCCATTTTGAGATGGACGGTATTTCTCGTTGTACAAGTGGTAAGATTCAGCGTGGGACTTTAGCACGTTGTCACTGCACAAGTAGTTACCAACTCCGTGGCTGTCGATCGCTGGTGCTTTCTTGTCGTCACCATAAGCATCTTCGCAGATCTCATAAGGTTCGTTGAACGTGATCCAAGACTTAATTTTGGTTCCGAACTCTTTGTAGCACAAGTCAGCGTAGTCCCGGAAGTAATCAATCATCTTAGGGTTCGCCCAACCTCCGAGATCTTGGAGGGTTTGGGGCAAGTCCCAGTGGAACAGGGTGACCTGCAAGCATTAAGGATTAAAGGTCCTATTATTAGAAAAATAATAACATCATCAGTGCTACTTGATTTGTGATCATAACCAGTCATAATATTATTTTTAATTTAACCATTTTAGTCAGAATAACGTCACTACCATCTGGCCATATTCTGACAAAGAAAATGTAACGTCAATAGAGTTCTGTTTTATTTATTTATTTTTCAATAATTTGACGGCTTTTATTCATTTTTTTCCCCAAAATCAGCTTGAATAAACAAAATTTTTAATTGTTTTTTTTTTTTGTTACATAATAGTTTGTTTTCGGGCAGTTTTGGTTTATTGTGTGAATGAAAATAAATTAGATTCAACAGCGACGTATAATAAAGTAACTGTTTTACAATGAACTTACAAGTGGTTCGATGTTTTTCTCGGCCAGAGCATCAAGAAGGTCGTTGTAGTAGCGGATACCGTCAGGGTTGACTTCATCAATGCGGCCGGTGGGCAGGATGCGGGCCCATGACAGCGAGAACCTGTAGAAGTCTACGCCGAGGTATGCCAGCTCCTCCACATCTTCCTGGTAACGGTAATAGGACTCGCAGGCAATGTCGCCATTGGTACCGTCAATGATCATCTCAGGTCGCGAGTGAGACAAGCGATCCCAGACATTTTCAGATTTGCCTGAAAACATTAGCAAAGTTTGAAGTTGGTTTTGGCTAAATATTTAAAAGAGTAGTACATGGGACTACAGAAGATACTAGGCCCAACGTACTTACGTGTAAAAAAAAATCTTTTAAAATGATTTATTTTTCTCAAGCTCAGAAATATGTCATTGATCTTATTGCATATCAAAATAGGGTCGTTAACCTTAATAGATGGAATTATATTTTTTCTATTACTATCTTCGACTGTGGTTTTGAAATCTATTAATAAATTATATAAGAAGGTAAAGCACAATTTACTTTTATTGTTTTTATAAAAATGTAGGTACTCTGTGTGTTTTTATGCTGTGTCATTTTATCCCATCTCGTACTTGTGCAGATAAAAGTTGATTGAGTATATGTCGAGATATGTACTATCGTAATTCCACTTCAAGATATGATTTTGTCACAACTATGACAATGATGGTATGTATTTGTTGTTCTGATTATCATCAGCCTATCCTCTTCTAAGAAAGTTAGAGCTTCAACCGAAAGATATTATATTATTATTTTATTGCAATTTTTGCCAAGAAAAATGATTGATTACTGTTTGAAGGAGTTTGCCACTGCAATTACACGCACTGCACGTGAAGCACATTATCATCTTTGCCATTGGGTGTGTGTTCGTAATAATACTATAAGTATGACACATCATAATTATATTTACGTGTGAGTGTGTGACCTACTACTTACAGTGCAGTACTTACGTGTGAATACTTTTATGTATATTACCCGACTATGGCAAAGCAAAATGGAGGGTTATGATTTTGACCGGTAAGAATGTATGTTCATCTGTTCTCTCATAACTTCTAAACAACTTATCATAATTTGACAAATGAGGTACCTATCGTTGGAAGCGTCTTGATCGTCCGCTGGCTATGTGACGTCACATTAAATTGAATATCGCGTCCTCTACAGGACAAAGTTATGAACTAAAAAACAATGTTTTTAATGATGCCATGTTGGGTATCAAATGAAAGGGCTTAATTAGCACTTTTCAAATTAATGTATTTACTAACTGGTGCTCGCGGCTTTACTTCCATGCGCCCGATAATTGGGAATAATTTCTAAAACCACGCCTCAGATGTGAGCCAAACATATTTTCTCTCCAAACCTAATTATTCTTCTTTAAAAAATGTAAAGTGGCTCTGCAAATTCTTTATCACGAAATTATATTAACCCCAAATTTAAATAAAAAGTAAGTTCAAAAACTAAAACCCGACTAGCTCTAAAAAGCATGAAACAAGAAAAAATTCTAAAAATCCAGAGTCGCACGTAATCTGTTCGATTTTTGCCCTAACATGACGTGTGACACCGGATTTTTAATTAGTCTGTCTTTATCTTTCATGTAAGGATATTTTCTTGTTTCATGCTTTTTAGAGCGTGATTTTTAGTAGTTAGTCGGGTTTTAGTTTTTGAACTTACTTTTTTTATAAAATCGTAGATTGCCAAAAATTATTATTTTTCCCGTAAACTGAAAACGAAAATTAAACTAGGTCGAATACTACTCACCGCTGACGTTCCAGGCTCCCTCGATCTGATGGGCAGCTGTCGCTACGCCAAACGTAAACCCTTCTGGGAATTTAGTGTATGCTATGCTCCTGTAACGTTACATAATACTGCGTATATATTTAAAATTATAACACATTTAAACATAAAATACTGCCTGTTTATCCGCATGGGCTAGGCAGAGTTATAGGTATGTCAAAGTCAAATGATTTATTTCAAATAGGCACATAAAAGGCACTTTCGAACGTCAACATTTACAGAAAAAAAAAGGAATTGATTCTAGATTCCAAAAGATAGTTTTAAAATTTTAAAACAAAAAAAAAAGCAATAAAAAAAAAAAAAAAAAAAACTAAAAAAAAAAAAATTGAAAAAAAAAAGCAATTGCTTTACAATATTTTGTATATATTAATTACGAGTATATCATTATAATGCACCTAAATTACCTACACCTAAATTACCTACACCTAAATTACCTACACCTAAATTACCTACACCAAAATTACCTACACCTAAATTACCTACACCTAAATTACCTACACCTAAATTACCTACACCAAAATTACCTACACCTAAATTACCTACACCAAAATTACCTACACCAAAATTACCTACACCAAAATTACCTACACCTAAATTACCTACACCTAAATTTCGCCAGTTATGTTGAAGACCCATGCGTATGTAATAAAGGGTTAGTCTATTTTATCATGTCACCGAAAATCTAAATTCCCGGAAATACTTGATGAAAAACCCAATTTAACACTTTGCACGACCTAGAGATTTACACTTTGCACGACCTAGAAATGACATGAAACAGGGTTCGCAGCAGCGGTTGCAAGTACTTGCGACCACTAGGCCAGCGAGGCAATCATCTTTAGCTAACAGCCCTGATCTAAACCCAATAGAGCATCTTGGTGCGAAGTCAAGACAAAGGGTTCAAATCGACAGTGTGGCAATTTAAGACAACGACGTTTTTTAGGGTTCCGTACCTCAAAAGGAAAAAACGGAACCCTTATAGGATCACTTCGTTGTCCGTCTGTCTGTCTGTCTGTCTGTCAGTCTGTCAAGACCCTTTTTCTCAGGAACGCGTGGAGGTATCAAGTTGAAATTAATATCCAATACGTACGTCTATGGTCCCTTAGAGTTTAAAAAAAATCAAGCTTCTAAGTCAACGCAATAAAAAATACGGCCACATTTTGATATTCGCAACTGTCGCAAGTAAATCAAAACCTACAGGGTACTTCCCGTTGACCTAGAATAATGAAATTTGGCAAGAAGCAAGGTCTTACTGCACAAGTAAAGGAAAAAGTCTGAAAAATGTTAATTTGTAATTCTATCGCATAAAAAAAAAATATTAAGTTTGTTTGTCTGTCAAGATCCTTTTTCTCAAGGACGCGTGGAGATATCAAGTTGAAATTAATATCAAATACGTAAGTCTATAGTCCCTTAGAGTTCTGAAAAATTCAAGCTTCTAAGTCAACGCAATAAAAAAATACGGCCATTTTGCGACACTTTTTGAAACTCGCAACTGTCGCAAGTAAATCAAAACGTATAGGGTACTTATTGTATAATATATAAATAAAATGTATTGCAAAATAAAGAAAAAAATATCTGTCTAACTAGATATTTTTTTTCTTTTTTTTTCGTTTTGTCCTGACTGACTAACTGACTGACTCATCAACGCCCAGCCCAAACCCTTGGAGCAAGCTGCAAGCTGAAATTTTGCACAGAGGTTTCCTTTATAAAGTAGACAAGGAATAAGGAAGGAATTCCCGGTAGTACGTTCGCGTGGGATATTTTCCTACATCAACGCGGGCGAAGCCGCTGCCAAAAGCTAGTTTGAAATAATTAGTTTAAAATGCTCGGTCCCGCAGTGTTTGAAGACTAAGATCATCAAACAGTGCGTTCTGCCCGTCATGGCATACAGTGCCGAAACGTTGACATTGACCTGAATACTGATTGAGCCGGCCTAGTCCACAAATTTAAGGTCGTTCATCGCGCTATGGACCGGGCTATGCTCGGAGTCTCTTTTAAGGTTAAAATTAGGAATTAAATTATTCGGAAAGGAACCGGAGTTACCGACATAGCTTAGTAGAGTAAGCAAACTGAAATGGCAGTGGGCAAGCCATGTTTGTCGAATGACCGATGACCGGTGGAGCTGACGAGACCAGGAGTGGAGATTGCGTATCGGCAAGTGTAGTGTCGGAGGCTCCCCAGCTAGATGGACCGACGACTTTAATAAGAAGGTGACTGGGACAGAATGGATGCGGAAGGCGGAGGACAGGGAGATGCCTATGCCCAGCAGTAGAAAGCGATAGGCTAAATAGATTTTTGATTTTTGCTCGGTGCTCCGTTAACATTGAACCATAGTGGAAATAACAACCTACCAATGCTTATTAGACGTGATAGTACTGATAATGTACCATTAATATGTAGCACTTGTTGTAACGATCCATTCATCATCATATGGTACCATCGGTCATGGTATGGTCATGGTCATGGTTTAGTCATGGGTAGCCGGTAACCTGTTCAAGCTCAACACACCGACAGAAGTTGTTACCAACTTGTTTTTAGGCAGTCAGCTGAACAGTTTAAAGTAAAAGTTTTTTATTTTGGAACAAAAACAAATTGACAGAATTACAACGGAAACGATGATAGATACAAAAGTTAAAAACTGACTCGCACCTATCAACGCCCGACTAAACATAAGAAACAAAATATGACATATTAAAAAAAAAAAAAATATACAAAAACCTTCAACAATGCTTAAAAACTAGGTCGCATGAATTTCAACATATCACTATCATCATCATCATCATTTTCATATTGACATGGGTACAGTTTAAAAGCTAACTGGTATTTCAATTAAAAATCGTAATAGTGCAAAAAAAAAAATATAAAAATAAAAGACATGCAAACAAGTGTATGTTGATAGGTGAGGTGCAGTGTGGAGTGGTAGTGTCAGTGAGGGTGTTAATGAGTGAGGGTGTGTGTATGTGAGACTGAGGGTGTATGTTTGTAAGTGAGGGTGTGTGTGAGTGCTGGGACTAGTTAAGTTTCCACAATTTTTTCAGTTGCATCATATTATTATGATAAGAGATTTTAACCAGCAGTCGGTCAACTTTACTATTAAGACATTACGAGGTAAGCGGTAAATGTCGATGCTCTAATTTACTTTATTGTAAATCTTGGAGGTGATGAACCTGAAGGCTCTTCTCGCCAAGCCACGACAGATTTGTTTATCAATGCTTTGCTGGTAACGGTGTGAATCTGATTCGTGGTATGAATTAAGGTTTATGTAATGGGGCTAGCTAATTGCGATCTACCAAGGACAATTGACCCCGAATATCGGTATGTAAAAAATAAATAGACCTATGTAGAGACGTGTGAACACTAACCTTCCAGCTAGGTTGTGTCGAATGCTGGGTTAATGTTGAGATGTAGAATATGCAGCAAACTAATCGCTTTAGTCGGAATTTATGTATCGTGATAGTAACTGACAACATTTACAGTGCAAAACTTATTTCGTTCACGCGACTGTTGCCATATTTGCCTGATACTACAGTATCTGAGGACTATAAGATATAAGAATATTTAAGATAGAATTGATAGACAACCGGATAAGATTACCAATAGGCAGGTACAGTCAGCAATAAAAGTCGATTAACACTTGCAGTTTTTAGGGTTCCGTGGTCAACAAGGAACCCTTATAGTTTCGCTATGTCCGTACGTCTGTCTGTCTGTCTGTCCGTCCGTCCGCAGCTTAGCTCAGAGACTCTTGGTATTAGAAAGCTATAATTTGGCATGGATATACATATTTATCACGCCGACAAAGTGGTAAAATAAAAACATGAAAAAAAAAATTCTTTTAGGGTAAGTACGTTCTGTACACGTAAAGTGGGGATGTTTTTTTTTCTTGTCTGCCCCATGGTGTGGGGTGTTGTTGGATGAGTCTTTCAAAAATATTGCGGGTTTGTGAAAACAACTTTTCGACTTAGGGATCCGTTTCTGAAATATTGAGCTTTAAAGTGCTAATTTTTGAGAGTCAAGTGTCCCCCCCCCCCCCTCCCCCCAGGCCAGCTAAACGTTTAGTTTTAGATGGGTAAAAAAATTCCCGGTAGTTAACGACTTATATTTACAGTTGGAATGTATGAGAGAACATGATTTTCAACTACAATGTTAAGTTTGTTCTTGGGATAAATTCATCCCAACTACGGTTTTTTATTTATTCTTAATTAAGCGAAATATTTAATTCAAATCGGAACAGAAATACTTAAAATTTTAATAACATTAACTCACAAACACAGTAAAACAACAGTTAAACGAAAAAAAAGCAGTTTATCGAATCATTTTGTTTTAATTTAGATAATGTCAAAAGTAGGAGTGTTAACCGACTTCTGTTGCTGACCGTACAGCGCAACTTAAGGCGACGATAAACGACTATTCATGATTTTAAGCTGAAGATCACGTCTAAACGAGTCGTGTTAATGATTTGGAAAAAAAGTAAGTTGGAGCATTTTCTTAACAACTTAAGTGAATATTTTAGATTACTAGCTGCGCCCCGCGGTTTCACCCGCGTAGACCGGGATAAAAAGTAGCGGTATGAAAAATAGATGTTAGCCGATTCTCAGACCTACTCAATATGCTCACAAAATTTCATGAGAATCTGTCAAGCCGTTTCGGAGGAGTACGGGAACGAACATTGTGACACGAGAATTTTATACACTACTATTTTTTAATTAGTACAAAAAAAATGGGGCTTTATCCGCACCCGTTACTGATCATATTTGTGTAGTCAAAAATCAAAAAAATGAAATCCCAAAATTGTCCACGAAAATTTGTCATAATTGGTAAATTCATAAATTTCATAACTGAATCAATCATTCATAACAATTGCTACTAGAAAATACTACGCGCAGTGTTTTTCCATGATCAATGAATACCACTATGTAGCCTGTAAGATATTTCCATACACTGAGTGACATTTTGGAATATACACAAACGCTAATAACTTTGCTGTTTATGAATATAATTTATTGAGACTTTACATGTATAATAACAAGACCTTCTCTAATAAGCCCTTTAAGTATTTGTACTAATTAAAAATTAGGGTGTATACATATAAGATGATTATGTAGTGTTAGTTTATGTTAGTGTAATTAACATGTACAGTTATGTCTAACACGGATAAAAACTGAGTATCACGCAAAAACTATCAAGCGTATTTTTATGAAATCATTTTAAAAATAATTTCATTATTTATCTTTAAGTAAGTATAGGTACGTGTTTTAATATTATTGTTTTATGTAAGCATAATAAATTTAAAAAGCCTACTATACAAATACCAATAAGATTTTTAACAATCGAATCTTCTACAAGCGATAACGAAAGTTGCAAATGTCAATGACCAACACAATACCGTAAAGTATTTTTAGGAATCCGATAATAATCAGGCTAGTTGGCACTGAACAATTGAAAATAATAGAGACTAATGTTAACTAAAGTTCGATAGACTCTGATTTAATTTCAACCATTGAACGTTGATTATAGGTCAAGTAATTCCTCTGGTTTGGTAACCCCTGCTTCTACAATATTATCAGGGACGCGACATGATGCGACGATTAAATTTTGATTAATTGAATTGAACAGGTTACATTACAAAACCGGCGCCTTTTGGCTTGTAGGTATGGCCGCTGATTCGATAGCATATATTCGGTTTAGCATAATATCGGTGTTCCATCACACTGTTTTATTTAGGGCAACCTTCTATTAAGTACTTTTATCCGTCCAGAAGTTTAAATAAACAAATGGATAATAAATTGAAAGATTGATTGTAATTAAAATAAAGTATAAAATGCTGATTATTTTATAAAAATGTTAAACAATAATAAATAACATTTTAAAATATTTTTGGCATTTTTATTTTGTCAAGCACAATATTTTTCAATAAAAAACAAATACATTTCTTGTGTACTTTTGGGGTGGCCACGTTGCCCCTACCCCCATGGCCGCTTTGGGCGGCCACTCGGGCAAAGCGGTTTTTTGACAATTTTCGAAATTTACAAATCACATGGTTATTTTTAAATTTGTGCAAATTTTAATTTCATATTATGAAAATTTTAGAAATTCTCTGGCTATTAATATAAAATTCTCTTCAACAGTCTATCGTTTACTAGGTTTTTTTTTAAACTCAAAGTTAAGATGGCCGCTTTGAGCTGACCTCCCCTAAAATAACTTTCATAAAACACTTAACAGCTTCTGAAGTCGGTGTCAAGCTAAAGTGCATTGAAGAATTGAAGACACCGACTTCAGAAGCTGTTAAGTGTTTTATGAAAGTTATTTTATTCGTTTTTGAAGTATGTTTTTACTTTTTTTAAAGTAAATTTATTTTTCCATTTTTAGTTGAATATACAATTACATAAGTAGGTAAGCCCAAGTCAAACCAAAAGAAGAATCATCAAAATCCGCTTAGAAATGCCGGAGATACAGTGCATTTATGCACTTAACTTCGTACATAAGAATAATTACATAATGTATTATATACTAAAACCTTCCTGAAAGTATGCAGATCACGTTAGTGAAAAAATCATCAAAATCGGTTCATTCGTTTCTGAGAAAAACAAACGCGGACAAACAAACATTCATACATACATACATACATACATACATACATATGGGTCGAATACAGAACCTCCTTTTTTGAAGTCGCTTAAAATAAATGAAAATACTAAGATAGGTTTAGGCAAAAAAGTGTCTTGCTGTTGGAAAGTGAACCCCAGCTCCTAAGTAGAACAAGTAACAGTAAACTGTAGAATGTTGCATGATTTCTACTTCAATGTTTATCATCGTCTTAACAAGTGACTTTATAATATTGATGGTCAATCGATTAATATTCAAGAGGTGCAACGCGGTCATCAAATAAGCACTCTCGGTGCGAATCTATTAAATCCTTGAGGAATGCTATTGACCTTCGAGGTAAAGTTCGAGATAAATTTATTATTTTTATTATTGAAAGTTGTGCGATTGTAAATACTCAATCAGGTGTTGTAACTTTTAGTAGTATAAATTAACAGACTTACGAGTGGCACAGCGCCAGAAGCCCGATAATGGTCCGAGTAGCCATCGCCATAGTCCCGTGTAGCGCCGTCGACCTCCTCCGACGAACTGCTGTATGACAACACGACACCCACCAACACAGGTTAGCTTGTCAACTCGTCAAGTGCCCCGAGAATCTTTGTCGGTGAGATAATCCAAGTATCGATATTCTACAGATAGTCCATTGGGTGTGGTACTCTGACAAGGGATTAACGCGTTTGATCATACTCAAGTTTCCGTAGTAACAAAAGATGAGTAGGATCTCCTACGTTGATAACGGGAGCAATTTTGTTACTATAAACTGAAGAAGAAAACCTTCATGTAGTGTTAGTGCCGAGAATCATATTGGCGTGGATTATAACCTCATGTGAAGGTAACTGATTATTCCACTGATTATTTGCAAAATAGTTATGTACGCCTCAGCATCACCTTATTGCACCGACCACCGACCTTATTAAATGCACCAGATAACACAGAGTTGTTAACTCTACTTATCACTTGTTTTTTGATGGCTCGCATAACAAACGTGTTTAACGATTGTAATGTAATGATGTTTTAGGTTTTAGTTTCTAAAATTTTCCGTAGCTACAAGTCATATTCAAGATACTGGCACAAATAACAGAGAGGAACAGGCAAATTGTGTTAACCTTGGTAAATGTTAACGACTTTTCATTGAGACTTCTAACGAAACTAACAGTTTTCCTATCAAGCGAGTTTATGACTTAACAACTGCAAGAAAATGTTTGGGTAATGTTCTGTTAGCGTTTGTACACAAAACTGCGAATCGGCGTGATGCGAATTCGCAATGCAGAAAACTGCGACGCGAATTGCTGCGATTTCGTGCGGCAAGAGGTCGGGAGACCTTCCACGGTTCGGGCACTTCAATGCGAGCCGCGAATCAATAGGGATGATGCCTGGGTAAAAAAAAAAACAAATTCTATTTAGTCCGTCAGTCACATAGTAAAAAAAAATATTAGGCACGTATTTTTTGCTTTATCAAATAACTAATATTAATAAAAAAAATAAAACGCTTTAAAGTTGCGGAGTGGGAGCTCGCTACGTCACAACTACAACAAACTACATATAAAATCTAGCAAGGAATGACGTCATGCCACATTTTAACTCAATGTATCGCCATAATTTTAAAGAGTTGTGGATTTTGTGAATACATGTATATATAAATAAATAATCTTTTGATTACGTAAAAAAAGAAAAAAATACGTGTCCAATATTTTTTAAGAATCTATAAGAGGGACAAAAAAATATATTTTTAGTCATCATCCCTATTCGCAAGTTCATGCGATGCGTCGTGCGAACTCGTAGATTTTTATGATGCGACGTCGCATCGCAGTTTTGTGTACAAGCCTATAGTTCGACTCGCAGATTCGTCGCATGCACTCGTCCTTAACCATATTATTTGGACCAGTGCGAGGTGTGTAAGTACGTTACCTAAGATTTCTTTCTTAACTCTCCATCACTTTTGTTGGACCCGAAATTCGACAAAGAAACGATCACCGATGCGTATCTAAAGTAGTAATTTTGTTTTATTGTTCGCATTGGAAATTAAACTTGCTAATTAGTTAGTTATTTTTTTTATGGTCCTCTTTCATGACTTCCATTAAATACCTAGTTCCAATGTTTTAAAACGAACGTAATTATTGTTTTTATTGATGACTAGGTATTTAAATCATACCTTGAGACACTCAACTCAAGGTATCATTTAAATGAGTAGGTACCTACGTATCGTAGGTACCCATGTAGTGTGTCGGGTTGCTAGCCCTACATTTTTTAAATTCCCTTTATTAAAATGGTGTTACCAGTAACTTAATATTCTCTTACATCACAATATACTACTTAAATAGGAAAGAATAGTTGAGTAGGTTTGATTTTACAGACGATTTTCTAGAAGATTTTCTAGAAGTGTTTTATTAACACTTAACTTAAAAAACGATCAAATTTTCTTTAAAATGAATATAAATTCACTTTTAGACAAATCGCGCCTTTGCAAGAAAAACGTGACATTTCGGAAAAGGTGTTTTTTGTTAGTATTCGATAATTTAATATTCGATTATAGAATCTTTTCGTGTATTTTTTAAAAGTTTATTAGATAGCGATATGTAAACTTTAAAAAAAGTTATGACAAGTAAATTTATGTGTTTTTAAGTTAAATGTAACTTAAAAACACATAAATTTACTTTAAAAAAAGTTATGACAAGTAAATTTATGTGTTTTTAAGTTACATTTAACTTAAAAACACATAAATTTACTTGTCATAACTTTTTTTAAAGTTTACATATCGCTTCCTGTAAAATGGCATTTTCCGAGATAGCACGTTTTTCTCGCAAAAATGCGAAATAAAACTTCTTAATTGTAGCCAGAACAATAAAAGAAACATTAATATAAATGTAGTTTATTAACAAATAATAATAATGTTAGTCATCTAATTGGCAGGAACATAACCTACTTAGTTGATTTCTTTACCTATTTCATTATAATGATTGATAGGTAAGTAGTTAGAATGACATTTAGTGTAGAATATTTTAAGGGGCGATTAAACTCATGTATTTGCACAGAAACAGCAGTTTTTTTTTATCTAGACAGGGTCAAAATAGAATAGCTAGAAAAACTCCGCAGATGTGATCGATATTTAAACACGACAAACAAAAAATAAAAAATATTTGATGATTTTTTTGGGGTTAATGAAGAGTGGAGTGTGGGAGTGTTGTTAAAGTGTGAGTTGATAAAATCTATTTTATCGTGTTGAGACATCGATACCCATCACGTCTGTGAAGTTTACACAAAAAAACAGATTTTTTAAAGTGATATTTTCAGTGACTACACTACCGGCGATTGATGACCCCAAAAAAAAAAAACTTCAACAAATCAATTTCTTTTTTTGTTTCATCACATTTAGATATCGATACCCATCACGTCTGGAGAGTTTCGCTAGTTAATTTAATTTGATCCTGTATTTCAGATTTGGTCCCTTATAAAGTTATACATATTCATATCATTCATGAGAACTATGCCCCCTGGAAAGGATTAAAACTATTTTTGTTAGACCTTATGTTCCTAGGCTTCATCGAGCAGTCCCTGCATGACGCACAGGTAGTCGATGGAGGTGGCCAGCGAGTGTGTGAGCAGGATGCCGCGCGTTAGGATCTCTCGCACCTTCCACACGTCGTGTGCGCTGCATGGCCAGAACGCTGAAGATATCGCCCTCTTCACTATCGCAGACGGCATGAACCGCCACGGCTGGTCCAGCCACCAGCTGTGAAAGTGGGGTTTCTTTGTGAAGACGATAACTTTTAGATGTAACGCTGCTTTTGGTTTAAGATTATAATTAATTATTGCCATAAGCTGTTAAGATGACCCTTTCGTTCATTTAAGCTTGATCAACTAGGTATTGGAATTTCATTTATCTGAGGAATAATTGCGGTTTCACAGCTTTTGTATAGAAAAAATATGTCAAACCTCTATTTATTCTTCAGATAAAATAATTATCTGACGATTGAAAGAACGGCTGTAAGAGAAGTAATCCATCTGAACTTCTCAATAAAAATAAATAACTTCAGTCATACTAATTTTAAAGCTGAAATACGCACCTCATGAAAAGACTTTCGTATGTAAAGTAGGTCACGGCGACGACGAACACGGGGTAGATGAGGGGCAGCACAACGAGGAGGCACAGGATGAGCGTTCCGATGAGTTTGAGGAAGGTGGGGAACGGCGCGCCGTACCGCCAGAGGGAGTGCACGTCCCACGCGAACTCCCGGGCCAGCACACGCACGCGACCCAACCTCGACGCTGAGCGTAGCTGCTGGAGACACCAGTAACTAAATTGACTCCTGTTGGCTCTCAGCAAACCATTAAAACCGGTTTTAACGTACGATCCATAATATATTCCGACTGGAAAGGAAATCGTTTTGACGATGCTCTCTCTCGCCACATTTATTTGTAAATAGCCTTGGAAATTATACTGGTAAATGACGAAAATTATTAAATTTTGTTACGTTTGGGTAGGAACTCTTTGCTATGCTACCGCTAGACACAACGCCAATCTTGCTTACTTTCATACCTAATGTTGTAATCTAAAATAGAGAATATGATGTAAAGAAATTTAGCCTAGTGCAAAAAGCTAAAGAAAACCAAAATTCTAAGCCTCATCAACCATGTAGCAATATAGTCAAAGTCGGGATCAAATATCCACCTCACGGTCCACAGAAACGCTACTTCTTCCACTCAACTTGACACAGTAGACACTGAACACTTGTCTTCCAAGACTTGGAGTAGCATTAAACTCTCCAAGGAGCGTTGGTCTCCGCCTTAGCATCGTTCCTTCTATCTATTAATTTATCTCCTAGCATCTATCTATCTATGTCTATCTACTAGATACTGATGCTGATCATACTTCAACCATAAAAACTTTATTTGATCTGCGATATGGTTTCATGCTAATTTTCTTGACATTAAATTATTTGTGCAAGCAACATTTTTGCGCAGATGTTATGTTCTTCGGTTGATTCGGATTTTTCCATAGTTTTCTTTACTTCAACTTGTAATTTTTTGTTACATAGTCAGTCACACAGTTTTTTTTTGTAAATTATCCTAAATTGACAGATAGTTGACACCACTGTTGACGCTTCAGTTGACAATATAGTTGCCTGTGACAAAAACGTTTTCCTTTGTATTTAAGAAGTATCTAAATGGCCGACTGCAATTATTGTTGAAAACTAAGTTTGAAAATCTTCTCTAAACTCTCATTTCACTCCTTTTATATGTAGAAGCCGATTTTGTAGATCGATATCCGTCGTGAAAAGTGTTTCAGCCGTGAATAATCATTTATAAGCGAATAATTGGGACGCTGCTGACGTTCATCATAATTCAACTGATTACGATGAACGTCAGCATTACATTTCGTGAGAGAGATCGGAGAATTCGGAGATTACATTTCGTGATCATCGCAGAATTTTCAGAGTGTAAAAGATAGCCAAACAACCTTGAGCTGTTGTTCAATAGAAGATTATCGGAACAAGCACGACGTCAAACTACAGATGATGATAACGTTTAGAAATGAGGTTGAGTTTAAGAGCCCAAAAATATTATTAGAAAATCCTGATTACAATTATGAAAAGAAGCGTCAAGATGAGAAGGCGCGGTTCAGCATGCAACAATGAAGTTACCAGCAAAAGATAAATGTAGGGTAATGATACGAGTACTGCATACACGAGAAACCTTACCTTTTTGCCAAACCCCAATGAGAAGAAGGTTTTTATTACTAAACCGTATATTTTTTGTCAGCTGTTGTTAATTCTCAAACTCAAATTCAAACTCAAAGCATTTATTTCAAATAAACCAATTACAGGCACTTTTGAATTGTCAATGGGTCGGTCAGTCAGAAAGATGAAGCTAGTTGCCCATTCCAAAGCGTAGTAGATCCCTATGGAGAAGAACGGGCAAGAAACTCTAATAACGACACTCCTCCTCTTCTTCCTGTACGATAATTTCGGATTCATTGATGCTTTGCTCTCTTAAAGTGACCCTATATTCTTTGCTAAGGGAACAATGGCTGCTATCTAGCCTACTTGTGGGCTTGCTTATTTACGTACATGTATACGTATCGGTACATGTTATAACCTACAATGTTAAAACTCTTTCATCCTACGAACGACTAGTAGAGCTTTTGAATGCCTTGGAAAATACAAAATATGATGTTATTGGCTTATCAGAAATAAGAAGAGTTGGAAATTCAATTCAAGAATATGATGATTTTATTTTTCACTTTGTTGGAGAAACTGCAGGACTCTATGGGGTCGGCTTCATTATAAAAAAATATTTAAAAAAATACATAGAGGCAATAATAGGTTTATCAGAGCGGGTCTCCCTACTAATGCTTAAAATTAGAGACATTGAACTTGCCATAATTCAAGCTTATGCTCCGACAGCAAATTCAGATGAAAAAGTTATAGAGTTATTTTATGAAACTTTAGACAAAGCTTTATCACTTTCAGGCGACAAAAAAATTATACTAATGGGAGATTTCAACGCGAAGATAGGAATACCTAGACCCGAAGAATACTTAATAATGAAGAAATATGGCTATGGAATAAGAAACGACAGAGGTGAAAAATTAATAGAGTTTGCTTACGAACATAAATTGTCAATCCTGAATACCTATTTTAAAAAGAAATCGAGAGATAAATGGACTTGGAAGTCACCCGATGGAAATACTAAAACAGAGATTGATTTTTTCTTATCAAACTTTCCGAAGAGTTTTGAAAACATCGAAGTCCTAAACATAAAATTTCCATCAGACCATAGACCTGTAAGAGCTAAAATAAAAATTCAAATGCCCAAAAGAAGCCGATCAGGCTATAACAAAAATCCAACATGTTCACTGAAATCTGAAGAGCAAATATCAATCTATTTAGTGAGTCTTCATGAAAACTTACTAATGCTTCTAGAAGACCGCTCAAACTACACAGTACAGGAATATTATGATAAATTGATCAACATAATTGAAATCAGTCTAAGGAAAGCACAGTCTTCGTCTAATACTGAAAGTAAAGCTACTACAATAATATCAGAAAACACTAAGCGATTAATAAGGCGTAGGCACGAACTTCAAAACGCAAAACCGAAAACTAGAAGCATGAAAAACGAGCTTAAAGCGCTGTACAAGCTAATAAGTAAATATATCAAAAAAGACTACGAAAATTATAGAGCACGCACAATAGAGAGACACATGAACGCCACCGGCAGCTTAAAAAGGGCCTATAAAGAATTACGCACACATAAGTCTTGGATAGAAGGGCTGAAGAGCCAACAGAAAATATGTAACAATAGAGTCGAGATACTAGACATTGCAACGACGTATTACAAAAATTTATATAGTAGCTCTACTCAGGACCATTCACTAAACTATGGAAATATAACTGAAAAAGGAAATCATGAAGAGATAGAACAAATTACAGAAAAAGAGGTAATTAAACAAATAAAGAAGATGAAAGACGAAAAAAGCCCTGGCCCTGACAAAATCACTAACGAAGCTATAAAAATTGGCCACCCATTACTTGTGACACCTTTAACAAAGTTGTTTAACCACATAATTTCAACTGCATCTACTCCCCAACAGTGGTCTGAATCGAATATTATATTACTCTACAAAAAAGGAGACCCAAAAGACATTTCTAACTATCGTCCTATCAGCTTATTACCATCTTTATATAAGTTATTCTCTTCCGTCATTGAGAAAAGAATTGGTCAAATACTAGATGCTAGTCAACCCATAGAGCAAGCAGGTTTTCGAAGAGGTTTCAGTACAATAGACCACATCCACACATTGGAACAAATAGTTGAAAAATACCAAGAATTTCAAAGACCACTCTACATAGCGTTCATAGATTATCAAAAAGCTTTTGATACTATATCACACTTATCTATCTGGCAAACACTATTGGCTCAAAACGTGAACATAACCTACATCAATATACTGAAGAACCTCTATGAAAAAAGTCAAAGCCGTATACGACTGGAGAACACAGGACCACCAATAGAAATTAAAAGAGGAGCAAGGCAAGGCGATCCGCTGTCACCGAGACTTTTTATAGCGGTGTTAGAGTCAGTTATGAGCAAACTAGACTGGTCAAATTCTGGCATACACATCAACAACAAACGCCTCTCACATCTCAGATTTGCTGACGACATTGTTCTCCTGTCCGATACACACAAAGACCTGGAACACATGATTAGTACTCTACATAGAGCTAGTAAGAAAGTCGGCCTAGAAGTCAACCAAAGCAAGACCAAAATTATGACGAACAATGAGAAAACACCTGTAAAATTAGGCGATACCCAACTGGAATATGTGGACAGCTATATATACCTAGGGAAACAAATATCATTTCAGGCTTCTAATAATGATCAAGAAGTGGAAAGAAGAGTTCAAAAAACGTGGAATAAATTTTGGTGTTACAAGGAAGTGCTCAAAGGTAAATATCCTACAAAAATTAAGCAAAGACTAATGAACTCATGTCTTCTACCTTGTCTGACATACGCGAGTCAAACCTGGAAATTTACACACAAAATAAAAAACAAAATTAGAACTTGCCAGAGAGGTATGGAAAGAAGTTTCATGAAAATAAAAAAAGTACAGAGAATACCACATAGTACAATCCGTGAGAAGACTAAAGTGATAGATGCTGTCACCTACGCACAGAAACAAAAATGGAAATGGGCTGGCCACGTAGCCAGAACAGCAGACCAAAGGTGGACACTACAAGCGAGTTTGGCCGGGACCAGCAGGACAGAGGAGGATAGGCAGACCACTTGCACGCTGGGTAGACGACATCACTCGCATAGCCGGACGAGACTGGACGACAGTAGCAAGGGACAGGGACAATTGGCAATCTCTGGAGGAGGCCTTCACCTGAGAGGGGTTCTTGCAAAATAATAAATTAGATATAAGAATTCCGTAATTATATATTTTAATTAAATTAGATGTTAATATTTATTTGTAATAATTGTAATAGAAGTAATTTAATGAGAACAACTCTAATTTGTAATAATAATATTTTTTGATAGATATTTAATTGGAAATGTATTCTAAGGCAAACTGCAAGAAATAAAAGGCTTTTTTATTTTTATTTTTATTTTTATTTTATTTATACGTATCGGTATAACATTCATAAAGTGCATGACCTATTGAACAATATGCATCACTAGGAATGACAATCAATAATGGTCTTTTTGTTTTAAATAGCCTCGTGCGTCAATCAACCGATAGTGCAGTAATTAAAAGGTTTTTATGCTTTTGTTGTAATGTCGCCACTGGTATCTAGTTAATATATGTAGGCTGTGTAATATTAGTTCTGAAACTATACTTAGATCATAGCATAGTTACAACAAGCTTAGGATACAATATTGTATGTAAATATATTGCCATAACACTTAATATTAATAAAGTCTATGTCAGCCATATGTGATCCCTATAACCACCGATTTCAGCGTCATCAGGCGCGGAAAAGTCCTCTGAAACTCGAAACCTCTAAAGTAGACCAGCTGTCAATGGTCTAAGACCGCGTCCTAACAGTTTAGCTCTAGGTAAATCAAGTCGCGGTTTGAACGTCATAATTCATATCTACATACAATCGCGTACTCGAGCGATGATCGCTTCCGGTTAGGACGCGGGGTAAGGAATGCACGATCATGTTACTACTGTATTTGTTTTATTTACTGTGTTGTAGGCAATAAAAAGTCAATATGTTGTGCTACACGCTCACCGCCGCAGCCTCAGCCGCGGCAGCGGGCCTTCAAACCACCCACCCTCAGCGCCTACGCGGGTTTTAAATTACACTCTAGGGGTAGGGCAGACAAGACAGTGAAGTCGGTTTTGCAACGATTCGTTTCTGTCATTAAATTTTGTAGCACAACATATTGACTTTTTATGACACTATTTTAATTTAATATTGAAAATGCTACCAAGTAACCAGCAATAATTTGTGACCAAATAATTTTCCGTAAAATGTTGTTTCGGTGTGGTGAAAATATGGCAAATAATAATCATTTGGCGAACGAAAAAAGTTATTTTGTATACTTTTTTCTCGGATTAAGGCGAAGCAAAAAGGAGGGTTATGATTTTGACCGGTATGTATGTATGTATGTATGTTCATCTGTTCCCTCATAACTTCTAAACTACTTATCATTATTTGACAAATGAGGTATCGTTAGAAGCGTCTTGGCCGTCCGCTGGTTATATGACGTCACAAAAAAATGAATATGACGCCCTCTAGAGGACATAAAGTCATGAACTAAAAAAAGTTTTTTTTTAATTATGCGGTATGGGATATCAAATGAAAGGGCTTAATTAGCACATTTCAAAAAAAAAATATTCATAGCTATTGCTCGCGGCTAAGCTTGCATGCACCCGATAATTGGAAATAATTTCTAAAATCACGCCTCAGATGTGAGCAAAACATATTTTCTCTTCAAACCTACCCAAAATACATATAAATATAATAATTATTCTTCTTTTAAGAATGTAAAATAGCTCTGCAAATACTTTATCACGAAATTATAACCCCAAAATAATTTAAATAAAAAGTAAGTTAAAATACAAAAACCCAACTACTGAAAAATCCCGCTCTAAAAAGTATGAAACAAGAAAATATTCTCATCTGAAATTAGAAAAAGACAGACAAATTAAAAATCCGGAGTAACACGCCATGTTAGGGCATGAATCAAACAGATTACGTGTGACTCCGGATTTTTAATTTGTCTGTCTTTTTCAATTCCAGATAAGAATATTTTCTTGTTAACCGCTGAGGTTGAAAATAACTTTTAATTTTTATTGGTCTAAAAAATCTCCAAAATTGTATAAACTCAATGCTGGCTCCCATTAAATTAAGACCTACCTATTTATAAAAGTTAAACGTAAACACATGGGTACTGGTTTTTAAAAGGTAGGTAGGTAGGAGTTTTTGGATGAAAAATTTGAACCGATGACAAACATAAATGGTATTAAAAATCCGATAAGGCTGTTTGGGCATCGTTCTTTTGCCTCTCCACTGACATGAACCGAACCAACGTTTTTGGCGGCAACAAAAACGTTAACGTATTGACAATATTAACAGTTAAACTCTTTTTGTTCGTAATTTATGAGTTTAAGCAGTAACAAACAGTTATTTCACTTCGCTGATATTCGAAAAAAAATCGTTTTCTATAAATATATAGAAAACGAATTTTCTCAGAAATGAGATTATACAGGGTGTCCCGTAAATAATGGATCAAACGTAACGGGTAGGTAGCTTACCTAATTTCCAACAACTAATTTGAATATTAAAAAAAAAACCGTTACAGTAACCAGGATAATTTTTTTTCGAATTTTACGATTTTGTCTTCCAGAATTAAGCTTTTTTAATGCTGTCGCTGCAAATGATGACATTTTTAGGTATGATTTTTATTTAACATTTCTGAATAGCTTACTAATGTTATAAGATACCATTTTTTTCGAATACCGTTTTATTTGCCTTAGAAAAAAAATCTTGAGTTGAAAAGTTTTTTCTTTACGATGTTAGGACCAAAATTTAAAAAATTCTCCTGTAAAAAAAATGTATGACACCGAAGACCACCATTATTTTAAAAACTTGTACATTTAATAAGGTTTGCAAATTGGTATAAAACTTACGTCTAGTCCTTATCGTTACAAAGATATTGCTATGAATGTGATGAAGAAGACAGAAAATAAATTAAATTGGTACTATTCCATTTTTTCCTTTTCGTAATGGCTTATGCTTGAATGCTTGTAATCGAAGCAGGTAGTTAAGCGGATAGCATAATTCCGACCCGATGACGTCATCTGTCCGGAATTTGGGACCGCTACCTGTGGCGGAGTTGCACCTCAGTCAGTGTGAAAGGGATAGATAGCGCCGCTTTTTGGTAAATCGGTTAAATCGGTATGAAGTTGCGCAGGTTCTTTTGTTCTTTCCTGCGCCCTTCACTCGTACAGGCTTCATTGTTGCTTGATTTTATTAGTTTAGTTGTAACTAGTCTCTCTTCGAGTTGCTACGTCAGACAACTTTCGCTCCCGGTCAGTGGCTCGGTGTTTTCTTCTGTAAAATTTGACTAGTGCTGTGTTTTTGGACTTTGCTTTGCCTATCGATTTGGAACTCTTTGCGTATTGGACAAACGACTTGGCGATCCTACGGACTCCGAAAACATTCGTTTGTGTGTGCTTGTACGTGTGTGCAGTAGCGCTGAAACCTTATTCAGCCCGTATGAGTACACGCCACGGCAGTACGCCGAAATGCATTTTATCTACGGAGAAGCAAGAGGTTATGCCAGGGCGGCTGCAAGATTGTACCGTGAAAGATACCCGAACCTGGTTCGTTATCCCGATTATCGCGTCTTTATTAGAGTGCATAACGCGCTTCTTGAGGGAAGAATTCTTGGCACCGGAGTTGGTGGTACCCGTGAAGGACGACCGCGACAAGTTAATGACGAAGTCATTCTTCGAGAAATCGAGGAAGATCCGTCAGTCTCCGTTCGCGTCATAGCGCGACGCGTAGGAATTTCTAGATCGACGGTGCATCGAGTGCTACAACGGTGCCGATTGCACCCATATCACGTGCAACGTGTTCAAACGCTGACGTCGCGTGATTACCAGCCAAGAATAGAATTTTGCCAAAGGATGCTTAGAATGATTCGGGCGGACCCGCAGTTTTTTAACAAGATTTTATGGAGTGACGAGTCTTCATGCCGCCGAGATGGATATTTAAATTTGCATAATTTGCACAGTTGGCAGCTGATAAACCCATATTTGATGCGAGAGGACAGGAGCCAACATCAATTTAAAATAAATTTATGGGCGGGAATAATCAATGGGCAAATAATAGGGCCCTTTGAACTACCAGCTACTCTAAACGCCGAATATTATCTCCATTTTTTAAGGAATGAGTTGCCAAGGTTATTAGAAAACGTTCCAGAAGACGTACGGCAAGCAATGTGGTTGCAAAATGATGGGTGCCCCGCTCACTATGCGACGGCAGTAAGGGCGCACCTTGATGAAAGTTATCCGGACAGATGGATCGGCCGATTAGGACCAATTTTGTGGCCTCCGCGATCTCCGGATTTAAATCCCCTAGATTTTTTTTACTGGGGATGTTTAAAAGACAGGGTCTACAAGAATCCAATAACGTCGGAAGAAGAATTACGACAGCGCATCCAATCTGCTGCATCAGAAATAAACCAAAGCCGTTTTGTCCGTCGGATAAGAGCTTCCTTTATTAGGAGATGCAGACTTTGCATTCTTGTAGAGGGAAGGCAATTCGAACATTTATTGTAAAAACCAAATAAAACGATTTATTTGAACTAACTGTTTTTTTTAGTACGGCCTCCTAATTCTTTTCATACGCCTCAATAATTCAATGAACATTGCCTCTGAAATACTACAGTTACACATTTTAAAGAAAAAGTTTAAATGTACACACTTTTTTATTTTTTTTATTAACGTTGATTTGGAGCACCTCTCAGATTCATAGCAATTATCTTTGTAACGACAAGGACTAGAATGTACAACTTCATACCAATTTACCAAAAATACAAAAGCGGCGCTATCTATCCCCTTCACGCTGACTGAGGTGCAACTCCGCCACAGGTAGCGGTCCCAAATTCCGGACAGATGACGTCATCGGGTCGGAATATGCTAGCCGCTTAACTACCTGCTTCGATTACAAGCATTCAAGCATAAGCCATTACGAAAATGAAAAAATGGAATAGTACCAATTTAATTTATTTTCTGTCTTCATCACATTCATAGCAATATCTTTGTAACGATAAAGACTAGACGTAAGTTTTACACCAATTTGCAAACCTTATTAAATGTACAAGTTTTTAAAATAATGGTGGTTTTCGGTGTCATACATTTTTTTTACAGGAGAATTTTTTCAATTTTGGTCCTAACATCGTAAAGAAAAAACTTTTCAACTCAAGATTTTTTTTCTAAGGCAAATAAAACGGTATTCAAAAAAATGGTATCTTATAACATTAGTAAGCTATTCAGAAATGTTAAATAAAAATCATACCTAAAAATGTCATCATTTGCAGCGACAGCATTAAAAAAGCTTAATTCTGGAAGACAAAATCGTAAAATTCGAAAAAAAATTAATATCCTGGTTACTGTAACGGTTTTTTTTTTAATATTCAAATTAGTTGTTGGAAATTAGGTAAGCTACCTACCCGTTACGTTTGATCCATTATTTACGGGACACCCTGTATGTATTTTGTATAAAGTACCTACTTTATATTAATATATATATTATATCAAATGAAATTAGGTCGTGAACTTTGTTATTATTTCAAAAGTTGCACACCCAAACTGACCACAGATTACTAATAGTACCTGGGTGACCGAGCTCTGCTCGGATGAAAATAGAGAAAACGAATTTTCTCAGAAATGAGATTATATTATGTAGATTTATTTTGTATATAAATATAATATTATATAGTAATATAATTAAAAGATCTGAACAGATAACAGATTTTTTTTTCTTTATTTGATTAGGCTCGCTATTGCTTTGTGTGTGCGACAGCACCATTATACCCTTCAGAATTAACAAATGAAAGTCTGATGTGAAATGGACTTCACTAGACTTTGTTTCATATATCGACATCTGTTACAAACATTATAAAATATTCAAAAGTCACAATACAATAGCAGTGAGGCTGATTATTGTGACCTATAAATAGCATAGTTTTTGCGTCGCTTCTGTTCGAGTGCTCGGCGCACAGTGTATCTACATAGCAAACTATAATTGAGGTTGATTGAGTGTTTGCTCTTACAAATAATGCTAGGCGCTGTTTTTTATTAAGAGGTTTCTTATTATAAAACAGTTCAAAGTATGACGGCTGTACATTGTCTAGAGACAAGTAGAGACAATGAAGTTTAGTATACTGAATAAATAAAGTTTCCTAAAATATTCGTGCTCCGACATCCTTCTGGAAAATTTTTATCTCAAGCAATTAAGATTTGGCAGGCGTCTTTCCCGTAATATCTTTTCAATACACTTCCTCGAAAACTGGTTCATATAGCAGTACGATTAGGTTCACAATGCAATATATTTCACACGCGTGCGATTTTTCATTTTCCAATACGTGTGCGGGAATAAAAATTGCCACAGATAACTTATACTTAGTCCAAATTGGTTCAATGCCTCTATTCACACCGTCTCTATTCGGAGGTGAATGTTTTTTTATAATCTCGGCAAAGAGTTATGCGTCTTTACGACGTTAATATTTTTTGAATATTTAAATAATGTTTATAAATAGAATATCATCAAAAACCATGATCATTACAATAAAAAAAACGTTTATGAACAAATTAACATTTATTTGTGTTATAAACTCAAAAATATTTGAATTTTCTGTTTATCGGCTTTATACCTTTGCTTCTCCTTCAACCTGGCGAAAGCAAGCAAAAAGAAAATTTAAATCATAGTTTCCTAATCATTCATGACAAAAATATTTTTCGTTATTTTATTTTATTTCTTCAAAAGTGTATTGAAAAACGTCGTTTGATACACGTGGACATTTGTTATTGTTGTTCTCGGCTCAAAAACTACCTCGCCTACGGCTCGGGTGTTAATTCCGCCTCGAATGCAATAACAAATACTCTCCACTTGTATCAAAATGTACTATTGTTCCATAATGGATTTAAGAACCTTATCCAGGTAATTCGAAATAACACAATATGACGAAGACAATCCAATCCACAATTTTAGTAACTGAATAGACTCGCCGGCAAAATAAAAATATAGTTAGCAAGCATTTTAGTGTGCTGTGTGAGTAGTGTGTACGTTCAAAACCATGCTTACAAATTGAATTATTCTTGATAAAGCAGTGGAATAAGGCATTTAAAGCCAAGACAGAGAAAGAATTCGCCACTAGTGGTATGTATGAATAAAGCAAGGTTCCCACAAGGCAACGTGCTTGAGCCTATTTTGTACGCCTGCATAAGTCATTTGTGCAGCGTAGGCGCTAGTCGGACGTATGCACAGCATAAACGCCGAGTAAAAGTAGCGTGTAGGCTGCATAGACGTTTTGTAGACGTTCTTAGGCACACGTAGACGTTCGTAGGCTCACGTAGACAATCGTAGGCACACGTAGACGTTCGTAGGCACACGTAGACGTTCGTAGGTGCACGTAGACGTTCTTAGGCACACCTAGACGTTTGTAGGCGCACGTAGACGTTTGTAGACACACGTAGACGCTTGGTAGAGGCTTTGTTGACGCAAAACTTGAACAGAAAGGAGGCTTTATTGCTAAATACAAATTATCGAGGAAAAGTACAAGCACTAAAAGAGATTGTTTAACCACTGACGCGCCCAACGGACGAACATTATTCATTTCTGTCAACGAATTTTCACTAAAGGAGTCAATATGTTGTTCAAATATTCCTTTTGACCTTGTTTTTATAATGTTATTCTAGTTCTAAAAATACTTAACTGGCAAAGTGGGGGTGTACTAGGTACACCTCTGCCTAACCCTCCGCGGATTACCGGCGTGATCTTATGTTTATGTTATGTAAAAAGACTTTTAGATAGCTGCTTAATTAGTTATTCAAGATACCCAATCATGTACAGACTATTACAAAAACATCAATATACATTGAACTGTAAACAAAATTTATATTGTCATAACAAGTCTCATTCGTCTGGTTTGCACATTCTAGTAATCTAGCTAGATAATGTATCTATAGTAATATATTACTTATAGCAAACTAACTGTAACTTGCTTCAAGCTGAAGAGATTATTTGTTTTTTGTATGACCGCGCTAATCTCTGGAACTGTCAGACAGATTTGAAAAATTCTTTTTGTATTACTTGATAGCGTAATTCTTGAAGAAAGTTGTAGGCTATTTAACATCACGCTACGACCCATAGGAACCGGGCAAAAATAAAAAAGTCAAAAAGAACGCTATTTATTTATTATTTATTTATTTATGTTAATACGGTTTGTGGACCAATTACATTAACACATACAGTAAATATAACATAATCATAAAAAGGCAACAAAAAAAAATAGAACAAAGATATTATAAACAAAACACAAGTTTTAAATTTATGTGCTCTCACAAAAGTGAAGACAAGCGCACAAAACAGTTTTGAGATCATCTGCAAATAGGTCACAGTTCGGGTTGGCTTCCATGACGTTATTAAGCGCAGTCAGGGCGCGAGGAACAGGGGATGAGGCGCGGAAACGAAGCGATAGCGCGGGCGGGCGATGCGACGCGACGCGGAGGGTTGGGGGCTGAGGGAGTTTTACAAAAAAAGTGGCTGTATTTCAGTATATTGTGTATCTTACGACTTCCATGCGAACGAAGTCGCAGGCAGAAGTTAGTTTGTGATAAGGGGGCATTCTCGTCAGTGGAATAGGTTCGAACTCCGTTCGACCTTTCACCCACCTTCAATCGACAGCCGGATCAGCTTTAGTTTCTAATCTTAGGCTGACACGGCAAAATATTATAATCGCCATAAAGAAGGTGTTTGCAAACAATCAGCTTATTCCGAGGATTGCCCTGATATTTGGCCTTATTTGACAAAAAAATTATTAAGACTCTATTAAGAATCTGAAAACATTATATTCTAACACAGCCTCAAAAAAATCAAGATGTTACAGTCACAATAAAATGACGTAACAGTGTAAATAAAATCACAAATACGGTAATTGAGCACAGCTGCGCTCTCAAATCATAAGCCGCTTCTCTTTCCTCACAGACTCTACATTGACGCGCAAACTGTTACCATGAATTCAGTATATTACCTACATAAAGTTGGTTATAAAATAAAATTCTGCTGTTACATACATTTTGACCGTGTAGGTAGGTATTGCACCTTTGTATAAAACAATTTTATTTTTTAACAATCATTTTTTAATCATGCGGAGAGCAGTGTTGGGTCTGGGAGTCTGGGACTGTGGACACCTGGAATCAAAACTTGTGAAGATTGCTCCAGATTTATTACCTACAGCCGCAGCAGCGGCGTCAGCAGAGCACGTCGTGCTTGGAACATCAGATGGCGCAAGGGTGTCGACACAGGTTGCGTCCCACACCAGAGGCCTACCTATCTTTCAAGGCAACAGAGTCATGCCATCTGGTCTCTTCCCATCGTCACGTACCAAGCCGTTTGATTCTAATACCGCTGGTACGCCGGCGGTGACAAGAGCTCGACGAATAATGTCGTTGATGCTGGCGTGCCGTACTATGCGACCTGCGCTCCTGTAGCAGGACAGGCCATGGTGCCCGAGACTGTCGACAGCTTCACCGCAGTGACACCGATGCGGAGCAACACAAGGTGCGCCCAAGCGGAGACACGTAGCGAGCCGAAACGATGAGTCATCCATCATAGTACTTAAATGGTGGATGACGGGAGCACCTGAAGCCACAAGCCTGACTCCCATTCTCCCACAGCCAGCAGACGGGCACGCTCAAAAGTATTAAATGACGTGTTTATTAGGGCATTCCGTACAATACTGCAGAGCGGCACGTCCCACAGTTTCTGGAAGGACGGGTTGTCGGGCAAATCCGTATTGGGACAAGCCATTTTCCAAGCGTTCAACGCATCGGTCAAAAACGGTACCTCAAAATCGACCAGTGAGGAAGGTAAAATTGTCCTGGTTAATTTATCGGTACTGTGAACCGAGGAGAGGAAGGCCGGTAAACTAAAACCTGAAATTTTGCGGACGCCGAGACCACCCAGGCGAATGGGAAGAGTGGCTTGCTGCCACGCTCGGTCGTCCAGGGCCACATTTAGTATAGAAGTTAGTGTGCTACTAATAATTTGGTCTACTTTTTCTAAAAGTTGTGGATGCTTCCAAAGATGGGAGGAGCGAAAGCTATATGTGAATTTTGGTCCAAAGCAACAGTATCGAATGAGTGTGAAGGCCGAATGAATATTAATTTTGTAAAGTCGTTCCGAGACATCATGAAAATTTTGTATTTTCTCCTCAATAAACGTTGGAAAGGATTCGTCAAAAATTTGGGATCCCAGGAGGTGAAAAGAGGTTCTTTCCATAATTTTGATATTCGGTGCTATTGTATTAAATTTTGATATGGTAGTCTGTCTGTCAGTGGTTTGGGGAAGATACATTTCACATTTTGAGAGGTTAAGGTCTAGGCCAATGGAACTGAATTTTTCATTTAAAAAAACTAAATCTTTTAAGACTGTGTCTACATCTGTACTGTATCTATTATTCACTCATTGTTTTATTTGTGTCAATACTTTAATTTCTTTTTACATTAATGCACATTGACAGCCAGTCGCCTGCGCCCGCGTCTCATGGTCTCATCGCTTGTCATAGAAATATAGACAATAGTCTATAGCATAGACAAGTGAGGTTGGACCGTCGGGCGTCAAGCGTGAGTCGAACTTTACACCTTATTGACGGTTTTTGTTTTTTCTTTTCAAGGTATTCTAGTGTTTGTATTTTATTTTATTTGATTTTATTCCCCTTGCGATTTTTAATAGATATCCATGGCATCACACAGAATACCAGCGTTGCGGTATTTATTCTTTAAATATCGCAGCTTTATGCTGAGATAGGAGCCTTTTTGGCCTCGCACAGGTCTCATTTTTTTAGTCTGATTTTTTATTTTATTTAATTTTTTTTTGTTTATTTTGTTACTTTTATAAGCTCCTTTTTAACTGTATTTCCTGTGCGTGTCCCAAATAAAATATTTTTCTTTCTTCTTTCTTTCTTACATCACCCCCTAGAGTTCCGTCATCCAATTACCATACGTTGAATTTAGAATTTAGTTGTCGAATAATTGGATTTATTGCCAAACTAAAAATGACTGGCCCAATAGGGTCACCCTGTTGACATCCAACGGCTGATTTCAAAAGGTTGTCTTTATAAAGTAATTTAGAGGGGTGCCTATAACATTGATAAAGAAAACAGTAAATTTTGGGTATTTGGTATTTTGGTATTTGCGCTGCTGAGACCCTCAAGCGGCGCAAATACTGTAACCTTATAGGTAACTACAGTTTTGAGCCCTTTGGGGTCGAAACGCTCGGGTCATGGGGCCCGAGTACGCGTCTAATTTTTAAGGAAATTTCTCGCCGACTGGTCTAAACTTCACGTGATCAGAGGGCTGGCTCGTTCTTTGGCCAAAGAATTAGCATTGCCATTCAACGTGGCAATGCTGCCAGTCTTCTGGGCACGTTTCCGGATGACATCGATGCGGACGAGGCTTAAGTGTCTTTTTGTTTTGTATTTATTTGTATAGTTAGTTAGTTAGTTAGTAATTTACTTTAGTACCTAGTGTATATAGTGTTAATTTGTATAATGTTTAAATAAATAATAAAGTTTTATTACAGAAAAAAAAAATATTACCTACAGTAAATACAAAATTAAGGAAAATAATTACATGGTTATTCACTAAGCACACCGTCCTCGGAGTGAAAAAAATGTTGTCCTTTTTAACACGCTTTTATTAGCTTCACCTGTATGTATGTAACGGAATCTTTGATCTCGATTTTTACCCACTTTAAATGGTCATATTAATTCAAAATTTTGCAAACCTATCAGGGTCCAATGACAATACAATAATTTAAAGATTTTGTCCCATTATCCCGATCAGGATCATCAGGATTAACGATTTCCATCCGAAGAGGGAGGCTGAGAAACGGCTACCATATCCAAGTTTCGGTTTCCAATACAAATATAATAATGATAGAATACATTTTATTTGGGAAATTAGACTAAAAAATAAAACATATAATTATAGTTTCAAAATCTCGCTTTTATCTAACTAAAAATGAAAAATAAATTACAGTTTAAAAGAACTAAAAAACACGCTTTAATACCATTAAACTGACTAAAAAGTAAAAAATAAATTTTGCAATATAAGAATAAATTAATGACATTGTAAAAAAAAAACGTGGGGTGCTTTCGAATCACAGAGTTAGTGTAAGAATGTTGTACAAAGCACCCCACGCTTTTTTACACTGACATTTTATTCTTATATTGAAAAATTTATATTTAACTTTGTAGTTCAGTTTAATGGTATTAAAGCGTGTTTTTCAGTTTTTTTTTTTAAACTATAATTTATTGTTTGTGGTATTCATGCCACCTGTCTATTTGCATATCAGTAAGTATAAGTAGGTACGTAATTGGGCACAGTAAGTTAAGAAGACATAAACACAAATTACTAATCCCTTTAGCTTTTACAGTAGCCGGGTGACCGAGCTCTGCTCGGGTGAAAATAGAGAAAATTAATTTTCCCAGAAATGAGACATATTGTAGATCTATTTTGTATAAGGTCCCTACTTGAATCCTAAGCGAAGCGAAATAACTGTTTGTTACTGCTTAAACTCATAAATTACGAACAAAAATAGTTTAACTGTTAATATTTGTTAATACGTTAACGTTTTTGTTGGCGCCAAAAACGTCAGTTATTTCATGTCAGTGGAGAGGCAAAAGAACGATGCCCAAACAGCCTTGTCGGATTTGTAAAACCAGTTATGCTTGTCATCAGTTCTAATTTTTCATGAAACCACCAACTGTACAAAAACTCATTAACCAGTATCTTTTACCTACCTTTTAAAAACCAGTACCTACCTATGTGTTTACGTTTAACATTTATAAAATAAGTAATTTAAAGGGAGACAGCATTGAGTTTACACAATTTTGGAGATTTTTAGACCAATGAAAATTAAAAGTTAAAGATATAGTTTTCAAATTTCGTACATATAGATTCTTTACATAAAAATACTAAACACGTGATTCGGGTTTAGCATATACTAAAAATAATGTTGTATATATATACCTACATATATAACGGGGCGAAAAATCCATCTACCTCGGTCTCATATCTGGGAAAATAAAAAAAAAAATTTTCTCTATTTCCACCCGTGCAAAGCTCGGTCGACTATAGATATGTATATGCAAATATTGCTCATATTTCAATAGTATAGGATAATTATCAGTTGTTGTCACAACAAAGGCTAGACTAAGCTATTATAGAGCATTGACAGTCTACTGATAAGGAGGTGTTAAGTTCAAATTGTACTCCGTAGAACCATTGAAGTAGGATCGCTTCAAACAAAATGTAAAATTCCAGAGCTCAAGGAGGCAATACCAGTTATTAAAATGTAAATAAGGCGTCAAACATACTTTTAAATGTTGTTTGACTTTTTGCCAGTAAGATGTAACTGCGGGTCAAGGATAGACGAAATATCGGCTATCGCTGTGATTAGGTCACAGCGATAGCCATTCTGTTTCGTACCCAAAATTTGAATGACTGGTTGTACGTCCGGTTTTGATAAACTGCCAGTATATGTACGTTTTAGAAGGGTTTAATTTTTCAGTACACTCATTTTCCTGCGAAGACGCTTCGTAGAGGTCTCGTAGGCGTCTCATAGAGGTCGCGTAGACGTCTCGTAGAGATTGTGTAGACGCCGCACAGTCAAAGCAATCATTGACAATTTATGTATTCTCACGAAGAAACACCATTACTGGCATGGTTGCTGAAACAAAAATCATCACGAAAAGAAGAGAAATTGAAAGCCAAGGAAGGACTCCGTAAAGAGTTTTTGATGATATTAATATTAAGTGCTATTTTTAATTATTAATTTTTAAAATATTTTATTATACTACAATTGTCAATGCCGACGCCTAATGCCATTTATAAATAGGGATGATGACTAAAAATTGACTAGTTTTGGTCCGTCTGATAGATTATAAAAAAATAATGAACACGTTTTTTTTTATTTTTTTACGTAATAAAAGATTACGGCGCTACATTGAGTTAAATCATGGCATGATGTGATGATGCCTAGCCAGATTTTATAGTTAGAAGTGACATAGCGAGCCCCCCACCCAACTTTAATGCGTGTTATCCAAGTATTTTTTTATTAATATGTTAGAACAAAAAATACGTGTCTAATATTTTTTTTTTATCTGACTGACGGTCTAAATAGAACTTCTTTTTTTTTTACCCAGGCATCGTCTCTATTCTGACGGCAATTCAAACATCCGTAGGTATTTTTGTAAATTATTTATTACATTATTACAGAAAATAGATTTTCGTAATCTCTACTATGTAGTATTATTGTATCACTTTGGTACATAGTAGAACTTTGATTCTCATGAAAAGGAACCCTTATCATAATGTAAACTTTTAATAAATAATAATAAAGTGAAAATGATGTAATTTCGATAAAGTAAATGCTATTTTAATGCTTTGCTGCAATTCAGTGCGTATCAGTATTGCTTTTATTGTTGATATAATTAGACGTTTTTGAACATGTTTGTGTATTTATTGGGAATTGTAATATTTCTATGTATTCTTCATATTATTTTCAACTACAATGAACGAGCTAGATTGATCAGGAAGATACCTGGACCTAAAGATGACTTTATCGTTGGAAATGGGTGGACTATTATACGATCTCCAGGTAAATTTAAACGTACCTATAATAAAAGTAGATCTTAGAGTGTGATTAGTTTACAATAGAAACAAAAATGTATAAATAAAATAAAATTAATTGATTCTTAACATGAATTTATTTACAAATGTTCAATAAATGATCTTTCATAGATTTAATAATAAAATACGCAAAGAATATCGGTCGAGTAATTAAACCTTTATCTGCCATGTTAAAAATAGAAATTGTTTGTTAAATCTGGAGAGTAATCTTACACCTTTTGTGAACAAGTTCAAAAATAAACTATTCTGATCCACAGTTGAGATTATGGAAATGGGAAAAACACTAAGCAATGCTTTTGACGGAATCTTTAGAGTATGGGTATTTCCTATGGGTGCTGTTTTTATATACAATCCTGAAGATATTGAGGTACTTAAGTCTTAAATGAACCTAATAAGTGGAACTGGGATACTAATAGGATGAAATATTAATGTAATAAAAATATTTTCAGATTATCATGTCAGGTATGAAGTATGGTGAAAAAAGTTTTATCTATAAGTTTTTGAAGCCCTGGCTACGAGATGGGTTACTCGTCAGTAACGGTAATAGTATAGTTTTTTTTTATTTTTTTTTATTAGCCTACATTGTGTCCCACTGCTGGGCAAAGGCCTCCCCTTTTTCCTTCCAAACCTCCCTGCCTTGTGCGATCTCTGGCCATGTTGGCCCTGCAAACCTTATCAGATCGTCACACCACCTTCGCCGTGGCCTGCCTCGACGGCGATGTCCTCCCTCAAGCGTCCAGTGGGTGAAGATTTTTGCCCATCTCTCCGGGTGCATTCGCGCGACGTGTCCGGCCCACTCCCACTTCAGCCTGGCTGTTTAAAAAATAAATAGTATATAATGTTTATTTAATAAAATATGTATCACTTCTCATATTATCTATTTATTTTTACAAATAAAAAGAGAAGTCCTGACTGACTGTCTGATTGACTGACTCTAACGCCCAGCCCAAACCCTTGGACCTTAAAAGCTGAAATTTTGCACAGAGGTTCCCTTTATAATGTAGACAAGGAATAAGGGAGGAATTGCCGGTAGTACGTTCCTTTAGGATATTTTTCGACATGCACGCGGGCGAAGCCGCTGGCAAACGCTACTAGTGTAATATAATATTGCAGATACCAAGTCACACTTCCAACTGCTGCACTTACCTTCCTATAACTATTTCTTTTTGTTTCCATCAGGTGCAAAATGGCAAGTTCGCAGAAAAATCCTTACGCCTGCCTTTCATTTCAACATATTGAAACAGTTTTGTGAAATAATTGAGGAAAACAGCCACAGATTCCTCGATAGCCTGAAGGAAACCACTGGGAAACCTATTGATATCGTACCTGTAGTCTCAGAATTTACACTCAACTCCATTTGTGGTATGAACTATTCCTGTCGTACAACTGAATGTTATTGCTATTTACTATTTATTTATTGATAATCAAGCTTATCATTTGTTAACATCCTGGATTGAGTTTTAGTGCATCTAGGTATATGTCGCAGTAAGATGGTTGTAGCTATCTACCGTAATATAGTTATAGGAAAGCAGTTCATAACTATCTTACTAGGAATATCCTATACTATTAAACGAGTATTTTTAGTAAAGTCTCCGCAAAATTTCTAGTATTAGTTTACCGGCATTCATATTCTCGGTCCACGGCACAGATAAATTAATCAGGAAAATCCTAGCCTCCACACTGGTTAATTTTGATGTGCCTTATTTCACCGAGGCTATAGATGCCTGGAGACTCGCTTGCCTGAATTCAGACCCACCCGACAATCCATTTTCCCAGAGACAGTGGGATGAGCTCGCGCTCTGCAAAGTAGTACAGAACAATTTACTTGACACGTCTGCTACTACTGCGGAGCGTGCGCGTCTGCTGGCTGTGGGTAAGTGGGAGTCGGGTCTGTGGCTTCATGCACTACCGTCGTCGAACATAGGCATTTTTGTTCGACGACACTACTTTCCGCCTCGCTGATTCACTGCGACTAGGAGCTCCTTTTTGTTCTCCTCATCGCTGTCACTGTGCCGAAGTTGTCAACAGCCTCGGACACCATGGCCTGTCTTGTAGCCGAAGTGCGTGTCGCTTAGCACGGCACGCGAACATCAATGACATCATCCGACGAGCCCTTGTCACCGTCGGCGTTCCAGCTGTATTAGAACCCAATGGCTTGGCACGCGACGATGGCAAGAGACCGGACGGCATGTCTTTATTTCCACGGAAGTTGGGAAGGCCTTTAGTGTGGGACGCAACGTGTGTCGATACTCTTGCGCCATCCCATCTTCCTGGCTCTGCCTGCTGTGCTGGCACTGCTGCTGCCGCTGCGGAAGACATCAAGCGGCGGAAGTATAATAACCTTATCGGTAATTATATTTTCGAGCCGTTTGGGGTTGAAACCCTTGGGCCGTGGGGTCCGAGTGCTCATAGTTTGTTCAACGAAATCTCCAAACGGCTGGTTGATACTTCCCGTGACCCAAGGGCTGGCTTTTACCTTGGCCAGCGGCTTAGCATTGCCATACAACGTGGCAATGCCGCCAATCTCTTGGGTACTTTACCAGTCGACAGCGATGCGGAGAAATTTTTCGATGCCATATTTTAGTTTTTTAATGGTTTTAGTTATGTTAGTATATAATTTTGTTATTTTTAGGTTATGTTTACAGTTAAAATGATGTGTATGTGTATATGTATGTGTGGATGTGAATGAGGTGTAAATGATGTGTATTTTAAACCTTATTTGTAATCACGTTCTCGAAAACGGTTCTAACGATTTTGATGAAACTTGCATTACAGGGGTTGAAGGGGGCGATAAATCGATCTTTTTCGAAAATTCGTTTTCTCTATCTTCACCCGAGCAGAGCTCTGTCAACCAGGTACTAATTATAATACGAGCATGATCTAGTAATATAAGTATTAGGGCATTCCGACGAAATAGATTAGGTTAGATTAGAATTGTGAAGAACTACGCGCTAGCCAAGCAAGCAGTTCCGGGGCAGCAGCAGCCGGCGAGCGCTACGTTGAAGTTGGTCGCAGTAACAAAATTAGGGCACTCCGACAGTTTTCATTTTTTATATTACGGTAGATAGCTATATCCCTAGGGATATAGCTATATCAGGCTACAACCACCTTACTAAGTAAGGTGGTGTCCTTAGTGTAAGTCACAACTTACACTTACTTGTGACAACAGAGTGGTCTCCTATAATTGAAGGAGTACACCTTCTTAATACCTGATGTTCCCTTTATTTATGTTTCATGTATTGTGTACATCTTTTGTTGGAGATCCTAAATAAATAAATAATAAAACGCACAACCTCTTAAGGAGTCATTGTACTCGTCATTATAAACAACTTTTACTATGGGACGAAACCTGAAATCGCAAAAAAAAAATTAGCTGTGTGCCCTACATTTTGAAGAGTGTGAAGTTAAATGTAGGGAACAGCAGATTTTTTTCACAATTTCAGGTTTGTTCCAAAGCAAAAGTTGTTCATAATGATGAGTACAATAACCCCTTAAGAGGTTGTACGTTATTTAAGTTACACATTGTATAAGGACTATCTATTCATAGACGAAATCTCTTAATGGATCTTACTCATCATTATGAACAACATTTACTACGAGAACAAACCTGAAATCGCGAAAAAAAATCAGCTGTTCCTTTATATTTATGTAAGCTTATCTCGTCAAAATGTAGGGGGCAGCTGATTTTTTTTCGCAATTTCAGGTTTGGTCCCATAGTAAATGTTGTTCATAATGATGAGTACAATGACCCCTTAAGAGATTTTGTGTATGAATAGATAAGCATTCTGAACACCATATTTTAGAAACAGCAATGGGCACTCAACTCAGTGATGACAACACGGCAGCAAAATCCTACAAGAACGCCATATACGATATGGGAGTGATATTCTTTAATAGATTTATTAAGATATATCTGTATGCAGACTTCATTTATAAGTGGTCACCATTGGGAAGGCTGCAAAATAAATATTTGAAAGTGGTTCACAGCTTTACTGAGAAAGTAATACAACAAAGAAGAGAATACATAGAGAAACATGGATTAAATATTAATCAAGAAATCGAAGCTGATGATGATGACTCTTACATGAACAAGAAAAAGAAAAAAACTGCAATGTTGGATTTACTCTTATCCGCTGAGAAAGAGGGACATATCGATAGAATTGGTGTTCAAGAAGAAGTGGACACATTCATGTTTGAAGTTAGTGACTACAGTTGTCACTATTTTAGTTAAATTCTTTTAATTTTAATTGTTTTTATCTAATTTCCAGGGACATGATACTACTGCCAGTGGTTTAACATTTTGCTTTATGTTGCTCGCCAATCATAAAGAAGTTCAGGTTAGTACTAAATCTTTCCATTCAGTCTCCAGCCTCTAGTCTTCAGTGTCCCGGTTGCAAATAAATCAATTACTAAACGAGAACTTTTTAGTGGCTGGAAACAGTTCTGGACCACTGTAAGCTGATGAATACTTGAAAGGTTTGGAAATAAAAAAACTTTTTTCCAAAAAATACAACCGACTTCCAAAAACAACACTACAAAGTGAAAAATAACTTTAATTTCGGAAGTCGGTGTGTGGTTAAATGTATTTTCGTTTTTTGCACTGACTTTCGAAAGTAAAGTTATGTTTCACTTTGTAATGTTGTTTTTGGAAGTCGGTTGTATTTTTTTGTAAAGAAGTTTTTATTTTTCACTTTTTAGTTGTGGTACCTACCCCACAGAAATTCTAATACACTCCCTGCAAAAGAAATTAGAACATCATCCACATAAACGTGGGGAAAAAACAAGTATTATTGAAGCTAACTCATAAACTACCAAAGCGATGTTAATAAATTTTATATGAGACCAACTTTAAGATATACGAGAACGAATAAAACAAAAATATTTCAAATCGGACTTCTCTGTAAAAAGTTATGCGTGGTCATACATAAAAAAAATAATATGCGTGTTGACTTGAGAACCTCGTCCTTTTTTTTTTGTCGATTAAAAAAGAGAAACCTGTACTAATAAATATTGTTTAAGGATAAAATCATGGAGGAGATAAATGACATATTTGGAGATACGGATCGACCTATTAAGTTGGAAGATTTGTCAAGGATGAAGTATTTAGAATGCTGTATCAAAGAGTCCTTGCGACTTTACCCTCCTGTACACTTTATAAGTCGTAATTTGAACGAAGACACCGTATTAAGTATGTATACCATTCTCCTGAAATATCCCTACATATATATACATTCATACCTTAAGTACCTACCTACGGCTTTCACTCATCATCTGCCTAGCCTTTTCCCAATTATGTTGGGGTTGGCTTCCAGTCAAAACGGATGCAGCTGAATACCAGTATTTACATGGAGCGACTGCCTATCTGACCTCCACAACCCAGTTCCTGTGGAATACGATACCCGTTGGTAAGACTGGTTGTCAGACTTTCGGCATTCTGGCGACCCGTAACGACTGACAAAGATCTATGAATGACATCCGGAACCAACGGCTTAACATGCTTTCCGAGGCACGGAGGGGTCTTGGTATGTAAAGATGGCCACCCTTCCATGGATCAACCGCGGCACGCGTAGCTTAACTTGATCGATCGACCCGTGCGGCTGTTCAGATCTCATCCAATCATCCCAACTGGGATGTTTTTTTTTGTCGATTACCCCATGGTGTGGGATGTTGTTGGATAGGTTTCAAAAATATTGCGGATTTCTCAACACAATTTTTTGATATAGGGATCCGTTTCTGAAATATTAAGCTTTAAAGTACTAATTTTTGTTAGAGTCAAGTGTCCCCCCTTGCCAGCTTAACGGTTAGTTTTGGTTGGGTGAAAAAATAGTATAGAAATTAAAAGGAAAACTATCACAGCTAAGTAGGTTTTTCAAGTTTACGAGTATAGTCAGCCAATTTGTAAAATGTACTTGGAACAGTTAAAAGTGTCGTACAAATTCCATTAAAATTACTTATATAACGTTGTTAGTTGTGTAAAACAGGTAGTAAATATAAGTTTATGATCCATGTAAAAATGTACAAAAATAAAATCATAACATTCTTATTAATAATGTTTTCTAAATTAATAATATTTACGCTCGAATAACGACAGGCGGCGGCGTGCACTACGGAACCCTATTACTGCGCGTGTCCCGACACGCACTTGGTCGGTTTTTTATTACCGAAGTTCATTTCCAATGCTATTTGAAGGTCATGCATTTGGTGCATGAGATCTGTGATTTTTTTTTAAGCATTACATTATATCCATCCCGTCTGTGAAGTTTCGCTAGCTATTTTAATTTGACCTTGTATATGTATATTTGTAAATACTTTTTCAGGTAACTACACAATTCCGGCTGGCATATTTTGTCACATCCTTATTTTACATCTGCACTATCGTGCTGACTTATTCAAGAACCCGAAACAGTTCGACCCGGACAGGTTCCTTCCTGAGAACAGTGTGGGTCGTCATCCATACTCGTACATACCCTTCAGTGCCGGTCCCAGGAACTGTATAGGTAACTTTGACATTCAATAATTTTACTCTTCCAATTTAAGTAGGTACCTACACTAGATATTCAACAAAGTGTTGGGAACAAGAGTATTCAGTTCAGAGTACCGGTAAAATGGGGTTACTTTGATACTACTGGTTTACTTTGATAATAACTTACGACTTATGAAAACATTTATAGGTATAGAATTTTGGAGGCATCAAAAGTTTTTCTTACCTTCAAAATGCCCAGTAACCGGTATACCAACAAAACCTTATTCACACACTGAATAAAATTAGTTTTTCATAAGTCGAAAGTTCTTATCAAAGTAAACCCATTTGACGGTAATTATTTTTATTTTATCATTATTTATAAACATATTTTATATCAACAGCGTAATGTAATACTTACAGATTTTAATTGTTTGATTAAATAATAATAATATATGTTGTGAAAGGGTTGTCTTTGGAAAAAAAAAAGAAAGGAAAACCAAAATACGTACAAGACTTACCAAAAACGAAAAAAACACTTATTTGTACGCACGGCTACAGATCGAGCAATACATTTCCAGTAAAAGCTGATCTCGCATTGTATAGGATTTCCATACAATGAGAGGTCAGTGTAAACTGGAAATGTAAATGTAGCTTGCTTGTTTGCTTGCTTAGCTTGTGTGTTGCTTGGTGATATAAAGTATGTGTTTTAATAAAAAAAAAAAAACGAACGCCCAGATAACAAAATAAAAAAACATTCCCAGCAACTTTTTAATAAACTGTTGGTCCTCCCAAGGCATTAGCGACGGCTCTACATCGGCGTGACATGCTGCAAATCCCACGCATTTTCTATGCCATAGATAGAGCATGCGTGAGATTAGTCCGCTGATCTCAATCCCATAGAGTGTATGGGATTGATTGAAAGCAGCGGACTAAACAGGTCACTCTAATAGTGTGATATTGTTCTCGCTGAGCACATTGAGCCAAAGCTTGATGTTTCCGTCGAATTTTATTATTAAAAAGTCAATATTGATACAGTTACTTATTCAGTGAAATTTAAAAAGTGCTCCAGCTTTCGCGAGGATAGTTCCGCTTGGTGGAGACTGACCATCGGCAAATTACGCTTGGCTGCGTGGTGACAGCGTCCGCAGACGGCAGTTTCACGTTGACTGCGCCCAAGCCCTGCTTCAAGCATACCCACAGGTCTATGCATGTCTTCCCGCGTTAAATGACGACGTGCCATAACGTTCCAGAGTCACAAAAGTTACAAGAAAGCAGCGAAAATGATTTACACAAGAAAATAAAACCGTCTATGGACAGAATCTCTAAAGTTATTACCTACGTTTCAAAACCTTGTCCAAAATGCTTTTGCTTTTAGGTTTTATTTTTTTTTATTTCGAGCAGTCGCCCGGTCACTTCTGAAGTTTATTTATCTATTTGGTCACTTCGGACGTTAATATCTATCGACAAGAATATCTATCTGACAGATAGATACCCCCCCCCCCCCCCTTATTTTATAGTAATAATAGAGGTCTAAGCCGCGTGAATAGAATGACTCTTGGGTGAGACGTTGGGGCTTGACAGGTCAGATTCAACCAAAATTAACATTTTTTTGTGGCCGGTTCTTTTTCTAGTTTTCTTAAATAAGTTAATAATAATATAATTTAATTTATTTAGATAACTAATTGATCCATTAAATTTACATTTATAATGTTAGTATGAACTTATACACTATGTTAGTACCTAATAACTAAGAAAGATTTAGTCCTCTGGGTGAGGCTCCACACAAGTGGGCTGTCTAGCTTATTGCCTATTACATTCAGGATGCTGTTACTGCTCCCACGCAATCTGTTTAGCAGTGAGGCTGTCTTTTTGCGCCAGGTGGCATCAAAGCCGTCTGTGCGCGACTCAGCGAACATTGTTGACGCACTGCAGAAGCGCGGCAGACGCATCAGCGCCCTGTAGGCATTGTTAAACTGGATGCCCAGAGAATTGTAAGCCCTTTGGGTATATCTGAACCACAGGCTCGCTGAGTACAGAGATGTGCAATACGCTTTGAATAAGATTACTTTCACCGCGTCTGTACATCGAGCGAACCTGCGGGCCAGCATGTTCGCCCGGACTGACAATACCCTGCGCTCCCTCTCCATGTCTACATCATCTCCAAGATTTTCGGTAACCACATGCCCAAGATACTTGAATTGGTATACTCGATTAAGGGGGATACCATTGACTAACAGTGGTGGAACCATAGTTGGGCACTTCGTACCCGCCTAGACCATGTACTCTGATTTTTGAATATTATAACTCAGACCGTGTGACGCCGCATACTTTTCACATACGGCAAGCTACTTCCGCAACACACAAATCGAGGGAGCCAGCAGCACCATATCACCGGCATAGCTAAGGTTGTTTACACTGACACCATCCACGTAGCACCCTACCGGCATTTGACTGAGTTCCTCGATCAGTGCATTTACGTACAGGTTAAAAAGCAAGAGCGAGCTCAATCCCCCCTGCCTCACCCCGCATTCTAGTCCGTATTCACTCGACAATTCACCCGCCCACTTTATATTATTTTTCTGATTAAGGTACCAATACCTAAAAAGTGATGCCAACTCTGGCGGCAGGCCCGTTTCCTTTAGCTTCTGCCATAACATATCATAAGACACTAGGTCAAATGCTTTTGAGAGGTCTAGAAAGCAAGCATAAACCGGGGTCTGTCTATCAGTGTAATATTTCACCGTGTGCTTAAGGCTAAGAATAGCAGTCTCAGTCGACAAGCCAGGACGAAAGCCGAACTGAGCGTCATATAACTTAGCATGCTTCTTCAAATATGAGTTAAGCACACTGTCAAATACCTTCGCTACAATCGTGGCTAGCGAAATGGGTCTGTAGCCAGATTTTTCAGACACATCCCCCGTTTTACTCTTGGCAATCGGTACCACCAGAGTCTTCATCATGGCAGGGGGTAGGTGCGAATAATAATACAGTTGGCATGTTCCCTAGGCTTTGTTGAGTAGTGACATGTGTAGGTACCTATTCTTAATAATGGCACAGGAGCGAGAGGATTGACACCAGCAAAGAGAGGTCTATGTAATGATAACCCATTCATAGACCTCTCTCTGCCGGTACCAATCCCCACGCTCCTGTGCAGCTGTTGGGCTGTGAATAATGATCTTGATGATGATGTCTAATGAATCTGGCAGGAGTTTTCCGTACGTTACGCTAAAATTATTGTAAATGTCCAGACGTCCAGTCATTAGGTATTGTAGTCCTGCATCATCAGAACTCAATTTCGGTCTGAACTTATTGTTTTCTTGAACAGGAAGTACTAAGATAGTAAGAAATATTGTGTTCTGTCTTCCCAAGTTACCAGTCCATCGACTATAAAGTATTACAGTTTCATTACGGATATTGACGGAAAGGATGCTGTTACCATTTCAAAAGCTAAAATAGTCTTCGTAAATTTTCAATGGCAGTTTTAGCCGTGTTGGTGCTACTTTTTACAATTTTTTTGGAAATCAAATTGTATTTAAATAAGCATAAGACTTGAGTTACAAACTACCGGTGATGATCGGCGACTCAGAGTACCTACTCATTTCAAACGATGGCCAAAAACTCGTGCTACCCTAGTATATGTCGGTCCTATCATTACAGGAATGCATTGTAGATAGACGTAGATTATTGAATATTATTGAAATCCGTGATTGTAGATATAATATTATTGTTATTTTTTATGTTGTACCAAACGTGTATTTTCTTCTTTTTTGTTGGCTGTGTAAATTGAAGTTTGATTACTTTAAATAATTTCATGTTCCGAATTATTATTTTTTTCAATTGTGGTGTTGCTAAACTAAGCTGATAAAATAAGCACCTTACCTACTATTAATATTTGCATGCCAAAATATGGCAAATTGTGTCGTCGCACAAGAATATTTACCACCTTTGTATTACCGCATTTATCCTACTAATATTATAAATGTGAAAGTTTGTATATTTGGATGTTTGTTACTCAATCACGCAAAAACTGCTGAACGGATTTAGATGAAATTTGGTATACAGATAGTTGGTAACCTGGATTAAGACATAGGATACTTTTCATCCCGGTAGAAGGTTCCCGTGGGATAATTTCCGACATACACGCTGGCGAAGCCGCTGGCAAAAGCTAGTAGCAAATAAAATGACTTTGACTTTACAAACATTTTGTAAAATCGCTTCTAACATCGATGAACATACTTATGTTGTGAAACCCTAAAAACTGTCACCTTAGTGTTAAAAATAGACCTATGTATTACTCAAGGTTTTAAGTAGTAAAATTATTGTTTGAAATTAACTAGTTTCGAGTGTGTTTAATGCTTTTCAATCATTAAAATAATTAGCCAGATATAAATTTTGAATTAGACTTTCAAACAGAAGGGATCCAAAATTGAGGGGCATCTACACGCTCAGGTAGCAGTGTGCTCACTACCCGAGGTACACTGAACGTGCATCTAAGAGCGAGTCATAGATCGCACTTTGACTCTACTAAGTAACCTGCGCGGGCGAATACGAATGTGAACATTATGAGTATAGCATTAATGTTCATATTTATATAATTAATATTTAAATGAAACGCTTGCTCAATTTCGTTCATACTAGCTTCTGTGAAATTTCTTGTTCCCCCGTCCCACCCCGTCCGTCGCATCGCACCGCCCACCCGCCCGCGCTTTACTTCGTTTTCGCTTAGTGTTCTTTCTAACCTTTTCCTTTTTGCTCAGCTCCTAACGGCCCGGCCACGACATTGTGCGGCGGCGGCAGCGGCAGCGGTTTTCCTAATTCATTGCGTATGATCCCATCTAGCCACAGTGTGTTGCGCGTCTCGACCGCGCAATAAACAGATAAAACGCTTGCCGCGCCGCAATTCGCGCAATGTCGTGGCCGGGCCGAGTATTATATTATATTATCTGAGTATTCTCAGCGCATCTTCATTTTTTTTCGAAAATAAATTATAGGCTATGTTACCTACTTGCTGATAATTTAACTCTCTATTGGTGAAAAAATGGTTAAAATCGGTCCAGAAGTTTCGGAGCTTATTCGGTACCAATAAACAAAAAAATCTTTCCTCTTTATAATATTAGTATAGAAGTTAGAAGTATAGATGAACATTTTCGTATTAAAATAAGTTTCTTAATCGTATGGTGGAACCCTTATTTTACTCTTTATCGGCCTATATTGTTCCCACTGCTGGGACACAGGCCTCCTCTCAGTGAGAGGGAGCGGGCCGTAATCCATCACGCGGGCCCAGTGCGGGTTGGTAGATGTCACATGTCTTCGAATTTTTGGTTCTTGGCCATGCCGGTTCCCTCACGATATTTTCCTTCACTGTTTTGAGAGCAGTGGTGATGAAATAATTTACACAAAGTAAAGAGCCTGTCTGGGTTCGAACCTACGACCTACACAACTCGTTAGACGCGGCCATTACCACTGGGCCACCACTGCTCTACTTTACCAAGTAAAGGTAAACTACGATCAGTGTGTCTTGCCCTAAATGTCGCAACTAGTGTTGGCCATTTCGTAGCCCCTTTTTTAACTTTTCACAATACTTTCAGGTCAAAAATTTGCAATGATGGAGATGAAGATAGCCGTCGCGAACGTGTTGCGAAAGTTCCAGCTGTCTCCTGTCACCCGCCCCTCCGATATTAGATTTACTGCTGACTTAGTGCTAAGAAATTATGGGCCAGTGCTTGTAAATTTTATTAGGAGGGAAAAATAAGAACTTAAGAGTACCTACAGCATGTTTACCAAATATATTTATTTTTATATCATTTACGTACCTACAAGGTAGATTTTTATAACGAATGACGAGTCATAAATAAAAAATTATAAGTATAAAATTTTTATTTTTATTCTCACTCGTTGAAACATTTTTGTGAAGAACTTTAAAGAAGTTGAAGTGATTAGTGAACAAATTATCATATTGTAGGTACTTAAAATTGCTGTCAATGTCACCTCGGTTGTTATTGTAATTGTTGTGGTGTATCATTAACCGCATATCTATATATATATAAAAGGAAAGAGTGACTGACTGACTGACTGACTGATCTATCAACACACAGCTCAAACCATTGAACGGATTATGCTGAAATTTCGTACACAGATAGCTATTATGACCTAGGCATCCGCTAAGAAGGGGTTTTTAGTAATTCGACTTTTAAGGTGGTGCAAAGGGGGGATATTGTTTGTATGAAAAATCTTATTCCTTGAGTTAATAAACTTGAAACTTGGTACGAATATTTATCTAAGTAAATTATGATTTTTGTAATTTTTTGTTTTTCTAAACTACCCCCTAAAGGGGAATTGGGGGGGTGTCAAAGTTTGTATGGGAAAATTTTAACTCGCAATCCGATTAACTCAAAACTCAGTACTTATACTTAAAACCAAAAATAAAGAATAATGTGTATCAGGGTTTATCAAAAATCTGCCTTTGACGGGGTGATAAGGAGTACTTAGTCAATTTTACAGGGGACGATTTTACTGCGCGGCTTGTTTAACTCGAAAATTGGTGTAAATAATCATTGAGTCAGGCTATGGACACATCCCAAACGATTTTTTTTAAATTCCACCCCTGTGGGGGTGAAAACAGGAAATACAATTTACATGATAAATCTCATTTGGTTAATTAATTTGAAACTTGGCACAAATACTTGCTTAAGTTTAAGTAAGTAATAAAGTTTGTAATCATTACTTTTTCAGAACTACCCCTCAAAGGGGGTAAAGGAATGGTAAAGTTTGTATAGAAGAATTTTAAAGCGTAGTCTGATTAACTCGAAACTCAGTATTTACACTTTTGACATAAAAGTAACATAAATAAGATTTTGGGTTTTTTGAAAATCGACCCTGAAGGGGAAAAAAGGGGTAATTAAATTTTAAGGGGAGCATTTTACTGCGTAGTTTGATTTACTCAAAACATTTTATAAATAATCTTTGAGTCAAGTTATGGAAACGAAATTTCAAGATTCCACCCCTGTGGGGGTGAAAAGAGGAAATACATTTTATACGAAAAATCTTATCTTTCTTCAATATTTGCCTTAGTAAATAATGAAGGTTGATACTTTTAGTTTTTTAAAACAACCCCTCACAGAGGATATTTTAGGGGTTGTCGAAGTTAGCAAGGAACGCGTTGTCTGATTAACTTGAAACTCGGTACTAATATAATCTGGCAGTTTGAATACTTTATGCGGTCTACCCAAATGTTCTTTCTTTGTTATTGTTCGTCGAGTCATTAAGCTCCTTAAGTACTGAGTTCATCTATACGATTACTGAGTCTGACAAATGCTTGCACTGACTGGACAGGGGCTGTACTATGACGTGAGAAAAGATCATGGATCCATCATGGTTCCGTTGTGAAAAAAGGATGGTAGTGGAAGGGTGGTGGTGGACTTATATAGCTTCGTCTCTCTCTCACACTCTGGAACCATCATGGATCCATGATCTATTTTCACGTCATAGTACGGCCCCTGGTCCACTCAATTCTTTTCTTAGGAGACCGTTTCAGCCGCTAATCTACATGGTCCTCACATGATCTGACCAAGATTATGTTTGCACTTTGAAAATAGATTTTGACCCCTGAGTTTATTTCGCCATTTCATCTCAGGGGTAGTCAGATTATCAGATAGGAATTATGCCGACTAAATCTAGCTTATTTTTTTTCTTATTTTTTCTTTCTTTTTTTTCTGAATACAAAATTTTCATTGTAAATCCGCACTAATGTTATAAATAACTGTCTGTATATAAGTTACCTTATCACGCCTTAACCACTGAGTGATTTTCGGTAAAATTTAGCAAAGAGATAGATGGCATCCTAGGGAAGGACATAGGCTATTTTTTGTTTTAAAAATAATCCTAAAGAGGGATATAGGGGATGAAAGTTTGTACGGAAAACCTAGAATTTCATAGGTTAGGGATATGAAAATTAAAATTTAAGTTTTTGGTAAGAAATAAAGAATTACGTGTTTCAGGGTTTTTTCAAGGGGGATGATTTCAAAATTCACAATTAATATAGATATTTTTGTGTACTTATTTTTAAGAGATTTAAAGGATTGTAAATATAGTCATAGTACGTAGCTTGAGATAACATTTAGACTTTATTTGATTAAAATCGGTTTACTCGGTTAAAAGTTATTACAATTTATAGACATAAAAATAACTTGGCTAATACGTACACAATCACTTGCGGGCTACGGGGTCAATGGTGATCTTATTAAAATGAATAATGATTAATTTTAAGTTAGACATTTAGGCCCACTAGCACGCCGCTATCACTAAATACGATGAGTGCTAAACGAATTTAAAACATTATTCTATTTCTGTCCATTTTGAAGTTGTGAGGGATGAAATGATATTTTAAAACATATTCAGCGCTAACTGTATTTATTGTTTTTGGTGCAAGCGAGCTTAGAGTAGTTAAAACCTGTTTTATGAATCTATAACCGTCCCAGTGCGTGTCGGACTTCGCACGTTTAGGGTTTCATACCAAATCCGACTTATAAACTTGACTTGACTTGGTAGTTTTTAGTAAAAATATACGTAATAAACATTAGCACCAAATTTTAAGTTCATAGGTCAATGCAAAGTTAAAAAATTCTTCGGAACAAAATTTTGTAAAAAAGAAGCTGACTTTGGTGGCTTCTCATTCCTTTGTTTTTCAATATTTTTTAAAACAAAAAATACACTATTTATCTACTCAACGAGCTCTAAACAACGATACCCCACTCGATGGGGTGGGTCAATTTTTTATTTTGTTGCATGGCTTTGGGTCAACATGATGCTTATAATGTGAAAATTTTAAGACTGTAGCTTCAACCGTTTGGCTGCACAACCTGTGTGACAGACGACGGACAGACGGACACGTGAGTGACAGCGGGCTCCGTTTTGACCTTCCAGGTACGGAACCCTAAAAAGATTATTTGATTATTATTTGTCTGTCTGTCTATTTGTTACTTCTTCACGCCTTAACGGATAGGCCATGGCATGGGTTCGGACATAGGATAATTTTTATTCCGGTGGTTCCGTTCCCCGGGGATAATTTCCGATTTACACGCGAGCGAAGCCACGGGCAAAAGCTAGTGTTGTATAATTATGATATAACCACAGCTGTCTCTAGGGATTCTCATCCCTCGTCCCAAACAAACTGCGGTGCTCTTTGGAGAAGCTAAAACAATCTGCCTAGCCTTTTTCCCAACTATGTTGGGAACGGCTTCCAATCTAACCGGATGCAGCTGAATACCAGTATTTTACATGAAGCGACTGCCTATCTGACCTCCACAACTCAGTAACTGAGAAATACGATACCCTTTGGTATGACTGGTTGTCAGACTTTCGGGCTTCTGACGACCCGTAACGACTGTCAAAGATCCACGAATGACAGCCGGGACCAACGGTTTAGCGTGTTTTCCGAAGCACGGAGGAGTCTCGGTATGTAAAGATGGTCACCCATCCACGGACCAACCGTGGCAAGCGTAGCTCAACCTGATGGATCGACCCGTGCGGCTGTAAGTACTTAGCCACGAGCTCCTTTCTTGTGTCTAAGTAATAACAGCCACATAATCATCCTTTGGAGAAGCTAAGTGTAGAGACATAATAATTATTTGTTCAGCAGCGGATATTTTCTCACACAACAGACAAGGCTTCAAACTATTAAATCAAGAAAGATTAAGGCGAGTACAGCTGGTAAGAGCGCCACCATTGAGAAAAAAATTAATAAGTCAGGAGATATGGAACGTTTTGTTTCCTATGCACACATTTTTAGTCAGATGAGGGAGAATTTTTTGTATCAGAAAAATCAGCACTAAACTTCCTAGGTTCGAGGTTGTAGCAGTAAACGCCAAAAACAATTTCAAAATGTTCCATATCTCCAGACTTATTAATTTTTCAATGGTGGCGCTGCCGGTTAGCAGCTATACTCGCCTTAAGCACAAAGCTATTTCTAAAGAAACTGCCAGCACAATTGGGACAGGATATGTCGCAAGGTGTGGAGTACAAGCATATGCCAAACCCCGCACTCCCGATTTGTGTTACTTAGCAAGAGGAACCGCGTTGACGTCGATAGCGGCCGAAATAATACTGTATTCTCCGAGGACAGGGAAAATTCGTATGGGTTTCCATAACAGAGGGTATCCTGGAATTTTCCCATGGAAAAAAAGGCTTATGATTGAGTTATAAGTACTGTGACAGTGAAAAGCCCTTTTTAAATAGATGATTGATTGGTTTGAACAATACTCTCGTAACTGCCAGGGTTTATATGTAATCTTATATTTTGTATGGTTTTTTTTACATTGTTCTCACATAGAGAAAGAAGCGACAAGAATATGTACCCAGAATTTTGTAATATATATCTTGATTTAAAGAGTGTCCTTGAAGTTTCTTGCTCGTTCTTCTCCATAGAGATCTACGTTTTGGAATGGGCCACTAGCTTCAACATTCTGACTAACTGACCGACTCTTTGACATAAATGCTTTGAGTTTGAGAACAAAATGACGGTCGGTAAGTGGTAACATTACAAGAGACTCGCTCTCAGGCATAGGTAAAGACAAATTGAATCAGGAGGCCTCCTTATTCAATTTGTCTCTACCTAAGCAAATGATGGTAGTGTTTGGAAAATTACCCGAGGAAAAGAAGTTAGATTGCTCGAGGAAGGCGGAGAGTGAGTTGTTGTGACTACTCTGGACTAGGTCATGTTATGAATTGAACTTCGATAGTCTAACTTGATGAACTTTGACTTAATTTAGAACTTAAACTTTTTTATTAGTACACTACCATTTTTTAATTAATACAAAAAAAAAATGGGGCTTTATCCATACCCGTTACTGATCATATTTGTGTAGTCAAAAGTAAAAAAATGAAATCCCAAAATTGTCCACAAAAATTTGTCATAATTGGTTAATTCATAATTGAATCAATCATTCAGTCAATTGCTACTAGAAAATACTACGCGCAGTGCTTTTCCATGATTAATGAATACTGAGTAGCCTGTACAATATTTCCATAAACTGAGTGACATTTTGGGGAGGAGCTCGTGGCTAAGTAATAACAGCCGCACGGGTCGATCCATAAGGTTAAGCTACGCTTGCCGGGGTTGTCCGTGGATGGGTGACCATCTTTACATATCGAGACTCCTCCGTGCCTCGGAAAGCACGTTAAGCCGTTGGTCCCGGCTGTCATTCGTGGATCTTTGACAGTCGTTACGGGTCGTCAGAAGCCCGAAAGTCTGACAACCAGTCTTACCAAGAGGTATCGTATTACCCAGTTAATGGGTTGTGGAGGTCAGATAGGCAGTCGCTCCATGTAAAATACTGGTATTCAGCTGCATCCGGTTAGACTGGAAGCCGACCCCAACATAGTTGGGAAAAGGCTAGGCAGATTGATTGAGTGACATTTTGGGATACATATATAAACAAACGCTAATAACTTTGCTGTTTATGAATATTATTTATTGATACTTTACTTACTTATTAAAAAAACCTTCTGTAATAAGCCCTTTAAATATTTGTACTAATTAAAAATTAGTGGTGTATAATTTATTTACTGGTATTGTTAAGGCTCCTACACACTATGCCGGCCGCACAGCCAGCGGGTTTTTGACGTGCGGGTATGCGCCCTTTGTGTGACAAGTCCGCCGGCTGTGGCCCCCGGCATAGTGTGTAGGAGCCTTTATTTGGACAAAAGACCTTCATTTTTAGAAAAGCACCTTGTAAAATAAGTACCCACTTACCTAAGATATGCAAAAATAGTTTTTCTACAAAATATTTACAATGCATGATCATGTATGTATTATTATTGTATCTTTGAAAGTTATCAGTTGTTCGTGTCCAGTTTCATTTTAATCATTGTTCTGTTTGGACGCTATCTGATAAATATGTTGGTGTATATTTTAGTTTTTGCAATATTTTTGTGTGTTTTACATTTATTGTTTAATTACAATAAACGTGCTAGAATGATTAAGAAGCTGCCAGGGCCCACGGATGATTTTATTATAGGAAATGGACTCCGGGTCATACGTTCTCCAGGTGAGATTTCAAATGACCTTTCACAAACGTACTTAAGTATGTAGGTATATGATATCCAGTGCATATAATATACCATGCTTTATTACTTATTTGATTTTGATTTTATAGGTTTTAGATAAAATCACACGTAACATACAGACAGATGCTAAAGTCTGACCATTCCGGCAAAGAGTTTTTCAAAGTTAATTAATTTTAGTATGTTGTTTTATTCCAGTCGAATTAATGAATTTAGGAAGGGAATACGCAAAGAAATGGAATGGAATATACCGAGTCTGGATATGGCCGTTCGGTGCAGTAGTCATTTACAATCCGGAAGACATCGAGGTTAGTATCATAATGTTCAAAAAAAACTTTTTAGAAAAAAATACAATGGACTTCCAAAAACACTACAAAATGAAAAACAACTTTTATTTCGGAAGTCGGTGTCTGATTAAAGGTATTTTCGTTTTTGCCACCGACTTCCGAAATTAAAGTTATTTTTCACTTTGTAGTGTTGTTTTTGGAAGTCGGTTGTATTTTTTTGTAAAAAAAGTTTTTATTTTTCACTTTTTAGTGGTTCACATATGCTTACCCCTTCACAGTGTACCGGCGTGATGTTATGTTATGAACTGGTGTAAACAATAAACAGACATGAGATTTCAGCAATCCCAGCAGTCCATTTGCTATCATTTATTGAGGAGTTCCGTTGCCTATCTCAGAAGTTCTTCATCAGATCTTCACCCAATTGAAATGGGACCACTCCGAGAAAGTACTCTTCCAAAAACTATCCAAATCGCTTCAAGTGTGCCTACAAAATTGGAAGAGTTCTCTCTATTTCTCCAGGATTCCATTATCAGATCCTGACTTGATGATCATGGGACCACCTGGGAAGTATACCCTTTCAAACAAAAAAAAAGAAAATCCAAATCGGTCCAGCCATCTTCGAGTGTTCGGGGAACATAAATAAAAAAAAGGTTCCGACAAATTGAGAACCTCCTCCTTTTTGAAGTCGGTTAAAAAACAAAGCACCACAAATTTATATAAATATATAAAGATAAGTCCTGACTGACTGACTCATCAACGTCCAACCCAAATCTTGGATCCTGGTTTAAACCAGGGACCTAGAAAGCTGAAACTTTGCACAGTTTCCCTTGATAATGTAGACAAGGAGTAAGGAAGGATTTTTTAAAATTCAACGCCTAACCCCTTTCAACCCATAGTTTATGAAAGTTTGTAAGGAAAATCGACATTTTTGTAGTATAAGCCATGAAAATTGCAATTCAGCATTCTGGTTAAAATTTTTAATAACTAAGTGTTTCAGCGTTTTTGGGAAATCATCTCCTAAGGAGGGAAATAGGGAATGAAAGTTTGTAAGGAAAAAAACGGTATTAAGCCTTTTGTTTAGAAATTAGGAAAGACGTGTTTTGGCGTTTTTGGAAAATGATCCCTTATAGGAGGTTAAAAATCCTTACTGACTCATCATCGCTCAGCCCGACTTTCGCCATCGCCAAAGACACTTTAGTAATTCAGAGAACAATAACTTTATTAAGCTCCGTGCCTACCTGTAATTATTTAAGCTATTTTTTTCGAAATTGCCACGGGACAAGGAATCAAGAGGATTTACATTTTCGCTTTAAAGTTGCCTTCTTTGGCATGCAAGTAGGTAATATGCCGTTCCGTTATGTATTTCGTTGCTATTGTTACGATTTTTTATCCTCCAGCAATCATACGGTAGATGAACCCGCGCGCCGCTCCTCGGATATTATACAGGATGTAAGTGTAAACACTGTTATCCTTTTAAGGGGTCATTATACTCTACTCATCATTATGAACAACTTTTAATATGGGACCAAACCTGAAATCGCGAAAAAAAATCTGCTGTTCCTTACAATTATTTTCGTATTTATAAGTCGTCAAAATCTAGGGAGCAGCTGTTTTTTTTTTCGCGATTTCAAGTTTGGTCCCATAGTACTTAAAGGTTGTTCATAATGATGAGTTCTAATGACCCCTAAAAGGATAACGGTGTTTACACTTACACCCTTTAAAAGCAGTGTGAGATGACATTGTTTCCCTGGTTTAACACATAGGGTAGGTTCTTTTAATCTTGGTACTAGGTACGTTCCCGTGAGATATTTTCCGACTTCCACGCGGGCAAAGCCGCGGGCAAAAGTTAGTATGAAATATACTGCTTGTTGCAACCACATTAAATTTGGCTAAATCTAATATTATGGCACCAATAAAATTTATAGATAAATAAATGACGTCTTTGTCGTAAATGAATAAGGCACAGATACTGCCACTTATCAAATTTAACAGTGATTAGTTGATAACCTACCCAGTGGGTTGGAAGCCTACATGTACATTACCTACTCTTGCATTTTATTAAGTATAGTAATTGCATTAATTATCTAATTTTTATTTTCAGTTGGTGATGTCCAGTATGAAATACGGTGAAAAAAGCTTAGTCTATTCGATTCTGACACCTTGGCTCCAAGACGGGTTGTTACTTAGTAATGGTACAGTATCATTATTACTACTAATTCTTCCACTGAACAGAGAACAGACAGACTCGATGCGGAAGGTGGAGGACACGGGTTGTGGCGCAGCCTGGGAGAGCTCAGCAGTGGACTGCGATAGGCTGAGTTAATTAATACTTACGTAAACCTACGCTTTTTAGGTTTCCGTACCCGCAGGGTACCAAACGGAACCCTATTACTAAACCTCCGCTGTCCGTCCATCTGTCTGTCACAGGGCTGTATCTCATGGGTAGTATTTAAACGCACATAAAAAATTACCAATTTTTCCCAACAGAATACGTACATTACATTATCCAGTTTACACTGACCTCTCATTGTAAGGAAATCCTATACAATGCGAGATCAGCTTATACTGAAAATGTATAGCTTGATCTGTAGCCGTGCGTACATCAAAAATACTGTTTGCACATCAAAATTTGTATGTCTAAATAAATTAAACTTAACGTCAGGTCGACGGAACCCCGCTGCGCGGGGCTCCTGTTTAGTCTGCAGAGTTTAAAGGAACCTAACCAAACCGAACCTCGGAGTGCCCAATAATTATAATTTGTACAAGTTTTGAAACTCAATTAGTCAACTAGTAATGCAATAATAAGTTTATTAGATGCGCATTTGTTATTTTTGATGAACACTTAGTTACTTAGTAGTGCAATCATTGATTTGGTGTACATGTAGATTATTATAATTATGTAAAGTATTTGATGTAAGAATATTTTTTTAGTGCGATTAATAATTACCATCTCATGAACCGTAATAGTTAGAGAGTTGAAATTTTCACAGATTGTGTATTTCTATTACTGCTATAACAACAAATAATAATAATAAAATTAAGTTAAAAATGAAAGGGGGTCCCCATACAAAAAAATTAACATTTTGAAAAAAAAAAATTCTTACCCTAGGATGTGGGGGTGTTATTATCAGAACTCATCGAGTGGAGTACAAACATGTCTTTATTTTTTTTTTATCTTTAGAAATGAAGATATAGGGGGCCGTAAAAGTTTTCAATTTTAGACCATTTTTGTACGAGCTCTATCGCAAAAATTAAACAAGTTAGGAGTTAGAAACTTCTGTATATCATGTACAGACGCCAGCAGGTCAAGCCACCCGAAACTGTCAAATTTTCCCAATCAACCTTGAACCTAATGCTTTAGCGATAAAGATGAAAATCTATTAATGAAATTTGACAGATTGTAGTAGCTTGATGTGCTGGCGTCTGTACATACATACATACATACATTTGCGTCGAGTAGGTATTGAAGTTTTCTATGGGATAGTTGAAAATTTTTTCGCGATTACGATGTTGGTCTCATGGAGAAAATTGTTCGGTTTGATGTTCTGTATCACACCCTGAAATTTGATGAGGTTGCAAAACGACACGTTTTTTAAATAAATTAGGTCGGGGAAAAACTTTTTTCGTATTTTAGAGGTATAAAGTAGTAGTAAAATATCTCTGGTTTTACTATTTGCATCTAGCTGGTTCAGATAGGTACCCATTAAATAGAAAAAAAAAAAAAAACATTTAAAAAAGTAGAAACGATTTCCCACCATTTTTTTATTGTTTTTCTGTCCGCCAAAATGAGTGAATCTAGCGAAAAAATTCGATACGTACACTTTGAAGTTTTATTACAAAAAAAGGAAAAATGCGACACAAGCCACGAAAAAAATTTGTGACGTTTATGCACTTAAGTAAGAGTAGCACAAAGTTGGTTCAAGCGTTTTCAGTCCCGGAATTTTGATGTCAAAGATCCAGCTCGCTCGTCGCCTGGTCGCCCTGTTACAGATAAAGTCGATACCATTTTTTAAAAAGTGGAGCAAGATAAGCATATTAGTAGCTACGTCATAGCTGAAAAGTTAGGGATTGACCAGCAAAACGGTTTTAACCCATTTGGCAAATGACAAATCAAATATAAATAAACTATGGAAAAAAATGTCTTGAATTTGTATATAAAATACGAAGGAACTTTTCTTCGACCTAATACATACAAATATTGCTCATTCAATAGTATAGAATAGGATTAGAAGTATAGTAGAAATAAGCCGACACGATTTCAGCAAAAGTACCGAATCCAACATCAACGCTATTTTTTTGTCGAATATTACTGTAAAGTATTCATACAAGGAGTAACTTTGTTGACTTACGCAGAAAAAATTAACAATTAAGATAATGTACCAACTTATGTAGGATGCTAGAGCGAGCGAATCGAACTCGAAACTTTTAGCACCTCGCCTCGAATGGGATAAGTTTTCTTTTGTCCAGTCATAAAGAAAGTATGTCGATTTATACAAAGAAGCTAAAGAATTAAGAGAGAGTAGGATGCAAAAGCGTGCGATGCGAGCTCAAAAATGTTTGCAACCCGCCTAGTGCAGCTTAGATTTTCTGTTGACCATTCATACAGAAATAGGAATAGCAGACAGGTACTTTGTCGGCTAATGCAGAAAAGTTTAATGCAAGAGCGAGCGAAGTGAACTCAAAAATTTGCGCACCCGTTTCGGAAAGGTTAGGCTTGGTTGTCTATTCATCCAGAAATAGGAGTAAGTAGCAGATAAGTACAACTTGTGCAAAAAAGCTTAAGAATTAAGGCTCCTCCAAACAGGTGCGACACGCGACGCTAATCACGCGCGACACAAAGGCACCGGTCGTCGCGCGACACGCGGTGCCTTTATTTGTAAATGATTTCAGAATACAAGAGCGAGCGTAGTGAGCTCGAAACTTGAAGGATTCCTCCTCGGATAGGTTTCTCTATTATTGTAAACATTAGGCGTTTTTAGATATTTTTAAATCTCAGAATGTTTTTGTACCAATATTTTATTTTAAAGCCAGAGGGGTGTAAGTGCACCCTCTTGCACCCTCTTGCGGCGTCTATGCCTATACACACAAGTTGTGATACTTGTTTTCGACAAACAGTACCTAACTCAATAAAAATAAAAACTTACATATCTACAAGGAGACCTTCTAAAAACAGTAAGTAAGCACGTGTCGTTTGAACACAATAATCATCGTGAATATATTAATAATGAATACGGAATACAAACCTAATGTTAGTAATATTTTATGCCAGCAGCTTACATGTATTAGAATAAATAAAAGCGAATTTATGTTTCCGTAAAATTGAATTTATGTTTCCGTGGTTCAGGTGCAAAATGGCAAGAGCGAAGAAAGATCCTGACGCCAGCTTTTCATTTCAACATCCTCCGTCAGTTCTGCGATACCATAGAAGAAAACACACAACGATTTTTGGAAAGACTGAGGAAAACTGCTGGACAACCCATTGATGTTGTACCCGTGCTCTCAGAATATACGCTTAACTCCATTTGTGGTAGGTATAGTTAAATAAGTTCATCCGGGTAGAATATTGTATAGGATACCTGTAAACACAAAACAGTAGAATCGAAGTTCAACAGTATTTACGTTGAACAGCGTTCTTAAGAAGTCTAAATAATTGTTAAAATATTTTCAGAAACTGCAATGGGTACACAACTAACTGAAGACACCTCGGATACAAGCAAGTCCTACAAGAGAGCTGTTTACGAACTCGGACATGGTTTTTACCATAGATTTATCAGAATTTACTTATATCCTGACATCATATTCAATGCGACGTCATTGGGACGAAACCAAAAAAGACATCTAAAAACTGTGAAAAGCTTTACTGAAAAGGTAATAGCACAAAGAAGAGCGTACGTAAACCAATACGGAACTAACGTATCTGACAATACTGCCGAGGATGATGAAGTTTATATGTACAAGAAGAAGAAGACTCCCATGTTAGATCTTCTTTTATCTGCTGAGAAGAAAGGACTCATAGACAAAGCAGGGATCCAGGAAGAGGTCGACACTTTTATGTTTGAAGTAAGTTTCCCATCACACACTGTTGGTACCATTAATACAATATTCATAGATTCACTGTTACGATAACGTTAATATACGTAACTTTCAGGGACATGACACCACAGCATCCGGAATGACCTTCCTCTTTATGCTGCTCGCAAATCATAAGGATGTACAAGTAAGTGGTAGAATTTAATCATATGCTTGGTAATTATTTATAATTGGTGCATTACACTGGAGTGAGAGGGTGACATATCCGGCCTAACCGAATTTAATATTTAGGGGCAGAGGTGTGGTCTGCTAAACTTATCTGAAACTTCAGCATATTATTGCTAAAATTGTAATGATTTGATAAGATAATTGCTTAAATGTTTACTTTTTAATAAGATCATCGTGCTTGCCTGATGTATGAATAGTAGTACCTATATATTGAAGATTCGTGATTATCTATTGTTATCCTCGTAAATAAATAATCTTAGTGTAACTTAGCCCGTTCTACATAGTCCCGAGTCATCGCACTAGAAACCACGCGGATGCTTTACAAAGCATTTTTTAAGCAAATACATAAGATATTGATTTGATTTGATTAATATTGTATGTTCTTGTTTACAGGATAAAATTGTAACTGAACTGAAAGAAGTATTTGGTGACTCAAATCGGTTGGTTCGCATGGATGACGTGCCCAAGATGAAATACATTGATCGTTGCATCAAGGAATCTCTGCGACTCTTCCCACCGGTGCATTTTATTAGTCGGAAATTGAACGAAACTACAGTATTAAGTAAGTGTCTATTAAGCTTATTTATAACTTCTTTTTAATCGTCGAAAAATAAAAGGAGGAGGTTCTCAAGTCGACACGTACAGTTTTTTTTATGACCACGCGTAACTTTTTACACATAGTACGATTTTAAAGATTCTTATTTTATTCGGGAGGGTTTCTATACCTTGAAGTTGTTCCCATGTAAAATTTATTAAGTTTGCGGGTATTTTTTGAGTTAGCTTTAATAACACGTATTTTTCCCATTTTTATGTGGATGCTTTTCTAATTTCTTTTGCGGGGCGAGCATGGGCGTACCCAAGACGTTTGTGACAAGACATGATACATTATGCCATGTCTTAAATGCTAGCAAGGGTCAACTACGTGACATAATCCAGAGGCGCGACATGCCTTTCTTGTTGCTAAATTCATAGTGTGACATAGTAAATTGAAAAAATTAAAATGTCTAAGACTGTCAGTCAGTCAGTCAGTCAGTCAGTTACATATTACAATTTTTTGCTAATGCAAATAAGACATAACTAAACGTCTAGAAGGTCATATGTAAAGAAATTATCTCACATCGCCGCCGCCGTGCTAGCATTTAACACAAAACGGTTTTATCGCCCAAACTGTGAAAAAATGTGTGGCTCAAGCCATGTCACAGTGCACATGTCACATGTCACAGTGCCGTGCTCGCCGGCCTGGTAGCGGTATTCGTATTTGTGTGGGGTTGGTACCACAACTAAAAAGTAAAAATAAAAACGTTTATACAAAAAAAAAAACAACCAAAAACAACCGACTTCCAAAAAAAAGAAACACTACAAAGTGAAAAACAACTTTAATTTCGGAAGTCGGTGGCAAAAACGAAATACACACACACACACACGGACACGGACGGACTTCCGAAATTAAAGTTATTTTTCACTTTGTGGTGATTTTTTTTGGAAGTCGGTTGTTTTTTTTTTTTTGGTAAAAACGTTTATACTTTTTCCCCAACCCGCCTTGAGCAAGCATTGTAGTGATCAATTCACATTCTCTCTATGTGAAGAGGCCTTTGCCTCTAAGGCTGGTATTATTATTTCGTTTATGTACAATGGTACATACATACACATTAAAACGAACTTCCTCACTACGCGCGAAGTGTCCAAGTGTACTGCTTTCTGAATCAAGCCCTTGACCCAGCCGCGCAATGGGAGCCGGCTGAGGTGTTGGTCGAGGCTCTCCGCTAAGCCATCAATCGTATTATTATTTCTGCGTTTCGTATCGACAGTACTTACTTATAGATATTTATATTACTTGGGTCCACTTACTTGAGGCATCAGGGGCATTTTTAACGCCCACAGAGGTGCAGGTGTACGGAAACTTTGAAACTCCTGCAAGTGGGGAATGGTCTGGTCCAACAGTCTCGCACTGGCTGATGGAAGTTGAGTTCCTAGCAAATACATGGTAGAATCCAGTGCACAATTTTGATCAATTGATTAGATTTCTTTCTTTTTCAGGCAACTATACAATACCACCTAATACATTGTGTCACATCCCTATTTACGACCTGCACCATCGTGAGGACTTGTTCGAAAACCCGGAGGAGTTCGACCCCGACAGGTTCCTGCCAGAAAACTGCGAGAAACGACATCCTTATGCGTACATACCCTTTAGTGCTGGGCCCAGAAACTGCATTGGTAATATTTTCATACATAATACTGAGGTTGTTTCTTCTCAGAGTAGTCGGGTAGGAAACACGAACCTTATCTACTTAATTGTAATTAGGGTTCCGTACAAAAATGGTAAAAAGGAACCCTTATAGTGCGACTCAGTCTGTCTGTCTGTTCGTCTGTCACAGCTGGATATCTCAAGAAATACTAATGCTATCAACATAAAATTTGGAACAGTTTTAGATGGCGTTTGCCCAACTATTTTGCAAATAAGAAAAAAACTTTTTTTTTTTTGCAACAGAGACGAATGGGGGTTTTTTAGGCCGCATGGTTTTCGATTTTTGATAAAAAAAATACCGTTCCCCTCCCCCTTATCACCAAAGTTTGCATAGAGAAAATCTGAAATTATTCTATCTGATAGAAGTTTATGTAAAGATTACAGGAAAAATAAACCGCTGTCTCTAAATAGCACACTTTTTCAGAAATCGGAACGGAACCCTCGCCTCGGTGCGCGAGTCCGACTCGCTCTTAACCGGTTTTTTTTGACGTATACAATTTATGTGTTTGTTAAAACCAATTTACAAATGTAAATGTCATTTATCATCATTTATCATTTAAAACGCGGCTTCAGAACCTAATAGGTAGGTACTATGAATATTTTGTTTCATAAACGTGCAATTAGTAATTGTAAATGAAAAATGACGGAACCCAGGTATAATGAATGGATTTGAATGATTTTTTTGGATTTCTAATACCATAAACTAAAAAGTTTACCCATTAAAAATTATCACAATTTTTTTTCTTTTTTTTTATAGATTATCGTTGTAACGACACACGATGAATATGTTTTTATTGGCAAATATCGCTGCACAATGTATTCAAAATAACGTTCCACTTACGCACTGGCACCATACTAAACTGTTTTCAGAGCATAATAACATCTGCCACTCGTGCTCTTCACTATCCCTGCTATCACTCCCTACTCCCTTTTCTATATCTGCAATACCTACTTTTCAAGGACGTTTGCTGTCCCTTCGTAGGTATATTGTTTATAGAAACTTAGTTATTCTCGAGAGAAAAAATAAATATAGCTGTAAAAGGAATGTACTAGAAGCAGCAACATATTAATGGGACAGATCTTATAAAAAAAACTAACGGAAGGTTTCAAAAGGTAAACTTTTTACTTTTTAGTAAAAGAAATTCAAAAAATCCGGAAACATCTAAATCCGTTGATTATAGCTGGGTTCCGAGGTATAAACCTAATTGCACTGGCCTACTAGTACTAATTGGGGACCAATTAGTAAGAGTCTACAATCGCATGGTAATTTTTCTCTTCTCCCAAGTTCTATGGAAAAAATATACAGTAGGTATATGTTTAGAACTAGAAACTCAAACTAAACGTACCTATCCTTTTCAGGTCAAAGGTTCGCGTTGCTGGAAATGAAAATCACGGTAGCAGAAGTATTGCGTGAATTCGAACTGAAGCCAGTGACGAAACCATCAGAAATTCAGCTTCTAGCGGATCTCGTGTTAAGGAACAATGGACCAGTCCGCGTAAACTTTGTTAAAAGACAACATTAATTACTTATTAAAATACATAAACATAACACCACGTCTGTATTCCCCGAAGAACTCTTCACACGGTCACAGGTGTACCTACTCGTACAAGACAATTCATCAGTTAAGTTGTGTTCCCTTGTATTAGGGGGCGAGCCTGTTGCCATCAACTGGGCACAAAGCCAGACTAGACTGCTTCGTTAGTACTATTATTTGTTCTGTGCTGCTACTGAGAAATTCCAGATGGAAAAACCCAATAGCACTTTGCTCGACCCGGGAATCGAACCCAGGACCTCATGCTCAGCAGTACCTACCGCTTGCGACCACTAAACCGTCGGGGTCAGTTAATCTAATAGGTTGGGGAAAAAGTTTCTTCGCATTTTTTAAGAATATTCAAAACATTTTTTAATATACATTATTTACATTTATCTAAAGTATGTAGGTACCATTTTGTTCGATAACATTTTACCATATTGTAGATAGGGACATGATCCCATTGCTATAGAAATTTTAAGACTTCTGATCAAAATACCGCGACAAGTGGTATTGGTAGTCCTCTCGTGATGTTAACCTGACACTGCCTAAAAAATTCTGAAGAGACCGAAACAGGTGGAAATCTGAAGGTGCAAGGTCAGGACTATACGGCGGATGCATTAACACCTCCCAGCCAAACTCTCTTAATTTTTGCTGAGTGGCTAAAGATGTGTGAGGTCTAGCGTTATCATGATAAAAAACCACACCCCTTCTGTTGATTAATTCCGGCCGCTTTCTCTCAACTTCTTGCTTTAATCTCATCAGTTGTTCGCAGTAGAGTTCAGAATCGACGGTCCTGCCTGGTGGTAACAGCTCATAATGAATAATGCCCTTCCAATCCCACCACACACAAAGCATCACCTTGTTGCGAGTTAACACGGGTTTCGCCACAGTCTGTGAAGCCTGACCGGCCTTTGACCATGACCTTTTTCGCACGTTCTTGTCGTACGTGATCCACTTTTCATCTTCTCAGCTTCACTTTTCAGCTTCTTCAAAAATGGTTCGGTTTCATTACGTCGTAATAAACAATCACAAATGAGTACACGGTTCATTAGGTTTCTTTCAGTGAGCTCGTGAGGTACCGAAATATCGAGCTATATTGTGTACCCAGTTTTTTTCAAAGGCGCCAAAACTGTTTTGTGGTCAATTCCTAGTTCTTCAGCTACGTCGCAACTACTGATATGCCGATCTTGCTCCACTTTTTAAAAAATGGCATCCATTTTTTGTTTAAATTTTGATGTCAAAGGTGCACGTCGCGACGTGCACCTTTGACATCAAAATTTCCGGATTGAAAACGCTTAAACCAAATTTGTGCTACTCTCACAGACACTGCACTGGGTCCATGAACATCGCAAATTTTTTTCGCGGCTTGCGTTGCATTTTTACCTTTTTTGTAGTAAAATTTTAAAATGTATCGAATTTCTTCATTAGATTCACTCATATTGACAGTACGAAAAACAAATAAAAATCACACATTTTCCAAATTTGAATTTGGAATTATGTTCTTTAAAATTTAAACTTTCAATGATATCAAAACCAGCCAGATACAAATAGTATAGCCAAAGAGATTTTACTTTAAGTTCATACATACAATGCGAAAAGACTTTTTCCCCAACCTAATATACTCGTATATAATATATATATAAAAAGAAAAGTCCAGGCTGACTCACTGATTGACTGACTCATCAACGCCCAGCCCAAACCCTTGGACCTAGAAAGCAGAAATTTTGCACAAAGGTTACCTTTATAATGTAGACAAGGAATAAGGAAGGAATTCCAGGTAGTACGTTCCCGTGGGATATTATCCGACATCCACGCGGGCGAAGCCGTACGGGAAGTGCTAGTAAAATATAATCATGCATAAAGTACAAACAAGTACATACTACTGACATCAAAAGTGTCTAGGGATCAAGGTATATCTTAATATTTTGTTGTCCTATTGAAATTAAATAAAAATATCAAATTGATTGAATAAATTTTTTTCGTATGTGCAGATCGGCGAACTACTCTTTGCTCTTGCATTAATAAAAATTTTTCGCGATTTTTGCTTATGCTGGATTTTTCACCTTCCTGATATTAAAATGTAATAAAAGTTAAATAAAATTTATTTAATAAAAAAATATAAACAAAACGCACAATGGCCTACATGACGGATTAAGTGCGGAAACCAAATCCAATCATATAACATTAACATAAAAATAAAAGATTTTAAAGATTTTTATTGCGTAAAATAAACAATTAGTAGTCTGTAACGCGCACAAGCGCAGCGATTTGTCATACTCAATATGAGTTCATCCAAATCACGTTGCGGAATGGCCGCCCATTTCCGTTGTAACAGGTGAAATAGTACATTTTGATACAAGTGGAGAATGTTTGTTATTGCATTCGAGGCGGAATTAACACCCGAGCCTTAGGCTAGGTTGTTTTTGTTTTTGATTTAATTTTTCTTTTTTTTCCGCGCTTTGATTTCGCCAGGTTGAAGGAGAAGCAAAGGTATAAAGCCGATAAACAGCCTAATATGAAAAATATAAATGATGACGATGATTGTTTTTATTTTATTCGTATGTTTCCCACTTAGTCTGTGTGGATCATGTTATAATAACTTCCTGTCGCTGTAATTTACGTAGCAGGTACTTAATGGTATTCGAATTTGTGTGCGGTAGGTAACGTTACCATACGTACCGCTTTGGGCGGGACAGTCCCGCTTTCAGGCTGGCTACCCCGCTGTCCCAAACGAGGGCAAAAACGTCCGCTTTCGCAAGCAGACCGAACGATAATTTACCTAATAAGTAAGTATCTACCTATTATTTTTGTACTTGCAACGCGACAGACGAAAAAGCACTACCTACCCGGAATGCTGAGAATGTTCCTGCTGAAAGTCTTTGGGTAGAATTATTCCAGTATTTCCGTGCTAACAACCTGTACGAGTGAACTTTCGTATAATTAAATTCAGCTGGTGTCCCGCTCTGATGAAAAAAATAAATTGTCACGTTAGGGGTAGGTACCACAACTATCTATATGCCTAGTCTTTTCCCAACTATGTTGGGATCGGCTTCCAGTCTAACCGGATACAGCTGAATACCAGTAGGTATTTTATATGGAGCGACTGCCTATCTGACCACAACTAAAAAGTGAAAAATAAAAACTTTTTTACAAAAACAAACAACCAACACCAAAAAAAAACACTACAAAGTGGAAAATAACTTTAATTTCGGAACTCTGTGGCAAAAAACGAAAATACAAAAACAGACTTCCGAAAGAAAAGTTATTTTTCAGTTTGTAGGTTTTTTTTAAATTTATGAATACAGTGTAACCTGGATTAGATGGACCTACAGGGACCTAGGATTAGAGGTTACTCATTTACCCAGTTTCCCAAATAGTCAGGTTTTAAATGACAGTTGTCTTAATGACAGGTCAAAATGTACCGTTTGTAGGGTTCCGTAAATCCGAATGAAAAAAAGGGAACCCTTAATCATAGTATCACTCGTGTATCTGCCTATCTGCCAGTCTGTCCGTTAGTCTGTCTGTCCTTCTGTCACTTTTTTCACAGCCAATTTGCTCCGAATCTATTGGAATCAATTAAGTTGAAATTTGGTACACATATGAATATTTGTAATGACTGTAACCCAAACAAGGAAATGTAACGTAATTATATAAATTTTGAATATGAGTGTCACTTTTCAGTCAGAAAGTAAAAAATAGTACATTTTGATACAAGTGGAGAATTTTTGTTATTGCATTCGAGGCGGAATTAACACCCGAGCCGTAGGTGAGGTTGTTTTTGAGCCGAGAACTGCAATGGCAAATGTCCACGTGTATCAAACGACGTTTTTCAATACACTTTTGAAGAAATAAAATATAATAACGAATAATATTTTTGTCCTGAATTATTAGGAAACTATGGTTTAATTTTTTTTTTCCGCGCCTTGCTTTCGCCAGGTTGAAGGAGAAGCAAAGGTATAAATCCGATTAACAGCCTCATATGAAAAATATAAATTTCAAATATTTTTGAGTTTACAACACAAATAAATGTTAATTTGTTCATAAACGTTTTTTTTTTTATCTTGGTTTTTGATGATATTCTATTTATAAACATTATTTAAATATTCAAAAAATATTAACGCCGTAAAGACGCTTATCTCTTTGCCGAGATTTAAAAAAAAACATTCACCTCCGAATAGACACGGTGTGAATAGAGGCATTGAACCAATTTGGACTAAGTATAGAGTTATCTGTGGCAATTTTTATTCTCGTATTTTTATTTAATCGTAATGCGATATGAACCAGATTTCGAGGAAGTGTACTGAAAAAAGTTTTACAAACTGTGTGACATCAAATGAAAGGCACAGCAAGGTACTTACGAGGGTCACAATTTTTTTTTTGATAATTTTAAAATAAATAGTTCTAAGGTTATTTACGAAAATAGATGAAAATTGACCATTGCCCCATCTCCAAAAAGTTTTACAAACTGTGTGACATCAAATGAAAGGCACAGCAAGGTACTTACGAGGGTCACAATTTTTTTTTTGATAATTTTAAAATAAATAGTTCTAAGGTTATTTACGAAAATAGATGAAAATTGACCATAGCCCCATCTCCAAAAAGTTTTACAAACTGTGTGACATCAAATGAAAGGCACAGCAAGGTACTTACGAGGGTCACAAATTTTTTTTGATAATTTTAAAATAAATAGTTCTAAGGTTATTTACGAAAATAGATGAAAATTGACCATAGCCCCATCTCCAAAAAGTTTTACAAACTGTGTGACATCAAATGAAAGGCACAGCAAGGTACTTACGAGGGTCACAAATTATTTTTGATAATTTTAAAATAAATAGTTCTAAGGTTATTTACGAAAATAGATGAAAATTGACCATTGCCCCATCTCCAAAAAGTTTTACAAACTGTGTGACATCAAATGAAAGGCACAGCAAGGTACTTACGAGGGTCACAATTTTTTTTTGATAATTTTAAAATAAATAGTTCTAAGGTTATTTACGAAAATAGATGAAAATTGACCATTGCCCCATCTCCAAACCAACCAATCAGCCTAGCCTTTTCCCAACTATGTTGGGGTCGACTTCCAGTCTAACCGGATGCAGCTGAATACCCGTATTTTACATAGAGCGACTGCCTATCTGACCTCCACAACCCAGTAACTGGGTAATACGATACCCTTAAGACTGGTTGTCAGACTTTCGGGCTTCTGACGACCCGTAACGACTGTCAAAGATCCACGAATGACAGCCGCGACCAACGGCTTAACGTGCTTTCCGAGGCACGGAGGAGTCTCGGTATGTAAAGATGGTCACCCATCCACGGACAACCCCGGCAAGCGTAGCTTAACCTGATGGATCGACCCGTGCGGCTGTTATTACTTGCGCCACAAGCTCCTCTCAAGCTCCGAAACTATCTGAGCATAAAATTTTGAAAAACATACATAAGTCTTTACTTATAGATTACAGGAAACCTATAAGAAGTATTAGGTACCTATGAAATTGCCGTTCTGCAGTACTGGCCATTTCAAATCAAAATAATTTTTGTTTGGCTAAGAATTCTAAATTCAAATTAATTTTATTTTAAAAACATGGATTTTTTTTTCCAAAAGTAGTCATTTGTTTATTGATTAGTGTTACATTTTCATCGCATTTCAATCTTTTTCGTCATCATGGATACGTTAAAAATTCGAGTAATTATGGAATATGAGTACCGTCGTGGCAGCAACGCGGCACAAGCGGCACGCAAACCTATTTCGATCTGTCTATTAGCCTTTTCCCAAATATGTTGGGGTCGGCTTCTTGTCTAACCGGATGCAGCTGAACCAGATACGACTGCCTATCTGACCTCCACAACCCAGTAACTGGGGTAATACGATACCCGTTGGTAAGACTGGTTGTCAGACTTTCGGGCTTCTGACGACCCGTAACAACTGTCAAAAATCCGCGAATGACAGCCGGGATCAACGGCGTAACGTGCTTTCCGACGCACGAAGCAGTATCGGTATGTAAAGATGGTCACCCACGGACCATGGATCGACCCGTGCGGCTGATATTACTTATAAAAATCAAAAATCAAAATTTTATTAAATCGGACAACAACGATCCATAGTGTTAGTAAGTAATATTATTATAGAGGCAATGTTGAATTGTGTTTGAAGCACAGAAGATGACCAAGTACGGTACAAGTTTCTCACCTGGCCAACCTCTCCACAAGATGCCTCAAAATGGGAGAATAGAAACTCTCTGTCACCGTGTCACTTATCCTTGTGCTCCTCCTCCTGTAAAAACCTACTTACAGAAATAAAATAATTTATCATTTAACAGAGGCAAGCACCTACGAGTATTTCAATGCAAAAGTGTCGGGACCTCATTGTAATTATCAGTAGCAGAGGTTTCTCATATATCCAGGGCCTACTTACCCTAGGTTACACTGTACTAGCAATCCGCCCCGGCTTCGCACGGGTAGCAGAGCAATATGCCTACATTATTTAAGAAAAAGTTTTTAACATACTTAGATTATAAGACAAAACAATGCTCAACGGATTACACTCATCGTTGCAAAAGATACCATTTTATACCACTGGAAAACAGACGCCATGCTAATGATATTACATTTCTGTTAAACATTGCCAATAGTTCCATCGATTGTTCCCAACTTCTTTCCAAAATATCACTCCGAACCCATCACGTAGGCTTCAGGCAGCGGCCACTTCTTCACATTCCATTCGCATCCACCAACTACCGACGGAATGCCTTCTTCTTACGTAGCGCAGAAAGCTCATCCTACTTGGAGTATTTTTAATGTAATTTTTTATTTCCAATCCTGAAAAAGTAAAGAATAGAAAAGTAAAGAATAGAAAAGTAAAGAATAGAAAAGTAAAGAATAGAAAAGTACGTTGTTTTCATATAACTCTATTGGTCGGCATGATTTCAACCGACATCTTCAACAATCATTTAGCAAAACACAAGACCTTCCTCATGAATCACTCCATCCATTGGTGAAATCCGTATGAAAATCCGTTCGGTAGTTTTTGAGTTTATCGCGTTCAGACAGACAGATGCGGCGGGGGATCTTTGTTTATGTAGAGATTTTATTATTTTTAGTCCCTCGTAAGTACTAGGTATTTCATTGATATCTTTATACAGACCTAAACGAACCATAAGCATTGATTATTTTGATAAAATGTTTGTTTCTATGTTCCGCTACACGTGTGGAGTCTGTTTCTATGTTCCGCTACACGTGTGGAGTCTGTTTCTATGTTCCGCTACACGTGTGGAGTCTGTTTCTATGTTCCGCTACACGTGTGGAGTCTATTTAATAAAAACATATAGTTTGGTCGGTCACACTCCTGGCTCTTCAAAACTTGACCCTGGTCAAGGTTTTAATTGTGTTTGTGCCAACAAAGATACGGTATCAGTAAGAGCTAGGGCACATTACCCGATAAGACAAGTTTAGGTAGACCTCGGGCTTGTTCAAATATAATGTAGATTAAACTCGTTTATCAGACTCCTATTGTATTGTAACCCTGATGACACGATCACACGCGTCTTGCGAAAGCGACTGCGGACGACGGAATGACAAATGAAAGAAGTCGTTTAGAGCTTGCTACGAATAACCACGACCGAAACATACGACGCGCGCGCGTCAGCGCGTCGCAAGTTGCATCGCAGCGCTCGAGGCCGAATACCTCATATTCTGCGATCATTCAATCTCGAATCGAGTCATAGTTACTATAAGTAAAGAAACCACGAGAAGATTCCAATTTTAAAATTAAGTACAGTACAACTATTTTCTTAATGTTCCTCGGCAAACTAAGTGTTTGTCAGTCGTCGGATTTGTATCAGTTGCCCTTTGCAATTGGTGCACACCGGACGCTCTCAATCGTCTCAGCCGAAACACGAAGTTTGCCGAGGGACATTAAGAAAATAGTTGTACTGTACCTGCCTGTGTCCCACCGCCGGCAATTAACGAAAAGTAGAGCTAGCAACTAAAAACGAGTTGGCGAGCAACAAGCAGCGAGTGCGCGACGGCGACGAGCGATTGCTCGCTGGTATGTAGGTACCAAACGTTAATGTCTCAGCGAGTGTACTGCCCGTCAAGCGAGCGTCGCTAAGCGAGTAAGTACTCTCTTTCATAGCTCTTGCCGCTGCGACAAACGAGTACTCGTACTCGTCGGCGGTATGAACTGTCAGCGATCAACTACTAATTGACATATCTCTTTCACGTACCTACAATCTTTCACAATTCACAATTATTAGTCTTTGTTGCATTCCATAATGTTGGGAATACGTTCTAATATTAGTATGGTACAGTCACAATTTATCGAGAGCTCATATAATTATACGGTGACATTATGTTACTCCCACAATCTAATGACACCTCATATTATTACGTTTCTTGGGCGAGAAATCGTTGATAGCTAGTCGCGTCCTCGTCGGCGGCGCACTGTGGGCTGAAAATCGACTTTCATAGACATATAATACTTTTTTCCCAAATGTTCACTTTTATGACTTGAAGATATTTCGGAAGACTAAATACTTGCCTAAAAATATTTACATTATGGAATAGCATTGCAAACAACGCACACAGAATTTTTCCGCTCACACGAACGCGGTGTGAATCGGGTCCGTGGATCATTTCATATAATATTGTACGTGGTATGAGTTCTACAATACCAAGAAAAAATTTTTTTATTATTAACGTTGTTCGATCAATATTAAGTACTAATATCGAATTCTATGCATTTAATTTGATGCGTTATCTATTTCCGAACGATTTAAGATACGTCAACACTGACTGAGACTCGTCTATGACATTAAAAAATATTTTATTCTCTGTCATGCCATTGTTCGGTCGGTCGATTGTGAAAAGTGTTTTACTCAGTTAATAGTTTGATTGTACTATGGTAAGTGAGTTTATTTATGTTTCATGTTAAGAATTAACACACCATGCATTTTAAACCTTAAAACATATAGGTCATCGCTTGTTTTTTCTTACTAGAGCCATTTCTTTGAAATCTGAAGCTAAATTGTCTTTGTTCGTCTTTTTAACCAATTCTAGAAATGTAAACAATAACAAATTCAAACGAAACATTCAAAAAAATGGTGCTTTACTCATTAGGTTTCCAAGTAAAGAATTGGAGCTACAGAATTCTTAGAAACTATGCCGCTATCGCATTATGTAAACAAACGCGCGCCGCGGGCCGAATGACGTCAGCGGGTGGTACACTTGACTAGTTTTTTAAGCGGGCGTACCTGCCGTGTGAGCGGTTAAAAATTGCTATGGAGCTGGCATGAAAAAGTTTTATATCTCCGCTATGGAATGCTTGGCCCTAATTCTTTTTCAGGTGATTAATCCTTGAATATTTGCATTTTTTTGACTTACTCCTCGAAATGGCCAGAAGCTAGATGCTTTTTTTTTTTTTAAAAATCGTTGAAGATTTAAGATTTAATACAGCAACATCAGCTGACATGATGGTGTTTGCAATTTATATAGTGATATATATATAGTGATAGAGCCAGGAAAATTAGGAAAATCCCCGGGCCGGAGGACACCTTTATTTTAGGGAATGCCCCAGCTTTGATGCGCTCCTCAGGTAACTTGGAACTTTTAACAAATCAAATAAAAATCGATTTTAATTATGTTATCTAATTTATTTCAGTTGAGGTAATGAAATTCGCAAGAAGCTTAGCTACTACATACCAATTGCTTTAGTTACCATTTTCTCTAAAATATTCGAAGTATATAATTACCTCTATCCATTTCTAGAAATTATTAACTCTTCTAGAAACTATTAACATATTTACCCCAAGTCAATATGGTTTTAGGAAACATAAATCTGTTATTATACTGGGTGTTTGGTAGATGGGTGCAAAGCCTGAAGGGAGTGATATCTTAGACCATTTAGAACTTATTAAGCTAAACTTGTCTTAGACGAAGTCTGTTCCTTGTATTTTTTTTTTTGAAACTCTAAGGTTTTTAACAATAATACCCATTTTTTTTCAATAAATGGTTAATAGTGTCCAGTAAAAGCTGTTATGTTATTATTTTTTATTTATGTAATGTGTGATTACTCAAACAAAATTATTCCCAAGCATCTGTGTCATCAGAGAAACATTCTACGTAATATTCAAGTTTATGAAACTTTTAAAAATCAAGAAAATGTTTTGTTTACGGCATAATAAAAAAATAGCCTCAGCCAGATTTGGTAGATACCAAACACCCTGTATAATAACAGATTTATGTTTCCTAAAACCATATTGACTTGGGGTAAATATGTTAATAGTTTCTAGAAGAGTTAATAATTTCTAGAAATGGATAGAGGTAATTATATACTTCGAATATTTTAGAGAAAATGCTAACTAAATCAATTGGTATGTAGTTACTAGTAGAAGATTTGTCGTCTGCACAGATTTTTATGAACCGGTTTTACTACTGACTAGATATATTTAGCGTCATTAATTATTTTCCACGTAGCTTTGGATTTATTAAAGCTGTATTTATAAAATAATTATTCTGGAACATCATGTAATCAAACCAATTAATGATTTTGATGCATGACAGTTATACAATTATTTATGAAATAAATTATCACAGCTGAAATCGTTGTTTGTTTGAATTACAGAATTTTGGTTACTTATTTCATGTGATACGGAGTTGTCATTTTGTGTTTTGCAAGCGTTGTATTGTATATACTCGTACCGTCAATTTGTACTTTTATGCCCCTGAAAATTGTGTACATGCCTTAAGTCACTGACAGCTCCTGTTATCTTAGAAAACATTGAATGGTCATACGTTAAGTGCTTGTTTGAGTCAAGAGGATAGCAATGTTTGTGAGTTGTATAATACCGAGTACAGGAGGTTGTTGAAGTTTTCGATTCTTCAATTCTACATATTCGCATAACTTTCTCAACTTTCTTTTTTTTTTTTCTTTGTTAAATTAAGTAGTTTTAATTATGTCCATAGCTTAATTGAAGTGCCAGCTACAACATCATTTTTAATGATACCCATTCAAATATGTATTTTTTTTTAATTAAATGTCAAATTTTGGGTAAATATCGAAAAACTCTTAAAATTCAAATATCTCGAAAACTATTGAATTTCGGCCATACATATGGGGGTTACAATTTGTTGCATTTTGGCCCCCTTTATCAGCCCCTGACGGATATACGTCGAATTACCAGTAACCCTGTATTTTACTTTTTTCATATAACAATATAATAATAGCCCTCCTCCTCTATCCTATCTTGTTGTGCCCGACAGGGTCCACAATGATCTAAAATTATGTATATTTTATAATGTACCTACCACCTACGTTAACATTGTGGAATGCAAATAAATATATTGAGTATTGAGTATTTTGATGTGTTGAAATCTGCCTCGCCAATTAAAACTATACAGATGTCTTCCATTGTTTTGCAGCTTAAGTTCAATTCCATTCATATTTTTTTTTTGTTTCCGCAATTTGTTTATTAAGCTTTAGGCCCTATTTAGTGGTGGCAACCGTTGTCCCGTCACAACATCAAGGCCAGTTTTTCCTTCGGTGGAATTTCCGCCCCAGACCGTCCATGACCCACCGCCATAACTCACTTCTCTTCAATGCAACATTGCTGAAAACGTTCTTCCTGTCTTCGGTAGTTTTTCGCACGTCCATCATTACCATACAGCATAACCTTGGTTTAATCCGTGAAAAGAACCTGGCTCCATTGGCGTTGAGTCCAATGCAAACTGTAGGCGCACCATTTTGTGAGCTCGTGACAGTTTGGGACCATTAGCTGGCTTATGAGGTTTCAGGCGTCTCCTTCTAACAGTTCGAGCGCAAACAGTCAGTCCTCGAAAGTCTCGAAGCTGTTCTTGGATCTGTTCTGAGGTTAGGTAACGAATATGCAGGCTGGTGGTAAAGATAAACCGATCTTGTCTTGTTGTAGTGACCCGGTTTCATGATCCTCCTGGACTGCGCACAAAGCCGCCAGTCTCCAGGCGAGGTGGATGGTTAGTTCAATGAACAGCAGGACGACTTACATGAAGTTGTGCACTTTTATCTTGTTGATGCTCTAATCAAAGCTTGTTGCTTCTTTAAGAGCGACAAAACTCCGATTTTGTTCTCTTAATTCATGAATTCAGATTTGACCGAAATGATGTTATGTCAGCTTCAAAACTGCATCATTTTTTATTCTCTGATATCATGTTTTAGGCATTTAAAATAAAAAATCACGGTGGCTCGATTTAGGAGTACTGGAGTGTAATATTGTTTACATTGCAGTTAAATGGTAAACATGTCTACATTTTGTTTGCAGAGGCATGACACCACAGCTTCCGGATTGACGTTTTGCTTTATGCTTCTTGCTCATCATAAGGAAGTACAGGTTGGTCCAGTTTTAAAATGGCTGTATTCTTTTCCTGACTAGACAGTTCCAAATAGCTGCGACATTGATATGCATATAGGTAGGTTACAGAATTATGAGGACCCAATACCGCTCCCTGTAACCAATAACTCATGAACGCCCTCAAAAAACTCGAAGAACAGTGCTGACAATACCTTGGAGACGGATTGATTACAAAGAAGATTATAAGTAAGAACTACTTAAACGTAAAAAGACTTGTATTTGTAGAACTCCTACCCGCTTTACTTTACTTGGAACTTTCGAATTGTGGTACGGTCAGCAACAGAAGTCGGTTAACAATGCTACTTTTTGACATTATCTAAATTAACACAAAATGATTCGATAAACTGCCTTTTCTTCGTTTAACTGTTAAGAGTTAATGTTCTTAAATTTTAAGTACTTCTGTTCTGATTTGAATTAAATATTTCGCTTAATAGTTAAGATTAAAAAAACTGCAAGTGTTAATCGACTTCTGTTACTGACTGTACGAGGATGTCACTCCTGCCATAACCGTTCGCTCCAGCCGTATCAACAATATACCTCCTATTACTTTTGCTTCATTGATTCATGTATGTAGGTACTTATCTCTAAAATTAATATAATTCTTTTTAAACAGGAAAATATTTTTGCTGAAATGAAGGAACTCTTCGGTTATTCAAAGCGTTCTATAACTATGGAAGACTTGCCCAAGATGAAATATTTGGAACGCTGCATTAAGGAGTCACTGCGGCTGTACCCTCCGGTGCACTTCATCAGTCGAAGCTTGAACGAAGAGGTTACACTGAGTAAGTAATAGAGTATTGTTGAAACTTCTGCCAAACATTACATGGTGTTTATCTTTTTAGGTACTCCATTTATACATTTTAGATTAGTAGACGTGGATGTTCTCTGTGAATTATTGCCACGTACATGCTTCTTGCCAGCAAATAGTAGGTATGTATATCTTATCGGCTACCACGTCCAGTTATCGTGTAACTTACGATTAATGAGCAAAATAATTTCTTTATGTTTTAATCCGTTTTATTTTCGGCACTATTACCTTTGTACTCACCTACTTTATACTCCAGGTAATTATATAATCCCGGCTGGTACGTTTTGCCACATTCACATCTACGACCTGCATCGTCGCCCTGAGCTGTTCAAAAATCCGGAGGAGTTCGACCCCGACAGGTTCCTGCCTGAGAACAGCGCGGGAAGACATCCTTATGCGTACATACCCTTCAGTGCTGGACCTAGAAACTGCATAGGTAAATGATAAGTTTTAACATCGATAACTGTGTTGAAAGCAAACTAACTATATAACTGTCCCTCCTTTCCCAATCAAGACTGACATACCATGTTGTACAGAGGCTTCTGTCAAGCTCCCGTGAGGATATTAATTAGTTGTGAAAGCGGGATGAAACACAAAAATTTAAATTAAATGAACAACAAAAACTCTGTATAAACAAAATTGCATTGTACTGGTCAAAAATTCGCCATGATGGAGATGAAGGTAGCCGTGGCGGAAGTTTTGAGGGAGTTCAAGCTGGAGCCAGTCACTCATCTCGAAGACATTCGGATCATCACCGATATCGTGCTCAGACATGACGGGCCCGTCGAAGTCACCTTTGTAAAAAGGCAATAATATAATTAAGATTTATAGAAATGGCACAATAAATGTTTTAATTTATGTATTTCAAAAGATTTTCATTATTTAAAACTGTTTATACCATTTAATAAGTCCGATAAAGCGTACAATATATATGGTGCAAAAAGCTACAGGACGTCCCAACTCACACATAATTATGAAAGCTACGCGCGTAGCAGCGCGTAGTACCGCTGCTACGCAGCTCGTAGCACATTTTACACCCCAGGTATTTTATAGGTTTTTTAATTTAATTCTGTTATTAATTCCCGTATCAGTAAATTGCTTACATATCCTTTTTTAGTCAGCCGGATTACTTACATATATTTATTACCGGCATCGGCCCAATCGGATCACATCTCTGCTGACATCTCTTCGAGGCGCGCGTGGAACACAACGCGCCGTCGACCCGGGCCTGGTCCTTACCGGACGGCGAGCTACCCATTGCTCGCCATCCGCAAGCCCGCGCCTACGGTGGCCGGAAATCGGCTACAGATTCCCGCCGCCCAGGGCGTCTCCTGTGGCGACTAGGGGCGTGAAGGCGCGATAGTTGCTTCTCCCTCACGCGTTCCACCTCCTCCTTCGTGAGCATTACTGCTTCGCAGAAGGACGTGACGGCCTCCCATGCACTCTCGCTCCGTACCATGGCCTAGACCAGTTTCGGACGCGAGAGATCGCCGCCGCCGATCACCTCCGCGAGAACACGGCAGTGGAGCACCGCCGTGTTCTGGGGCGATCCACACAATGGTGACACCCGGGCGTTTCCTCCCGCCTTAGCCGGAACAGGAACCTCCCGAAACAATCGTGTCCGGTGAGGACCTGCGTCAGGGGGAAGGTGAGGACGCCGTGGGGCCCTCTCCAACCACTCCTCAAAGAGGGGACTTATCGCCGCAATTGTGGCGTGCCCAGCGCTGTGTTGCAACAATCGTACTTTCCATGTCGCCATGATATCCCGCCGGAGCTCTGTCCGCTGTACCGTGATTTCTCGCGGAGTTACACCCCAGCGTATCGCCTCCTCGCGCCACTCCCATGTGTGTGCGAGGACTTTTTCCTCCAGATCACATGGCGGCAATCCGACAAGGAGGCTCGCCGCCACACCGGAGACCGTGCGGTATCCCCGGACTCGCCGGATGGCCATGGCCCTCTTTGTATTGCATCCCTAAGGGCTGATTTTTCAGTCGGCAGATAACTTATAGTTGAGGAATAAATATGGTGGTTTGACACATTTACTATACAAAAGCTGTCATAACGTCAAACATATTCCCCAGATATGACTTATCTAACGGTTAAAAAATCGGCCCTTAGTATAGTAAATAATAATAAAACAGTAAATAGTTTAAAAGTCAGATAAAGTAATTAGTCCTATAATTAATATCATTAGTCACATCAGTTATGGAAAAGCAGTGAACTGTCACAATATAAACATATTGTGATAGGAGGTGATATATCGATACCTCGTTAGTCTAGCTAGCTAGTATACTAACCGAAAGTTAACCGAACCTACATTCTATCACTGTTTTTTCTAGAGCTTCACCCACGCATCATGGCCAATCTTTGCATGTTTGGTAAATATTTGTCAAGTTATCTTCGGTCACAACGAACGCACAAGGTGTTTCCTGCGGTACCTACATTTATTCCGTAGGTAGGTACATAACTATTAAAGCAGAAATGTGTCATACATTCTAAAATTAAGAAAAATAATAATAATACACCTACACACCACCACCATAGTACACTTATGAGATCACAATACCAGAATCTATTATGTATTTAAAACTAGCTTATTAAAAAGAAATGTGATTTGTATGGCTCCTGTAATCTTTAATATAATACCTGACGAAATTAAAAACTTATCGTTGCAAAAATTCAAAAAACGTTTTACAGAATTACTTGTAGATAAATGTTATTATTCTGTGCAGGATTTCATAAATGATAATTTTTTGTAATCTCTACTTTGTATTAAAGCATGCTATACTATGGCAGAATGTACATGGATCCTATTTAGTTTAAAAACTTATTTTTATGTAACTACATTCAAAGCAAATAAAGACCTATTCAATTCTAATAATATTCTTTATCTACTGATTGTCGAAGCCGGATACAATTCAATAATTACATAAACAAAAGATAAAGTCGCGTTTTTAGTACATAGTGTACCGGCGAAGTGTGTAGACGTTCACAAAATGTTCTGGTATTTATTTCTTACCGCGGGATTTTTATGTTTGTTACACATTTTCTGCAACTATAATGAAAGAGCCAGGAAAATTAGGAAAATCCCCGGGCCGGAGGACACCTTTATTTTAGGGAATGCCCCGGCTGTAATGCGCTCATCAGGTAGGTAATTAGGACATTTAACATTTTTTGCTTTTTTTAACCAATGACAAAAGATTATGTGTTTTAATTTGTTTCAGTTGATTTAATGAAATTGGGAAGAAGTTTAGCTAAAGAGAATTCTGGAATCTATAGACTTTGGTTATACCCCTTAGCGGCCGTGAATATTTACAATCCAGAAGATGTCGAGGTGAATACCGTGTGTTTCAAAGATAACTGGGTATGGAAAGGAAGTTTTCGTCTATTTTTAATATTTCCTTCCTTCCTTGTTATTTCAGACAATTGTCTCAAACATGAAATACAACGAGAAAAGTCAAGTCTACAGAGTTTTAAAGCCTTGGCTTAGAGATGGACTTCTTGTGAGCAAAGGTTAGGACTGCATGCAGTTTATTTATTGGATATTTACATACCTAAATTTACCTAAGTTTAAGTGTACCTAAGTTTTTGTGATAATTGTAATTTATATTCATAATTGTTTTAAGGTTCAAAATGGCAAGAAAGAAGAAAAATTCTGACACCCACTTTCCATTTCAACATTTTGCGTCAATTTTGTCAAGTTCTTGAAGATAACAGTCGGCGCTTCGTGGAGAGCCTCAAGCAGGTGTCCGGTCGGCCTGTAGACGTAGTACCAATTGTCTCAGAATTTACTCTCAACTCTATATCTGGTAAGTAAGTACCTTCACTATAACATAATAAATATCTATAAAAATCTTGGTGCCTTGCGATACGTACGCATTGTCATTTTAGAGGTTAGGTAGGTACTATGGACAAAACTTAAGCATGCTCACTTAAGAAAATATTCCTGTGAGAGCGCAGCTAGTGACAAACGAACATTGTGCTATCGAGTCGTGAGCCGTGCTATGCGATTATCGCCTTTGAGGTGATCATGTGGAACTTTGGCTCATAGTACCTATATATAAAATGTTTTGATAATTCATACCTGAAATAGGAATTATAAAACCATGTTTAATAAACCATAATGTCTTTATTCGTTTAGGTATCAAGGATGAGATTTATAGAGCGAATTTTAACTTGACGCTAGCTACGTAGTTACATTTAACGTGTTTCATACCCTACACTTATTTCCGGAAACATAAGTATAATAATTAATATTTAACTGTATAGCAAAGAAATCCGGATATTTCGACATGACGCCATTACACTCGTGCGAAGCTAGGGCTAGTCGCTAAATAGGTAAGATTTAAAAATCTGAATTCACAAATAACTGTACAAAAATGTAGACCACAACCTGATATGTTACGTAGAACTATGCCAAAGACTTGTCTTCAGCAGAAACTGTTTGACTCATTTTTATTCTCATTGTGACATCATTTCAGAGACCGCAATGGGCACCAAGTTGAATGATTATAACAAATCAGAAATAAATGCTTACAAAGATGCAATATATAAATTAGGATATGTATTCTACCAAAGATTTGCCAAAATATATTATTTTTTTGATTTCTTATTTAATCTAACGCCGCTGAGCAGAAGACAGGACGGTTATCTAAAAATAGTGCATGGTTTCACAAAGAAGGTTATTGCGGAAAGAACAGAATATATAGAAAAATATGGAATGAAACTATCTGAGCCGACTGCAGCAGATGATGATATTTACGTGTACAAGAAGAAGAAGACCGCCATGTTGGATTTATTAATATCAGCCAAGAAAGAAGGACTGATCGACGACATTGGCATTCAAGAAGAAGTGGATACGTTCATGTTCGAAGTGCGTAAATTCATCAACCGATAAATTTATCATACCTATTGTTTACTAAGCTTTACAGTTAAATAGTAAACATGTTTACGTTTTGTTTGCAGGGGCATGACACTACAGCTTCTGGATTGGCGTTTTGCTTTATGCTTCTTGCTCATCATAAGGACGTACAGGTTAGTCAAAGTTTATGGCTGTTCACCTTTACTGATTAAACAGTTCCAAGTACCGGTTCCTGTAGACGTCCATAACCAATCATTCGCACGGTGATGAGCGCTGCCCCTACGCTATAACTACGTACTAACGCGAAAAATAATATAGATAATTTAGAGACGAATAGAATACAAGCCACCAAACATAAACAAGAACTAGGTACATAAAATACAATAGGTACAAAGACTTTTATTTGTAGAACTTCTATTCGCTTTACAAAAACAACTAGCTCCTGACCGCGATTTTGTCCGCGTTCATTTCTTTTTTTAACACAAAATTTAAAGGAATTGTAAATAAATAAATAATCTTTATTTATGTATAAAACAGATTGTAGTACATGTAACATTTTTTACAAAGTGGTTAGTGTATCTCTAACAATCAAGTGGATGACGTGCTGCTCTCCTTGCTAGGCTATGAAATAGCCTGTATTAAGGAGTAACAGTAGCGATCCCCTATATATGTATTACTATAATTTTATTTTTACAAGATACATTTATAAATATTTAAATAAAGGTAATTAGTGCGCGAGCGCATTTGCGTGTGTGTGCTTGTGTGAATGGGAGGTGCATGTGTGATGTGTGTGCGTGTGGTACGAGTATGTCACTCCTGCCATAACCTTAAGCTTCTACCGTATCAACAATATACCTAGTAGCACTTTTGCTTCATTGATTCATGTATGAACTTATCTTTAAAATGAATATATTTGTAAACAGGAAAGAATTTTTGCTGAAATGAAAGAAATCTTGGGTGATTCAAAGCGTTCTATAACTATGGAAGACTTGCCCAAGATGAAATACTTGGAACGCTGCATTAAGGAGTCATTGCGGCTGTACCCTCCGGTGCACTTCATCAGTCGAAGCTTGAACGAAGAGGTTACACTGAGTAAGTAGTAGAGTATTGTGTGAAGCATCTGCCAGAAAGCACACACATGGTGATTAAATGGTGTTTGTCTTGAGAACTCCATTTATACGTTATGGATTAGTAGACGTGGATGTTCTCTGTGAATTATTGCCACGTACATGCTTGTGGTCAGCGATTAGTAGGTATGTATTTATATGAGTTTATCTTATCGGCTATCATGTCCAATTGTCGTGTAAAACTTGTTTTTTTGACAAAATAATCTCTTCATTTTTTTCGGCACTATTACCTTTGTACTCCAGGTAATTATACAATCCCGGCTGGTACGTTTTGCCACATTCACATCTACGACCTGCATCGTCGCCCTGAGCTGTTCAAAAATCCGGAGGAGTTCGACCCCGACAGGTTCCTGCCTGAGAACAGCGCGGGAAGACATCCTTATGCGTACATACCCTTCAGTGCTGGACCTAGAAACTGCATAGGTAAATGATAAGTTTTAACATTTCTAACTGTGTTGAAAGCAAGCCCTACAACTGTCCTTTCCTAATAAAGACTGACATACTATGTTATCATGTTATACAGAGGATGCTGTCAAGCTTCCGTGAGGGTATTAATTAGCTGTGAAAGCAGGATTGAAGACAAAAATTTCAATTAAACGAACCACAAAAAATTCAATTAAACGAACAACAAAAATTAAATTGTTTTGCCCGACAGGGTGCATGTGACCATTATCATTATAATTAAGACCATATAAACACATGTGTTATGCAATAAAGTTTTGAATTTTCTCTATACAAAATTGCATTGTACCTACCTACAGGTCAAAAATTCGCCATGATGGAGATGAAGGTAGCCGTGGCGGAGGTGTTGAGGGAATTCAAGCTGGAGCCAGTCACTCATCCCGAAGACATTCAGATAATCACCGATCTCGTACTGAGAAACAACGGGCCCATCGAAGTCATCTTTGTAAAAAGGCAATAATGTGTAGAATGTTTTTAGAAATGAAACAATAAATGTTTAAACTTATTTTTCATCAAGGTTTTCATTTTTTTAAATATTTATAGTAAATATTTAAAAAGACCTGATACAAGGCTATATATAAATCGCGCAAAAAGCTACAAGACCTCCCAACTGCCACATTTGAAAGCTACGCACGTAGCAGCGCGTAGCACATTTTACAAACCCCGGTATTTTAAAGCCTTTTTAATTGAATTCTGTTGTCAAATCCCGTAACAGTACAATTGCTTTTTCGGTGAACCGGGTTACATATTACCTACTATTTTATTATAATAATACATGATAATAAATTCTTCATTTCGGACTAGCATATTTAATTCATAAAATATTAGTAGCAATAACTTAAAAACTATGTTAGTAAGTAAACTTTTACAAACTAAAAACAGATAAAAAAGACGTGGCCCAACACACACTGGCACGTGCCTCCGTACCCAGTGCCTTATAAAGGGATGTCCACTTTGTCTAATAATGTTTTAGTTTAATAATGTTTTACCCATTATTGACGCTGTTCTGTTCCTCAAAATTGCATGAAAATCGTCAACTTGAGCTTCCGCGAACATCTGCGAAGCGCTGCAGACGCGCTGAAGCCCCATCAGCATCCTAAACGCATTATTATACTGTACGCGAAGGACGTTGTAGGCTCTCTGCGTATATTTCACCCACAAACTGCACGTGTAGAAGCTTTGACAGTATGCCTTGAAAAGCCTTTAACATCCTTACTACAACGCGCAAACCTGCGGGCTACCATATTACATCGAACCGCCAACGCCCTCCGCTCCCTCTCTATGTCAGCATCGTCAGATAAGTCCTCCGTGACTACATGTCCTAGGTATTTAAACTGTGTGACTCTCTGTAGTGCCTTTCCGCTTAAAGTTACTGGAGGAACATTATCAAACGACCTAGACTTTGATTTGAAAATCAAAAGCTCAATTTTATTTACATTATAATGTGAGTGTCATGTGACGCAGCATAAGACTCGCAAACAACCAAGAACTTTCTGAGCGCGCTGATTGATGGACTCAGCAAGACCATGTCGTCTGCGTAGCTGAGATTATTCATCATAGTGCCATCAATCGAGCAACCGACATTGGTCTCGCTATGCTCACCAATCAACTGGTTCAAGTAAATATTAAACAGGGCCGGGGATGTTAGTCCACCCTGTCTAACACCACACTCCAGGACGTACGTATCAGAGTGAGCACACGCGCATCTAACACTGTTTGTCTGCGAGCTATACCAAAACTTCAGTACATTAATAAGCTCCTCGGGTACCTCTAGAAGCTTAAGCATCGACCAAAGCTTGTCATAACAAACCAAGTCAAAAACCTTGGAGAGGTCGAGAAAAGCAGCATACACTGGCGTTTCCTTACCTATGTAATACTTGACCGTCTGCTTAAGCGCCAGGATAGCGGTCTCAGTTGATAGCTCCTTCCTAAAATCAAACTGAGCATCACTCAACTTTAAATTCTCGCCAAGCCAGTGCTCAAGCAGACCTTTCCAAATATAGCAGCCAAAGAGATGTGCCTGCAGTTGGTTTTGTCTGCTATGGTGGCTGTTTTATTTTTAACTAAAGACGCTTTTCATAAGTTCCATTGGTATGTAGGTATGACGGATACAAAACGCATACAACATTGCCAAAATCCGGTAAATGTGAGGTCCCACATGTAACAAATGCTCGACACCAAGCCCATCGTGACCCGGCAACTTGACAAACTTTGTAACGGTTTCTTCACCTCCTTAGCAGTACATCCAAGAGGAAACACCGCCGGCACTCTAGCTTCATCCGTACATCGAGCATCTGTCAATGAGGAAGATAACACAAAGCGTCCATTAAATATGTTGGCTATACGTCCTGCATCCGTCTCACCATAAACACTCACGTGTAGGCCCGTTTTTTTTTTGTAGAGTTTTTGATAATTTTCTAGGATAAATCCTAGATTTATCCTACCAGTTTGTTTCCTAAAACTCTTAAAATCCTTTAGTTCGTGGCTCTTGACTATCAAATCAATAGGCATTTGCGATTTGTGATTTTGACAATATTTGAACTTTTTCCTACTCTGCTTCATTGCAATACAATCAGCTGAAAAAAAAAAACTGCTGTTCCCTACATTTCTGTTTGCATAACTCGTCAAAATGTAGGGAACACCAGATTTTTTTCGCGTTTTCAGGTTTGATCCCATATTAAAAGTTTTTCATAATGATGAGTACAATGACCCATTAAGAGATTTCGTGTATGAATAGATACTCCTTATAATTATAATATTATATCATGTCATTTGCTACTTTGAGAAGCTGCTGTAGTTAAATGAAAACAGAAGACTTATATCGGCGGCCTAATAGCAGGGCATGAAAAGCTATTATAACATAAATAGAGCATCATTATAAAGGTTGTGCCTTTTAAAGCGACAAGAAAGTCATTGAAATAAAAGCTGTATTAAAAATAAACCGACTGACCTAATTACTTAAAGTCATACCTGTTATTGTCTGTACTACAATGCAGCAAAGCTATTTTTTAAACTTATTAAATCTACATATTGTTGTAGTAAATAAGTAAAGCTGCATTATTATTTTAAGCTGCGAACTTTATGCATAGCTTCGCTGTGGAAGTTGATTTCATGTTTTTGATTTTTACAGGTGGATAGAAATTTTTCTTCTTCATTTTTAAAATTCTTTTTTCGTTTTCGTTGACTCTGAGAAAAACATTTATTATTTAAATAAATAACTAACGCCGAATTTGTTTGACAGAAACATAGATGAATTTATTTTAAATCATAAGTCATACATAACATGAGAAGAACGTAAAATTTATAATTAACATATTTAAAAAGTTCACGGGTTCTTGTAGAAATTTTAACTAGGTGATTAAAAACAAACACATTATGGCTTAAATAGACGTTAGAAAAATAGCAATCCCTACTTTGTAATTCTCCCGATTAATAGTGTAAACTAAATATAATACGACTAAGTTGCCTTCTATTACTAATTTGGCATCCCAGTTGTAGTATATTTATAAACGGCAGACAGCAGGAGAATGGCTCAGTGTATCGTGCGCGGAAGTGTGGGCCATTTCGCACGGTATTCGGCTCAGTTCGCGCGAGACCCTGCGCGTGCACATCCCTCGCGATTGTCCCGCAAGTCTGGTATGCGGTACTTGTATAACAGTGGCTTTCAAGAATTCGTGATGGAATGTGACAATGGTTTTGAGGTGATTGTATTTTGTTTTACATTTCCTCATTCTCATCAAATATCTACTAATCGTCGTCTTTTCATTCGTCACAAAGTTTGTGTGTCTTTTTCATGAGCACGGTTACATAAAACTAGATTAACATTGTACGTAGAAAAACTCCTAATCATAACCTATTTCATTGAAATGCTACGTCCAGAATACATATAAAATCTACTTATAATAAAAGCAATGGTTCTGAGAGTCTTGCAATGAAAGGGCTTTTATAAAGCTTGTACCTAGATCCTATCCACAAGAGTACACACATAAATTATGTGGATGATCCCAAGAATAAATACTAACATTAGTGCTTGAATTGATACAGTACCTATTACTATTTTTGAAGTGAGGTCAGAAAAATATCGGGCTTCATTTATGTTTGTCTGCTGATTATAATATTATACTGAAATAGTGAAGTGATTACGTATTTTGATATAAGAAACATAAAATATCCATGATTACTTCCCTGTCTTAAAAATACTTCGAAAAATAATTTACAAATGTAGAAATTGTTTGATATGTAGGTAAATAGGTACATTGTCCATCTCCCACGAACCAGAATAGAATAGAATAGAATTCACTTATTTATAAGAATGTAGGGTAATGTTTCTTAATTTTAAAGCTAGCTTCTTAATAGAAAAGAAAGACTTTTAAAGTACACATTTTTTTTACTTCGGTAATCACTAACTGCTTAGCATGAGTCTACGGATGACCGCTGTAAAGAATGATCTTTTATGGGACATTATCATAAATGCACCAAGACGGGCAGATGGATCATTGAGCTCACCGCAGTAGGATGTTGTTAAGTTAGCCCTGTAGGCCTGACAAACTTGCGAATGGTAGCTGCTTTGTGTGGCGACAGAACATTAAAATTATAATTTCGTAATTTTTAAGTCATCGATATACACACATCAAAAGTGTCTAGGGATCAAGCATTTTTATGCGGATTTCTTGAGATTGAGATGTGGCTTTGTAATAAATTTATGATTTTATAAATTTATATGGATCCTTTTTGGTGCATTTCATAATTTGAATCAGGAACTGTGAATCAAATTCGAGTAAAAGATGAAAATCAGCTGTCAATATTTTCCCTATAAAAACATACAACGCATTGAAGACATTATTAGTGCTACTGTTTCCCTACTACTGATTAAAACCAACGTTATTATGGAGCGGCGACGTCATTTAAGCAGGGAAGAAATGCTCAGAGCCGTGGGAATGATAGAAGCTGGTTCCCGGCAACGTACTGTGGCTTTAGCTCTGAATACAAGTCAGAGTGTTATCAGTCGACTTTGGACACGTTACCGAAGCACTGGTACCGTGGCTGAGCGCCATGGAGGACGGTATCGCTGCACCACACGGAGACAAGACCGATACATTCAAATCTTAACTCGAAGAGCTCCAACTATAACCGCCATGATGTTAGCCGTGAGGCTTCATCACTCTTCAGGGAACTTAATTAGCGACCAAACAGTCAGAAACCGCTTGCATGAAGTGAACCTTCATTCCCGAAGACCGCTACGGGTACCACCTATAGCAATGCACAATCGTAGGATTCGATATCAATGGGCTCTTGAACACAGAAATTGGGCAGAAGAACAATGGCGTTTCGTGTGCTTTTCTGATAAGTCTCGTTTTGGTATGAGACCGGATACAAGACGTATACGACACTGGAGAACCCCTGGACGCCAACAGCGATTAAAATCCTGCCAGGAAATCCATCCTTATAGTGGTGGAACCATCATGGTATGGGCGGGTATTTGGATCGGCGGAAGAACTGAGTTGATTTGGATCAGAGGCAACCTCAACGCTCAAATTTATGCTGAGACGATTGTATCAGACGTCATCGTTCCTCTACAAGTGCAAATCGGTCCCTTATTTCAGTTAATGCATGATAATGCACGACCGCACACCGCAAGAGTTGTAAGACAGACTCTCGCCGCAGCTAACATCAATGTCCTGCCCTGGCCTGCTCAGTCGCCAGACTTGAACCCGATTGAGCATGCATGGGATATGCTACAGAGAAGAGCTCTGCCGAATATGGAGGGTATCCAGTCGCAAGAAGACCTTTTTTTGTTGTTGCAACGAACATGGGCGGCCATTCCACAGCGTGATTTGGATGAACTCATTTTGAGTATGCCAAACCGATGTTCTTGTGTTGTTAGTGTTCGCGGTAGAAACACGGATTATTAATTGTTTAAGTTACCCAATAAAATTTTAAAGAAAACTGTTATTTCAGTCTTTTTTTCGAACCTTAATGTTAGTGGTTCAAATGTCAAAAATCCCTTTATTAGGAAAATGGCAAATTTCTTTATTAATGCAAAGGTGACTTGGTTTATCATTACTGTGACAAACGAAAACACTTTATTTGATGAATCCTTAAAGAAAATTTTAATTAATATCAATCAGGAGAAAAGTTATTACAAAAATATATGTTGATCCCTAGACACTTTTGATGTGTGTATTTAATGAAGGTATGGATGGGCAAAAAGTTTGACCAATAGTTTATTAAGCGGAAAGCAAATTATTATTTTTTTTTTGTAAAAACCTGTATGTATTTTTAATTTTTTTTCCTGTTCTTATCTTTTTCAAGGAAATAGTAGAGGTATACCTGCCTACAATAGTACGTAATAACGTATCATAATATCTCGCCTGTAATGTATTTCCCGAAGGATTAGTCAGAAGTCGAAGTAAAATTTGTTAACTCCAGAAATTCCTCAGCTTTATGTTTGCAATTTCAGCAAACTCCAAACCCCAAGTGATAAGCAGCGGACTTTTTGCCATTACTGGGCAAAAATCAAGGCTTCGGGTCACGCTCGGTAGTCGAACTTGAAACTATTAGCGCGCCGACGACGCCGACGGACGCGACGGTCCAAAAATAAGTTTTTAACGCATTTGCAATAGTTGGACTATTGCAAATGCGTTAAAAACTTATTTTCATCACCATTATTCACTAGCATTTCGATTCCATACATTTTGTTGCACCACACACCATCTTATTTTTTAAATGTGCATGCTACGAGAGTGCTACGAACTGCTACGGGTTTCCCAGACCGGAGTCCAGACATCGTATTGATCGTTTGTCTCGTTGCTATGGAGTTGTAAGCCGATTACTTATTAGTAGTAGCGCGTAGGTATAAATAAAAACGATTTCAAGATAGGAACGCGAGCATTTTACTTTAATTAGGTACGCCTGAATCGATACAAAAAGGGTAATTCAAAAAGCTGTCTACTTTCTTATCAATTTGTCTTCGTGGTACTTAGATACTCGCTCTATAAAAGTATAACTATTATTTAAACAATGAATTTGTAAGTATTTTCACCAGCTGAAATCATAGTTGTTGTTATTACAATTTGATAACTTTCGTAACCTTTACCAACTTTTTATTATCTTAATTAGGACACGTGAGCCGTTCATTCTGATGTTTAAACGTTATGAATCCAAAAAGACTTGTTTAGATGTAACATACTTCTGGGCCTTCCCCACTACGTACGAGTATCTCTACGTACATAACTATTATGATATAACGTGACTCAGGTGCTACTATTGCCACGAATTATTCAATTTAAAGTTACGCGTCAGCGGTCATGTAAACACTGAATGTAAACAAGTAGATAAGCGAGAGATACGCTGGGCGGGGAGCCGTCAGTTGGCGCCTGCGCCTTGGAAGCGGACATAAGCACGCCGCCGCGGCTCGCCCGCCACCAGCCGCTATAGGGAGTACGTCCGCGTTAGGACTTCGTAAGTCGTGTCACGCAGCCCGTCGCAATGAGCACCCGACAGCTGTGCCGGCTCGCAGCCGCACGCCCTCTCGCCAAACCCAAGCACTCGATATGCACCTGCTATCGCCACTATAGTCAAGTGAGACCAAACTATGTTATAGCAAAACGTGAAGTGAGTGTCAATTCCTTGTGTTGTACTTCCGCGCTGACAGAGGGAAGCTTTGTGTCTGTCTCTGTTTGTGGAAATCTGGGATAAAGTAACCAAAAGTAACTCTGAATAAAATTATAATTTTGTGTTTCAGAAATGGCGCAATTCTGCCCCGCACTTCTATTCAGTCCAGTCCCTGGACCTGAGGTATGCATTCGTTACTTATTGTTATGAATCAATGCAGAAACAATGTCAACACTCACACGTTATTGGAAATAAATTGCTCATCGACTCCTATTGATCTATATTAAACGGGCCGGCGGCGCCGGTACTTGTTCAATTCACCCCTGACATTTGAGACTGGGAAACACATCTACATAGTACTTACAGTCAGTATCATAGTACTTCTACAAATAAAATATAATTAGCTTCTCCACAATCATGTGTTCAGTTATGCAACATTATGTCAGACGTAACGTAACTTGTGACTGTTGATAATGCAATACCTACTACACAGAAAAAGACATAAAATTCCTATAATGATAAATCTGTAAAACGTGTAACTGATTTGTCATTTTGTGTCTAGTGACGACACGACATTACACATTTTTTCGGTCAAGTTCATGTAACACTGATAATGATAAGGTATTCATTTGTGTTTGTTCACTTTACTTGGCAGCAGCAAAATCAGGGAATACTCGTTCGTGCATAACATCGACCCCATAGCGTGAGTACCAAGGGATCTGCCCACCCTGCCAGTGTGTTGCATGGATCAGTATGATTTGTAGAAAATGCTACAAGTTCCCAATTTTATCTTTGCTATTTATTTTCAACGCAGTTATCTCATATAATATTTTGGAGCACATCTGTTTGGTGGTACGGTCAGCAACAGAAGTCGGTTAACACTGCTACTTTTTGACATCATCTAAATTAACATAAACTGATTCGATAAACTACTTTTTTTTCGTTTACCTGTAAAGAGTTAACGTTCTTAAAATTTTAAGTACTTCTGTTCCGACTTGAATGAAATATTTCACTTAATAATTAAAATTAAAAAAGTCTTTTGTTGCTGACTGTACGTTACGCTCAAGGCCGTTTTATTGATTTTTATTTTGGTTTTGCTTCTTATTTTGATAAAACTTTAATGTAGGTAGTGGGCACGCGGCACACCAAAGGAAGTAGAATCCAGTGTGTGTCACTGAAATTCCTAATGAGATCAGCGAGATCTTGTTAGGATATTTTAAATAGAGTATAGGTAGGTACTTATCTTTCTTTAGTGCATTACCTAACTGTTATCTAAGCGGACGCTTACTGAAATCTGCCAAATTACCGAGTAAATTACCTACGATCTTTTGGCATACAGACGAGATAAATCTATATCTAGAGAAATATTGTGGGTTTTTTCTATACGTTGTGTTGATTCTCCTTAATGTTTATTGCATTTTGTGTTGGCTATCAAACTAGCATTGCTTTCGTCGTAGTAGTTACCAAATTTTTGCAGCAGTTTTTATTGCTTGTTTTTCTTGGCATTCTCGTGTCTAAATATAGCACCATCAGGTGATGGTAAACAGCTTTGTCACGGAGTGTTGTGTGCTCGTCGGAGACACACCCGCCGACCTACGTAGTCACGCTTCTGATATTAATAGTTTATGCCTCGTGACGTCACACGTTGTACGTTACCAGTAACACAATATTTGTTCAATGTATTATAATTGCTCTATTAGCAGTGTTGTGCTAATTGCATGCTCGTGAACAATCGCGTCTATTACAGTACCTATCTTCACGCTACACACGATTCCTTGAATGATGATAGGCACTTCATTTATTTTACAAGTAGTGATAATTGATCGTTGCTTATGGCATCTACCATATTTTAGCTATAGAAGAATATTTTTCTTTTCTAAAAAATAATAATGAATCTACTACAAGATTTCCTGTCTGGTATATTCATAGACAAGACATCCATACCTATTATATAATATACCTGCATATACATTTACATAGGTATCTAGTTACCTACATAATAAATTTACTTAAAAAAAAGTACGAATAAAATAACTTTCAAAAAAAACTTAACAGCTTCTGAAGTCGGTGCCAAGCATTGAAGAATAGAAGACACCGACTTCAGAGCTGTTAAGTTATTTTTTTAAAGTTATTTTATTCGTTTTAGGTTTTGAAGTCGGTTTTTACATTTTTTAAAGTAAATTTATTTTTCCATTTTTAGTTGAATATACAATTAGGACAATTACACGAGCCCAAGACGAACGAAAAAAAGAATAATCACAAAATCCGCTTAGAAATGTCGGAGATACAGTATATTAATGCATATAACTTCGTACATAAGAATCATTACTTAATGTATTATATACTAAAACCTTCCTGAAAGAATGTAGACGACGATAGTGAAAGAATCATCAAAATTGGTTCATCAGTTTTTGAGAAATAGTGGACAAACAAACATACATACATACATACGGGTCGAATAAAGAACCTCCTTTTTTGAAGTCGGTTAATTATATATCTATATAAATAAAAAGATAAGTCCTGACTGACTGACTCATCAACGTCCAGCCCAAACCCTTGGATCTAGAAAGCTGAAATTTTGCACAGCGGTTCCATTTATAACGTAGACAAGGAATAAGGAAGGAATTCCCGGTAGTACGTTCCCGTGGGATATTTTTCGACATCCACGCGGGTGAAGCCGCTGGCAAAAGCTAGTCCGAAATATTTTTCCCAATATTATGAAGTCTTATCCTACCTTGCCTACTAATCGACCTACCTACACCCAATCCTCCATTCCAGTCCTACCACCAGTTAAGAACACCTGTAGGTATTAGAATTAAATTTCCTTCTGATTTCCGCGATCAGACCAATCCGGAGGAAATCTAACTATTAGAGAGATGTATTGATGATTTTTATGGTTAAAATTATGTAAATACATGTCTTACTGTCGTGAATCATATTTGAATCAAGATACAACCTTACACTAACCTGCAAATTGCATAAAGCGTAAGAAAATTTGAATTTCGCGGTGTTGACAACGCAAAATGGTATTTAATGAACATGCTAGCCTATGCCTATGCCTAGCTTCATCTTTCTGACTGACCGACCCTTTGACAATTAAAAAGTGCCTGTAATTGGTTTATTTGAAATAAATGCTTTGAGTTTGAGTTTGATGTTGTTGACCTGCAGGGTTCGCGAAGGGCCGCACAAGAATTCCGATGATGTCCTGTTTGATATGTTCAAAAATGAAGACACAGGCCTCCTACCCGTTGGAAAGTTTTTGGCCGTAAGTTTTGTCATGAGTGTCATAGATACTTTTTTTAGGGTTCCGCACCAAAATGGTAAAAAGGAACCTTTATGGTGCGACTCAGTCTGTCTGTCTGTCTGCCACGGCTGGATATCTCAAGAACTACTAATGCTATCAATTTGAAATTTGGAACAGTTTTAAATGACGTTTGCCGAACTATTTTGCAATAAGAAAGAAATAAAAATCTAGGTTTTTTTTTGCAATAGGGACTGAAAGGGGGTCTTAAAAATTCGACGTTGGGCTACTAGGGCATGTGCGGTATCAATGTATCAAAGAGCGCTGTTTGCATAGAGAAAAATCTGAAATTATTCTGTGATAGAAGTGTATGTAAAGATTTCAGGAAAAATAGAACGATGTCTCTAAATAGCACACTTTTTCAGCAATCGGAACGGAACCCTCGGTGCGCGAGTCCGACTCGCTCTTGACCGGTTTTTTTTTTTAACTGCGTTCTTGTACACGGCACTAACATTATTTCTGTGTTTACTTCCAGGCCTTGAGGACCACTGGCATCAGGAAAAATGACTCTCGCGTAAAAGAAGTGATGCACAATTTATACAAAGTTCACAAAGAGTCCAATTTCGAAGGCGGTTCACCAGAAACACTGAAACTAGACAGGAAGACTTTCAAAGAAGTGATTGCGCCCAACATCGTTCTGATAACGAGGGCGTTCCGCAGTCAATTTGTGATTCCAGACTTTCAAGACTTTATCAAAGACGTAGAAGAGATGTACTGGGCTGCTAAAAGTAACTCAGACGGTAAAGTGGCCAGCTACATACCACAGCTCGCTAAGGCAAGCTCGGAGAACTGGGGAGTGAGCATTTGCACAATTGATGGTCAGCGATTTTCCATCGGTAAGACCCATTTACGATACCATAGTCATTTGATTGCTTGTGTGTGGTGTCACTGATATGGTAACTAACCATATTCTCCTTTTTTAGGCGACGTGACGGTCCCATTCACTCTGCAGTCGTGCAGCAAACCACTGACATACGCGATGGCACTTGAAACTCTGGGCCCTGACGTGGTACACAAATATGTTGGCACGGAGCCCAGTGGCCGCAACTTCAATGAACTCGTTCTAGACTATAACAGTACGTATCAACAACGCCTACATCTGCGATTACTATTTGTTTTTGTGAGTCTATAGCGTGACGGACCGAACATGCATAAACAATTAGATCAACAATAACATTTGCCAACGTCGCTCTCAGCGCATCGTAAATAATATTTGTCTAAACTTATCTGTACAGTGAAGCCGCATAACCCTATGATCAACGCAGGAGCAATCTTAGTATGCTCATTACTGAAGACCTTGGACAGGCCAGAGATGACACTCGCTGAAAAGTTCGATTATGTCATGTCATTCTTCAGCCGGCTGGCTGGCAACGAAGGACTGGGCTTCAATAATGCAGTATTTTTATCTGAACGCGAAGCTGCTGACAGAAACTATGCACTTGGCTTCTACATGAGAGAACATAAATGTTACCCAGAGAAAACTAATTTTCGTGAATGTATGGATTTCTATTTCCAGGTGTGGACTTATTGTTTCCTCTAGTGACTTTTTAAATGTATTTATCTATATTGGAAATAGTCTAATATATATATATAATTTCCTTGATTACAGTGTTGCTCAATGGAAGCTAACTGCGACATTATGTCAATCATGGCTGCTACACTAGCAAACGGAGGCATCTGCCCTATCACTGATGAAAAAGTCTTACGGCCCGACTCTGTGCGCAACGTCCTTTCCCTGATGCATAGCTGTGGCATGTACGACTACTCAGGACAGTTTGCGTTCAAAGTAGGACTTCCGGCGAAGTCAGGAGTTTCAGGCGCCATGCTCATAGTTGTACCCAATGTTATGGGCATCTGCACATGGTCCCCGCCGTTGGACCCCCTAGGAAACAGCTGCCGAGGATTGCAATTCTGTGACGTAGGGACCATTCTAAAATTACTTTTATTTTAGTTCTGATTAAGACATTTTCAGATATAATTTGACCTGTATTTATATTGTTTCAGGACATGATCAATAGGTTCAACTTCCACAAGTACGACAACATTCGGTATGCGAGTCACAAGAAAGATCCTCGACGGTACAAGTTCGAGTCTACGGGTCTCAACATCGTCAATCTCTTGTTTTCTGCTGCAAGTGGAGATCTCAGCGCACTGAGAAGGTAGGAATTATTACCTTTTATGGCTAGTTTTATTAATTTCACTGGGGAATTTTGTTGACAAAGATTATTATTGTTTAACAGCCAAAGGTCTGATCCGAAACTTCTTCACGTACCGGTGAACTCTATCAAATAGATTGCTTACGACAAGTACTACACTAGTACCAGTACCTGCTTATCTAGTGTACTCAGTACTCACGTATGCTTGCTTATTGTTGTGCTTAATGGGTCTATTAGTACCTACGTAACTAAAGTGCTGTTCCATGGGTATGCTTAACGACTTAGCTCACAACACGGTGCTAGTGTAAATAAATTATCATCATTCCATTAGGTACAGCCGACGCAAAAGTAGTCCTTCAGAATGTAACTTTCCTTACACCTTCAAACAAATTATTAAATCAGTATAATTTTCTCGTTTCTCAGGCACCACCTCTCTGGTATGGACATGACTCTGTCGGACTACGATGGTCGTACCGCGCTGCATCTGGCGGCTGCAGAGGGCCACCTTTCTTGCGTTGACTTCCTCCTCGCGCAGTGCGGAGTCCCGCACGACCCTCGCGACCGCTGGGGCAGCCGACCGCTCAACGAAGCCGAAACTTTCGGGCACACTGCCGTAGTACAGTACCTGAAGGAGTGGGAGCACACACATCCTTCTGATAAACCTGCAGACGCGGCAACTTCTACTGTCGACGACATACTAGAAGTTAAACCAGACGCTAACGACGCTGTCAAAGATCCAAGCATCCAGGAGATTGTCTCCAGGAACGGTGACAAAGTACAGTAGAATTTTAACGACGGAGATGATGTAATGAGATGATCTCGTGACTACTCAGGTGTCACTAAATTACTTTTGAAGGCGACTCCACATCGTGGCGTTTTTATGCTTTGTAGAAACGTGGCAGACTTGTTTACGCAAATATATCGAAAAAGATGCTAATATGAACATTAATGTATTGGATATGTTCCTTTTTTATTTATTTTTTACTAACGGCATCTCGCAGGTCAGGCTAGGAAGTTGTTGGCTGCTTAACTGGACTTTCCTGTGGGTGCCTCAATAAATTAAGGCCTCCAGCCAGGGCATAAAACTTAAAAACTAAGCAACTACATGCTAAGGGCACCCCTGTGTGGTATGGACCTCGGCTTAGGGCGTCGCTGGGGCAGGGCGGCAAGGGACAGGCTGGATCGGATTTGGACGGTGGTCATATTCCACACGATACCAAATTGATCTTATAGAAAATTAAAAGTTGTGTACCTACTTACTAGTTTCGGTGTGTTCTCGAGTTATATGGGTGCACACTATATGTAGGTATCAATCTATTATATAAGTAGAAAAAAACAATGCATTTCACGTTTGGACAGCTTTTCTCGTGTATATTTGTAAACTGTAGATGTTCACTACTATTCACGTAAATACCCTAATACCTGGCTACTAGTATTTTGTATTGATATTTACAAAAAAATAGACATTTTACTGAAGAGAATTTATATTATATGTCTATAATTCTGGAATGGATCTTAGTATTGTTAAAGGTAATTGATAATGCGTTTAGCTTTGACGAGGTATTTATGAAACACTGAGCTCAAAGGTGTGATATTAAATTTAAATGCAATGCACAAGGAAACATCTTGGAAGGAATCAATATGATGGAGAGATGCTTAGAGAAATAAACTAATGTTTATTGAGAAGATTGGTTATTAAGTTATTACTTACCTACTACAATAGTATTAAGTAATGTACCTATTTAGATATTAGAAAGTAAGCAAAGTGATCTCTGCTCCTATTTTAAACAACTTTTGTTCTGAAGAATTTATTCAATGTTATTGATGAGGTAGGTACCTAGTGTGTAGCGACTGGTTTTAGATTCATTTATTAGACAAACTTATTAAAATACCTACTTAGGCTTAATCCATATTAACTACAGTATCTCAGTGTTAATCTCTCTAATCATAGTTAATCTTTAAGCATCTGATTCTTGAAAACAATCCTCCCATACATTGTATATTTAACATTCCATTTATAATAATGACAAAGTAACTTACTGTTCCAGAATCAACTACAATAGTATTTATTCTATACCTAAAAATATTTAAAAAATATCTACATATTCAAAATTAAAACTTTCAGGAATGTTAAAAATGTTATAATTACTAATATTAAATATAAGTAATTACTTATAATTCTGACAATAAATAGATGCTATTCTATGCCATTATTGATGTTGTCCAAATGTTTGTCAATTAAATAAATTGTTGACTTAAATCATGTGTTGTTATTGGTGTTATAAATCTATGCTTAAATACTGGACATTATCTAGTGCTGTCAACACAGATGGTCTATAGATGATCATTAGTTATCACAGTATGTGACTCAAGTATTAATACAATATGTTGATGTCAGGAGATGTAAATCAATAATTATGGTAATTTTTCAGTACAATTGTGGCTATGGGTGGCAGTTGATATTTTATACTGAAATGTATTCCTGGGATTTAGCCTGAAAGTTGAGACCTTGCCACCGGCAAAGAAATAAATACAGAAAACAAAGAAAAAGAAGTAATTTGAGGAAAGACAATATTATCTCATTTGCAGACCGAAAATGCAAAATACAATATATGCCACTAAAGATGAGACTTGATACACCACATACTTTGACTTGCACAGATTTACAGGTCTATTTATTAATAATAATATTTATTTATGAGGTCCGAGGCGAGAAGAGACCGGGCGTCATCGCGCAGCGCGGGAGGCGCGGTACGGCGCTCGTGAAGTCTCATCTTTCGTGTCGCGTATTGTACCATTCTACTTTGAGGATGCTAAAAGCAAACAATAGTCTTTAAACAACATTATTTATTACATATTTTACATCTACTAACTAAAAATTACATTACATTACTTATCACTCACGGCGGCAGCTCTAGTGGGAGTAGATATTATTCCAAGCAGCTTACAGTCTGCTTCTAGCAGAGTTAGGTCTGTGCTGGAGCCGAGAAACCGGGAAGATAGTTCCAAGTCTTTGATCTGTATTCTTACTCTGGTACCCCTTACATATTCGTCGCCTCGGACAGTAGGCCGGGTGCAAACACAGTGGAACTTCCATCCAAAGTCAATATATAAGTCATCCTCAACTACATGGAATATTTTACCAATTACCACTTTGTTGGCAGGGTCGCCAAGCTGAAAATAACAAATAGTATTTAAAGCTTTAAAACTGTATTGACACATGAAAAGGTTTCATCAACAATTGCTTTTAGAAATAATTATGATCTATGCTCCCTTTGAACATTACAGCTCCAGAAGACATCTGGTAGGGATTATCGTAAGCTTGATAGTAAAACATCAACTCACATCCATCAATTTAGAATTCCGCAGTAATGAAGCAAATGTAAAGTTTTGTTCTTTGTCCTCAGTGTCTAACATCTGTGATTGTTTATCGAAGGCCTTAGCGAAACCGCTAACTTTAATAGCAGCTGCATCAGTAGAAATATTTCCCAGTTCCTGTTTAATTGTACCAGTAGGGCTACAAAATGTTCGTGAACTAATCACAAAACTGGTTCTCCTTAATTGTCTTGATAGTCTTGCTGTGTTAAGCATAATACCGCCAATGTTTGGAACAGTTCTATTTAAGTACGACATTGTTCGAAAGCTGTATCAGTGTTTTTAGTATTTGGATTATTTCACAATTTTATTTTTTAATAAAAATAAATCAAGATCCTGAACACCAAAAATAACCTAAAATAAGAATAGTGTAAGAAATAGTCGCAATAATGTCACCAGTCAGTCTAATAAATATCGCATAATATTCGACTAAACTCATAGAAACTAAAACCGGTAAATGACATCTAAATCTATAACGTATCTCAAAGATCAACTCTTGTCACTTTCTTATTTCTAGTTTATATTAATGACCTTCCTAACATGATGGCTAACCTATCGGATATAAATGTTCGCTCTTAGAATGTCCAGATTCCGTGTTCAATATAAAACGTAACATAAAGAACATCGGCCAAATTTCTATAGAAGCTGGACCTTTTTTTTTTTTTTTTTTTCTTTTTTTGTGGATGGGAAATCATCAAATGACTTCTCCCGCTCTGGGCAGAGCGGGAGGGCGTGTCAGACTTTTACTGACTAAAACCCACCCATGTTCCTTCAGCTGCCCGTGCCAGGGCCACGGTATCTCTTTCGAACTACCCGCGACCCCGGCGGCTTCGGCCCAATTGACCCCGTCACTGCTGACATCTCTTTGAGGCGCGCGTGGAACACAACGCGCCGTCGACCCGGGCCTGGTCCTTACCGGACGGCGAGCTGCCCCTTACTCGTCGTCCGCAAGCCCGCGCCTACGGTGGCCGGGAATCGGCAATCGATTCCCGCCGCCCAGGGCGTCTCCTACGGCGGCTAGGGGCGCGAGGGCGCGGCTGTTGCCTCTCCCTCACGCGTTCCGCTTCCTCCTTCGCGAGCATTACTGCTTCGCAGAAGGAGGTGACGGCTTCCCATGCACTCTCGCTCCGCACCATGGCCTGGACCAGGTTTGGACGCGAGAGATCGCCGCCGCCGATCGCCTCCGTGAGAACACGGCGGTGCTCCGCCCAAGCCGGGCAGACCTCCACTGTATGCTCCACCGTGTCCTCCGGGCGATCCACACAATGGTGACACCCGGGCGTTTCCTCCCGCCTTATCCGAAATAGGAACCTCCCGAAACAACCGTGTCCGGTGAGGACCTGCGTCAGGCGGAAGGTGAGGACGCCGTGGCGCCTCTCCAACCACTCCTCAAAGAGGGGACTTATCGCCGCAATTGTGGCGTGCCCAGCGCTGGGTTGCGACAATCGCACTCTCCATGTCGCCATGAGATCCCGCCGGAGCTCTGTCCGCTGTACCGTGATTTCTCGCGGCAGCGGAGTTACGCCCCGGCGTTTCACCTTCTCGCGCCACTCCCACACGTGCGCGAGGACTTTTGCCTCCAGATCCCATGGCGGTAATCCGGCAAGGAGGCACGCCGCCTCACAGGAGACCGTGCGGTATCCCCGGACTAGCCGGATGGCCATGACCCTCTGGGACGCGTTCAACCGGCGGACTGGTCGCAGCCTCAGGGAACGCGCCCACACCGGTGCCCCGTAAAGGGCCATGGACCGCACATAGAAGCTGGACCTGAGTTTTATTTTCAGTGTACAGAAACAAATTATAGTGAGATTTTATTTTTTTATGTAGTAAACACCATCCCGTTTGAAAATAATATCTAAATAGCCAAGATATTTTAATAATGAAAAAAAAAATACTTTTGAGGTTAGAATAAATGAAAAAGTCGATTTAATGCTAGGCAGACGATACACAGTTTTTATCCGACAGCGGCGAAGCTAAGCGGTAGTTATCAGTCCGTAAAACAGTCAATGCAAGGTCAAACAATAGAAGGAAATCCAAAACAGTACAGTTACTGTACAGTTTTGGATTTCCTTCTATTGTTACGTACTGTACGTATCACAATAGTCACACTAACAACAACAACAATGCGAAATTGCGAATGATTGCCGCTGGGTGTCAAATTGACACCCGTGTGATTGACACTGTCAATCAATGGCGCGCGTCGATGACATATTATGACGTTCCGTTGTATGTAATTGAATAAAATGCTGATACTTACAACCAACCAACATAATTATTTTTATGACAAGAATCCAATACATAATAAAAACAGCACTAGTTGATTTGATACAAAAGTATATACAGGGTTACTGGTAACTCGACGTATTCCTTGCAGGACGTCATAGTAGGGTTAAAATGCAGCAAATTAGGCCACCAAATGTTCTACCGAAATTCAGTAGTTTTTGAGTTAATTCGATTTTTAGCTTTTCTATGAAAAATCCCAGATTAAATCATTTGGAGCCAATTTAAAAATGATTTACGGCGCGACTGTACTGAAATTTAAGTTAACATCATAGCTGACGCTGTAGCAGATCCTTGTTAATAATTCAAAGTTCAAAAATGCCAAAAACTTTGGCAAATATCAATAAAGAAACATTTAGTTTTTTGTGAATTTTGCTATTACTTCATACAAAATGTTGTCTAGTGAAAATAAAAATTACTACGCCTGATGTACAAATTACTAGGAAAATATCCTTGTCTTATCAGCTATTCAGAAAGGTATGATTGTCAATACTTTTGCATGTGTGACAGGGAAAGAATGAGTTTTATGAGGAGCAGGTAAAATTGCGAGACGGTCAACCTATTGTTTCATATTCGTATTATTCGTAGTTTTTACCTGCGCTTGAACCCCAAACACTCGGCAAGCTTTGTGATTGGTCACTATTGTTCTCCCGGCATGACACGGGGTGCGACTTTACAAAATCTGGTCGTCAGAGTCAGTTAGTTTCAACTCTACGTCGCGCAAGCTCGTGTTTTGTTATCTGGCTATTTCCTTAACTGATACTGCGTATCTTGCTCTTGTGCTGTGCTGTGCCTTCATAAGTGCTGACTATGGCTGCATATTCTAACCTTGAATACGCTGACATAATGTACTGTTACGGACTTAGTGACGGTAACGCTGCTCAGGCGCGGAGAGAATATCAACTTCGTTTTCCCAACCGCCGACTCCCACACGTTAGTGTTTTTGGATCGACTTATCGGCGATTATCTGAAACTGGCAGCGTCCAAAGAAGCAGGCAAATTGACACTGGTCGTTCTCGGAGATACACGGCTGAGGACGAAGAGCTGATTCTTCAACGTTTTATTGACGACCCCAACATATCGACAAACATCGTAGCGCGTGAGCTTGCTATGTCACAGTGGAAAGTCTGGTCTGTAGTTCACTTATCAGGCCGACATCCATACCACTATCAACCTGTCCAGTCATTAGAAGAGGGAGATCCGCCAAGACGGCTTGAATTTTGTCGTTTTATGCTAAATGCCGACGCCGAAAGCGAAAACTTTTTAAAAAACATTCTGTGGACCGATGAGTCATGTTTTGACCGTGATGGTATCACAAATTACCACAACTTACATTACTGGGCACCGAAGGCACAAGCAAATCCTAAGAAACTGAAACCAACCGCATCCCAGCGTAGATTCTCGCTTAATGTTTGGATGGGTATTATCGACGACAAATTAATTGGCCCACATTTTTTACCCCAAACATTAAATGGGGAACTTTATGAAGATTTCCTAAGAAATCATTTAACACCACTGCTCACGGATGTACCGGAAGACAGAAGAGCAAACATGATGTATCAACATGACGGATGTCCAGCCCACTTCCGAATCACAATTCGACAATTGCTGGATGAAACCTACCTGTCGCGGACCTTTAGAGGATATAATCCGCGAATGTAAATACAACTATAATCAGACATAGCAACATTACAACAATAACTTTATGCAATGGCAACATCGATGGAACCTGGCAAATCAGTCTGACACGGTAAGAACGAGTATTTGAATTGTTGGTGTTTAGCTAAAGTTTAGTCAGAAGCAGTGTTTATCAAAGTGAGTTTATATCGCGGTTGGAGCCGGCATCTCTGTATTGAAAGCTGAGTATCTAATGTTTAAAGATTAATTAATCTATCTAAGTACTTACTAGGTTATTCACTGAACCCATTGTTCTCGAAATTACAGAAATACTGAATAATGATAACATGTAAACCAATGAGTTTGGCAAAGTTTGTATTTTGTAGTTGTATATTATAACTGAAGCTTCTTGAGATCTCAATTAGTATTAGTATGATGATTGAGGCGGTACGAAGGACCTAATTATGTCCACCGACCTCTAAAGGTATGCTTGACCTTAAAGCCTTTACTAGTGCCCCCTTGGAAGTGAGCTTCCAGGGGGCAGAAAGATTGAGGCGGTACGAAGGGCCTAATTATGTCCACCGTCCTCTAAAGGTATGCTTGACCTTAAAGCCTTTACAAGTGCCCTTGGAAGTGAGCTTCCAGGGGCTGAAAGATTGAGGCGGTACGAAGGGCCTAATTGTGTCCACCGACCTCTAAAGGTATGCTTGACCTTAAAGCCTTTACTAGTGCCCCCCTTGGAAGTGAGCTTCCAGGGGGCGGAAAGATTGAGGCGGTACGAAGGGCCTAATTATGTCCACCGACCTCTAAAGGTATGCTTGACCTTAAAGCCTTTACTAGTGCCCCCCTTGGAAGTGAGCTTCCATGGGGCGGAAAGATTGAGGCGGTACGAAGGGCCTAATTATGTCCACCGACCTCTTAAGGTATGCTTGACCTTAAAGCCTTTATTAGTGCCCTTGGAAGTGAGCTTCCAGGGGCGGAAACCATACCGGTTTCCATCTGTTGAGTAATATAATAACAAGATCTAATATATGACATTTGGTTTCAGTAAATAGCAATAACCTAAGATGCCCAAAATATCGAAGTGTCAGTGTCATCGATAATATCTATCTACAGATGGTGAAGGTGGCCCCCCTGTGTTCAAGTCTTGTTGCTCTACAATCCGTGCTCTGTCTCCATAAAGAATTAACAAGCGAAGCAGATAAAGTACACCCAGGTAAAAGTCAACGACAATATATTTCCTCATTCGCTACGTCTGCCTAAGGTTACACCCTCAGAAGAGATCAACATAATACTCTAGTATTACATGATTCCGTTAAGTGGTAAACTCTTAACATATACAGGCAGACTTCGCGACATGGTGGAGATGCTGGGATATGAACTGGTTTCAAGAACACTATGAGTACCAAGAGAGCCTAATGCAGGCATGGCAGCAGTACCATGACCATGAGTAACAATGAGAGAGAGAGAGAGTGAATTGACACAACTCTTATCACTAACAGTGGAGAAGAACAATTATTATTTAGATACCTATTTAAAGCTATTTAAACCACACTATAAGTTGTGACTAAAGATTCAGTTGCAGTATGCACTAATGTAAACAGAGCACACGGGATTGAACGGAGGCCACCGACACCACGACGAATTATAGATCTATTTTGTTTTATTTTAATAACTAATTGTAAAGTCTATCACTTATTTGTAACTAACGTTTTCCAAATGAATCGCTAGATGGCGCTAAATGCTTCAATGTGTAAATAATTATTGTGAACTTGTTCAAAAGAAAATATTGTAATTACGTAAGTTGCGTAATTAAAAAATTATATTATTATTTTATTCATTTATATTGAATCGTAACATATCATTTAATCAATACATTCTTGTGGGAAGGATTGTTGTGATCCGGCCGGAAGTTCGTAAAAAATATGTCGAACCGCCATATTTATTCCACCGATGCGCGATGGGGGTTATCTGATGATTGAAGAATATGAAATTGTCTGGATTAAATACCGCACTAGAGGATTAAATAATTTTTAATTAATTTCTTTGTTGTTTAAACAAAGTTACCTTTCAGTTATGAATAATAAGTTAAAAAATTAAGAGTACTTCAGCTGACGTATTAGTCCATAGGGATGTACAACAGTGAATCGAGTTTTCATTATTCATAGTACGCCCGTTTTAAATCGATTGTGGTTCAGTTTAATTTTTGTTTTGTCTTTAACGCTCGATTATCGTAAACTTGATGTCTAATGTATCTGCCATAAAACTAGTGAGTTACTAACTAAGAGTGAGATACTGTTTAATTTTAAGTCTGGAATTCTAATCTAATCGATAAATGAGAAATCTATTATGAAAAGGAAAACCGATTGTCGTTACGATTTCTACGGTTAACCACCACCGCACTAATGTCGGAAACACTATTACTATACTCTATGGTCGGAAAGGTTTACTTGAATTGTGACGCATGGGAAGGATTACCGATAACGAGGAAAGTTGAATACCTTGTCTTATTGAAGTGTTATCGTCTGTCTTTTAACAAGAAAGTTAAAATCTAATGAAAACACATCGACCATCTTGGGCTAGTATTTTGCGGCCTAATACCTATCGGAAAGGATAGCTCTGAGTACGATCCGCTGTGTAGACGGAACTACGGATACCTACACAACTACGAGGACCTGTGCAAATATGGAAGAATTATTGTTACACCGCTTGCAATTATTAGCAAATCAAATCGAACATCAGTCTAGCTTATCCTCCCGCCTCTCTATACATAACGATGATACAAGATATGACGCAGAAATGATAAAAGTTAAACTTGAATCGTCGCTAAAGAGATTTAACGAAGACCTCACTAACTACTTTCGTTTGATTAATAATCCTTCCGCTGACGACATAGGGAAAATGAGCGAAGTCCAACTTGAAGCTGAACAGAACCTCGCCGAATTGAATGTGAAAATTAAAATGTTTTCTGCGCGAAACAATACAGTCGAACAGGGGGCCACCCAAGTCAGCAGCATTTCTAGCCGCCTGCCAAAACTAAACTTACCTGAGTTTGACGGGGACGTATTGAACTGGCATCAATTTTGGGACCAGTTCAGTTCTAACATCGACGCCAGAAACATCACTGAGGTCGATAAGTTACTGTACCTAAAAGCATCTGTAAAAGGGGAGGCCAAGCAGGTTATTGACGGTTTCGACACTACTAACGCCAACTACCAGATTGCTTTGAGGACATTGAAAGAAAGATATGGGAAGACTTGCCATTTAGTCGACGCTCATTACTCTGCGTTGTCTAGAGTAAAAACTGCCGATAAAACAACAAATGAGTGCAGGAAAGTACTAAACAATGTAGAACGGCATCTAAGAGTCCTAGAGTCACTTGGTGAAGATATTAACCATAATCATTTGAGGCATCTAATTTTCGAGAAATTTCCCGAAGACCTAATTTATGAACTTAAGATAAAATCGACTGAGAACTCTATTCAAGAGTTGAGGAAACTTTTGGAAATCATCATTACTGCTCGTGAGGATGCGAGTCGAATAACACAAGAACGAAACCCTAAGGTAATCGAAAATTACACTGTGGAAACGCTGCATGTTACACAAGAGAACAGGAAACATCCCATTGAAGCAAAGGAACATATGAGCAATAATAAAGAAACGAGGTTGTCGAAGGTCAAGTCATCAGGAGAACCTCAAAGGAAGAGGTCGAAATTAAGCTGTATATTCTGTAATGGTAGCCACTTCAATGACCAATGCGATAAATATAAAACTTCTACAGATAGAAAGACTATGATCAAAGACCGTTGTTATCAATGTTTTCGTCTTGGCCATAGCATCCAAAGTTGCAGATCAAGCAGGCCATGCTTTCATTGTAAAGAACTTGGGAAACACAATAGAGCATTGTGTCCCAATAAATTTCCTTCTCAAGTAAAGTCATCAACGCTGTCAGCAATAAACAATAAAAGAGACACTGTGCTGCAAACGGCAGTTGCCATAGCCTCAAAGGAAGGAGATACTTCCCACCAAGTTAAATGTCGAATCTTGTTGGATTCTGGGTCACAAAGATCCTACGTCACTCAGAAAATCGCACGTAAATTAGATCTCCCAATTGAGGAAGAAGAAAATTTATCTGTTTTTACCTTTGGAGCAGAAGCTCCCCGAGAACTCAAAAGTACAGTAGTTAAACTCAATTTAGAAACCAGAGACATGTCTAAACAATCAATTTATGCAAATGTAATACCAATGATATGTAAAGGAATACCAGTTGCACCACGTGAGCTTAGTAACTGGAAACAGAAAGATTTACTAGCTGACGATAGTTCATCTGATCAAGTTGATATTCTTATAGGTAATGATTACTACTACAGTTTTATGGAAACTGAGAAGATTCAAATCAGAGACAACCTATATCTAGTTGATTCCAAGTTCGGCTGGATATTATCTGGAATAATGAAACCGGAAACTAAAGAGGCTCTAACGGTAACTACATATTTCCAAACAGAGCTAGATGTGAAGTTAACTAAACCGGACCTGCCAATGGATCAAGTGAACATATCCTCTCTGTGGGATCTTGAGTCCATCGGGATAACCGATTCACCAAAGATAACAAAGGAAGAAGAAGCGATTCGAAGCTTCAATGATACTACCGAACTTATCAAAGGAAGGTATTACGTGCACTGGCCTTGGAAAGAATTTCCGCCTAATCTGACCACTAACTTCGGAATGGCATTCGGCCGCCTCAAGAGCTTAATCAAACGAATGAATCCCGAATCAATACAGTCATATGATGAAACGCTGCAAGATCAGCGACAGAAAAGAATAATTGAAATAGTTCCCGAATTTAATGAAACTACATATGAGAATAGGCCTGTACACTACTTACCACATCACGGTGTTCAACAGCCAGGAAAGCCAACTAGAATTGTATACGATGCTTCGGCTAAAGTCAATGGACATAAAAGCTTAAACGAATGTTTATATTGCGGGCCGATGATACTCGAAGACCTAACTAAACTAATAATTAGATTCAGAACGCATCAAATAGGTTTATCAGCCGATGTAGAAAAGGCATTCCTACAAATAGGATTACACAAAGAAGACAGGGACGTTACACGGTTCCTATGGCTTAAGGATACTTCTAAACCGGTCACAGAGGATAACTTGTTATGTATGAGATTCACTCGCGTTCCATTTGGAATAATATCAAGTCCATTTTTGCTTAACGCCACCATTAAACACCATCTCATGAAATCAAAAGATTCCGTCATTAGGAGCGCGGCTAATGACATATACGTAGACAACCTAGTGACTGGTGCACAGACAGTGCAAGAAGCGTTGATTCTTTGTAAACGCTATAAAGATACATTTCACGATATATCTATGAATCTAAGAGAATGGAGCTCGAACTCTGAAGAATTCACGCATGAGATTTCTGACGCATGCCAAAATCAGACCATCAAATTATTAGGTTTAGAATGGCATTTAAAAGAAGATACTTTAAGACTACGTTTTAATAATAACAAACCTAATGCAAATACTAAGAGAGACATTCTAAGAGTAATAGCTTCAGTCTATGATCCTTGTGGTTTCGCCACGCTTACATTGTTACCAGGAAAGCTACTGTTACAAGAATTATGGAAAGAAAAGATAAAATGGGATACACCCATACCTGAAAGTTTCGCATCAAAATGGAAAGAAATCAACAACGACCTTAGTGAGATCTCTGAAATCACATTACCAAGACGTTATACCAGGTTACCTAGAGAGTACTGTGACTTGCATTGCTTTACAGACTCATCTACGCAAGCCTATGCTGCAGTAATTTATATAGTATCCAAAGGCGAAATTTCATTTGTAATCGGCAAGTCTCGTCTGGTTCCAATAAAAGACCAGGAACACCTAAAGATACCTAGATTGGAACTACTGGGAGTACTAATTGGAAGCCGTTTAATGAAATATGTAGTCGATTCTCTAAAACTAGAAGAAAGACGACAAACATTGTGGACTGACAGTCAAATAGTTATCGACTGGGTTAATTCAGATAAATTATTGCCACCATTCGTTGCACGGAGAATCGAAGAAATCAAGAAAAACAAAGAAATGACTATCAGATATGTTCCATCCGAACTTAATCCTGCGGATGTTGCTACAAGATCGGTGAGCACAAAAGACGACAGAGATAAATGGCTAGTAGGGCCTCAGTTTCTGATACAAGGATCCGAAACTTGGCCTACAAGTGAGGTAAATTCCATAAACCTGTTGTCCCGGGATGGTCTCCCGAGGGAACCTCGAGTCGAAAGATGTGTTAATAAAGAATGTCAAGATACACCGGAAAAGAACATTGACAAGTCGAGAGAACGAGAAAGAAATTTGCAAGTCCAAACGAGTGGATTGTCAAACAAGCTTGAAACTATTAAAAACTTACAAGCCGAATATTTCCCACAAGAATACAATGAGGAGGAGACTAATTTAAGTCGCAACTTGAGATTATTTAAAGACGTAGATGGAATCTTACGTTGTAAAGGTCGCTTGATGAATGCAGACTGGACCTTTGAAAAACGCTATCCTATTCTCATACCAAAGGAGAGTGAATTTACCAATAACATTATAATGAAAACACACAATGAAAATTATCATGTGGGTGTAAATCACACCTTGAGCATCATACGTCAATCGTACTGGATCCCTCAAGGAAAAGGTCAAGTTCAGAAACTTCTGAGACAATGTCCGAATTGCGTGAAACATGGTGGGGGGCCTTTTAAGCTTCCACCTACACCAGCGCTACCGCCAGAAAGAGTGAACTATAGTGCACCATTTACTTTCGTAGGAGTGGACTACATGGGACCACTTTTGGTGAAAGGAGAAAACGAAGAAACCAAAAGATGGATTTGTCTTTACACCTGTCTAGCAGTAAGAGCTATACACCTAGAAGTCGTTCAAGATCTAACGGCAGAAGAAGGCCTGCTATCATTGAGGAGAATGATAGCTACCAGAGGCATTCCAACACTCATAACATCAGACAATGCCACGCATTTCAAACTTATGTCTGAAATACTGTCAAAACAATACTGTATCAATAAAGAAATACAGTGGAAATTCATACCCCAACTTGCGCCGTGGTTCGGGGGTTTTTACGAGAGATTAATCGGTATAGTTAAAAATTGTATGAAAAGAACATTGAGAAAACACATGCTGACACACAGTCAGTTAACTACAGTTGTAAAAGAGATTGAAGCATCTGTGAATATGAGACCACTCACTAGCATAGACTCGGAGCTAGAACACGTCTTAAAACCAGCAGATTTTCTCACAATAGGAAAATGTATAACGGTAGAAAGTTCGCCTGGAAACTTTGTCAACGAAGGTACTGTAATAAAAACCGATCTTATTAAAGGTTGGAAGAAAGGATTAGACGTTTTACAAGAATTCAAAGAAATGTTTCTAAACAGATATTTACCAAGTCTTCGTGAGAGATATTGGCATTCACACAAAGAACCAAGAGTAACTGCGAAAATTGCACCAGCAGTGGGCCAGATCGTCCAGTTGCGAGGGGATTCTAAAAATAGAGAAACCTGGAAAGTAGGAACGATAGTCTCACTTCAAAAGGGAATAGATGGACTATGTAGAGTTGCTAAAGTAAAAATAGGTAACAAAGAGTTCACAAGATCTTTAGCACATCTATATCCTCTTGAAATAGAAGACGGTGAAAGTGAATCTATTCCAGTATATAACGAATCTATAAGTAGAAGTGAACGATTCGACACACAGGATATTCAATCTGTAGACATAGCTATGGAACCTATAGATATAGGAAAACCCAGTAAAGCTATAAATTATCAAAGAGACGAAACCAACTATGTCAGAAATACATCAGTACATAGTGAAAAATCAGTAGAGGCCAACGGGAGGATAGATGACGATAAGATAGATGACGATAAGATAGATGACGATAAGATTGATAAGGATAATAATAATGAGTATAAGAAAAGGGACAAAGAAGTACCAAAAGAAAGAAGAGTTGCGGCCACGAGAGCTCTGCAGAAGATCAGAGAGTGGACGCAAAATCTAATGACATTACTTTAATTTCCCGGCCGGGAGTGTCGCGGACCTTTAGAGGATATAATCCGCGAATGTAAATACAACTATAATCAGACATAGCAACATTACAACAATAACTTTATGCAATGGCAACATCGATGGAACCTGGCAAATCAGTCTGACACGGTAAGAACGAGTATTTGAATTGTTGGTGTTTAGCTAAAGTTTAGTCAGAAGCAGTGTTTATCAAAGTGAGTTTATATCGCGGTTGGAGCCGGCATCTCTGTATTGAAAGCTGAGTATCTAATGTTTAAAGATTAATTAATCTATCTAAGTACTTACTAGGTTATTCACTGAACCCATTGTTCTCGAAATTACAGAAATACTGAATAATGATAACATGTAAACCAATGAGTTTGGCAAAGTTTGTATTTTGTAGTTGTATATTATAACTGAAGCTTCTTGAGATCTCAATTAGTATTAGTATGATGATTGAGGCGGTACGAAGGACCTAATTATGTCCACCGACCTCTAAAGGTATGCTTGACCTTAAAGCCTTTACTAGTGCCCCCTTGGAAGTGAGCTTCCAGGGGGCAGAAAGATTGAGGCGGTACGAAGGGCCTAATTATGTCCACCGTCCTCTAAAGGTATGCTTGACCTTAAAGCCTTTACAAGTGCCCTTGGAAGTGAGCTTCCAGGGGCTGAAAGATTGAGGCGGTACGAAGGGCCTAATTGTGTCCACCGACCTCTAAAGGTATGCTTGACCTTAAAGCCTTTACTAGTGCCCCCCTTGGAAGTGAGCTTCCAGGGGGCGGAAAGATTGAGGCGGTACGAAGGGCCTAATTATGTCCACCGACCTCTAAAGGTATGCTTGACCTTAAAGCCTTTACTAGTGCCCCCCTTGGAAGTGAGCTTCCATGGGGCGGAAAGATTGAGGCGGTACGAAGGGCCTAATTATGTCCACCGACCTCTTAAGGTATGCTTGACCTTAAAGCCTTTATTAGTGCCCTTGGAAGTGAGCTTCCAGGGGCGGAAACCATACCGGTTTCCATCTGTTGAGTAATATAATAACAAGATCTAATATATGACATTTGGTTTCAGTAAATAGCAATAACCTAAGATGCCCAAAATATCGAAGTGTCAGTGTCATCGATAATATCTATCTACAGATGGTGAAGGTGGCCCCCCTGTGTTCAAGTCTTGTTGCTCTACAATCCGTGCTCTGTCTCCATAAAGAATTAACAAGCGAAGCAGATAAAGTACACCCAGGTAAAAGTCAACGACAATATATTTCCTCATTCGCTACGTCTGCCTAAGGTTACACCCTCAGAAGAGATCAACATAATACTCTAGTATTACATGATTCCGTTAAGTGGTAAACTCTTAACATATACAGGCAGACTTCGCGACACTACCCAAACCGATGGATAGGGCGCGGTGGGCCAATTCCGTGGCCTGCACGTAGCCCTGATCTTACGCCACTAGACTTTTACGTCTGGGGTCATATGAAAGACCTAGTTTATGTGACCCCAGTAAATTCAATTGAAGAACTAAGGGAGAGAATAAGAGATGCAGCGGACCAGATGAGGGCAACAATCACATCAAGAATCACAAAAACTGAAGTGAGGAAGCGAATAAGAACGTGTATTAGAAACCGAGGGCAGCACATCGAACAAGACGTGTGAAAGTGTAGTAAAAGTTTTTAAACTGATATTTTATTATTAAAAATAATGCTAATATTCACGAAATAGTTTTATTGATTTTCCGAATAATCACCTTTTTGTGAGACGCACATAATGTAGTCCTTAACTTTGTATTAACTTTCATACCTTTCTGAATAGCTGATAAGACAAGGATATTTTCCTAGTAATTTGTACATCAGACGTAGTAATTTTTTTTTTCACTAGACAACATTTTGTATGAAGTAATAGCAAAATTCACAAAAAAACTAAATGTTTCTTTAGTGATATTTGCCAAAGTTTTTGGCATTTTTGAACTTTGAATTATTAACAAGGATCTGCTACGGCGTCAGCTATGATGTTAACTTAAATTTCAGTACAGTCGCGCCGTAAATCATTTTTAAATTGGCTCCAAATGATTTAATCTGGGATTTTTCATAGAAAAGCTAAAAATCGAATTAACTCAAAAACTACTGAATTTCGGTAGAACATTTGGTGGCCTAATTTGCTGCATTTTAACCCTACTATGACGTCCTGCAAGGAATACGTCGAGTTACCAGTAACCCTGTAGAATTGAATTACATATAATAACTATTCAAAAAAACGTGAATAATTATAATCTTTTGAGTACTAAATCATTTCCAACGCAAAATGAATCGTCAATAGGTGCGTTCTGAACATGTTATTTTAGATAATTTCCAAATTAAGCTATAAACAAAAAAATGTGTATATCTTTTTTTTCTGGCGACTTAATTAGCTATTTCTTATGTTTTTTAAGACCTTAAAAATAATGGATTTTTTCATATATATGGCATATCTGTACACCACCGCCTCGTCGTCAGGTACGATTTGGCCGTCCTTCTGTGAAGCCTATTTTTATACGTGTGTGAGTGACCACCACGCTGGGGAGTATACTACATAACGCATTTGCGTATGTGGCTTCCCTTTAGAGTACAAATTGACTGAATTACTAGCACACTAAGACAAACTATAATCAAAGAATATTTTGATAAAGACCGCAATGAGTAGCATTACTACTATACTAGTACTAATAAAGATCTTTTTATGTATTATTTAAAAGAAGAATATGTTTTGTTTTGTTTATAAAATTTGTTGAGTTATATTTAAGGAGATTTTATTTTTAATTTTTGTATGTTCAATTTCTTTTTTATTTTAGGTACATAGTTTTTAATCTGTGGAAGCTTATAAATGGCAATTGTAAGCGATATTGTACATAATTTACCTTTATAGATATTAGACTGTAAGCTTTCCGAAAAAAAAAAAAAATATATTGTAATGGCAATCACGTCATTTGGTTTAGTAGGTTTTTACAGGTTTTTTTTTATAAATTCATTTATCTTTACGATAGATTCTCTTCTATTTTGTGAATTTAACGTTGTAGGCCTTGTAAACTAACAGATGATTCGAATTGTTGACCATTTTTTAATTTGATAAGTGTTGACAGGCCTACCATACCTACCCTGTAATTTAGAAATATTATAAAAGCCAAATTCTTTTAGTAACCGTTGAGTTTCTTTTCTTGCGGCTCTTCTCCATAAGAAATGACCAATGGGGTTGTTTACTAGAAGCTTCGCTTCAAGTTTTGACATCTGTCACCTAAACAACACCAAAACTGAATTAAAATACTTTTGCCTGAAATTTGACACAAATTAAAAACATGGAAACTTCAAACTGCAATCTGACAAGTAAATGTCAAAAAAATTACACACGACACACGGTTTTTTGATAATGTTGAGCGATTGCCTAAAAAGTTGAGGGATTTAATCAATTAAATTGTATAATGACTGAAGATCAAGATGCGAAAGACTTACAGTCAGATTCGGGCAGTAAAACGTTTATTAATAAGAACAAGGACAAGAAAACAAAAACCCAACGGCCGCTGACCAAAGTGACTGTTTGCTTATAATGGAAATTGTTGTCTGTAAATAAATTATCGTTTACCACAACGGAAATTAAATGAGATTATAATTGTTTCAGATAATTCTTCGGCGGTTACCGCCTAGTATGACTGAGGAAGCATTCTTGGAGCAGGTCTCACCAATACCTGACCATGACCATTTTTATTTTGCCAAGCCAGATCCTTCGCTTGGCAATAACCTATATTCCAGAGCTTACATAAACTTCGTTAATGTTGACGATATTTACCTATTTAGAGATAAATTTGATGGATATGTATTTCTTGATGAAAAAGGTATGTAACTTTATAGTGGTGTCAAGTGATTGTGAAATGTGAATTCAAATAACTTCTGCTATTAGTAAAATATTGACTCAGTTGTTGTTCATTGTTGGGTTGTTATTTTTTGCTATATAAGTACAAATGAAGTAAAATAAAATAAAAAGAAAGTTGACTAATTGTATGCAAACAAGTTTCTAAGCACTGTGCATGTAAAATTTCATTCTTTATTGAACACAAAATTATTCTAATTTATTCTCAATCTGATTTAATGTTGTCTGCTTTCTCTTTTATAAAAAATAAAAAACTACCTCACACAAGGAATTTATATATTATTGTGTGCCTGTGTATTAAAAGATACTCAACCAAATCTGGCACTACTACATTACATGCAACGCAATTCATAAACACTTTAAACATTCTACTCCACCATCTGCCTAGCCTTTTCCCAACTATTTTGGGGTTGGCTTCCAGTCTAACCGGATGCAGCTGAATACCAGTATTTTACATAAAGCAACTGCTTATCTGACCTCCACAACCCAGTTACTGGGTATTACAATACCGCTTTCTTTAAATATTCCTATACAATCAAATAATATGAAAAAGTATGCTCAGCACTAGAATATGCTTTCTATGGCTTTCTTCTGGCTCTGAATTTAATTTGTCAAGATTGAAATATCCAGTAGAATGTAGGCCTCACAAAATGAAAGCTATTTATAACATCATGCCCATAGGCAGAGTTGTAAAAGTAGTTATGTTATAAGCTCAATGAGAGTGAACCTAATGCCACTAACCGATGCAAAACCCAGCCTCTATACTGCTTAGGTAATACGGGCTGGTGTCCACAACTCGATGTTAATGTGCGTATTTTGTGTACGGGTGGGAAAATCAATTATCAATCAAAGTTGTGAGTTTAATTGAACATACATACTTAAACTCACACCTTTTTCTCTTGGGGATACAGAAACTACAGAATGCCACCTGCTACGATTATTGTCCAATGGTAAACCCAATAGCAAATTATGTTGCTCAGAAGTTTTATTTAATTTTACACCTAAATAGCCAAATAAGTGATTTGTGAACATTTTTATGTTGCAGGAGTAGAATATGTAGGGATAGTGGAATACGCACCCTTTCAGAGGATTCCGAAAAAGAAGAAGAAAAAGGATCCAAAGTGTGGCACAATTGAGAGTGACCCTATCTTTCAGGATTTTGTTGAAGGTCTCAAAAAGGATCCAGAGACTGAAAATCAACCAAAACTTGAATATTCTTATCCTGTTAATGATTGTAAGTATTTTGTTGTAAGAATGACTCATTCCATCAAACAATGTTCAACTAAATTATAAGTATTCCATCAATCATATCAATCTGCCTAGCCTTTTCCCAACTATGTTGGGGTCGCCTTCCAGTCTAACCGGATGCAGCGGCATACCAGTATTTTAGGAGCGACAGCCTATCTGACCTCCACAACCCAGTAACTGGGTAATAAAATACCCCTTGGATTTTTTACTACTGGTTGTCACACTTTCGAGCTTCTGACGACCTGTAACGTCTATCAAAGATCCACAAATGACAGCCGGGACCAATAGCTTAACGTGCTTTCCGAAGCATGGAGGCGTCTCGGTATGTAAACATGGTCACCCATCATATATGTGTAGCTTATGCTGATGGATCGACTCGTGCGGCTGTTATTACTTAGCCACTCATCAAACTATTAAATTAAATAAACTTTAATTAAGTAACATTAAGTAATTTTAGTAAGTAACATTAAACAAGGATAGACAAATCACCAGAAAATAATATGTTATTTATATTAAGGATGCTTTTACAAATGGGTAGTCAAATCAATACTTTTTTACACAAAAGTATGTTTATTAAATAAAATGCTTTAAATTCTTAAAATGTTTTTTAGCCAAACTGTTGATAGATGTGCATGGTACAATTCTGAACTATAAATATAATTTTAGATAGGTATACGAGTAGTTTCTCATGAAATGTACCGGAGTGAAAATTTTTACTTCGGTACATTTATTGAGAAAATGTACCTATTTAAAATTATATTTATAGTTCAGGATCGTACCATGCACATCTATCAACAATTCGGGCAAAAAACATTTTAAGAATACAAAGCATTTTATTTAATAAACATACTTTTGTGTAAAAAAGTAATGATTTGACTACCCATTTGTAACAGCGTCCTTAAATTCAAAACTTGACTATTGGAGATACACTTCATGCTCATTAAAACAAAACAGTCTGTGGTAGTTTGATAATGACAGCATGTATTGTAGCAGTTAGTGCGGTTTTCCGCACACGGGCCACACGCTACAGCCACAAAACGCCGCCACCTAGCTGCGGGCTAAAGTTTTCGTACATTTTATATGAACTCGCCGCACACGGACAACGCCGCTGGTTGCTAGACGCCATGATAGCGCAGCTCGTTGGCGCCGTTTTGTAGTTGTAGCGTGTCGGCCCATGTGCGGCAAGACTTAGTGACGACGTATTTTTAAAAAAATAGGTATATCGATAGTCTAGAAGACAGATGTTATAAGTGAAGATCATCATCATCTCCCTAGCCTTTTCCCAACTATGTCGGGTTTGGCTTCCAATCTGACCGGATGCAGCTGAATATCAGTATTTTACATGGAGCGACTGCCTATCTGACCTCCACAACCCAGTTTCTGGGTAATACGATACCCCCTTGGTAAAACGAATTGTCAGACTTTCGGGCTTCTGATGGCCCGTAACGACTGTCAAAGATCCACGAATGACAGCCGGGACCAATAGCTTAACATGCTTTCCGAGGCACGGAGGTGTCTTGGTATGTCAAGATGCTCAGCCATCCGTGGACCAACCGCGGCAAGCGTAGCGTAACCTATCGATCGACCCGTACGGCTGTTATTACTTAGCCACATAATTGCAGATATCGAAAAAATTTTTTTTTCGACCAAATGTGTTATCTGATCATGCTACACCATTTACAATCATCAGAAAACCAATTTTCTATCTCCTACCTTTTTTCAGTTGACACATTATATTAAGTAACATCAAGGTCTACACAGTCCTAAAATCCTAATTAATCGATGTCCATTCTGCCAAATGTCTATACTTGGACTTTTAATCGTTTTCAGTAACCTGACAGTTGAAGCCCGTTCCTGACAATAAAAAAGGAAATGAGGTGGAAAAAAGAATTAGCGATAAGTACTACCTTGATGTGCTTATAAGTAGTTTTAATTGAAACACGTTATAATTCGTTTATACCATACCTAATATAAACGATAAGTAATTAAAAAACGAAAATTATTTTACTTCTAACTGTCAAGTTACTGAATACGATTAAAAGTCCAAGAATAAAAAGCTTCGTTACCATTTCTTTTTTATTAATGCAACTTCCAAAAATCTAAATGCTTTTATTATTTTTGGCATTCGCCAAAGTTTTCTGTTTTCTATCGCAATCCTGTGAAACCCCTCATAGGTTACGTTGCACCTTCTTTTCTGACAGTCATACGCAAACTATTTGCACCCTGAAGGGCTTAAATGCGACAAACGGCAGAGCTATCCTGTAGCACAATAAATATATGGACAGTAAGGAAATTACGCACAAACAATCGAAACAGCACAGTCACACAGACGCGCACACCGACAAGGCCCCAAGCGATAGTCGCGGTGCTCTCAGTAGAGGTATTTATTGTGGCCTAACGGTCTCGTCGATGCGTGCGTCTGTGTGTGCCGTCTCGTACGTTCGTTCGTAGTTTCCCTACTGCCCATATTTATAATGTGCATGTAGTCTGTGGCTCTGTCGCAGTAAGATGGTGGTGGTGGTGGTGGTGACGGTGGTGGTGGTGGTGACGGTGGTGGTGACGGTGGTGGTGGTGGTGGTGGTGGTGGTGGTGGTAGTGGTAGTGGCCTTGATTTAGTTTTATCCCCAGGGATAACTACCATAATATAGTTAAGTATATGAAAACTGTCTGAGTGCCTTTATTTTGTTACTGCGACCAATTTCGACGTAGCGCTCGCCGGCCGCTACCACGGCACCGCCGCTCGGCTCGCGCGTAGTTGGTCACAATTCTAACCTAACTTAATCTATTTGGTTGGAGTGCCCTAATACTTACATTACTACATCATGCTCGTATTATTGTTAAATTCCAAGTAAGATAGTTACTGTTATGAACCACTTTGATATAACTATATTACGGTAGATAGCTATATCCCTAGGAATATAGGTAACTATACCACGGCTACAACCATCTTACTGCGACAGTTACATTGTTCGTCGGACATCTAGTAGAAAAGTAAAAGAAGTAGAAGAAATATGTTATGTTCAACGATATTCTGAGCTTAGCCAGCTTAGCCTTGAATCTGCTAAACACGATGTTATGATCTGGGTCTAGGTAGAGTAACCCACCACTTGTGCATGGATAATCAGTAAATTTTCCCCTAACAACATTCTACCACTTCACCGGTCATAATACCCAAGTTGGTGGCACACAATATACAATCTTAGCCATTATTTACCCTAAATTCCTGCTAACTAACGTTGTAATCGAATACAATACTTACACAATAATGTTTAGTGAACAATGGAATGCCAAAACAATATGCATAAATTAAGTGACGGTATTTTTTCATGTTTTTGAATATTCTTCAGAACACCTAATAGTTGGTAATATTTATTTTCTACTCGTTATAATACAGATACGTACTCTACATAATGGTTAAATAATAAACGCATTAACGCTGCACATTTTTGTGTAAATGCTTGTTAAACTTTCAACTTTCTTTAAACTGCTCTCTTGAAAAGTTACCACAACTTCACTTATAACATCTGACTTCTATAGCGACCATTGATATGTTTGCTTAACATGTGTAAAAAATGCCCAATTATCCATTCACACAATCAATCTGCCTAGCCTTTTCCCAACTATTTTGGGGTCGGCTTCCAGTCTAACCGCATGCAGCTGAATATCATTATTTTACATGGAGCGACTGCCTATCTGACCTCCACAACCCGTTAACTGGGTAATACGATACCCCTTGGTAAGACTGATTGTCAGACTTTCGGGCTTCTGACGACCCGTAACGACTGTCAAAGATCCACGAATGACAGCCGGGACCAACGGCTTAACGTGCTTTCCGAGGCACGGAGGAGTATCGGTATGTAAAGATGGTCACGCATCCACGGACCAACCCCGGCAAGCGTAGCTTAACCTGATGGATCGACCCGTGCGGCTGTTATTACTTAGCCACGAGCTCCTCAATTATCCATTCACACAATGCTCACAAATCTAGTAATTATTTCATTGTTTACAGCAAACGACAAGAAGGTGCAATCTACTCCTTTGCTAGAGTACCTTGCTGCCCGCAAACAAGACAAGCGGGGCAGGGATGAGCGACGCAGGAGAGAGAATGACAAGAGGAAAATGAGAATAGAGAGGAAAACCAAAGAGAATCCCATAAAGGTAATACAACTACACTGCAATAACCATTTCTCGCACTTTATGCCCACATCTCTGTGATCATTGAAGCCTTGAAACATCCGACTTCCCAACTTCCATGTGAAAGTCTACACGTTTATTACTCCAACTTGCTTTAACGACAAAACGGATTTGGATAGAATTTGGCACATAGGTAGCCTATAACCTAAATTAACAAACAGGATAGATACCATTTATCCAGATACATGAAGTAGTTTCTCTAGGATGCTAGTGAAACTGCTGGTGACAGCTAGGTTGATACATTTAATAGGGCACCCTTTTCCCCTAAAGTAATTCGAAGTCAATGGAACGGATTTCAGTTATTTACAAGTATTTCTAATGTAGAAATGTATCTTTCAATTACGTTTCAGAACTATGAAATTTAGTCATTCCAATTTTTCCATACATTTTATTTTATTATTCATTATTCCTCCAGCGACCTGGTGATATATCGGAAGACGAGAACTTTAATGACAATACAGATTACTATGATAACAAATATAATAATCACAGTTTTTGGTATGGAGAGCAAAGAATATATCATAAAAGCAAAGTGAAGTGTGGTATTGCTAAATCGGAACTGAAAAGTCAGGGTTCTGATGAGTTTATAAGTACAGATTCAGACTGGGACAGTCACTTCCCTGCTCTGTCTACGAAAACCCACAACACATTCACGTTAACTTCTGGTAAAGTCTGTGATAAAAAAGAAACACAAGAAGGAAGCCAGAAAAGTGGTGGTGACACTTGTTCTAAGGTTCCTAGTATTGAATTGTAATAAATTGTAGTTGATGTTGTTAACATCTCGATATTATCATAGTATGTTTTAGGCTGAATGTAGTTTGTATTGTCATCATAAGTTTAGTCGTACATTATGTACATTATTATTAATGAAGCGAGTGCTATGTTTATCTACCCGCACTAGCGGCTACCCCGCGCGACACCCCCTCGTACGTCCGGGAACATTTTTTGTCGGCGCGCAACGGGTGCGCATACGCACCTATACACGGCTTCTATGCAAAATATTTCTATGAAATGATAGGAAACTAATTACTGTTTCCTAAAGTGGATAGACTAGGCTAGATTACGAATTTTGTTTTAGAACAATGGGTGACTTAGTTTTTTTCTTACCCATAAAAAAATCTATTTGTTTATATTACCGCAAATAAAAAACAATTAAAAAATTATTTCAAAATCTTAAAGCGATAACCCTATTTTTTGCCTAAAATATTGCCCATGTATAAAAAAATCAAATGACATCATAATATTTACCTTTGTTCTTCCAAAGTTTTGAAATACGAACAATAATCTCGGTAAACAAACGACCGCGCGCGGCTCCCGCACCGCAAACTTTATTTCACCACCGTGTAACTTTGTTCGTAATGCCGATAAACCTCACGGCTTTTGGCAAAAATATACTACACCTAACCACCTTTCCAAAGAACTTGGAATGCCAGGGGTGGGTCCACACACAAAATTCCAAAAAATAAAAAAATAAAACGCTGAATTAGCTCGCCTCGCCCTTATTTATCTGGTAACTCTCGGCGTTCGGACGTTTTACGGTTTACGCTACTGGTAACTTTGGTGTTACTGGGCTTGTGGGTGGGTATAGCACTCGTTTAACGTCAGTGTTATGCGGTTCCTAGACGGTCAAAATTGCTTGACAAGCACGTGAATTTTTTGTGCTTTTCAAACAATTTTACCGTCTAGAACGTAGCTTGATGTGCTTTGCTTGTCAAGCACATCAAGCTACGATCTAGACGGTCAACTACGTGCTTGATAATGCTTGATCAAATATTATATTTTTGCAATGCTTCTCAATGAAAATGAGTGCGGATGCTGGACAAGCATGCTTTACGTTGCGTCAAACCTCGTCAAGCACGTAAATGAATGTCAAGCAGCCGTCCAGGGACCGCATTACGATTATCATAGTCATAGTTTTATACAAGTACGTTTCTCGAATTTGAATGACGGTAGGTACTACAATATTTCGGCAAGAGTAGTTTGTATTTCTCAGTCAAAAAAAAGTCAGTCATGCAGTTTTAGTTTTTTTTTGTTGCCTGGAGTCTGGATTTGTGCCTGTTTAAGGTGAAAGCGCCAGGGTAGCCCGCGAAATTCAAAATTTCTTACGTTTTTTCCCATTTTCAAGTCAGTGTCACGTTGTATGTTAATCAAAATATGATTCGCGACTGTAACAAATATGTATTTACATAATCATAGTCATCAACAATATACTACTCTCCAAGTCAATCAATCATGACATTTGAAGGCAATGCCAACCTTCAAATGTCATGATTTTATGAAATTTCGCGGGCTACTTTAGCGCATCCCCTCCTCCTGGCAATAGGCCCTCCCCCTACATAGGGTTTATAAATAACTGTCGCAATGCGGGTTCGCTATACGTCTGGGCTCCGCCTAACCCTTCGAGGAATACAGGCTGGATTTTATGTGTCCTCAGTTTTTATAAAAATACCAATGGAAACCATGAAGAAATAAATTGGTATAGGTAATAACCAGTATTCAGCTTGTAATAAGAAGAAACATAGTAATTAAAGGTTTTATGAATTTCAGGAGGAAGAAACTGGAGATGGTGAAGTAAAAAAAATTAAATCCAAAGAATGGGACAAAGAAAAAGCAATTGACGCAAGAGATGACCAGGTGAAGTCAGATAGTAAAGATGGATCTGTTTTCGAATCTAAATCATATAGAGATCAGCGCAAGGCTGGAATTAATGTTTTAAGTGACAAGAAGAAGAAGCTTGATACTGATAAAAGGGATTCAGCAAGAGATGACGATCAAGGCGATGATTCTGACAAGGGATATAAAAAAGATAAGCGCGACAAGTTCAAAGAGTCGCCCCGTGAGCTGAAGAGTAAAAAATACAGTGACACTAGGAAGGAGAGAATCAAACAGAATGAATTTGGAAAATCAGACAAGCAATCAGCTATAAATAAAATCATGTCCTCAGACAGCAAAAAGTCGATGAACCACGACGATATCAAACCGTTCACTCAACTTCCGCATGTTAAGACTGATGACTTGACTAAACTCATTGAGGGTATGGATAAGAAAGTTAAGCTAAATGATAGCAGTAAAGATTTCATCGATGAAACTATCATTAAGTCAATGGGTGTGTCGAAGATGAGGAGGAATAGTCTGGATTCTGGGGAACTGCCTATCAAGGATGACCTAGTGTTGAAAAGACAAAACTCTCTTGATGACAGAAGCAAATCAACAGACAGGGAAGGATCAGAAGAGAAAGAGAAAAGTGAAAGTGGGGACCGTCGTACGGAAAGAAGAATTAGGAATAAGGTAAGAATTTCAATTGAAATAAATTGCTTCTCTATGTCCTGATGTATAATTACACTTGTAATGAATATATTTTTTTGATCAGGATCGTCCAAGCCTCGTCATCTACCAGCCAGGCATGGGCAAGTTCAGTAAACAGCGACTCGCGAAGGAGAAGGACACACCGCCGCCAACCAAATCGATTAACGATAGTGAAAAGAAAGACACCTGAAATTAATGTCAAACTACCCTAAACTTGGACAACATTCAACGGAATTACCCTGAAGCTGGCATTCTAAACATGTCCTGGCAGACTCAGTAGATGAGGACATCTGAATGTGCCAACTGAAGGAACCACTGTTCGTGTTTACACTCGGCTGTTGTTTTTATTGATTTGTTTAGTTTACATACATTTCGATTGAGTTGGAGATGTTTTAACATTACAAAAAAAAATCAACATAGCATTTAATGCAACATATTTTTAGCTTGTGACGATTTAATTCAGTTTGTTAATTTCATTTAAATATAATTAATTTTTGAAATGGGGCTTATGGATTTTTTCTTTTCTTTTCATGTGTGGTACTTAAAGTAAACGAAGTGTTTATTAGTAACAATTTTATTACTTATCACAGTGAATTTTACCTAACAGTTTATATAAATACGAATTGTTTACAAAAATAGCAAATTATTTATATTATTACAATGTTTAAGCAATTAATCGAATCTTTGGCAAAATTGTTAAGGCGCGAGTCGCCTACGCCTGTATGAAGATATACATGCGGATATTTTTTAGTACTCCATGAGTATTGAGTACCTTCAGGGTGTACCATAAAGGTGTGGTACAGACCATCAAACTGAACAACTTTCTCCATGGGACCAACATCATAATTTCGCGAAAAAATAATCAGCCGTCCCATACATTTGCGTCGAGTAAGTATTTCGGTAGGTAAGAAGTTTTCTATGAGACCACAAGTGGCGAATCGCGGACACTACTGTAGCGAGTGGCCGCCACCGGCTTTACGTGTGCGGTGCGTCTATACAAAATATATGAAAAAGTGTGTTAAGTCGCTGTCGCTGGCCACCGGTGGCTGTGGTCGGTGGCCCGTTTGCGCCGAGCCTATGATGTTGTTCCCATGGAGAAAGTTGTTCAGTTTGATGGTCTGTACCGCACCCTTAAATTTAACCACATCTTTCTGGTAGACTCTGTATAAATATATTTTATAGCCTCTATTGGCAGCCTCCTTTTAACAGTGACAACGAACTTGTGGAAATTCCAAAGTGATTGTTACCGCCTGATTTTACTGGTTAGAATCCTTACAAGGGGCGAAAGTAAGAACTCATTAATTTGATAATTTGAACAACGTTTACCATGGGTCCAACTCTAAAAACTTCTATATCGTACATTTCTTTATAAATGCAATACCGCATATAAGACATCTATTAATTTCGAAAATTCTGAGTTGGTTCAATAGTAAAACTTTATACCTATTGTAAATACTTGACGAATGAGTACTGTCACAGCTTGAAAGGGTCCAAATGAATTCAAAGTCGCCCTGTATAGTGTTTTTTCTTCTCTACTAGCTGAGTATTCATGAGTTTTTCCACATAGTATTTGTACAATAATAAAAGATTCAACTCACTTCTCCTAATATTCACTAGTGAATGTTGAGTGTTTACATATTTTTGATGTCGAATGTGACTTATAAAATGGTAAAAGATAAAATATCACTTTAGATCTTGGATGTGTAACATCTTACTTAATTTAAATTTACCCTTATAAAACTATTTTTTATAGCCTATTTTTAATTTTGCCAAAAATGTAATTATTCTTTTTTTATTTTCTTACTCCAAACTCAAAATACATTTAGTTAGGTATTTATTATAGTAGGACAACGGCGTGAACTCGGTTTACAAGTTCGGAGTATGTACAGTTATGAACTTTATTGGCATTGCCATAACAACCATCAACACAACACAACATATCACTAACATAATTCAAATAGCCCCGATCTGGAAGCCTTTTTATTTTCAATGAAGATATTTTGTAAGTCTTGGTCAAGCTTTCAGAAAGCGGAAATAATGTAAAATTATTGAATTTGTACGGAAGTTACCAGTAACTTCTGTATAAATTAATGAAGTTTTCTTACTTAGAGTGGATTGCACCATCTTACTTTAACTATAACAAACATCGCACCTTCAGTTCGATGCTTGTTAATGTTAAAGTACGATGGTGCAACCCACCCTTGTTAAAGTTCCTGTTAGACGAAAATGGGTTGTTCCATTTGACAATTTGTTAGCTGACGTCATAACTTGTAACTGTAACCTTAACCGGGCACACTTCGCTGGTTAAAGTTATTGTTAAATATCTGTCACTTCTGACAGACGCGTCGAATGGTATGTCCCTGCTCCGAATTTTTACTATTACATTTGACATGACGGTGCAACAGCAGGTAGTAATTTTAAGGTCATATTAACTTTGACAGAAACTATAACGTAACCGTACACCAATGCAACCCACCCTTATTGTATTATCGACCTCGTGATTCCCTTACCACTTCTGACAACAATTCTCGATAAAATAGATCTGCACTAAGGTGCAAACTACTTATCTAAGGGTGGGTTGCACCAAGGGCTAGGTTATAGTTTCCGTCAAAGTTAAAATGACCATAGAATGAGTACCTGCTGTTGCACCGTCATGTCAAATGTAAAAAATAAAGTTCGGAGCAGGGACATGACATTCGACGCGTCTGACAGAAGTGACATCACAAACATCGAACTGAAGGTGCGATGTTTGTTATAGCTGAGGTTATAGTTAAAGTAAGATGGTGCAACCCACCCTTACTGTCACAAAGACAAATAAACCTTGTCATTTTATGATGTTATGAGGTCGAATATACTGTAGTGTACAGTACGACAACGTTCAAAGGTTCCATAGTTTATTGCCGAATTAAATTTGACTGCCGTCACTGCCGACTGGTAACAAGGCAATAAGCAATAAGTGGCAATAAGGTAGTGAGGGAATTAGTGCGTCAATCTATAATCTATTAATATCTATAATATGGTGGGATTATAAATCAGTTTCTATTGGTCGATAGTCAGTCACATTCAATTTGCTATATTTATGTTTTTCCGAAGATAAACAATGAACTTTGAACGTTATATACATACATATATTATACTGGATGACTTTTTTTACCGTCTTACAAAAAATAGGCTATAATAGGTGAACGGAGTAGAAGCCTATGGCATACCTAAAAGCTTTTTTTTTAATTTAAAAAATCAAATTTCTAATCATAATGCAGGTTGCATATGATTCAAATTTCGATATTTATAAACGATTTATCATTTTTTTTCAAAATTTCTGTTTTTATTGTTCTAATATGAAAAGTTTACATCGAATTTGTAGTATTATTGATACTTAGATCATATTTTCTGTATAAGCTATTAAAAAAAAAAAACTGGGTATGCCATAATATACCTACCATAATTTTTTCAAGACGGTAAAAAAGTCGTCCGATATAATGCCTATTACTTCAGCGAAATACATTACGATTTCATTCGCTTAAACATAAATGAGTCGTTCACAAAATCTTGCAACTGAATAAACAAACGAATAGTTTCAACGGCACAATATTAAAACTAGTCAGCCTTTTAAGCCTTGAAGGAATTCTTAAATGTTTCAAATCACTAAAAATAGATTAAGTACAGTCAGCAAAAAAAGTTGATTAACACTTGTAGTTTGTTAATCATAATTATTAAGCGAAATATTTAATTTAAATCGGAACAGAAGTAAGTACCTACTTAAAATTTTAAGAACATTAACTCTTAACAGTACAAAAAAAAAGCAGGTTATCGAATGATTTTGTGTTAATTTTGATGATGTCATAAAATAGCAGTGTTAACCGACTTCTGTTGCTGACCGTACCTACTAATTTAATCTTAATCGACTGAAGACATTAATTATTTGTTTATCTATAATATCTACTTAAGTGGTATGTAGGTACCTACTTGGTACTATGTCTTTCATTCACACAGGCAATTAATAAATCGTTTATTACAGGAATTTTCATGGTAGAAAAATCAGTTAGGCTAAGCTGGTGCGATTTTAAGACTACAAAATGTAGGTACTTAATGTCTGTTACTCCTAACACAATATTAAAAATAGCACTTCCAATTTTATACGAATTTTATTCTTGTCTGTGTTGTCTTACATTCCGCACTTAACTTACGCTAGCTGTTAATTTATTTTAAATATGTATTCCTATCATTAGTGTTAATTTAAAATGTGCCAAAGTAAATTCTTTGGTATGATCAGTACCCTGAATATCCACCGTCTATTTGAGCATTGTACTCATCAATCTCAATCATAGCGGCGTATCTAGACATTTCACATTTCTTATCAAGTAACTTTTGTACGCTTGTCATATGTATTGCGTACTAGACATAGAAATGATTGCCACATTATCTGGCATGTCATGGCAAGAATATAAATAGGTGATGATGGACTTTGTGCCTATGCTACGTCGTTGAGAAGAACCGCGGTGGCGTTTCTGTCGGAGTCTGACGGAGTGGCCTGTTTGATCTTCTCGGCCGTGGTCTTGGTCTGCGCGACGTTGTGCCGGTGCATCACCCACAGCAGCAAGATGAAGCCGACCAGGAAGCCCGCCAGCCCCCCGCCTATCGTCAGCCACGTGCGCCGCGACGTCTTTATACTTTGCACCTGGAACATTTGAATTAATTTTCATAAGCCAGCGTTTAGCTCATTGTGTTACAGAAGGCAAAGTCAGGACGGTCATGCTACATACTCATTGTGGAACACGAACTAAGCTAGCAATAACAGTGAAGATAAGACGCTTATTGTGCTCAATGACACACTTGTTAATAAAACTAGACCATACCTGCAAGTATTCTGCCTTACACCTGTGGAACGTGGCATTGTGATTTGCTCCGTCATCTGGTACTGGACAGTTTTCGAACTCTGCAACATTAAAAAGACTGTTTAAGTAGGTACTTATAGCGTCGCTAATCATACAGGGTGAAATTGAATTCATGGGCAATATTTTAAGGGGTCATTGTACGATCATCATTATGAACAACTTTTACTATGGGAACAAACCTGAAATCGCGAAAAAAAATCAGCTGTTCCCTAAATTTTGATGAGTTATGCGAGCATAATGTATGGAACAGCAGAATTTTTTTTTCCGGAATTCTCTATAATTATGATGAATACCGCATCAAAATCCGTTGCATAATTAGAAGAACAACACGGTCACACAGAAAGACACGAAAAGGGATTTTAATTTACAATAAGTAATTATATATGGTCACAGGAAAATCAACTTAGAACACAACATCATAAAGATAATTGAGTAGGTAGGTAAGTTGCGATGAAATGTAAATTATCTGAGACTAGCTTTTGCCCGCAGCGTCGCCCACGTGGATATCGGAAAATATCCCACGGGAACCGACCTACGACCAGGATTAAAAGTAGGTACCCTATGTGTTTATCCAGGTAAACAATGTATTAATTTCTTAATGGGTAGGTACATTGTTTTCATATAACTCTGCGGCGGTAAAGCTCCCAGTCAGCATGATTTATTAAGAGATCTTCAAAAAATCATCGTTATATTTCAACCAAATTATAGGACCTAAACCTTCCTCATGAATCACTCCGCCCATTGGTGAAAACCGTATGAAAATCCGTTCGCAAGTTTTTCAGTTTATCGCGTTCAGAAAAACACACGCGGCGGGGGGACTTTGTTTTATAATAATTACCTAAATACGTGTGATTATTAATTCAAGTAATGTTCGGTACCAACCTCTTGTATTGAGCCTAGAGTAGTCGTCCAACTGGAAGAACACTCTCTTCTCTTGGAACCACAAAACAGTAGATCTGAGACTGCAGAGTCTCATGTTGCTTATAGATTCCGTCAAATCCACTTTAACCAGGTTGCACATGACCGCGAAGTGGTCTGTGCTGAGTGAAGTAAGTGGGTTGTGTGAAATGTTATAGAACTGCAACTGGGGCAGGTAGCCCAAGTTGGGGAGCTCTTTTATTTTACAGTCTGATAGGTCTAAGAGTTCCAGAGGCGCTTTGATTGGTTTGACTAGATCGAGTGAGTTGATGGTCTTGTGGAGTATAGGATTCCCTCTCAGATACAATTTTCTTAATGATGGTAGTTGGAAGATTGAGCTGGGTAGTTCTAGGATGACGTTGTTGGCGAGGTCGAGGGTCTGCAGGTCTGTGAAGGCGGTGAGCGCGTCTTCGTCGATAAGGTAGATGTGGTTGTCTGCGAGGTACAGGAACTTGATGCTCGTGTAGCTAGACAGCGTGTCGGCGTGCAGCTCCTGCAGCTTGTTGTCGCTGAAGTCCAGGATCTGGAATTAATAGCGAACAGATTATTAGGTAGGTACATTACAGTAGGCAGCTACGATAGGCACAGTGACTTAATTTAGTTTGTCCCTGTGTTATTGAAGTCTGGAGACCAACCTCAATGCCGCTCCTCAGTTTGGGTATCTTGCTCAAGCGCCGACTTGCGCAGTGCGCGCCATACATCTCGTACGCGTATTCATACGTGCAGTGTGCCGGCTGCGCGCCCAGCGCTTCGATCTCTGTCATCTCCTTGCCGTGTGTGCTGCACACACATAGCAGAACCGCCGCGAGTAATGTCTTGTATAGTCTGAAACACGAATAATTGTGATTAGGTGCGGTACTTCATCATATAAATAACTGGCGAAAGTTGGGTGTAGTAAGTAGTTCAGTCAACGAATGGCCCAAAAGGGGTGTAGAGTGCGTGAGCAGAGACCTAAGCGATTCTTTCAGAAACTTGTTCAGGGTGGTTAGGGAGTGAACAGCAGTGCTATTCTGTACAAATCTCACCCTGAAAACTTACGTGAAGTGAGCGTGGAGTGAACTGTAAATAGGTAGTGTCAATCCCTGGTAGAATTACACCTCACTTCACCTAGGTTTTCACGGTGAGATTTGTACAGAATAGCACTGCTGTACCCCTGTGTGTGTGTGTAGTCCTGACGTCTAAAAGGTGAGCCGGAGTGGGGGGCACAATAGTTCCCATTTTTAGATTTTTCGCTGATATCTCAAAAACGGTGCGTCGTCGCCTTTCGTGGAATACAGGAGTGAAGTTAGGTATGTATGTCGCTCAGCATGAGGATACATTCATAAATGAGACCCTCATAACTCGAATAAATTACAGAACTTAGGTACCTATAAATCAATTCTAAATGAATAAAATATCTCTGTAAATAAACATGATCAATTCCGGTTAAAACAAAGACAGTCCCACAAGTTATTGACATCAATTTCTATCTTCTTGTTATCGGGTAACAGTCTGAATCATCGATAAGTGTAGTCTTTAATGGCATTAAACAAAGAAATCGATGTTTGCAGAAAGCCAAACAACAACTTATAGGGAAAACAGACATAACGAAAAATGCAAATGTTCATGATACCTACCCCATGCAATAGCGGAAAAACTAAATGCCTAATTAGGTTTCTCTGCTCAGGATACAGTGGATAGGTAGGTACTACAGAAGCAGCTGCTTTATTTGTCATCAGCCTATACTGGTCTAGGTCCAATTGTACACTCACAAACTGCTGTTTACGCTATGATATCCATGAGTGAGTAGGAAAGATACCTGTCAAAGACTGATAAAGCCACTCCTCAAATTAAATTTCATGATTTTGTAATGTCTCATTAAGTACCCCCTAATGTAGGAAAATGTTAATTTCAAAAATTGCTTAGTGGATATCCCAAGATGGATCATGTCAAGATGGTGGATATCACTGCCTACGTGATATATTTTATGTAAATATCATCTCACAAGATCTGCATACCGGCAAAGGCGCATCGAGTCGCATGGTATAAGGCACAGATACGCTGATTGTACTCATCTTCAGGTCATCGGGTCAAACTGAAGGAGGTGGGACTACGATATTAATATTTTCTCGGTATGGGTTATCAGTTCTCTTGACCTTAGCGTGCTCTGTTGCATAAGTATTATGTAGGTAATATACTTTCATATTTAAATTATATTGTCAGTTTTAAACAAACACACGTGATACTGGGATTTCTCATCAGGGATTTCATAGTATCTAACCTACCTATTAATCAGACAAAGTTCCAGACTCCGGACATCTGGAATTCGCCCCATAATACAGCATCATCAGTCTATAATGTTCCCAAAGTTGGAACACAGGCCTCCTCCCTATCTTCGAGAGGAATGGGCTATAATCTACCGCGTGGGCGGTAGTAGATGTCACGTCTTCGAATTTTTGGTTAGAGCCAAAAATACTGTCCTCTAGGACTGCAGAACAGGCCGGTTTCCTCACGATGTTTTCCTTTACCGTTTTGAGAGCAGTGGTGATGAAATTATGTACAGAAAGTAGGTAAAGCGCCTGCGCCTGGGTTCGAACCCACGACCAGTACCTACCTAAGTCACCGGGGTCGTTACCACTGGGCCACCACTGCTCTTATGACATATTTATTTGGATAAAACGCACACTACCTACCTAAACTAACGAATATGTGGGTGCACCCTTAGCGCTAGATTCACAGATTGCGCTTTGACTTTACCACAGTTTATGTAATAATGATAGATACAGTATTTTATCTGGGCAGTGACCTTGAAATAATTACGTACGGAGATTTCGAAGCACGTCCGCGTCGTTTCTATGAAGATAATGTAGGTACGAGGGGGCGTTATTAAGTTCGCGGAATGGCGGGGAGGGTATAACAATAGGTCATTATCGGGATGGCCACAACTTCAGCCACTCAATATTAGTACAAATACCAGGTTTTATCTTAATTGGATCATTGGTCTTTGAACTATCGTCAAGCAAACAACTTAATTGGTAAGAAAGTGTGAATTATGGAAAAAATCGAGTACCGTGCCGTAATAAAGTTCCTTACCAAGCAAGGAAAGTCAGTTCAAAATATACTGGAAGAGATGGAATCCGTTTACGGGGACTCTTGCCCGGGTAAAACCATGGTTTACAAGTGGCACAGTCTCTTTAAACAAGGCAGGACCTTTGCCGCCGGGGTCGCGGGTAGGTCGAAAGAGATACCGTGGCCCTGGCACGGGCAGCTGAAGGAGCATGGGTGGGTTTTAGTCAGTAAAAGTCTGACACGCCCTCCCGCTCTGCCCAGAGCGGGAGAAGTCATTTGATGATTTCCCATCCACAAAAAAAAAAAAAAGGACCTCACTTGAAGACGACCCACGGCCCGGACGGTCGATCGAGGTGACTACTCCGGAAATCATTAAAAAAGTCGAAAAAATAATATTGGAAGATGCCAGACTAAAGAAGAAACAGCTTGCAGAAATGGTTGGAGTATCGGATACGACAATTTTCAAAATTCTACACGATCATCTTGGCATGACAAAGGTCAGTGCAAGATGGGTGCCAAGAATGCTCACGCCGCCTCAAAAACAACACCGCGTGGAATGTTCTCGTACGTTTTTGGACCTCTGTAAAGAAGATAAGGATGGACTAATAGTCCATCCTTATCTTCGACTTAATAAGTCGAATTGTTACTGGAGATGAAACTTGGCTTCATCATTATGAACCGGAGTCGAAACAAGACTCTATGCAGTGGCACAAAAAAGGCACACCACCACCCAAGAAGTTTAAAGTGTTACAATCGGCTGGAAAAATCATGGCAACAGTGCTTTGGGATTCAGAAGGGATCCTGTTGACCGATTATAAAGATAAAGGCGTTTCTATAACCGGAGAATACTATGCTTCTATCCTCGAGAGGTTGAAAGAAAGCATTAAAGAAAAAAGGAGGGGTACATTGACCAAAGGTGTCCTTCTTCTTCACGACAACGCGCCTATTCACAAGAGCCGTGTTGCGTTGGCTGCCCTGCATAAGGTGGGCTTCGATATTTTAGACCATCCACTGGAATGTTAATTTGAGTTAATTTCTTTTTGAAGTAATTTTTTTTTAATTTTACCCGACTTCAGCGAAGCGAAAAGGAGGGTTATGATTTTGACCGGTATGTAGGTACCTATGTATGTTTAAATTACCTACTTTTTTTATTTCGAAATTTTTAGATCTAAGTAAAAACTGGAATATTTTTGTAATAAGTAGTTAATAGTTTTGTTGTAATATTGCACTAGAATTTGATCAAGGTTTTGAGATGTTTTCCCTTTGACACCACACCCGTAACTCATGCCAGGCCGTCACACTTACACGTACTTATTAGTCCATATCTTGAAAACTACTGAACCGATTTTGATGAAACTTGCACTGTTCCCTAAGTTGAAGTATTAAAAATGGTCACAATCCGATTAATAGTTTCGGAGACATGCGTGGACAAACATAACATAACATGGGTAGGTACATACCTAATATATCTACTTACACCTATAATTTTTTTGTACATCCATAATAGATTATCATAATAGATTCATATTGAAGTTCCAATAGTAGATACTACATACAAACGTGTCGAATCGATAATCTCCTTTATTTTGAACTCAGTTAAAAATGTTAAACTACCGCTGTAAAACAGTTCAAAACCTATTTGTTTACAAAATACCGTACTGCTACGTAGGTAAAGTAGATTCAAGTGATGTGTGTAACCGTGTTATAATTTTCCACATACTTTAGTTACGAAAACTGTACCTACCTACCTACCTAGGTACTAGTATATCTTATACATAGCGCGATAAAAACGGTATAGATAGCAACACTGATAACGCAGTTATAAAGCATTAATTATAAGTGCTTTATGCATGTTAAGCGGAAAACGTTATCTTACACAGGATGAAATGAAGAGAAAGAATCGTTAGGAAATAGGGAGGTGTGTCGTGCGTAAGGTCTCTCCCATGTACCTATTCATTGCGTTTATGTTACCGAGCTCCATTCTAAATACCTACTGCAGTCACTGGGGAGAATTTGTATGCAAAACCGAAGAAATTTTCTGAAAAATTGCCTTGGAATCAAACCTTCTAGCTAGACCAAATACCAAATATTTATTAAAAAAAAAAAAAAAAAATATTATAAATTTATTTTTAAATTATTTATGTTAAGCCATTATATGGGAACTATTTTATTTTAACTGTAAACATAACCTAAAAATAACAAAATTATATACTAACATAACTAAAACTATTAAAAAACTAAAATATGGCGTCGAAAAATTCCTCCGCATCGCTGTCGACTGGTAAAGTACCCAAGAGACTGGCGGCATTGCCACGTTGTATGGCAATGCTAAGCCGCTGGCCAAGATAAAAGCCAGCCCTTGGGTCACGGGAAGTGTCAACCAGCCGTTTGGAGATTTCGTTGAACAAACTATGAGCACTCGGACCCCACGGCCCAAGGGTTTCAACCCCAAACGGCTCGAAAATATAATTACCGATAAGGTTATTATACTTCCGCCGCTTGAGGTTTTCCGCAGCGGCAGCAGCAGTGCCAGCACAGCACGCAGAGCCAGGAAGATGGGATGGCGCAAGAGTATCGACACACGTTGCGTCCCACACTAAAGGCCTTCCCAACTTCCATGGAAATAAAGACATGCCGTCCGGTCTCTTGCCATCGTCGCGTGCCAAGCCATTGGGTTCTAATACAGCTGGAACGCCGACGGTGACAAGGGCTCGTCGGATGATGTCATTGATGTTCGCGTGCCGTGCTAAGCGACCCGCACTTCGGCTGCAAGACAGGCCGTGGTGTCCGAGGCTGTTGACAACTTCGCCACAGTGACAGCGATGAGGAGAACAAGAAGGAGCTCCTAGTCGCAGGGAAGCAGCGAGGCGGAAAGTAGTGTCGTCGAACAAAGTGCCTATGTTCGACGACGGTAGTGCATGAAGCCACAGACCCGACTCCCACTTACCCACAGCCAGCAGACGCGCACGCTCCGCAGTAGTAAGAGACGTGTCAAGTAAATTGTTCTGTACTACTCTGCAGAGCGGCTCATCCCACCGTCTCTGGGAAAATGGATTGTCGGGTGGGTCTGAATTCGGGCAAGCGAGTCTCCAGGCATCTATAGCCTCGGTGAAACAAGGCACATCAAAATTAACCAGTGTGGAGGCTAGGATTTTCCTGATTAATTTATCTGTGCCGTGGACCGAGGATAAAAAAAATTATAAATTAAAGTATTTTTTTTTATTATTTGTTATTTTGGATATGCATAGTGGCAATGCTGCCAGCCTTTTGGGCACTTTTCCTGTTGATAGCGATGCGGACGAATTTTTTCATGGCCTATGATCCTTTCCCCTCCATTATTATTAAATACCATGTACATAAATATTATTACATGTGTTAGTTTATATTATTATGTAGTATCTACATACAAATAAAACGAAAAAAAAATAAGTCTAAAAGAAGATTTGCTTACGCAATGAAAAACTATATCGTTTAATGTAACCCAAAGTAAAATGTCGTCTATTTTTATCTCTTTCCAGTACCTACAACTTACGCACGGCTACAGATCAAGCTATACATTTCCAGTATAAGCTGATGTCGCATTGTATAGGATTTTCTTACAATGAGAGGTCAGTGTAAACTGGAAATGTATAGCTTGAGTATTCCTCAAAGCAGGCATCCGCAATACCTTCATCTTCAGAATGTCGTTTCCCTAATTCTTGTGTTTGACTTGCAGTTGTCTGATTACCAATAGGCGGTGAGCAATGAACGAAGTGAATGGCGGTGGTGTTTTCTCTATGCGCTTTGCCTTGTTTGGGTCAGTTAACGTACTCTATGACTCTTGCTTACGTCTTCCAACCATGTACTTATTAACACGACACCCATTGTAGTTTAGTCCGCAACAATTATTATTATCAACTTGCTTGCAATTATCATGAGCGCAAATAGTAATAGCAATTAAGGTCTCGTGTCATGGCCAAGATTCGAGTTTCTAGGTCTTTGCCCTGGATACTTGATCTTCGTAGGGCGCCACCGTGTAGCTATCGCTTTTTTATCTCCTGGGAATCACCGCCCTAGAGTTTTCAAGTTACATACCTACAAACTCACGCCTTCTTCCAATCGGGGTAAGCAGAAACTACAGAACTCCACCTGCTGCGAACCTTAATCCTTTTGCTTCGTTTACGTTTTGCGTCGGTCATACACGCACGCCGGTTGTGAATACTACGCTCCTGACCTCTCTGAAGAACATCAGCAACAAGGTCATATTATGTCCTTCTATACAGGATGAAATTGAATTCATGGGCATCCTCTTAAGGGGTCATTGTACTCATTATTATGAACAACTTTTACAATGGGATCGAACCTGAAATCACGAAAAAAAATCAGATGTTCCCTACATTTTTACGAGTTCGAAAGTACGACACAAGCGACTTTTTTACGCATAATTAATTAATATGCCCCTTTGCGCAGCTGTTGATTGCAAAAATACGGAGCCCATGCATTTGCCAAAGATGTTAAAAGACGAAAACTGTGGGAGAAAGTTCTCAGAAAAAAAAAATTGGAATCCTGATATTTCTTCGAGACTATGACAAGTGCTGTCCTTTTTACCCGACTGAACCAGAATAAGGGTACTTAATGTTTTTTGAGTGTATGTATGTTTGTTTGTATGTCCGTTCCATTGTAACCTCCTGTAGCCTAAACGGCTTGAAGTCTTCAAAAAAAAAACTCTCCGAAACCCATCGAGTGGGGTATCAAAATGAAGGGTTTTCTAAGGTGATTACAAAAAAAACTTTTTTACAAAAAAAACAACCGACTTAAAAAAAAAATACTACTATGTGAAAAATAATTTTAATTTCGGAAGTCGTCTTTGGATCTGTATTTTAGCTTTTTCCGAAATTAAAATTATTTTTCAAAAAAATATATATACAGGTTGTAATCTTAATCACCGTTAACCTCATAAGAGGACTTGTACTCATTATTATGAACAACTTTTACAATGGGACCGAACCTGAAATCACGAAAAAAAATCAGATGTTCCCTACATTTTTACGAGTTTCATATGCGAACATAAATGTAGGGAACAGCAGATTTTTTTTCGCGATTTCAGGTTTAGTCCATAGTAAAAGTTGTTCATGAGTACAATGACCCCTTAAGAGGATGCCCATGAATTCAATGTTGTCCTGTTTAGGGCGTCCGGCCCCTCCCGACGTAAATACCATATTTGTTAGTCGCCTTTCACTCACCCTCTTTATATGACCAAACCATCAAAGCATAGGTACTCTTTTCAATTTTTGTCACTACATCTTCTTTTAAACCGCACCATTGCCTTATCACATCATTCCTCAGCCTATCATTCATAGCTACTTACACCACACATGCTTCGCAAGGAACGCATTACCACAACATTTAAGTATTTTTCTTTCATACCTCTTTTGCACATACATTCTGTCTTCATTGTGCCCAAATTGTCCCTGTCGACGTAAAAAGTCGGTTGGATTGAAAAATTTTCATAGTCAAATATTTGCAATATTTGCCTTAAAGCCGTTTGATGTAAATCTAGCCAACATAAAAGAAATAACATCCTAAATTCTAGAAATTGAGTTGAGTGAGACTCTAATCTAATACCAAGTAAATACCTTAAATTACTCATTTGATTACACCATCATACATTACAATGACTGTGTGCAAATGATAAACACGGAAACAGTTTCCTGAAAAAAATAGTTTTTACTGTGTTCTGTCGGTTCTGCCCTACACACACCTGTAATTTGTTGACGTCATATGGTGACATTGTAAAACAACTTGGCTATTCCTACTTAATGTCAGCGGAGATAATGAAAATAATGGGGGCTAAATAATATGAAATTAGATGGTATAAAGTAATGCAATAATAGCGAGGTGCAGTGGGTAATGAATGGCATCCTCGTGATGTGTCAACCGGCGGGAGTCGCTCTCATGACGCTCATATCAGGCGGTCACAGGCGCTTTTGTTGCTGTTGTTGAGCAAATTGCTACTTACCTCCTACCTATTACGACGAATAAAAATATCTCACACACCGGCAGCGTCCGGCAGATGTAGAGCGATCAGCAGCGCATCATAGTTTCGCTGACCTGCGCTTGCGCACATGAACGAAATTATTTCATAGTTGACTAGAATCACGTTATTATGAAGTATTTTATGTTTACTCACCCCAGTTTCTAACAATTCTAACTAAACGGAACATTAAAGTCATAAAATAATCGGCTCATTACTCATTAATCACTTTTAAAACAAACACCGGTGCACTGATAGTGAAGAAGAGTGCAAGTATACACATGACCTGATTTTTAATCTAACATTGTATCATGTAATTGACCATGTCCTAAATACACAATGGAGATTTTTCGTCAAAACGCTATGGCAGGTGAGATTCGTGATAGCATTTTGTGTACAGAGATAGAAAGATAAGTGTATTACTAAGGTATAATTTTGCGTTGATCAAGATAAAAAAATCCAAGGTGAAGAATAAAAGATACATGAACGTGAACTATTATCAATTGATAAATGTACACATAACTACAAAAAAAAAATTACGCTTGTAATAATCACAACACTGATTCATAAAATCACAATTAGTTAGGTACTTACTTTATTACCAAATTCCTAGTGACTCAACGACGTATTAAAACTATAAAAAAAGTAAAAACCGACTTCAAAAACCTAAAACGAATAAAATAAATTTCATAAAAACTTAACAGCTTCTGAAGTCGGTGCCAAGCTAAAAGACACTGACTTTAGAAGCTATTACGTTAAAGTTATTTTATTCGTTTTAGGTTTTTGAAGCCAGTGTTTACTTTTTTTAAAGTAGATAAATTTAGTTTTCCATTTTTAGTCGAATATACAATTACACAAGCCCAAAACGAACGAAAAGAAGAATCATCAAAATCCGCTTAGAAATGTCGGAGATACAGTACATTTATGTACCTAATGTATTAATACTAAAACCTTCCTGAAAGTATGTAGATCACGTTAGTGAAAGAATCGTCAAAATTGGTTCATGAGTTTTTGAGAAAATCGCGGACATACAAACATACATACAATACATACATACGGGTCGAATACAGAACCTCCTTTTTTGAATTCGGTTAAAAATTGGCGAAGATACGAGCCCTCGTCTCTTCACCAAAATCATTATGTAAGTTTTCGTAGCTACACAACTACTGAAACGTTGTTGTCCCTGTTATCCTTTAAGAAGATAACAGGGATGATGACTAAAAACTATTTTTGTCCTACTTTTAGATTATTAAAAAGTATTGGACACGTATTTTTTCATTTTTTACGATTACGTAAAAAAAAGAAAAAACCTACACTTCACACACACACACCCCTGCACCTTCACCTTCACTGCTTGCTAGGTTTTATACGTAGTTTGTTATAGTTGTGACGTAGCGAGCCGCAATGCGTTTTATCGAAGTCATTTTTAGGGTGCCAAAGTCAGCTCCGGCGGGATCTCATGGCGACATGGAGAGTGCGATTGTCGCAACCCAGCGCTGGGCACGCCACAATTGCGGCCATAAGTCCCCTCTTTGAGGAGTGGTTGGAGAGGCGCCACGGCGTCCTCACCTTCCGCCTGACGCAGGTCCTCACCGGACACGGTTGTTTCGGGAGGTTCCTGTTTCGGATAAGGCGGGAGGAAACGCCCGGGTGTCACCATTGTGTAGATCGCCCGGAGGACACGGTGGAGCATACAGTGGAGGTCTGCCCGGCTTGGGCGGAGCACCGCCGTGTTCTCACGCAGGCGATCGGCGGCGGCGATCTCTCGCGTCCAAACTTGGTCCAGGCCATGGTGCGGAGCGAGAGTGCATGGGAGGCCGTCACCTCCTTCTGCGAAGCAGTAATGCTCGCAAAGGAGGAGGCGGAACGCGAGAGGGAGAGGCAACAGCCGCGCCCTCGCGCCTTAGCCGCCGTAGGAGACGCCCTGGGCGGCGGGAATCGATTGCCGATTCCCGGCCACCGTAGGCGCGGGCTTGCGGACGACGAGTAATGGGCAGCTCGCGGTCCGGTAAGGACCAGGCCCGGGTCGACGGCGCGTTGTGTTCCACGCGTGCCTCAAAGAGATGTCAGCAGTGACGGGGTCCAATAGGGCCGAAGCCGCCGGGGTCGCGGGTAGTTCGAAAGAGATACCGTGGCCCTGGCACGGGCAACTGAAGGAACACGGGTGGGTTTTAGTCAGTAAAAGTCTGACACGCGAGTCCCTCCCGCTCTGCCCGGAGCGGGAGAAGTCATTTGATGATTTCCCATCCACAAAAAAAAAAAAGGGGTGCCAAAGTCAACAAGGAAGCCCCATAGTTTCGCTATGTCCGTCCGGCTGTCCGTTCGCAGCTTAGCTCAGAGACTTAGTACTAGAAAGCTATAATTTGGCATGGACATAGTTAATTACATATGCATCACGCCGACAAAGTGGTACAATAAAATCATAAAAAAATATATTTTTAGGTTACCTTCTGTACACATAAAGTGGGGATGTATTTTTTTTCTCGTCTACCCAATAGTGTGGGGTGTTGCTGGATGGGTCCCTATATATAGCGAAGTTAAAAGGAAAACTATCACAGCTAAGTAGGCTTTTCAAGTTTATGAGTAATAGTCAACCAATTTACATTTGCAGTTGGAATTTATGGGAGACCATGTTTTTTCAACTACAGTGTTAAGTTTATTCTTGGGATAAATTCATCCCAACTACGGAACCCTTCATTGTGCGTGGTCCGACACGCACTTGGCCGGTTTTTATGATAAAGCAAAATATTAGACTATATATCAAAACGATTGGACCGTGGAGGCCAGGTCGATGTCTTGCATTTTGACTTCCGCAAAGCGTTTGATAGGGTCAATAATGATATTCTGCTAGCAAAATTATGTGCCATCGGGTTTCCGCCAGGTCTCTTACGGCTCCTCGCCGACTACCTCCGCGATCTTCAGCTGTTTGTCTGACTGGGACTTTATGAATTAGGATTCTCCTTCTGACTCCGGCACGCGTATGATAGGGCTAGGACCCTATCATACGCGTGCCGGAGTCAGTCAAGAATCAATCCTGGAACCCCTTCCTTTCCTGATAATGATCAACGACCTTCCTTCAGTTACTCATCACGCCAGAAGTCTATTGTATGCAGATGATTTAAAACTTTTCCGAAATTCACTCCGAAGTCGATTGTCTAGCACTGCAGCGTGATATTGAGGCGATATTGGAGACTATTACTTAATAGTGATGGAACAACGTTAATAATAAAAAAATATTTTCTTGGTATAGAACTCATACCACGTACAATATTAGGTAAAATGACTCCACGGATCCGATTCACACCGCGCTCGTGTGAGCGGATATACGTGTCTAATAGTTCTTTTTATTATCTGACTGAGACGGACTAAATAGAATTTCTTTTTTTCACAGGCAGGCATCATAGAGACTTATCTTAACATAAGGTTAAGTACCTAAAAGTTATATATCTAGTTTGAGTGCAAACATGAGATAGCAGTTCTTCCTAAGTGCAATACTGAAGGGTAAACAGTGCTGTTATGACTTAAATCAACCCTCATACTACAAACCGGGCGTACTCACGTAGGTATAAGTTCCCATATATTTATTTGTGATGTACTACCTAACTAAATAACGGTCAACATAATGACAATTTGTTTGGCGAAGTGTCTCGCAATACCCAAGGGTCTCTGTCAACAGTCTTAATTGTGCAGAGGTCAAATTAATTCCTTTTAATTGTTGACTGGACTCTCCCAGTCTCGGAACACAAGACGGAAAACTGCAGACAAATGATTCATTACGATAAGCAGAACGAAGTCCGATAGATAGTGCTCTCTTATGTTATGATCCATAAAAGTTCAGAATTTTCAGACTACGTACATAACGGTTAATTAGGTAAAAATCTACACGTGTATCTCATTCTTTAGATCTATTTTTGCAGGTTCAGTCTACAACACTAAACCATTTTCATGATTAACTCATGTAAGCTGGTTTAATAAAAAGAAAAATCATATTAAGACCCAAAGTGCAGACAACTGCTTTGGTTCAGCCTTTTTCAAAATTATTTTCGTAGGTGACTTATCCTGGTTTGCCAAGACTATATAACTATTCATAGAAGCATCACATATGACATTTCAGGTGATTGTGCTAAGCGAGAGCCGATAGGTTCATTCAACGGAAGCTATTGAGAGACACTCCTGCGCAACGAGCGTGGCGGCCCCAATTGTCTGATTGATCTTTATGATGCGTCCACACTCCACGCCCCTGTGCTGTTGTTCCAGAAAGGATTGATTTAAATTAACCGTTTTCAGATTTGCTGCTTAGTCATAACTAGACATAATTTGTAGGAATGGTGTCTCAACCTATAACGAGAACTGATGATGTCAGTGGGAGAGTGTACCTACCTACAGACTTCTTCGCTAGCTGTTGACTAGCTTTCGTTGTCTTACTGTAGTTGTCAATACTTTAGTTAGGTACTTGTATAATATGAACCTTTTACAAATAACCGTCCAATATGGTTAATCTTTGGGTTCACATTTCACGGCCTCATTGCAAGTCCTCTCAAAGATCCTTCATTTGTCTGAAGTCTACACCTAAGTACGAAAAACCACACCCAAGTTTAACAATTGGCGTAAATACAGCAGACTGCAGGTGTAGGTATTTAAAAAAGACTGTAGGTAGGTGTTTATGTAGGCCAACTTATGAACCACTGAATTTTTTTTCAGGGACGTTATAATATGACAAATAAGAAATTGGCCCTTCACGGTTTTCAAAATCAATGTCAAAGAGTGTCTTCAAACTTGTACCTATTCCTTAAAAAAGTTTAACCCCATTGCGTTGTCCTCATTTTTAACCAACTCCAAAAAAGGAGGAGGTTATAATATGTTTTTTCTTATGTAGATAAATAATAATAATATATTCATCGATATTTTTTTCATTTTGTAGAGAAAGCTTGCGCAGTGGTCCCATTTTTCTTTATAAGTTTTATTAACTTTGCTTGGGTGGTTTTTGAGGTAGCTTCGATAATACGTATTAAAATTTAATCCACTTTGTGTATCTTGATGATGTTATAATACTTCCTGTCACTGTTCAGTTGTTTACAATGCAAGAAGTAGCATATACGAATTGATGTGGGATACCCACCCTATCTACAAAGTGAAAAATAAAAAACTTTTTACGTCGGTTGTTTCTTTTTTTGAATAAAGTTTTTTCTATTACTTACAAAAAACATGTTTTCAGGTAATTTAGCTATAAACACACTGAGTAACGAATGCTATATCTATGTATCGACGTCTTTACGAAATAAATGTTAAGTAGATAAGACCAATGCGTATTTTGTTTGATGACTAAACCGGAACGCAGTGTACCTAATGTGTGACAATGGTAATTTGACGAATTTTAGTAATCCTCAGACTAACATATGGGCAGTCGGGGTAGGCAGGTCCATAGGTAGAATGAAACCCACATATCACATCATCTTACAATGCAGGTTTTTTTGCTAGCTAGGTAGATTTTACTAGGCTGTTCGTGCTCAATCGTTCTTCAGACATGCAACTATAAAGTATGTGAACGGCCTAATTGTTTTAAGGTCTAATACGAGTAGTTAACCCAATAGAACCTGACCTATGGTCTGGTACCTACAGAGATCAGAAACTGTTTAGGCTACATCCTACCTAAAATTTGCCAGTGCTAGTAGGTACCTAGGGAAAGAAATGTTATATGATGATGTGCTTAGATTGTGGATGCCTTATGCAAGTCCGTTAGCCCAGTGATTGACAACTATTTCACCAGATGAAGCAATAACGCGGCCGACATGGATGGTGCACGCTTCGGAACTTCGTAAACAGCTCAGTAACCAATCTGTTTGCCTAATGACTGTATTTCAGGAATCATTTTCAGCTGTTGAAAACCTGCTTACATTTACACGCTGTATGTATTTGCCTGAAGAATGTTCCTAGTAAGTTAAGAATTAAATATGAGTCAGATTTTTACGAAAGACATGACAGCGAAATGTATTTCGCGAGTGATGCTATTTTAAACTGATTGTACTGAGGTGTCTCTATATTATTACCCTACGACTATAACGAACATTCATTACCAAGGGAAGAAATGCAATAATTTTGATTTCACAGTCACAAATTCGTCAACGAGGTATTAGGTACTTGTGATACTGATAACATAATGACTTATCGAACTAAGTGATAAACTAATTTGGAATAAATATAATGACTTTTTAATTAAATCGATACCTACCTGTATTTTTTCTGGAAGGTGCCTGTACACCAAAGTGCTCAAACGTGGCGTAACGTAATAAGTACCTATTGCTCATAGTTGCCTACCCAGCTAGTGGGAAAGCTAAATGAATTTTCCTTGGCATCATGGCTTGATAAACTTGGCATGGATGTAGTTAAGTGGATTGCCACAATAAACTAGCGAACAATCTCATGCAAATAGGAGTTCCAGAGAAATAATGATGAGGTGACTCGGAAGAAGGTGAGGCCGATGAAGCACAGCAATTGTGTTGGAAATTACCTGTTCATCTTGTGTTCTTCGGTATGTATTAGCACGAAATCCTGTTTCAATAAAGCACTCTGGACAGGTATCACATCACCAACACTTGGTCACAGCACTAATTTAACACTACGAATAGAGTCGAATATCTCGGTGCACTACGACGTGAACTCGCTAGGGAGCTGCAATCAGCGACGGAAGACATTCGTTGAATTGATTCAATTAGTTGAGTTGCCTCAGTCGGTCAGATGTCGCCGAGAGCCGAGAGGCGGCGAGGTGCTCCTGCCGCGGTGGATCAAGTGATACTGTTGACGCTGTAATCTGTTATCAGCACGTCCTTCTGCGCCCATGCACCCTGTATCTAGTTCCACCACTGAGACAATGACGGCGCGGCTTGCGGCCGTTCGTTTGGGACAGATAGGTAGCTACCACAATGCGATACCGCTCCTATCTGAATGCTCCGATTGGTTCGTCGATATGTTTATTCTGTAATAGTTCCCGTGTTTGTCAAGTAAATGGACGTCTTTGTTTTGATATGATGTATATTAAAGAGTGATAAGAAGTCTCGTAATTAATATAAGTTTAACGAGCCTATTAGATAAGTGGCTACATACCTATTTTAGTGGATTCACAAAAATACGTTAGTTAATTACTTAATTACTTAGTGATGAATAGTAAACAATAATACTACAGATACTTACCTAAGTACGGAAAGTTATACTCAAGTCCGGGTTATTTGTATTTACAGTACCTACCTACTGTGTAAAGAAACAAACTGTTAAGTGCTTTCAATTGGATAATAGAGCAAGAATGGTCACTCATACTGTGGTCCTCGACTCGTATTCGCATGTTGTGAAACACTGCTGTTAATTAGGTGAGGAATGCATCGATCTAAAAGGTTCGTTCCCTCAGATCAAAACAAAATTAAGAATAAGTTCGGTATCTGTATATTTATTCATTTTTAACCTAAATAACAGCGTCTAGGTACAGTCAGCAACAAAAGTCGATTAACAGTTGAGTTTTCTAAGTCTTAGTTATTGAGAAAAATACTTAATTAAAATCGGAACAGATGTTAATTTTAAAGAAAATTAACTCTTATCTAATAAATGAACTGCTAAAAAGCAGGTTATCGTATCATTTTTGTGTTAATTTAGATGATGTCAAAAAATAGGAGTACTTATTACCGACATCTATTGCTGACCGTACCTACCAATACCTATTCTAGTATGCCTACTCGTAGCTTTTGTAGAAAATAAAAGGACAACGACAATTTTTATCATAGTTCTCTTGTTGAACATCAACGTACTATCTGTGCATTAGTTAGCACAACAATGGTGACAGACAACTGAAGCTTCTGCTGATGTAGGTCTTACCACTGTCACAAACTCACACACTGTTACCTGATAAAGATACTTAATTCAAATAATGTGACTTGGTGATGACTGTTTTGTTTGCGCTACTGCTGAGCATGAGGTACTGGGTTCGATTACCAGGCAGGGAAACTGTTATTGGGTTTTTCTGTCAGTAATTTTTCAGTTTCAGCTCAAAGTCTGCTTTATGCCAGGTTGGTGAATTACATGGGATTTAAATATACCTAACTGGCGCACATCAAGCTATACATTTCCAGTTTACACTGACCTCTCATTGTGAGAAAATCCTATACAATGCGAGATCAGCTTATACTGGAAATGTATAGCTTGATCTGTAGCCGTGCGTACACGTGTATGATGTGGCTGATGTTATGAATGTTGTGTAATTCAACGGGGGAAGGGGGAGGAGGAGAATGGTTCAAGGGATTTTAAGAAAAAGGGGGAAAAGGAAAAGAACCCGACGGGGGAAGGTTTTTTTTTTTTGTTTTAGGGATAAACCTGAAAGTTCTACGACACCTCATTGATTCCTTGAAATTCCTTCCATCACATCAGGGCGCGATTAAAACGCGCACCTACCATATTTTTCTAATGCTCGTTGAAAAAGCGCCCGTGTGACGCTGGGCTTACAGTTTACATTTTTTACAGCCTTTAGGTAGACTCGCAATAGTCTGCGAAAATGAGCTATATAACTACCTAAGTTTTTGTTGACCCTACATTTGAGTAGTTCTAAGATAATTCGGTATTTGGCTAGATTCTTATTTTAAAACCAAGTGCCTACATGGCCATGTATGTGGGCTACCCTATGTAAAACCGCGGACATTTGCGGTGAATCACTTTTCAACCTTATTAGTAAGGAAATAAGGTTTACCTTAATAATAATGTTGAAAAGTGGTTCATCGCAAATGTCCGCGATGGTCATGGCTAAATGTCATCCAGCACTTGGCCAGCACGGCCGACAATCTAGAGTAGGTACAACAGTAGGTGCTATAAGCAACCATAATTCATGCGACCGAGATCAGTCTTAGTTAAATTTAACAGTTCCTATATTAGAGATACGTTCCTAGCAGCATCAATAAAGTTCAATAAAGACAACTCTAATAACAAACTCACCTCAAGTCATCTCGGTATAGCTGCCGACAAACCTGTTCCAATATTCGTCGTCGAACATCTGTCCCCGGAAAGCAAAGTTCTTCATGCGGCTACACGAGTACGTGCTAAAGAATTGGGATATAAGTTCGTGTGGGTCCGCAATGGGAGAATCTTCTTGAAGAAGGATGAAACCTCTCAAACTGTGGTTATAGGAGATCACGATAGACTGAAATCGTTAACATAAATTCATAAATTCGTGTGTCAGTGTTATTCTAAGAATGTTCTATGCCATTATTTTTCAAAATTCGATAACTTAAAATGTTACTACCAAAATACTAGAGGTCTGCGCAGTAAACTGAGTGAGGTACGGCAACACATACATAATAACGCGTACGATGTCTATGTCCTAACAGAAACCTGGCTTTGTAGTGGTATTTTTGACGCCGAATTATTTAGTGGTTCCTATACGGTATATAGAAGGGACCGTGACACATCTTCTTTCAATAAACATAAAAAAACTGGCGGTGGAGTACTTATAGCAGTTTCAAATAAGTTAATTTCATCTCGCATGGTTGAATGGGAGAGTAACTGTGAGGATTTATGGATTACGATTGAGACCAAATCGGGTTCAAGCGTAAAATCTTTTAAAATATGTGCTGTCTATTTACCCCCTCCAGTATCCATGGAAGTTTTTGAACATTTTACTATAAACTGCAACTCGGTCATGGATGCCAACAGCGACAGTCCCACATTAATAGTTGGTGATTTTAACCTGAGCTGTGTTGATTGGATTCATGATGCTGACAATGAGTCATGCTTGCCTTCTTCATGTGGCATTGGCAATCTAAAAAATCTTTTACTCGATTTTATAGCTTTAAATAATTTAAAACAGTTTAATTACATCAAAAACTTCCAAAATAAAATACTAGACTTAATACTTTCCGATGTTGACCAAATCAAAATAAGTAATTGCCTTGACCCCATAAGGGAGTTGGATAAGTTTCACCCTGCTTTAGAATTCATGCCCATTCTACCTGTAATTATTAAAAATGATTGCAAATTATTAAACAAGCCCAATTATTACAAAGCAGATTACGAAGCGATAACTCATGCACTTGAGGATATCAACTGGGAAAATGAATTTGCATTATGTTGCGATGATGTAAATGATATGCTGGATAAATTCTATAGTATAGTTAGGGACATCATTAAAAAATATGTGCCAGTAACTTTGTTCACGCGAGGAAAATACCCACCGTGGTATTCTAACCAATTAATAAAATTGCTCAAACAAAAATTAAAATATCATAACAGAATAAAGAAATATAATAATCCACTAGATGTAATTGAATTTAATTATCTAAGAAAAGACTGTCAAAGACTTGCGCATAGATGTTATAATAATTACATAGACGAACTAGAAAATAAAATAAAAGCCCATCCCAAATTCTTCTGGTCACATATAAAAAACCTTCGGAAAAGTAACACTTCATATCCCTCTAAAATGACCCTAGGTACTGTAACTGCATCTGGAAGTAAAGCTATCTCGAATCTATTTGCTGATCAATTCTCATCGGTATATGACTCGCAAAGTCTTGACCATGGCAATCCTATTGATTATCTACCTGTTACATCAATCCCTACTCCACCCATTCATAATTTTTCAATATCTCAAGAGGCTGTATCTAAAACACTTTCCGGACTTGATCTATCAAAGGGTGCAGGACCTGATAATATACCCCCAATATTCTGGTCACGATGTGCTCGTTATGTGTCCTCTCCATTAGCAGATATATATAATGTTTCACTTAAAACGGGTGTGTTCCCGAATGCATGGAAACGGGCAAGAATAGTGCCTATTCACAAAAATGGTAAGCGTGATGTGATATCTAACTATCGTCCAATTTCGATTCTTTGCACCTTGTCTAAGGTCTTTGAATTACTAGTGTACCCGATTTTTTACAACCAAGTTAAAAGTTACCTAACCTTAAGTCAGCACGGTTTCATGTTTAAAAAGTCCACGAACACAAATCTTGTCTCTTATATCACTGAGTTAACATCCGCAGTTGATGAGGGTCTGCAAGTAGACGCAATATACACAGATTTTTCGAAGGCGTTCGACAAGGTAAATCATGAACTATTGTTGATTAAGCTTCAGTCGCTAGGTATCACCGGTGCCACATTGGATTGGTGTAAGTCATACCTTAATAATAGGCCATCTTTAGTTGTTATAGAGGGTGATGAGTCAGACCCTTATTTTGCAACTTCAGGTGTACCACAGGGATCCAATGTGGGGCCATTGTTTTTCATTATATTTGTGAATGATATTTCAAACGTATTTAAATATTCTACGCCGTACCTATTTGCGGATGATCTGAAGTTGACACGCATAATTCGGACTGAATCCGATATTCAGTTGCTACAAACGGACTTAGATAGCTTATCTCAGTGGTGTACGAAGAATAAAATGTATCTAAACTGTACCAAATGTCACCACATCAAATTTACCAGAAAGCGGAATAAAATTCAATCGAGCTACAATATTCAGGGAAACACATTAAACGAAGTAACAGTTATCCGGGATTTGGGAGTGTATTTGGATAGTAGTCTGAGGTTTATAGAACACATTGACAAAATGCTCAACTCAGCTTATCGGGCTCTTGGATTTATACTGCGATCCTCCAAAGAATTCAAAAAGCCTTCCACGACACTTCTGTTATACAATAGCTATGTAAGAAGTCAATTAGAATACTGCAGCACGGTCTGGAATCCAACATACCAGGTTCACACAAGTCGAATAGAAAGAGTCCAGAAGAGACTTGTTCGTCATCTAGCTTTTCGGTTTAGAGTTAGGAATTTGATATCGTACGCAGACAAGCTGAATCATTTTAAAATAATTCCTCTCAAGTCTCGCCGTACAGTCTCTGATTTGACATTCTTGTTCAAATTACTTAATAATAGTATTGACTGTCCAGATCTTCTTAGCAGAATAAATTTTAGTGTCCCTGTCAGAATTCCGCGTTATCCTCGCCCGTTACTCAAAGCCCCACGATGCCGAACAAATCTGGGTAAACATTCACCGGTTTCCAGGATGACCCAGCAGTACAATGCCTTAATATGTACATCAGAAGACTTAGACATCTTTTCTAATACTCTTGGTAAATATAAGTCATTAATCCGTGCACAATTAAATGATATGTGAGTGTTGAACTGCCTGTCTAATAATGTATTGTTTGCTATATTTATTTATCTATGTTTTCTTTGCTTTTTACTCTTTATTTTTATTTAATTTAGATTCAAATGGTCACCATTAATTAATATAATATATTAGTGTAGCTTTTAATAATAATTTATAATTTTGTGTTTGTTTCTATTGAATGATGTGGTCTCCTTTAATTGAGGGAGCACATAGACTTCTGTTCGTGTCTTTTATTATATTGCATGTAAGGTGTATTCTTTGTTGGAGATCCAAATAAAATAAAAATATAAAATATAAAATAATCCAGCCAGCTTTCGTCAAATAAGTGATGAACCAAAAATACTATGCCGGAAAAAAATTACGTTTCGAAAATGACAGGTACCGCGCGGGTTCTGTACTTCATAGAGTTTATACAGGGTTACTGGTAATTCGACGTATATCCGTCAGGGGCTGATAAGGGGGCCAAAATGCACAAATTGAACCCTCCATATGTATAGCCGAAATACAATAGTTTCCGAGATATTTGAATTTTAAGAGTTTTTCGATATTTACCCAAAATTTGACATTTAATTCCAAATAAAAAAAAAAATACATATTTGAATGGGTACCATTCAAAATGATGTTGTAGCTGGCACTTCAATTAAGCTATGGACATAATTAAAACTACTTAATTTGACAAAATAATTAAAATAATGAGCGATATAAGAATAATATCTTACCAATATTTTCATTTTACGCTTCAAAAATGTTGTCTCGTCACATAAATTTCTATGACATTAATCGTACAAATAACTAAAACAACTTGCCTATTCTGTAAGCTTTCCAAAAAGGTATACAAGTCAATTTTAAAATACATAATTCGTGGCATGGCATGTGTTTGAATCGGCGCGGGGAGAGAAAGGGTCATTTGTATTTGTATGAAATAAAATGCATTAAAAAATTTACGTCAAATTTTATAAAAAATTCACATCTTGTTCAAAATGAGCCCCTCGATTACGAATGCAGGTTCGAATTCTCTTCCTAACTTCGGTTTTCGTCACCCTTGATATGAACTTTGTTCTCATCTGTTGCGCCGCGTTTATTATTCGCTGTCGAAGTTCTTCGACTGAATTTATTGGGGTCACATAAACTAATTCCTTCATATGACCCCAAACGTAAAAATCAAGTGGTGTGATATCAGGGCTAAAAGCTGTCCACGGAATTGGCCCACCCCTCCCAATCCATCGGTTTGGATATCTCTCGTCTAGCCACTGTCGGACAGTGATCCGGTAATGTGCTGGGCAACCATCATGTTGAAACATGAGGTTGTTTTTAATTTCTTCGGGAACATCCGCCAACAAATCGTCTAGGTTGTTTCTTAAAAACTCCTCGTAATTTTCGCCGTTCAAATTTTGGGGCAAGAAACGAGGGCCCAGCAAATAATTATCAAGGACACCCATCTATACGTTCAGGGAAAATCTCATTTGCGACGCAGTTTCTTTTAGTTTTTTTGGATTCCTGCCTACTTTAGGTGCCCAAAAATGTAAGTTATGGTAATTCGTTATACCATCCCGGTCAAACTTTGACTCGTCAGTCCACAAAATATCTCTTAGGAAATGTTCCTGGTCAGCGTCAGCGTTTAACATAAACCGAGAAAATTCGAGTCGCCTGGCAAGATCTCCCTCGTGCAATGTTTGGACAGGTTGATAATGGTATGGGTGTCTACCTGATAGATGTACTACCGACCACACTTTCCACTGGGACATACCGAGCTGTTTTGCAACAATATTCGTTGAGATGTTTGGGTCATCAATAAAACACTGAAGAAAGGTGTCCTCTTCGTCAGCCGTGTACCGTCGAGGTCCGCCAGCGTTAAATTGTGCTCTCTGAACACTGCCAGTTTCAGACAATCGTCGATAGGTGCTCCCGAAAACAGTAACGTGGGGAAGTCGACGATCGGGAAAGCGGCGTTGGTATTCTCGCCGAGCCGCAGCCGCGTTTCCATCGGCAAAACCATAGCAAAACATTATGTCTGCGTATTCGTTATTAGAATACGAAGCCATGTTATCCGAAATAACAATGATAACAAAAAGAATAACAAGAGAAACAAGAATTAATAATAATGCCGCGCCGCCGCGCCGGTCAAACACTTGCCATGCCACGAATTATGTATTTTAAAATTGACTTTTATACCTTTTTGGAAAGCTTACAGAATAGGCAAGTTGTTTTAGTTATTTGTACGATTAATGTCATAGTAATTTTTGTGACGAGACAACATTTTTGAAGCGTAAAATGATAATATTAATAAGATATTAGGTTGGGGAAAAAGTCTTTTCGCATTATAGTATGTATGAACTTAAAATAAAATATCTTTGGCTATACTATTTGTATCTGGCTGGTTTTGGTATCATTGAAAGTTTAAATTTTAAAGAACATAATTCCAAATTCAAATTAGGAAAATGTGTGATTTTCATTTGTTTTTCGTACTGTCAAGATAAGTGAATCTAATGAAGAAATTCGATACATTTTCAAATTTTACTACAAAAAAGGTAAAAATGCAACGCAAGCCGCGAAAAAAATTTGCGATGTTTATGGACCCAGTGCAGTGTCTATGAGAGTAGCACAAATTTGGTTTAAGCGTTTTCAATCCAGAAATTTTGATGTCAAAGATGCACGTCGCTCTGGTCGCCCTATTACGGATAAAATGGATGCCATTTTTGAAAAAGTGGAGCAAGATTGGCATATCAGTAGTTACAACGTAGCTGAAAAACTGGGAATTGACCACAAAATAGTTTTGGCGCATTTGAGAAAACTGGGTACACAAAAAAGCTCGATATTTGGGTACCTCACGAGCTCACTGAAAGAAACCTAATGAGCCGTGTACTCATTTGTGATTCTTTATTACGACGTAATGAAACCGAACCATTTTTGAAGAAGCTAATAACTGGTGATGAAAAGTGGATCACGTACGACAAGAACGTGCGAAAAAGGTCGTGGTCAAAGGCCGGTCAGGCTTCACAGACTGTGGCGAAACCCGGGTTAACTCGCAACAAGGTGATGCTGTGTGTGTGGTGGGATTGGAAGGGCATTATTCATTATGAGCTGTTACCACCAGGCAGGACCATCGATTCTGAACTCTACTGCGAACAACTGATGAGATTAAAGCAAGAAGCTGAGAGAAAGCGGCCGGAATTAATCAACAAAAGGGGTGTGGTTTTTCATCATGATAACGCTAGACCTCACACATTTTTAGCCACTCAGCAAAAATTAAGAGAGTTTGGCTGGGAGGTGTTAATGCATCCGCCGTATAGTTCTGACCTTGCACCTTCAGATTTCCACCTGTTTCGGTCTTTTCAGAATTCTTTAGACAGTGTCAGGTTAACATCACGAGAGGACTACCAAAACCACTTGTCGCGGTATTTTGATCAGAAGTCCCAAAATTTCTATAGCAATGAGATCATGTCCCTACCTACAAGATGGCAAAAAGTTATCGAACAAAATGGTACCTACATACTTTAGATAAATGTAAATAATGTATATTAAAAAATGTTTTGAATTTTCTTAAAAAATGCGAAGAAACTTTTTCCCCAACCTATTATTATTCTTATATCGCTCATTATTTTAATTATTTTGTTACACAGGGTTACTGGTAATTCGACGTATATCCGTCAGGGGCTGATAAGGGGGCCAAATGCAACAAACTGAACCCCCCATATGTATGGCCGAAATTCAATAGTTTTCGAGATATTTGAATTTTAAGTTTTTCAATATTTACCCAAAATTTGACATTTAATTCCAAATAAAAAAAAATACATATTTGAATGGGTACCATTCAAAATGATGTTGTAGCTGGCACTTTAATTAAGCTATTGACATAATTAAAACTACTTAATCAGCATAGGGGGTTCAATTTGTTGCATTTTGGCCCCCTTATCAGCCCCTGACGGATATACGTCGAATTACCAGTAACCTGTATAAAATGAGACTGTAGGTACTTGACCCTGCTAAGGTGCCTCTTCACAATCGACGATCAAAGATGATTACCTGAAAAACTAACTAAGTAAAACACAGAACGGATTTCGATAAAAGGCATGGAGATAGATGGCATCCTGGGTAATGAATGACCTATGCTACTTTTGTCTCAGAAATAATCCTAAGGAGGAGCTCGTGGCTAAGTAATAAAAGCCGCACGGGTCGATCCGTCAGGTTAAGCTACGCTTGCCGGGGTTGGTCCGTGGATGAGTGATCATCTTTACATACCGAGACTCCTCCGTGCCTCGGAAAGCACGTTAAGCTGTTGGTCCCGGCTGTCATTCGTGGATCTTTGACAGTTGTTACGGGTCGTCAGAAGCCCGAAAGTCTGACAACCAGTCTTACCAAGGGGTAACGTATTACCCAGATAGGTACTGGGTTGTGGAGGTCAGATAGGATAGGCAGTCGCTTCATGTAAAATACTGGTATTCAGCTGCATCCGGTTACACTGGAAGCCGACCCCAACATAGTTGGGAAAAGGCTAGGCAGATTGATTGGGGATGAAAGTTTATGATCGCCGATTGTGAAAAAGCGCCATAAGGCGTGTCAAGTTTCAAGAGTTTGACCCATAGAGTAAAGTAATATAATCTGGCTTGACCGGTTAATGCATATTCTGAGCCAAAACAGCCACTTTACAGTCCTACCAACTTATCTGTGACCTGAAAGAGGACGCCACCGTCGATGCGTCGACACAATTGAATGACATGCGTCGGCACAATCGAAGACATTTCAACATGACGGCCGTAGTTCCAATTTTCGCGATTTCACACATAACTTGGTAGGAGTCTAAGCAAGTCTTTCGATAATTGGGACAATTTTTTTTCAAAAGACAAGAGCTTTTTTTAATACAGTAGGTATTCAAAACTCTTTGGTCTTTTGGAAAGTTTTGAAAACATCTCCCCTCAAGCACGTCAAGCACCGGTGTTGCCTGGAGACGCCGCGTGGCGTCACCCGAATGTTAGCCTTTTTTGGGTATAAATTAAACTAAATCAATGCCGAATATGTTTCATACACTGACAATAATATTTGTAAACCATTTCCAGTGTAGGAATAACATTCGACATTGATTTAGTTTAATTTAACGCAAAAAAGAGTAATTTTTAGGGGTGGCGCCGCCGTCTACGCGCCACAATTTTGGAGTTTTTTTTTATGAATAATATTGAATAGGTTTTATTTTATTATATAAATATATACATTTAAACAAATATTGCTAATTTAATAGTATAGGGTAGGATATTTAAATAGGATCTGAAGTGACCATTCCACTTGGTCCTTCAGATGTCGCTACCATCTATCACGTTTGCATGAATTTGACTTAACAGCTTGCTGTCACTATCCTTATTTTTTTTTTTATAAACAACCGACTTTTATACGCACAATTAATTAATATGCCCCTTTGCACAGCTGTTGATTGCAAAAATACGAAGCCCATGCATTTGCCAAAGATGTTAAAAGACGAAAACTGTGGGAGAAAGTTCTCAGAAAAAAATTGGAGTCCTGATTTTTCTTCGAGACTATGACAAGTGCTGAGAACAAGAATAAGGGTACTTAATGTTTTTCGAGTGTATGTATGTTTGTTTGAATGTCCGTTCCATTGTAACCTCCTGCAGCCTAAGCGGCTTGAAGTCTTCAATAACAAAAAACTTTCCCAAACCCATCGAGTGGGGTATCAAAATGAAGGGTTTTCTAAAGAGATTACAAAAAAAAAAACTTTTTTACAAAAAAAAAAAACAACCGACTTCAAAAAAAATACTACAAAGTGAAAAATAATTTTAATTTCGGAAGTCTTTGTCGTTGGATCTGTATTTTAGCTTTTTGCCACCGACTTCCGAAATTAACATTATTTTTCACTTTGTAGTATTTTATTTAGTTTTTTGTAAAAAAGTTTTTTTATTTTTCAGTTTTTGGTGGGTTGTCTGTAATTTATCTAAGTTAAAATAGCCTAATGTCAACTGCTCATCCCCTTTTACAAAATATTGCTTTTCCCGATACAAAGACGTTAATTGTTGAAGAGATCTCCCAGTAAGGAACCAGGAGAACTGGAACTGATGGTGAAGTCACCATCAGCTCCACTTCAACATATGTATTGTGACGAGCATAAAATGCTTCGTAATAATCGAATCGCAATCCGTGAAATACGAATTATTGAGTAGTTCCGATGGCCATCTGTGGTCTTCCTCATCAGATCCACTTCACCGAATAGTGGTTTCCGGGAGCAAATGCACGAGTTACTATAAAAAATATCCAAATCGCTATAGGTGTGCCTATAATATTTGAAGGTTCCCCCTCGATTTCTCTGGGATTCCATCATCAGATACTGGTTTCCTTATCATGGTACCACCCTTGGGATATTTCCTTTACAACAAAAAAAGAATCATTAAAATCGGTTCATAAACGACGAAGTTATCCGCGAACGCACATAAAAAAAAAGTAAATATATATATATAGGTACGGTCGAATTGAGAAACCTCCTTTTTTTGAAGTCGTTTAAAAATACATACGAATTATATGTTTAAATGTAATTTGGAACTCACCCACTCCAAAGTTCTCGAATGTTTTTTTTTAATAATTTCTCGAGTAAGAGGCTGCTATCACCCGAATTTAGGTGGATATTGCGGGTACGCTAAAAAGTGTAAAATAAAAAAAGTTAATTTAAAAAAATCAAAACACCCGATTCAATCGGGTTTCTGATTTTTTATATTTACTTTTTTTTAAACCTGAAGACTTTTATGGGAGAAATTCGTATACCTAGGTACTTACAGTTGATGGTCCCAAAAGAACTAAGTCTGTACTACCTAAATCTGCCCTTGTGGTGTGATATTATGCCTGTTCACATTAGATTGACTACAAAAATACGGGGACCCATGCATTTGCCAAAGATGTTGAAAGACGAAAACTGTGGGAGAAAGATCTCCGAAAAAAAATTGGAAACCCAATATTTCTTTAAGACTATGACATGTGCTATCCTTTTTAAACCTGAAGACTTTTATGGGAGAAATTCGTATACAGGTGATGGTCCTAAGAGAACTACGGCTGTACTACCTAACTCTGCCCATGGGTGGGATATTATGTAAAGGTGTGTGTGTTCATTAGACCAGTGCTAGAATTAACAGCTCTGAAGTTTTTCTTTCAGGAAGATCATCCTCAAGTTGGTATTCAACTCCGATCAAGTTATTCCTGTCGTACGCCTCTAGTCTTCAAACAAAAAAAGTACTTAAAGTCAACAAACAGAAAATAACCTTATAACTTATAAAACGTTCATACTTTGATGACTTTTTCACTAAAGCTGCTTTTTTACCAGTGGTAGACGCTTTCCTTTTTATCCGACTTCAAAAAGGAGGAGGTTCTCAATTCGTCGGAACCTTTTTATTTTTTATTATTTTTTTTTTATGTATGTTCCCCGATTACTCGAAGATGGCTGGACCGATTTGGATTATTCTTAGTTCGTTTTTAGGATTCCGAACCCGATGGGTCCAAACGGAGCTCTATTGCTGTCACTCACGTGTCTGTCTGTCCGTCGTCTGTCACACAGGTTTTACAGCCAAACGGTTGGAGCTACAGTCTTAAAATGTTTACAGTATAAGCATCTTGTTGACCCAAAGCCATACAAAATATCAAAAAATATTTTTAAATGTTTTTAAGACGCTCCCATACAGATAAAGGGGAGCGGAAAAAAATTTCATCTACCCCATCGAGTGAGTACCTACATATCATTGTTAGAACTCATAGAATATATAAATACTGTATTTTTTGTTTTAAAAAATATCTGAAAAGAAAGGAATGAGACGCCACCAAAGTCAGCTTTTTTTTTGTTACAAAATTTTGTTTCGAAGAATTTTTTAACTTCCCATTGACCTATGAACTTGAAATTTGGTGATAATGTTTATTATTACGTATAAGTATTTTACTAACAAATACTAAATTATTAATATTGATAAATCAGCTTTGGTACGGAACCCTAAATGCACAAAGTCCGACACGCACTTGGTCGGTTTTTTAACTGTGCTTCACTCCAAGTACACTCCTACATCTGTGAAATGGCAAAAATTCGAACTACGGCCGTCATGTTGAAATGTCTTCGATTGTGCCGAAGCATGTCATTCGATTGTGTCGACTCATCGATGGTGGCGTCCTCTTTCAATTCACAGATAAGTTGGTAGGACTGTAGCATACATTTTTACCTAGTTTTCGTTTAATTTATGATCGACACCACAGTGAACACACACAACAATGGCGGTTTGTGTACGGCCTACAGTGATGCCACCTATGACGAGCTTTCAGTGTTTAACCCCACTGCCAGTGAGTCACCACCGCACCGCACCGGGGCGATTAAAGTCACTGCGTGTGTACCTAGCATTACAGAATGGTCGTTATGTTTATCATCGCGGCTTGTAAAAATGTTCATTTACATAATCTTATTTCCAGGATAGACGGTGAGTTTTTGTTTTATAAAAAAAAAGGGTTTACAGCTGGAATAATGAGTGAAACTAATAACTTTTGGAGAATGTAAAGCATAAGGGGGAAGCGCTAAGGTAGCCCTCGAAATTCAAATTTTCTTACGACTTTTGCAATTTGCAGCTCAGTGTCTGGGTGTATGTTGAATTATGTATGATTCGCGACCATATCAAATATGTATTTATAGAATTATAATCATTTTAATCAGTAATACAACTTCCATAACTTCCATAAGTTAGCTTCCTCAAAAATGTCAAGATTTCATGAAATTGTCATTTAATAGGGTTGTATGAAATTCTCTACTTTCATATACAACCCTATTAAATGACTATTTTGCTGTATAATGTATTGGTGATTTTAATAATTATAATTATTTAAATATAGATATGCTATGGTCGTGAATCATATTCAAATCAACATACAACCTAATACTGACCTGCAAATTGCAAAAACCGTAAGAAAATTTGAATTTCGCGGGCTACCCTGGCGCTTTCGCCATAAGCGCGTCTGTGTTAAAAAAATATAAAATTATGTTACAAATTATGTGAACAAAAACAATGATCGTAATAAATAATAATGAAAATAATGGATCGATCGTCGTCTATAACTACTCTATAATTAAGCACACCATAAAAATACAGATATAAATGTTGAAATTTTACATAGGGTGACACAATGGGCGGTCTTATCGCTAAAAGTGATCTTTCACAGCCAACCTTTGGATGGTTCAATGGGAGAAGGAGAGACATACTGTAGGTAGTCAGTGGTGTACGCACGACTACAGACCAAGCTATAAATTTCCAGTATAAGCTGATCTCGCATTATGTAGGATTTCCTCACAATGAGCGGTCAGTGTAAACTGGAAATGTATAGCTTGATATGTAGCCGTGTGTACCATATACATTATACATGTACAAATATACCAAACAATAAAAAAAAATATACTTCATTATACAATAATAAACATGAAACAAGAGCAAGGAACTATACCATATAAAGATGATGTTTATAGAGAGAGGAAGTGTTTTTTTACCAGAAATTTAAAAGTGGACAAAGTTTGAGCACGCCTTATCGACACGGGCAAGGCATTCCATAATCGTACTGCTTGAACTGTGAAAGACTTGTCATAGAAGCTGGTGGAATGCATCAGCATCTCTAGTCTCAAGTTTTCCGATGACTTCAGATATCCATTATGTATGTGATCTATTTAAAATAGCTAAAATTATAAATTTACTACTTAAATAAATTTGACGCTTCGCATCTCTATTTCTCTCATCTCTATTATAATATTGTTTTATTAGTTTGACATTTGACAATGACAGACTGACAGTTTTGACGAGACGTTTGCGGCTTTTTGGTTGTGTAGCACCTTGGTGTAAACAAATTAATTTATAAATCGGTAAATGTTCTCCTTGCTACGTTTTCTGTAATAACAATGAATGCCACAAGTTTATATGTTTCTACTTGTCGACTAATAATCTTGGCTGACGCGGCAGATAAGTCATCATGGACAGATTTGTTTCGTTTAGTTCCTTATTTACGACAATCTTTATCTTGTACAGTGTGTGGTAACTTACTAAAGGAGCCCTATACTCCAACGAGCGCCAGCTGCCAACATCATGTTTGCAAAAAGTGTAAAGGTGGACGAAAAAAACTAAAGCCTTCTTGTAGTTGGTGCAAAGATTATGAAAGTTATGGTGAAAACTTACAGCTACGCATACTTCTGCAGTGTTATAAAAAATTGTGCGAGTACTTTATGGGTACGGACGTTTATAAAATATTATTAGACGAAGACGAAATAGCAGCAGGAGTTAATGGAGGCACAGTTGCAAGTTCAGGATTGATTGACTTAATACAAGAAGGTGCTGGTTTCTCAGACGACTACAAGAGCACGGCAGGTCTCTCCAAGTCGGCGTACAGTATTCTACCGTGTGTGTACACTAACTCTGCAGGCACACAGACCCATGCTGCGTCAACATCTAATAACTCGGAAAGCAGAACCTCTAAAGACTCTCCTACCTCTAGATCCACATCAAATGGATCACCATTATACTCTGTTTTGTATGCTGGCTCTGGAAATAAAATTACTATTAAGAGAAAAAATGTTGATGAAACAGATTCACCTCATAATGATTCAGGATCAAGTCGGGAAAGCAAAGTAAGTTACTTAAATAGGCAAGTGGAATAAAATTTAATATATTATGTTCCAAATAAACTTGTAAATAAGTTTGCTTATAGTTTATTTATGAATAAATTATTATCTTTATAATTTCAGTCAAGCCAACTGGGTTTTAAGAAGCCTTCAAACAGGTCTCGTAGTTCAGCTAGCAGTAAGAGAAAAGGTTGTAGATGTGGCAATGCCACCGCTACTCCTGGCAAGTTGACATGCTGTGGGCAGAGATGTCCATGTTATGTGGAAAGCAAACCATGTACTGAGTGCAAATGTAAAGGCTGCAGAAATCCTCATAGGCCTGATGGAATGAAGGTAACAAAAAGAAATGAAAAGATAATTGAAAGAATAAATAAATAAAATAAAAAATCGGGCCATGATTTGACACATCCAGTGTTAGTTGCAGGGAAAAACATTAAAAAAAATATTGTGAATGTGTTTGTGTAAGTGACATGATATACTGAATGTTTCAGGTTCGGCCGCACATACCTCAACTAGACAGCATACAGCTGACCCTCAACTCAAACCCAGACACATCACCGTCATGCTCCGGTTCTCTCGATAGCCTCGATACTGACACCCTCACCATGGAGGCTATGGAGGAATCTCTCAATTATACAGCAGATCTCAAGTCTTCCAATATTAAAGGTATTAAATAGTGTGTTGAAATAATATTTTCATGTCATAAATTAAATGAAAAGAAAACTTGTAATAACTTGGAAACATTTCCTGCACTGCAACATGTTCCTTTTGATATCCCATAACTTTAGGGTACTAATGAGACCATAATTTTGAGCAACTTTTACTATGGGACCAAACCTGAAATCGCAAAAAAAAATTGGTTGCTCCCTACATTTATGTTCACATAACTCTTCAAAATGTAGGGAACAGCAGATTTTGTTTTTGTCATTTCAGGTTTGGTCCCATAGTAAAAGTTAATCACAATGATGGACTCAATAATACAATAGAGTTATGGAATATCAAAAGGATTTTATTTTATAATGTCTTTGTGTTGTATAGTAAAACTCTGCATTACAATGTACATTTGTGGCTGTTACAGTATACACAAGTCAGTTGCAAGAAGTATCTCCGTCGTTACCTGCCACCATCATGATGGACGAGGAGTTTGCGGGATCAGGGGAGGAGGAGATGAGCTCCCCGCACGACTACACGCTCGCGTCGCCGAACGACATGCATGACATGCAGGACATGCAGGATATGCACGACATGGACGACATGCACGAAATGCACGACACGCAGGACATGCACGACACAGACGACCGCGAGCAGTCGCCGCAGTCGCCCGCCTCGCAGGACGTGAACAGTGACATTGAGGTGGATGTATGACATCAACTGTCCCTCGCGAGTGACTAGGACATCTCCGTCTGCATACTGACACTTTTGCTGATACGTGTGACGGTCACTCGTCGCGGCGGTACTGCTAGTCATATGCGTGTTTCACTGGTATTAGCTGTAAGTTTACGTTTATACTTTTGTAGGACAGTCTCTGTTGTATGCTACAATATAAATTATTGATTGGCTGCCTGATTGATAGCTGGAACAATTCTCTATCTTTTAAGATTAGAATTATTTGTTGGGTCCATCGAATTTAAAATAATAGACGTTGTGTGCATAGGTTTAGCAGATACTTAAAAGAGTACTTAAATATCCAAAGTATAATGACTCATGTTGACAATGAGGAAAGCGATGTTCACTCATCTCATTCACATGGACAGTGTAGTTAATTTTAGTATTACTATTCTCAGTTAAAAACTATTATTATTATAAATGTATGGATGATTGTCATTAGAATACTTAGTGTGACTAGCTTTTACAATATTAGCTTGATAGTATTTTACTTTTATAGTACTGTAACATACAATGTGCCGCTGCAATGGCGACATTAATTCAACAAGCTATAAGCTTATTGAAGTCGCCATTGCAAAAACGCTTCCGCGTTTTCGTTTTATAAAGATATTTTTATTTCATTAAACGTTATTATTTATTGATTTATTTACAATTTTCTAAAATAGCATCTTGGAGCAACCTGTAGCGCATAGATAAAATTGAAAAGAACGAGAAAAAAGGTTACGCCACTCGGCTGGGTCAGAACAATAGACAAACGATGTACAAAAAAAGGTGTTGGTCAACGACTTTTTACCATTTGGCTAACAATAGCTTCATGAATGAGTCTATTGCATAGAGTGATCCTAATTTTGGTTATTATTTTATTATTTAGTTTCTTTGATTTTTTTTTTTCAATTTATGAATTATTTTATCTTATTATATTTTTTATGATTACTGGCCACTAGCCCTACCCGCGTGTTGAAGGAATGTCGCCATTGCGGCGGCACATTGTATGTTTTACTAGATTTATATTTTAAGAAATATGATCTAATATTATTGAAATGGTCTTAAAATTTAATATTCTTTCATTGATTCACCACAAAAAAATATGTCTCATTGAAAGCAATACCCTAAGGGCGAAAATACACATGCATGTAGCTGGTGCAACTTGCATGCCGTGTGCCATAACAACTTAGTTAGTCAATGTCACAATGGCAGGCCAGGGCCAGCTACTTGCATAGTTTTGTACTAGCTGCAGGCATGTGTATTTTCGCCCTAATGTTGTGTTTTATGTATTATTGACTGCGTTAGTAATAGGTAAATGGGGGATGTTTACATTCATTACTCATGATGCATAGGAAGTAGGTAGATACAGTCCGCGAGGCCTAAGCAGAGCTTTGCATTTGTGTGAGTGATCACCAAAGAAGCGAAGTTGCGTCGCACGAGGGATGCAGTGTGCCTCAGGCCGATGGCCAAAAAGCAGTATAAACCGGTTTTAAACCAAGCAAAGGACGCGTCGTGCTGTATGCCGACTTCACACCTACACTATCTATGTGCACTCACACAAATGCAAAGCCTCGCCTTAGGGCCTCGCGGACTGTACCAAGTTGTTACTTGAAATAATAGTCTTCCCAAAGATTTCTTTTTAATCTGATTTCTTTAGGAAATATTACTCATAATGTTGTAAATAATTATTTCTTGGCTTAGAATCATGAACTTGTTATATCTGTTTTACCATTAATTAATACATTCAATCAACTTGCGTAATTAATGCCTCCAGTAATGTCGTTTTAAAATCGTTTCAATATAACTAGCAATCGAGATATTTTTTATGATTTACATTATGATTTTATTAAATAATATGACTTTTAATTAAAAGACATGAAAATTATTATTAAATTAAGAACAAAATGATTATTCTGAAATGTTTCCATTAGTTGTCCACATAATAATATTATTAAATGACTACAAAGTAAACTGTGATACTGCTGTCACCTTTCATTTTAAAATGTCACAATTATTGTTCCGAATAGAACTTTGATATATTTATGTAATATCAATGCTTAGAATAATAACGGCACTGGAGTACAAAACTTTTATAGTTCTTACTGTATCATTAATGTCAAATAATCTAAGAAAGCAATTATTATCGTCTCTTAAGCAAGCGATGAAATTAAAAGTATTTTTTGTTATATCCATACTTTTATTTCTATACCCAACACTAAGAAAAACTTTGGTGATTAAATACACAACTAAGGGCTAATTGTTCAGTAGGTTGATAACTTTTACCTGAAGAATAAATGTGACAGTTTGACATATTTTCTATACAAAAGCTGTCAAACCGCCATATTTATTCCTCTGATAAAAATTATCTAACTATTGAACAATCAACCCTAAATCTAAAGTTAGCATACAATTATTTAGATACAATACATCAATCAGTTTTGTCATATTACGCGTGTGTTATATTATCAGCTATGGAGTTCCAGATTCTTTCAAACTCCTTGCTGAGTGCGGTGAGCACGGCGATGTCGGAGCTGATCAGCGTGGCACCGCGGTTGAGGTTGAGGGTCGCGGGCGCGTGGTCGAGCGAGCCGAGGTTCCAGACTCTTTCAAACTCCTTGCTGAGCGCGGTGAGCACGGCGATGTCGGTGCTGATCAGCGTGACACCGCGGTTGAGGTTGAGGGTCGCGGGCGCTTGGTCGAGCGAGCCGAGGTTCCAGACTCTTTCAAACCTTTGCTGAGCGCGGTGAGCACAGCGCTGTCGGAGCTGAAGAGCGTGCACCGCGTTTGAGGTTGAGGGTCGAACCTCCAGTACCAAAGCCGATTTCATGAAGCTGGTTTATTCATTTTTCTTCTATCTATATAAATAAAAAACCTGCCGGCGCGGTGTGTCGGGCCACGCGCAGTAATAGGGTTCCGTAGTGCTAAAAAATTTTTTTTTCATGATTTTATTTTACCACTTTGTCGGCGTGATGAATATGTATGTATATCCATGCCAAATTATAGCTTTCTAGTACTAAGAGTCTCTTGAGCTAAGCTGCGGTAGGACATACACTTCTGGACACATCTTTTGGCCCACCTTGTATTTTCAGTTTCGTTTGGTCCTAGCTAAAATTTTATATTAGGTCGAGCAAAAAGTTTTTATGCAGTTTTGAACCTGGCACATTCACAATTTCATTCAATAGTCTTTTTTTGAATTTCGAACAAAGAATTTAAAGAAACAAAAGACAATTTGGAGCCTGTTTGTTGATATCAAACAATCGAATTCTAAGAAAACTTGGTTTTATTGGTTTACTTGGATTTAATTCTTGAAAAAGTGATTGATATCTTTGGTTTTGCAACAAATATTACTTATTCTTAACATTAAGGTGAGGTTCTATCAATAATCTATGGATACTTCACCTGAAGTCGCCGCCCAAGCTGTGGCACTTATTCAGGCCGGACACAGCCAAAGAAACGTGAGTGCTCAACTTAATTTAAGTCGATCTGCGGTCCGAAATGTTTATCGGAGGTACCTAGAGACTGGCGGCTTTGTTCGTCGCCAAGGAAGGCCACGATCTCGGGTCACAACTGAAAGGCAGGATCGATTCATCGTGACGACCAGCTTGAGAAATCGTCACCTTACCTCCATTGTGATACAAAACCAACTTCGCGACTTCCACGGAGTATCTGTGAGCGCTCGAACTGTTCGGAGAAGGTTAAAAGAACGCGATATGGTACCACACAAGCCAGCTAATGGCCCCAAACTAACGCGAGCCCACCGAACAGCGCGCCTTCATTTCGCACGCAGTCATTTAAATTGGACACAGCAAGATTGGAGCCGTGTACTCTTTTCTGATGAGTCTAAAATTGTGTTACATGGCAATGATGGAAGGAAGAAGGTCTACCGACGTAAGGGAGAGCGTTTCGCACAATGCTGCTTTGAAGAGAGGGTTGCTTATGGCGGTGGCTCATGGACTGTCTGGGGCGGTATATCCGCGAGCGGCAAAACTCAACTTGAGGTTGTTACAGGACCACGGCTGCCAACATTAAATGCTGAAAGGTACATTCGTGAGTGCTTAGAACCTCACGTGATACCATACGCGGACTATGTGGGCCCAAATTTCCTTTTTATGCATGATAATGCAAGAGCCCATGCGGCCGGCATCGTCAGGGAATATCTTCGGGATGTGAACATCACAGTTATGGACTGGCCAGCCAGAAGCCCAGACATGAACCCCATTGAGCACATGTGGGACGAGCTAAAAAGACGTGTTAGGGCTCGTCAGCCAGTTGCCCAGACGATGCAGGAGTTGAAAACTGCCATAGAAGAGGAATGGGAGATGATCCCTCAAAATTTCATAGAGCGGTTGATAAACTCTATGCCTAATCGTATGAGAGCTGTGGTAGATGCCCATGGAGGCAACACGCGTTATTAAATTAAACCTTTATTTGATAAAACATGTTTTTTATTCAAAAATCAATTGGCTTTAACAAGGCGCATATCCGACTTGTTAGGCGTAGCTTCATGTCGTATGGTATTCTGAATTCAAATTTAAAACAATACGATCGAAAAAGATGGTAAAATGTATCAGTTTTAAAACTGCATCAACAGTTTTTGTTCAATATTGTAGCTGTTTATTATCCCTCAATAAATAAAATTAAAATTAAATTAAAATCTAGCAATCATATTTCGGTAGGGGCCATCGAAACCTAAACTCTAAGGTGGGCCAATAGATGTGTCCAGAAGTGTACAAATGTACTCTGTGGGTCGGACGGACATAGCGAAACTATAAGGGTTCCTTGTTGACTACGGAACCCTAAAAATGAAATGAACGAAATTAAATTACTAAAAGAGATGAGCCCGATAATAATTTTCCAATAGGTAGGTACATAATATTTAATTGTTCAGAGTATGTACCCACATTGTATGAAAAAGGTAATTTGGTGTTAGACCTTTTTCATCCACAAAATAAGGTATTATTTTCCTTAGATAGAAAAATAAAGTATTTGACAGAACCACAGAACAGTTGAAAGTGCAGGTTTGGACGTTTACTTTTTGTACTAATATTTTTAATGTTTTCTAAGAGAAGTACTCAATTAGTGTAGGTTTATCCACTTCGTTTTGTAATTTCAATGGTTTGGATATAATTGCGAGCGTAATAATGTCTCAGCCACGGATTCGCAAAATGTTGGGCAGTGGCGCCGAGCGGCCGCGCGCCCGCACCTCCGCCTCCGCCGCGAAGGCGTCTGGCGACTCCACGACGTGCTCCATCCGCCCACACCAAGAGATTCTTCCAAGCAGGAGCAAGAATAAGATTCCCAAAAGTGTGCGCTACGATTTGGAGAATGCTTTAGTCAGTGTAAGTATATCTATAAGTCTCGTTGTTTCGTGAAACTAAAATTAATTATGTAATAAATTGCGTTATTGTAGTTGTAGTAGATAGGTATTTAAAAACGGGATTCGTACCGACTGTCTATTATTACCTACGTCTGGACAAAGCGGTGCTATGTTTCATTTGTTTCCTTCAGGAAGCTTTCAAGCACAAGCAATCCCTATTTTGGGGATTCCGTCGTTTCTCTATTAAGTATTTCCATTGAAATACAAAACATGATGCACGAGATGACTTCTCGAAACTAACCCCTCTGCTCATCACCATTACCTATTCAGCCAACACATATCCACTGATGGACATAGGCATTGACCAAACTTCGTCACAAACCCCGGGCCTGCGTCTCTCGCGGATTCCTGCGACCTGCAGCCTGCAGGTCTGTTAGGTACTACATGTAAAAATCTCACCTATATGTTATCACGGTGAAATTTTTACAGAACAGTTTCGATTGTGGTTACAGCTGTGTGACGTGTGGTTTGAGGAGATCAAGCCGCACCTGGTGCGCAACAACATAAAGCTGCACGTCAACGGTAGCAGTGCTGGCGGGGACCACGAGCGCTCGCCCCCCGCCCCTCTAGGCCATGCCCCGTCGCCTGCGCCGCTCGCGCCCGGCTGCTCACATCTCGACCCAGGTGCTGCCCCCGATGTACGAGCCTTGCTCCAGCTCCGACATCCTACATTATCACTATCTACTATTGTTTGGCCTGCACAAGTTCTGCAACAGTCAGAAAATTTGCACTTCTACTTTTACATTTTATCTATTCTGTACCTACTGAGATGTACTTACCTATATTTTATCACTTTACCTAATCAAATATACTTAGTGAAGATTACTAAATTATTGGTTTTGAAATATACAGATACCTATACCTAAGGAAACCTGCCTACTTGTTCTTGAAGGCCTTATTTAACGTTAGTAATAAGTGAATGTATTTTGTCATCGGTGTGCAGCATCTTCGCCGGGCTGCGAGCTGTGTCGGCTCCTTCTCAACGCCGCCAACTGCATCGAGAGCGCCTTGTACCAGGCTGTGCATGCCCAGCCGTCGCCCCCTGTCGCCGCTGCTGTCAGTACCGCAGACACCCCGCGATTGCCCTCAGGTAAGGTACCTATAGCTGCTAACAGCGCCACCATTAAGAAAAAAATTAATAAGTCAGGAGATATGGAAATGGAACATTTTTAAATTACCTCTGCACACATTTTTAGTCAGATGTTGTACCTCATCTGACTAAAAATGTGTGCACAGGAAATTTCAAAATGTTCCCTAACTCCAGACTTATTAATTTTTCAATGGTGGCGCTGCCGGCTAACAGCTATACTCGCCTTAAGCCTGTACTAAACTACTCGCGAAGTTGCTTCGACAAAGTACTGGTTGAAGTTGAAAGCGGTTCGGTTCCACGAAGCGAATCGAAGTGCCCTTCTACACCCGTATGATCGCATAACTTCGATCAACTTTGCGAGTAGTGTACCTAGGTAGTGCAGGCTTAATACTTTCAGCCCTTTAATGAGAGGAACGAGTTGGTGACCAGAGAGTCCGTGGAAAGTAGCAGCTAGCTGGATGATGAGATTATAGATTATTATTCATCTATGTAGGTAGGTATATTGTGAGTTCGTGATACTGATCGCACTGAAGACAATAGTTTCGTATCTATCCTAATCCGGTTGGTTATGTTTTAGATTCAGAAACTCAACTGTGAGGAGAAGAAGCTGAAGCGGCGTTGCATCCGTAGAAAACATCGCAAATTCCAACCACAGCCTCAACCGAGCAGGCGTGTGCCGCGCCTGTGCCACACGTACACCGTGCTGTGCCGGACTGGAGTCGGCGCCGGCAGTCGTACGACGATGATCGCCTCGTACCGGCCGCCGCCACGTGATGACTATGTACGCGAACACTTTATTTCTCTTTTTGGAAAGTTTTATTAAAAGTAATTTGTGGATTTGGCATATTATTATCTGGTTTAATTTTTATTGTAAATTCATGAATAACATTACTTCCGTGGCAGCCTGAAGTCCTAATACCTATTCAAAGGTTCAAACAGTACGTAGCAATGAGCAAACTTAAGGTCACACATTATTAGCACCGCACCGGACAGTTTCACAGTCTAGAAGTTTAAAAGCTGATATCTCGTATTCGTTTAAGTAGGCTCTGCACAGTGGGTTGTATATATAACATCTCAAAGAGACGTTTGTTAAAAGATCCGTGGCCAGTTATGATGACTATAACTGTACGCAGCTTTATGTAGATACGAGTAGTTTTGACAATCCGAGGGTGAAAGAATTGAAAAAATATTGTTAGTTGTTGTTGTTGTTGTTGTGGGGGGGGGGGGGGGGGTTCAGGGGGCTAAATCCCGCTCGGATTAAATTCTAAAGTGGGGTAACTAGGTTGAACGGGGTATCACATGAAATAAACTTATTTTAACACGTTTTTATTAGCTTCACTTGTAACTAACTAACTACTTATGTAAAAAAATCTTGGAAGTCAAATTTTTAAATAATTCAAAGTGCTCCACGCTTTTTAAATTTATCATTAGTTAAAAAAAGAAGTGACACGCTGCATAGGTACCTAGTACTTATAACTTATCTTCTTTCTTCTTATCTTTTAACTTCTTCTTCTTTCTTATCTTATCTTGTATCTTGTACAAGTCAATTTAATTATTTTATCACTTTTAATGCGGGATAAAAGCATGTTTTTTAGTTTTTTCCTAAACTACATTTTTTTAAATTTATTTAATCGCATTATTTTTTACTTAGGTAGGTACCTACATATGTACCTAAGATGAAAAACTTCCGTAAAAACCACCATAATTCAAAAGTCTGAAATAGATCATTTCATTGAGGTTTATGTAAATATTACACGAAAAATAAAACGTTATCTCTAGCTAATTACATTAACAGTTTTTGAGAAATGAGCAAAACTCCTTCACAAAGGAACTTCAGTTATTTATTTAAACATAGTGTTTATTTATTTTTAGTCTATTTTGTCCCACTGCAGGGCAAAGGCCTACCTTTCTTCTTTTCACTCCTCTCTCCTTAGTTATGCGATCACAAAATATTAGGTTATGAAAATTTAAAAAAAAATCCTACCAACGTACGGAACTCAGAGTGCGCAAGTCTGACACGCTCTTTGCCGGTTTTTAAAAGTCATGAGCGACGATCAAGTAAATAACAGGACACTGAACGATAGCATCATCATCATCATCATCACTTCAGCCGAAAGACGTCCACTGCTGGACATAGGATAGGCCTCTGCCAAGCACCGCCACTTAGACCGGTTTTGTGCTTCCCGCATCCAGCGGATTCCTGCGGCCTTCACAAGGTCATCGGTCCACCTTGTGGGAGGCCTTCCAATGTTAGGTCTTCCGGTAAGCGGTCGCCACTCCAGAAGCTTTCGGCCCCATCGGCCAACTGTTCTGCGAGCAATGTGCCCTGCCCATTGCCACTTAAGTTTAGCATTTTTCGGGCTATGTCGGTTGCCTTATTTCTTTATTTTTTTTATTATTTGCGGATCTCTTCATTTCTGATACGATTACGTAGGGAAACTCCTAGAATAGCCCTCTCCATTGCCCTTTGGTGACTTTTAGCCTTCTAATAAGGCCCATTGTGAGCGACCACGTTTCAATGCCGCAGGTCACCACTGACATCATGCGCTGGTCAAAGACTTTCATCTTGAGAGACTGTGGTATGTGAGACGAGAAGATATTGCATATCTTCCCGAACGCTGCGCAGCCGAGTTGGACGATTGACTTTTTTCTCGAAGTTGGACCTAGCTAACGAGACACAACTTCGAGTGTAGCGTCTCCAATCTTCATCAGAGTGACATGGGCGTTTGACATGACCTATGTCTTGTCGATGTTCATTTTAAGACCTCTTTCGGATGCTCTACTGAGGTCGTCGAGCATTGTATTGTACTGAGGTCTTCCATAGTCTCAGCCATGAATACTATATCGTCGGCAAACCGAAGGTGAGTGAGTACTCGCCATTGATGTTGATGCCTAGCCTTTTCCAGTCCAGAACCTTAAAGACATCCTACATTGCAACGGTGAACAGTTTCGGAGAGATAACGTTTCCCTGTCTCACACCCTCGCTGCAGAAGGATAGGTTTCGAGCTCTGGTCCTGGAGTTGGACTGACATAGTGGCGTGTTCGTACAGACACTTCAGCATCTCAATGTACCGATATTCGATCTAGCACTGCACTAGACTGCAGTACAGCCCATAATATGTCTCGATCGAATCGAAGGCTTTCTCGTAGTCCACAAACGCTAAGCAGAGAGGCAGGTTATACTCTTCAGTCTTCTGCATAACCTGCCAGAGGCTTTCTGGTAGTCCACAAAAGCTAAGCAGAGAGGCAGGTTATACTCTTCAGTCTTCTGTATAACCTGCCAGAGCGTAAGTATATGGTTTATGGTGCTAAAGCCTTAACGGAATCCTTGGAAGGCTTGTTCGGGAAGCTGGAAGTCGTCAAGCCTGTGCGCGAGACGGTTCACGATGACTCTTGAAAACAGCTCGTAGACATGACTCAGAAGTGAGATGGGCTTATAATTCTTAAGATCACCCTTCTTAAAGAAAAGTATCACCACACATCTGTTCCTTGTCTTCGGCGTTTTACCCTCGTGTATGACGAGGCGTGAACAGCTGTAATAAAATAATATTTATTTTTTATATTAATATTAAATCTATCTAGGTACGAGTACCTATATATAAATAAAAACCAATTGCCGAATGTATGACATTGAAAGCGCGGACCTATTTGCCTAATATTTTTTTTGTTGTGTTTGTGATTGTCAGGATAAGATTTGTATGACAGATTTTTTTATTGGAAAATTCACCGGAAAAGTCAGTTTGATTGGTATTTTTGTATAAAAACAGACAAAACGTAGCCTCCGCTTCAAATCTGGTGGTCTCGAGTTCGAACCCAAGACACGCACCTCTGACTTTTCGGATTCATGTGCGTATTTTATAATACAACTAGCTATAGCCCGCGGCTTTGCCCGCGTGGATGTCGGTACGAGCTCGTAAATATCCGATGGGGACATACTGACGTCCGATAAACTGTGCAAACTCAAATCGCTACGATATATCGTTGCCGTGTATGGTGGGGCTTAAAGCTCGAAGTCGGCATGAATTTTTAGGATATCTTCAACAGTCATCGTCATATTTCAGCCAATTTACACAAAACCATAATGAATTATACACTGCATCACTCCGTCCATTGGTGAAAACCGTATGAAAATCCGTTCGGTAGTTTTTGTGTTTATCGCGTTCAAACAGACAGACGCGGCGGGGAAACTTTGTTTAGTTATAATTTATTATGGCAGTCACGCTCTAATAACAAATAACTTTTGACCGAGTGTCCACTTTTTTAAAAGTTAATTAATTGTTGTAATAATTTCGTCGTAAAAACGTCGAATGAAATAAACTAAATGTTACCTCAAGATACGAACTATGACTACATTTCCAATCCCATAAATCTCTTAAAAAAACTTAGACGTACACAACAATACACAACAACAACACGACAACAACAACAATTTACACAGCAATTTTAAAATCAAGCCCTATTTTAGTGGATAATTTTTTAAAAAAACTCTATACCACATATTTCTTTATTTCCTACCAAAAGCATAAATTTGAAGTATCCCTAACTTAACAAATTCTGAGTTTCCATACAAACTTTCATCCCCTTAACAGGATTATTTTTAAGACAAAAGTAGCCTATGTCATTCGTCAGGATGCTATGTATAACTTTGCCAAATTTTATCTAGTTTTGTGAATTTTAAAATCGACCCCTATTTTAAATGCTGGGTTTCCCATACAAACTTCATCCCCTATGTCCTTTCCTAGGATGCCATCTATAGCCTTGCCAAATTTTATCTAAATCCGTTCAGTGGCTTAGGCGTGAAAAGGTAACAGACACACAGACGGAGTTACTTTCGAATTTATAATATTAAGTATGGATTTATTATCACTTGCTTAAAAAAAAAAACGGTGAAGGAAAAACATCGTGAGGAAACCCGTGAGGAAATATTTCTCTTCTCGACGGCATGTGAAGCCAAATCAGAGGCCCATGGGCGGCATAAAACTCTGACACACCAGGTTTAGTCACTAATAAGAACACGAAAAAGAAAAAATAAATTGTTCTAAACCACTGGAGACAGAGACATGAAATTCACCCGGGTGACGACGGCGCTGGGCACGAACAGCTAGTATGTAATATCTTGAAAATTTCACAAAAGGTTGAACATCTCTTTCTCGGGATCAGAGCGAGCGACTACTTTTTCTTAATTTATTTTATATTTTTTATTATTTCACATACATGAAAACCCTCCCGCTAGAACACGAAAATACCCTCAGAGATACTAAGTATAGCGACAAGACCCTCTGAAAATACTTAATGCCAAGAACCCTCCTGGAGGGTTCACTTTAGCGCAAACGTAATGCTGGTAAACCTCTTGGAGGGTTCACTAGCAACATGTATGGCAGCATGGCATATGAGCTATATGTAAAGTAGGTGGACTCGAATGTGTTAAGGTAGATAAGTGCCAATCTATTAAAATACCTACACAATTTTGATTGAGCACCGAATATTTGTTTTTGATGAAAACATTTCTGATCTTTTAGAATCGTTTTATCGTACCTCGCCGTGAAACTGTGATGAAGAATAAGATCAGTCAAACGGAGGAGGCCCTGTGTGTGAGCAGGGGATATCAGTCCAGCAGTCCAGGGTCTTGCATCCCTGCCCCGCGCAGCCCGGCTTTGCGCAGCTTTGCCCCGCGCAGCCCTACTTGCATCTCCGACCCCGTCAGCCCCAACTGCTCCTCCCCCCCACTGATCGTGCCGCCACATGCCATTTACCGGCTTAGGCGGCCAGAAGCAACTGTCGCTGAGATACCCCCCTTATTACAGGATGTAAGTAGCAACTTCTATTACGTTTTATGGGTGCTCGTATAGCTAGCTGTAAGAAGTGCCCAGAGCCAGAGTTTATGTCGAGCCGCTGGCTGTAACCGGGCAAAGGTAGTAAAGGGACAAAGGGTGTTGATTGGATGGTCATCATGGCATCTGTCTGTCGACACAGGCTTGCTCAACAATACAACTTTGCGCCACTCTCGGATGAGTGTGACGCTTTAGGGAATCCTATTATCAACAAGACTAGTCCACATGCCTGCACGTGGCTTTTTGTAAAGTCTGAACGACTTCAGACAGGGATGCTGAACAACAGCTCTAGAGTCGCACTTTTCGGCAGCTTCGCTAACTGCGGCGATTAGTGGAATTAAGCAAGGCAGCTCAATGTACTATCGACAAAACGGACACCTTTACACCTTAAAGTTGCTTTTTGTATTCGCTGATTCATTGAAGAAACCATGGACACCATAAGAAAGGCCTATGGTCCTTTGTATTCTTCCAACAATAGAAAGTCGGAACGGCACAAAGCATTTGCAAGCAAAATTGTTTCAAAGTAGGCAAGCCCAGGCGTTTGTCGATAGTACCTCGTCGTGATGATGATGCAGGTGACCAGACCGTGAACGTGCTTTTATGTTATAAGTACTATCAGCTACTAGCTAGTACTATATATTATAAATATTTATGTGGATCTATTTTGTGGTAACAGTGTAATTTGCCATCTAAAATAGAACAGGTAGGTATCCATATCAGTATCATAACCAAGCAACCCTATGTACCTAATTGAATTCCTGAACCGAAGTTCAAAGCCACACGCTTTAAAAGTTAATAAACTAATAAAATATTCTTGTTCACAGGATTTAATAGATATTATAGCAGAAGGCAATGAAAGGAGGTTAAGATTGTATAGCAGTTCGGAGAAGGACATCCACCCTTCGTTTATGAACTTATTTCCTAAGAGTCAACAAGAGAAGCGTGGTCTGAAGAAGCTTCCTCCTTGGCGATAAGACTACTTAACATTAGGTAGTTAGTAACCAAAAGTCGCCAAGCTCGCTGATTATAGGATTATTATTTTATTTTTAAACGATCGTAAACCTGTCACTCTCTTAATAGGAATGTTTGTTGTTATTTATATTTTGTATTACGTCAGTTAAGCTGTTGGTTAGGTAGGTACTGCGTAATATAATAAAAATAAAGAATATAAAATATTTACATCTTTAAATCATTTCATTTCTACCTAGATACTTATCTATAATTATATTGCGATGAAGAAAGTCTTGTGGTGAAGAATTACGGAAACCTTTGCAAATAAAATTTATTAATGAGATGTTGAATGTGAGGTTTGGGGACTCGAATTAAGACCTTCAAATCTTCTGATGGGAACTATGTTTAATACAGGGTTAAAGAACTTGTATCATTCATTGTTGACACAATAGACGGCAGATTTATGTTCAGGAATTTCAGGAATTTCAGGATTTATGTTCAAAGCTTTGAACATGAATCTGCCATCAGATCTAATAACTAAAGGAGTTCAATTAAAAAAAAATATATCTCACACGACACTTTTGATTGGTATGTTTAATTAATATTTAACTTACATTAAATCTTACTTACGACTCTTTACAAAATTACAACAGACGTATCGACTACAAGGCTGATACAGGGTGCTTTTCACACGAATAAAATAATTTACAAAAACAGTCGTACATATACATCACGCTCATTATAAACTAAATAAATATCTGACACAGTCACCGTGCTTCGATCGCGACCGCGACAGCGCTGGCGCGCCGTCCGACCGGGGCCGAAGCGCGCACGCTCTTTGGATCCGAGTAAAGTTTGTGAACGTCCTCGCGTCACATTCGTACCGGCGCATTCGCTAGTTAGTGTGCTTCACGTAATCCGTCTCGTAGTAGGCGGCGGCGCCATGGGCGCCCTTGCGGTCGAGCGCACGCACTCGCACGAACAGGAACGCGGCCACCAGCGACGCTACCACCAGCACCAGCAGCAGCATCACCAGCCCCGCCACGAACGACGGCACCGACATGCATATTGTCTCCGGATCGCTCGCCGGAGACTGTATGACGACGGTCTCGTTGGCCGCGGCATTGTTTAACGCGAAGTTAACGTCTCCAGGCGCTACCACCTGGATCGTTCGACTAGTATTGACGTCAGTCATTTCTTGAGCGTCACGCTTGTAAATTCTCTGTGGCGCGGACGTCTCTCGCCGCCGTCTCACTCCGACCAGCCTCTCCGGCAGGTCTTCAACCGAGCGCGGCCTTCCTCCCAGTGTTGCTAGATTGACATGAGCGTCATCTTTCCTCTTAACTGTATTGTATACACCGCGACGGCCTGGAGGCGGCGGGGGAGGAAGATTGACTTCATCTTCGTCCCGCACTGGAGCAGGTGATGATGGACTGGGTGCGTTTGGTGTCGATGAAACTTGCGCTTGTGGAGGTGGTACAGCGTCATCGCGTTTTTCTGAGAAAGATCCTGTCGCATCCGCAGGATGTCGCGGATCCGGGAACGCAGGTGGCACACCGTAGTCACCGTGAGGTGCTGGTGGAGGAGGACCATACTCACCGTGAGGTGAGTTTGGTACACCATATTCTTCAGCACCCAAAGAATTTCCACCTAACAATGGTACTCCGTAATCAGCGCCAAGACCGCCGCACTTTGGTTCAGGACAGTTATATCTGCACACTTGGATTACACACTGGAAGTGTACATTCATCGAATCGGGGAATTTAAATGCTTGGAAATATGCGAAGGACACTACAGAAGCTGAAGGACCGAAATTCTTTATTTTTTGGAATTTGCTCATAATCTTAGGTCTCACGACACAGCCGTACTGATCGACGAGCTGGATGGGTGCTCGCTTGCCATCATGTGCTACACAGTTTCGTACTAACATGTCGAATTTATTCTCGTCGTCTTTGATCGCCAGCACCATTGTCATAGTTTGACCTATTTTCACTATGCCTGACACTTCTGAAGCCCAAGGTCCCTTTCCAACCTGTATCTGCATCCAGCATTGCAGGTTGTCTCCGAGAAAGTTCGCCGTGACAGCATGCAACATATCCACTTGGAATGGTCTGAACGTAACTGCCTTTTCGTAAAAGTCGTACCACGTGCATCGTAATTTTCTTGCTTGATCCCATACCTCTTGGACATAAGGGTCGTATTGAACAATGATAGTGTTTTCTACATAAGAACCACTGGGTGTCGGACTTCCATAAGTCGCAACATTATGATTAGCAGAACTGCTCATACCGCAGCTATTGAGGAAGATTTCAAACGTCGCGCTGAGATGACCAGTTCCTGGCTTTAAATGCATACAGTTAGGATCACTGTAGAATCCTTTGGAGAATATCATGCCGTAGAATGGGCGGTCAAATTCTATATTAACCCGCATGCGTGTTTTTTCACACTGAACTTGTAAGTGTTTTATTTTAGGGCTATCCGGTGTCGCCAGGGGCCACGGGTCGTCGGTGTGCGAGGCCGGCAGGGGCGGGCCGTAGCCGGCGCCCGTTCGATGTTCCAAAGGTAATGAAGCCGAGTCCACCGGAGGTTCGCATGTTGCTTCCTGGAAATAGAAAGCCATACATTAATTTCTACGTCGATTAGCATAAAACATCTGCATCAATATGCAGGCATGTCTGCTCTACATGTACACAATTTATGAACAACAAAAGTTACTGTGAATCCCAGGTTATGATTTTAACTGGACTCTGGGTAGTGGGCATGTAATGTGACAGTGTTTGCGACGATACATAATATAATAACAGTCTTAGAACATTCCTGAGGCGTCTCACTCTACATACTCCGCGCCACGAGAGCGCACGAGAGCGCTGAGCGCCCTCGCCTCATCTTGCGAGCGGCGCGCGCGCAACGTTCTTTCCGACTTTCTACACTGATGGATAGCTCGCACGAGCAATTATAATATTAATCAGTACGATCATATTGCTAAGATGAGTTACACGAATGCTTTCACGATACTTAGATGGTATAATTTTAATTTTATAGTTACTATTAGCTCTTTCAACAAAAAATCTGAGGTGCTCGTATTTCCTACTTTTGTTTAATTACTAGTAAGTATAGTATAGTGGTACAAATATCCCTGCTAAGTGGTTGGTTGGGTTAACAAAAACCATTATCAGCAGTGCCGCTAGCCGTGTGAGTTGTATGGTTGTTGAACTGGAATATGCTGTACCTATTTGGATGTTAGACTAGAAACATATGGCGTGAGAGCTGATGAAGCAGCGGTCGGTACACGGGCTAGTATGTAAGAATAGCAGCAAGTGGCAGGTTGTTGGCGGGAGCGCCGCGCGCCCGATGCGTACTGACGACGCTCGCGTTTTCTAAACCGGTTAGAAATTACCCACTGATCGAGATTGTGAGTTGCGGAAGAAAACACCGGACCTATAAACATGCGCAACTTTGACAACTAGAGCTTTCTTTGGCAGTTTCCACGTTGGGTACATTATCTAAATATACGAATTCCTCTGATGCATCGATGTTAACGAAGTAGACAGGACACATAGCGACCAACCGCTACCATCGTCCATTTTTATTAAGGACTAAGGGATGCACAATAGGTACCCAATTTCTTGCTTTATTCAACTAGGTATTTGTATTTGCAACTTTTGATAGCAAAAATATAGATACTATTGTACCAGTATTATAAGTTTCGCGACTATTATTTCTCTACTCGTTAGCGTGGCGTGGGTAAGAGTTTGTGGACTCGGATAAAGGTTATTACTTGCGCATGCTCGTGCGTCACAGAGCGAGAGACGACAGGTGCCTGCACGGGCGCAGGTGAAAGTATCCGCCGCGAGCACATCCGTTTCCACCCAAAGTTAACGAATTTGCTAAGTTCCCCCTTTAGTTGTTGTGTAATAAATTATAAACGCAACAATGAAGACGAATTGATCGCAAGTTCGCGTTACAGATGTTCTACCAAAGGTTTAGCGATATTTACTGATTTAAACATTTAGTGGGCTTCAGTTAGCGAATAATTAGAATGGTCTTTTCCTATATTTGGTTTTTGCGATTAGCATGTACTCGTATGAGCTCTTTGTAAATACTCTTTTGGAGTACAGTCTGTTATTCCAGTTTTATCGGAAGGCAGGTCTTATAGTTATATCGGACAGCTTCTTTAGATTCTTTGGCGATATTGAATAGATTTCCAGTTTTAGCTCTACACTTCATATTAAGTACAAGATTATTTTTCTTTTCCCTCATTTTTGTGCCCTTAATTCTGACTAGGTTCCCCTTCAACTAATAAACTTATGATGAACATGTCTATCAAAAGTTGGAAGGAGTGAAATTACTTACCGTCATGGCGGGTTATTTTGACTCTAGGGCGTAACTTTGGCCCAAATCGAGACAAAATGTTTAGTGTCATTATATCCACACAAAGTTCCGCAAGTACGCGTCTATATCGCCATCTATTAAACCGAATGAAAAACGACGTTCAGTTGTGTGGTCGTGAGTTCTCGACACATTTGTCTCGATTCGGCCCAAAGTTATGCCCTGACTCGAAGTAACCCGCCATGACGGTATTTATGTTCATGTTCCACTTCGCTATTAGGGCCAAGTCTATTAAAGATAAAGAAAGCAAAATAAACGCCATTAACAACTTATTGACATAAAATTAAGCAAAGCTTGTATCAATATGAAACTTGAAAAACATCGCAATAAAAAAGTTGAACTTGAAGAGTGCTTGGTCTTACATAACTTGAATAAGGTAAAATTGTAAAGAGTCGTACCTACATACCTTAGTACGAAAATTAGTACGAGGCGGATGAAAGTTGTTTAAATGAACAAGAATTGAGTAGAACCGGATTATTGTTTGTGTTTCTGGTTGACTACGCGAGACCCAATAGGGTTGAGCTTATTTACGTTTCGCTTGCGGTATAAACTTGGTATGAACAACTAAGATATATTTATGATCCTTACCTAAATCATAGACTATCCATTTTTATGCCTGACTTTAGTCCGAAAATAGAACTTTTACTGGAATATTTATACCTGTCCTGTCAGATACAATTCTTCCAGTAAAAGTTCTATTTTCGTTCTAGTTTTGTCTAGACATCTTCAGATACCAACACAGCAGCTGTAGCACTCAAGACTATAAACCTATGTTAGAAGTTTAGAACTGTCTCAGATAAACCGACAATGTCGAAGGTTCTTGGACGTTTAGAAGACACAGTCTGAACAGACAGTTCTCTATCCGGTTGCAACTTGAAAACCAGATTACTGTCACGAATGTGCGAAACCTAACCGCATGTTTACAGAGAAATAAATTGTACAAGTTGTCTCCCACAGCTCTCCCTGCACATCGCGATTCGTATTGTCTGTAGTACAATTTGTATCGTGCTAGTTCGTGGGAAGTGTGCTCGGTGCGTGCGCTATCAGACGATCGCGTTCGCGATAGACGCGCGACAACCTGCTGTCGGACTCGAGGGGTTTCACAATGTGTCACGTGATATAACTTTATTTATAACTGTCGCAAGTACGGGCCACGGAAGTGTCAAGCTTCGGCCACACCTGCGCGATTAAAGCGACTGCGAAGCGGGAGCGTCAGTTGCTCGGCGGACGCTGCTCGTGTTATCTTATGGCGCCTTGCACATTTACGCGACCGTGACGCGGGAAGACCGCGTTTGCAAAGCGGGACGCACGCGTCATGTTCACGTGTGTAGAGCTTCTCTACTCTGATCAAAGCGAGAATTTTATGAATAGTCACTATCAATTGTACCATTTATGATGTTAATACCGCTTTACAATGTCAGCCCTAAAATATCACACAACTTTCTTGATTAAAATACCCATCTTTGCAAAAAAAAAATATAGATCTCATGCACTACATGACCTTCAAATAGCATTGAAATTGAACTTCGATAATAAAAAAATACAGACATCATCATCTGCCTACTAGTCTTTTCCCAACTATGTCCGGTTCGTCTTCCAGTCTAACCGGATGCAATTGAATACCTGCAGAATTTTACGTGGAGCGACTGCCTATAAAACGTCCACAACCTAGTTACTGGATAATATTTTACCCCTTGGTAAGACTGGTTGTCAGACTTTCGGGCTTCTAACGACCCGTAACGACTGTCAAAGATCCGAGAATGACAGCCTGGACCGAGGCGCGGGAGGGACCGGTCGCGGCAAGCGTAGATTAACCTGATCGATCGACCCGTGCGGCTGTTATTACTTAGCCACGGAAAACAAATAGGTAGGACTATTTATTTATAATTTTCAAAACATTTTATTTTAATTGTTATAGAAAAAACAGACGTTTCAATACTACTAATGCTGAATAATATTAGCACAGTCTATACATCATACAGTCGTTCGACGAGAGCCCGAGCTGCTTACGTAGTTCGCCGAACTTCGTAACTTCGACTGGGTGTGTTGACTGGGATATTAGTTTGTATGATAGAATTGTTGTACGAACATGTATGTATATATTAATTTATTTTTTTGTTGATTTTCTCAAACATTTACTTATTTTTTTGGGGTAAACAAGGTACCCAAAAAAAATTTACATTTTAGAGGCATTTTTTGAGAATTTAAAAATAAATATATGACTAATTCAATTTTACTTTTTGTAGATTATAAACCGCGTCAATTCTATATTGATTAAAAAATAACGGAGATTTCGGCATGTCGCTCTTCTCTTGAAAATAGAGCCTATACCAGAGCGATCGAAAAAAAATGTCCAATGTTAAAATAAAAACTATCCTGATTTAATACTTTTCCGAATACGGACTCAATGGATTGCGTACGGGACGCCATCTATTGAATCTGTATAGAAGTATTTGACGATGTACGATCATAGTGTACCTACGTCTATTGAGTATCGTGTATCTACCTATTCCAGTCTATTCATGTCATGTAAAAATAAACCTAATTAAATGCACATATACTGTAACTTTAAATGGAAGAATGCTTCTTAATTATTGATCTTACTAAGATGTTTAGTTCACTAAATCTTAGTAGTTACTTAGTACAAAAATTAAAATTAATTCTAGAAGGTAGGTATAGTTAATTTAACACAAAATAGTTTGATGCATGATAGAGACTACATGCCTCGCAATCGAATCGATTGAGAGACGAAAAATGAGACTGACATAACACAGCAATTTAGGTGTTAAACGAAGCTATAGACTGTCAGACTTTCAGACTTCAGTGACTATTCACTAAAAATTAAGTTCGCGGTTCGAGCTGTAGTCGCGCAGGTGTGCACGTAAAGTTTCGCGTTGTTGAAGCTCCCACCCACTTCGCGTCCCGCGTCCCGCGTACTTGACGCGCAGGTTTGGCCGTAGCATTATAAGTATGACGGGTTACAGAAATAACAGAATAAGGAATTCGGGTGAATGTAATGGACGAGTGTCTCTGGTCATATAACATTACAACCAAATTTTTACTGTTTATGTTAGTGAATTGTGCTAAGCTCAGCTTAACCGGTATTCGCAAAACTCTGTTTCTAAATATACTTAAGTATTTATTTTAACGGTAAATGAAATTTAACTCAGTTTTTTGGAATTCAAGTTTCAGTTTAAAAAAAACAGCTGTTTCACACAAAAGTTTAATACCTACTCGACCAAAACGTATGAAACAGCTGATTTTTTTTTCGTGATTTCAAAGTTGGTCCCATAGTGAAAGTTGTTCATAATCATGAGTAGAACACCCTGTGAAAATTTGGCTGGTCATTGAAAATTAACCCTGTATAAAGTCGTCAATCGTACCATACTCGTATAACCTCGTGGAAGAGTATTCTTTTGAACTTTTGAAGCCGATTTAGACATTACTGTGAATGTATTGTAGCTACGTCATCCATCGTCAACTTCAGGATCAACAAAACCTTATAGGTAGCTTTTCTTTGAGAATTAACTATCTTGCAATTTATTGTAAAATGACATAACATTTCGGGTTCCAAAACTCACTAATTTCGAACGTGCATGATGAGTACAATCAAGATTTTCAGATTTTACTGCGACGCGGCGACGATCTCATGAAATCTCCGACGATAAAAGGAAAGGTGTAGGTACCTATGTATCTAAGTATGTATATAGCGGTTAATGCAAGCGTGTTGTTAACAAGCTATAGCAAATATCATGCGCTTGAACTTCGAACGCGGAGTCACAAATCCTCGTGAACACTTTCCCTTACATCGAGAAAGTATGGATACCAATGAGATAAAGAAAAATCAATAAGAGCCAGATTGAGTTATATGTTTGGACCTATAGGGACTTTTTAAATCACGGGTAACTTACAAGACTTCTCATTTTTTCGATAAAAACAATTTTATAACCTACTTACGAATTTATTTTTGTACTTAAACAATTTATCTCATATTGTTTGGTTTATTGTTGTTTTAATATAATTTCATGAAAGGCGAAAGAAAGCTCATTGTTTTAACTTTCATATTTCCGGTAAAATCGTTCCTCAAGGCAATGCAATACCACATTCAAAGAGAATATTTATGTAAAGATTAAGCAGGTATATTTTGAAACTTGAATAAATGCGAGAGTGAACAGTAAATTCAGGTGCAGGTTCTGGCGTTGCTTTAAAAGATACTGAAACATGCAAATTCAGAGTCCAAAATTTGGAGGTGGAGTCAGGATGGGCAGTGATTAGTCTAAGCTACATAACTGAACTTGTCATAACTTTAGTCATAGTTTGTCTTTATCATCGTTGAAAAGACAAAGAAACTATGATTAGTCTAAAGTACCGACTGTAAGCTTAACCGATCGATTAGAATAGACAACGTAGTCTATAAATCCGGCCGACAATCGAAAGCGATGGTCAGTTTACACATTCTTTACAATTGCTTTCTAACATGAATTAGCGAGACGCTTGACAGTGTCTTACGACTAATCATTTCTACTATCTACTTGTATTGGTAACTACAGTAATTTGAAATTAATGTAATCTTCGGCTTTGATGAAATCCAGTCTCACTTACGTCCACTTACTATTTAGACGTTATCCGTCTTATTACAAAACAAGGTTCATCTTCAAACCCAGGTTTAAACCATGGACCCTTTTTTGAATTTTGAGCTTTATTCTGACACGTTAAGATGTCAGTTTTACAAAACTGACAACTTGGTACCGGACTAAGTTGTCAGTTTTGTATAAAGAACTGTATTTCTATCAAAGCTAGGTTCATATTACAAAAACTGGCTCGATGGTTTAAACCATGACGAAGAAAAACCTCGTTTTGTAATAACACCGTATGAGTTAAGTCAATTCAAGAATTTTATTGAAAATTGCTAATGTAAGCTACCCCATCTGATAGGTACCTAAGAAAAACAGCATTAAAATCGGCAGAAAAGTACAAGGAACGATTATATTACAAAAACATTTAGAGAAATTCGAAAGTTTAATGTTATGAGTTGCTAATGAATAAATTATACAAAAAGTCTGATGTTCCATAAGAGCACCTTAATTGCGTAACACACTTTCAATCATAATCTAAATTATACTGAAGCATATTGCTAATCCATTGCTTCATATGTTCGAAAAATTTGTCCGCTCATCAATTTTTAGGTACGAATGTTGTTGAATTGTCAAAATGAAAGCCATTGCTACTATGTGTTACGCAATCCGCAGGATTACTTAAATAAATTATGAAATTCAATACGTATGACAGTAAGCTCAAATTAGCATGAAAAACCTGCTCGAGAAGAAGCTTTCCTATTAGGTATGAGATTAATTAATCAGTATAGCGTTTTATTAACTAATCAAATTACGATTAATATCAATGTAATAGTTATAAAATTTTGCGAGCTACATAACATTCATTTGTTCTCTGATGGTAAGATAACTTCGTCATGGTCAAAAACGAAATCACTTGCACAATCGGGTTGCGTCATTTCTTTACAAAGATGCGAAATATCAGTGAAAGTGCTCGTAGAAAAAGTTGCTTTGACGGTCAACGACTGCTTGATTGTTGGCCTTTAGGACTTATTCAATGTTACAAAAGCTATTATTACGCAATCCATCTGCTGCATTCAAATAGATAACTTTTTCATAAACTGTTTAGATTTACTTTTTATTCGGTCTATATTATAATTATTGCACGTGAAAAACATTTGTATTTGTATTTATTTGTATTTATTTATATCCTCACTTACAACTATTTTTACAGGTATAACCCAATGAAATAGTGAAGCAAACTTAAAAACTTATTATCTAAAACTTATTACATATTATGTTATCCTTGTGAATTCACTCAGTGTACACGCAAAACGTCTATCTCCTCTGCTACAAGCTACAACATAGCTGAGAAATATGAAGCCATTGGAATTGTGTCGACTTGCAATAGGGATGATGACTAAAAAATGCTTTTTGTGTGTCATGTAGATTAATAAAACATATTGGACACGTATTTTTTCTTTTCTTACGTAATCAAAACATTACTGCGATACATTGAGTTAAAATATGGCATGACGTCACGTCTAGCTAGATTTTATACGTAGAAGTGACGTAGCAAGCCCCCACTCCCCAACTTTAATGCGTGTTATTTAATATTTTTTTTATTAATATGATAAAGCAATAAATTCGTGTCTTATATTTTTTTATTATCTGACTTATGGACTAAATAGAATTTCTTTTTTTACCCGGGCATCATCCCTGTTAAGTTGTTAACAAGATAGCAATAAATTTCTTTCTTACGCACTTAATATACATATCAGCATACGCAGTTAGTTTCCAATGCTCCACTGTTTTGATGTGCTAACGGAATCATTAGCCTGGTTGGCAAGAACGCGAGCGGAAAAAGCTGAATAATCTAGAAGCGTTCGACAGAGCACCGCGTGCCTTCCTCACTTACGTGCTCACACTACCCACCGCTTTAGCTACGCTTCATGTAACATCGCTTATTTACGTTATTTCTTAAAATATGTTGGCAGACAGCGTTACTTTTATGAATCGTTAGACCTACATTCTAAACTCGACGACTTGACTTCAGTCTCTGTCCCACTGGTGTTATTTGAAAAGACTTTTTCTTCTCGAGACTTAAAATCACCTTAAGATATTTTATTTTGTTGGCAATCAGAACTAGCTTCTTTGAGAGCATTCGACTCATCAGAGCAAAATTAATGTCTTCTTATCAAAATTGTAAGCAAAGCGTGAGTTAGCAACTTGGTTACTGGACTTGGGACTGTTAGCCGCTCTGATACATCAGTGAGATGTTCGAGCCAACGGGACTAGCGCAGCCAGCACGCGTCGGATGATTGGCAGCATCATGTTCCTAACTGTTATTATTTAAATTAGGATTTATGTGTCATAATAAACGTCATCGATCCTAACCTTAATTAATAATTATTTATTGATAATAATCGATACCTTCTAAAGTTCTAAGCTTCAAACATTTCTTATAATATTATCGTTGCAATATTTTGAGAATTTATATTTTGTTACGATTAAATTAGGAATATTTGTTTATTTTATTTATTTATTTAATATAAGGTAGCCTAATGTTTTGTGTTAAGCATATACAAAAATTGATCAAATTCAAAGACGAGAATTAGCAGACGAAAGCGTACATTGAGACAATTCTATAATTTTTATAAAACTAAATTCTATAGCCAGAATTATTATCCTGAGTAAAAATTTTCGCAAGCGCCAAGTTAGTCTAATATTCTTAAGCGGCGAAGTAACTAAATTCTTGTATGTATAAAATTCGTTTAAAAGTTTTGATTGTCAGAAAGCAGTGAAACTAAAGAAAATTAAATGTTCGAAAATAAAATATAATAAAAAAAAATTGCAGTCATGGGGACTGTCGAGAGAAGTGAAATCTTAAGCGTAAACCTATGCATAGCATGTCGCGGTGACGCAGTGACGCGAACCCGTAACATTTCCCCCTACCAAAAATCGCTCAAAGCACCTAAAGAAGTTTTCACTTCAAAAACCAAGTCATTAAAAAGAAAATCGCAGAAAACAGTTAATCGAGTCGTAGTTATCTCAAAATAGCAAAGAATAATATACTTAATAGAATTGAATTATCTCAAATTTCACTTAGTTTCTTTATCACGGTAATTTGGATTGGCGACTCACCCGTAGCAAGAGCACAGCGGCCAGCAGCAGCAGCCTGATCCTCTTCATGGTCACAGTGCAGTCAGTCAGCGTCCTGCAACCAACGGAACACGTTGAACAACCAGACGAACACTAGCCGAGGGCGCGGCGGAGGCGCGGGCGCGGCATGGGGCTAGCGTACAGCCACACCAGCCATGGCGACGAGTACAGTGCATCACCGCACGCTGCACCCACCCGACTCCCCCCCCCCCCCCCATCCTCCCCACACTACCACCACGCACCCCACCGCCGCGCAGTGGGGCTGACCCAGTGACCGAGTGCAGCGCCGCCCGCGCCGGAACTGCACCGGCTGCATCTTTCACTGCGACGCGTGCGCCGCTCCCGCTGCGTCGAGAGGAAACCACGCGCGGCCTTCACCTTATTACGGCACAAGGTCGCGTATGTTTGTACATAGTGACACTTTGTATGTTTCTGTTTATTGGTTTTACGTAACCAATGCAATGAGGTGAAGTTAAACCAAAGACAGAAGCCAAGACTAAAAAAGGATTTCCTTGAAACCTAATTAATATTTTAAATAAATTTTCCCCTCTTTGCCGGAATTTGTAGATGCGTCTTTCCTCTAAAGTATGCGTGAAGCAGCTGCACCGCTGGGTGTCTCATTTGTGCAGCGGACTCGGTCTGTCCGGCAGCTGCGCGGGCGCTGCCAGCGATTTCACCCGACACTCGATCGCTCGCCGGTTAGAAAGCACAGAAAGTCTCATCTGTCGATCTCAGAATATAGTATATATGCATGAGGGCGTTTAATGAGACATTATATGTGAAAACAGGGTAAATTTATGTAAAATTTAATGACGAATAAATTATATTTGATGGTATAAAGATTCAGATATAGTAATGTAATCGCGATTGTTGGACTTATGGGAATTATTTGAGCAAGAAAGTGATTTATTGTAATCAGAAAGAGTTTTCAACATGCATTGCAACTGATCAATTCATTTAATACTAGGTACTACTAATATCCTACTCTAGGCCTGAAACGGTTCGCCGTGTGATAAGAAATCTTAGACAGTAATCACGTTATAAATACCCTCAGTATAAAGAAGACGAGTGATACACATTAGTCGCGGCTGCGCCCACCTATAACTAGGCTAGTCACTCGTAAGAAAGCGGGCCCTCGGGCATTTTCTATTTTCTGTAATCTGCGGTTATACTATAATAATAGCTGTTATAGCAGGTGGTTTGTTCAATTAAGCACATCCAAGCAAGCCGGCACCTCGTGGGCGGATAGACCAGCAGAATGCACCACACAATCAATTTGATAACACCGCTGCATCATTCTCCCACCGCAACCGCCTGTTCTGCCCTACTGTGGTTTTAACTTGTACTTTAATTTTAAGTCGACTTGCTATTAACTACCGCGTTCTTTTGTTTATCATTAGAAAATACATTTTTGTTAAAAACTTATTTCAAATTTCGTGTCTTTAGCAGCATACAGTCTCGCTACACCGAGTCGAGCGGCTTAGAGTCCAGTGCAGGTTGGAGTTGTGGTGGGAAAAACTGGAGAGCGTTGGCCTGAGAGAGGACCAAAACAGAATATTTATTTTGTGATATTGGCGGATTCTCCAGACCTGTGCCCATATCTCTCGTCGGACGCCCTTACTGATCTGCTCCGACTTTCGCTACCTAGGGTCGCTTGTCCAAGAGGATTCCGAAATAGACCGACACATAACGCATTAGATCAACTCAGGATGGATGAAATAGCGACAGGTCACAGGAACAACTTGCGACCCACGGATGCCACTCAAGCTAAACGGGAAAATTTATAAGTCCGTGATAAGGTCGTACTGTATGGATCGGAATACTGGCCGTGAAGGACACGGATGAAAAAAGATTGCATGCAGCGGAGATGAGAATGTTGAGATGGATGTTTGGAGTGACGATAATGGATAAAGTAAGAAATTAATATTAGGTCTTTACCTATGAAATTGCCGTTCTGCAGTACTGGGCCATTTCAAATCAAAATAATTTTTGTTTGATTGACTTCGATTAAAACAAATAAAAAATGCATGAAAAAAATTCGTTTAAATTTTTTCATACAAAACGGCAATTTCATAGGTAAAGACCTATTATATAAGGGGAAGTTTGAAAGTGGCGCCAGTGACAGAAAAGTTGAAAGGAAATCGTTTGGCTTAGTTTGTGTATGTGGTGAAGAGGGAGGAAACGCATGTGACTAAAAGAGTGATGAATATAAATGTTGATGGATGGAGAGGAAGGCCAAAGAAAAGATGATGGATTGTGTAAGAATGGAAAGAGAAAACGTGTTGCGCCGATCCCAAGTAACATCGGACAAGGGCAGGAAGATGATGAGTCTCGCTACAGACTTGTTTTACTAATATTTAAGGACAGCACAAGTACGATATAGTAAGCACGTGGAAATCTTGAAAATAAATAGTAGCTTGATGGGCGTGGCATATTTTCCCCGCACGCGGGGAGTGGCAGTTCCATCTTCCGTGGTCGGTCGGTCGCCGCCACAAAAATTTTCTGAACCAGTGCTCAAAACTGGAACTAACGAAATCACTGAACGGAATTTAAATACGTTACTTACTTAGCATGAGCTTTGGCTAAGCATTATTTTTGTCACTGTCGCACAACTGTCAAACTAAAAATGCAAGATAGTTAATCACCTTAATTAACATCACAGTTAAGTGGTACACATTATACAGTTCAACACCTGAGGGCAAGATATTATTTGCGCGCATCTATTTGGGATAACTTAATTGCCCTGTCAAAATATTCATCACTCGGCCAGAGGTCTAGAGTGTTATCCAATTTACCGCTCATTGATCAACGTCTAGCAGTCTGCCTGAGAAAGTATTTCTAATTTTCTTCTCGTTTCTCTAATGGGGCCATCCAAATAATTCATTAAGGGCAATAATTGTTTTGGTACTATTTACTGGTTAATCACACAAATACCTGTTTCAAAGTTTCTAATTGTTATCTTGTTAAAATAACTAGTGATATTATTGATAATTATAGTATAGGTGAATCAATCGATTGATGAGAAAACGCCAGTAATCAAGCGTGACTGCGAGGCGCGGGCGCAGGCGACGTCGCGCTTGTCGCCCGCCGCGTTGCGCAGCACCTCGACACCTCTCGTGGGACTGATTTTGTTGGCTCGCTTATTAAAAATACATAAAAAGTCATGAACAGATTTCACACGAGATGATCGACAAAAAGTATCGTGAGTCGCAACTTTACGTGGAACTTTCCTTTTCTGCCTAGAGCTGATCTGCAAGTCAATGCATTCAATATTGTGAAGATTTAGTGTCTTCTCAGCAATTATACTTTTTGCTGCAAATGACTAAATAGTTAATAGGCTTGCGTGAACGATTAATAAAATTGTGATTATGGGTAACTGAAGCCAAACATTTGTGCTGCTGGAAACTAGACGCATGACTTAAGAAAGCTATCCTTAGTCATTTACTTGAAAGAAGAACGGATTCAACATTTTTACATTCATTAAAATTAACAACGCTACTGAAATAAGTAAAAACCAGTATGCCTAAAAATACATTTTCAGTTAGGTATAATAAACTCGGCGGTTACACAGCACATTTCCAAGAGATCTAATGTTCTAAAAGTTGTAAATGACGCTTAGAGAGCAAGTTCCGTGTGTATAATACTCGTATGTTCAAATATTTCCAGGTATCCGGCGTGCACGTGTGACACGTCGTCGGCGAGGTCTAGATGGTGCGCGTGCGCTGCTTGAGAAAGCTGCCAAGTCACGTAAAGCAATTATACGAGCGGAGGGGTGGCACGCTCATCTTATCCTTATCATAACATCTTTACACCTCATCTTTCTATTGTCTTCAGCGCCGTGCCGTGATCGCAATAGATATCAGTAATGATACAGAAGTTATTATAACGATTGCTCCCATTCTTATGAAACTGGAAACTAGTTACAGCCAAACCTCGGAAACTCAGTTTTTTTTTTTTGTTTTTATATATTAAACAACTAGAAAGTGGAATAAAAACGGAAATAGATTCAACGTTAAGAAGCCTATTACATTTCGACCGTGATTTTTGCGTTAAATGGCCAACTTTGGCGTTATTATTCTGAGAAACTGAAAGACTTCGACAACTTTGATTTATTGAGTGGTGCAGAATAGTTATTAATATAGATTATAGCGGCCTCGCTTTCCGCATTTTTTTCCTACATATACATATATTTATAAACATAAAGCCAAAATTCCGAAGCAAGTATTTCATAAAACGCGCGCCTGCATTTTTTCGAGCTCTTGGATATAAAGTGAAAAATATGTAATAATATCTCAAGTGGTTTAGTTCATAGCGGCCTCAGAATTTTGAAAGATGTATGGAATATCTATAAAAAAAATTCTATGCAAAACCACTTAAAACTACTAAAAACGCTCAGAATGAACTGTAAATTTCTCCATACTTATTAATAGTATTACGTAAAATTTATACCAGTCACGAATAGAATAAACGTTAGTACATAAGAAATTAAAATTTGAAACTTTAAACAAAATAAACGTAATTACAACTGTCAAATTGCTACATAATGAGTGTCGCCGTGCTTCATTAAACCTAATCTGTCAGAACCACAATTTTGTGATAGGCCTCTTAACGTTTCAGTAAATGATACACCAGGAGATGCAATCGTTTATACTCAACCGGTTTGTGGGAAAAGTGAAAGTGATATTGATAAACTAGTAAACACAGCCAGCATGAAGGGTTTCCCATTGTTGTTACCACATGCGGTATTTATGAAATAAGTAGGAAACCAAAAATATAGTCGTTGGCATTTCTCTTCTATTATGTGCACGATTCAGAACTACGACTTGTGACAGTTGTGACTTGTGATAGGATACTAGGATACCTAACTCAGATTTGTTTTGTCTAATAATACATAATTAATGAATATACATAATAAAATAATATTAATTTTCGAATAGGTAACATCAGCACCTTGCGTTTTCGTTACTAAATCCTCATGGAGAAGGTGGCCTCAGGTAATATTCCTACATTTCCAACTCCTATCGTCTCAAGGCCCCCGCAGACAGACGTGACGCGACCGTGCGTCGATATTCTGGTAAAACTATGTCCATGAAGTTTTCATAGCAATTGTTCTCTAAGTCTTCTCGCGCTGTCTCATCGCGCCTATCTGCGCGAGCCTTTAAACCGTACGCTGGACTTCCTTTGCACATAGGGTGCTCCTCCTATTCAGAAGATGGTTTTGCAATTTCCTGAGGACCAAACGCATTTCCGTGGCCCGTCGCGGCCTCTGGGGCTATTTGCCAAGTGTAAATGAAATTTTACTAGTTCTTCTACTATCCTTTTTTATCCATTTCTGAGGGATGCAATGCCACAGAGCCTCCTTCCTCAGTGCCTCATAAACTTCAGTCTTACCTGAATGTTAGTGTTGTGTTACTTTCCTCGGCACGAGACGCATAATTCATAGTATAATATAAAAGTTTGCTTGAATTGGGGTGAAACAATCGTTGTCTGAAATATGAAACTCGGTTAACTGACTATAATTTGACTCAAATGACTGTATATGAGTTTAATCTTAGTATTTTTTATCAATTCGCCATTAGATTGAGACATTGAGACTAGGTTGAGGTGAAATTGTTGTATATAGTTAAATAGTAGTTTAGTTCACACACCCGTTCTAACTATGGTGTCATGTCCGATAATGTACTTTCATGTCTAGACAGAACAAATGATGCAAAATCATCGCGATTTATTTGAGCGGACAGCCATTATTATTTGTCTAGTTGGGTCTATGTATCATTGAGTTGTATCGTATGTCATCATGGAGGTACTTATTTTTAAACTTGACTACGCTCAAGTTAGAAGTACAATTACCATGATAATGTTTTCTAGTCACTTTCGGCTCTGATTAACGACACGACACGTGGGCGCAGCTGACGCGACTTTTAATTGGCTGGTAACGAGCTGAAAGTTTTTTTAACTAATGAATGGGAATCGCTTAGAAGATTAAGTTTTCTTCTCCATTATTATATTAGCATACATTGCGGTTAGAAAGCGAGCGTGTATTTACACTGAGATTTGTTAGCTATTGTTAGCATTTACCTACTCGGATTATTATTCAAGAATTACCAAGTAGCGAATTAAACCGTGCATCCGTAATATTCACTAAAATGAATTTCTCCCGCAACAAATCGTAAAAACGAGAAATAATCTATCTCTATTGAAGCGTTTCCAAGAAAAGGCATGATTTGCTAACAAGCGCGTGCGCGGCTCCGATGATACGAGACTTGAATTAATCTGTGAACGTACGTAAAACAAGCTATTGAATTGTTTTAGTAGCTTTCATTTCTAATGAAAAACTACGAGTAATTTTTATTGTTATGTTTTACGATGATTGCGATTTTCACTTGCAGGGTCAACGATCAGCCACATGGGAACTTTAAATGAAACCGATCATTGTTCAAAGTTCAGATTACATAATTATAAGATTATTATTAGGTTTGCTAAATACCAACTAAGTATTAACTATCGATGCCATCGTGAATTATTCATGACATACGAATTTGGCTGTTTTGATACAGAGATTATATCCGTGATGACCAACGATGGGCATATAGGTAGATATTTTGTGGCATTTCGGCTACACGCATAATCAACTTTTACCCTCAAAAACTAAACATTTGTCTTATTCTTTTTCATGATTATAAAAATCGAAGATTTTCTTTAGTAGGTAAATTATGTGGGCCAAAACACGATTGACACAATTGGCTCGATACAAAAGAATGGCAAAGTTTCCTCAAAATTAGCATTTTTAATGAGAAAAAACTGTTTTATTCGATTTTAATTAAAATAATTTCAATAAAATTTCGTCTACACGTTCACCATTAAAGACATAAGGGGATTATGGGTTTATTTTAATGAAACAGAGCATAGAATGTTTAAAATAAATATTTTTGAAATTCTTTAAGCTCCGTTTGGCCATACCAATGCTCCAAATCTTAATATATTACGATACCATTTCGCCTTAAGGCTTAAGGCTTTACCGTCATCATCGGAAACAATAGTGATACCGAAAAAAGATCTACAAAATGCAATCGATAATCGAGAAGCAAGTGTCCGAATGATCTCTTAACGCTAAATTCTTGCCTCAATACCTCAATTGTGTTCAAATTTCTCACTTAAGTCTCCACACCACGTAGTAAAGTGTGGTTGTTACACATTGACGGCCTCGTCGATAAACCACAAGTATTTGATTTGAAAGTAGCTTTTCTTTCAATTTGTTAGCCCTGCATTTTTATTGTTGTTTGTTGGTGTGTCTTTTTATATGAATGGTAGTTATACTTAGTGATGTCATTAATAGACAATCCGTATGCATTCACTTCAATTAGAAGCTATCACGTGTAATTATCTATGTCTACTTTACATTTATTTATGCAATTAATCAATGCGTCACAATCTTTTCATCATCAACGGATATATATTATATGTATGACGAATGTGCAATAAAAAGAAAAGCCTCTCAAGTATCGTCTGTCTAAATGATTGATAATGAGCGTAACTGAACACTTGCGTATCGAACACATATCGCGGTGACGTATTGATTAGGTGATTCGCTAAAGAGCAGCGTGGGCTCAAGGTTACGCCACGCAACACTTTCACCATCCGCCGCAGTTCGTTGCTCTCCGAATTCAGCGTCTCCTTACTCTCAGGTTCAGTCGGTATCAATGGCCATCCGCTCGAACCTTGCACCTTGGAGCGTTCCCTACAAACACAAACAAAATCACACTCAAATCTCATGGCAATAGCAGCCACTTCCGAACGAGGCGGAGCCGCTCCAAGATGCTATCCGTTGACGTTTACGTTCAATGCCCGTGTTAATGGTACCGAGAACGTAACGTGGCCCACTTTCTCTTTTAAGCACACGTTGTCTCTTTCTTCATTTCGTATTGTGGGGTCCGGCGAGCGAGATGGTGGTATTTAAGATGTTTCGTTGGGGAAGCTGCATGGGCTCGCTTTCTTCGCCGCACTTGGCATTGGAGGTGTACAAAATCCGGTAACTTTCGTTGGCGGCGTGCGACTGTGTGTATTCTGTGGTGCATTAGTGCCGGTCGGGCCGCGCGGCGTTTCGTTACAATTAGCCGCTCTTTCATGGTTACGTAACGATTATTTTATCAGTGCGGTAACATAAAGTAGGATTTTTGTCTTAAGACTGTAGTTATCGATTTAATTTATTTTTATTTATTAAAGAACACTAACATTCAACATTGGCTTACAAAAGTATTTCAGAAAGGTATTACTGCTAATGTATACACACATTATAGGTGTACATAACATTTAAAGAAAAAAGGACATTGGACAGAAGCTGCTTATAAACTAAAAGTAAAATTTAAAATTTAAACGATAAAATAAAATACAAATTAATGAAGGTCATGAACAAATACAGTTGCAGTTCAAATACATAATTTTACTATAACAGAAATTATGTGAGTAAATAATAATAACGATAACTGTCAAGTATCATTTTTCGAATACCACCCAAGGAGTCATGAAATATGTCCAGGTTTGAATTTAAGTTTTTTTGAGCATATTGTAATGGTTAATAGTTCTTATTGGCGGACCATGGGCACCGATATTGGTACGACAGAATGGAGGAAAAAAAACATGTTACTTAGGACAGTGCGGGGTCTCTTACCCCTGCTAGGAGGAGGTGACCACAATCAATCTTGCCGTTAACAATTTTGTGTAAAAATGGAATACTAAATGAAATATTAAACACTATTTAATTGATTGTTAAATACGTTTTTAATTTTGATATGACAGAACACGGTTATGAACTAGATACCTACTTAATATTAGTGTTATTCCTACACAAGTACACATAGTAATAGAGGATTATTGAGATGGTTGAGGAGGTTTCTCATGTATTTAGTTCCGGTTTGCCCGCAGCTTTAGAACTCGAACAGCTTTACAACCGCGTTGTATGATGATCATATCTTCGCGTTGGTCTAGCGTAGAGTTAGCCGGATGTATATAAAATGCGTAGCAGATACGTCGTAGACCCTGCGTAGTAGCCGCTAATATGCAGCGTAACAGACGCGTCGTAGACCCTGCGTAGTAGCCGCTAATATGCAGCGTAACAGACGCGTCATAGACCCTGCGTAGCTGCCGCTAATATGCAGCGTAACAGACGCGTCGTAGACCCTGCGTAGGCCGCTAATATGCAGCGTAACAGACGCGTCGTAGACCCTGCGTAGCTGCCACTAATATGCAGCGTAACAGACGCGTCGTAGACCCTGCGTAGCTGCCGCTAATATGCAGCGTAACAGACGCGTCGTAGACCCTGCGTAGCTGCCGCTAATACGCAGCGTACCAGACGCGTCTTAGCCCCTGCGTAGCAGCCGCTAACAAGCAGCGTCGCAGACGCATCGTAGACCCTGCGTAGCAGCCGCTAACACGTATCGTAGCAGACGCGTCGTAGACCCTGCGTAGCAGCCGCTAACACGCAGCGTAGCAGCCGTGAAGACACTACGACCGATCGAACCTAGCTGACCGATTTGGAATACTCGGCTTTTAGCTACATTTTAATGTCGATTAGTTTTCTGCGATGGAAGCCGACCTCAACATAGTTGGGAAAATTAGTAGATTGATTTTTTCTTTTGTGCGATGAATTTGTGCAGTTATAAACAACTTTATTTCTTAATAGTAAGTAATGAATATTTTTTTGAAAAACTGTCGGTATATTTTGTACTAAGTATCTAATTCCAATAACACAAAACATATTCAGGTAACAGACGTTATTAAATGCTAGCTAAAACGTAAGCTACATAAATACTAAGAAGAATCTCTGTTTTTTAGAAAAAAACCTTTCATGGTATGCGTTTCAAAACAAAACATCAATGTGCTTGAAAAAACTTAAATTCTTACGTAAGCCTTAAAATACGTGCTGTCATACAATGTCACCATTATATTCACATTAGGTTACACTCACGTTTGACAAAATTACACGCGACCTGCATCAGGGTTACACAATGGAAAGTTGACACAAAATTTTACTGTCATTTTGGTAAAAGTTTATTAATATTTTGTAACACAAAATAAGGTTGTAGAACACTTTTCAGTTGTAGGAAAGGCTCTAAGTTTGTATTACTTAATAAATAGTTTTATAATTTCCGGTAAACATATTGATTATCAAGGAATTCATATCAATTAAGGTTAATTTCTACTTTTAAGTGTGCTGTTTTATAGGAATGTTTTCTGAGAAAATATTTAAATGCTCAAGCAACCTCGATAAACCATAGCCTTTATTATTAAGTAGTCCTTACATATGTATTAATATATTAGTACTAATTCTAATATATTAGTACTAATTATAATATAATATGTCACGGCGCCGGCGCGGGCGCACGGCACTGGGCCACGCTGATAGCTACATGACACGTTTCTAATAGCCTCCCGAAGATCTTAATCGTAAGTTATATGAGTGAAACTGATTCTCATCTCTAATAGATACACAGCGCCGGCTAATTTAACCTAAATAGAGGACATGGAAATACAATGTACTATATACTTATGTATAGACACTTGAGTAAAATCATCCCAGTAAACGACTTTTCCTCATTTAGAGTCGAAAATTACAGTAAAAAGTTTCTCTCAATATCAAAAACATCCAACGTAATTCAAAATACACATTTAATGCGTGTAATTGATCATATATAATTGGAAATTAAATCGATGTTATTCTATGCAAAGCCGGTAGTTCAGCTTCCGTATCTCGAAGAAATTGACCCGGTTTTCTGAGAAAATTGCCTTATTTGCATGAACTTGAAGCTGGTTGTTAAAAAAGTATATCGGCGTCCGCCAGCCGGCCACACAATGTAAATGATCCACGTCTTAGTTGCTGAGCTGTGATTAATGAAGTTTTATGAAAGGCAATTAAAATTAAAGTCTTATTTACGTCTATTGTCAGTTGGAAACATACTTGACTTCCTACGCAACTTTTCATTGTAATAAAAGATCGATGTAAAATAATTATTGGGACATCTGTGAGTCGAGCTATTATCAAAACAAGAACGTCATAATTATACAAACATGTCGAACCGAACATGTATTGAAATGGAAAGTGAGTTATTAAAAACAAGTTGTTTGGATTTATTTACGTAGTTCAATGAGGGATTTCCTCCCAATATTTTGGTTGCAGTGAAACCGGAACCGAAGTGAAACGTGCCTCGCACTCGCTCCTAGATTTTTCTCGACAGCTGATACCGGCTATCGTATAGCAGTTGCGCTTGTGTGCTCAGTGAAATGTTTTATCATTAGCATTTTCTTTACGAAAACTGTAACTTTATTTTAAAGTTATAAATAAATAAGTACGTAATGCTATCATTATTTATTTCTAACTAGCATTCCCACGCGGCTTCACCCGCGTGTATGTCCGAAAATATCCCACGGGAACGTACTAACGGGAAATCCTTCTTTATTCCTTGTCATAAAGGGAAACCTTTGTGCAAAATTTCAAGTTTCTAGGTTCAAAGATTTGGGCTGGGTGTTGATGAGTCATTCAGGACTTTTCTTTTTATGTATAAAGATAAAATTTCTTTTAATTTAAATCACGGTTGATACCTACCTTTTCGACGTGAAAAGTTTATTCATATAATTTTAGCTACACTAAAATTCATAACGATCAATGGGCAAATCTTGTGTAACGTAATGCCAATAAATCACACTCTATGAATACTTATGAATATTATTTATTCACAATATTAAATAACGAATTTGAATAATTTATTTTCTGCTTTCTTACAATCCGTAGATATATTCACCAAACCGACTTAGAAAGCACTTAAAAGTGTTTCAAATATATACACCACTCATTTTTAATTAGTACAAATAAATACTTAAAGGGCTTATTAGAGTAGGTCTTGTTATTGTATATTTAAAGTCTCAATAAATAATATTCATAAACAGCAAAGTTATTAGCGTTTGTTTATATCCCAAAATGTCACGCAGTTTATGGAAATATTGTACAGGCTACATAGTAGTATTCATTAATCATGGAAAAGGCGTAGTATTTTCTAGTAGCAATTGTTATGAATAATTGATTCAATTATGAATTTACCAATTAAGACAAATTTTCGTCGACAATTTTGGGATTTAATTTTTTTGACTTTTGACTAAACAAATATGATCAGTAACGAGTACGGATAGAGCCCCATTATTTTTGTACTAATTAAAAAATAGTAGTGTAGGTATATGCAGATACTTGGTTTATTATTTTATTTTATTTTATTAGGTTCACCAACAATTGTTTACACCTAGTTATAACAAAAATTACATGCTTAAAACAGTCTTAGAGTGCAACAATTACTTATAGGCAAACACCACATTCACAAACCCTACACCCCACCCTATACCCTTAGGAGATAAAAGGGTTCTTATCCCTATTTCCAACACTGGTTACAGAAGTACCTGAACCAGCCTGTCCACATAACTAATAGTCTATGAGCATGTTATGTTAATCTAATTAATGCTGTACAATGTTAAATGTTAATGTCAATCTAAAACAGATGCGTGTGACCCAGTGAGCGATAGAAACCGGTAATGTTGTATTATCGCCACCAACTGACTTTTTTATCTATGCTAATACATGCTACGCGCGTAAACCCGTGCCCACTCCGCTGCATTATGCAAATATGTGCAATTATCTACAGGCTTTTTTAAATTAGTCTCTCTAGTATACCAGTAGGTATTTAGACTTTCGTGAAACTAGAATTTATTTATATGATTTTTGTGAGCTTTTTTCACGTTAATCGTTTCGAATTAAAACTTAAGATTAAATGCAACTCAGGCCCCCAAGATACAGGCGCTGCATAGTTTGGGGACCACTGTTCAAATCATTCTAGTTACAGTAAGCACACAATAGTATTATTTTTGAAATTTATTTTGTAACAATGGACCAATCAATTATTCTTAATCTTTAATTCGATAACGATTTTGTTATATATTCCTATAGTCTAAACTATTTAAAATCTTATACATTTTAAGCTGTAACATAGCTTTATTAGGACATTTTGAATTTCACATCTGTAGCACAAAGGAAACAAACAATTATTAGAATAATCATAATGAACGCAACGAACAGAACACAATGGTTTATCGGTGTGAGTGATCTCCGCAGCCGGAGCCGGAACAAACAGGGAAGGAATGATTTATGTGGTGCGCCTGCGCTCCGCTGTAAGAGAAAGTCGGAGCACGTTTACAGGCCAAGGACGAGGGCGTCGCTCCCGAACGTTGCGTAACGTCGTGAGATTATTTATTACATCGGCCGGGCGGCGCCCGCGCAGCCCCGCATTTATGACGAAACAATCATGCGCATGACCATCGAAGGACAATGACTCCAATTTTCTTTTTGACCTATCATCAAAATGCCCAGGGCTATCGCTTTCACCGCCGTGAGAGATTCGATGCTCAAATATGTAGTTGCAGTTGTCTATACTATCTCTAATACTTCTCTAGTCGGAATCTAACATGACTGTCGAAATAATTATAATGATAATAATTAGGGAATATTTTTGATGCGTGGGATGATAATTACAATTATTTGATACTACGAGAGGTGAAGATAAACCTAAGATGAAGTACCTAAAATTAATATTAAGGAGTTTAAAAAAATACATCGTGATTTAATAAGGTTATTCAAAAAGTTAAACCCTATATAACTATAGTTTTGGGAATGACATGAACGACATTTTCGCTGTGAGTTTAAAATTAATTATTATCCAATAACATCCAATAACATCAACAACATCACACACTTACAAAAAAAAGTGTAACTAATCGCTGTCTGTACATGGAGGATATTTGAGAAAAACTATTATTGGGGGTCTTTATTAACGCAATATAACCCAAAACAATGATTTTTAGAATTTTTGTCTATTCGTTTGTGCGCGCTAATCTCAGAGACGGCTTAGCAATTTGGGTGCGATTTCACTAATATATTGTCGTAAGCTTCACTCAATCGGTTCATAAATAAAAAAGTTATGTCAGTTTGGAAAAATGGAAAAAATTCTCTGTAACTTAACAAAAAGTACTAGGATTGCAAGAATTCAAGATAATGTTTCGAAACACTACACGACACGTTGTGCACAATTTCTGAGCAGTAAACCTAACAAAAACGAATTAACGATAATTATATGAATCATTAGTATTATGCTTTTAGTAGGATTTGGATGAAATTTGGCACACAGACAGTTTATAACATGGATTACCACATAGGATACTTTTTATCCCGGTAGTACGTTTCTGTGGGTTAATTTCCGACCTCCACGCAGGCGAAGCCGCTGGCAAAAGCTAGTTCATGAATATAGTTTTCCCGAAATTGTCATCCTCAGAAAGTCTCATGAGTAATCTATTGCTAAGGTTACAATTAAAGAAATAAGAAAACAAATTAACGTAAATTATATTCAGTCGAATTAAATGCCAACTTGTGTCCTTAGTGGACTTTCACTCTCGTTACGGTTGGCAAAATGTGCTTACAGCAGTTATGTAACTGAGCTCTCGTACCTCGCGCTTGCATAGGTAATTACTTACAGAGAAAGTCGATATATTTCGGCGAGAAATGATCGAGTGAACATAAACTGTGGATTACTTTCCGCTCTTCATAAGCATTGCGTAACACCAGCCGAATTGAAATCATTCGGATTGAAATGTTACATAAATGATGACATACTCAAAAGTTATTTAAATATTTTCTTCTTTTTTATTGATCCTTTTTTGTAAGGTTACGTCGAAGAAATTCATAAATATGTAAAGTTTGAAGATTAGAAATTGAGGTGAATTTGCATGGTAGGTTAAGGACGTTGTTAAAAATGGGTAGTCAAATCATTACTTTTTTACACAAAAGTATGTTTATTAAATAAAATGCTTTGCATTCTTAAAATGTTTTTTGGCCAAATTGTTGATAGATGTGCATGGACCAAAGTAAAAATTTTCACTCCGGTACATTTATTGAGAAACTGTATCTATCTAAAATTATATTTATAGTTCAGGATCGTACCATGCACATCTATCAACAATTTGGCCAAAAAACATTTTAAGAATACAAAGCATTTTATTTAATAAACATACTTTTGTGTAAAAAAGTAATGATTTGACTACCCATTTGTAACAGCGTCCTTAATACGTCATGCTTATTTCAATCAATTTTTGGTAGGTAACGTAGGTCTGTGATGAATCAGTCTTACCAAATTATCTTGGTGACATAAATTTGAATGTGACTCAGGTCAGGAAAGTCTGAAACAAAAAGTAAATACTATTAATACAAAGCTAAAATACATATTTCAATCAATAGGGTTAAGAATGCTCTTTGTATGCTCATCAAGGCGGATTGGATATTAATTAGGTATTATGCTTGCTAACAATAGTTTGCATAATATGGTTGTTAATCGATAAATCACTTGACCATATTGGTTGCTGACACCATTCCTTCAACTTAGCATTGAAAACAATACACTGTCATTGCCTATATGCTTCGGGTCATCGTTTAATAAACATAAAGAGTTCTGTCTAGTGTCTTTCTGTCTATACATTGTCCTTCTAACTAAGGAGTAGAAATGGCATTGAAATGTTTACATACTTACTTTATAAGTTTAAGCAATGTTAGTCAAAATTAAAGCGACTAGCCAAGCCACAAGCACAGAACATAGTGAAGTGTGCACATCATGATTTGTCACTAAGAGTATGAAAAACGAACGTAACACCGCTTCTGAATAAAATTAGTATTCATTCAAAAAAAACCGGCCAAGTGCGTGTCGGACCACGCTTATTGAAGGGTTCCGAAGTGGGATGAATTTATCCCAAAAACAAACTTAAAATTGTGGTTGAAAACATGTTATCCCATACCTCGATATACGTCACGGTCAATTGCAATAATGTAAGTTTGTATGCCCAAAAAATCCGGTTAGACTGGAAGCCGACCCCAACATAGTTGGGAAAAGGCTAGGCAGATTGATTGTATGCACAAAAAAAAAATTGTGTGTGATAAACTACAAATTAACGATTTTCGGACTTTTTCCTTTACTTGTACTGTAAGACCTTGCTTCTTGCCAAATTTCATGATTCTAGCTCAACGGGAAGTATCCTATAGATTTTGATTTATTTACGAGTATCAAAATATATGTCGCATAAATGGCCGTATTTTTGCGTTGACTTAGAAGCTTGATTTTTTAGAGTTCCTAGAGACCTACGTATTTGGTATTAATTTCAACTTGATACATCCACGCGTTCCTGCGAAAAAGGGTCTTGGCAGACAGACAAACGGACAACGAAGTAATCCTATAAGGGTTCCGTTTTTCCTTTTGAGGTACGGAACCCTAAAAAGAGTGGTTTCAAGAGGCTTTCATTTGTTGTTCAAATCAAACAATGCCATTTACCACGCGTCTTATTATTAGGTCTTTACCTATGAAATTGCTGTTCTGCAGTACTGGCCATTTCAAATCAAAATAATTTTTGTTTGGCTAAGAATTCTAATTTCAAATTAATTTTATTTTAAAAACATGGATTTTTTTTTCCAAAAGTAGTCATTTGTTTATTGATTAGTGTTACATTTTCATCGCATTTCAATCTTTTTCGTCATCATGGATACGTTAAAAATTCGAGTAATTATGGAATATGAGTACCGTCGTGGCAGCAACGCGGCACAAGCGGCACGCAACATCAACGACGTTTACGGAGCTAACACTACAAACCAACGCACCACTTGTTATTGGTTTGCGCGCTTCCGTTCTGGAAATTTCGACCTGAAAAATGAACCTCGCGGTCGTCCAAAGACTTTGGTCGACAATGACGAATTAAAGGCGATTGTGGAAGCTGATGATACACAATCTACGGCTGAATTAGCAGCAGCTTTCGACGTTAGCGTCAAAACAATATTGGTCCATTTGCGTCAAATTGGCAAGGTAAAAAAGCTTGACAAATAGGTGCCCCACGAACTCAATGATCGCCAGCGCGAAGTACGCGTCGAGACGTGCCTTGCACTGCTCAACAGACACACAAATGAAGGAATTTTGAACCGCATTGTTACCTGCGATGAAAAATGGATTCTGTTTGATAACCGCAAGCGCTCAGCAAGTTGGTTGGATCCTGGTTCAGTACCTAAACAATGCCCTAAACGAAAACTTACCCCTAAAAAAGTGATGGTCACTGTTTGGTGGTCTAGCGCCGGTGTGATTCATCACAGCTTCATACCAAACGGGGTGAGCATTACTTCAGATGTGTACTGTGAAGAACTGAACACAATGATGGAGAAGCTGGCACATCTCCAACCAGCATTGGTCAATCGCTCGTCTCCGCTGCTCCTGCACGACAACGCGCGACCTCATACTGCACAGCAGACGGTCTCCAAGTTGCAAGAACTGGGGTTGGAAGCTCTCCGTCATCCGCCCTACTCACCAGACCTTGCGCCTACAGACTACTACTTTTTCCAGAATTTGGATAACTTCTTGGCGGGAAAAAAATTCAATACCCGAGAGGCAGTACAAAATGCCTTTGAAGAATTTGTTGCCTCCCGTCCAGCTGATTTCTTTAAGAAGGGCATCAATAAACTGCCACTGCGTTGGCAAAGATGCATTGATTGCATGGGTGATTACTTCGATTAATACAAATAAAATGCATGAAAAAAATTCGTTTCAATTTTTTCATACAAAACGGCAATTTCATAGGTAAAGACCTATTATAAGGAAGATATATATATAAGGCTTGCTGTTATATGTACTACCTTCAAAGCTCTCATTAGTCATATTAGTGTTATATGATTTCGAAACAAGTTTCTAGAATAGACCAAGCGACGTAACGTTACATTCTAGGCTCAACCATTGTTCTTTTATGATGTCATAACAGACAATAATAATAATTCTATTACCCAAGTAAGTTATCTATGTCGTGCATTGTATCGCAGTGAAATCGTCCTTGTACAATGTAGTTAGTAGACAATAAGTTATTTTAGCTTCCTGCCGGGACGCTTACGTCGCGTCGCCGTGCGGCGGGCGGCGGAAATACAGGAAAGTGAAAGCATATAATGAAGGCACATAGACATTTTGCTGAATGAAAGGGACGGAGTCGCGATAAACATTGTAGCAAATAGAGCAAGAGTTCGTTTTAATTATGATGTTTTTTTTTTATTATGTTTATTGTAGTATTAATAATATATTATTTCGGGCGCTTACGATGCTTAATGGTATTTTGACATCAACACGAAGTGTGACTTATTTGCCAGGAGATGGACAGAAATGTGTGTCGTGAATGCAAGTTTCTGTGAGATGATGAATGAAAGATAGATGTGATAGATAAGAAATAATAAAAAGTAAGTGCAAAAAAAAAACCCGACTACTGAAAAAATCACGCTCGCCGCGGTCGGTCTGTACCTCCACTTTTACGTATTTTTAACAATTTAAACATATATATTTACTTAAACAATGTGACTTATATAAATATTTGTAATGTGCTCGTCAAAACCTTTCTTTTGATACCAAACATGTCATTATTATCTCAATTTAATTTTTTTCGTGGACATACGTTTAAAGTCCACCATATTAAATTTAGGGAGAATTTATATAGTCACCCGGACCATTATTACGAATCTATTGATACCTCATTCATTAAAATCGGTTCAGTAATTTAGGCGCTACGGTGGAACACACGTAAATACATAATATTTATATACCTACTTACTTACATATTTTTTTTTTCTACATACATAGACTGCTAAAATCATAACGCTTTGGCTTTGCCGTAGTCGGGTAAAAAGTAGTAATTTTCTATTTCTTTTCTGTTGATTGCATTTTTATCTCTAGATTATTTCTTATTTTGTAAATTTCGCTAATTTCTCGTGTTCTAGTTTTTATGTTATTTTATTTTTTATTATGTCTTGTTAAATTTTGCTGTACAACGCCCTTAGATTTATTTAAATCTGTTATGTTGTATATATCTTAAATAAATAAATAAAATTATATTGATTACGTGGAACTCCTACTACGAAAAATTTTTAGTAAGATGTACTTAACTTATTTTTTAGAGAACTTGTTAGAATTACTTTTGCCGGCAGTAAATAAATATGATATTGGTCAACATGTAAAAGTTTTAGCACAGCCTTCACCTGAGATAGCAAACCTAAAAAAAAATACAATTGCCCACTAAACGGTGTATGTTTTTCTGAGTCTTTGTCATTACGTTAACAGTCCTAGTTGTAAGCTTACTTTCAAAGATGGGACTACATTTACAGCAGCAATTATCCTGAATACATAATTGATACATTATCATCGGTACACACCTATGTTACAGATATTACAAATAACGTTCGCGACGTTGTTAGCCGCTATAAGTCGAACTATGTGGAGTGATCGTGGGATGGATGTGGTCTGCAACTACTCGTAAATACAAGATGAAAGTGGTGAAATCTTTAGACGGGCCGCGAGAAATCGCCGCTGTAATAAATAATGCACTAGTTCAGTCTCGCAAGCCCTTACATCGAGCGACTGGTTCCAACACACTCATAATTCGACAAGAAATATTGACAGTATCCGTTTAGGTGCAGCCGAATATAGTTAAGTACCTTTCTATTTAGATAATTACCGGAAGATTAAGCTATTAGATTAATAGATCGATAAGCTTTGGTAACGACGATACGTAAGATTTAGAAAATTCATGATGACTCAATAGAGATCCAATTACTGTTGTTGAGAATTTCACTTTTGGGTTCGGTACTTGTTATCAGAAAATGTTAAATGTTGTCTTTGCTCAGCTATCGGAAACATTGCATCAACTGTGAGAGAAGACGAGAACGACTTTATGTATCCTCGCCGATGAAACATTTTGATAATGGTCCAAGACGTTTTACAGCACTAAAATAGTACATTTTGATACGAGCCGAGAACTCCAATAACAAATGTCAACGTGTATCAAAAGACGTTTTTCAATACACTTTTGAAATAAATAATTAAATAAACTAACGAAAAATATTTTTGTCATAAATTATTAGGAAACTATGACTTTAATTTTCTTTTTTTTTTCCGCGCTTTGCTTTCGCCAGATGAAGCAAAGGTATAAAGCCGATAAACAGCCTAATATGAAAAATAGAAAATTCAAATATTTTTGAGTTTCGAACACAAATAAATGTTAATTTGTTCATAAACGTTTTTTTTTATTGTAATAATCATGGTTTTTGATGATATTCTATTTATACACATTATTTAAATATTCAAAAAATATTAACGCCGTAAAGACGCATATCTCTTTGCCGAGATTTAAAAAACATTCACCTCCGTATAGAGACGGCATGAATAGAGGCATTGAACCAATTTGGACTAAGTATAGGTATAAGTTATTTGTGGCAATTTTTATTCCCGCACACGTGTTGGAAAATGAAAAATCGCACGCTTGTGAAATACATTGCATGTGAACCTAATCGTAGTGCGATATGAACCAGTTTTCGAGGAAGTGTATTGAAAAATAATTTGGATACTGACTTGTCTTTCCAAACATGAAAGAAATCAATATCTGCTTATCAACATGTTTTCGTTACCATTAAGAGCTGTCATGTTAGTTTAAAGCTGATTGTAATCTCTTTATTAATGTCAAATTTAATTATAGACTATGTGAAATGAATTGATGTTGTCAAATGTGACTACTGTCTGACATTAATAGTGTCGCTGTCCACGGTCCTTAATAGCCGGAATCATTGGATTGAAAGATGTTGGTGTAGTTTGGAAATAGCTTTTATCTCTTTGGAATAAGAGCGCTAGAGGTTAACTTATGTCTTGGAGCAGCCATTCGTGGCGCCTGCGCCGCGCCGTCAACGTCGTGTTTCCACCACATCCGCTGCGACGCTGTCTCGCCAACCAAACTCATTTGCCGTGACACAAAACCTCACGTCATAATTGGAGCACAATAATTTGATATACTTTCTCCGATCCAACGTTTAAATAATTCATAAAAATTCAAACATTCTACACGCGTATATTCATGCATGAGCTTAATTAATACTTTCAGTTTCTTCTTGAAAATTAAAATACTTAAAAGAACAAAGCGGAACTAGTTTGGCAGTTTCTATTTAATAAGTAACAGTGGAAAGGTAGTGAAAATTGTTATAACATTGTTATATATTTGCCAATTAATTATAAAAAGTTTACTCATCAAAACATTTAACACTTCCTGACTTCTGTTATCTTTAAAACGTTACCTTACTATTTATTGTTAGAGATCGGGTTATATAGTCCAATTAATTATTGAAACATAGTACCTACGTAATGTTAATAAATATATTTATGACTGCTTTATAAGATTGATTTTTAGGTAGTTGTTATATACCGTACCAAAATGTTAAAAAGGAACCCTCCCCCCTCCCTCCCTCCCTCCCTCTGGAAGGTTCCTTTTTACCATTTTGTGTGTGTGACTCAGTTTAAAGAGAAGGGAGTGAATGATAGCGTGACGGTTGACAGGGGAGAATGGAAGAAGAAAACGTGTTGCGCCGACCCCAAGTAATATGGGATAAGGGCAGGAAGATGATGTGTGTGTGACTCAGTTTGTGCGTCTGCCTGCCTGTCTGTCCGTCTGTAACAGCTGGATATCTCAAGAACTACTAATGACCCGACTATTTTGCAAATAACAAAGAAATAAAAATATTATACGTATGTTTTTTTTTTGAAAGGGGGTCTCAAAAATTGGAAGTGGGGCTATTAGTGCTTGTGGGGTATCATATTAAAGAGCGCTGTTTGCACATTATCAATTTTTTTTCTTTTTTGGGTTCCGTACCTCAAAAAGAAAACCGGAACCCTTATATGATCACTTCGTTGTCCGTCTGTCTGTCTGTCTGTCTGTCTGTCAGTCTGTCAAGACCCTTTTTCTCAGGAACGCGGGGAGAAATCAAGTTGAAATTAGTATCAAAAATGTAGGTATATGGTTTCTTGTAGTCCATTTATGCGACATATTTTGATACTCGCAAGTAAATCAAAATCAATAGGGTACTTCATATTGTCATAGAAACATGAAATACGACAAGAACGGTCTTACAGCACATGTAAAGGAAAAAGTCCGAAAAATGTTAATTTGTAATTTTATCACATAAATTTTTTTTTGTGATTGTTATAATGTTGTGATTGAATATTAAGTTTGTCTTTGGGATAAATTCTTTTCAACTACGAAATCCTTCATTGTGCGTGGTTTGACACGCACTTGGCCGGATTTTTAGGCCGCATAGTTTTAGACTTTTGATGAAAAATGTAAAAAAAATAACGTTCCCTTCCTTATCTCCTCTCCTCCGTTTCTTATCTCCGAAGTTTGCATAGAGAAAAATCTGAAATTATTCTATGTGATAGAAGTGTATGTAAAGATTACAGAAAAAATAAACCGCTGTCTCTAAATAGCACACTTTTTCAGAAATCGGAACGGAACCCTCGCCTCGGTGCGCGAGTCCGACTTTTTCATGACCGGTTTTTTTTTATTAGTGTACCGAAACGCCATCTAGTGGCAGATGGCAGTGGTAAGTGGTACAGTACTCGCAAAACTTTATGAGCCCTCTGAACGCAGAGCCGAGTACGAAAAGTGAGTGCACAATAATTATTGTAATATGTGAAACATTTTTTATAGTACTTATAGGCACCTACAGCATTGATTTTTGTTCTTCACAAAAATAATTAGCTATTAATGTACTTATAGGTCAGTGCGTGCAACTTCCTAGAGCTCATAAGATTTTGCGCGTACTATAGTAGTTTGTACTAATAATAATAGGTACACAGTGGTTATAGTTTGTTTTGTTTGTACTTCAAAGCTGTTCCTATCCCTAACATAAATAAATGTTGAACATGAAACTGGTATTTCTCACTCGACTGGTAAGTAGAGCCAGAGCTGTCACTATAAACGTGGTCGTCACTATAAACTCTCTAAGGGGAAACTTTCAAGTGTCCCTCCTAATCTCTGATAGAAGTGCATAACAAAAGTGAAATCTGTTGAATTTCCCCGCTGCGCCGGCGCTGCTGCCGTGCCGGCCGCGTATTGGGAGCGCATAGGGGCGCTATCGCCACTCTCGTTATATCAAATATACGGGCCCGGTTTGTCACTCTGTTTGGTTATTACATACATTACATTGTTAGCCCGCAAATGAGATTATGGTGGCGCTTTCTAATGTTATATTGCTGTTATTATGAAACATCCAAATGTTTCTGATAATTAAATAATTTGCTTCGATTCCGAGACAGAAACGTACATGATTATACCCCTGCATGTTACACATCAAATTATACCTGCGAATTTAAAATGAATAGCTTTTTAAATGCGAATATCTAAACGTGTATCTGTATTAACGAGCGTTTAATCGGCGCCTCGGGGGGACACTCGAATCGATCAAAACAATCAGTGGAAAGCTGTTGGTAGCTGCCCACTGTTCGCATAACCGCATTCCTTGTGAGCCTCATCAGACGACAAAAAGAAAAAATTACGTCAGCTCGCTTTATCGCGAATGTTAGACTAGATATTATTTTTCTCTTTTACTTTAATAATGATCTTGGACGATTCAATTAGCCGCTTCAGTTAACGACAGCCAATCGCACCTACGCGAGAAAAACGTGTTATCTCGAAAATTGCAATTTTACAGGAAGGGATATGTAAACTTTAAAAAAATTATGACATGTAAATTTATGTGTTTTTACGTTAAATGAGTTATCTATTAAACTTTTAAAAATACACAAAAAGATTCTACAATCGAATATTAAATTATCGAATAATAATAAAAATCACCTTTTCCGAAATGTCACGTTTTTCTCGCAAAGTGGCAAAATTAGATTAGCTTCTTGAGGCTAGTTTGACAGCATTGCAATAATATTGGTTAGTAGAAAATTAAGACATTTAATTGTTTATGAAGAGACTGAACAAAGGGAGAAAATGCTCGTAGGTACTAGTTATGACGTAGCAGGCTCGTAACTCTAATCGTTTTTTTTTTTTCTATTTTACTTCCACGAATGATTTTACAATTAAAAGTATCATTTGATTGTCTGCCCTCCTGCCCGAGGAGCTCGTGGCTAAGTAATAAGAGCCGCACAGGTCGATCCATCAGGTTAAGCTACGCTTGCCGGGGTCGGTCCGTGGATGGGTGACCATCTTTACATACCGAGACTCCTCCGTGCCTCGGAAAGCACGTTAAGCCGTTGGTCCCGGCTATCATTCGTGGATCTTTGATAGTCTTTACGGGTCGTCAGAAGCCCGACAGTCTGACAACAGTCTTACCAAGGGGTATGGTATATACCCAGATAATGAGTTGTGAAAGTCAGATAGGCAGTCGCTCTATGTAAAATACTGGTATTCAGCTGCATCCAGTTAGACTGGAAGCCGACCCCAACATAGTTGGGAAAAGGCCAGGCAGATTGATTGATTGCTGCCCTCAAATTTTTTATTTCAGCCAAGACAGTTAGTTTTTTTTTGCAAAAAATTAGATACAGATAGAGCAATCCATTCGTTTTAATGAGTGCCTACACCTATAAAACAGAAGTTATGAACCATTTCAAATTAATCTAGCTCAATTTGTAAATTTCTGAATAGCTTAGACAGTTAGTTTCTCGCCTAAGATATCAATTAATATTTTTTTAATCCATTTCCTAGTGCTGATGCTAGGTGACCTAAATACCTATCAAAATCAAAGCAGTAGAAGTAAGTAACAAATTAATGGCTGGCGTGTAAATAGTTTGACCCTGATAGCGAGAACAAGGCGCTGTTGACTCATTTCCCAGGCAAAAGAAAAGAGTTCCACTTGTATGTATGTCTCATTGGAACAATACCGGGGCAGATGTCGCTCCTACGTAACACACAAAACTACGAACACCATGTTTTTGCTGTATGTATGTATTACTAGCTTTTGCCCACGACTTCGCCCGCGTGGATGTCGGAAATTATGCCACGAGAACCTACAACCGGGATAAAAAGTCTCCTATGTGTTAATTCAGGTTAAAAACTATCTGTGTGCTAAATTTCATTCAAATTTGTTCAGCTGTTTCTGCGTGATTGAGTAACAAACATCCAAAAATACAAACTTTCACATATACAATACTAGCTGCGCCCCGCGGTGTCACCCGCATAGATCAGGATAAAAAGTAGTCTATGCGTTAACCCAGGGTACAAGCTATCTACATACCAAATTTCATCCAAATCGGTCCAGCCGTTTGAGCGTGAAGAAGTAACAAACACACACACACACACACTCAAAAACTTTCGCCTTTATAATATTAGTGTGATGTGATATTGTGATGTGATTCGTAGGATATTATAGTAGGATCTGCTTGACTAACATCGAATGGTCTATTATTTTTTTTGTGCCACATATGTATTTCTATTACTAGGCACATTTAATATAATTTTAGTTGTAGAATCATTTACAAATAATGTTACCAACTTTTAATTCCGATTTTACATCAGAGTTACAGGTTTATGCTTAGTTTATACTAGCTAGAATAAAGCTTTGTAAATGTGAATTGAATAGCCATAAACTTAATATCTAATATAATTAGATTGTCGGTCTCTTGTAAGGAGATCATTTTAATCTGTTCCTACTTTAAGGCAGACGAGTTACTCAGACACGGCCGTGGCAATTAAATGGGATACATTAATTACTTCTCTTAGGCCTCTGCCTCGAATTTCATGGACAGCGGGGCGGCGGCGGCGGCGGCGGCGGCGCTTCTCGCATTGTACCGCCCCGCTACCGCGCCGCTGTTTTGGAGGTCCGGTCCATTTGTTTTTACGCATAAAATCACGGATTAGATAAATTACTTCTCTTAGGCCTCTGCCTCGAATTTCGCGGGCAGCGGGGCGGCGGCGTCGGCGGCGCGTCACGCATTGTCCCGCCCCGCTACCGCGCCGCTGTTTTGGAGGTCCGGTCCATTTGTTTTTACGCATAAAATCACGGAATAGATACGTGCATAAAATCCTGCCGCTCCCGCTCCGCCGCCGCTGCCGCCCCGCTGCCCGCAAAATTCGAGGCAGAGGCCTTACGATTAACAATCTTGTTTACTTATCTATGATCATTGATCGATGACACTCGTTATCTTTTGCTTATCAAATAACTAAATCCAAGATTTATTTTTCTATAAAGAAAAATTCAGCCACGAAACGACTTATTTACTAAAGCAATAATAAAATTGTGATTGTCCTCATAATGATCTAGTGATGGTAATAGTTCTCAGGTGGATTTAATGAACATTTGTGTAACGCAGATACATTTAAAATATCTAATAGAACAAATATTCACATACATTTACTGTATGTATTTGTTTGACGACTTAGGTACATCAAACATTGCGGCACGAAAACTTTATCGGATTTCAAGAAATGCTTTCAAGTTAAAGATACAAGCATGTTTTATTCATTACTTTCTCATCTCCACAATGAAAAAAAATCTCCAGAAAGGCCATAAACACTTCAGAGCTGGATAAAAATCCGGTGCACTTAGTGCAATATTTTTCACCGTTCCCAATCCATGCGTAAGCGCAATTACAAGCAGTTTATGGGCGACAGTGGCGATGGCGCGGAACCGGCCTTGCGCTAACTAACCTGCTTCCTACTATGCTACTACAGATGCAAGCTCACCCTTCTACTCTTCCCCGCTGCTCTAGTTATTTGACCTAAAATTGATCGTTTAAGGTCTCTCAATCGTAGCCGTGACGTATCGTTTAAGGTGATATGTAAAAAGTGAACTGGGCGGGAATAAGAAAGTGACAGAGGCAATTATTTTCCACATGAGACAAAAAGAGAACGCAACAATGAGCTAGAACCAAAATAAAAGCGCCAAACAAAATAAAAATTGTTAAAAAATTAATTAAGATATCTATCAAAAATACTTTCAGCCAGAGTTTTCAATTACGTAACACGCACATTTTGAATGCAATTTTGCAATGAAATTACTTAGTATTTTAGAATTACAGAAAAAAATATAAAAAAGTAGACGTCTTTTTGGAATTAAATTCTATCGAGGAAATTTAAAAGCGAAAAAAAAAAACGAAGAAATTTAAGTTTTTTTTCCTTCAGTCAGAGTATTAGTCAAATTATAAATAAACATATATCCAAAAATTAATTCCATACAACCTGTAATAGTGAAATAAATAGTTACAAAAAGCCCCCAATTTATTTTGGTATCGTCTTAATATCGAACAACGACGTCTTTTTTGCAATATGTACTGTACATATTTCAATCACAATGAGACTGCGTCGATTATGACGTGTTCCGAAACATGTTCGCTCCAATCAACTTTCAACAAGAGCGCAACAATAGATACAGAAGGCGGTCAGCATTACGCGGCAGTTATTAATAAGAGGGGTACTATTTAAACATTGATCAGGTGCTACTGCCAAGAGGAGCATCGAGGAGTGCCCCTTGGTGTGACACACTGACTCGCTTTCGCGCCGCGCACGCTGCCTGCGCCCGCGCCGAGCGAGATGCATGCCGCGGTATCTATGCTCGCGTATATTACACACGCGTCTCACACTACTTGTACGACACGCATCTCACAATAGTAAACGCCATTCAACTAATGACATCTATCAATCCCTAACTACATGTCGCAGGAAATTAGCATTGCGTTTGACAGGCATTCTGTTTTTGTCTTTTATACGGATGCGAAAGTTTTATCTTAATGTACAGGTTATGGCACATCTTAGGCTTTTGACAGTAACTTCTGACATACAGGTACACCTAGTTCGGGAGTCAGAAGCTTCAAACAAGTTTCTGTAACCATTATGTCAATAAAGAATTATGAATTATGAATGAATAGTAACAAAACTCTACATTTTGAACTTTAATTTTGGAGTCCTCTAATTAAAATTCCTTTGAAAAACCAGAAAAACTATTTATGTACCTTATACCTATAGTCGTACCACGAGGAGCTCGTGGCTAAGTAATAACAGCCGCATGGGTCGATTGACCAGGTTAAGTTACGCTTGCCGGGGTTGGTTCGTGGATGGGTGACCATCTTTACATACCGAGACTCCTCCGTGCCTCGGAAAGCACGTTAAGCCGTTGGTCCCGGCTGTCATTCGTGGATCTTTGACAGTCGTTACGGGTCGTCAGAAGCCCGAAAGTCTAACAATCAGTCTTACCAAGGGTTATCGTATTACCCAGTTAATGGGTTGTGGAGGTCAGATAGGCAGTCGCTCCATGTAAAATAATGGTAATCAGCTGCATCCGGTTAGACTGGAAGCCGACCCCAACATAGTTGGGAAAAGGCTAGGCAGATGATGATACCTATAGTCGTGCTGTAAATATTTACAATATGATTTACGTACAATGCTGTTCTCTTTCCTTAAAGAATGTTCAGCTTCTACACTGAATGAAGACTCACCAAGTAAGTAAGTATGTGTTAATTCGTTATTAATATTTATGTTTATAAGTGCATTCCGCGTCGGCGCATCTCATTTTCAGTCCAACTTTTTTGAGATTTAAGTCTTCTTGACGGAAATTAAAACTGGACATGCTCATTAACGCTTTCACTCTGATGTTTCCGTTACATTCGAACATTATCTCTTTAACGTGAATCCTATACCGCGAAAGTGAAAGTGTCAGTTCAAGAAATAAATATGAAATAATTAAATGATAATAATTATGTAACATCAAGTCATTTGCCTAAAAGAGCAGAATTTCTAATGTGAAAATAAAATATCGTAACGAATAAATTATATACGAAAGTAATTTAGAAGTTATGGCAGTTGCGCAATACGAGTATGACGCGACACTGGTTGCACAAAATGACTATTTTTAGCACACAATAAAGAAAGCTTCATTCATTAATATTACGCGGACTGTGACAATCTGGCGCATGAATGGACAGTAAAAAGGTATGTTGAGGTAGGCGCACTCACAAAAAAAAAATTAAACAATCTTTTATTACTCTGGAAAACATCTAGGACCAGAGTCCTTGTCAAGAGAAAGCAAACGAGCCTAAACTCGATAGGGTTGCGTCGTTTTATTACTTAGTTCCAGTAGCCACCATCAGCTCCATGTTACCAAAATATTGCACTGTCACTGATTTTACATACAAATTACCTATACATGCCAAATTTCAGCTCAATCGAACACCGGGAAGTGGGTCAAATTTAACTTGCAAATTGTGAAGACAACTTACATACGAACATTGCAAGTTAAATAAAAGCTTGTAACAATTGAAATTATAAGTCTTTGGAACATTTCGTAATAAATGAAATCAATAAAAAAACTTTTTCACAAAAAAGAAAATATACAGCCGACTTCCAAAACAAAAACACAGTACTTTTTTTTTTCTTTTTTTTTTTATTAGCCTACATTGTGTCCCACTGCTGGGCAAAGGCCTCCCCTTTTTCCTTCCACACCTCCCTGTCTTGTGCGATCTCTGGCCATGTTGGCCCTGCAAACCTTATCAGATCGTCACACCACCTTCGCCGTGGCCTGCCTCGACGGCGATGTCCTCCCTCAGGCGTCCAGTGGGTGACGATCTTTGCCCATCTCTCCGGGTGCATTCGCCCGACGTGTCCGGCCCACTCCCACTTCAGCCTGGCTGTTTTTTCTCCAACATCTGCTACTTGAGTTACGGAGCGCAGGATGGTGTTTCTAACTCGGTCTGTACGCTTGACGCCCATTATGCTGCGCTCCATTGCCCGTTGGCAAATCTTGAGTTTGGACTTTTGTTGTTCAGTAAGTGACCAACTTTGTGCACCATAGGTTAGAACGGGCAGGATGCACATGTCGATGAGTTTCCTTTTAAGTGTTATAGGAAGACTACCTTTCATGTGTTCTTTAAGGGCCCAGTAGGTCTTCCAAGCATTTTGGACTCGTCTTTCGACTTCCTGGTCTTGTCTATTGTTGAAAGACACTATCTGGCCTAAGTATAATAAAATTATATAACACAGTACTTACAACGTGAAAAATATCTTCAACTTCGAAAGTCAGTGTTTTTGATTTTGTATTTTAGTTTTTGCTACCGACGTCCAAAATTAAAGTTGTTTTTTTACTTTTTATACGACTTCAAAAAAGGAGGTTCTGTATTCGACCCGTATGTATGTATGTATGTATATGTATGTATTTATGTATGTATGTTTGTTTATCCCCAATTTTCTCAAAAACTAATGAACCAATTTTGATGATTCTTTCATTAACGTGATCTACATACTTTTAGGAAGCTTTTAATATATAATACATTATGATTACATATTATATAAGCATATAATTATGCTTATGTACGAAGTTATATGCATAAATGCACTGTATCTCCGGCATTTCTAAGCGGATTTTGATGATTCTTCTTTTGGTTTGACTTGGGCTTACCTACTTATGTAATTGTATATTCAACTAAAAATGGAAAATTAAATTTATTTAAAAAAAAGTAAAAATCTACTTCAAAACAAAAAACGAATAAAATAACTTTCATAGAACACTTAACAGGTTCTGAAGTCGGTGTCTTCAATTCTTCAATGCACTTTAGCTTGACACCGACTTTAGAAGCTGTTAAGTGTTTTATGAAAGTTATTTTATTCGTTTTTGGTTTTGAAGTCGGTTTTTACTTTTTTTAAAGTAAAGTTGTTAAAATAGCCTAATGTTAACTGCTCATCTCCTTTTACAATATTGCTTTTCACGATGCTGGGACGTTAATTGTTGAGGAGTTCTCCTGGAAGAACCAGAGAACTGGAGCTGGTGGTGAAGTCACCATCAGCTCCACTCCACTATATGCATTGTGACGAACAAAAATTGCTTAGCAACCATGTTAAACACACAGTCGAACTTAGAACCTCCTCCTTTCTGGAAGTCGGTTAAAAAGAATAAAAAGTAAGGTTTGAAATTTATTTCGGTATTTTTACAATTTTGAAAAATAATTTTATTGTTTCAATGTTTTCACTAATTACCTACCGTAGCAATTTTAAAATATTTTTTTAAGTTGGCCGTTCCAAAAAGAAGTCAGACAGACTGATCTCTGAAAGTATTTAGATAACATGCCTTCAACTGGCTAATTCTAACAGCTACATTTGCGACATGTATGTTTCACAATACTCAACAATCCCAGGAGATGGCAAGGTACCGTGACGCAAACCACTCGCTTACAAAATCTTGATGCATTCAAACAATGGAATGGGAAGTCCTACTGTGTGTGGACGAATTTCGCAATGCATGGCCTGAACAGCAGTAATAGCCGTGAAGACCCGTGTCGCATCCGCTGTTCACAGATAAGAGTAATGCGTACCGTGCTTCAGCCTTAATGACCAAGAAGATATTCAAAAGTCCATAAACGAGCTCTAGTAGATAATTTTAACTACTTCAACGTGAAAAAGAAATCTAGAGAATGTAACCATTAACTTGTCATGTCCGTGTGAGCGTGTCTAATGAAACCGGCGATATTAAAATATTTTGATCTGATAACATCTTTCTCATAACGTCAGGACTCGTTCTTCTAACTTTTTATGATTTATATAACTCTTTACACCTAAACATAGATCAAAAAAATCTGCCTAGCCTTTTCCCAACTATGTTGGGGTCGGCTTCCAGTCTAACCGGATGCAGCTGAATACCAGTATTTTACATGGAGCGACTGCCTATCTGACCTCCACAACCCATTAACTGGGTAATACGATACCCCTTGGTAAGACTGATTGTCAGACTTTCGGGCTACTGACGACCCGTAACTACTGTCAAAGATCCACGAATGACAGCCGGGACCAACGGCTTAACGTGCTTTCCGAGGCACGGAGGAGTCTCAGTATGTAAATATGGTCATCCATCCACGGACCGACCCCGGCAAGCGTAGCTTAACCTGATGGATCGACCCGTGCGGCTGTTATTACTTATGTTATTACACCTAAACATAGATAATATCATTAAATGTTTTAAATAGGAGTAAGTAGATACAATCTTAATGTAGGTATTCAAACTATTCATTTCTAACTAAAATTACATTTTCCGAGAGCTTTAATTATTGGATAATGTCTTATTTTCAAACCAATTAAAAGACCATGTTTTTAAGCGGTTACAGCCCACATATGGGTAAATGAGGTACGAATTAACAGAAAACCATTTTACACACATCGCAATTGCAGTTCAATAGAAACCTATAAACATGTAAGTTAAATTAGGTGTTAGTATTAACGTAAATGAGGAACCCCCGCGGGTACGAGCAGTATAAAATGCGAGCTGTGTGACGCGTGACCTACTTTCCACAAGCCGGCTTCACCACATGTCGCCGTACCGGATAGCTCTTAGTACCACCAAAATAAAGAGTAAATTGCCGTGAACAATGAAATTACTTCAAAAAACGTCAGCTGCGTACAGAAAAATCGTGGAACACAACACATGCAAATTACTCGTAAGTGTGTTCAAATATTCGCGATATGCGAAGAGATTATTTCGACGAGTGCGAGTGAAAGTAAAAATTATGCAACTTTCTACAACTTAATACTATTTTTCAGAGATAACGAAAAAAATACGCATTATTTAGCGTATTGTAGGCGCGGGTTACGGCGTAGCAGCGGGCGTTACGGCGTAGCAAGCGTGTACGGTTGACAAAAGCTAACATACATGTCGATTTTCAGTTGTATTAGTTTGGAAAATGTGTCGAATTCTTATGTTCAATGTTTAAAAGTTCTGTTTGATAACATTGATTTACTGAAAAATATTTTATTGTAGGATTTTTTCTCATTAATAAGCAATGATGAGACAAGGTTAAAATGCAAGTGATAATATTTATAACTAATTGTATATTTCACTGCAATTACAGCTTTTTACAAAGTTGTTGAAAGGTGCATATAATAGTTGACTGCGGAACATAAGATCACTTCAGTAAGAAATCCAAAGTTTCATCCACCACATGTACCTAATATTTAAATTTTCCCATTATATATCACTTCCACACAATTTTCAAACACAATCCTTCCCCAGAAACCAACCACCACAAAATCCTGTACCTTTTCAGGTGAGTGCTAAATGAGGTTCCAGATCGAAGAAACAGTTTCAGGATAACACAGGCAGCTACCGATCACTGTTCCAGAGTTCACAATCACTGTCACAGTCTGGGGTTAGTTCACTTTCGTTTTCGCGGCGCGTGTGTGCACTGCGCGCGCGCTCGTGCTCTGTTCGACTGCTCGCACTGGTCGCGGCGGCCGCACTCCAAGCCGTTTTATACGCGTGAAAGTTCCGCGCCTGCGCAGAGCTGACTATCCCGGATCGGAACGATCTGACGTCCATTTGGATTTTGAAATCCTTTGATGACGCCATTGATGTCATTGCGGGTGTGACTGATGATGACTGTGCCTTCGTTATGAAAGAATTCTATTTTGGTTATGTCCAATTTGATCCACGAGGATGTGTTATTAGTTTGAATAATAATACCTACTCAAGGTTCGAATGTGGCACAATTTTTAACAGGATATTAAAAATATCGCATCGTTATAATGCCTCGTTGGTCTAGGGTCGCAAGCGCTACTGCTGAGCATGAGGTCCTGGTTTGATTCCGGGTCGGGCAAAGCGTTATTGGGTTTTTCCATCTGAACTTTTACCGTAACAGCCCGGAGTCTGATTTGAGCCCGGTTGATGGTAATAGCTAGGCTCGTCCCCTATTACCTACATGGGACTCAAAAACAACTGCCGAATGTGGGTGTAGCTACACCTCTGCCTATAACCCTTCGGCGACATAGAGACGTTATGTTATCTGTTATTAAAAATATTAAAAAATAATTATTAAATATTATTTATATTAAATATTTGGCTACAGGCAGTAGTCCAGGAAAACGGGGAATCTTGATACATCGTCTCTTCGAACTTTCATGATATCCATAAATGTAGATTGGTTTTTGTGTTGCAGGTATGATGCAGATATTCATAGTACTTGCCATCATGTAACCCACATGATGTACCTACACTTAGTTCGCTCCCAGGCTGAAATTAAATCACATTCCCCTATACTTATCTGTTACGGACAGCTGAGGCACGTCCAGTACCTGCAGGTGTACTGGGGCAATCTCCCACTATTTATGACGTATGTTCGCTACTACCTGAGTCGAGTGACTCTGCTAGCGACACACGTCACCACGCACCCCTCAAACCAATGGAGTCCCTTTCTGTGAACTAGCGTAGTCCTAGTGTATTCTCTTCCTTCTCGCCATGCTCTTTTCTGTTGTTTCAGTAATGTAATTAGAATATGCCTCTCTTCCTAGCGAATCCTGATTCGTGGTGGGGTCGGCGTTCGTATTCTTATTGTATCTCCAGTTCGCCCTGCTTTTTCATCATAAACCTCATCAGAGCATGAGAATATATATACACAATACAACCACCTCGTTTTAGAAAACTAACCGGGTTCTAAAACAAGAAGACCTCTACGTAGTTTACGAAGGTATAATTATGTACCAGTCCCAAAACCAGAAGTCCTCTTCGAAAAATACGCAATAAAGGTTATCGCTGTTTTTTACCTTTTATGAAAAACTTTTCTTGTGGAAACTTAATCATCAACATCATCATCATCATCCCAACTTCATCCACTGCTGGGCATATGCCTCTCTTTTCTTGTGCCAATACCCACGCTCCTACTTTCCAGGTTTTGCCCGTTTTTGATAATACATGCCTACCTGCGGACCGTATAATAATATAACGATCGCAACCGTAAAACCATTTTCAAAATTGTGATGTTGATCACTCATTCAGCTATATTGATTGAATAGCCTGTAATATTGGGGCTAAATCTCATTCAAATGGTTCTGATGCATTCAAGCCTAATTATAATTGTTCTCTACAGCCTACAATCTAAACAATTTCACCTATCGGTGTCAAGCCAGCTCAGTACATACAAAGCAATAAAGCAAACTTTCGGCCTTCATTTACACTTTTAGTTTATTTTTTTCAATTTCTGTACGATCTCTCGAAAATAAACTATGAGCTATTATAGAAATATAATTTTAATACGCAATAGAAACTATTACCCGTGAAATATCAATTTAAAATCTAGCAAAAAGCGGATCAAAGATAAAATAAAATCTAAATCAAAACGCCAAACAAAAGACTTCAACGCACGATAATTCAAAATTATGTACCAATTTAAGAAAATGAGTTTGAATCTGACACTACTGACTACTGTAATATCTCCCAAACGTATATATTGAGAGAATCAACAAACCATAAATATCTTTTCTTTTGATTGTTCTTAGAAATTGCTATTATTATAATGCAGCGTAGCTATAGTAGTACTTAATACCCATATGTTAGTTGAAAGAATGATCCGATGAACTATCTGACGGATTTTAAAATTTTATGCCCAATATTATGTAGAAGTGATAACTACGTAAGTAATTACTGAATGTGCTCTTGGCAATACTGCCCGATCAAATTTCATTGTTATTTTTAATCAAACTCAAACTCAAAGCATTTATTTCAAATAAACCAATTACAAGCACTTTTGAATTGTCAATGGGTCGGTCAGTCAGAAAGATGAAGCTAGTTGCCCATTCCAAAGCGTAGTAGATCCCTATGGAGAAGAACGGGCAAGAAACTCCACGGACACTGTTTTAAATCATAATATTTTTACAAAATATTGGTTACATCGTTCATGTTGAAAATATATATGTGAGAACAATGTAGAAAGACGTGCACGTTAAAAAGCGTCCGTAATAAAAAGATAAAAACTAAAACCACAAAATTAAATATTAAAATTAAAAATAAGCCATGGCAGCTAAGAGACGACCAGTCCCAACTGACGGCGCCCGTTCACGAACATGACGCATGGATCAGCACCAATTAGCTCAACCATTTTAAGTTCCCTTCAAAATGGTTGAGCTAATTGGTGCTGATCCATGCGTCATGTTCGTGAACGGGCGCCGTCAGTTGGGACGGGTCGTCTCTTAGCTGCCATGGCTTATTTTTAATTTTAATAATTCAAATACATTTATTAATATTCGAGATATTTCATTTCAACTTAATAAATAAATAATTTCGGTTTAAAGAATTTTACTCTCATAAAGAAAACAAACAGTTCACGATATAATATACAAATAAACCATGCAGTTAAAAGGTAAAATAGTGACGCCATGAGTCGATATTGTATTCATTCAAAAGGTTATTCATCATTATCATACACAGGCAACTTTGTGTTATGTTTCTGAACAATTAACATTTTTTTTTTAAATATTTATCAATATTATCTGGCAATTTATTAGAATCGCATGTGACTAAAAAGTGATGAATATACATGTTGATGGATGGAGAGGGAGAGGAAGGCCAAAGAAAATATGGATGGATTGTGTGAGGAATGATAAGAAAGAGAAGGGAGTGAATGATAGCGTGACGGTTGACAGGGGAGAATGGTGTTGCGCCGACCCCAAGTAAGATGGGTTAAGGGCAGGAAGATTATGAAAATCTGGCAATTTATTGTAAAGTGCTTATTATTTTACTCGCGCAACGTTGATGTAGATTATTTGGGAATCATGATAAAAACATAGGTACTGTTCCTATGCTATCTAATGCGATCTAACATATCATCTCGCCTGTATTTCTCGAAGACAAACCGCAGCGGCACATGAGTAAAGAAACGTTTCTTTGCTCTGTGGCCGCGGATTGAAGTTGGTTGTGACACTCAAGTTACGCCAATTAACTATTTCGGCTATTTATTATTTGTATAATATATAACCGGAGTAACTGACATAGCTTTCAAAGTAATCAAACTGAAGTGGCAGTGGGCTGGCCATGTTTGTCGATGGACCGATGGCCGGTGGAGCAGACGAGTCCTAGAGTGGAGACCGCGTATCGGTAAGCGTAGTCTGGGACGCCCCCTAGCTAGATGGACCGATGACCTGAAGAAAGTGGCTGAGGCAGACTGGATGTGGAAGGCGGAGGACAGGGTGTTGTGGCGCAACCTTGGAGAGGCCTATGTCTAGCAGTGGACTGCGATTGGCTGAGTTGATTGATATAAACAGACTTCGTTCAGCTGTAAAACTAAACGAGATAAACTGGAAATGACTTTGGGTAGGTACTATTCTCATAGTTCGTTCGATTCCTGCTGAAATAAAAGCTCGTCATAAACTACAGTTCCTCGCTTGTCGGTGGAAATCACTACATTGTTTTAGGTACATTTATTTGTCGCGCTGCTTCTTTAAATAAACGTATACATAGGTACGATAAAATATCTGCCGTAGGTAGGTACTGCCGCATAGGCACTATTCTCATGTCTTGGGAAAAATATAAGTAATTTTTTAATCATAAGCCGGCAATAGCTTGGTATTATCGTGGTTGTACTCAGAGCGTATACAAGTAATGGGCACCTAGAGTCAACCGTCATAATTTAAGCACGCTCTCTCAAACGCACCGGGTATGCGCCCGCGTCGCGCGCGCCAACACACAAATATGAAATTTACGGAAAGAGTGAAATCGAATAAATTGCCCATTGTCTTAGCATGGTGCACGAATTCGGCTCGTATTACTTTCTGTTTTCATCTCGACATGTGCGCGCTGCAGGTGAATGATCTCGACTAATTGTTAACTTGCGACCCTGTCATTATACCAGTGACTGTGTTATTACACGTATTTGCTATTCCACTCTTATTACCCTACCACGTGATAATTGTTTTTTGTTCGTTAATTAGGAAGATTTAATTAAGACGTAACCAGCATAACAATGATTGGAAATTCTCCTAACTCAACACAATTGATGGGTAAAGAAAGTTGCCGATTTGAAATGTTAACTCTGCAAAAATGTAGGTAGTTGTAATCTTCCGGGCATAGGTTAGATCTCCAAGGTCATTAAATATGAAGAATACAGATCATCAAACATGGATGAAACTTGAAAGTATAGATCGTGCTAATAAAATACTTGAGATATGAGGATCAGCGAGCTAGCCAAGTTTCGCAACATGCTGAGTGAGCTAAGCGGGCTGTTTCTGCAGCTGCAGATCTGAAGTGCTACACGTGACGAGCTCGTATGTCTGCCGTGTCGTTGTCGCACAGATCCGCTTTGCATAACAATGCCGTGTCACAACTTTCTTGTAAACGGAACACGATCTGAATTCGGGTTGAATTAGTCACTGTTCTATGGCAAGTGTTCCGAGTTACATGTAAGACACCTATAAAACATCATCGGTATTATTGCAAATGTGTCAATACCTTCTCGTCTGTATCGGACGCTTATAAAAGTGAAAGTTTTTAATTTTGTAAATATTATTTCAGGTTGTGCAGAAATGCAATGCGAAATGTTTTTAGTATTAAAAGCGTGCTTTCAAAAAAAGATGTCGTAGAATTTGCTTGCATACAAAAGAATTTTAATGCTCAGTCATACCGACTAATGTCCGAACGAGCAATTTTAGAGAGAAAGTTATGTAAGATTTTTTCTTATTTTGATAGTTAGTTAAGTTTCTAATTAATACTCGCGGAAATATATGCAATGGAAACTTGGCGTGCAAAATGGAAGAACTTGACTACCTTTTTTTTTGTGGATGGGAAATCATCAAATGACTTCTCCCGCTCTGCGCGGAGCGGGAGGGCGTATCAGACTTTTACTGATTAAAACCCACCCGTGTTCCTTCAGTTGCCCGTGCCAGGGCCACGGTATCTCTTTCGAACTACCCGCGACTTTCAAACCCTTCTAACAAAAACTAAATATACACATCCTAGCTATATGAAATACAAATACCAGGCATGTTAAATATATGTTGATATATTTATCTACTATTCACAATACCTGTACCTACAGTCTTTCCTATACAAGATTACCTAGCTATATAATTAGTAAATACTTAAGCTAAGTCAATCAATCTGCCTAGCCTTTTCCCAACTATGTTGGGGTCGTCGGCTTCCAGTCTAACCGGATGCAGCTGAATACCAGTATTTTGCGAGCGACTGCCTATCTGATCTCCACAACCCATTAACTGGGTAATACGATACCCCTTGGTAAGACTGATTGTCAGACTTTCGGGCTTCTGACGACCCGTAACGACTGTCAAAGATCCACGAATGACAGCCGGGACCAACGGCTTAACGTGCTTTCTGAGGCACTGAGGAGTCTCGGTATGTAAAGATGGTCACCCATCCACGGACCAAGCTACTAAATACTTAAGCTAAATATAAAGCTAAATTAGTCTCACTTCTCTATTTACGCCCCTTGCCAATGAATAAGAACTCTTTCTCAAGATTTCAATTATATAAATCTACCTTCTCTAAGCCGGTCTTAAGCCAAAATACCTAATGTGATATAATTATCTTCTTATTAGCGCCAAATAGAGTTTCATTCACAAAAGGAAAGTAGACAGAAATAGTTTGAATGCCATTTGTATTACTTACATACAAAAACACTATAAATCAAACATTAATTCTAGACAAATTATTACTTAGCAACGTAACGTAATATTATACGCCATTGACCTTTGTTCAAAAAATATGAAGTTGTGTAACTCATGCGTCAATCGTTCATTAGAATGGGGCATGCGCAGGCGCTGCCACTGGTTCCGATTGTTCAATGGCCGGCGATGCGGACGCGCATAGAATGGGGGCGGGCTTACACTATTTCATAACATAACGCGGCTCTAGGACTTCAACGAAAGTGAGTCTCGCGGATGCTGGAAATTCCGAATTTATTGCAACAACCGCACAAAATAAAAACCGAGTTACACATAGCTACTTAACTTTTGTATTATGGCCGTTGTCCTATACTATTAATGACTAGTTTTTCAATAGTCAGATAACTCTTATCTGAAGAATAAATGTTTCAATTTCACGGCTTTCGAATAGAAAATATTTCAAACTGTCATATTTATTCTTCAGATATGAGTTATCGGACTATTAAAAAATCAGCCCTAAATGAACAATAAGTATTTGTATATTTGTAATCACGTTCTCGGAAACGGCTCTAACGATTTCGATGAAAGTGTATTAATACCCTAGGTTTACGGGAGCGAAAAATCGATCTAGCCCAATATCTGGGAAAATCGATTTCTCTATTTTCACCCGAGCAGAGCTCGGTTGCCCAGGTAGTGTTTCATGAAATGCTGCGAAAAGGTCACTACATTGGGTTTCGTATGTTTTTCTAGCAATGAAAACAAACCATCTGAGTATTTAGGCACCCTAAAATCCTTATCTAAAGTTCAATAAACTCTGTTTTAAGCGATATCTAAAGTGAAATATCTACCTACATCCTAAACCTATATCAAAATAAACATGTACCTAATATTACTGCCTGCCATGGTATGCTTGTCATATTTCGTCATTATGTCTTTAATAGCTTACCAGTTTTATTGAATTCCATGATATTGCTTATTGATATTTCGTATACAAAATGTAATGGCACTTTCACCGGTCTGTCTGTCTTAGATTGTGTATACTTATGGAGCCACAAATGTTCTCTTGTCATTGTGTGCAGATTAGTTGACAAAGCACATTGAAAAGCGTATTTGCAGCTAGGGTTGATTAAGTAACTTTATATACTTTTCAGGGTTCCACAAATCAACATATAATTTTTTTTTTGGATTATTTATACGTATCAGTATAACATACTAAAATGTGGATGTTCATTTGGGCGTAGTTAATGATAAATAGGCTCCGACAGACCTAGTAGAAAGGGAAAGAGAGTAGGGGCCTGCAGTAAATCGTTAAATTATATTTAATAAATTCTATTGTCAAACAAGTGGGCTGAAAAATTGTGTCAGTAGCTGCAGACACTGTCTACTTACTCATAAACATACCTACTTTAATCTGCCTTCACAACTAATAGTACTTATGTGCATCTCTTATTTGTAGGAAACTGTGGAAGCGTGATACTATAGAATAGAATAGAATAAAATAGAATAATATTTATTACACACACAAGATTCATGATAGGTACACAAAAGCAGATGTACAAAACAACAAAACAGGGATATCTACATAAATCTACACAGATTATGTAACCCTGTCTCCTAAACTAGGTAGTCCTGTATCTTAGGAGACAGTATTAGGCCATACAGGGCAGTTTATCATGAAGGTATAGCAGGTATAGCGGTGAAGGTATAGGTATAGGTAGGTATAGGTGGTGTACTATGTTTAGAGAATAAAAGTACCTACCAACTTTCTGCCTTCAAAAGAGTTAGAGTTCTACTCAAACCCTACAGGCATCAGGAGGCGATTTTTTATCGTCAAGGGTACCTTAATCTACCTACATAATTATAAATGGAGGCGGATCTAAGTTCTCTAGATCGATGTACTTTCCTTTCCGTTATTGTGTACTTCTAGGTTAGAATTAAAAGTCATAGGCACAGCAGTTTTAAGGCAGCAGATAAAACCACCATTTTAAATCAATCAAGCTCTATAATAATGTAAATAATATAATTTAACATCACACCTACTTATAGGTTGGGTAGAAGTGTAGGTACCCATAGTACACCGGTAGGTACACCTATATTTCGCCAGTTACCTATATTTTTAAGTCCCATGTAATAGGACTTAAACATAACTGAGGGCGAGCCTATTGCCATCAACCGAGCACAAATCCAGAATTCGGGCTGCTACTGATAACTAGACCAGCAACGAGGCAGTAATTAGCAATATAATTTACAACAAGTGAAAATGCGCTTTCGTTTTATCTTTATCTTAGTTTACTATCAACTGGCCTGAAAGTAAATAGATCAGTGTTGAGAAAACAAGAAAACTTGACAGCCCTATGTAAGTCTGAGTGTTGTCATTGTGAATATCTTCGTAGCAACACGATGGGAACTCGCATGGAGCCGACTTGAGCCGACTAAGTACACCATTGTGTTATAAGTTACTAATATGCCTAATTTATAAGTAGCTAGTTCGAGCAGCGTATTGTTTGATACACCTGCTCTGCTTATTATGGACATAAGAAAGTTGATTATTCTTTATCCGTAGAAAGCTTGGAATACCGTGTAGCTTACAGGTTGACGTAATAGTTGGGTACAATCAGATATCCAGCGCCATTTCGTTAGGTTAGGTTAGTTATATCGTAGTGTAGTGTTATATTTGGTCTAGAATACAATCGTTAAAGTGTACTTTAGTTATAATGAAACATTAAAATCTAATCTATTTAGGAATGTTATGAAATAAGAAAGTTAGAAATTATTCTTAAAAGAATCCTCCGTCAATTGAGGTGTTCCAAAATTTGGAAGTGCCCATAACAAGATTATATTTATTTTGGCAAGGGCGTTGACTCATTGTTGTTATTATAAGCTCAAAATGCGGACACGGTGTTGCACAATGTGTCGCGAACGTAGCATAATGTAAGCTATAAGACATCCTGCAGACGTAACCGCATGATTCATGCGGACAGTGAAAGTGGCACATATTTCGTGAGCAGCCCGCGGCAACCCTATCTGCTAGTCGTGCAGCTTGACGCGTCTGCACTGAAATGAGTCCGGAAAATGAGAATTTAATCAATTTTGAATTAATTACTTCTGAACTTTTTTCATGCAAACGCCCCAAGTATTTTTCCTGCTGAATCTAAAATATGGAAGGTTTCAGGCATTATTCTAAAACTAGATCGTGTTAACGACAGCACAACGGAGAAGACAAAAAGAAGGAAGGACGAGTGTATCCCAAAACTTAATTCTTATTAATGGAAACACACACATAATAACGGTGTGTGTGTGTGTGTTGCCAGCGTAAAACATAGATTGTTTTGGATAACTTTAATTTCTTCTTAGTGGGTAAATGTTTTCACACTACCTATTTACTGTGCAAATGTTATTGTGTGAAAGCTCTGAGCACGTTGGACTGAGGTTAGTAGCCACCTACATAATGTATAAAGAAAATATTGATTCAGCAATGTAGGTATAGAGCCGGATAATTGAAAAAATATTTCAAACTTGTTTTTCTTTTGTGCAAATACCAATGTGGTTACTAGACAGCTTCGCTGGTAATGTAAAAGTTACAAAGTAGGTCACTTAGCACCTTTTTAATTAGTCTAGAATAACTGGTGCATTCATAATAATTTCCTGGAGTTTTGTTTGTTTTATGTGCATTGTAAGGATCTGGATTACCTACGTAAAGGTTACGTAACGTGTTCTTTCTTTTCTTCACGGCATTCCGCTTCTATAAATGAAGCTATATATTGTAGCTATTATAAATTGTATTATATGCTTAAAAACCGTGAGTACGAGAGGCTCGGCGCGGTGCGATGAATGAGCGACAATGCCTCGGAGGTGCTCGGTCCGCCCGCCTCCCGCCTGCGCCCGCGCCGTACACTTTCACTGGCTGGAATAGGCTCTGCAGCGATTGTTTATATCTTGTTAATGCGCCTTTTATGTCGCATCTAGATGTATCCGGCTGATGTGACGGCCGTTGACTCCGTTTCTAATTGTGGTTAACTGCAAGATTACATATTCTCTTTCCACTTTTTATGCAGCAGGTGAAGTTTAAACCGATATCTCTCTACAGTCTGCGGTCGGATACTTAGGAGTCTGTAAGTATATCTACGAGTATACTTAACTCGAGTCTATTTTTTTTTTATTTTACACTGACTCTTCATCTTGTGAATAGAAATTAAGTACCTTGTAAAATTCATACTTGACATCCTTGTCCCCATACTCCATCCAAAGGTTGTCTGTAAAAGATCGCTGTTAGCGATAAGACCGCCCATTGTGTCACTCTATGTAAAATTTCAACATTGTAACATTGTAACCTGTAATTTAAATGGTGTGCATAATAAAGAGTATTCTATTCTATTCAATTCTTGACTACTGTATTAAATTATTAACAGAAAAGTGAGTCCTGAAAACGATTCACTGAAATATTATTGTCAGTGTTTCTAATTGACTTTTTGTATCATAATTATTCATAAATCTTGTACCTAAGTGTATTAAAAATATTATTCTTAAGCTATTAGCTGCTTCAGCTTTTGCATTCCTACTGTAGCAGTAGCATCCTGTTGTAAGTACCTATGACTTTATTGTGCAGCCCTCATTAAACTTTACCTTGTAAGAAACATTCGTTTTCTGTTTCAGTCAGAGAAGCAATTGAAGTTGCCCCCCACCCCCCCCCCCCCTCCCAACGTGACAGCTGTCAATCTGCCTAGCCTTATCCCAACTTTGTTGGGATCGGCTTCCAGTCTATAGTACTGAAATTAAAACCTTATCACACTAATATTATAATGGCGAAAGTTTGTGTGTGTGTGTTACTTCTTCATGCTCAAACGGCTCGACCGATTTGGATGAAATTTGGAGTTTAGATAGCTTGTACCCTGGATTAACACATGGGGTACTTTTTTATCCCGGTCTACGCGAGTGAAACTGCGGGGCACAGCTAGTCATTTATAATTGTTTAATGGTAAATGATAATGTAATGTATTGTAATGTATTGTATGTGTTATTATTAGCAGATTGTAGCCTATCTCCCACTACTAAATCTACACGTATAGGTTCATACTGACTGACAGGTTAAATATTTGTTCCCTACATACAGGGTGGCAGGGACGTCGACGCGCAACGCGCAACCTATTACCATGGATTTTGTATATGATTCTGGACCCCCTGCGTTAAAATTTTTCATCGGTTAGGTGTTAAAAACGGTAGTACGAGTATTTAAACACACATCAAAAATTACCAATTTTTCCCAACAGAATACGTACATCAGAAATACTGTTTGTACATCAAAATTTGCATGACTAAATAAAATAATCTTAACGTCAGGTCGACGGAGCCCCGCTGCAGCGGGGCTCCATTTCTGTCTGCAGGGTGTAAAGGAATTATAATTTGTACAAGTTTTGATATTCAATTAGACAATAACGTTTATTAGATGCAGTTTTGTTATTTTTGATGAACAGTTAGTATTTTTGATATTACCTAACCTTTTTTTTTTTTTTTTTTCGTGGGGAAATCTTCATGGATATCCTCCGTCTGGGAACAACGGAGGGTTATGTCGGACTTCTACCGACTAAAACCCCACTGTTCCTTCTAGCACTATGAGTCGGGGGCCCGGGAGATACTTGTACATTCACCGCACCCCCGACTGGTATCAGCCCGCCCTGCCTAGCGGGCCCCATCACCAAGTGCGGCCGATCACACGACCGCAAGTCTTCCCATTAAGGCGCGCATGTTATGCGTGCCACCTCTTTGAGCCTGTCTGCTCGAGTGGCGACACCGGCCCAATTTCGCCGCCCGCAGGCCCCTCCTTATGGTGGCTGGAGATCGTTAAGCGCCCTTCGACGCCCCGCTGTTCTTCTGATGCGGGTGGAATGAGAGGTATGCTCTCTCTCCCTCTCCGCCGTCTCCTTTGCATGCATCACCTCCTCGCAAAAAGAGGCGACTGCATCCCACGCGTTTTCGCTTCCAACCTTGGATTGAATCACGGCTGGAAGTGTGAGATCACCCGCACCAAGTGTCGCGACGAGGGCACATCGCTGTTGGGCCCAAGCTGAGCACTCCTCCAGCGTATGTTGCGCCGTGTCCTCGAGGCAGTCCACACAGTGATGACAAGCGGGCGTCCGCTCCTAATAAATAATATTATGTGGGTACAGGTGTATACTCAATCTACTGAATTAAAGTTGGGAGTAATATTGGCTACGAATATTATATAATTAATATTTTTGTTGTGTCTTTGGACAAAAATTTATGTAATAAAATGTTATTCAATTAGTTAATTAGTAGTGCAATCATTGATTTGGTGTACATGTAGATTATTAGATGTAAAGTATTTGTTGTAAGAATATTTTTCTGTGGTGCGATTAATAATTTCCCGTAAAAAAAACAGTTGTTTCCTACAAAAGTGCAATACCTACGCGGTCAAAATGTACGGAACAGCAAATTTTTGTATATTTTAATAACCGTTGAAATGTTTCAACGCGAGGGCGTCCAGAATCCCCGCCGCATTGTCGAGGCGGGGGGGCTCAGTAGCCGCAGCTTGGTCACCCACGGTGAAGCGAAGAGGAACCCGAGGAGGGGCCGCTCGTCAGGGCTTTTCCCGGTAAGCCGACGACGTAGCGGCCAATAAGTAGGTTGCGGTGCCGCTTGGACGACATCGCAACTGAGGCGGGCCGCGATGTCGTATGGGAGGCATCGCGGCTGTGGGTTGGAGGCCGCGACGGGAGAGGAGTATTGCGGTGCCCCCCTCTCCCTACCTTCCGCAGCCTTGACGGGGTCGCCACAGTCAGATGGCGGACGCGGTGGGACCGCATGGGAGGAGGAGTGTCGGTATGACGTTGGCAGCTCTCCCTATCCTCTGCGGCCGAAAATTGGCAGGTGGAGGGGCCAATGACCTGACCCGTCGCTGGGGGACCAAGGGTTCCCAGACACGGGATCGTCTGGCGCCCATGTGCTGGTTTGGTCCCTGGGGTGGTCACGGCGTGCAGTGTGTTCTGGTGCGTCGGTGATGGGGAGTACTTCCCAGAGAAGGGTCCGGTGACGGACAGCCGGGCGGCGGGTTCACGGATGAGTGCTAGTGCGTACCCGTGGTAGCGGAGGACACCGTGGAGTTTTAGTGGGTTAGAGTCCCACATAACTGCACTATCTCCCCGTGGTAGTGCAGTATGCACGAGCATGTACTGAATCCATAATAACAGATGGTGTCGATAATGGCCTGTGTATGATACACATTGGATAAACAGGAATTCATAGGTTTTTAAACAATATAAACTAATTTTTCACTAAGTAGATATAGGTATATTATGGCACGATTTATTTATTTAGTTAAGAATACATTGGTTCATCCTTGTTTCACGGCTTGGCTGTAACTGTAGGGCCGGATGGGGCTCGCCTTGCCTTGGCTGTCGTAGAAGTTGACGAGTGCCTTGACGCTGCCGGGTCCGGGTGTCGTGATGGGGTTCGCTACAGGTGCGGGGTTGACTGGAACAGGCTTGATTTGCGCAGGTTGTGCTGGCTTTGATGGTGCCGGTTGTGGTGCAATTGGCTTAGGAGCAGGAACCGGGCTCAGGGGCTTCGTGGTCACTGCGGGCGCAACCGGCGGTTGCACGGGCTGTTTAGGTGGTGGTACCACAGCGGGCTGCTTAGCTGGCACCACAGCGGGCTGTGGCCTCGCCCCCCCACTCTCCATGTTGATAAAGTCGATGTTGGCATGTTTGTTGATCGGTAAGACCTTACGACCTGAAATTATAAACACCCAGGTTAATTTTATCAACACATTCGAGCACCTGTTTTGGTTGTGGTCAGAAATTATTTAGATGATACGAAACTTTATAAGACAACTATGCATCTATCTAAACTCGGAAATGAAGATCAAAAATGTAAACAAAGAAATGTCATGGTCAAAGTGACGTTTCAGGGGTAGTCAATATTTCCCCTAGTCAATCTAATTATTTGACTTTGAAATTTTGAAAACGTAAAATGCAACAAAGAAAAACAAAAACTCAGAGGGACACATTCAATCACGACAAACATCAGAAACAGAATGATAGTATTACTTTCCTCTATGTCGAATGACCAAAACAAAATGGCACACAGTAGGGACACCCAACTTAAATCGATTATTAGGACAATGCAATATTATTTTCCATTTTTTAACGACTCTCTTGTTTAGAATTTTATAAATAGAAAATAATTAATTAAAGTCCAAAAGCTTCTTTCCGCCTTATTGCCAGTATCATACAAAATAATTTTCACAATTTTATTTCAAACAGTTATTCTTGGATCGTAGTTTACGTCATTTTAAAGCTGAAATCTGTGTGCAATATTATATTTTAGATGTTTGAGATATGCCTACAATTTTAACACTATACATCTAGGTACACCTACACCACCACCACGTACTACCACCCCACCACACCACACCACCTACCACACCTAGCACCTATCACCATCAGGTAGGCACCTACAAACTACACAATTGACATTATTATTTTGAATTGGCAACACCTTTGTTTACATTTTTGATCTCGAATTTCATTTCTGAGATTAGGTAATAATAATATAGAAAGACATTCTATTTCGTCAGGCAGTGGACATCGTTAAGTTGAATTTGATTACACCAGTTCTAAAATAAAACCAGTGTTATATAAAGATTTTAGAAGTGTACTACTTTATAGAGGAAATTATACCTATAAGTATATCAAAAGATTTGCCTGAAATTCAGTTATTGATTTATTTTATAGCTACGTGTAATAAAATATAATAAGCAATCTGTTACTTACATTCAACTGAACAAAAGACGAATAACACAATCAAAGCGGCGGCCTTCATATTGCTCACAATTTGAATAACGTTCGGAACTCTTCAGTATATACCTCGTACTGTCGACACCGGTACTGATACTGATGAACATGAACAGCGAGCTAGACTCTGTTCTGATTGGTCGATATCAATATTTGCCAGGGTCGAATCGTGCGACGTGCAACCGTCGAACTGGACTGGTCGCGTCGCTGCGTCAGCGACCTCTGCCTGGCGTGACCTCATCGATAACGTGTTCTCGGTATAGCCGGAATGTTTACATACACAAATAACGGTTTATTTAATTAGATTTAGGTACTAAAAATGTAGGCATCAACTGCTCATAACAACGTTTAGGTATTTTTAATACAGTTGCTCAAAAAGTGGCGTATTGCAGGGACGTATAGCGTTCGGGATGTGGGCTATTACGTACTCGTGCTTTTTTTTACCTTTCCCGAACTCGTGCGTTCTCTTTCCCAACTGTCAAAATAATGTCTATTAAAAAGAAAAACCAACCATGAAGTTTTTACTAAAAAAAATTTATAGAAGTTTTTATGATTCATGCAAATACGTATATTTCTGAAAAGAAGCTACTAATTTGTTTCTATATCAGATTTAATGATTTGATTGAATGAGTTAGGTTAGGTTTCATTTCATTTCATCTCATTAAATTTCATTTTAATTTCATATCAATAAAAAAATTCTACTGAAGACTTGGCTGTATGGGCATAGTTCCCTTTGCCTACCAGAATAGGTGAAGAAAAAAAAAATCTCTTCTTATATTCTACGGTTGGCGCCATTTTCTAGAAATTTTCTTTTCGAGTTTAATTGTTTGTTGCACAAAATGAGTAATTTCGACCTTAATTTTTTTGAATTAACACCACCGGAACACAGTATAATTGCACAAAATGCTTCGGAGAACATTTTACCGGAAAAGTCAAAAAGTCGCTACATGCAAACACATACACATTGCTACATTGCTACATGTAATTCATTGCGTGGAGAGAAAAGAAAAAAGCAAATAGTTTTTCAGAAAATGTTATGTTGGCATACTTCTCCGAACTCTCAGAAAAATTAAAACCTTCTACATTATGGTCGAGGTTTCCGATGATAAAAAGTATGCTGAAAATAAGGAACAACGTGGATATAAGTGAATACCCAAAATTAAATGCTTTCTTAAAACGACAATCAGACGGTTTTACAAGTAAAAAGTCAAAAATATTAACATCGAATGAAGTGGAAAGGTTTTTGAACGAAGCTCCCGATGATCGTTATTTAGCCACAAAGGTAATTTATTAATAAGTACTTATATTTTTCTTTAGTATTCAGTTTACGAAATCGCAAAATACAGTCAATACATTATTTAAAACAAATATTAATCAAATCCCTTTTTTGTAGGTTGCTGTGATTTTTGGCGTTGTTGGAGCTTGCCGCAGAGAGGAGTTAGCCAATATTACTTTAAAAGATATTACAGCCCATGGAAAAATGCTACTAATCAAGATTCCGAACAGAAAAAATAAGATACCGAGAAGCTTTGTTGTTGATGGAGATTTTCTTAGAATAGTGCAAAAATATATGAATATAATAGTCCCAAAAAGGAAAAACCGACCGTTTTTTTCAAAATTACCAAAAAGGGAAGTGTACAGCTCAAACAATCGGGATAAACAAATTTGGTAATATGCCAAAAGAAATAGCTACGTTTCTTGGTCTGCCGGATGCTGAGTATTATACTGGGCACAGGTTCAGGAGGACCTCTGCTACATTATTGGCAGATTCAGGAGCCAATTTGACGTCCTTAAAGCGACTAGGAGGTTGGAAATCAGACAAAGTTGCAGAAAGCTATATTGGTGATTCATTAAACAACAAACTAGAAACTGGGAAAAAAATCACTCAATCCATTAGTTTAAGGTCCAGTCCGTCTTTCTCACATGTTGAAGAGAACGTTCGTCCATCTACCTTCGTTGACAATGATAATTCATCAGATCCAATTCCATCAACTAGCAAACGCCATTGTATGACAAATATACATGAACAATCATACGAAATTAATAATAGTTTGTCTCAAACAGTAAATATGCAACCTAAAACATCCCCAGTTAGTATAAAAAACTGTAGGGGAAGGTGGGGCATAACGGGGACGCTAAGGAAATCTATCAATAAAACTATGTTAAATTATACTTCTAATCATTTATTATTTATTATAGCACTTTTATGTTACTAATCTACTATTTGGTATGTTTTTGGCACAATAATTAAGTAATCGACTAAAAAAACGTATTATTTTTATAACTCTTAAAAAACCCCATCATGCCCCGGGGTAGGGGCAGTATGGGGTACCTAAAATGGGGCAATACGGGGTACGTCTATAACAACTACTTAGACTCGCAGTGTAGGCAGATGTGGATTTCTTCGGCATCGTCATCATCGACACCGGCACAGGCATTATGTGACCAACGTCCACATAGCTGGCAACCTACCCAACCCTCTGCAGATTTGAGGTATGTGTTGTTAGTGTCTTCACAATAGAGGCATAAAGCATCCTCGTCTTCATTTTCTGCATGGGGTTTGGTTTTTTGCTTTTTAGTTTTTTTGAGTCGAGGATCATTTGGATTAGAACACTTTCTAGACCGTTTAATTTGTTCCAGCTCATTTTTATATGGGGTTGAAGTAAGGACAACTGTTTTTCCTCGCCTATAGTTCTTCCTATTTTTATTTCTTTGTTCAACTGATGGAATTGGCAAAACATCTTTTGGTGAGGCATTTTCGAAGACAGATGTAAGATTGCGACATACTTCACGAACCGGAGAACGAATTTGAGTGTCTTCTACAAACGAACATCCAGGTTCAGGGTCTTGGATTAGACTTCTATCGCGAGGTGGTGTGTTCTCAGAAAAAACTTGTTGAAAAATTACATCTTCAAGGTTGGGCAGTGGTTCGACTTGATTTTCGAAGATGACTGGGGGTTGCTCTTGAACAGGCATTGGAACATCTGTCGTTGATGCAGCTATAAAATCTGAGTCTGAGAAATTGTTTTCATTAAAAGGCCATATTCCACATGTCCTAAAAGCATTAATTGCAGTAGACATTGTGGCAGCTTGAATATAAGCCTGTCCGAAAATTTCGCTTATTTGAAAAGCTGTTATGACACGCCCTGGATGCGTCCTTAACCAATTAGAAGCAGCTTGATCATAGTAAACACTTAAAGGTTTCATAAATGCAACATCTAAGGGCTGAAGCCTGTGAGTGCAGTGCGGCGGAAAACAAAGCATAACGACACCGTTTTTGCGTGCAATATCAATCACTTCTATATTTTGCGTATGCGTGACATGACCATCAAGAAGCAGCAAGACATGATTATTAACAGACGCACTTGAAAATTGAATGAACCGCTTAAACCAGGATAGAAAGGTTTCACTTGTCATCCACCCTCGGGAGTTGCATTCCGCAGTAGTTCCCGGAGGAGCACGATCTAGCAATTCTGGTTTCATCCTTTGCCTAGGAAAAATCATCATAGGAGGCATGTAGGTTCCGGCTGAATTAAAGCATATCTCAACGGTGATAGTCTGCCCTCGTTCTGCGGATGACAATGAACCTACCTGTTTTCTTCCTTTCTCTGCTATAATTTTACTTTTTGTTTTTGATACACATGAGATTCCTGTCTCGTCACAGTTAAAAATTCTGTCTGGTGTAAATTTATATTTATCATATAACTCCCCAAGTAAAGTGTAGAATTTGTTAACTGCGACTTTGTTGAAACCCATCGCTCGAGCTGCCGATGTTGCTTCTGGCTTGCGGATGGACAAATCTGAGTGACGTTTCAGAAATCCTTGAACCCAATCTGTACCAGCCATCTGTTTCTCCGTGTTGAATTTGTGTCGTTTCCCATTTTTTATTGCCAGCTGATACGCCATTTTACGCAGATCGAGGGTAGTTAATCCAAAAAGCCTTTTTTCCATTTCCTTAATGTAATTCACAAGCTCCTCCTCTTCTTCTAGCGTAAACACAGGTTTGAAAGTACCCACCTTTGAAGGAATCGAGACTTCACCTTTCTTTAATGCAATCACGCGCCGCTCCAACGTGGTCTGTGGAACGCCATATTGTTGAGCTGCTTTTCTGTACCCCATTGTTTTGCTTATGACAGCATCAATGGCCTCCTTCATGTTTGCTGCTGACCAACTCCCTCTAGTAGTTTTCTTTTTATATGTTCGCACCATTTTTTATGAATACCTAAAAAAACAACCATAACTTAAACGATGCACTAAATAATCATGAGACGCAGACAGAACACATTTGCCAATCAAAACGTTGTCATTATTCTATAAAGATCACACAGACAGAGAGAAAAAACATTTATTAAACTTGGGGGCATGACGGGGACGTACCCCATGCTGCCCCATATCCACGACCCCGTCACGCCCCAAGGTCTGATTTAATACAGGTATTTTTTATTTCTAAAACCATAACTGTAACACAAGTTTCAATCGGAGTAGATCTAGTACCGATAACTAAAGATTTTCACAAAAAAATATAAATAAAATACACTCAATATTTACCTTTTGATAATTTTTTATGTAACACCATAAAATTACATCGAACTGCGCGTAAAAACTATTGTTGTCGTGAAAAATAAACACGTGCACTCTAGCGCTCGGTCACTTCCGCACTGATCATTGATGCAAAATGGCCGTTTGTTATTAAATACAGGACATCGTTAGCATGCCTTCATATGCGTATGTGTGGGTGGCCCCGTCCTACCCCACGTCCCCGTTACGCCCCACCTTCCCCTACCAATGTCAATGTATATGTGAATTATAACTTTTATAACAATTAAATGATTAGTTAGTTGAGTTTATTGTGTTTTTATTATTTTATTAAATTGCTTAATTTTTTCGCAACTGTATTAAAAATAGTCGTTCAGTACACGTACGGAACCGTCATTGCAACTTGTTCCGACTGTCAACCCTCGCCTTCGGCTGCGCCTCGGCTCGGGTCGACATTTGTCGGAACTCTTTGCAATGACAGCCTTTCCGAACTTGTAATGAAATATACTATTTTGTCCCCTATTTCCCAAGCTAACGTTCACGTCATCAATATCTTGATGCACCCGGTGAGGTTTGAAACCCGGGCCTTACGCGCCAATCCTTCTAGAAAAGGGCCTCCACGAGTGACCGCCATCGGCTTATGTGCTTCCGGCACACGCAAGGCCTGCCATCAACCTTGCATAATGTTAGGTTGCTGAGGTTACGGCATGAGTGAAGAAAAGTTGTACTACAATCTACGAAAATAGTTTGTGAAGACAGTCTCTTGAAACTTTCTTCGTAAACTGTTTTTCACCAGAATGACTGACTGTCGACTGGGTAGATACCTAGCTACTTTGTTTTGTTGTTTAGGTACCTAGGAAGGTAGGTAGGTACCTACTAAGAATTTGTCAAGTATTTTTTAATTATATATTTCTATGAAATTTATGTTATTTTATAATCCGCATAGCAAATAAATAAGGAAAACTCGACTGATTATTCACAAAATAATGTCCTATGAACAAAACATTTTAGTAAGTAATTGTTGTTGAAATTGCGTGGATGATAAGAAAACCGCAGCCGGAGATGCAAATAAATGAGTCGGGTTGTTATGTTATTGCTTCAATTAACTACCACTTGTTCTATTTCGCAATGAAACAAGAACAGTTTTAACTAGATTTTAGTTTAAAATTAGACCCACCCACCTCCTCCGTCGGTCCCTCACAGTTGAGGATCGTGAATCCTTCTCATTGTTTGTTTGTTTGTCTGAATAGTGAGTCTGGAGCAGTGGTGACTCAGTGGTAACGGCCGCGTCTTACGAATGTCGGTCGTTCGGTCGGTCGGTCGTGGGTTCGAACCCAGGCAGGCGCTTTACATTATAAATAAAAAAATTCATTGTAAATAATTTCATCACCACTGCTCTCATAACGGTGAAGGAAAACATCGTGAGGAAACAGGCATGTCTTAGAACCAAAAATTCGAAGACATGTGACATCTACCAACCCGCACTAGGCCCGCGTAGTAGATTAGGTACAGCCCACTTCCTCTCCAAGAGATGAGGCCTGTGTCCCAGCTGTGGGATCACTATAGGCTGATTATAACGTTCACCGGCACTTCCAGTTAAATACTCTGACACCTGGATCCAATGATGTTAATTATATAACCTCATTGCCTGAATCGGCTAAAAATAGATATTTAGGTTATCCTGATAAAGTAACATTTTGAAAAAACGTGATCCAAATTTGCCTGCTTTGGAATCATTAGGTGCTCTGGCTCTCATAAATCGGGTCACTAGATTCATTAGACATTTAAGTAGTACAGTCATGAGTAGCACTAGCATGAAACTTAGGTACTTATAGGAACCTTCCTTTAACAAACAAATTCAGCATCATCAAACTAATATCCTCATAGCATTCCAAACGGTTGCTTGTAGTAGGTATGTACAGTTCTATCAGAGCCTATGCATTAAACATCGAGTAAGATACGATTTTACCGCCGTGCGCGGGCGCAGCACGCTACTGCTGCATTGCGCGCGCGCGCTCGCCCGCAACGATGCGCTTCTGATAATGTCTCTTTTCTGATGACTTTCTTTTATTCGTGGTATATAAATACTACTGCAGTTGTTACATCCCGATTCCACATCAGTCTTCACGTGATTGCACTCTTAAAGTACCTAAACTTTCAATAGGTACCAATGCCCGGAGTCTTCGCCAGGGTCATTACACTCCACCACGTTGCAAATGTAGGTAAGGACAAAAAGAAAGTTAACAGTGGGTTACTTTGTTTAGGTAGGTTGGTTTAAGTAGTACTTACAGAAAAAACATTCATAGTCATGTTTTCTAGAAGTCTGGACATAGTCAAGTGGACATTGGTCAAGCAAGTCCAAGATTAGTAAATCTGTTGTCAAGCTTTTCCTATGCCGGCTAGCTGTTGTGATCGTTGAGGAAATTAATGACAAAAATTATAATTTTATTATGACCTGAGATTTTTTGTGAGCAGAGCCGTAAGCTTAGATGGATTCCTGCCAAAAGGAAAATAATGCGCTGAGATCTGATGGGTTCGCTGATGGAGGTGACCGCATATCCTCGTTTAGGCAACGCTCGTCATTTGTTATTCAGTGTTTGTTGGTCACCTTGATGAGTATTCAAATGAAATCATTTTGTTCAGTCGTAAATTAGCGTTGCAAAACTTCGGAAGTATTCACAATAATTCGCAATTATTCGCAAATATTCAAAGGAATACTTCGATTTGAAGGAATACTACTAGTAAAAACTTATTACGTAAGTACTTGTCTAAGTAGATGAAAAGAAATATTCGGAAGTTTTCAAATCGAATAATAATCAGATTTATGAATGAACGCGTATAGTGCGTTAATTCATAATTTTTTTTTTGTACCTACATTCTGAGGTTTAGGGGTTTATGGGCTCCAAATTTTCATTATTTTTGCGATATGACACACCGTTTTCGAGATATAAGCAAAAGAAAAAAAAAAACTATTTTATAAACTCAGTAATCTATCTATGTATTTACCTCTCTATCACTTTCACACCTTAACCGCATACAAAAACTTATTGCGTAAGTACTACTCTATCTAAGTAGATGAAAAGAAATATTCGGAAGTATTCAGAAGTTTTCAAATCGAATAGTACTCAGATTTATGAATGAACACGTAGTAACATAGTCTCTGGCATTAAAACTATCTAGCGGTGAATATCAAACTTTAATACATAAGTATGCGTGACCGAACATGTACCTACTTAGCTCGGCGAATAATTGCGAATACTACTCAAAACTTCCGAATGCTTCCGCGAATAATACGACGGGAATACTTCGGAATATTACTCTCCTGCAACGCTAGTCGTTATAATGGTAGGTCCCATAATAAGGAAAAACATTACTAAGATATCAAATTCTCAAATTCTTTGTTTTCTCTTTTCATTCTTGGGTTCCGTGCCTCGAAAAGCAGTTAAGCCGTTGGTCCCGGCTGTCATTCATGTATCTTTGACAGTCGTTACGGGTCGTCAGAAGCCCGAAAGTCTGACAACCAGTCTTACCAAGGGGTATCGTATTACCCAGTAACTAGGTTGTGGAGGTCAGATAGGCAGTCGCTCCATGTAAAATACTGGTATTCTGCTGCAACCGGTTAGACTGGAATCCGACCCTAACATAGTTGGGAAAAGGCTAAGCAGATGTTGATCTTGGGTTCCTATAGTCTTCAATTCTACAAAAAGTTAACAAATGCGTTGCACAAAATGACAACATCCATTAAAGCAGCAAGCGCAACGCGAGTAGCGTTCACAATTATACAATTTGCGTGTTCTGAGGTGTCAATATCGGAAACTTGCGGAGGTCAATTCTGTTTACCAAGACAGAATCTACTCTGCATCTCATATTACACATTCAGGACAATTACCGTTGTCGACGCAAAAACCATCGCGCTATGAATCTCAACAACACATCGTATCTTTATTAGGTGCATGACATCACCAAAAGGTCGCGAACGGCGAAGTATCGCCTGCTCGCGCGGACTTAGAGCCTCAGAGATCACTAGTGCGCCGTGATCGCGCTAGAAACAACGTATTAAACTCTATCTAAAATGAAAATTGCGCTAGTGTTATTGGTTTGTGTAGCGGTATGTCGGGCCGACGACATAGCGCACGCCGCAGGTCAAATCTTCAACAACATTTTGCCGAACTTGATCGGCAACTCGGTGACCGGCCAGCAAGGAAACACAGCGACCAACACTCTCACGCAGATAGGAACTGTGGTCGGCGGAGTGGTCGACTATGCCAATAAGAAGAGTTACGAGGACCTGCTGCGCCAGGTGCAGGACTCCACCACTGATGAAGACATCCTGCGAATCAGTGAGGAGATGTTCAACGCGGATATCAACAACGCTTTCGCGTACATCCAAATCAATTTGCAAGGCAAAACCAGCCCTATGTCGAAAGATGACCAGGCGCAAGCTAAGTAAGTTATTTTCTTTTGACCTAAAGTATCTCATTGATGATCGCCAAATACTATATCTATCTACTTAGATACCTACACCTAAAATTCATAATGATTATCATAATATAATCATTCATTAATGATTATATTGATTATATGATCATATTAATGATATTCATATTCACGATGCTATTATAGTTTGTGTGCAACAATTAAGTAGCTATGTGTGTAATCTGTGTGCATTTTCAGTCTACCTATAATTCAGAAAACTTATCATACTTAAATCTCTTTAACTTAATTAAAGTATTTTATTAATTTCAACTCAAATAATTGGGTAAGACCCTTTGTTATGTTTTACCACTCAGCTATTCACACAAAAGTATAATTTTATTCTAAACACGTTCGTTCGTTTCCTATAATTATATTGTATTCGCTTCCTAACAAATTGATAACATTGTAGCCTGCTGACCGTCCCTGAGAACGTGTGGAGTGGTCCAACAATAAGACCATTTGTTGCACTCTTCGACAATTACCACAAAAACGTGATAAGACCAGAGTTCGTCACGCCCAATGTGAGTACCTACTTACTTATATCGTTTCAATTGAGTAATTCATTCCAACGTATATATAAGCAGCTAGACACCTGCATCAAACAAGGAAAACTAATGTAAGATGATGTCATGTTGCAGGAGGAAACGGAACAGACCACTTTTATCAACACAATCCTTGCGACCGGTCCAATTAGAAGTCTTATGAACTATTTGGTCAGCAAAGGTAATGAAACCTGTTCTTTTTTATTATTTACTTCACCACCCACGGGAAACTGTTTTAATTTTTTTTTTACCGATCGATTTAAATAGCCTATCTGAGGGAGGGGCTTAAGTAATAACAGCCGCACGGGTCGATCGATCAGGTTGATTGATCCGTGGATGGGTGACCATCTTTACATACAAAGACCACTCCGTGCCCCAGAAAGCATTCGTAGATCTTTGACAGACGTTACGGGTCGTCAGAAGCCCGAAAGTCTGACAACTGAGTAATACAATACCCCTTGGTAAGCCAAGGGGTATCGTATTACCCAGTAACTGGGTTGTGGAGGTCAGATAGGCAGTCGATCCATGTAAAATACTGGTATTCAGCTGCATCCGGTTAGACTGGAAGCCGACCCCAACATAGTTCGGAAAAGGCTAGGCCGATGGTAATTTAAATAGCCTATCTTGAACAATTATGTTACTGCTTATATAATTATTATAACAGGTAGGTACCTACTTTTATAATTACTTGTTAGACGATCATATAGCACCTAGTTACTATCTACATATACTACATAGAGGGCTTCCACATTCTCATTCTTGCAGCATAATGATACGTTTACTGCTAAACTCTTTATAAACATTCAATTATAATCGGTTCAGTTTCTTAGTAATCAACCCATGCATACCTACACAGAGTGTAGACGTGCCGTCAAGTATTTTATATCTTCGTCTGTTCAAATTATTTTCTGAATCAAGTCAGGAACTCAGGGCACATAATGCATAATTTGAAGCTACGGCACTGAGTAGACTATTGCATAAACAACTATATTTTAAAGTGACGAACATATTTTGGTTGTGACTGTACTAATAATGGATACCTATACCTACCTTTGATAATGATAAATGATTTAATTTCTGTAAGGTTTGTACAAACACTTTTACACGTCAATCATATATTTAAAACTACTTAGATGAGGACGGCGTTTCCTATCTGACTACTCTGAGAAGAATGGCCGAAACAAACTCAAGTCTCTTTTAAAGTCCAGACATAATCTTGTTCAGATCAACATCAGTTTGCAATTACTTACCTAGGTATAATTAAACTTTTTATTATTTTTTATTTCCTATTAGGTCTCACTCAAATGAATGAGTACAACGAGCAAGTGAACCTGTTGAAGAAGATCTGGTTCACGAAGTACGCGCGCCATTGGACCGGCTTGTGCAAGTGCAGCTGTGCCTTCGAGAACATATTCATGGCTGAACTCAAGTCCAACGATGTACTTGGTAAGTATTGCTCACATTCCCAGTTAAGGTTTTGAATCCCGAAAATCTTTCATTGCAGCTTTTCTTAAGGCGAAATGGTATCGTAACGAGGTCGGGAGCATTGGTACGTTCAAACGGAGCCTATAGATTTTTTTTTAAATTCTATATGCTCTGTTACAATAAAATAAACTCATAATCCCCTTATGTCTTTAATGGTGAACGTGTAGACGAAATTTTATTGAAATTGCTTTAATTACAATCGAATAAAACAGATTTTCTCATAAATATACAAATTTTGAGGAAACTGCGATTTTTTTGTATCGAGCCAAATTGTGTCAGTCGTGTTTTGGGGCCCTCATAATTTACTAAATACAATCTTCAATTTTTATAATCATGGGCATGGGGTTTTTGATTTTGTGTGCAGCCGAAATGCGTCAAAATATCTTCTTTAGGACCCATTTGGCCTTAAATGAACGTGATTCCTAAGAACAAACCATACCCCGAATAGTTTTCGATTTTTCCATATTCATCCATCCCAATTATTCTCACTAGTACGTAGTACCTTCATTCGACAAAGTTGGCGGTTGACTACTTCTCAACCTTATAGGTATGCCTTTAGTAACAAAGTTAAAAGTGATTTACCGTGAACTTTTCAACTGTACCTACATGCATCCTGTTTATGAGAGGGACTGGGTTCGATTTTTAGATCGGACAGTATCTGTGGTAGAACCTTTGTGTTACCCTTTCGACGAATATGAGATAAAGGTGCCTTATTCAGGAATGCATAAAACTAATTATGAATAGACCATGACAATCTCTAAAAATTATCGTATTGTTTCATAATGATTGACAGCAACAAAAGAAATATTTCAAAAATATATAGGGTGACTGGTAATTAGTGACCGATACTTAAACACATGATTGTGCTCATGATAACAAACAACTTTTACTATGGGACCAAACCTGAAATCGTGAAAAAAAAATCAGCTGCTTCCTACATTTTGACGAGTTATGCGAACATGACAGCTGATTTTTTTTTTTTGCGATTTCAGGTTTGGTCCCATAGTAAAAGTTGTTTGTTACCATGAGTACAATCCACGTGGGCTAGGCCGCGGGCAAAAGCTAATTAGGTAAAATTTCTTGCGGTATCCCTTTCGTACTAGAGTAGGTACACTTTAGGGTATAATTATGTTCTGTGCACAGGGCTTACTAAATCAGATATTAGAATAACGTTGCCCTTTTATTTATTTTAATCCTACGTTTATTTTAACTCATGCGCGATACTCATTTGTTTCTGCCGCCGTCACAAGGATTGTTCGAGGCTGTCCTTGTATGGAGACCCGTTTATTTGCAATTACATCATCAATTAGCACTCTACACATAGGCCACTAGGCCCTAAATGTAGCGCTGGCATAACAATAAAATTATAGCATACAGCTACATAAATATTCGTATAATATTATAGAGAGGAGCTCGTGGCTAAGTAATAACAGCCGCACGGGTCGATCCATCAGGTTAAGCTACGCTTGCCGGGGTTGGTCCGTGGATGGGTGACCATCTTTACATACCGAGACTCCTCCGTGCCTCGGAAAGCACGTTAAGCCGTTGGTCCCGGCTGTCATTCGTGGATCTTTGACAGTCGTTACGGGTCGTCAGAAGCCCGAAAGTCTGACACCCAGTCTTACCAAGGGGTATCGTATTACCCAGCTAATGGGTTGTGGAGGTCAGATAGGCAGTCGCTCCATGTAAAATAATGGTATTCAGCTGCATCCGGTTAGACTGGAAGCCGACCCCAACATAGTTGGGAAAAGGCTAGGCAGATTGACAGCTACATAAATATTATCAATCGAACAAAGAGCCTTCTCTATTTATGAAGTCGGTTAAGGGGGATGCGCTGTGGTAGCCCGCGAAATTCATTATTTTTGGGTTTTTTACAATTCGCAGGTCCGTGTCAGGTTGTATGTTGATGAAAATATGATACGCGGGAATAAAACATATGTATTAATATAATTTTAACCATGAAAATCATCTAAGTTAGATTTCGTGCAGATTCGTCGAACGAACGAAATCTAACGACTGCACAAAATCTAACTTATAGAGATGTATTGATGATTTTCATGGTTAAAATTATATAAATACATATGTTTTATTCCCGTGTATCATATTTTGATCAACGGACCTGCAAATTGCATAAAACGCAAGAAAATTTGAATTTCACGGGCTATCACAGCGCATCCTCCTTAAACATTTGAGCAGGAATTGATTTGATTTCGAGAACGGTTTTAAAATGTCTTATTTCTGTGTTTTTAGAAAGTACTTTAGATGTTACTAATGGGTATTAGGTACTCCTATGATATTGATCTTAGATGGTACTTAATGTCCACTATTGAACATAATCCTTTTAAACTTTCAACTAATTGTTTATGTTTACAGGTCTTCACAGCTGGTTGTTCTTCGCTAAGCGTGAACAAGATCGCAAAGCCAATTACTTGGGCTACATGGATAAACTGGACCTGTCCGGGGTAAGCTAACATATTGAGATATTATTATGTATATTATATTGAAGTAGGTCATAACTACTTTCTGATTTAAAATACAAATCTCGTAATTTAAAATAGGAATCAACCGTACGTAACTGACCCATAGATCAGCTGTCCCATGCCTACTTGTCTATTGCAATAAAATCGTCCCACAAAATTCAGAAGAAAAAAAAATACTTTTTGTCCGGCTGTCAGTGCAAACCAATCGCCGAGGGTTATCGTAAGGTTAGGCCAGTAGAACGATTGTCTTAGGTAGGTACCTATTCGCATAGCAACAAGAACCAAAACAAACATCTGTAAGATACATACATATACTCACGCCTTTTTCCCATAGGAGTAGGCAGAGGGCAGAAACTACAGAACATCACCCGCTAAGATCCTTAGGTACATACCTATGTACCTCCGGCTATGTGCTCCTGCTGTAGTCAATTATCAAGTCTAGTTCCTAACCGAAATATTACATTGCTTTGCAGAAAGGCATGATCCTGAAGCAGCACTCAGTTCTGAGCGAGACGAAGGACGCTCCCGAGGTGACGATGTTCGTGGGCACGTCTCCCGAACTGGAAATGGCACTATACACCATGTGCTTCATGGCTCGCCCCGACAGGCCCTGCAGGCTACGCTACAACAACGTCAACTTCTCCATACAGACCAAGACGCTGAAGTCTGAGAATGTACTCCTTATTGATACAGCCTACCCTGTCTACTAATACCCTAACTATAGTTGTTGCATATCACGAGCGCGCGTCTGTCATTGCGTTTTAAATCTTATGTCAATGATATAAATGTCACATGACGCACGTTCGTGATTTGCAGACTTTAGCTACATACTCAATATGCAACCAATATATTTAAAGAAAATAACCCTGAATAAGTGTAGCCGTAGGTAAACTAAAGCTCTCTTAATAATGTCCAAATAAAGATAATTTATCCAAATATGTAGTTGTAGTTATGTATTTGTAAACTTTAGAAGAACGATAACGCAAGAGACAAGCGAGTTATTATCAAGTCTCGATCCGCGGGTCTTGCCCTCTATGATAAGCATGTTATTAAGTATGAATTTTCGCAATAACTTAAAATAAGGCTAGATAATGACTGTAAAATAATAAACCAGTTCAATGTAAACATCTTTTATTACAACATTTCTCTAAAACGCTGAGGACTATAAAACACAAAATATTGATAATAGTATATAATAAACTCAATTTATAGATTATAACCGGAGATCGGATATTCGGATGCATATTTACCTAAAGTGGTGTTGGCTAATAGAGAATGCACTTTTGTATCGCAAAAATCAGGATCGTCAAATTTAGAGTTCTGAATATAGAATCGAATGTATATTTACTTACGGTTGGCTAATACGAAATGTACTTTTGTATCGATTGTAAAAATCTCGCGATTCCGGAATGAATAAATTTAGTACTTTTTGAGTAAAAAACGACTAATAAAACATTACCTTAAAGTGGATCAATACAAAGTTCCTCCAGATCTTTCACAAATACATAAATAATTTAATTTTAATAACAACATATTTTAGTGTAAACAAGCGAGACGCCTCACTCACACATAATCTTTCAGTATTAAGATTAAGCGATGTGTGATTAAACAAAACTATGTAATGTTTTTTCTAATGAAAAAAAAAGTTTTTTTTTTTTTAATTTTTAGTAAAGAATCGAATATTAGTAGCTAATGTTATAAAGTAGGTTGCCAAATTTATTTACAGTCGTCGCTGTGGTTGCCATGTGTACAGGTGCTTTTTTTTATTGTTTTTCTCCATTTTCGAAATACTTGGTTTCTGATAAGTCCGGGAATAAATACCGGGACTTATATTAAGAAAAAAAAATGAAGAACCCGTTTTCATAAATTCTTAGCCAAAAATTAATTAAATTAGGTAAATATGCATCCGATTATCCGATCTCTGATTATAACAGTATAAAAGAAGTGCATTTAGTGATATTTTTATTGTCGAAAATGGCTCAAAAGTGAGGTAATTTCAATAACAACTAGTCTTCATTATTATAATTCGTAACACACGACAATGTATAGGATATGCTGAGATTTAATATAATACATATTAATAATACATATTATGATATAAAAAAAGACTCAAGGGCTCAACGCTGAAATTCTTACCATACAAAAAAAGCTGTCAAATGTAAAAATAATTTATAATTAAAGCTAAAACAACGATAAAGAGTAGACAATTATATAGAATACAGTACTTATATAAAATTGCCAGTATAGAAAATATAAACATAATCTATGAAGAGAATAATCATTAATTTTAATTAATACAGTCATTTTAATAATTCAAGTGAATAAATAGCTTTCACAATGCTTAAAAAAGAAAAGATTCTTGGTGGAGATAATAAAAGTGTAACTTTGACCTTTTGCGATTAGACTTCACGAGCACTACAGATGCCCAGTGTATATGCATAAAGGTACGTAATAATAATTACACACAATAAAAGCAGTACCAAGTGTTAACAGATCACTCTAACATAGATTACATGAACCCGTAATACCTTACTACAGAATACTAATAGTTAGCTTTAAATACTTCAATGTTGTATGCTATTGTTTTTAGACTTACTCTACATTTTCCTACTTATATCTAATTAACATTTACCCGCTATTTCTTGTTTTTGCTATGTTCCAACTGAGCGAATTGACAGTAAAGATATGTTAAAAGTAAGGAAATATATAAAGAGACTTATTGTAAGACGATATTAAATACTTCTGACTAGAATACCGTTGGATGATTTTCAGTATACCCACAGCGTAGATATACAGAGTGTCCCAGAATAATGTGTACAAACTTAAGGATGTGGTACAGACCATCAAACTGAACAACTTTTTCTCGGGGACCAACATCGTAATCGTAAAAAAAAAACAGTCAACCTCATACATTTGGTCAAGAAGGTATTGAAATTTTGTAAGGGACGACTGTTTTTTTTCCACGATTACGATGTTGGTCCCCGGGAAAAAGTTGTTCAGTTTGATGGTCTGTACCACATCCTTAAGTTTGTACACATTATTCTGGGACACCCAGTATTAGTCTTACATTGTATTGCTTAAACATCTACAATTTAAATTCTCTAAAAAATATATACAAACAATCACGAAAATATCTAAAACCACTGATTCAATAAGTTCATCACTCAAACTATTCTCGCCTTACTATTCAGGTATCTCATAGCGGAACAGATTCTCTTTAATACTTTGCAGCAAACATAATATGGCAAACATTGCTAAAAACTGATTTATGATTTAACAACAATTATTCTTAATTCTAAGTGATAACATGAGTAAAAGTTACACTTAATTTAAACGAAATAGGAGCCATACTCGTGCGGCATGACTCCGCGGCGCGGGTAGAACGTGTGCGTTTGCGAGTAGTTCATCAGGTTCGAGATATTCGACGTGTAGATGTCGGCGAAGCGGAACAAACGTCGCGAGAAGTACGTCGGGTTGTGGTATGTACGGAACACACTACCAAATTGTGGGTTAAACACTGCCTTTATTTCATTCCTGGAATTGACATAACATCTCCTACAATGGAAGCATGAAAACAAAACACAAGCGTTATTTTACAGCCAATCAGTCACGGTTACAGGATTACGATAACTTTGATTATTTGTTTAGAAGTATTGCATATATAAACATTATGCTTAATCACAGCCACTGACAGATAGCGGGATAATAATTTAATAGCCAGCATAATTGACCAATATGGACAATATAGCATCAGCCAGAGCGTCTGCCAAAACGTAGACAAAAATAATCCATAATGCTGCGTTCTTACAAGAAGCATACTAAATATGCAGCTTTAAGTAAAGCTTTATGTAAAAAAACATTTAGGCGCACATTTCACGTGAATAACACTCACTACTCACCGGATTCCCAGAAAGCATGAAAAATTCCGAAAGTTGAGAGAGAACTAGTACAAACCTCAAGTAATCCCGTTCTGCCATCCACTCGGTGACGACCTCGAGCGCGTCTGCGTCCTTATAGTCCTGGTGGTCCTCTATGAGCTGCGTCAGCATCTGCAGCCAGTTGGCGTTCTCCTTGAACGACTGCGTGTTCAATGTGTTGATTTCGTGCTGCAGACATAATCGAATATTTATTATTTTAGAGTTCTGGTTCGTATAGCTTTTATATATTTATTTTTAGAGAGCTGAAAACTTCTCAAGTGCAAATGAGATGAAGTCGTCGCCCATATGTTGTCCACCTTTGAGCTTAAACCCAAAAATGTATACTGCTTGGAACACCATTGCTACGTTGTAACTAATTTGTGTATTTAAATGTAGCTAAAATGGTCTATAGTCTGTTTTTTTTAACAAACGAGTACCGAAAATTTTGACTGCATTGCTATTGGTCCACGTAATCAACATAAAGTCCGTTCCACACAAACCAAACGCTGTAGTTACATGTACATTCAGTTGAGTCATCGACTACCTGCGCGTCGCACGTGTTTTAGTGAGTGAACCAGACGATATTGTTTGTGCGTGAGTCAGATATGTGCGAGAGACATACTCGTTTGTTAAAAAATATAGTGGTCGCCATATCGACAGTTGAACGTGTGGGGTCCTGGCGTTTATCCCTAGGTCAGAAAAAGCGATATTGGGTTTTACCTTATGAATATTTTCTGTAGCATATTAGAATTTTGATTTGTGCCCGGTTAAATGTTTAATGAAATGTGTGTACGTGTGCAAATAAATAAAAAAATTGGCCAAGTGCGTGTCGGACCACGCACAATGAAAGGTTTCTAGTTGAAAAGAATTTATCCCAAAAACAAGCTTAACATTGTAGTTGAAAAATATGTTCTCCCATACATTGATATACGTCACGGTCAATTCTCCAACTGCAAATTGAAGTTTGTAATCTATAAGTAATTTTATCACATAAAAAAGAATTTATGTGATAAAATTACTAATTAACTGTTTTTGGACTTTTTCCTTTACTTTTGCTGTGAGACCTTGGTTCTTGCCAAATTTCATAATTCTAGCTCAACGGTAAGTACCCGGTACGGTAGTACTATAGGTTTTTATTTACTTGCGAGTATCAAAATATGTTGCATAAATGGGCGTATTTTTTATTGCATTGACTTAGAAGCTTGAGAGCACTAAGGCACCACAGATCTATGTATTTGATATTAATTTCAACTTGATACCTCCACGCGTTCCTGAGAAAGATTCTTGACAAACTGACAGACGGACAACGAAATGATCGTATAGGCCCTATACGATCACTTCGTTGTCCTTCTGTCTTTCTCTGTGAAAAACGGAACCCCTATACCATAGAGGTTCCGTTTTTAGGGTTCTGTACCAAAATGGTAAAAAAGGAACCCTTATGGTGCGAATCAGTCTGTCTGTCTGTCCGTCTGTCACAGCTGGATATCTCAAGAACTACTAATGGTATCAACTTGAAAGGAACAGTTTTATATGACGTTTGCCCAACTATTTTGCGAATAAGAGAATTTTTTTTTTGCAATAAGGACTGAAAGGGGTTCTTAAAAATTCGAAGTTGCCCTAGAAATTCGAAGTGGGGACTTCGAATTTCTAGGGCATGTGGGGTATCATATGAAAGAGCGCTGTTTACACATGCTCAAAGACTTTTTCTCTTTTTTTAGGCTGCATAGTGGCATAGTGGGTGGTGGTGGTGGTGGTGGTGGTGGTGGTGGTGGTGGTGGTGGTAGTGGTGGTGGTGGTGGTAGTGGTGGTGGTGGTGGTAGTGGTGGTGGTGGTAAAAAAAGGAACCCTTATGGTGCGACTCAGTCTGGTGGTCTGGGTGGTCTGTCTGTCTGGCACAGCTGGATATCTCAAGAACTACTATTGCTATCAACTTGAAAGGAACAGTTTTGGATAACGTTTGCCCAACTATTTTGCAAATAAGACAGAATTTTTTTTTGCAACAAGAACTGATAGGGGTTCTTAAAAATTCGAAGTGGTAGCCCCACTTCGAATTTCTAGGGCATGTGGGGTATCATATGAAAGAACGCTGTTTACACATGCTCAAAGATTTTTCCTCTTTCTTGAGGCCGCATAGTGGTCGACTTCTGATGAAATTTGACTACTACTTTGGTCCAGTGGTCGCAGGCGCTACTGCTGAGCATGAGATTCTGGGTTCGATTGCCAGGTCGGGTAGTGTTGTTAATTTTTACCATCTGGAATACCTCAGTAGCAGCCTAGTCTAGATTTGCGCCCGATTGATGGCAATTGGTTACATCGGACTTAAACATAATTGGCGAAATTTGGGTGTACCATAGGTTCACCTCTGTCTAACGCTTTGTGTAAGCAAGGTGTGATGTTATATTTTATAAACTAGCTTTTGCCCGCGGCATCGCTCGCGTGTAACTCGGAAATTATTCCAGGGGGGCATACTACCGGAATATGAATTATCTTATGTTCGAACCCAGGTCATCCGTTAAGGCATGAAAAGTTAGCGCTGAACACGTTTAAAACATCATTCCATCCCTGACAACTTCAAAATTAACAGAAATAGAATAATGATAAATATTCGTTTCGCGCTCAACGTATTTTGTGATTTGCGGTGCTAGTCGGCCTAAAATCATAATTATTCATATTAATATGATCATCATTAATTTTTGTGATTGCCTACCATTGACCCCGTAGCCCTAAGTGAATGTGTGACGTGTTATTTTTAAGGCTGTAAATTGTAATAACATTTGACCGAGTAGACCGACTTTAACGAAATAAGGACTAAATGTTATGTCAAGCTACGGATTATGACTATATTTCTACTACACAAAAGTATCAATATTACATGTGAATTTTAAAATCATCTCCTATTTTACCCCCTTGAAAAAACGCTGAAACACGTAGTTCTTTATTTCTTACCAAAAGCTTAAATTTTAATTTCCATATCCCTAACCTATGAAATGAAATGCTAGTTTTTCCATACAAACTTTCATATACTCCCTTTAGGTTTATTTTTAAAACAAAATCTAGCCTATGTCCTTTCTTAGGATGCCATCTATCTCTTTCCAAATTTTATCGAAATCCGCTCAGTGGTTTAGGCGTGAAAAGGTAACATATAGACAGTTACTTTCGAATTTATAATATTAGGTATGTACACTTCTGGACACATCTTTTGGCCCACCTTGTATTTTCAGTTTCGTTTCGTCCTAGCTAAAATTTTATATTAGGTCGAGCAAAAAGTTTTTATGCAGTTTTGAACCTGGCACATTCACAATTTCATTCAATAGTCTTTTTTTGAATTTCGAACACAGAATTTAAAGAAACAAAAGACAATTTGGAGCCTGTTTGTTGATATCAAACAATCGAATACTAAGAAAACTTGGTTTTATTGGTTTACTTGGATTTAATTCTTGAAAAAGTGATTGATATCTTTGGTTTTGCAACAAACATTACTTATTCTTAAATTAAGGTGAGGTTCTATCAATAATCTATGGATACTTCACCTGAAGTCGCCGCCCAAGCTGTGGCACTTATTCAGGTCGGACACAGCCAAAGAAACGTGAGTGCTCAACTTAATTTAAGTCGATCTGCGGTCCGAAATGTTTATCGGAGGTACCTAGAGACTGGCGGCTTTGTTCGTCGCCAAGGAAGGCCACGATCTCGGGTCACAACTGAAAGGCAGGATCGATTCATCGTGACGACCAGCTTGAGAAATCGTCACCTTACCTCCATTGAGATACAAAACCAACTTCGCGACTTCCACGGAGTATCTGTGAGCGCTCGAACTGTTCGGAGAAGGTTAAAAGAACGCGATATGGTACCACACAAGCCAGCTAATAGCCCCAAAGTAACGCGAGCCCACCGAACAGCACGCCTTCATTTCGCACGCAGTCATTTAAATTGAACACAGCAAGATTGGAGCCGTGTACTCTTTTCTGATGAGTCTAAAATTGTGTTACATGGCAATGATGGAAGGAAGAAGGTCTACCGGCGTAAGGGAGAGCGTTTCGCACAATGCTGCTTTGAAGAGAGGGTTGCTTATGGCGGTGGCTCATGGACTGTCTGGGGCGGTATATCCGCGAGCGGCAAAACTCAACTTGAGGTTGTTACAGAACCACGGCTGCTAACATTAAATGCTGAAAGGTACATTCGTGAGTGCTTAGAACCTCACGTGATACCATACGCGGACTATGTGGGCCCAAATTTCCTTTTTATGCATGATAATGCAAGAGCCCATGCGGCCGGCATCGTCAGGGAATATCTTCGGGATGTGAACATCACAGTTATGGACTGGCCAGCCAGAAGCCCAGACATGAACCCCTTTGAGCACATGTGGGACGAGCTAAAAAGACGTGTTAGGGCTCGTCAGCCAGTTGCCCAGACGATGCAGGAGTTCAAAACTGCCATAGAAGAGGAATGGGAGATGATCCCTCAAAATTTCATAGAGCGGTTGATAAACTCTATGCCTAATCGTATGAGAGCTGTAGTAGATGCCCATGGAGGCAACACGCGTTATTAAATTAAACCTTTATTTGATAAAACATGTTTTTTTATTCAAAAATCAATTGCCTTTAACAAGGCGCATATCCGACTTGTTAGGCGTAGCTCCATGTCGTATGGTATTCTGAATTCAAATTTAAAACAATACGATCGAAAAAGATGGTAAAATGTATCAGGTTTAAAACTGCATCAACAGTTTTTGTTCAATCTAGCAATCATATTTCGGTAGGGGCCATCGAAACCTAAACTCTAAGGTGGGCCAATAGATGTGTCCAGAAGTGTATTTATAATTAAGTTTATTCTGTAAACAGGATATCAGAATCACTTATAAAAGTCATATTAAGCAAAAAAAATAAGCTAGATGGAGTCGACATAATTCCTATCTGACTATCCCTGAGAAGAAATGGCAAAAAAACTCAGGGATCAGTCTCTTTTCAAATTCCAGACATAATCTTGGTCAGATCATGTGAGTACCAGTAGATTAGCGTCAGAAATGGTTTTTTGAGAAAAGAATCACACAAATTTGAGTGGACCGTCCAGTCAGTGCAAGCATTTGTCAGACTCAGTAATCGTGTAGCTCAACAACTCGACGAACAATATCAAAGAAAGATCATTTGGGTAGGCCGCATAAAGTACTCAAACTGCCAGACTATATTAGTACCGAGTTTCAAGCAGCGCGTTAAAAATTTTCCTATACTCTGTGAGAGGTTGTATTTAAAAAACTAAACGTGTTAATCCTTATTATTTACAGAAGCAAATATTGCCAAGTTTCAAGTTTATTAACCAAAGGAATAAGATTTTTAATATAAACTGTATCCCCTCTTTTCACCCCCACATGAGTGGAACTTTGAAAATTCGTTAGGATTTTGGTTTGATTCGTTTCCGTAAATTGACTCAAAGATTGTTTTATAAAATTGTTTGAGTAAATCAAGCTACGACGTAAAATGCTCCAATAAAAAAAATATTACCCCTTTTTGCTTCTTCAGGGATCGATTTTCAGAAAACCCAAAATCTTAATATGTTAATTTTATGTCAAAAGTATAAATACTGAGTTTCGAGTTAATCGGACTGTGCTATAAAATTCTTCCATACAAACTTTAACATCCCTAAACCTCTTTTTGAGAGGTAGTTTTGAAAAACTAATGATGACAAACTTTATTACTTACTTAGTATTTATTTATTTATTTAAACTTTTCGCACTTAAAATGTACAAAGGCGGACTTAATGCCTTAGGCATTCTCTACCAGTTAACCAAGGGTGGTGAAAAGATTAGATGGCAGGTGCTCAGTATAAGAGGAATACATAAAAAGAACACTAAAAATATATCTTAATCGTATTTGTACCAAGTTTCAACTTAATTAACAAAATGTATAAAATTTTTCATTTTCATGTAAATTGTATTTCCTGTTTTCACCCCCTAGAGGTGAAATGTTAAAAAATCGTTTGAAATGTTTCCATAGCTTGACTCAAAGATTATTTACACCAATTTTCGAGTTAATCAAGCCACGCAGTAAAATCCTCCCCTGTGAAATTGACTAATCCTTTTCACCCCGTTAGAGGTAGATTTTTGAAAAACCCTGATAAGTACTGAGTTTTAAGTTAACCGGATTGCGCGTTAAAATTTTTCCATATAAACTTTGGACACCCCCCTATTCCCCTTTAGGGGTAGTTTAGAAAAACAAAAAATCACAAAAATCATAATTTACTTACATAAATATTCGTGCCGAGTTTCAAGTTTATTAACTCAAGGAATAAGATTTTTCATACAAACAATATCCCCCCTTTTCACCCCCTTAAAGGTCGAATTTCCAAAAACCCCTTCTTAGCGGATGCCTAGGTCATAATAGCTATCTGTGTGCCAAACAGCCCAATCCGTTCAGCGGTTAGAGCTGTGTGTTGATAGATCAGTCAGCCAGTCAGTCACGCTTTCCTTTTAAAGATATTAACGACATTATTTTTAAGATATTGACGACACGGTTGGCGCAGTGGTTGAGCGATTGACTGCTGCGCAGCATGTCGCGGGTTCGATTCCCGCACGGAACAAATATTTGTACGACCTACAAGTATTTGTTCCGAGTCTGGGTGTTTTTCTATCTATAATATGTATGTATTTACAAAAAAAAAAAAATGTATATAAGTAGTTTATCAGCCATCTCGTTACCATAACACAAGCATTAGGTTGCTTAGCTTGGGGCTAGATGGCGTTGTGTGATATGTCCAAACATATTTATTTATTTATTTATTTATTTTATTTATTTATTTATATATATTAGGTTGGGGAAAAAGTCTTTTCGCATGTATGAACTTAAAATAAAATCTGTTTGGCTATACTATTTGTATCTGGCTGGTTTTGGTATCATTGAAAGTTTAAATTTTAAAGAACATAATTCCAAATTCAAATTAGGAAAATGTGTGATTTTCATTTGTTTTTCGTACCGTCAAGATGAGTGAATCTAATGAACAAATTCGATACATTTTAAAATTTTACTACAAAAAAGGTAAAAATGCAACGCAAGCCGCGAAAAAAATTTGCGATGTTTATGGACCCAGTGCAGTACGAGCATCGTATCTGTGAGAGTAGCAAAAATTTGGTTTAAGCGTTTTCAATCCGAAAATTTTGTTGTCAAAGATGCTCGTCGCTCTGGTCGCCCTATTACGGATAAAATGGATGCCATTTTTAAAAAAGTGGAGCAAGATCGGAATATCAGTAGTTACGACGTAGCTAAAGAACTGGGAATTGACCACAAAACAGTTTTGGCGCATTTGAAAAAACTGTGTACACAAAAAACCTCGATATTTGGGTACCTCACGAGCTCACTGAAAGAAACCTAATGAACCGTGTACTCATTTGTGATTCTTTATTACGACGTAATGAAACCGAGCCATTTTTGAAGAAGCTGATAACTGGTGATGAAAAGTGGATTACGTACGACAAGAACGTGCGAAAAAGGTCGTGGTCAAAGGCCGGTCAGGCTTCACAGACTGTGGCGAAACCCGGGTTAACTCGCAACAAGGTGATGCTGTGTGTGTGGTGGGATTGGAAGGGCATTATGAGCTGTTACCACCAGGCAGGACCATCGATTCTGAACTCTACTGCGAACAACTGATGAGATTAAAGCAAGAAGTTGAGAGAAAGCGGCCGGAATTCATCAACAGAAGGGGTGTGGTTTTTCATCATGATAACGCTAGACCTCACACATCTTTAGCCACTCAGCAAAAAATAAGAGAGTTTGGCTAGGTGTTAATGCATCCGCCGTATAGTCCTGACCTTGCACTTTCAGATTTCCACCTGTTTCGGTCTCTTCAGAATTCTTTAGGCAGTGTCAGGTTAACATCACGAGAGGACTGTCAAAACCACTTGTCGCGGTATTTTGATCAGAAGTCCCTAAATTTCTATAGCAATGGGATCATGTCCCTACCTACAAGATGGCAAAAAGTTATGGAACAAAATGGTACCTACATACTTTAGATAAATGTAAATAATGTATATTAAAAAATGTTTTGAATTTTCTTAAAAAATGCGAAGAAATTATCCCCAACCTATTAGATAAAGAATTTCAAAACCAAGTTTACGTTAGCCAAAGATCATAATCTACTAACCGTCAACTCGTTAATGATCGCTCCGGTGCGCCAGCCGTGCTCCAGAGTGACGTCAGCGAGGTCGCTGTAGGGATGGTCGCCGAAGTACAACACCTGGTGACCGTACCAGCCCGTCAGGTCTTGTAGCTGCTTCACTGTTCCCTGCAATATATACATAAGCAGGGTTTATCTCGTTATCAACAGCGTTTTATTTAATTGGAAAGGCGTCAAGACGTCACGTCGACCACCTAGCGGCGGGCCGATCAACAAACGAGCGTTTAGTAAAAGGCGTTTCACGAGTTGATCTAGCCCCAGTCTGCGTACAGTTCTCATATTCATATTCATTTATTTGCGTTCCACCAGGTAAAATAAGATGTTAACAAAAGGCTTAGAGCTAAGAGTCGTTGTAGACCCTGTCAGGGCACAGCAAAAATTATTGTTTGATACATCTATTACTTAAACATAAAGATCTAAATCGTAGAAACTAAAATGACAATAAAATTATGCATGAAAACTGAATAATTACATTTGCATAAAAAGTTAATAACAAAAAAAAAAAATATTCTATTATTGGTAAGTAGATATTTTCCAAAAAAAAAAAACAATAAAAAAATCTATGATTGGTAAGTAGGTAGCTATTTTCTTAAAATACTATTAATTATTTCATTTAAATAAAGTTATATTTACTTAGGTAAAATGATTGCAAACACTTATATAGGAGAGATCATATTTTAAGTCTCAACGAGTCGACAACTGTCTACAAGTATCCACCTACACTCTATGTAAAAGGATAACAAGTATCAATATGTGCATTAGTTCTATTTTGTAATTCCTAAATTAGTTTGATGGTGGCAGTTAAAAAATGTAAATGTGCTGATATGATTTAATTTTGAAATGCGATTCTCTATGTATTTTTTTTGATAACATGTATATGCTTATATAAATATTTAAGTATACTAATTTGTGTTATTTCCTACAATCAGAAATGTGCAACACTTGGGGCCAGTTTCTCGAACGGAAATTATCGCAAAATTAAGGTGTATCCGCGGTGGTAGCTCGCAAAATTCAAATTTTCTTGCGTTTTTTACATGTACCGAAGTAAATTTTACTTCCGTACATTTATTAAGAAAATGTACCTATCTAAAATTATATTTATAGTTCAGAATCGTACCATGCACATCTATCAACAATTCGGCCAAAAAACATTTTAAGAACGCAAAGCATTGTATTTAATGAACATACTTTTGTGTAAAAAAAAAGTTTTGACTAACCACTTGTAACAGCGTCCTACGTAAAATGCTGTGATTGGTTGAATGATTTATCACCAGCCAATCGCAGCAGTTTACGCGCGCTTGACAATTTTTTTTAATAATTTTCGTGTCTCATTCAGTCGAGGGTTAATAGATTAAAATTAAGATGTGCAGATTTTATCTAATCACACCAGTAAGGTGGAGGTTTGATGGGAACTAGTTATTAATGCTATAATTGTTTTCAATATTCGCATTTTAAGAGTAAGATTGTATTTATTAGTCATCTCGCCATATTGGCGAGTTGTTAGCGCTCAGCTCACCATGAGCGGGATTGAATTTCAAAAGTTATATTAATTGCAAAACTAAATAATTCTTATTTTTTACAAAACTCAATGATTTCGGATAAAATATTTTTCTGCTTCAGTTTTTTTTTTACTGCCTCGTTTGTCTAGTGGTCGCAAGCGCTACTGCTGAGCATGAGGTCCACGGTTCGATCGCCAGGTCGTGCAGTGTTATTGGATTTTTTTATCAGGAATTTCTCAGTAGCAGCCCGGAGTCTGGTTTTGTGCCCGGTTGATGGCAATAGGCTCGCCCCCTATTACACGGGATTTAAACATAACTGGCGAAATGTGGATGCACTTTAGGTACACCTCCGCCCAACCCTTCGGGGAAACAAGGAGTGCTGTTAAACAACAACAACAACAAGGAGTGTTGTTGTGTGTTGGGTGTTTGTGGAGTGTTGTTGTTGAGTGTTGTTAGGAGTGTTGTTGTTGTGCAAGGAGTGTGTGGTGTGCTGTGTGTTGTGTGTGTATTAGGTATGTAAAATATTTTTTATCTTGTTCGTTTTACTGCAGTTAAAAGTTACATAGTTTTACCTCATAGTAAATAATTCCCTTTTCTAATGACGAGACTCTCTCCCATATATGCGTATTGGCGCATTTGTCGAAGACTCGGATGGGCCGCGACACCTCCGTGAAGAACTTGGGTTTATTCGCATTCACTATCACTACGTCGAAGAAATCCCGCCAGTCATGACCCACTAACATTTCCATGCCTGCATGCCTGAATAAAATCATAGACAAAACATCAGAAAACACTTTTGCTTGGATGAATGTAAAATCATAGTTCTATTACCAGGATGGCAAAACGTTATAGCGGTTGTCTTGTCAAAAACTATAAGAATTTTAAGTGTTTCTTATTTTTTAACACATTCAAGCCTCCTGCCATAAGGCATTGGGATTGGGCAAGATGTTTTGATGTGAATTTGATGATTTATTTCTTTTTTAAACTATCAATTAATTATTATTTGGAATGATCTTCTAACTGCGTACAGCATGTGTCGTATGTTTGTCAAATGCATCAGACACGTCAGTAAACGTGTTTATCTCATTAGTCTATAAACATACTTGCCTCACCTGCTTATTAATAGATCAATCTGTGTTCTATGTTGATACAATAGTTTGCTGAATGGCCTAGACAAGCTATAGATACGTATTATACATTAAAGGCTCTTTTCGTGTCAACTGATTTCCATGTGTTTGTCACCATCACTTAGAGAATTTATTCCAGAAGGTCAGTATGTATATTACAATAATATTTAACAACAAAATAATAAAGAAATATTGATGGTTTGACAAATCATCAATATTTCTTGAAAAAACCGTGTGAAAAATAGAATAGAATACTCTTTATTATGTACACCATACAAATCGAAGCGGGGGCGGGTGGGTCGCTAGTAAATAGTACATACATAAACTCACGCCTTCTTCCTATGGGGGTAGGCAGAAACTACAGAACGCCACCTGCTATGAACCTTACATACTCCGTTTGCCTCATAGACGTTCATACATCTGTCTTGTAAGTAAATACCTTTTGTTAGTCACCTTTAATTCATCCTCTCAAATAAATATATAAGTCTCAAATAATAAGTACACAATAATACATAGTATAAATGCAACTTACACAAAATGATACGGACTATTAGTGACAAGGAACAGTTTCTTATCATTGTCCTGTAGCATTTGGAAGTATTTTCTTAAGTCTGCATTGGGCCTGATATACTCCTTCACATTTTGAGCAACAATCTTGTGCATGATGGGATGACAGCTTTGCACTGAGTTCTAGAATTAATAAACCAAAGATTTAATAACCTTGTTAGTATTTCTAAGATTTGAAAAAATACTATGCTATAATTCATTAGTTTGATTACCTTAACATCTAAGAACAAAATTTCGGGATGATAATCAATATGATTTTTGATAAAGTATTCAGCTACATTACACAGTAAACCCATTTCAGGAACTGAAAATAGATCAGCTAAATGCACCATCTTTGCTCTGTTTGGCTGGAAGAAAAAACATTACAATTAGATTACTTATACAGTAGAATTAATTTGTTCCATGGTGAATCGCATTTGCAATGGAATAAGAAATAACAACCTGAACCACATTCTAACTCAAAACTGATAAATTATTTTGTGTCTTGGCAGTCATTCTCAAGCATATGCCGCTGCGTTTTAGGACAATAATAGATGACTTTCAAATGAACATAAAACAAAACAATAGTAGGTACATATTGTTTGTTTCTTTCATTTTAGCAATTTGGCTTGTAGCTAAGTAATAACAGCCACACGGGTCGACCTTTCAGGTTAAGCTATGCTTGCCGCAGTTGGTTCGTGGATGGATCCAGTCTACAATACAAGGGGTATTGTATTACCCAGTAACTGAGTCGAAAAAGTCAGTTAGGCAGTCAATCCATGTAAAATACTGGTATTCAGCTGCATCCGGTTAAATTGGGAGCCGACTCCAACATAGTTGGGAAAAGGCTGACTTTAATTTTAATGTAACATTGGTGAATCCTAAAGAAATAAGTCTGTTTTAATGGATTATAGTACAGACAGCAATATACAAATACATAATTATATGTATTTAGTAGTAGGTACATATAGGTATATCAATTTCTTGTCACACATGGTCCTTGTGTCAACATTGCAAAGGGGAGCACAAATGAATGATTGCTTACAAGTGCCAGTGATTACTGACTGCAATCTAGTTACTACTCTGAGTATTATAGACAAAGTGATTTTCAACCTTAGCACAAAGGAAACAATGACTGAACATAGAAAACATTGTGGTTTTGACATGGTTGTTATAGTTATGTAAGCAGTATGATGGATGTTTATAGGTAGGTAATAAACCATGAGTAGTTCAGACTAAATTCTAAACAGTTTTTTTTTAAACATTAATTGTACAATATTTATTTTAAGGAGGATGTGCAAAATCATCAATACATCTCGCTAAGTTAGATTTCGTGCAGATTCGTTAGATTTTGTTTGTTCAACGAATCTGCACAAAATCTAACTTAGAGAGATGTATTGATCATTTTTATGGTTAAAATTATGTAAATACATGTTTTATTGCCGCGTATCATATTTTGATCAAGATACAACCTGACACGGACCTGTGAATTGCATAAAACGCAAGAAAATTTGAATTTCGCGGGCTACTACAGCGCATCCCCCTTAAGTACTTTATTTATGTTATATAAATACTTATACAGTAAATTAACTAGTCATACTTACTTTATGAGCTCTGGTATCACCCTCAACATAAGCTATGGGTATAATTCTGTTTCTGTACAGTTTGAGCACTTCATCAGCAGGCACCTGTGTAAGACCTCTATACACAGCTCCAAACTGTATTTGTAAGAATGAGTCCAGTTTCAACAGGAGGCCTTTCTCTATGTCATAATGCAAACCTCTGACAGCAAAGTTAGGTTTATATTCCAACTGCAGTATTTCTGGAGGATACTGAAAGAAAAAGGAGAAAACAACAACAATGTATTTGTAATACTTAAGTGTATTAACAAACTTCTTGGACAAAAGGCCAGACCAACAAATAGTGAATATTAAACAAAAAAAAACATTACCTATATTCAGATCTCTGAGGGACAATTTCCATATTGTTAACAACGTTCGCAATCTCATCTGTCTCAATATGTCAAAAACTGTATAGCATTTACCTACATTTTTGACAATTGGTTGTTGCTGGCATGAGATTGCGACTTGAATTTGAACGTTTTTAGGTACGAGAATTGGCCTTCTGATCTTCTACTGAATGATGGGTACCAATGACTATTAGTGGGCCACTACTCATTGGGGGAAGGTGCAAGTAAACACCTAAACCTGCTTGCTTGAACCACTCAGCTTAGCCTTTAGCCTTACCACATTCAGCTACGTTCCACTTTCTAATGATATTGACAGATGCACAACTATCTACTCATATTATTTAAAATATTCACATACCAACCTTATATTTTTCCAAAAGTATTTCTCTGCCGAGATTATACAGCAAATGTTCCAGGGTAGGTTTGTAATGTGCCAGTGTGTAATCATAATCAAATCCATATACTTTGACTTCAGAAAGATCCAGCTCATTGCAAGCAAATACACCCCGTGGATTCACATCTTGAGGTAATTTTTTTGCTACAAAAAATAATTAATGTTTATAGCACTGTGCACCTACATCCTACATTGATAAGCAACCAAATAAAAAAATTATGCTTGCGTATACTTACATTTAAATTTTAGCTTTGTACGACAATAGGCCTCTTTTAATAATTCGCGAGTAGAAAAACTTCTGCGTACTAAATCTTCCGGATATTTTTTTGGTAACTGTGATACACTGCATTTCCATCTTCTTAAACCGTTTATTGTTAAATTACTACGTAAACTCATTAAAGATGACATTTTTATTAAACACACGAAATGTATCACTTAAAACTGAACCCAATAGACATGGATTTAGTATTTTACGCATTAAAACAACAATAATAGATTAGGTAACTGTCAGCTTTTATTTTAATTAAAAAATCGTTGCATAATTAATTCGAATAAACATCACACTACTTTTACTCTACCCGTCTATCTGCGTCACAGAGTACTTTTTATCTGCGTCTATCTTTCGTCTTCTGCTGTCAGTTCTGTTCTACTCAAGCTCAATGACAGCTTGATTGACAGTTTGACACTGACAGTTTGTCGACGTTTGACAATTGACCGACTAGCGGGCTAGTGTAGTTCTTAATGACCCACTGTCTTTAGTTTTCTTGATCTCACTCAGCAACCATTATTCCGATAACGGTTTGAAATCGACTCCCTCAAAAACGCAATAGTGCGACTTCCACCTTTGTAACAGGTAAGTGGGTCGTAAACTGAACAGTTCATGGCAGGCAGGGTGTTCTAATCACACACAGTGTTCCAATCTATAACTATACTCTATGGTGCTCATCCAATACCTTGATAATACACTTCTGGACACATCTTTTGGCCCACCTTGTATTTTCAGTTTCGTTTGGTCCTAGCTAAAATTTTATATTAGGTCGAGCAAAAAGTTTTTATGCAGTTTTGAACCTGGCACATTCACAATTTCATTCAATAGTCTTTTTTTGAATTTCGAACACAGAATTTAAAGAAACAAAAGACAATTTGGAGCCTGTTTGTTGATATCAAACAATCGAATACTAAGAAAACTTGGTTTTATTGGTTTACTTGGATTTAATTCTTGAAAAAGTGATTGATATCTTTGGTTCTGCAACAAACATTACTTATTCTTAACATTAAGGTGAGGTTCTGTCAATAATCTATGGATACTTCACCTGAAGTCGCCGCCCAAGCTGTGGCACTTGTTCAGGCCGGACACAGCCAAAGAAACGTGAGTGGTCAACTTAATTTAAGTCGATCTGCGGTCCGAAATGTTTATCGGAGGTACCTAGAGACTGGCGGCTTTGTTCGTCGCCAAGGAAGGCCACGATCTCGGGTCACAACTGAAATGCAGGATCGATTCATCGTGACGACCAGCTTGAGAAATCGTCACCTTACCTCCATTGAGATACAAAACCAACTTCGCGACTTCCACGGAGTATCTGTGAGCGCTCGAACTGTTCGGAGAAGGTTAAAAGAACGCGATATGGTACCACACAAGCCAGCTAATGGCCCCAAACTAACGCGAGCCCACCGAACAGCGCGCCTTCATTTCGCACGCAGTCATTTAAATTGGACACAGCAAGATTGGAGCCGTGTACTCTTTTCTGATGAGTCTAAAATTGTGTTACATGGCAATAATGGAAGGAAGAAGGTCTACCGACGTAAGGGAGAGCGTTTCGCACAATGCTGCTTTGAAGAGAGGGTTGCTTATGGCGGTGGCTCATGGACTGTCTGGGGCGGTATATCCGCGAGCGGCAAAACTCAACTTGAGGTTGTTACAGGACCACGGCTGCCAACATTAAATGCTGAAAGGTACATTCGTGAGTGCTTAGAACCTCACGTGATACCATACGCGGACTATGTGGGCCCAAATTTCCTTTTTATGCATGCTAATGCAAGAGCCCATGCGGCCGGCATCGTCAGGGAATATCTTCGGGATGTGAACATCACAGTTATGGACTGGCCAGCCAGAAGCCCAGACATGAACCCCATTGAGCACATGTGGGACGAGCTAAAAAGACGTGTTAGGGCACGTCAGCCAGTTGCCCAGACGATGCAGGAGTTGAAAACTGCCATAGAAAAGGAATGGGAGATGATCCCTCAAAATTTCATAGAGCGGTTGATAAACTCTATGCCTAATCGTATGAGAGCTGTGGTAGATGCCCATGGAGGCAACACGCGTTATTAAATTAAACCTTTATTTGATAAAACATGTTTTTTATTCAAAAATCAATTGCCTTTAACAAGGCGCATATCCGACTTGTTAGGCGTAGCTCCATGTCGTATGGTATTCTGAATTCAAATTTAAAACAATATGATCGAAAAAGATGGTAAAATGTATCAGGTTTAAAACTGCATCAACAGTTTTTGTTCAATCTAGCAATTATATTTCGGTAGGGGCCATCGAAACCTAAACTCTAAGGTGGGCCAATAGATGTGTCCAGAAGTGTAGGTCTTTACATATGACATTGCCGTTTTGTATGAAAAAATTTAAAGGAATTTTTTTCATGCATTTTTTATTTGTATTAATCGAAGTAATCACCCATGCAATCAATGCATCTTTGCCAACGCAGTGGCAGTTTATTGATGCCCTTCTTAAAGAAATCAGCTGGACGGGAGGCAACAAATTCTTCAAAGGCATTTTGTACTGCCTCTCGGGTATTGAATTTTTTTCCCACCAAGAAGTTATCCAAATTCTGGAAAAAGTAGTAGTCTGTAGGCGCAAGGTCTGGTGAGTAGGGCGGATGACGGAGAGCTTCCAACCCCAGTTCTTGCAACTTGGAGACCGTCTGCTGTGCAGTATGAGGTCGCGCGTTGTCGTGCAGGAGCAGCGGAGACGAGCGATTGGCCAATGCTGGTTGGAGATGTGCCAGCTTCTCCATCATTGTGTTCAGTTCTTCACAGTACACATCTGAAGTAATGCTCACCCCGTTTGGTAAGAAGCTGTGATGAATCACACCGGCGCTAGACCACCAAACAGTGACCATCACTTTTCTAGGGGTAAGTTTTCGTTTAGGGCATTGTTTAGGTGCTGAACCAGGATCCAACCAACTTGCTGAGCGCTTGCGGTTATCAAACAGAATCCATTTTTCATCGCAGGTAACAATGCGGTTCAAAATTCCTTCATTTGTGTGTCTGTTGAGCAGTGCAAGGCACGTCTCGACGCGTACTTCGCGCTGGCGATCATTGAGTTCGTGGGGCACCCATTTGTCAAGCTTTTTTACCTTGCCAATTTGACGCAAATGTACCAATATTGTTTTGACGCTAACGTCGAAAGCTGCTGCTAATTCAGCCGTAGATTGTGTATCATCAGCTTCCACAATCGCCTTTAATTCGTCATTGTCGACCAAAGTCTTCAGACGACCGCGAGGTTCATTTTTCAGGTCGAAATTTCCAGAACGGAAGCGAGCAAACCAATAACAAGTGGTGCGTTGGTTTGTAGTGTTAGCTCCGTAAACGTCGTTGATGTTGCGTGCCGCTTGTGCCGCGTTGCTGCCACGACGGCACCTACTCATATTCCATAATTACTCGAATTTTTAACGTATCCATGATGACGAAAAAGATTGAAATGCGATGAAAATGTAACACTAATCAATAAACAAAAGACTACTTTTGGAAAAAAAAAAATCCATGTTTTTAAAATAAATTTAATTTGAAATTAGAATTCTTAGCCAAACAAAAATTATTTTGATTTGAAATGGCCAGTGCTGCAGAACGGCAATTTCATAGGTAAGGATCTAATATTATATTACGTGGAATCATGTTTTTCAACTACAATGTTAAGTTTGTTTTCGGAATAAATTCTTTTCAACTATGGAACCCATCATTGTGCATGGTCCGACACACAGAACAGATAAACCTCTTCATCTGTTCTGTGGTCCGATATGCACTTGGCAGGTTTTTTCTTTTCTATATAGCGTCCCCGGGTAATTTAAATCTTACGTTTTTTGTTGTTCAAAACATTTTTATATATATTTAGTCACCTACCCACAGCAAATTAACCAATACCAAATTAAGTTGAACTTTTTACTCTGTCGTCTCACAAAGAACCGCAAATATTCTAAAATTATCGTATTCCATTGCACAGCAAATAGCAACATAATCGTCTTCCATTCATCAGCGACATGATCAAAACTATTTACCTATAGGTATTCTCATTTGATTATGTTTACTACCTATATTATATATTATGTATCTACACAGTAAAAACAATCGTCAAGTTACGGACATGTTTTAAAATTAAATTAAAAACCTGTAATCGTAACAAAATATTTATTTAATAAACACACACACGTGACATGTTTTAGTTATATTTATTTACTTTTTTTTCCTACTTATATATACGAGTATATATTTTTAGTAAGTATTTACTATTTTTCATAACGAGTATTTTAGAGTTTAGTTGTGTTATTTTAAGATTGTTTTGTAGGTATGATGTTCTATAATCTCTCTCACTCTGATCTAACGTACTAACTAATTATTATGTGATTTAATCTCGTAATTTATAATACCTACCTACTAAAGTATCTACTTACCTACTCCATTAGAAAAATAACGGCCAAATAACAACAGTTATTGGTTATTGTGTAGGTATTATTGTTGAAATGACTTCAATTTAGCGATATTTATTTTATTATACTTAATGTAAATGGTGAATAGATGACTTACATACACATATCTCTTACATATATCCTTTGTTTCATATTTATCGTAAAATAACGAAACTTAGTACTTATAGGTACGTTTATAAAAATATCGAAATTACGAAAGGGTTATAAACTTATGTCCGTTATTTTTCAAATGTTATCTACTATAGGTATTATTATAAAAGGTGTGGCGTAAATAGTGGTCCAACGATAAGGGGTCGATACACAGTATATTCAGCTATCAAATACCATAATTTGAACCATTTCTTTCCAGTCTCAGAATAAAATATTTAATATCATTTTTTGAAAAATTGACACCTTGCTTTACTAATTTACATTATTTTTTTATTTTGTTTATAACTGTGAAATGCATGCGCTATCAAATGCAAATGTAAAAAAAAAATACTAAAGCAATTTGTCAATTTAAAAATTTCAGAAAACTTTAAGTTTTCTGAAATTTTTCTGACTATTTTAACTTCTCGCGTTTACATTAGAATATTCATAGCTAAGACAGAACAACGTCTGTCGGGTCAGCTAGTATTATAATAAATGGAGTACTTACTTATAAGTTACAGCCACAGCACACTTTATGACTTTTCAACACTGTTTGTAACTCAATATAATTATAATTTTCAAATATAATTTTATAAGTTCAATAACTTATAAAATTAAAGTCGTTATTCGATAGTGCCTACGGCAGTTGTCTGGTGTGATTGCTAGTTGAGACTGTACACACGGCTACATATCAAGCTATACATTTCCAATATAAGCTGACCTCTCATTGTACGGAAATCCTATACAATGCGAAATCAGTTTATACTGGAAATGTACAGCTTGATAAGTAGCCGTGTGTACCTTTCTAATAAGTAGGTAATAACTAGTGTTAACTTTACTGTTATGATAGCGCAATGAGGCACCTATGCAGTATGAATATGACTTATGGGTGCAATGCGTCAAATATGCGCATTGAATTCACAAAACTGCTACTTTTGTTCGAAAATTTGGTAGGTTCCGCATCACCTCAAAGGCGATAATCGCATAGCACGGCTCACGACTCGATCGCACAATGTTCGTTTGTCACTAGCTGCGCTCTCATAGGAATATTTTCATGCTTAAGTTTTGTCCATAGTAGGTACCTATGTCTCTATGTTCTTTACAAGTTTTACGTAAGTAGCCTATTTATTTCACGATTCGTGAACCATTTAACGTGACTGTTATGTAGGTACTTAAGTATTATATTGAACTGTAAAAAATACATATTATACAATCTTATAGTTAGGTAACTGTTACTTATGTATTAAGTAGTAGAATAATACTTAACTAAATTTGTGGAAAAGCACTTCCTATATAATTTTTACTGCGGTAACGGAAGTTATATGCTGTAATGCTGACATCCTTATTTGCTAGCTTTAGTTTACAGTCATTGTCGGCACGGGTGAGAAAGCAGAGCGTGTAAAGTGCCATCTCCAGCTCCGGCGAGGTTCCAATAAAGATGGTGTTAACAGGCTTATCAACGCCTTGTTGGTTAAAGTGGAACTTTAAAATGGCCCCTTTCTGAAAAAATCAAGAAAATGTTATAAAGTACCTAAATGTAGAGTAGGTAAGTAAATACGTATAATTAATGTAGACAAATTCACTGCGTGCTTATGATACCAGCCTCGTTTTTTATTTTTTCCCTATGTGGAAACATGGATATTATAATAACACCAAAGTATACCTAACTGCAGTTTACAAAGTTACCACTACTAAAAAAATAACTTGGCAGCGATTAAATATTATAATAAATGAGCTTCAAAAGCTTTTTTGATTTTACTTTTATTATTGCTTTAGACAATAACTTCGGATGCAAGAGCGAGCGAAGCGAGCTCGGGACTTAGGGCACCCTGACTCGGTTAGATTAGTTTAAAAGTGGATGGCGGGGTCAAGTGAGCGAGCGAAGCGAGCGAACAGACCACACCATCCACTTCGTGGTTATTTTTTTTTTAAACCTTTCCTCAACTGGGGCTCCGACGACTAAGACCTTTTAAATTAAAACAACTGCTACTTTCTACGTAGAAATTATCCTTCGCCGTATAGCTGCCAACCGCAACCGCAACCGCTGTGCTGTGTGCTGTAGTTTTGCTACCGGCTTTAATATTTTTTTTAATCCCAAATTCAGATTAAATTGTCGCCGCGTTAAATACATGCCCTAAAATATTGGTGTCAGTCCAACTACTTAGAACCCCACGTTTGCTCCTGCTAACATGAGTCGGGTGCAAAACAGGATACCTACCCTTACCGGGCCCTATCAGTACCTATTCTAATGAAATAATTTTACTTACGTCGCCTAATTCCGCGTATTTCAAGTATCCTAGATAATTCATTCTATTGACCGATTCTTCTCTTGAGAAATAAATCCAGTTATGCAAACCTATAAAAAAATAAATATTTTAGAGACCTTCTACATATAGGTACATTACATATACTTACATATTATGTATGAGATTCATATTCACAGAAAATAAATTAAAACATAGATAGGTACCCAAAACGCCGCCATTCTTAAGTTCTGAGACAAAAACATGTTCGAAGCCGGAACTGCTTATCTTTCCTTTACCTCTTGAATAAAAATTGAACCATAGTTGTTTCAGGAAGTCTCTTTGTTGTTTTGGATCTGGAGTCACGTAGCCTGTAAAGGGATAGATGAAATTCTCAGCTTCTAATAACTATAATAGCGCACAAACGAAACTTTTGTTTAACTTCCAAGGCTAGAGTTACGGTTAGGTACCTATCCCTGAAAACGAGCAATAGTTAGCCCCCGTTCCTACGGGCGTAATAAAATCGCGGCGGGATTTTAACGCGCACTGGATTTTCAACTCTCGTTGCTGAGCCGAGCGTAGAGAATCCAACTTAACAATAACAGAGTACTACATTCTAGCGCGTCGAAAAAACACACTGTTGGATTTTGCACTCTTGGCGCTAAGTAGAGCGTTGAAAATACAGTGCGCGAAAAAAAATCGCCGCGATATTTTTACGTCCGTGCAAACATCGACTTACAGTTGTAGCCATGTTGTAGCAGCTGGAAAACATTCTTCAGAACAATATACCTTACTTTTAAAGTTATTTTATCTGAATTCACAGATATTTACAAAATAGTAGGTACCTACCTACAGCCAGCAATGAAAACGAAAACGACCATTCTCACGATTTCACATTATCTTACAGTCCGACACAACTTAGATGCATCAACAAAATTCGTAAAATCGATCACATCTGAGCTGAGTGCATATACCTATTATACCTATAGCGTGCATATAATAGGTCTTTACCTATGAAATTGCCGTTTTGTATGAAAAAATTTAAACGAATTTTTTTCATGCATTTTTTATTTGTATTAATCGAAGTAATCACCCATGCAATCAATGCATCTTTGCCAACGCAGTGGCAGACTATTGATGCGCTTCTTAAAGAAATCAGCTGGACGGGAGGCAACAAATTCTTCAAAGGCATTTTGTACTGCCTCTCGGGTATTGAATTTTTTTCCCGCCAAGAAGTTATCCAAATTCTGGAAAAAGTAGTAGTCTGAAGGCGCAAGGTCTGGTGAGTAGGGCGGATGACAGAGAGCTTCCAACCCCAGTTCTTGCAACTTGGAGACCGTCTGCTGTGCAGTATAAGGTCGCGCGTTGTCGTGCAGGAGCAGCGCAGACGAGCGATTGACCAATGCTGGTTGGAGATGTGCCAGCTTCTCCATCATTGTGTTCAGTTCTTCACAGTACACATCTGAAGTAATGCTCACCCCGCTTGGTAAGAAGCTGTGATGAATCACACCGGCGCTAGACCACCAAACAGTGACCATCACTTTTCTAGGGGTAAGTTTTCGTTTAGGGCATTGTTTAGGTGCTGAACCAGGATCCAACCAACTTGCTGAGCGCTTGCGGTTATCAAACAGCATCCATTTTTCATCGCAGGTAACAATGCGGTTCAAAATTCCTTCATTTGTGTGTCTGTTGAGCAGTGCAAGGCACGTCTCGACGCGTACTTCGCGCTGGCGATCATTGAGTTCGTGGGGCACCCATTTGTCAAGCTTTTTTACCTTGCCAATTTGACGCAAATGGACCAATATTGTTTTGACGCTAACGTCAAAAGCTGCTGCTAATTCAGCCGTAGATTGTGTATCATCAGCTTCCACAATCGCCTTTAATTCGTCATTGTCGACCAAAGTCTTCGGACGACCGCGAGGTTCATTTTTCAGGTCGAAATTTCCAGAACGGAAGCGAGCAAACCAATAACAAGTAGTGCGTTGGTTTGTAGTGTTAGCTCCGTAAACGTCGTTGATGTTGCGTGCCGCTTGTGCCGCGTTGCTGCCACGACGGTACTCATATTCCATAATTACTCGATTTTTTAACGTATCCATGATGACGAAAAAGATTGAAATGCGATGAAAATGTAACACTAATCAATAAACAAATGACTGCTTTTGGAAAAAAAAATCCATGTTTTTAAAATAAAATTAATTTGAAATTAGAATTCTTAGCCAAACAAAAATTATTTTGATTTGAAATGGCCAGTACTGCAGAACGGCAATTTCATAGGTAAAGACCTAATATTTGATATGATATATGATATTTGCGGTGCTATACAGGGTGTCCCGTAAATAATGGATCAAACGTAACGGGTAGGTAGCTTACCTAATTTCCAACAACTAATTTGAATATTAAAAAAAAAACCGTTACAGTAACCAGGATATTAATTTTTTTTCGAATTTTACGATTTTGTCTTCCAGAATTAAGCTTTTTTAATGCTGTCGCTGCAAATGATGACATTTTTAGGTATGATTTTTATTTAACATTTCTGAATAGCTTACTAATGTTATAAGATACCATTTTTTTGAATACCGTTTTATTTGCCTTAGAAAAAAAATCTTGAGTTGAAAAGTTTTTTCTTTACGATGTTAGGACCAAAATTGAAAAAATTCTCCTGTAAAAAAAATGTATGACACCGAAAACCACCATTATTTTAAAAACTTGTACATTTAATAAGGTTTGCAAATTGGTGTAAAACTTACGTCTAGTCTTTATCGTTACAAAGATATTGCTATGAATGTGATGAAGACAGAAAATAAATTAAATTGGTACTATTCCATTTTTTCATTTTCGTAATGGCTTATGCTTGGATGCTTGTAATCGAAGCAGGTAGTTAAGCGGCTAGCATATTCCGACCCGATGACGTCATCTGTCCGGAATTTGGGACCGCTACCTGTGGCGGAGTTGCACCTCAGTCAGCGTGAAGGGGATAGATAGCGCCGCTTTTGTATTTTTGGTAAATTGGTATGAAGTTGTACATTCTAGTCCTTGTCGTTACAAAGATAATTGCTATGAATCTGAGAGGTGCTCCAAATCAACGTTAATAAAAAAAATAAAAAAGTGTGTACATTTAAACTTTTTCTTTAAAATGTGTAACTGTAGTATTTCAGAGGCAATGTTCATTGAATTATTGAGGCGTATGAAAAGAATTAGGAGGCCGTACTAAAAAAAACAGTTAGTTCAAATAAATCGTTTTATTTGGTTTTTACAATAAATGTTCGAATTGCCTTCCCTCTACAAGAATGCAAAGTCTGCATCTCCTAATAAAGAAAGCTCTTATCCGACGGACAAAACGGCTTTGGTTTATTTCTGATACAGCAGATTGGATGCGCTGTCGTAATTCTTCTTCCGACGTTATTGGATTCTTGTAGACCCTGTCTTTTAAACATCCCCAGTAAAAAAAATCTAGGGGATTTAAATCCGGAGATCGCGGAGGCCACAAAATTGGTCCTAATCGGCCGATCCATCTGTCCGGATAACTTTCATCAAGGTGCGCCCTTACTGCCGTCGCATAGTGAGCACCCATCATTTTGCAACCACATTGCTTGCCGTACGTCTTCTGGAACGTTTTCTAATAACCTTGGCAACTCATTCCTTAAAAAATGGAGATAATATTCGGCGTTTAGAGTAGCTGGTAGTTCAAAGGGCCCTATTATTTGCCCATTGATTATTCCCGCCCATAAATTTATTTTAAATTGATGTTAGCTCCTGTCCTCTCGCATCAAATATGGGTTTATCAGCTGCCAACTGTGCAAATTATGCAAATTTAAATATCCATCTCGGCGGCATGAAGACTCGTCACTCCATAAAATCTTGTTAAAAAACTGCGGGTCCGCCCGAATCATTCTAAGCATCCTTTGGCAAAATTCTATTCTTGGCTGGTAATCACGCGACGTCAGCGTTTGAACACGTTGCACGTGATATGGGTGCAATCGGCACCGTTGTAGCACTCGATGCACCGTCGATCTAGAAATTCCTACGCGTCGCGCTATGACGCGAACGGAGACTGACGGATCTTCCTCGATTTCTCGAAGAATGACTTCGTCATTAACTTGTCGCGGTCGTCCTTCACGGGTACCACCAACTCCGGTGCCAAGAATTCTTCCCTCAAGAAGCGCGTTATGCACTCTAATAAAGACGCGATAATCGGGATAACGAACCAGGTTCGGGTATCTTTCACGGTACAATCTTGCAGCCGCCCTGGCATTACCTCTTGCTTCTCCGTAGATAAAATGCATTTCGGCGTACTGCCGTGGCGTGTACTCATAACGAGGCATTGGGCTGAATAAGGTTTCAGCGCTACTGCACACACGTACAAGCACACACAAACGAATGTTTTCGGAGTCCGTAGGATCGCCAAGTCGTTTGTCCAATACGCAAAGAGTTCCAAATCGATAGGCAAAGCAAAGTCCAAAAACACAGCACAAGTCAAATTTTACAGAAGAAAACACCGAGCCACTGACCGGGAGCGAAAGTTGTCTGACGTAGCAACTCGAAGAGAGACTAGTTACAACTAAACTAATAAAATCAAGCAACAATGAAGCCTGTACGAGTGAAGGGCGCAGGAAAGAACAAAAGAACCTGCGCAACTTCATACCGATTTAACCGATTTACCAAAAAGCGGCGCTATCTATCCCTTTCACACTGACTGAGGTGCAACTCCGCCACAGGTAGCGGTCCCAAATTCCGGACAGATGACGTCATCGGGTCGGAATTATGCTATCCGCTTAACTACCTGCTTCGATTACAAGCATTCAAGCATAAGCCATTACGAAAAGGAAAAAATGGAATAGTACCAATTTAATTTATTTTCTGTCTTCTTCATCACATTCATAGCAATATCTTTGTAACGATAAGGACTAGACGTAAGTTTTATACCAATTTGCAAACCTTATTAAATGTACAAGTTTTTAAAATAATGGTGGTCTTCGGTGACATACATTTTTTTTACAGGAGAATTTTTTCAATTTTGGTCCTAACATCGTAAAGAAAAAACTTTTCAACTCAAGATTTTTTTTCTAAGGCAAATAAAACGGTATTCAAAAAAAATGGTATCTTATAACATTAGTAAGCTATTCAGAAATGTTAAATAAAAATCATACCTAAAAATGTCATCATTTGCAGCGACAGCATTAAAAAAGCTTAATTCTGGAAGACAAAATCGTAAAATTCGAAAAAAAATTAATATCCTGGTTACTGTAACGGTTTTTTTTTTAATATTCAAATTAGTTGTTGGAAATTAGGTAAGCTACCTACCCGTTACGTTTGATCCATTATTTACGGGACACCCTGTATACCTATTCCGCGCTATCTATGCACTCACACACAGTTCCGATGTTATCGATTTTACGAATTTTGCCGATGCTGCATCTAAGTAAGGTGTGTCGTACTGTACCTACCTACTTAAGTTTTAAGTAATAAAATATTAGGTACCTTTATTTTTCAGAAACGTCATTAAGTGCCTCATAACAGTAGTTGACATTACGGCATCCATGAAAGCGTTCTCTTCGTTTCTCTCCTGAAAAATATAAATAAATAGGTAATATAAGATTCCTGCCGTACACTTACTTAGGATCACGTTAAAAAATTTAAGTCTCTAGGGTTGAACGTACTTACATCCCAAAGTCCCCAAACTAAAACCTACGGGTCCTGCATCCTAATTGCGTAAAGCACCTATCATGCGGAATCTGAATCATTTTGAAGCAAATTACTAATCCATTGCTTCATATGTTCGAAACATTTGTCTGCTCAACAATGTAAATAACGCAATGAATGTTGTTGAACTGTCAAAATTAAACCGATTCCGATTGATAGTGTGTTACGCAATTAGGGTGCTAAACAAAAAACCTAGAATATTTCAGATATGTAGGTAAGTAGGATAATGTTGTTACAGCGGCACATAATTATGCAAATACGCATCATTATCAACTATCATCAACATCAGCAGGTAGAGGTCTGCATCTTCTCTGCTTACGTGACTCTTTTCGGGAAAACACTACTTGCCTTTATTAATGACTTCATCTCTCTATTCTAAAATTTTATGCTAAAATCATAATTGCGTAGTTTTATCTTTGCATACGAGTTCAATAGTTCAAATATCAGTCCGCGATATTATTATGTTATTGTACCTATTCATTTAGGTCCCTTGAGGATTGAATTGAAGGTCGGGAACTCGGTACTCGGGAGGCCAGTAGTAAAGATTGAGAATGTTTGTAGGTTGATGATTGTTTGCTAATTTTTTGTATGCAGGTCTTCAAATAAAATGATGACGAAAGACAAATTACCTGCGGCGTCACATGTTCATTAACCAATGTGTCTCGTTCATAATTGTCCAATAATGGAACGAATTTCTGAATAGTCGGAATATTCCACACTTCAGGAGTTACAGTGATTAATCTACGACAAAAGATAACATTTTAAACAAATTAAGTACTCAATCATTTTCAGGATATTACTCATCAAAACATCAATTCATGGTGGTATAAACTGAATGCTGTTATAAATCACAGGGAAGGTACTCTACTCCCGTTATTAATATTATACTCTTTGGTACTCTATATCATGTAAAGACAACAGCACATCAGGTTACACCAAACTGTCAAGTTTTTCCAAATGATTTTAAACCTAAAAATGTTGATAATTAAGTTCAAAATCAAGTGAGAAAATTTGACAGCTTACAGTAACTTAACCTGCTGCTGTGTGTACAGACACCAGCACATCAAGCTTAGTAGTATTGAAAAAAATTGACAGATTGACTACAATCTGTCAATTTTTTTCAATAGATTTTCATCTTTATCGCTAAAGCATTAGATTCAAGGTTGATTGGGAAAATTTGACAGTTTCGGGTGGCATAACCTGCTGGCGTCTGTACAAGTCTGAGGTACAAGTACACATCATGCAGTTGCATCTCTTTTGGACATTGATATATAAAAAAACCCTTTTGGAGTACTACTTACGGTAGAGGTGCCATGTCTACAGACGACTGTGACGTAGTCTTTGCTTGATAGTTAATCGTTATGTATCTAGCGGCATTATTAGTGTCCTTTCTTAATAACTCTTCGCTAAGTGTTTCTAGTTCAGCATCAGTAACGCTGTTCGTGTTTGTAGATCCACGATTGTTGTTGACTATGGAGCTTGGTAGCACTGGTGGCGTCCCGGGCCGAGACATAGGTGTTCCAGGACGAGACATAGGTGTGCTAGGAATTGGCGTTGTAGGCTTAGACGTCGTAAACGTAGAGTGGGTACTGGGTCTATTGCCCCCCACAGCTGAGCTGAAGGTCATTGGTTTAGGTGTGTGGACAGATGAAGGTGCCAGTGTCGACGGTAAGGTCACCGTCGGACTTGGTCCATTTTTGTTGGAGTTACCTTGTAAAATTGAACTGTAGCTAAATGTTCCTTGACTCGGACTTTTGCTATCATAAAAATTTATAAGATCTTTGACCTTGCCTCCAGTTCCAGCAGGCTGATTATTTTGTTGAATGGGCTTAATGGTTGGATATTGAGGTGCAACATAGTCTCTTTTTCCGTTAGAGAATTGGGGATTGCGTTGGGGCGCAGGGTTGACCGCAGTTGTATGTGATTGTGATGGAGATGGTGGGCCAAGCGATGGAAACTGAGCAGCATAACTAGGTCTGCCCCCATTTTGATTATTTGGAGACATTTGCGTATGACTATTTCCTCCAGTCGGCTGATTATTTTGTTGTACAGGCTTAAGAGTTGGAAATTGAGGCGCTACATAGTCCCTTTTTCCGCTAGATGATTGGGCATTGCTTTGTCGCCCATTATTTACGTTGCTGGACGCAGTCGTCTGTGATTGTGATGAAGATGGCGGGCCAAGCGCTGGAAATTGGGCAGCATAATTACTGCCGGATGCTTGACTCGCTACATTATCCCTTTTATTTCCACCAATTGGTACACCTCCTTCGTGCAATAAGAAGTCTGTATTCGTATTAACCCATTGGTGCTTATTATATTCTAAACCTAGAAGGAAAATAGATTAAAATGAGCATAGTTAAGTATTTAGACCAGACTATCTACCTGTTAATAAAACTGAAACTAGCACGCGCGCACTATGAGTGGCTAACTTCGACGTGGCTTGATTTGCTATAATTTTGTAGAGTGTAGGTACTTAATATGTGAGTTCGACAAATGGATGTGCGATTAACGCTTGTGCGACAAAACTGTATTGCGACTCACCATAGTTCGAACCACGTTCGAATGCACGCTTGTGGGACACACTGAACCTCGACATCACGCTAGTGCGACCAACGATAAAAGTATGAGTCTTCAATGTCGCACTAGCGTGATGTTGAGGATCAGTGTGTCGCACAAGCGTGCATTTGAACTATGGTGAGTCGCAGTACAGTTTTGTCGCACGTCGAGCTCACGTAGTAGGTACACTCAATTTTGTAAACAAAGCTTAGGTAGTGTAGAGAGTAATCGCGGTATTGCAATGTAATGTTAACCTCGGTGTAAGTTTTATAAGCAACTCAAAACTAAGCATTTGTGCCTTCGCTGGGTAGGTACAAATCGCAAACAAAACAAACAGGAAAAATAATGGAGTAAGTAAGAATTTCAAGAAATCCTCTGAGCGCCTTTGAGTATGGTACCTATACAAAGGTACCTAGACGTTATATTAAATCTTCTGTCCACGCTCAACTGCATGCTATTGCGACTGGTTGGCGGGACGTTTCGAAGTCTCCCAGAAGCCTTAGTCTGAGCTGGTGACGTAAAGATGAGCACTTCGGTCTTACTTACATACTTATATAGTTTTGCACTTATCTACAAAGTAAGGAATGATCAAAATAATATTAAACTCTATTCGTTTGAATTTCGCGGGATACCTACTTGTTAAAGCAAATACAGCCAAATACCTAAGTATTAATCATACTTAGTTCAATATTAAGGCAACCATTTTTTGTCTATTGATATTGGTATTAAATAGGTACCTACTTACCTACTTAATTTGCATTGTAAAAAGAAATTGTTAAGTAATTCACTAACATTTTATGAATTCAATCTACTTACCTACCTACTTATTATTTTTTTTATGAATTTATTAAATGCAATATAAGAATGTGATATTGCACAAAATGTATAAGTAACTAAAACTTACCCGAACTATTTTGCAGAACGAATAAAATTCCACACAAAACAACTGCACAGTTATTCATATTTTCTATAAAACACAAAGCTCTACATCCGTGTTGCACACTTGTACACATATGTTATGATTAATTTAATACAGAACCGTCTGCCTTGACCGCACTACCAAGATTACCTATTTAGTTCAACTCTGTTTCTGCTAAGAGTAGGAACGAATCGAGTGACGAGTGAAGACTTGAGGACGTGTCTGTGAGAGACCGCTAGTTTCTACAGTACAGTGAGTGTTTCGCAAACATAGACCTTACTACTGAAGGTTGAGAGTATATTTTGGCTTAGGAGGTTTGTTTGAGTCTTACAAAATAATAACAGCTGATGTCATTCACACTCTCTCGTCCAATATTGGTGTTGTTTTTACCCGACTGCGGCAAAGCCCAAAAGGAGGGTTATGTATTTGACTTGTATGTATGTATGTATGTATGTGTGTAGGTATATCCGTTTCTTTGTTCCCTCGTAACTCCTAAACGAATGAACGGATTTGGATAAATTATACGTCTTTAGATTTGTCTTGGTAACGCGAGTGTCACTGGCTACATTAAAATAAAAAACAAAGTAAAATGGCGGATTTGGGGTGCCATATTGTGGAGATCGAATTTTTTTTTTTTTTCTAATACCATCGAGTGGGATATCAAAATGAAGGGTTTTAAAAGGTGATTACAAAAATATATGCAACGTATATGGTTAAAAGTAATTCAAAGTGACAAATTGTAAAAAACACAAAAAAAAGGCTTGGCTATTTTTGTGCACTTGATCCAAAAAAATTACTCTCACGACCAAAACTCCTTGCAAGAACTAAATCGTCTGCGAAATCTTTCACATTTGTAAACTAAAAAGCTGGAAATAAAAAAGTACTTACCTAATTAAAAAAACTAAAAAATCCAACTGCGGTAAAAAACTGAAAAGCTAAAAACAAGCCCATTTTAAATTAAAAAAAGGTGGAAGCAGGCAGGATCATTCCATTTTTATATTTTCTAACTCAAATGGGTCCCGCCTGCTTCCAATTTTTATTAAAATGGGCTTGTTTTTAGCTTTTCAGTTTTTTACCGCAGTCGGGTTTTTTAGTTTTTTTAATTACTTTTTTTATTTTGCTAACTAACAAATTTTTAATATCTATCAGTTAGCAGGTACCTACCTAATCTAATGTAGCTAATATCTTTTACTTAAATACCTTGATTATAGAATGTCATAAATACCTACATATTTTTTATTATCGCGGATCGCGCATCATATTTTGAACACGATACAACCTTGATGACCTGCAAATTGCAAAAAACGCAAGAAAATTTGAATTTCGAGGGCTACCTCAGCGCTTGGTTTCGTAGAAAAGCGGCGACACTCATGGCGGACGTTATAATTGAGACAATAGAGACATTCAAATTGAGGTTCAGATAATATACCTACACTCTACCCTACACTAACGAGAGCTGATTATTAGTGAAGCGGCCGCCTTAAAAATCTGTTATTGTCACCTGTCCACAGATGCAGCCGTTTTTTATTTATATACTAGTACCATGAGCCATTGTCACCAGTGGCGATCACGATGAGGGGCCCGTGGTTACGGGCCACCGTAAAGCGTCCGCGGACGGGGGGCTACGCCCCGGAGCCGCCCGCCACGCCCCTTACGGGGCGTAGCGACATCTCACTCATTGTCACCAGTATCAAACCTAAGCTTTAGGGGAATTGACCTCAAACAAACCTCATGATTTCATGAAATCGCTAGATTTGAGGTCAATTCTAACTTATGGAGTTGTATTGCTGATTCCAATTATTATAATTCTGTAAAGCCATATTAGCTATGGCCGCATCTCATATTTTAATCAACATACAACCTGACGCTGACCTGCAAATTGCAAAAAACGTAAGAAAATCTGAATTTCGCGGGTTAACTTAGCGCATCCCCCTTAAGGGGGATCCGCTGTGGTATCTTAATCATCATTTATGATTCGCGACAGTCAAAACTATGTATTTAAGAAGGTACATAATTATAACCATAAAAATCATCAATACATCTTTCTAAGTTAGATTTCCTCCGGATTCGTCTAAACTCCGAAAGCAGACCAATCCGCAGGAAATCTAACTTAGAGATAGTTTTTCATGATTTTTATGTTTAAAATTATGTAAATACATAGGTAGTTCTTATTGTCGCGAAGCATATTTTGATTAAGATACACATACATTTATACACATTTCAAACATACATACATACATATACATTATACATTTACATTACAATACATTTACGATACATTTTTCTTGTGTATTTTGCAATTTCCAGGTCAGAGTAAGGTACTCTGACCTGGAAATTGCAAAAAACAAGAAAATTTGAATTTCGCGGTCTACCACAGCGCAATCACATTAATCGGCTGAACCGATTTGGATTCGGTTTTTTTTTGTGATTATATTTCCGTCAAGTTCTTGATTGCTAAAAAATACGTGTATACACCTACTCGTTCACCCAACTAAGGTCCGACTTATAATTAGCTGCAGTAAAATGACACTTCGTCTAGGTACTGTCATTTTGTAACAATTTTTAACGAAATGACAACTATGAAGGGTCTGCTGCTACTGCAGCTAAATTATAAGTCTGAGCCATTGGTCTGAGCATAGTATCATTTTGCTGTCTCGCCCATCTGTTTAGTTTGTGTGTGTGATCAAGGCATTATAAATGTTTTGATTTGATTTGTGTTGCTGCTTAATTAATTATACGCGGTTGACCAATCAAATTAGATATATAAAGCACTACTATCATTCGTCTTCAACATTCAATGTCAATCTGTGCATTTGTGCATTCATTCATTCAATTACCGTCAAATTTGAAAGGTGTAAATTGTGTGTTTCTGTCTTTTTAGAGGGTTATTTTTATGATTTGGAATTAAAATTTTAGCAAGATGAAAAGTGAACTAAGTCGTTTTGAAAATTTTATCCACTTTAGTTTATGGACATTAGCCTGTTTCTATTCTATTCACAAATTAATTCGTGCACAGACAGGTAATAAATTATTGCTAGAAATTCGTACCTATTTCGTCGTATAGAAATAAAAAAACTATTTGTTTACTTTTATAAGGTACTGTACGAGATATATGATACATGTCTTAATTTTGACTGTTCTGTACTGTTTTAGAAATTATAGAAAACAACCATGAACTTCAATATGAAATAAGGGACTTAAATCCGGGTTGGCGATCTTTGTCAAGGCTAAAAGACGAGTCTGATGTTGAATGGAGTACATGGAAGTACCATATACAGACCTCATGGTTTTATATGTTGTTGCAATTTTTTGTATCAGAGATCATACGAAGAACAAATACCTCCTTATTGAAATATTGGTACACCATATCAAGTGTAATTTATATATTAAAGTATATGGGTTTCAGACAGTTAATAATAATTTTTTCCCAGCCTGTAATATTCGCAGTTATTGTGTTGACTGGTGGTAAAAAAAAATGCATATGGTTGACAAGCATTCTCTTGTTGGCTGGGTACAATACTCTAAAATATAAATATTTCTTTTGGCGTTTCTTGGATACTGAAAGTTTGGAAGATGAAGAAGTTTTTGTCATGCTATATGCAATAGCCTGGGTTGAATTAAGATGTATTAGTTTTTGTCTTGATTATGTAGACAAAAAAGAGAAACACTCGCAAGCTGGGGATAAAGCAAAATTTGCTCAAGCATCAGTATTTGACGAACTGATAAATATGTTGAGTTATGTTTTGTACTTGCCATTATTATTTGTCGGACCAGTAATACTTTATGAAGAATTTGAAAGTAGTTTCCAAAAGAGAAACGAAAACTTGTTAATGAGGCTAAAAAGTTTTTTTTTGGATATGATGCGGTTTCTAATTTATACCATGTTACTGGAACTTGCATTCCACTATGTATATTTTTTTGCAATGCAAAGTCATATGGAGGTATGAAGTTTTTATTTTGTTTATCTATTTGTGTTTTACTTTTAATACAGGTATCTTATTGTGACTAAATTTCAGGCTATTCATAAGTTACCATCGCTAGCACTTTGTGGGGGAGGACTATGGATGGGCTTGGAGTTCCACATGAAGTATGTTATATCTTATGGAACTACGGCAGCATACTCAAGACTAGACAACATTGATCCCCCACCAACACCAAGGTGCATTCTCAGAATCCATGTTTACTCACAAATGTGGAGATATTTTGATGTGGGTCTATACAGGTTTTTGTTAAAGTGAGTTTACTTTTAAATACTTTATAAATCTAATTCCTCATTTTAAAATATTTTTGTTGCTGCTTGCTAGAAAATAATATTTTTTTAAACCTTAATTCCAGGTACATTTACAAACCAGTCTTCTTCACATTGTCACATAATATAACAATGCCCAAAGTTACCTACAAGTTGGTTTCTTCCCTTATTACCTTTATGTTTATTTTTATGTGGCATGGAACTATGTGGAATATATTTGTATGGTCAGTTTTAAACTATGCAGGTATTGTAGTTGAGTATATTGGTAAAGCTGTTGCAGAAAGTGGAAAATACAAATTGTTTAAAGCTAAAGTACTAAAAACAAATGCAATGGAAGTTCGATTTACTGCATTTTTATGTGCACCTTTATTATGTATGTCAGCAATTTCAAATTTTTATTTATTTGCTGATAGTGATATTGGTAATCTGTATTTTGGACTACTTAAATGGCCATCACTGTATAATTTTGTGCTGGTGTACATGTCTTTGTATTGTTGTTGTCATGTTGCTATTGCTTTATATGATGTTCCATCAAGAACTGATGTAAAAAAAAATGAAATTAAGACTGTGTTGTAATATATATATATACATCCTATTCTATTCATTTGAATAATGACTGAAACCAGTATTATAAATTAAGTGGACAATGATTTAAAATTATTGAAAAAAAAAATCATAAGTATATATAAAAATTCCAAGTACAAAATGTTTCTCTCCGTCCGTTGTATGATGTAGGTATGTCTCTACATTTGTTGATTGTTTTGCTCCATTTGCTCTCAGACTCTCGAGGACCATTTCAATAATAGCACAAGTTATAGTAGTTCTGTTGGCAGAAAGTCTACTAACTGTAAGTCATATTTCGCCGTCCCCGGAGAATAAAATGATAACTGCCATTATCTTGGTTTTAGTGTTATGTCATTTTTGGGATCTGTAGGTGCTAATACATCTACTCAATTTTTTTTGTAATTTTTATACTGTTATTTACGAAGTTACAAAATTTTACAATAGTATTCAAAGATTTAAAACAGGTCTTAAATTACGAGAATAAAGTGTTATTATAATATTATCAAAATGTATTCCCACTTGTTAGTATGACAAACAGTCGTACAATTATGTTCTCGTGAAAAAATATTCGACTACATAATGATAAATGCGGTTATCATTTTATTCTCGTTCAAAACCATCCAGTCGCTTCGTATAAGATGTGTTAATATAATGACTGTTATGGTTTTGAACAGTACAACATATTGTCATCCTCTTTGCTCACTTAGATTTCACGCAAACACAATTGCAATGGCAGATACAACTTCGCGGGGGTTTCCCGCGTATTGGTAATGTTTATTTACCTACATCGTGATAAATTGATCAGTGTGCTTCTATGCGTCATTGCGTAAACAGCAATTATTTTTTTTTTAATGTGAAGTCTCAATAATTATTTCTAATGAGCAAACATAGGAACGCACGTTTAAACGCCATTATGAATAATGTGGAACGGATTGAAGAAGAGCCAAATCAATTTAATAATGGTAAGTAGGTACCTATACTCCATTTAATAGAACATTTAGACGAATAACGGTTATCACCCTTTCGTTATTTCGACTTAAACCCTTCGTATGCACGCCTGACTCGCACTTGGCCGATTTAATTATAATTTTTTTTATTATTATCCTGTAAATTCATTCGTTTTTATGAAGCCTGAACCGATTTTGATACTTAAATAAATAGGATTTCATTGAATTCATTTTAGTTTCGCAAATGTGAGTGCAATTATTTAGCGTCATGTGGATACTGTTATTAATTTATTTTCAACCAATTTTTTTTAGAACAACATCAGGGAGATAATAACGACGTGGCTACTACGACATCTGAAGCAATTATTACCAAAACTCATGAGTATATTTTACGAGAGTCGAAAAAATCATTTTACTGCGAGGAAAATGAGAGTGAAATAAATGAAGATTTCTCACCGGATGCATCTGAGTATTTGCCGAGCCCAGAAAGAATGAAAGTTTTACAGCAAAGCGAAAGTTCATCAAGTATTGGAGGAAACTCAGATTACATAGAAACAGCCAGCCAGAAAATAGTAAGAACACCATCAACTATTTCCAACATATCTTTAGTTTTGAATACAATAGATTTCATAGCATCCCCTTCAGTCATATTTGAAGCTAATAAGTTGCAAGACACTCCTAAAGCACGCACAACATGTATTTTGGATTTGACACCAACTTCAACACATGAAAATAATGAACCGTCGAGGTACAAAACAAAGCTGTTATCAAAAAGATGCCTCAATAAATTATTTCAAAACGATAATCAGCCATCAACCTCATATACTCATAGTACTATAATTGATAATCACCAAGTTGAAAAAGAAGAAGAATCATCCGCACCGTCTCTTTTTGATTTAGATGAAACATTACAACCCGCAAATATTTCTGATTGTACATTGTCGGACAAAACGATTACTATCAATGAAAGCATAACACCTAGTCCTCTAAATCTGACACAAACAGAACAAAACCTTAACGTAGTGGACCATCAGAGTCCTGATCATAATGAAGACCATGATGGAGAAGACCAAGCTGAAATGCGTTCATTTAGTACAGTTCAAGAATTGACACCACAGGGAAATAATACAAGAAAACGTAAACGAAATTTATACGAAAGTCAAGATTAACATCTTGACTTTCGTATAAATTTCGTTTACGTTTTCTTGTATTATTTCCCTGTGGTGAAGAGTAAAAAATTAAAAAATGCAGGTGAAGCCTATAAAGGCTGCAGGTCGAAGAAAATGTATGATAAAAAAGTTTTAAAAGGTAGTTGTAAGTGCACAAAGAAATGTGGTGAAAAGATAACTCCTGAGCAAAGAGAGTACATAATGCAGCAATATTATAAAATAGCAGATCACGAGAGACAATGGCAATATATCGTAAATCATACATTAGTCGAAGATGTTAAGCGAATCACCGTAGAGCGAAAACGCACCCGAACTCAATCGATCAAATACTTCTTTAACATAGATTCAAACAAAATTCAAGTGTGCAAAACTTTTTTCATTAATACTCTAAGCATTTCACATCAAACTGTTTATACAGCATTAGAAAAATCCAAACCTCAAGAAAATTTTATAGACAAACGAGGGCGACATGAAAATAGGCCACGTAAAATGCCAATTTTGACAGAAGAAAGCATCATAAAGCACATTGAATTGTTCCCCACTGTTGAGTCTCATTACGTTAGAAAAGATTCTACAAGGAAATACCTTTCAGAACTACTTAATATATCCAAAATGTATCGCCTCTACACAGCTTGGTTTGGACAGCAAAAATTTGACTGCCTCTTGGGAACTAAACGTCAATACGAGACAATATTCAACACCAAGTTTAATTATTCATTTTTTAAACCAAAAAAAGATCAATGCTCTCAGTGTACTCGTTATCGACAGGCTGATTCAAAAGCTCAAGAAATATTGCAAGAAAAATATGATACCCATAAAAAAAATAAAGAAAGAGTACGGCAAATTAAAAAAGAAGAAAAAGAATCAGTTGATCCTTCAGAAACAACTGTAGCAATCTTCGATTTGGAAAAAGTTTTGAGCATCCCACAATCTGAGGTTGGATCGTTTCACTACAAAAGGAAGTATCCCATTTATAATTTCACTGTGTATGATGCTACTCAGAGTAAAGGTTATTGTTATGTTTGGCATGGTCAGATTGCTAAAAGGGGGGCAAATGAAATTGGTAGTTGCTTATGGCAATTTCTACTTAATGAAAAACAAAGAGGCATCCAGAACATATCATTTTACTCCGACGGTTGTTGTGGACAAAACAAAAACAGATTTATATTCGCTCTATATATTTTTGCTGCACAGAAGCTACAATTGAACATCACACATAGATTCTTTGAAACCGGACATGGCCAGAGTGAGGGGGATTCCATGCATTCCAATATTGAACGTGAACTAAAACACAGAGTTGTATACACGCCTGATCAGATGTACACAATCATTATGAACGCGAAGGTACATGGAAAAAAATATCAAGTTAAAGAGATGACGCAAACAGAGTTTTACAATATAAAGGAGTTAATAGAGAATAAGAACTGGTTAAAAAATGAGGAGAGCCAAAAAATATCGTGGACTCAAATCATGGAAGTGAATGCCTCACATTCAAATCCATCAATTTTAAAATATAAATACAACTTTGATTCCGGCTATTTCCAATTAAATACAGAGCCTGTCAGAAGAATAAGGAGCAAGCGGGGTACCAGACAAATATCAAGCCCAAGTCCTAGCTATGTTCCCGAACTCCAAACGTTGTACACTGAGCCTATTCCAATAAGCAAGGCTTTATACGATGATCTTATGAGCCTCTGTAAGGCAGGAGATATTCCAAGTTATTATGGTGGTTTCTACGAGTCCTTGGTTTATGGCAGTAGCTGTACTAATGGCAATAACGACAACGAGGAAGATAATGACGATTAATCACACACCTATACTTTATTTTCTAAAATTTATTATAAGAAACTGATTTTATGTGATAAATGTGATTATGAGGCTGTTTTATAGATAACAAATTGTGTAACAGATTATATTCCTTAATAATTGAATTAGTATTATATAAATAATTCACATAATATGTGATCATAAGGCTGATTTTAATTAAAACCAATTTAGAAAGAAGAAAAGAGTAAATTAAGAGAAATACTGTTGTTTTTTACTATTATTTTGAATAAAACTAATGTTGATTACCATATTATAGTTTTATTAGGAAACCAAATTCAAAGTCCTTGTCAGATTTTTTTTTAACAATATTTATGAGAATAAGACGATATTAAAGTATTATCAGTATCCCTTGCTCCCTTAAAACCCGTAGAATAAAATGATAAGTGATGAGTGCAATATTTCATTCTGGTCAGGCTGTACGGAGAATAAAATGATAATCGACATTATACAATTTAGACAATGATTAATTTTGACTAACTTCTTATTTTTTAAATAATATCTCTATTTTGATACTTAGGCTTATTTCACTAAAACATTTGGAACAAACAAAAAATAAGCATTTTGAAAAGCTGACAATCATCTGTCTACGTCCAGAATTTAAGGAGCAATCGATGAAAAAGTGTTTTTTATTTTTCCTGAAAAGTTGCGTTTTTGTAGTTATCATTTTATTCTCCGGGGACGGCGATTTGGCCACAGTTTTGATAGTATTCGAATATAAAATAAAATAGAAAATCATAAATTATCGTTTTTATTTAAATTGCTATCAACTGATATGTGTTTGATCCTTTTAATAACAAGTATGAATGTGTATGCATTGCTTCAATCAAATCATTTGGATCACCAGCCACACCAGCAGCTTTATGTATTTGTATCATTTCTTTCCTTGTAAATACATCCTTCCCTAATTGATGCGATCGCCTAGTTAACGCTTCTAAGAATTTCTTCAACTGAAAAAGCAAATATATTGATACATTTAAGCTCATGTATTGTGTTAGTAAAGTTGTTTTAAGACCCGCTTTTAAGGCTCCTGCAAAAATGCGCGACACGCGACACAAAGGCACCGCGTGTCGTACTACGTGCGGTGAATTTGTGTCGCGCGCGATTCGCGCCTGTTTAAGGATGCAAAGCATTTTATTTAATAAACATACTTTTGTTTAAAAAAGTAATGATTTGATTACACACTTGTAATAGCGTCCATAAGTGAAGCCAGTAAAGGCTCACGCACGAGCGAACAAAGCATGGTGAACACGACCATCGAACACGGATCATCTTTAGGCGTGTCGCACAAGAGAACAAGAACATGGTGAACACGACCATCGAACACGGATCATCTGAAGAAACTCAGGATCCTGTTGAACATTTAAAGTGTTCGTGTTCACCAAGTTTTTGTTCGCTCGTATGTTTGATGTTCGTGTTCACCATGTTTATGTTCGCTCGTGCGTACTGGCCTTTAAAATGGTTTTTGGCCGAATTGTTGATAGATGTGCATGATACGATTCTGAACTATAAATATAATTTTATATATTATGTACAGTTTCTCAATAAATGTACCTGTCTAAAATTATATTTTATAGTTCAGAATCGACAATTCGTTTTAAAAAACATACTTTTGTTTAAAAAAGTAATGATTTGACTACCCACTTGTAATAGCGTCCTTAAAAAATGTTTATAATTATTAACAAAACCTGCCACTAAAAAGTTAGGGTAGTATTCTCTTAAAACCCATTACTTACCTTGTTTCTAGAACTGACACCTGACCCGTTTATAGATCTTGACATTTGTATATTTCCAAATTCATCGCTGAATGTGTCTATTAGACTATGTTTTAATAAACTTATCACGTCGTTTGCGTCTTGGACAGTAGCATCTTCTCTTAAATCAATACGGGCTCTAGCCTATAAAATTTAAAAGTTTGTAAGGGCAGAAAATTATTCAATTGAACTCATACATTATTATTATTATACAATACATTCTTTGAAAGAGGTAATTTTACCTGTGCGAGTCGTATGCAAGCTTCAAGTTGCCGAGTTGTTATCGGTGTCCCATCGTGAGAGCCACCCTGATGATTGTGTCTCAGCTCTAGATAAAAGTTTTGTAAAGCATTGGCAGCTTCCTTGCTTATTTTTGGGTGAACATATCGTCTAGCGTAAGCTATATATTTCCTTAAGAGTACTAAAGGTAAATGATCGATGACCTCACCAGGTTTCAGACGTAATCTCTGGCTGGAAGAGGTGTAAAAAACAAGATTAAGTGTGTAAGTTTATTTATATTGATAATAAAACCTTGGAAATTATAAAAGATTAGGTAAGGTGTTTTTAATGAAGTAGGTAGGTACCTACACCCTTAACCCAATTTGGCTCCAGTCGGCGACGTTAATTAAATGATTTACGATTTCTGTTTTTATGAAATTGATTTGCAAACTCGATTAAAATGCTTCAAAAGTAGCTCAATATTCTGAAAACTAATTAAACATTCCATTAAAAATTACCTAAGTGATATTTCGTTTTCACATTGGCTTGTATTTATACTAGCATTTAGATTACTGGTTTTCGTTACATGTTTTCCTCTTTGGCCGGTGTGTAGTGCTAGCACGTGTTCTGATAGCATCGCGTCCATTTTCTGAAACAATTGTTACCTATTTATACCGTTGAATAAAATAGGACGGGAAAATTCTAAACGTAAATACATATTGTTGATTATTATTAATAATGCATTTATGTTTAGGAGGATTGATTACCTCAGGGCATCGCATATCGGACACGAGTCTATCGTATGCAGGGGAATGGTGGAAGTTTAGGTATTAAAACCTTTTTAAATCGAAGATTATGACGAATATCATATTCTTCTTCTTCGTGTCGTTGGCACGACAGTTATTCAAATGTTGCTGGCCCAAAACATAAGCGGACCCTAAACGATCATGCGGCATCTGCATGCATTTACGTGATGCTGCATGATGGACCCTATCGCAGCACGTAGTTTGCATGTCATTCGCATCACTCAATACAATTAAACATTCATGCACGCGTGACAGCACATAACGCATGTCCATGCCGCATGATCGTCTAGGGTCTGTTATATAAATATCTTATTAATATCTTATAGGTATAACAAATTACCTCATCTGGTTGGTCCAAAAGAATAAAAACTAAATCAAATCTTGAGAGCAGCGCTGAATTTAGTTTTAGGTTCTCCGCGACAGTTTTAGACCTAAAAAGTAAAAATGAAAGTATTTTGCTAAAAAATGGTTTATTTTGGACTTAGTGTACAAAATTTAGCTTATCCAAAGTTCCTTTTCACAAGCTGAGGCTGCCGTGTAGCTGGCTCCGCTGCGCGTGTGACTGACACTGGCATGGCCACCATCAGGGATTTTAATTTTGATAACACAAAAATTTGCTACAGCTTGCCCACGCCCACATTTATATCTCAAAAACTAGGCCACTTATCGAAGATCTGTTTTCTCCCAAATTTAGTAGCAATTTTTCGCCAAGTCACAGATTTAGTCGGGTCTTAGTTTAGAAGATATAATGAGTTAAATTTTTAAGTATATTCCAAGAGCTAGATCAAAGACTTTAAACTCTTCGATCTAGCTCTTGGAATATACTTAAAAATTTAACTCATTATATCTTCTAAACTAAGACCCGACTAAATCTGTGACTTGGCGAAAAATTGCGACTAAATTTCGGAGAAAACAGATCTTCGCTAGGTGGCCTAGTTTTTGAGATATAAATGTGGCCAAGCTGGGGAGATGCTCTCCAGATCGGCCACTTATGAACCCTTATAACTTTTGGACCAGTGACCGACTAATTCTGATATTCGGCGACAAAATTCGACAAAGTGGCGACTTAATTTTTTACGTTATCAAAATAAAAATCCCTGATGGTGGCCATGCCAGTATCAGTCACACAGATTTTTGGCCCTTCGTCCAGACTTTGTCCGGACACTGGACGGAGGACCAAAATGTCGGACATGACCGGACGGATGGTAACCGTATGTTATGTGCGACCTGTTGTAGCTGCCGCCGGCGGGGTTGGCGGCGGCCAGCACGGTAGCTCGCGCGGCCAGGCTGCACACCACGCCGCCCTTGGCCACGCTCACGCGCCTCTGCTCCATGGCCTCCAGCAGGCTGCTGTGGTGAGCCGTCATCTGCAATTTAGCGCGATTACTACGGATGGACTATGGTGATACTTGTTTGAGATAGAAATATAAATATTTATTACCAGGTACACAGACCAAATAAAAAAACAAGACATGGCGCTGTCAACAGTGACGTGAGGCCGGTTTCGTAAACATATGTGCACTTGTGAGGCATAGTTTAATTGTAGTTTGGTGTTTTGTGCGTGTGAGCGTGTATGCACAGAGCGAGGTGTAGTTTTGTGCATTCTTCACTGTATTGTTCGCAGCGCTATGTCAGGTAATACAATGACATGCACTGGATGAATAACATTATTAAAGTTAACACTTTTAAACAGTAAAACCTTTTCTACATTAAAAGACTATTTAAAAAAAAAAACCTGCTTAGTGTGGTAATAAACTTCCATCGTAAGAATACGGCTAGATTGGCGGCAATACTCTTCCATTGTATAATAGCCCGTAAATGAGAAATAAGCATAAAATACTGATAGAGAAACTAGTATTTTTTCAGACTTTGAACACTATTGAACAGTGCAGAAGGTCAAATTAATTTAGCTAGCGAAGAAACGGATTTTTTAATCTAGTATTTCAAGCCGGTTTCTACGGTCGTTGAACACCATTTGTTTTTATTATTAAACCTTTTTTTTTGTTAATCATTTTGATATATCGAGACCCATCACGTCTGCGGACTTTCGGTAGCTAATTTAATTTGACCCTGTATACTACGTTATATTAGGTCTTTACCTATGAAATTGCCGTTCTGCAGTACTGGCCATTTCAAATCAAAATAATTTTTGTTTGGCTAAGAATTCTAATTTCAAATTAATTTTATTTTAAAAAAATGGATTTTTTTTCCAAAAGTAGTAATTTGTTTATTGATTAGTGTTACATTTTCATCGCATTTCAATCTTTTTCGTCATCCTGGATACGTTAAAAATTCGAGTAATTATGGAATATGAGTACCGTCGTGGCAGCAACGCGGCACAAGCGGCACGCAACATCAACGACGTTTACGGAGCTAACACTACAAACCAACGCACCACTTGTTATTGGTTTGCTCACTTCCGTTTTGGAAATTTCGACCTGAAAAATGAACCTCGCGGTCGTCCGAAGACTTTGGTCGACAATGACGAATTAAAGGCGATTGTGGAAGCTGATGATACACAATCTACGGCTGAATTAGCAGCAGCTTTCGACGTTAGCGTCAAAACAATATTGGTCCATTTGCGTCAAATTGACAAGGTAAAAAAGCTTGACAAATGGGTGCCCCACGAACTCAATGATCGCCAGCGCGAAGTACGCGTCGAGACGTGCCTTGCACTGCTCAACAGACACACAAATGAAGGAATTTTGAACTGCATTGTTACCTGCGATGAAAAATGGATTCTGTTTGATAACCGCAAGCGCTCAGCAAGTTGGTTGGATCCTGGTTCAGCACCTAAACAATGCCCTAAGCGAAAACTTACCCCTAGAAAAGTGATGGTCA